>CM057451.1:110977500-112227500 GCA_016271365.2 Neoceratodus forsteri
AGTAGGTCATGGAACGTTGATCATGCAGCTAGCTTCTTTTTTTCATATGTACTTTATCTTCCTACACCTCTGGCGGACCACTTCTACCCTGTCTTCCCAGCCCCATCACACAACCACCCGAGAACTCACCGTTAATGCCTTAGCATGGCAGGGTGCCTGGTTGCCAGAGCGGTAGCCTATGAGGCTGAATGTCATTCTGCAGCCAGAGGGGTTTTCCTCCTATTTTGTTGCCCTTCCAGTAGTTTCCCACATACAGTGGCATAACGAATTAACTCCACATCCATGGAGACGTCTTCAAGTGCCTGTGTGTGGTTTGTCTTAGGGTGCACACACTGTGCTACCATCCGGACACTTCCAGGTGCAGGCAAACAGCGGGTCACACTACCCCCTCCCCCAAGGGGAGGACAGCCTTGCAGTACAGCCAGGCCAAGGTCAGGTCTGTTTAATGTTTAGTGAACAAATGGCTCTTACTCCAGGTAGCAGCCAAGCAAATTTTGAATGCAGAGCCTGACCTGATACAAGCCGTAAGGGCGACAGTGCCACTAGTGGTGTGCCCAGTAACTGCATCAGGAATGCTTCCCCCTCCCATCCTTTATTTGTCCCATTCTCCCCGAGTGGCCCCCCTTCTGATGACAACCCCCGGCCCCATCTCTCACTATCCCGGGCCTTACCCCAACTACTTGCTTACCTCATTGGGTGACTGTGTACCATAGGGAGGGTGGAGCAGAGCAGGGTCACTGGCCAGCATCCTGCCGATCAGGGGGTTTCCTCTTTTTTTATCCCACCCCAGAGGTTGGGCATTGATGGCATATCATGGTGTGGGTGTGCCCTTTTGATCCTCCAGGAAGCATTTCCTGCCTCCAATGGGTGCCAGGCAAGTAGCAGATTGCTGTGTTCCCCTCCCCCAAAGGAGGAGAGCTGCCTGTGGATGCTCAATCCTCCTTCCTCCAGCTGACCCCCAGTGATTCTGGCCTGGTTGCAAACCGGGATTGCTGATATGGTGGGTCGTGTGACACTCGCTGCTTCAGCCTCTGCACCAGTGGGCCAGCTTATAAAGAATAGTTTTGACAGCCTTCTGGTAACAGAGTGAAATGCAGGAAGCTATCCACCAGGAGAGGCACTTAGTTACCAGCATACACTGGGTAA
Source organism: Neoceratodus forsteri (assembly GCA_016271365.2). Classification (NCBI taxonomy): domain Eukaryota; kingdom Metazoa; phylum Chordata; order Ceratodontiformes; family Ceratodontidae; genus Neoceratodus; species Neoceratodus forsteri. Next base: position 110,978,647 of record CM057451.1, read on the forward strand.
AGGGCACAATCAACTAAGGGGACTGCCAGACATACTTGGTGCAGTTCAGATAACAGTGGAGTGCCCAACCCAGCCTATCAGTGCAGCGGTGGTATTGCCGCTCGTGATGCCAGTGACCCTGGTTTGGGAATGAGCCAGGATCATCAGGGCCTGCTGGAGTAATGAGGATCAAGCATCCCAGGGGACATTCTCCTTCTCCTCCACTGGGGAGGCAAACTTTCCCCATTACTTTACTGCTTGCTGGGTGACCACAGGTGGCAGTGCAGCAGAAGAAAGTAGTATGGATCCCAGGGGACATTCTCCTTCTCCTCCTCCTCTGGGGAAGCAAACTTTCCCCATTACTTTACTGCTCTCTGGGTGACCACAGGTGGCAGTGCAGCAGAGGAAGTAGTATGGGAGGGGATGATGTTGGCCTAGGACCCATGTTGTGCACGCACAACTTCTGCATGCGCACTGGTCCCCCACATGCACCGACATAATCTGGGATCTGGGGAGAAAACCAGGAAACTGGCCCTGGTCTTGGCTCCCTATGAGGTCTCGTACACTTGGGCCAACTCTACCTTTGTGAGCTGTTGTCCAATACATGGCTCAGTAAGGGTATATCCCCCAACCCATACATAACCTGGGGGGACAAACCAAGGCTCCATGGGGGCAAAAGCAGATTCCGAGGTAAGGTGAGGGTTAGCTGGTGGTGGAAGTAATCTGGGGCAGGCAGGGACTGGTGTGAAGGAAGGGATGAACAAAGAACTGAAATTTAAAAAAGTGGTTTGCTCTGTGGATGTGCAGGGAGTACAGGTGCACCTCAAGTGGGTTTTGCAGATTCTGAAAGAATACAGGCAGGTTGATGGGCTCGATTCAAAGTGAATTTAGACACCACCTGAGGCACAGTTTAAGGATAAGTCTTAAAGGGTAACCTATCTAGATGAAAGGGGTCAACTACCATAGCTTGACGCTCAAACACCCGATGTGCCAATGTGATTGCAACCAAAAATGGCGGTTTCCTGGGCAGAAACCCGAGATTACAGGAGGTAACAGGTTTGAACGGAGTCTTGATCAAAAATTCCAGAACCAGGGTTTACAGACAGGGGATTCCTGTGCAGAATACCTTTGAGAAATTTGAGGGAAATTTCCATTTGAGCCACAGATTTCCTGTCTATAGGTGCATGATAGGCTGAGAAGGTTTGCAGAAGTACTTTCACAGAGGAGTACTGCAGCCCTGACTGGGACAGGAGCAGAAGATACTCCACAACATTCTGGATCAGACAGGTGAAAGGCTCCTGAGAACATACCTGACACCAGATGCTAAAGTGGTTCCTACATAAACAAATGGGGGGGGGGATTGTTTAACCAGGAAAGGCACACTAAGCTGGGGCTCGTTTCCAGGTGTGACCTGAGAGCACAAGGAAGTTGTGACTTGCTGAGGGTCACACAGTATACAAGTGAGAGCTGTGGGATTCAAGCCAGCTTTGCAGCTTAGAGCCTTAAACCACTGCGCTATACCACAGCAATTTCTCAATTTCGGAGGACATCTGTATAAAAATAATTTTGTCTATACACAATATCTGCTTTTGCTGCTCTTTTACAGGGAAAGTTAGTAGTAGGGCAAGGAGGCAGTATAGCACAGTGGTTTAAACCTGAAGACCTGGGTTTGAATCCCATCCCATAGACCCCACTTGCAAACTGTGTGACCCTGAGCAAGTCACTTAACTTCCTTGTGCTGTAAACAAGCTTTCGGCTTAGTGTCTCACCTAGGTAATAAAAAAAAAAAAATCACCATGGCGAAATACTGCATAGGAGGAGTACTCTATAGAATGGTGCTGCTGAGCCACTTGTAAGCGCATGCTCAGTGGAACAGAACTGCTCCAGCTGACTAGTGTAACGCGAATGTGCAAAGATTTGGATTCTCCGGAAAAAGACCTGTGGCATATATACGCACAGCTAAGAGTTACCGGGTAAGTCTGTTGTTAGCAGGTAACTACTTACCCAGTAATGCTAGCCGTGCATGTGTAACCCCTAGATGGCGCTATCCCAGGGGCTACTACCCCTGCCTGATTTGCCACTAACAGGTTGAGGGGCCTGGATCCGATGGCGGTGCCTCCACCCAGAGGTCAGGTTTGCAATAGTTAAACTAACTTGGTCACAGCCCTCTGGGACACTGCAACCCCCTTCTTCCCACTAGTGGCCCACACAGTATATCAGAATTACCTTCACAGTATACACTTACCCCAGGACTGGTTCAGGCACTGGGACCCCTGTAAAATAAGAAGATACAGTGCAACAATCACAGTACAATACTTTAACATAGACAAATACCTCCAGGCAGTATAACTTTGCTGAAACAAGCAGCTCTGATTTATTTAGGGATGTAACAAGGACAGGGGAAATCAGGTTAATTAGCTTATCACTTTACTCATCTACCTATGGCTCTGTGCAGGCCTATCCCTACCAGTTACTGTCCCTGGGTACCCCAAGCCCTAGTGGCTAGTCCAAACCGTGGCAGCTGGTAGGGCCCTTTCACACAGAGAAAAGAAAATTAGTTAAACAGTCAGCGGTACAGTAATTCCATTTGGATTCAATGTGGCAATTCAACAGGAGCGACCCTGAATTAGTACTCACGACCTCAAACAAGATAGGGTCCTTCAACGTCAGCAGGGCTACTCTTGAGCTCCACGAGACTCCTCACATTTATATGACAAACTGCAACAGGCAAAAGTCCTTTAATGGCAGCAGGATTCACTTGAGCTACCAAGCTTCCTCACACATTTATATGGTAAACAGTAACAGGCAAAAGTCCTTTAATGGCAGGATTCACTTGAGCTACACAAGCCTCCTCACACATTTATATGGTGAACAGTAACAGGCAAAAGTCCTTTAATGGCAGCAGGATTCACTTGAGCCACACAAGCCTCTTCACACATTTATATGGTAAAAGAAAGTACTATACCAGGCAGGCTGCTTCTCTATCCCGATCGAATTACTGCACAATACCGGGAGAACACACAGCAGATTCAGTTCCTGACAGACCGAGCGCAATTCAGCAATTTCTCCAGTCTTCTACAGGGTGAGCCTGGTTTCTACTTCAGATATCCTTGATTCTCTTCTACAGGACGGATTCAGTCCTAACAAGCAGTTACATAAGCTGCAGACCGAACTCGGGGCCTCACACGCTTTCCGACTAAAACTGCACCTAAAAAAGCACAGGGCTCCTTCCCTCTTCACTGCCAGAGCTCAACTGAAACTCCAGCAGACAAAACCGGGCACTTCCTTTGAGTTCCTTCCAGTTCTTGGCTGGATTGGCTGTCACACAATAGACTGCCTGTTGGTCCAAAAAGGCTCAAGTCCAAACTACATCTCCCAGAGTCACTGCCCATACAATCCTCTTGTGGCTGGCTCAGATTACAGTCCAAGTTCTGATTCGTCCAAGGCACCATTTTAGAGCTACCTTAACCCACACTGATTGGTCCAGTTCAGCAGTTCAAAACTAGAATGGGAACTAGGCAAACACAGTTCTGACTGCAAAGAAAGCAGGTTAGACAAACTGTATTTTCATTATTACTCTAAATGATTTCTGGCAAACAGTTACATCTTTCAGATAGGTTCCCTTTGCACTCCTAGTGACTGCAGAAATGGAGGGAATTGGCAGCAGCTTGAGTGGTACTCAAGCAGAGAAGCACACAGTCCCCCCATACAAACTAATTATGTCTGCAAGCAGACAGCTCTTAAAGAGACAGTACCAGAGGCTCTAAAAAACACTCACTGATAAATGGCATAAACGCCAAACACCATTCAGGCTTGGAGCATTCAAGCAAGCTCCTGGAAGTCTTTTGGGAACCCCCATTTGCAGGGGGGTTACACCCTTCCTGGCCTGGGAAAGCTTGACGTCCGCGTCAAGCAAGTACCCCCATAAGTTTCAACTGCAACCATATACATCTGCATTAGGCTCACACATGTAATCATCAGTCAATATATCATTTACCAAGAACACATTTCTGAAACATTGCAGTACGTCACTTTTACACAGTATTACACACATTGTACCATAACTCAAGTTATTACCTCTTGTACATGAAACCTGAAGAGGGGCCCTTCCTATCAGTTACCTTGGGGCTGGACGGGGCAAGGGCACCATACTTAGAGGGCAACACAAGTATCTTGGAGTTAGCACTGACGCTCAGTTTGGGCAATGAGCTCGGGGACACATACACTCCTTTATGGACAACATTGAGAGGCAAGTCCACAGGCCTCCCAAGGGAATCATAACTGAGGTGCACCACAGGCTTTACAGCTTGACCAGTCTTTCTAGGGGGAACTGTTACAGTCTCTGCACTCTGAGCCTCATTTTCAGCATTGTCCTCACTTGTCAGCGGAGTCTCCATCGGGTTAGAGAGGCTAGAACTTGGGGCACTTTCAGCTCCAGGGTTCCAGTTTCTGAGTCCACAACATTTGGCTCGCATGGAGAGCTTTCGGACACTGGCAGTGGACTGTCAGGGCACTCAAATACTCTTCTTGTTCTGGTATATCACCAGTCTGCCCCAATCCATCATTTTCTCCCTGAAAGCTCAAACAGTTCAACCATGCACAATGATTCCATTTCATCTGATCTGATGCTTGCACTTCACTTTCTGGGAGCATTGGCTCCAGGGACGAAGCTGGGGCTTAGACAGTCCAGAAGGCCCAGCTTCATCTCCAGTATTGACTAGGGATTGCCCAAACAATTGATTCAGTTAAGTAAGAAGGATAGTATTCAAAGTCACTCTCACTTTCTTCTGATATGGACTGATAGTCATGCTCAACTGGGACTTGTGGAGGGAACACTTTAACTCTGCTTGTAGGTGCAGGCTTTCTTGATCTTTTCTTAGCAGCAGCTCTAGTCACTGGTCCAGAGGGCATCTTCTGGGGCTCAGACTCAATCAAGATTTGTCCAGTGGCAGTAAATGATTTCTATGCATTGTTTTTACATCTTTTGAATTATTCTCAGGCCTTACTTTGTACACTGGTAGATCATCTAGTTTGCCCACTACAATGTGAGGGAGATGGTGCCATCTGTCAGCAATCTTGTGTTGCCATGCAGTCCCAGATTTCTAGCAATACCCGATCTCCCTCCTGGAGTTCCTGTGCTTTCACCTTTTATCATACCTTTCTTTGTTGGCCAGTTTCTTTTTGGCAGCCATGGTTTGAGCCAGTTGGTACGCATGAGTTAGCTGGGCCTTTAACTTTTGCACATACTGTAAATAGTTGTCAGCTTGAACCCCATCAGGAGAGACCCCAAAACACACATCTACCGGTAGTCGAGCTTCTCTTCCAAACATCAGGCGGTAGGGGGAGAACCCAGCGGCATCACTTTTGGTGCAATTATAAGCATGTACCAGGGTGCTAATTTGTTGGCTCCATCTAGGCTTGTCCTTTGGGTGCAGAGTGCCTAGCATATCTAGCAAAGTGTGGTTGAAACGTTCAGGCTGTGGGTCCCCTGGGGTGGTAAGGAGTGGTTCTGGACTTTCGCACTCCCACAGAGAAAGCATCTCTTTGATCAGACGACTCTCAAAGTCTCTCCTTGATCAGAATGGATTCTTTGTGGAGCCCCATAGTGAACAAAAAGTTTTCTACAAGTACTTTGGCCACAGTGGATGCTTTCTGGTCTTTGGTGGGAAAGCTTGGGCATATCTCGTGAAATGGTCAGTGACCACCAGCACATTACTGATATTTCTTTATCTGACTCCAGACTCAGAAAATCAATACAGACCAACTCCATGGGTGCACTGGTGGTGATGTTAACAAGGGGGCAGCCCTCTGGGGCAAAGCTTTCCTCTGTAAGCTTAGCGACTATAAGTTCGAATGTGTTGCTCCACATCAGCCCCGTCTTAGGCCAATAGAATCTAATCTCACCAAGTCAAGTGTTCTGTCTATACCAAGGTGCCCCATGTGGTTGTGCAAAGGACCTCAATACTGAGTCTCGAAAGGCAGTGGGCAGCACTAGTTGTTGTTTGTCTCTTGTCCCCTCTGTCTACTGTTTCTCTGTATAACAGTTTAGTGATCAGTTTCAACTTAGGACCTTCTTTGTATAACAGTGCAGTTCTCCAATCAGTGGAGCGTAATTTGGACACATCTTTTCCTGCACAGAGGGCTTCTAAAGCTGATTTGATCATGGGATCGCGGGACTGAGCCCGAATACTGTCATTGTCCAGCTGAGGCAGTGCACCAATGTCTATTGCAGAAAAGTGGCAATAAGCAGCAGGTATGCAATTCTCAGAGGGTCCCAAGCAATCCACCATGCAGTCCACTGGTCCGTGGACATTTGTTCCTCCTGTTAAACTTCTGGCAGAGTGCCCGAATGTCAGGTTCTGCTCACTTGACCCAATCATTCTGGGGAACAGGCCCGGAGAGAGCATCAGCATCTATGTGGTTCAGACCTGCTCGGTATTCGAGAGCTTAGTCATATGTAGATAATGCAGAAAGCCACCTATGGCCAGTGGCATCCAACTTAGCTGAGGTCTGCACATAGGTCAAAGGATTATTGTCAGTTTTACTAGTATTTTAGCCCCATACAAGTACTCATGGAATTGGTCAACAATAGCCCACTTCAAAGCTAGGAACTCTAACTTATGTACAGGATAGTTCTTTTCAGATGGGGTCAGGCTTCTACTGGCAAAGGCCACTGGTCTCAGGCCATTCTCGTGCTCTTGGTACAACACAGCCCCAACCCTTGCAAGCTAGCATCAGTGTGCAGGACGTAGGTTTTCTTGGATCGGCATAGGCCAGCACTGGAGCATGGGTAAGTTGATATATGATCTCATGAAAAGCAGTCTCACAATCAGGAGTCCAGTGGGCCCCAAATACTTCACTCGGACGAAAACACACTTTTCAGTCTTGAGGACACTGACTTTTGGTATTTTGTGGGTTGGGGATACCTTGAGTAAGGTAGTAAAGGGCGGATCACTTTGAATAGTCCTTGATGAAATGCCGATAATAACCACAGAATCCCAGGAATCTTTGCAGTTCTTTTAGATTGTTGGGCTGTGGCCAGGTGGTCAAGGCCTCAATTTTACTTGGGTCGGTCTCTATTCCTCGGTGGATACTATGTGTCCCACATACTTACTGATGTTTGAAAGAATTGACACTTATCAATGGACAGTTTAAGGCCAAAGTCCTCCAGTCGGTCCAATACCTAAATAATCTGCTCTCATATTCCTCCAGTGAGCTGCCAAACACAATAACATCATCTAGGTATACCAGGCACTCTAGTAAGTTCATGTCCCCACTGCACGCTCCATCAATCGTTGAAAAGTGGCTGGGGCACCTGAAATCCTTGAGGCATCCTCATGAATTCATAGAGCTAAGCGGACAGATAAAGGCTGTCTTCTCACGGTCCTCTGGGGCCATCGGGATCTGGTAGTACCCACTGCGGAGATCCAACACAGAGAACCACTTGTTCCTGTTTAGGCAGTCCAAAGCATCCTGAATGCGGGCATTGTGTACTGATCAGGATAGTCCGCGGTTTAAGATGCGAGTAATCACGCACTCCTTACTGTCCCATTCTTTTCCTCACTACCACAATGGGGGAAGCATAAGGGCTTCTGGATTCTTGTATTACACCAGCAGCTAACATCTCTTGCAGATGCCGTCTCACATCATCTATGTCAGCAGGTGCCAGGCGTCGAGACCTCTCACTAAATGGTCTTTCGTCATGCAGCCGGATATTGTGCTCAGCTCCTTGCACGCATCCTACGTCCCATTCCTTTAAAGAAAACACCTGGTCTCTCTGGGCAAGCTTCTCACTGATCCTCACTTTCCATTCAGCTGGCAACGGGGAGTCACCAAAATCAAACAAGTCAGACGTTACTCTGTCATTCTTCCTCGAACTCTTGCTGCTGGGTAGCACTGCAGTGTCTGCACAATGCACATTAGCCAGGATGCAACCTCTATTTACTCGAATGTCTCTTTCAGACACATTATGAACTTGGACCATTACCCTTCTGGCATAAGCATGGGCTCTAGCGGCAAAATACTAGGCTTGACCAGCAGTCCCTCTGGCAATTTTCCATCGCCTGGTGCATCCAACATTAATATTTTATTCTTAACATCCTTTCTGATACGGACCTTTCCTGTAAGGTACACTGGGCATTTGGCGCCAGGATCAGAGACTCAGGATCCTTCTTCCATACAATTCCGACCGGTTCCTCTGGTTCTGTTTTTCAGCATCTCTCTGTGCCTCATAGGCCTTCTTAATTAAAGCCGGAACTCTTAAAGCTCTACTAGTCTTTGACCCCTGTTTTTCATAACACAACTGTGCCAGCCTTCCAAACATATGAGCATTTGTTCCAATCAACAAGGGACACCATCTTACAGTCCAGTGGGGGGACACACTAAGGCTAGGGTCTCTACTTGTTCGGCCACTCCAGCCACGGAGGTGGGGAAAGACAGCCAAATTCGGATATACCCAGAATAGGGGTAGGCCTTCTCACTTAACCCCCATACATGCAGTCCTTCTAATGGTTGTAAGGGTACGTCTGACAAATGCTTCTGATACCAGTCCTGGAACATAGTTGTCATTTGGGAGCCACTGTCTAATACAGCTCTTGTAGACACTCCATTCACCTTTACAGTGTTCTCCATGGAGGGACCCACTATTCTGGACCAGTCTGGAGAGGCGGTAGTGGGGGCCTGGGCAACTGACCTTGCCACAAAAGGATGTGAGTTAGCATTTTTGGTGCCCTCACTGGGATCATTTCGTGCACCTCTTAACCACTGATTTGTTCTCCGTCTTTCTTGTAGCCTATATGCAACTTTTGTCAGTGTCTTTTGGGACCAGCATTCCTTTCATGTGCCCATCCTTCCCACAATTATAGCAAAACGTACTTTCTGGAGTTTGAGCTGGCTGATAGCGCCACACTGGGAGCCAGGGCGGGGTATTACTAACTGAAACCTTGGTGCCATCTCTGTCTCTGGCGTGATAAGCATTTGGAGACATCTGGTCAGTTTCTCCACTTCCATGGTCAAGGAATCGAGTTTGGAGTCGTTATCAGCAGGAGATACATGGGTGGGTACCCCCACCCCCATAGCAGATGCAGTCGGATATAGGTCAGGGGCCCGTGACTTGCAGGTGTGGCCTCATAAAGGGACTGTTTTTGAATCTCCGGATCTTCTCAACAGTTCGTCCCATTGTGGCATATCTTTTCCTTGTCAGAGCACTCATTGACTGCCAACCTCTGCCCCTGAACTTCACTTGATGGGTCACCCTCAGTCACTCGGTCGTAGCCGCAGCTATTAGTGCAGGTCCTCCAGAGGTCGCCTTTTCTCAACTCCTCGAATTTCTCTCATTAACTCATCATAGGAGGGTGGGGATTCCAGTCGATTTGCCAGGCGTAACTGAAGCAACAGCAGTTCTGAGAAGGGGCAGACTTAAGGATCCTGTCCAGCCTGGTTCGGTCCAGTTCAATCGCTGGCAAACTACCCTTCTGGGCATTCTTGCAACAATTTTTCCAGCCGAGATACATACACAGACAACAACTCCCCTTGGTACTGTTGTGCATTTCTTACTCTCCACCATAGGTCCTCATCAGAATCTGGGCTCCTTCACACATTCTCCAAGGCCTCAAGATAGGCCTGTGCAGTGGCTTCAGGGTTACTGTTCCTGCTTAGCACAGATGGTAGCCAGGGCAGGACCTCGGAGGCTCTCACTAATCCTCTCTTCGCTGGCTTCCGAGCATTGCCATTCTAGCACTTGGGGGCAACATAGTCTATCCAGGTCTCCCAGTCATCCTCCCTTGGGGGTGGGAGGTGCCAGAGAAGATCCTCAACCTTCGGTAAGAGTCGTGACTAATGGCAGGTGCAGAAATAGGAGTCTGCATTGGTTCAGCCACCATTACGGGTACTGGAGCGGAGAGGGTGTTGGGGAGGAACACCTCCAGGTGGCAAGAATAGTTTCTTCAAGTCCTCCACAGTTTTCCTTCCCCAGCAACCATTTAGCAAATTTCTCCTCAAAAGTTTCAGATAGTGGTGGGGGCTCATTCCCCCGGTCTTTACTGTCCTTAGTTATCACTCAAGCAGTGAGGGCTCCTCTGGGGTAATGGTCTGTGGCACTTTGGAGCTATCTATGGGATCCTTAAACTCTACTAGGGCTAGGAAAGTGTGGGTGAGCAGATCAGCATGCCGACCCACCACCACAGGGTTTTGTAAACCTTCTACCTTGGAAAGTACTCCCTGTACAGTGTCCGTATTGATACCCAGGGGGATGTCCAGGATAAGCATAGCATTTTGGGGGTCGATCTCCTCCCCAGTACACCACTCCACCAGCTGGTGCACAGCCACTTCTGTCGGGTACCCATTTATTTTTTTTTCTTAACAGTGGTTTGTAAATATGGCCACTAGAGGACACACAATCCCAGCAGTGAGCCTCCAAGATGTAACCCCTAGATGGCGCTATCCCAGGGGCTACTACCCTGCCTGATTTGCTACTAACAGGTTGAGGGGCCTGATCCGATGGTGGGTGCCTCCACCCAGAGGTCAGGGTTTGCAATAGTTAAACTAACTTGGTCACAGCCCTCTGGGACACTGCAACCCCTTTCTTCCCACTAGTGGCCCACACAGTATATCAGAATTACCTTCACAGTATACACTTACCCCCAGGACTGGTTCAGGCACTGGGACCCCTGTAAAATAAGAAGATACAGTGCAACAATCACAGTACAATACTTTAACATAGACAAATACCTCAGGCAGTATAACTTTGCTGAAACAAGCAGCTCTGATTTATTTAGGGGATGTAACAAGGACAGGGGAAATCAGGTTAATTAGCTTATCACTTTACTCATCTATTTATGGCTTCTCAGCATAGGCTCATCTCACCAGTTACTGTCCCTGGGTACCCAAGCCCTAGTGGCTAGTCCAAACCGTGGCAGCTGGTAGGGGCCTTCACACAGAGAAAAGAAAAATTAGTTAAACAGTCAGCGGTACAGTAATTCCATTTGGATTCATGTGGCAATTCAACAGGGAGCGACCCTGAATTAGTACTCACGACCTCCAAATAAGATAGGGTCCTTCAACGCCAGCAGGGCTACTCTTGAGCTCCACGAGACTCTCACACATTTATATGACAAACTGCAACAGGCAAAAGTCCTTTAATGGCAGCAGGATTCACTTGAGCTACACAAGCTTCCTCACACATTTATATGGTAAACAGTAACAGGCAAAAGTCCTTTAATGGCAGCAGGATTCACTTGAGCTACACAAGCCTCTTCACACATTTATATGGTAAAAGAAAGTACTATACCAGGCAGGCTGCTTCTTATCCCGATCGCAGTTACTGCACAATACCCGGAGAACACACAGCAGATTCAGTTCCTGACAGACCGAGCGCAATTCAGCAATTTCTCCAGTCTTCTGCAGGGTGAGCCTGGTTTCTACTCTTCAGATATCCTTTGATTCTCGTCACAGGACAGATTCAGTCCTAACAAGCAGTTACATAAGCTGCAGACCGGAACTCGGGGCCTTACACACGCTTCCCGACTAAAACTGCACACCGAAAAAGCACAGGGCTCCTTCCTCTTCACTGCCAGAGCTCAACTGAAACTCCAGCAGACAAACCGGCACTTCCTTTGAGTTCCTCCCAGTTCTTGGCTGGATTGGCTGTCACCAATAGACTGCCTCTGTTGGTCCAAAAGGTCTCAAGTCCAAACTACATCTCCCAGAGTCACTGCCCATACAATCCTCTTGTGGCTGGCTCAGATTACGAGTCCAAGTTCTGATTCGTCCAAGGCACCATTTTAGAGCTACCTTAACCCACACTGATTGGTCCAGTTCAGCAGTTCAAAACTAGAATGGGGAACTAGGCAAACACAGTTCTGACTGCAAAGAAAGCAGGTTAGACAAACTGTATTTTCATTATTACTCTAAATGATTTCTGGCAAACAGTTACATCTTTCAGATAGGTTCCTTCTGCACCCTAGTGACTGCAAAAATGGAGTGAATTGGCAGCAGCTCGAGTGGTACTCAAGCAGAGAAGCACACAGTCCCCCCATACAAACTAATTATGTCTGCAAGCAGACAGCTCTTAAAGAGACAGTACCAGAGGCTCTAAAAACACTCACTGATAAATGGCTTAAACGCCAAACACCATTCAGGCTTGGAGCATTCAAGCAAGCTCCTGGAAGTCTTTTGGGAACCCCCATTTGCAGGGGGGTTACACATGTAAATGCAGTGATTGTTTCACGTTACACTGACACTTGGAAAAAAAAGTTCAACCATTTTTTGTTTAGCTCAACAGAGTTTTCATTTTTCGGCTGGGTACCTGAGCCACGTTAAAGCATCCTTCTTTCAGCAGGTGCCCACCCCAATGTCCACGGCTTTCCTAACACCGACCCTATCACCTATTGGTGTTCAGATGTGGATGTTACAAACATTAATTCTCTGGCCTCAAATGCTGCATAGCAGTTCAATATTCATCTAGCTGCCAATTTTCTCACTCAGATGTGGGGTATAGGCCCTTCAGAAATGTAAGAACAAAAAAAAAATACAGTTCTGATAGTGATATCATGTAGTACTAAAGATGTGTGTGCTAGTTATATAACTCTACAGGTTAAATATCCTTTTACAAAGTTGTTGTGTGCCCAGAGCCCTCCAGGAACTATTTTCTTAAAGATAACCCACCACCCACCCCCCCAAATTTCTTTTATTTTTTTACTGAAAAGTGTTTAAACAAGTTCACAATAGCAATAATGCACTCCAGGGTGGTATATTATGGGATATTGTTACTTTTGAGGTGCATGAGGCACTTGGCCTGTGGCTCCATACCTCACAACGCACCCTAGGCTTAATGATATCCCATTGTATTACACACCCCGGAGGGCATTATTGCATAGGCCACTGTCAGCTCACTCATTTGTTCGCTCTACTCCAACTCCCCTTTTCTCGGCTGAGCACATGCTTAGACACACGCAGTCAACTCAAGGTGAATCTAGCTGAGGTCAAAGACGAGGGACCGAACAGGAATTGGATAGCCAGGTGGCCACTAAATAAACTGTTTTGGTTACCAGATTTTGAAAGTTTATGTCCACTCTCCCACCTGTCAGAAAATGAATTTGTCCTTCCCTGGAGTGAATTTGTCCTTCCAGCTGCGAGGGAGCGGAATTTTTTTTTCTTGTTTAAGGTAAACCAGGAATGGCCGGCCCAGTGGCATTGAGGGCTGAGGCATTACTGCCTTTCCTCCTGCCATGCCGGTGACCCATGTTCGCAGTGCGTGTGGGCCACCATGGGGGGTCTGCCGGGGAAGGAGAGGATCGAGCATCTGGAGTACAGTTCTCCTCTCCAGGGCAGGGATGGGATCGGAGACCGATGCATGCCTGGCCTCTAGCAGAAGCTGGAGGCTGGCACACCAGCTCCAAGACAGGGGGTGGAGATCAGACAAATGCCTGTTGTGTCGCATACAGAAGGAAGTGTGGCTTGGCCATTGGTGTCATTGCACACCACTGCTCCATACTCGAGGAGGAGAAAACAGAGGTGAAAATTCCACCAACCAGCAGGATGATGCCGTTCCCCCATACTATGTTCCCAGACCACCCAACACAAGCCTCTTCCATCTACTACACCAGACAGTAGGCAAGTTCCTTCACAGCCCCCCCAACACTAGCATTCTCACTCCATGGCCCCTACAACTGAGCCACATCTCTCCAAGGCCCCCAGCCTCCACAGCCCTACCAGTACCACCCTACACCACCCCTTCTCTCTTTATCCTCAGTCCCCTACCCCAAACCCCCGGCACACCAACCTGAAAGTGTTTGCTTGCTTTACACTTTGGTATATAAACTGCATCAAATCTATATAAACTACAAATGCATTCAACTATAAGTTGAGTTTTTGTTGAGTGATTTCCAAAATCTTGCAACTGCAGCTCTAATATATTCTAAAACAAAAATCCTCAACTAGTACTCAGCTACTAATTTAAATACTCAACAAGCATTCAACTGCACAGGTTGAGTTTTTGTTGAGTGCTGGTTTAGTTAAAGTGCTGAACACCTAGTACTCAACTAAATATATCATGTCAATGCATTTTTTATTGATGCTCAGCCTACTATGGGCGAAGTGTTGGTGAATGCTCAACCACACATTTCTGTATGGGAATCCAGGAACCGCTAGAAGGGTTCCAGGTTGCCACCACACTGGCTGGAGCACCCCACGAGCAGGGGGGGACCCTCATTCCTTCAAGCAAACCATAGTCTTTGTGACCACTGTGGAGGCTTTCACCAGACGGCTAATCCAGGAGCCGCTAGCAGGGGCTTCTGGACACTACCATGCTGCCTGGAGCACTCAAGAGCACCACTAGCAGGGAGGCCCTCACTGTTTCGGCAAACAACTTTGTGTAACCACTGCCTGATGGGCAGTGTTGGTAAGTTACTTTTTCTGTTACGTTCTATTACATTTAGAAATTTGTTCCAGGAAGCTCTGTGCAGTCACTAGTAAGGATGGAGACGTACTAGAGAAAGTAATACACCTTACAATTATAGTTACTTATTTCTTTTTATGCAAAAACAATACAAAAATAATAAATAACTATAACAGACTACATTTTTTGAAAGTAATAGGTTAGTTACTAACTACTTTCAAATGCATGTAATTAGTTAAGTTATGTGTTTCTTTTGTACAAAAAGACATAAGTAATTATAACTGAAAGGTGTATTACTTTTTCCAGTACTTTTCCATCTTGCTAGTGACAGCACAGAGCTTTCTGGAACAAGTTTCCAAAAGTAATAGAAAGTAATAGAAAAAGTAACTTACCCAACACTGCTAATGGGGTGTTTGGGGGCTTCAACTCAATCACTCAATAAGCCAGCATTCAATAGCATTCTTAAGAGTCAGCAGGCGAGAAACTGTCTAGAGGAGTAGTAGTCAGGGGTGTAGCCAGGCATTTCAGATTTGTACACCAACCTGCTACACTGCTACCCTCTCCCCCACTGTTGTTCATGTCTGCCCCCCCCCAGGACTCAAGTCCAAGGTTCTTGGCGCCAATCAGATGATTCTCACACTAGACCTGCTGTCTGTCTGTGCTGCTAGCGTGGTTCTCGCTGCCCGCTGGTAAACGCCACTGACTGCACCACAAGTCCAAGACTATGGCAGAAATTTATTCTCTCTCCCCTGCAGGTAGGCAGATTCACTGCACTTGCCACTCCACATGAAGTCTTCATTCTTTTAGCTGGCTCCGAGTCTTTTCTTCCGTCTGCTGCTCCTCAGTTCTTCTACTGCTTCTCTTGCTTCCAGTACAACTGAACTAATAGTATGACTTCTAACTTTGCTAGGGCATTTAAACTCGCCAACCCCAGACTTGCCACATCCCCTACCAGATGCTGCAGCCAATCAGTATGCAGGCAGACCATGTGGACATAATTAAGACCTTCAGCTTCAAAGTCAGTGGTCCACTGTGCCCTCCCCAAAAAAAATAAAGTTGAAAGAGAAAAGAAAAAGCCTGTGAAGCCAAAGAAATTTAAATGCAATGGACTAGAGAGGGCAGAGCAATGCTGGCCCACTTGTTTGCTACCTACTGCTACTAAACTTGGTATGCCATGGCGTTCTTGGAGTATCAGTAGCTACACCCTTGATAGTAGTATGCATTTCAGGGAGACAGAAAATAAATTGCATGTGGATTTTACTGTAGCTATGGCTATGAAATGAATTTGAAGCTGTAAGAGTTCCCAAATGCCACCAGCTTGTGCTGCTGGTTGCAGGGTAGAAGGTTAAAGCAGATATTATGATAAAGTACAGTCTCATTTCAATACAAGGATCACAAGCCAACAGTTCCACCTACCTTAGGTTGAATTGTTCCCGCCTGGGGCAGGGCACTTGGTCCACAAAATCTGCTGATACAACTGGTTGAAGAAACATTGGTTTGCCTATACAGTTCTCACAAGGTGGGGCATTTTGCAATAAAACACAGGAATGACTGCAGGGATGGTGGTACATATGTAAATCAGCTCAGGGCCTAAAAAAATGCTTTTGAACTGAAAAAGAAAATCTACTTTCAAGCCATGTTTAGTCTTACTTTCTTGAAACAAGTTTAGAAGCATTTTTAAATCCTAAATAAATCTTCAGTGGTTAAGGGGAAAAAAAATCCTTTTCAGAAAAGAAGACAAGAATAATCCACAAAAAAATCAGAAAAATAACACTAAGACAGAAGTAAGCTGAAAACAATCCAAACAAGCATTTGTCAATGCCGAATGTTGATTGCGTTGGTCCATTGAGCTCGCTCACTGCTCCTGTGTCAGTCGCTCGCTCTGTTTCTCCCAGTGCTGCAGGCTGCTCCTTTGTACTGGGCTCCTGCCTGTGTTGGCACATTTTTCTGCCCACAAAGAAATCTGCAGCTGTCCCGACTGAGCTCCATTGAGGTGGGTCACGCCCCCTCTCTCACTCGTTCATTCTGTTTCTGTTGGTGCTGCAGGCTGCCCTTTTGTACTGGGCTCCTGCTTCTGTTGGCAGCTTTTTCTGCCCACAAAGAAATCTGCAGCAGTCCTGACACAGGTCGATTGAGCTAGCTCACTCCTCCTCTCTCACTCGCTCGTTCCGTTTCTCCCAGCGCTGCAGGCTGGCCTTTTGTACTGGGTTCCTGCCTGCGTTGCCGCCTTTTTCTGCCCACATAGAAATCCACATCTGTCCCGATAAAGCTCCATTGAGCTTGCTCACTCCCCCTGTCTCACTCGCTCATTCTGTTTCTCCTGGCACTACAGGCTGCCCTTTTGTACTGGGCTCCTGCCTCTGTTGGCATCTTTTTCTGCCCACAAAGAAATCTGCAGCAGTCCCGACAGAGCTCCATTGGCCTCAATCACTCCCCCTGTCTCACTTGCTCATTCCATTTCTTTTAGCGCTGCAGGCTGCCCTTCTATACTGGGCTTCTGCCTGCATTGCCACCCTTTTCTTCCCACAAAGAAATCCGCAGCAGTCATGATAGAGCTGAATTGAGCTCGCTCGTTCCCCCCCCCACTCGCTCATTCTGTGTCTCCCAGCGCTGCAAGCTGTCCTTTTGTACTAGGCTCCTACCTGCATTGGTGCCTTTTCCTGCCCACAAAGAAATCCACAGCAGTCCCGACAGAGTTCAGTTGAGCTCAGTCACTCCCCCCCCCCCACAAGTCGCTCGATCCTAATCTGTCCCAAACACTGATTTCCTACAGCGACTGAGTTATTCTTACGGAAGCGCGGAAACACATTTCGGCCAGGATATGAAAAATGACAGCTGTACTGTTCATAAGGAGGTGTGAACAAATGCCAGTGCTGAAAATCTGGCATGAAAATATTACTAATTTGCAAACTTACAAGGGTGCGTGGAAACTGCACAACACACGCTTGTAACAGTCATTTTATAGAGTTTCATCACAAAATTTTCAACATAGGCATTTTAGGACCTCTGCTCATGAACAGTGTCAGTGTGATTTTCTTAATATGTCCCAAACACTGATTTCCCACAGCGACCATGCTATTGTGCGCCGGAAGAGCGAAAACACATTTTGGCCAGGATGTGAAAGATGACAGCTACACTGTTCATAAGGAGGTGGGGAAAAATGCCAATGTTGAAAATCTGGCATGAAAATATTGCAAATTGCAGTTACGAGCGATGTAGCAACTGTGCAACGATGCTCGTCAGAAACAGTCATTTTTTATTTTTCCCACTAAATTTGGTAACATAGGCTTTTTGAGAGCTCACCTGGCGAACACTAGCACTGTTGTTTCATTAATCGGTCCCGAAAGGGGATTCGTGCAGGACCGCAAATCGCCTTCGGGCTGAATAATGCCATGGCAGTGCCAGAATTCATGAGGAGGGGTCCCAAAAACCCCATGTTAAAAATGTGGTGCCAAAATTCGAAAAATTGCCTGAGATATGCATCAAAGTTGAAAAAATCCTATTTATTCCATTATACAGCTTACCAGCATTTCCTCAGTTTGCGGTCAGCTTTGAAGAGTGCAGACGTGTTCCCGGCCCACCGAAGATGGTCGGGCTGGACTCCAGAGGTAAGTTTGGAGTGAGGGGGGTGGGGAGGCAGGTGCACAGTGGGTTGGAGCAGGTTGTGGGAGGGATAGGGAGACCGCTGAGGGACCGCTTCCTTTTTCCACGGGGGGACATTGCAGGACCGTTTTTGTTTACAGGGCATGTGGCACACTGGAGTGGGCTCCCAGCATGCCAACGGAGTCTTTTTGGGGGCAGCTGTAGCTGATGGGAGTGGGCATCCCCATTGGCACACAACAAAGGGGGTTACATTATGCCGATTGGGACTGGGCACCTGTCATCACACAACAAAAGCGGGGTGACATTATGCCGATGGGATTGGCAACCTGGCCGCACACAAAAAAGAGGAGGGGGGGTTTACTTCATGCTGACGGGGATTTATTTTTTGTATGGGATGGTCTATCTGGACTTTGGCCTCCAACACTGTGCCACACAGGAGGTTGATTAAGTAGTAGACCAGCAGACCATTTCACTACAGATGTTTCTGGGAAGGCGAGAGGGGTCAGGACCTTGGGCCTGGCCATGGTGTAGAGCAACCCTGTGGGTGGCGGCTGTACGGCCACTGGATACCAGGTCCACCGAGCCCCTCCTCCCTAACAAATCCAACTCTCTGGTCCCCTATTATTAATGGAGGGAGAACCACTTATGTAGGATGGAGCTGGCACTTGCAAAGCAAAAGATGCTGTAATGTTGGTGGCAGCGTGGAACTAGGCAGCATCCATTAATATAAAAGTGAAATAACACAGGGTGGCTCAGGGGTGCTGGGGGGATTAGGGAGTGGTTGGGTGTGTTGGGACTGGGTATGGCTGCACGTGGGGTGGGCGATCGTGGGCGGGCCGGCAGGGGGTGCGCAGTGGCATATGGGAGAGGCCTAGGCCTACTGGGATGAAGCCTGCTGCATTTAATTTGATGCTTCCTACAACCTGGCAACTTACTGTAACCAGGGTTGTTTAGTTCAAATTAACCTCACCTTACTTCAGCAACCAGGGCCCCTCCTGCTGCAAACCCCATTCTCCCAGGTACGAACACTTGTCCACATTATATCATGGGTCCCCAGGACAAGGACTTCTACCACCATTTGTAACTTTTTGCGCTATTTTCAGTAGACTGCTGCATGACAGACAAGACCACTGAGTGCTGTTACTTTAGATATTGCATGCACCCCAAACTTTGTCTTCCAGTCCAGGAAAGACCATCCCTCTTGAGAGGTAGGATGACTGAAAAGAGGCTTATTTGGTGGAATCTGATATTGCATTGTTTGAAAAGTTTGCTGTTGATATAGATAAAGTGGCGGGAATGGGGGCCTTTGGAATTTGTCAGGCATGTACACCTATTATTACCAGCCATCATCTGAGCACTCTGTCCGAACCCTGGGTAGTTCTTCTGTTATTATTACCCTCAGGTTTAGTTAGATCCTTCCATAACACCCTCTTCAAAGGCTATGAGGCTTTGGGAATGGTCCCACGTGTGACACTCCGGGGCAGGGCGAAAGGCTTTTCACAGACCAGAGTCCTCTGTAGTAAAGACCTGCCACCCTCCCAGTTTGATATACGCTCAGTCTATGCCTTTTCCTGTACTTGTCCTTCTCTCTCCAGATGGGGAATTACTGCTGTATAGCTAACTAGAACTTCCTCAGCACTCAGAACCCTTTTGCACTCTTGCCCAGCCTTGTGGCCAAATGGAGGCATGACATCCTTCTCCACTCTCCTTTCCTAGATGGCAGTAATGTGTGGAGGCCCCTTGTCAGAGGCACATCCTCCAGGTAGGGTTTTCCATGCCACCCCAGGACCATTTTGGGACCCGAGTTTATGGAAGCCCATTATTCTCCCAGGTTACCAGCAGAAGGTGCCCGGTTGGCATTCCAAGGCACAGTTATGTAAATAGTTTCCCTATCTTAGGGTGGGCCCAATGTTATGGCCCATGCTTATTTAGCCCAAAAGACTGGTAGCCTCAAACCAGGAACAAGATCTGGGAATCATAATCTCAGACGACTTGAAGGTTAGTAAGCAGTGTGAGAAGGCAACATTGAAGGCCAACAGAATGCTGGGCTGCACTGGAGGGGGGATCACGAGCAGGAGGAGAGAGGTGGTACTACCACTGTATAGCTCACTGGTTAGGCCTCACCTGGAATACGAAGTCCAATTCTGGAGGCCTCACCTCAGGAAGGACATCGACATGGTGGAAACATTACAGAGAACGGTGACAAAAATGATTCAGGGTCTGCAATACATGTCCTACTAGGAAAGACTTAGGGAACTGAATATGTACTCCATGGAGCAGAGAAGAGAGAGAGGGGACATGATTGAAACATTCAAGTACATAAAAGGCATTAACAAGGTACAGGCACAGGAACTTTTCACTTCGAGAAGGGCTCCAGGACCAGGGACATGACCTCAGGCTGCAAGGAGGGAGGTTCTCTACCAACACCAGGAAGTGTTTTTTCACAGAAAGAGTGTTGGATGCCTGGAACAGCCTGTCCCAAGAGGTTGTGGGGGGTCAACACTGTGGGGGTGGATTCAAGAATGTATGGGATAGACACAAGGGAGCCATGACTACAAAGGGCAACTAGAGTGTCAAAATAGGTCTAAAACAAATGGGCAAACTAAATGGACCTAACGGTCTCCTTCTGACGTCAACTTCTATGTTTCTATGTTCTATATTTGTAAGCCCTAAGTTTATTGGTTCTGTTCTGACATGTCTGTTTTCCTACAGGTATTTATGTGTGGAGTGTGGCAGGGTGGGGCTGGGGGTTGGAATGGAGGGGGAATTATACACACCCTCCTTACTAAGATTGCCATGAATGACACTGGCATACAACTATTCTCTCTTAATGTAAATGGACTTTCAACATCAGTTAAAAGGGCAAGAATGATATCTTGTGTCAAAGAAACTAAATGCAACCTCATTTTCCTGCAGGAGACCTATCTGTCCACCACGGAACATGATAAACTTGTTAAATGTGGATGCACCACGATTTTTCCATCCTTGTTTCATTGGGGGGAGGGGGCAGAAAACAGGAGTTGCAATCCGTTTTTTATTTTTGGTAAAATCATTTTTATTGAGGAGGATCCAACAATACATGATGCAATAAACAACTGATTACAAGGATAAGCATTAGCAGAAAAAAAGAACCACATGCACGCATTATTATCCTATCTCATTTTTGCTATGGTAGGGTTTCACTTTTCTTATAATCCAATAACACAACGTAACATTGCTACTAATAATGACTTTTAGCTTGCATTATTTAACAATGAATACAGCTATCAGTAACAAGACCCGTTTCCATTCCTGAAATAAATAACCAACCAGGGGCCCAATATTCAAAATGTAGCCCCGGGGCAAAATTAGTACTGCCCGGCCGGCAAAATTAACCCACAGCCAATTGCATGCAATATTCAAAGAAATAGCCCAGAGGCTAAAACAGTTGAAATAGCATGCAAATGAAGGCGGGCAAACAGGGCTGATAGTGCAGTGCAAAAATAGCCCAGCCAAGTAGACAGCACTGAATATAGCAAAGAAGACAGCTCTGAAAATAGCAACCAGGCAGTGCAAACAGCAACAGCAGCACAGTGCACATAGAGGAGGAGGAGTCAGGCACAGGTGAACCATGTGTCCACTGGGGGCGCATGCAAAGCAGTGGTGCCTAAAATGTGAAATTTATTTATTTAGCTTTTGTTGACCAGGTAGGTACACTGGACAATCTGTATGCCTATTTTCAGGTACAACCTGGGAGAGTACAATGAAAATACAGGTTCAAACAAGGTACATAACAACAAGAGGGGCAATGTACAGAGTTACAAGAGAGCAAGATAAACATAGATAGTATACAGTGAGCAGTAATATGTAAAATATACATATACATACAGAATAAATAGACTGACACATTCAATGGTAATTACATTGCATGAGTGACCCTATTTACCAGGTCCACTTCATACATAAGCAGACGGTGATCAATCACATGCTACACAGAGATTAAAGGACAATAGACAGTGGATCAGAAAGGGACCAATTTGGAGACCTGGTTAGGGTGGCTTGGGACACCCACACACCGAGAACAGTTTCAAGTGCTCCCACAGGGAATTCCGGAGACACAGTTGGGAGGGGGAGGAATGTACATGGTCAGGAAGGGAGTTCCATAGCCTCAGAGCACATGTAGCAAAGTCCCTATCCCCCATTAGGGTTTGAGTATATGGAACTTTGAGCACCGCCAGACCCTGAGACCTGAGGGAGTAGGAGGAGGATACAGCAGGCAGGAGAAGCTGTGCAAGTCCCGGTGGGTGCCAGTTCTGAGCACCTTTTCTACGAAGCAGCCCAACCCGTATTTCAAGTGATTGGCCGGGGAAAGCCAGCTCAGTTTGTCATATAATTGACAATGGTGGGTGAGACGTGGGACAGCCAGGGCAAAAAGCGACAGATGTTGTTATAGGTCGTATTCTACCTGGCAAGGTGGACCTTGGAGGTGCCAGCGAACAGGAGAAGGCCATAGCTTAGTGAAGGGAGCAGCACACTTCTGGCCAGTGCCAAGCAAGCTGCAGACATCGTGTTTTCCTTTGCCCTGTAGGCAAGACCCAGTTTGCAGTTTACGGTTCTACAAACATTTAGGATGTGACTCTCCAGGGCAAGTTGGGGGTCAAGTGTAACCCCAAGGTATTTTATTGAGACTGTGGTTAGGAGGGGAGAGCCATCCACACCACTAACACATAGAGGGACAGGGGAGGCCTTGATCTTGGCTGCTGACCCAAAGAGCATGGCCTGAGTTTTTTTCAGATTGAGGACCAGCTTGTGGGATGTTACCCAGGCTTGAGTATTCTTAAAGGCCTCACTCAGCTGAAGGTTAAGAACCCCAATGTCTCGTGAATGTGCAAGGATGACAAGATCATCTGCATAAAGGGTGGCACTACAGTTGGAAGCAGCAGCAGGGAGGTTGTTAACAAATGCGGAAAAGAGAAGGGGCCCCAAAACTGATCCCTGTGGGACACCAGAGGTCACCGGAGTGGGGTCAGAGAGGACCTTGTTGAATTTAGTCTGCTGTGTTCTGCCCTGGAGGTAGGTTTTCAGCCAACTCAAGGGGGACAGGCCTAAGGACTGCATCTGTGAGCAGAGTAATGCATGGTCTACAAGGTCAAAGGCCTTGGATAAGTCAATGACTATGGCCCCAGAGAGTTCACCCTGGTCCATGGCCGCCCTGATGCTGGCAGAGACAGAGACAAGGGCAGTGGTCAAGCCATACCCTTTTCGATATCCATGCTGTGCAGGGGACAGCAACTGATGAGTCTGAATATACTCTGTAAGCTGTACAGCCACAGTTTTCTCTAGGAGTTTACTAATGGCCGACAGGATGGCAATTGGACGATAGTTGTCCAGGACTTTGGGGTTACCTTGCTTTGGAACAGGGACAATCCTTGCTACTTTCCAAATACCAGGGATAACACCAGTGGCAAGGGACAGATTGAAGATATGTGCCACTGGGATGGCAATGTAGGGAGCACCCAGGTTCAGAAGCTTGGGTTCCATGTTATCATGGCCAGCACTGGAGTGTGGGGAGAGACCAAAGAGAAGGCTCTGCGTCTCCTTGACAGACACAGCCCTGAGAGAAAATAATGGGCAAGAGGGGTGAGCCTCCTGAGGGACAGCAGCCAAGGGGCCTCTAATATCCCCTATAGCAGGGAAAGAGGAGGTAAGCGCGGACAAGTCCGAAAAGTGGGAATTTAAAGCATTAGCCATCGTGAGTGGATTATTACAACTTGACCTTCCAATCAGCATGTCAGAAACTCCCAAATTGGAGGAGCCACTGACTAAGTTTTTTGTGTTCCTCCAGAACCTTCGAGGGTCCTTAGCAGAGTTAAGCAGGGCAGATTTACAATATTCACTTTTTGCCACCCTGATGGCATTTTTGCACTCGTTTCTGAGCTTCCAATACTGTTGGAAGAAGGACTGTTCCAACATGCATTTGAAGTGAGCCCAACACTTGCCCCTTGCATGCATAAGGGCTAGGAGGCTCCCATGCAGCCATTTTGTGGCAGTCCCCCTCACTCTCCATCTAATAAGGGGGCATGTTTGTCCTGCAGGGTGCCAAAAACAGTGAGAAACTGGGAGACAGCTGTGGACGGGTCATGGGCACTGAGCACTCCTGACCAGTCAGTGGTCCTCAGATCATCATGAAAGGACCCCAGATCAAACTTAGAGAAATCCCTAACATGAATGATTTTGTGGGGAATTTTTGGGGAGGGGACCTTCCACACACAAAACACCGGGGTGTGATCTGAGATGGAGTCAGGTAGGGTTCCAGCCGAGCTGATCCTATCTGGGCGGTTTGATAGGACCCAGTCCAGTAGGGAGCTAGTGCCACCTTTAGCAGCCCATCTAATGGGCTCCTGGATAAGCTGAGTCAGGGCAAGACTCGCCAACAGAGGTTCTAACTGCTTGGAGTTACTTCCTGTCCAGTTTAAGTTCACATCACCTAGGATCAAAAGTTCATTATCCCCAACAGAAGGGCCAATGGTATCCAGGAGGTGGGTAAGTCCAGGCAGACCACCCTTGGGGGGATTATATGTGCATACAACATGCAGCTTCTTTGTATTTCCAAGCAGCAGCACAGTGTGCAGCAGCTCGCAGGTAGACAGAGAGGACTGCTGATGGATTACCGCAGATACACTATGGTGACTCTTATAGTAAATTAGGATACCACCCCCTCTCTTTTTTCCCAGCCGATCTTGTCTAATAAACTCATAGCCAGGAAGTGCACAGGCCGAGTCTGGAATTGAGGGTTTCAGCCAGGACTCTGTAACACCTAGTATGTCAGGCTTGCAGTGGATGACCCAGGCAGATAGTTCATCATGGTTGGGTAGTAGACTACAAATGTTAAGGTGAGCAATTTTTAGCCCCTTTCCTAATTTCCAGCATTCAGGGATTGAGGATGCCTGATCTGTGGGACCAGGGTTTAGCTCAATGTGACCCGCAAGGGCCGGTATCACAATGAAGAGCCAGAGGAGAAACCTTATGGGGGGAGGGGTACCACTGGCCGAGGGCCTTTGTGATAGACATCTTCTCACCAAGGCAGTGCCCATAAGGCATCTGAGGTCAAGACAGCAGGCAGACCAGGGAGGCAGTCTGTCTTGAGCTAGAAGGTTAGAGAAGGTGAAATCAAACCCCTCGTGTGGGACAGTAGTTCCCCAGTGGACCCCATGCGACTGAGAAGAGTCTATGACCATTGGGGAAAAAAGAGGCTGGCAAGGAGACCAACGGCGAGGTCAGTACAAGGCAAGAAGGGCAGGACACCATTCCTGATAAGCCTTGGAGTATTCATTTCCCCTTTTTTCACAGCGGCGACTAGCGACACCCAACTCAAGGAGACAGCCATGACTGGTGGGTCAGCTTGAGAGGGGGAGAGACCAGAGTTCTTAGTGTGCAAGTACAGCCAGTGCAGACAGGGTCTGTCCAAGAGTGTAGGCTTACAGCGTAGACAGACGAACAATGACCTGGACTAACTGCAAAGCACACACCCCAATGATACTGACAGGTAAGGGCAAGTAGGAGACCCGAGAACCCTAACTTATACCTAGATAGTCCAGCAAACATTCAAAGCAACATCTCTTGCAGATATTGAACTGCTAGGGTATTTCTAACATGAAACCAGGAGAATACTAACTTATTGCTATTATTAGCCGGGCTAACACCCGAAGTAACAGTTCTGGGTAATTTTAAAGAGTAAGCAGAAGCATTCAATAATCACATGAAACCTGGAGAACACTAACATATTGCCAGTGTTAGTTGGGCTAACTCCCGAAGTAGCAGTTCTAGGTAATTTTAAAGAGTAGGCAGAAGCATTCAATAATCATATGGTACAGTAAGGTATAAGCAGAACAAGGAATGAAGCCACATGCAATGTACTGAAAGCAGACAAAAGACAAGAAACAGGTGTGTTGTTAGTTTTTTTTTTTTAGCCACTCCCAATCACCCAATAGGATCCCCGAAACATTAAGGAGGGGCATTGCGAGCATTTAAGGGAGGAGGGAACAGGGTGGTGGGTGGGGCTTTTTTTTCCCTCCATCTCTCGCCACTCGCCTTCCGGGTAGTCCGACTCCTCTGTGGCAGGAGCCCCTGCGGAGAGCAACAACAATCCGTGTGGGGAAGGAGGGGGTCCCAGCAAGGACCAGTCCACACCTCCAGCCCCCAATCCAACAAAAGTCCCACTGCGATCCTGGGCTGAAGCCCTGCTATTTAAACTACACCAGCAGTTTAAATTTGGTGCCCTTTTTCTTCATCTCTCGCTTGCTCTCTCTCTCTCTGCGGTCCGACTCCTCTGTGGCAGGAGTCCCACAGGGAGCAACACCAGTCCATGTGGGGAAGGAGGGGGGTCCCAGCGAGGACCAGTCCACACCTCCAGCCCCCAATTCAAAAAAATTTCACTGCGATCCTGGGCTGAAGCCCTGCTATTTAAACTGCACTAGCAGTTTAAATTTGGTGCCCTTTTTCTCCATTCTCTCTCTCTCTCTCTCTCTCTCTGCGGTCTGACTCCTCTGTGGCAGGAGCCCCGCAGGAGAGCAACAACAGTCTGTGTGGGGAAGGAGGGGGTCCCAGCGAGGACCAGTCCACACCTCCAGCCCCCAATCCAAAAAAAGTCCCACTGCAATCCTGGGCTGAAGCCCTGCTATTTAAACTGCACTAGCAGTTTAAATGTGGCGCCCTTTTTCTCCATCTCTCACTCATTCTCTCTCTCTCTCTCTCTCCACGGTCTGACTTCTCTGTGGCAGGAGCCCTGTGGGAGAGCAACAACAGTCCATGTGGGGAAGGAGGGGGTCCTAGTGAGGACCAGTCCTCACCTCCAGCCCCCAATCCAAAAAAAGTCCCACTGTGATCCTGGGCTAAAGCCCAAACTGCACTAGCAGTTTAAATTTGGTGCCCTTTTTCTCCGTCTCTCGCTCGCTCTCTCTCTGTCTCTCTCCACGGTCTGACTCCTCTGTGGCAGGAGCCCCACGGGAGAGCAACAACAGTCCATGTGGGGAAAGGGGGGGGTCCCAGCGAGGACCAGTCCACACCTCCAGCCCCCAATCCAAAAAAGTCCCACTGCGATCCTGGGCTGAAGCTCTGCTATTTAAACTGCACCAGCAGTTTAAATTTGGTGCCCTTTTTCTCTGTCTCTCGCTCCCTCTCTCTGTCCGCAGTCCGACTCCTCTGTGGCAGGAGTCCCACGGGAGAGCAACAAAAGCTGAGCATACAGCAGTATACAACACAAACAACAGCAAAAGAAACACCAAAGGCAGTGCCAAGAGAGGAACCCCAAACTATAGAAACACTGTATGGATGTGAACTGTGAAAAAGGTGCAGAGATGGGACAGTGATGATGTGACCCACAGAAAAGACCAATCATGCCTGTGTGGCAGTACAACCCCAACCAGTGCCCTCTGTGCACAGGGGGAGGGGACAAGGATCCCTGACACAGATCAGGGGACAGCACACCACAGGATACGCTGCGGGAGGACACGGGGGGATGGACGTCAGCCATGGCCATGTGGACAAAACCACACACAGGCCCACAGACCAACCCCCCCCAACTGCCAGGCAATGCTGTATGGGTGCACCCAAGGAACAGACCATGTCCATGGGCAGACACAAGACAGATGTTGTCTGTCACACACACAGGCCATGCAAGGAAGGGTGAAAGGGAGGGAGGGGCAGCTGCAGAATAAGGGGTGCTAGCTGCACATTCGAGCAGACTTGATAGACCTCTAGGCCTTTATCTGCTGGCAAATTTCATATGTTCGTATGTTCATATACACATGGAGAAAAGACTGTGTCAGCCAACTGGAGGATAAACCTACCATGCTCACAACAATCCACTGCCAGATGTGCAGCCACAGACAGCACAGGGTGAGCATTTGGTGAAATCAGCGCCACAAGAGAGGCCAGGATGGCATCCATCATGGTGAACTAGATGGTTAGTAGGCGCAACACAGCACAGCACAGCACAGCAGTGACACCGACTGCATTTACCCAGGAAAGAGATAGGACACAGGAATGCAACAAGAAACAATATGTATTAGAGAAACAACAAAACAAACTATGTACAAATATTTACAAAATACAGAACAACCAAAACTTGGGGGGGGGGGCAGGGAAAGGTGAAAACAAGGGAAGGGGGGATTAAGGATTTGCAGACTGTTTCAGCACAGGGAGCTGCTGGTCCAGGATGTCAGCTATTCTCCAGGTCTCTTGAATGAGCACTGCCTGCTGCTCCAGTAATATGCGCTGCTGGTGCATAATCCATCGTAGGAGTTTGTTCCGGCCCTCTCCCTCCTCGGGATGCCTGGCCCACAGTGAGCTCCAACGTTGACCTATGGAGGGAATGATGCCCATGCAAGAATGGTGCACTGACACTGTGGAACAATGCAGAACTCTGCATGTGGCCCCAGAAAAGGATAGCATGTCCCAACCACCATGCCCCTGTACCCAACAATGGAAACAGTGCACATGCCACCTGACCTGTGCCTATATGCAGCAGCACTAAACCTCATGGTACACACATGCCCATCCCATGCAGACATGAAGGCTCATAAGGCCATTCCACCGCCACAGATGGGACGATGCCCCATGCATACCCAATGTAGCCCCTGTCACAGTACAGCTACACAGCCCCCCCTGAGGTAAACCAAAGTCTTCCCCAGAGCGACAACAAACTATAGCAACAGAATGACAGGGACATGCTGCCCAGTGGAACAGAAGGTAGAGCCAGGGGACATTGCAACATCACAATCAAAAACCTCACAACCTCTGTCCACATGTCAACAGACTATGGCCTGTAGTGACAATTCACAGAGTTGTGTAGCAGACTGTGTGCAGGTGTCTCCACACCCCCTTGCACATCCACAGACACCATCCATGACACAAGTGTCATGTGGACATGTGACGGACACAGTACCCTAGGGCTGTGATCTACCACTGAGCCATACTAGACACAAACTAGTCCTAAATGAATCTAAAACCCAAGCCATGCTTTTTGGATCAAAATCAAAAAAATCACTCCCAACACATGTTTAATGTCTTCACCTTAAGTGGCACATCCTTTGGGGTGGTAAACTCCTATAAATACCTGGGAGTCACACTGGACCCAGCACTAAAATTTGATCTCCACATTCAAAGGATATGCGAGTCAGTAAACATGAAACCTGGTACAGTACTGCCTATCCAACCAGTTAAGCCCTCACCCCCTCGGCAAGACTTGCCATAGCCCGAGGGATGCTCCTTCCCTCACTTACCTATGGGGTTGCTACCAACACATCTGCAAGTAAATCAAGTCTTCACAAGTGGGATGTCACCTACAACAATATCTGCTGCTATGCATCCTCCTCCCATCGAATGAAACACCACTGCCTCCTTTACTCTGACCTTGGATGGCTTCCCCCTAATGCGGCCAGATCCTATGCCTTCGGCTCTGTCGTAGACAACATTATCAGATCCCAAATACCTAAGTCCCAAGCGGGACTCTTTCTGAATCAGCCATCTTGCTCTGACCTTTGCTCATCCGACAATGCCTTGGTCTGCATCCCTAGACATACTACCTCTAAAGGCGCAAGCTCTTTTGTCTGTCATGCCCCCCAATACTGGAACTCCCTCCCAATAACTATTCGACAGGCCTCTACCCACGCCTCCTTCAAGAAATTACTCCGAGCCCATCTCGTCGCCTCCAGTCAATGCTCCTGGTCCATTATTTCTTTTATACTAGGGGTTCTGACATCACTTCCTCAAACAGGCAAAGGATATGCACCTGTCATAGCAGAAGCAGACATCCAGGAAAGGAACAGCAGCAAGTGAATAGGTGACAGCTCTCTCAGTGGAAGGGAAGTAAATGCAAATCTAGGAGCTTTCATTATTACTTCTTCGCATTGATATTGCATTGGGAAAAGGAGGAGTAGGAGTTTGAAGAAGTTGTGCAATGGCTACTTAAAGTCTCTTTGATGTGGATAGGAATATAAAAAGCAGTTGCTCAATATATCTAAACGTGTGCAACAAAGGAGGTAAGGGAAATAAAGAAAATGTTTTGCACTGATAGAAGGGAGAGAGGGGAGACTTGGGGGAGTGTTTGGTATCCTGCATCTGGAAGGGTGGGGGGTCGCTGGTGGGCAACGACAGAAATGAGTAGGGTGGTAGGCTGCTACAACTGCGGTGCACCAATCTTTCTAAACATTGCCTGGAGTGTGGGAGGATGTTTAGTGTGCAACCACATAGAAAAACTTAGAAAGGAGATTGAGGGTCTGCAGGAGGAACTAAGACAGGCAAGGCAGATTGGGGGTGGGTTTAGCCCAATACTGGAGGGAGGAAAAAGGGGAGATGAGGGAGGGCGATTTAAGCCAACAGTGGTGAGGAGAGGGTCAGAAGAAGGGAAGCAGAGACAAAGGGGCCCAGGCCAGGAAGAACGATTGCCGGGGAAACCAGGTCAGGAGACAAAAGACAAATGGAAGGAGGAGATAGGAACTTGTGAGGGGAGGCGAAGAAGTGGCAAAAGCCATGGAGTGGAAAGGAGAGAACAGGTTACTATGAAGAGAGAGGGAGCGGACATTTGTGAAGGGTCTTCAGAAAACAGCTGTGCACTGCTAGAGAGGGAGAAAGTGGAGGAGGGAAATGATGAAATTAGAGGAGTAATTGATAAATGCCTGGACCAAACTGGAGCGGGGGGAAGTTCTGCTGGGAAAATTGCAATAGGGGTAAAAGAGGGAAATAATGTGCAGGAGGAAGAAGAGGAGCTGGAAATGAGAGAGGGAGATGAATGGAAGCAAGCAGGAGTAAGAGGGTGGAATCTAGTGCTGGGGGACTCAATACTAAGAGGAGTTAGGTGGGTAGCAAGGGGAGAGGCATAGTCGCATTTGGGTGGAGGCCATGCCAGGAATGACAGCGGAAAGGGTGGGACAGTCTGTTCTGAAATATGCTAGAAGGGTAGGGACAAGCCTCATTTAATTATACATCTTGGGACAAACGACCTGGCTGACAAGACAGTAGATATAGTCCAGAGGAGGTTTGAGGAACTAGCACAATTATGTGAGGGGGCAGGAAGATCAGTAACTTTTTCCGAGATACTTCCGGTGCCAAAGGCAAGCACAACAAGAAAGCTGAGAATAGAGGAATTTAACGGATGGCTAAGAACCTGGTGTTGTGCTAAAGGGTATGGGCTGTTGGGGGTGGGGAGGGACCTGGGAGGACAGTAGTCTCTATGCCAAGGACAGACTACACTTGAGTGAGGAGGGAAAGAAAGTGTTGAAACAGAGGATGGAAGAGTATATAGAGGAAGTTGGGAATTTAAACTAGGAGTGGGGGGTGGCAGTTGGGGAAGAGATATGCAGAGACCACAGGTTGGGAAATCATATGAGCTTACCCCCCATAACAGTGACAAAGGACAAATGGCAAGTACTATTGGTGATGCTAGAAAAGGAGGGCAGGATGGGAAGGAGGGAAAAGGGTGGAAGGTGGTTATCCTTAATGCTAGGAGCCTTGGGAGGAAAACTGCAGAGTTACAGGTTCTCATGGCAGAGGGAGAGGTGGACATTGCAGCCATCACAGAAACATGGGCCACCCAGTATAATGACCGGGACCTGTCTGTGCCAGGGTACAGGTTATTTCGTCGGGACAGGGTGATTGGGAAAGGAGGGGGGGTGGCACTATATGTGAAGGAAGGACTGAAGTGTGTAAGGGAGGAAGGGGAGGAGGGTAGTACGGAGTCACATTGGGTGCAAATCCAGGATTCCAAGAATAGGATTCTTAGAATGGGAGTGGTGTACAGGCCACCATCTCAGATGGAGGAGTTAGACAGGGAACTATCGGGACAGATCAGGAGGACCTGCGAGTAGGGTAGTGTGGTGATTGTGGGGGACTTCAACATGCCAGGAGTGGACTGGAGCACCCCAACAACCAAGAACAGAAGGGAGCAGGTACTGCTGGATGCCTTCCAGGACAGCTTCCTGCTGCAAATGGTCAGTGAACCAACCAGGTTAGGGAATACCCTTGACCTTGTGCTGGCAAATGGGGACTTTGTGAGAGAACTTACAGTGGAGGAACTGCTGTCAGGGAGTGACCACCACTCAGTATGGCTCACATTGGATATGGGCAAGGAAGGAGTGGAATCTGGCACAAGAGTGCTGGACTTCAGGAGGGCCGACTTTGGGAGGATGGGGAAGTGGTAAAAGGGTACCTGGCCAGAATTCAATCTAGTATGGATACTAATCAGAGGTGGGAGCTCATAAAGCTGGGGATAGTGGAGGCAACCAAAACCTGCTGCAAAGCCCAGAGCAAGAAGGCTAGGGCTAAGAAACCAAGCTGGTTGAGTAAGGAGGTCATGGAAAAGGTAAGGAGGAAAAGAGCTGCCTTTAGGAAGTACAAGAAAACAGGTAGGGGGAGGACAGAGAGGAGTACTTGACAGAATCGAAGGAGGTGACAAGGGCAGTAAGGGGAGCCAAAGCATCTACGGAACTCAGGCTGGCACAAGGCATTAAGAAGGGGGAGAAGGACTTCTTAAGCACATCAGGGAGAAAAGGAGCTGTAAGGACCACATAGTAAGGATTAGGAAGGAGGTGGGTTGGGTGGAAGCAGGGTACGATAAGGCGGAAGCACTAAATGAGTACTTCTGCTCAGTATTTACTAAAGAGAAGAGGGGGGTGACACCCAAGGTGGGAGAAATGGCAGAAGCAGGGGGGAAGTGGTGACAGATGGGGAAATCATGGAGGGCAGAGTTCAAGAGGGTTTGAAGGCATTGAGGGTGGACAAGGCGCCATGCCCAGATGGTATCCACCCCAGGGTACTGAAGGAGCTGGCAGAGGTCCTTGCAGGACCTTTGGCAGACCTATTTAATGCCTCACTACATTCGGGGTGTGTACCTCAGGACTGGAGGATGGCTCATGTGGTGCCCCTCCACAAGAGTGGCCCCAAGGATGAACCGGGAACTACAGACCAGTGAGCCTCACATCCATTGTGGGTAAGCTATTGAGACTATCCTGAAGGAGAGGCTGGTGGCCCTCCTAGAGGCCAAAGGACTACAGGACAGCAGATAGCATGGTTTCATCGTGGCAGATCCTGCCAAACCAACCTGGTCGAGTTCTATGACTGGGTAACTAGGCAACTGGACAGGGGCCATGCAGTGATGTCCTGTATCTGGACTTCAGTAAGGCATGACCCAGTGCCACATGGAAGGCTGGGAAGGAAGTTAGTAGGCACAGGGGCGGGTGCAAAGCTGGTGAGATGGATAGGAAAATGGCTGCAGGGAAGGCAACAGAGGGTGGTGGTGGGTGAGGAGCTCTCACACCCAAGGGCAGTGACGAGCGGTGTCCCACAGGGCTCAGTGTTGGGACCAGTGTTGTTTGGGATATTCACTGCAGACATATCATGGGACATCAAGTGCAAGATCAGTCTGTTTGCTGATGATACTAAGGTTGGCGCGGTGGTGGATGACCTAGGGGGATGGCAGGGGTTGCAGGATGATCTGCAAAGCTTGAGACCTGGTCAGACACCTGGCAACTGGGGTTTAATGCCAAAAAGTGCAAGGTGCTGCATTTTGGGATGAAGAACCCAAGGAGGAGTTACCAGCTAGGGGGAGTGCAGCTAGCCCAGACAGAGGAGGAGAAGAATCTGGGTGTGCTCATTACAGGGTCAATGAACAACTCGGCACAATGTAGGAAGGCAGCTGCAAAGGCCAACAAAATGCTGGGTTGTATTGCAAGGGGTATATCCTCGAGGAGGGAGGAGGTGATTCTGCCACTGTATAGGTCATTAATTAGACCACACCTGGAGTACTGCGTGCAGTACTGGCGTCCGTATCTGAAGAGGGACATTAAGTTACTGGAGGGGGTGCAGCACAGGGCGACAAAGATGATCAAGGGGTTGGGGGACTTATCATACGAGAGGAGGTTGAAGGAGTTGAACATGTACTCACTGGAGGAGAGGAGAGACAGGGTGACATGATTGAAACCTTTAAATACATGAAAGGAATAAACAAGACGGGTACAGAGGGGCTGTTCAAAGTAAGGGAGGGGAGGGCCACCAGGGGCCTTGATATGAGACTGGAGAGAGGAAGGTTCAGGAGGGAGATGAGGAGACACTTTTTTACAGAGAGGGTGGTGGCTAGGTGGAATGCGTTACCTGCAGAAGTGGTATGCAGTAGAACAGTGGACTGCTTCAAACGAGGATGGGACAGGACAAGGGGGAGGGTTAATGAAGGGGAAGGGTGGAAGGAAGGGGCAGCTGCAGAATAAGGGGTGCTAGATGCACATTCGAGCAGACTTGATAGACCTCTAGGCCTTTATCTGCTGGCAAATTTTGTATGTTCGTATGTTCATATGTTCCTGTTTTAAACCACCTTAGTCCCTTACCTAACCCCGCTCTCCATGGCCTTTTTCAGTCCTGCCCTTCCCAAGTCGGCTTAGCACTTGCAACTTGACTGTCTACCTTGGCTACCTGCTGCCTTACACTCTACCTTTTGTATCCCATACTCCCATACTTCAATGTCCACCATCCTACTTCTACCTACCTTATTCCTACCTTTCTTTCAATGTCTTTCTTATATCTCCTTATAATTACTATAGTATTACTGCTCATGGTTGTTTTACCCTACTCTGACCAACATGTGCCCTAATTTTGATATGAATTTGTTTCTATCATGTATACATTTCTGACAATGTTTATCATATAATTATCAGTGTTTCTTTGTTACTTGTCTGTATCAATTTTTTTCTTGTCAAAATTATCAATCTGTAAAGTCATTGTTACTGATGTTACTGTTTCTGTACTCTCCCAGGTCGTGCCTGAAAATAGTCATATTCATGGCTAGTGCACCTACCCGGTAATCAAAAATGAAATAAAAAAATAAATAAATACAGCAGTAGCAACAACCCCCCCTGCCTGGAAGACAGTGGGTCAGTGGCCACAGTGTGCAGCACAGCCCCAACATGGTGACACACCAGAACAGCACAGTGCAATGTGACCAGTATGCATGCGTGATACAGATGTCGCACACATGCCCACACCACTGTGAGACTAAAGCCTGGAACCTAGGCAGCTTTTGTTACCACTTAAACATGTAATTGGCATCTGCTTGTAATCAATTACTTAGTAACTCCCTTGTCAAGCTAGTATTCCTGTGTTAAATACCCGAGTCTTTGTTTATGTGTATTGTGCCAATATAATCTGTTTTATTGTAATTGTTTTATTGTCTCTTGACGTAGAACTTTTAATGAGATTACCTCTTCTGGCAGCGCATTCCAAGTGTCCACCACCCTCTCTGTGAAGAAGTACTTCCTGACCTCCCTCCTAAACCTCCCACACTCCAGCTTAAGACTGTGCTCCTTCATGTTATGGTTGCCACTCAGCTTAAAGAGACTCTCTTTATCAACCTTATTTATCCCTTTCAAGTACTTGAAGGTCCAAATCATATCCATATCCTCCCTTGTGACCATTATTCCCTCTCTGGCATAGATTGCCACCACTCCACCCCTACCATTTGATCTGTCCTTCCTATAGAGGGTGTATCCAGGGACTGACAGGTCCCAGTCATGGCTTGAGGTTGCCCAGGTCTCAGTGACTGCCACTAGATCTGGTCAGCAATGTATCATTATGGTCTGTAGGTCATCCATTTAGGTATCCAAACTCCTGCATCCGTGGATATCATTGTCCACATCCCATGCCCTCCACCCCTCCTTGTCCCCTCTCTTCCCTCTGGTTGCCCTACTGGCTTGCTCCCATCATCTTTTGTTTCCCCTTCCCTCCTATTCTGCTCCCACTGTGTTCATTCTTCCCCCTCCCCTACCCCATCTCCCTTTTTGCATTCACTTGCGCATGCGCAAGGAACGTCTTGCTACTATATGGCATTTTAGAGGTGTCACTGCCAAGCCAATTACAGCTGAAACTGCAATGGGCTTGGTAGTGTACACCAATGACCAGGCACGCTGATCATGTCAGTAGTTTTGCTTGCT
Organism: Neoceratodus forsteri; assembly: GCA_016271365.2. Taxonomy (NCBI): domain Eukaryota; kingdom Metazoa; phylum Chordata; order Ceratodontiformes; family Ceratodontidae; genus Neoceratodus; species Neoceratodus forsteri. Next base: position 111,014,578 of record CM057451.1, read on the forward strand.
GATGTGGCATGTCCTCTAGTTGAAAGTAATGAACTGCTCCAATGAGAGAGCACTTCATTTCTTTCTGTAGACGTAACTCCGAGCATGCGCATTAGCATTAGCAGTAACACTAATGCACATGGCTGAGTTACGGTTATTGGCGGCTCCTGCAGCCCACCGCACTCTCTCTCCTCAGTCCATCCTCGCTCCTCTGACCCCCCCTGCAGCTTCCACATTAGCTGTGGTGCGGCTTTACTTGATGGCGGCTCCTGCCACCCATTGCACTCTCTCCCTGGTCCATCCTCGCTCCTCTGACCCCCCTCCACTTCCACATTAGCCACAGTGGGGCTTACCCTTCATTGTGGGACACTGGGGAGCCCACTCCCAGTGTCCCCAATCATGTTCCCCACAGTCAGCAGTGTGGAACTCTGGGGGAACCCACTCCCAGTGTCCCCTGATGTATACCCCCCAAGACACTAGGGCCCAGATATTCAGACTGCACCTGGCAGTGGCGCAAGCATGGGCACAGTGCAACTGGGATGCCCCGGGGCCAGGACCAGGTAATATTCAACTGTGATGCGCCATGGTGCAGCACCATTGAATATGGCACAGACAGCGCACTTACTGCACATGGCACAGTGGCACTGCGCTGGTGCAAGACACAGATAGGGAGCACGGGGATGCACCAGTGCAAACACAGTTGTGCTGGGCGCATCACCTGAGGTATTCAGCAGAGGGCATTCAAATGAGGCCATAATATATGCAAGGCACAAATGGGGCCATTTGCATGTCATTATGGTCCCATTTGCATGCCTTGCGCAGGGCAGCCCAGTGAATTGAGCCTGGCACCCTACACAGCATGATGTGTGCGCTGTGGAGGTACCGGGGCATCCCCGCCCTGTAGCCACGATTGCGGTAAATCTCTGTAACATAATTCCCTGGTAGTCTAGTGGTACCCCCCTTCCCTCCTGATTCCCTGATCACAGTCGCTGTGTAATTCATTCCCTGGTAGTCTAGTGGTACCCTCCAACCTGTTGCCGCGATCACAGTAAATCTCCGTAATAAGACCTGGTGATCCAGTGGCACTCCTACCCACCCACACAGAACTCCGTGTCTACCTTGCTCCCCTTCATCGGGCAGATGGCTGCAACCCACCTGCATACCGCCTGGACGCTCCGCTGAATGACAGGTGCAGTATGGGTTGTAAGCCTGTGGACCAATGGACTTGCAGGGCATATTGTGTTAGATAGTCTCAAATATGTGAATGAAGTCATTCATATATTTGGGACTATGTAGTATAGTATGCCCTGTAGCCCATTGGTCCACACTGTGGGACCAATGGGTTTACAGCCCATACTGTACCTGTCATTGCCTCCGGGAGGTCGAGGATATGCGAGCAGGTTGCAGCCACCTGCTGATGATGGGTGGGGGGAGGTGGGCAAGGGGCACTGTGGTGGGAGGGGTGCCACTGATCACCAGGGTCTTATTGTACAGAGATTTACCGCGACTACGGCAATGGGCAGGGGAGGTACCACTGGACTACCAGGGACTGAATTATTATACAGTGACCATGATCGGGGATTCAGGAGGGAGAGGGGTACCACTAGACTACCAGGGTGTCATGGGTGCTTGTGGATGATGTTCTGGGTAGGTGGGTGGCCACCCACGGCTGGAGGCTGCTGTGTTGCACCCTGTAATACAGCAGCCCACCTGTGGGTGGCCAGGATTTGTTCCCACTTTTCACAGGCTCAGCTTTGAGCCCCCCTATGTGGCGCAATGCAGGGTTGCGCCAGCATATGCACCGCACATCCTGGGCTGAATATCGGGATGTGCCGCATATGCATGGGCATGTCCCCTACATCTGCGCCGCATACAATTACATTGCACTCCAACGCATCTGGTTTTGCACTGCGCCTGGCAGCCTTTCCAGTATCCCACCGGGGCACAATGCGGGGTTGTGCCAGCACAGCTCTGTTGCGCCATGCGCAACTGCTTTGAATATCCGGGCCTAGGACACTGGGGAGCTTACTCCCAGTGTCCCGACATCTTCAGTAAAAAAAAACCTGAAAAGAAGAAAACAGTCCCCGACGTCTTTTTTTAACCTGTAAAAAAGAAAATGGCCCTTGGCTTACTTGTGGCTCCTGCTGCCTGATGCACTCTGTCTCCCGGTCTATCCTCACTCTTCTGACCCCCCTCCCGGCTTCCACATTTGCTGCAGTGCAGCTTATCCTTCAGTGTGGGACACTAGGGAGCCCACTCTCAGTGTCCCCAGTCATGTTCCCTGTAGCTAGCAGTGTGGGACACTGTGGAGCCTACTTCCAGTGTCCCCTAATGTGAACCCCCCCAAAACACTAGGACACTGGGGAGCCCACTCCCAGTGTCCCGACATCTTCAGTAAAAAACCTGAAAAAGAAGAAAACAGTCCCCCAATGTCTTTTTTTTAATATGTAAAAAAGAAAACAGTCTCTCGTTGTCCCCATCATCTCCCTCCCCCATCCTCACCCTCACCCTCCCACTGAGCACCCACCTCCCCTTACCCCATACTTACCTCCAGAGGTCGTGGCTGCAATCTTCTGTGAACCGGGACATGTCTGCACTCTTCAAAGTTGAATCGTGAACTGAAGAATGATAGTAAGTGCCATATAATTCACTCCCTTAAATAACTAGATTGGGATGAACTCCATTCAAAATAAAATATTTCCAGCCAAAAAACTACTTTTCATTGCTTTTATTTCACACCAAGGGGTAAATCCAAGAGAGATGTGAGGAAGTACTTCTTCATGGAAAGAATGGTGGATGCCTGCAACAGTCTTCCAGTGGAGGTGTGGGGGCAAAAACTGTGGTGGGATTCAAAAAATGTTTGGGACAGGCATAAGGGAATTGTAGTGGAAAGCAAGGGGGGACAGAGATCAAGTAGGGTTTGCTGTAACACTGTAGGCGAAGAAAAAATGGGAAGACTGGTTGGGCCAAGCGGTCCTTATCTGCCATCAAATCCTGTGTTTCTAAATATGTTTACGAGCAATTATCCACTATAACATGATCGATGCACACAGCAATGAAGGACTGGCCCACAGAAATAACGTTGTGTGTGTCTTCCTTGCAAATGTGTGTTTTGCAAGCAGATACCAGCATTAGCAATCACAAGGACACATGTAATGCCATTACGACCTGTGCATTGTGCAGTGATGGCTATCAACACGCTGCTGTACGTGCATTTGTGGCCACAATGGAACACAAAGATGTAATTAGCAAAAATAAATCTCTGCAAGCAGCATGCATGTGCACAGTGTGTAGTGACACAGTGCAGAGGACAGAGTGCATGATGGAACATAAGGGTGGGAGGATGTCTGAGGAACACTGTGGATGATAGGTTCCTCCCTGATGAAGTAAAGGTCCTCAAGGAGGTCCTTAAGAAGGTGCCACCCTTGTTTTGGAAGACTTCAAAATAGGTCTTTAGGGCTAAGAAGGCTCAAATCTGTGAGACGGTGGCAAGAAAACTCTCCTGTGTGTAGGAGCTGTACCAGAAGCCTGCCCAATGCCGACCCATATGGGAGGACCTCACCAGGCACAAGGCAGAGTGCCTGGCAGAGATGAGAGCTGCTGCCACCACACAGGCCAAGCGGACCAAGAAAGGTAAGGTTTGTTGACTCTTCTTCTACAGCCTAGTAGGGGCTTTTGGATGCCAACAGAAGATGCCATCTTGGGATGGGATTGCAAGCCCTGCTCTCCAGGGGCTCCCCCTCCCAAGTAGCCACCCAGCTCACTAACCCATGATACAGCAGCAGGAGCTTCTGCCACTCTACCACAGTGACCAATCAGGTTGCTGAGCATGCTGCACAGAGTGGAACTGTTGCCCTTAAATTCAATGGCGGGACTTTGTTCCTCCAGTCCTCGACCATCTTACCTTCTACAGTCCAGCTGGGGTTTTTGGATGTCAGCAGAAGATGCCATCTTGGGCTGGGGTCATGAGCCATGCTCTCCAGGGGTTCCTCCTCCCAAATAGCCACCCAGCTCAGCACCCCATGATCCAGCAGTATGAGTTACTGCAACTCTACCACAGCAACCAGTTGGGTTGCTGAGTGTGCTGCACAGGACGGGACTTTTGACCTTAAATTCCTTCACCTGTCCAGCAGTCCCAGCATGCAGCAGTTCTAACATGAGTGGACAAGCAAGAGTGGGAGTCTTCAAGGACCAGCATAAGTGCGTGTTCTCGAGGGGCGTCTTCAGAGGGGAGATGTCAGGAAGCCTTGGATTTCTGCTCAGCTCCCTTCTTGCAACCTGTAAACCTGTAAGTTGTCCCAAACAGCCTTATTTGCAACCTGTAGTTCTACTGACCCACCTCAATAGCAATCTGTACATTTTACTGACCTGCCTCATTTGCAGCCTGTATTTTTTTAATGTACTGCTTTATTGTGCTTGCTGCCTGGTGGCATAGGCGGGAGCTAGTCCTGTGCTAATAGGTGCATTGTGTATTAGGTAAAAGTGCTGCATTGTTTAGGTTTTGTTAGGCCTCCAAGCTCATATCTTATTCATATCAGTTTTTTTACTCTGTTGTTTTGATTGTGCTACTTTATTGTTACATAGTTCCCCCTTGCTAGGCCCCTATGTGTAGAAACATAGAAACATAGAAGTTGATGGCAGATAAGGACCGCAAGGCCCATCCAGTCTGCCCATTTCTTTTTCTACCTTATAAATGTGCCATCGGCCTTTGCTCTGTCAATGGCCTATCTATTCATACTCATCTGTATTGCTCCCTTATGCCTATCCCATGCCTGTTTGAAGCCCTGCACTGTATTCATATCCACCACTTCCTGAGGTAGGCTGTTCCATGCATCCACAACCCTTTCTGTGAAAAAGAACTTCCTCACATTACCTCTCAATCGGCCTCCCTCTAATCTCATGCTGTGTCCTCTTGTCCTGCTATTTTTCTTATTGTAACCCCCCTGCAAATGGGGGTTCCCAAAAGTCTTCCAGGAGCTTGCTTGAATGCTCCAAGCCTGAATGGTGTTTGTCGTTTAAGCCATTTATCTGTGAGTGCTTTTAGAGCCTCTGGTACTGTCTCTTTAAGAGCTGTCTGCTTGCAGACATAATTAGTTTGTATGGGGGGCTAGATGCTTTCCTGCTCGAGTCCCACTCGAGCTGCTGCCAGTTCGGCCTGCTTTGCAGTCGCTAAGAGTGCAAAGGAGCCTATCTGAAAGATGTAACTGTTTGCCAGAAATCATTTAGAGTAATAATGAAATACAGTTTGTCTAACTTGCTTTCCTTTGTAGTCTGAATTGTTTTGCCTAGCCCTCCATTCTAGTTTTGAACTGCTGAACTGGACCAATCAGTGTGGGGGACCTTTTGAAGTGGAGCCTGCTGCTGGCAAATCAGAACTTGGATTCTTAAGTTGAGTCAGCCACAATGGGACTGTATGGCAGATGCTTCTGGGAATTGTAGTTTGGACTTCAGCGCATTTTTGCACCAACAGGGGGAGTCTATTGTGAGTGACAGCCAAACCAGCCAACTGAACTGGGAGGGACTCAAAGGAAATGCCCGGTTTTGTCTTCTGGAGGGTCAGTTTAGCTTTGGCAGTGAAGAGTCAAGGAGCCCTGTGCTTCTTTGGTGTGCAGTTCAGCACGGGAAACGCATGTCAGGCCCCAAGTTTCTGTCTGCAGCTTGTGCAAGTGCTTGTTTGGACTGAATCCGACCTGTGAATAGAATAAAGGAGATCTGAAGAGTAGAAACCAGGCTCACCCTGTAGAAGACTGGAGAAATTGCTGAATTGCGCTCGGTCTGTCAGGAACTGAACCTGCTGTGTGTTCTCCCAGGGATTGTGCAGTAATTGCGATCGGGATAGAGAAGCAGCCTGCCTGGTATAGTACTTTCCTTTTACATATAAATGTGTGTAGTGCTTGTGGGGACTCGCGTTTCAAATCCCCTGTACAGTGAATTGAGTGCATGAAGCTGGAAGTAAACCCCAGCTTAATCCAGACTACATCCATTTGCTCCAAACTGCAGTGGGGTCCAGTCACAAGGACCTTGCCCACATGGTCTGCTCCTCCTGGCAATCCAGGACAATCTGCCTTCCATCCAGTTCCCAGCACTGAGTTTATGAGTACAAAGCAGGGTTGCTCCCTGCCATCTGTTTATCGAATTGCAAGTGTGTTATCTAATTGTTGTGTTTTATTTCTTCACGAACTGAGCCATCCGCCTCGATTACAATTGGGTATTGTGCAAGTGTTTTTCATCACAGGGCCTCAACCAGCTGCACCAAATAGGCTAGCCTTTCTATTGCCTGTACCCAGAGACAGTGACTTATAGGTTAGGCCTGTGCACAGTGCCCTAGTATAGATATATATTAGAGTGGTAAGCTAATTAACCTGATTTCCCCCAGTCCTTGTTATTCCCCCCTAAATAAATCAGATCTGTTTGTTTCAGCAGTTACACTGCTTGAGGTATTCGTTTATGTTAAAGTATTGTACTGTGGTTTTTGCACTGTATCATCTTGTTTTACAGGGGGTCCCCAGAGTCCAGCTGACCAAACCAGTCCTGGGGGTAAGTGTATACTGTGAAGGTAATTCTGATATATTGTGTGGGCCACTAGTGGGAAGAAAGGGGGGGTTGCAGTGTCCCGGGGGCTGTGACCAAGTTAGTTTAACTATTGCAAACCCTGACTTCTGGGTGGAGGCACTCGCCATTAGACCTAGGCCCCTCAACCTGTTAATATTTACGCAGGCAGGGGTAGTAGCCCTTGGGATAGTGCCACCTAGGGGTTACATTATATTAAAATATGTTAGACTGTTTCACCTTGTTAATGCCCTTAAGGTGTTTGAATGTTTCGATCATATCACCTCTCTCCCTCCTTTGCTCTAGGGTATACATATTGAGCTCCATTAATCTGTCCTCATATGTTTTCTGATGCAGTCCCTGCACCATTTTGGTTGCCCTTCTCCGGACTGCCTCAATTTGGTTAATGTCCTTGTGACGGTGTGGCCTCCAGTACTGCACCGCATGCAGTACTCCAGATGGGGCCTAACCAGTGTCTTGTAAAGAGATTATTACCTCTCTCTTCCGACTTGTGATACCCCTACTAATACACCTCAACATCCCTCTAGCCTTACCTACTACTTTGGTGGTCTGCTTGGATGATTTCAGGTCATCGGTGATGATGATGATGCCCAAGTCTCTTTCTTCCCTTGTGAGTGCCAGCAACTCCCCTCCCAGCCTATAGGTGGCTTCAGGGTTTCTCTTCCCTATGTGCATGATCTTGCACTTCTTTGCATTAAACCCCAGTTGCCACTCTTCTGACCAGTTTATCCAGATCTCTTCTCATTCTGCCCACCCTGTCTGGATCGTCTACTCTGTTGCAGAGCTTGGTGTCATCTGCAAACAGACAAACCTTACCCTCCAGTCCATCTGCAATATCACTGATGAAGATATTGAAGAGGACAGGCCCCAGGACTAATCCCTGAGGTACCCCACTTGTTACCTGCATCTCTTCTGACTGCATACCGTTTACCACCACTCTCTGTTTTCTGCCCGTCAACCAATTTGCCACCCAGTTGACCAACTTCTGACCCACCCCGAGCCTACCCTGTGAGTGTACACCTCCAACTGTGCCTAGTCTTAGTTGATCCCCTTTCCTCCCTATCTGGGTAAGGCATGCACTCCTTCTAGCTACCCTCTGGGTCAGGCCTAAGTTCTCCTTAGCCTCCCTATCTGGATCAAGCTACTCCACCATAGTCTCCCTATTTTCGTCAGGCCTATGTTTCTGCTAGCCTCTCTATCCAGGTTAGGCCATCAATCCTCATTCCTCATAGCCCCCTCATGTTACTGCCACATTGCTAGGCTCATTCAGGGTAGGGCCAGTGAGATGCTGGGCTGCATAGGGAGAGGTATCTCAGGCAGCAGAATGGAGATGAGGTTGCCATTGTATCCTTCACTTGTGAGAACACACCTGAAGTACTGTGTCCAGTTCTGGAGGCCACACCTCAGAAAGGACATAGATGGGGTGGAGGCAGTCTAGAGGAAGGCAATTAAAATAGTGCAGGGGTTGCAACAGAAGCCCTTCAAAGAGAGACTGTGGTATCTCAACAACACCATAGAAGAGAGAGAGAGAGAGAGAGAGAGAGAGAGAGAGAGAGAGAGGGGCAGAGCAAACATGATAGTGACCTACAAATACCTCACGGGGGGGGGTGAAGAGGGTGCAGGTAGGAAGTCTCTTTCAAATAAGACACAGCACCAGGACCAGAGGGCATGTGATTGTAAGCCCCCCCTCATCGGATGGGCTTGCTAGACATATTTGGGTGTCCTCAGCCCCTCCTTCCCCTTTTTAGTTTGGACAGTGTGGGAGGCCCCTGAGCCTTGATTGAGATTGCTGCCACCAAGGGCAGCTTCGAGGAAGTTATAAAAGCCCTGGTTTTACCTGGGAATAGCAGAGGGCAGGGAGATAGTGCAGGAGCTCAGCGGTGTGATGGGGGCAGTGTTTGGGGTCCCCCCCTTGGCCTAGTCAGGTTGGCCAGCGGCAGCGTCAGGTGGGTGGTACTCCTCTTGGGAGGGCTAGTAAGTGTAGCAGTGGTCGTATGATTTTCGGTGGGTTTAGGGCCCCAGTCGTTTGGGACATTGCAGAGGTTTTAGGAGGTGCAATCTGGCCCTGGTTTCATCGGGTCATCAATACTAACAATTTGGGGACCCCCGGAGCTGTTAAGGAGTGGACAAGCTGAGGTAGTGGGGCTGTGTCATAGAAACATAGAAACATAGACTTTGACGGCAGATAAGGACCACTTGGCCCACCTAGTCTGCCCATTTCCCTACCTAGAGGATAAGATGCAGATCCTATTTAACCAACAGCCTATTTCTTCCTACCCCCAACAAAATTGCCTTATGTCTGTCCCATGCATTCTTGAATTCTCCCACCGCTTTAGACCCCACAACTCCTCAGGAAGGCTGTTCCATGCGCCCACCACCCTCTGTGAAAAATACTTCCTCACATTGCCCCTGAGCCGTCTCTATCTTCAGATTGTGTCCCTTGTTCTTGCACATCTCTTTTTCTGAAAGATGCTACCCTCTTGGACTTTGTTGATTCCACTGAGGTACTTAAATGTTTCTATCATGTCCCCTCTCTCCCTCCTTTCCTCAAGGGTATACATATTAAGCTCCTTTAGTCTCTCCTCGTATGGCTTCTCTTGTAGACCCTGCACCATTTTAGTTGCCCTCCTCTGAACTGCCTCCATCTTGTCTATGTCCTTACGGAGATGGGGTCTCCAGAACTGGACGCAGTACTCCAGATGGGGTCTCACCAACTGTCCGTACAGGGGGATAATAACTTCCTGTTTTCTGCTGGTGATACCTCTCCCTATACATCCCAGTATCTCCCCAGCCCTCCCTACCACCTTCTCACATTGCTTGCCAACCTACAGGTCATCTGTTATGATTACCCCAGGTCCCTTTCCATTTTTGTTGTTGTTACTACCTCCCCCCATTGTGTAATTTTCCCCTGGGTTTTTGTTTCCCAGGTGCATTACTTTGCACTTCTTTGCATTGAATCCAAGCTGCCATACTTCTGACCATTCCTCCAACCTTGCCAAGTCCCTTCTCATCCTTTCCACGCCTCCTTGTGTATCAACCCTGTTGCAGATCTTTGTGTCTTCTGCAAAGAGGCATACTTTTCCTTCCAGTCCCTCTGCAATGTCACTTATAAAGACATTAAAAAGGACAGGACCCAGTACTGAACCCTGCGCTACCACGCTAGTAACCCCCCTTTCTTCAGAGTGGACTCCATTTACAATTACCTTCTGTGTCCTGTTGTTCAGCCAATGTTTTACTAGGCTACCACCCTGGGACCCACTCCCAGGCTGGTTAATTTGATTATTAATCTTTTGTGTGGGACTGTGTCAAATGCCTTGCTAAAGTCTAGGTAGGCCATGTTCACAGCCCCTCCCTGGTCTACTACTTTGGTCACCTAGTCAAAGAAATCAATTAGATTCGTCTGACATGACCTTCCCGCTGTGAACCCATGCTGCCTTGGGTCCTGTGTCCCACTGGCGTCTAGGTACTCAACAATTCTTTCCTTCAGAAGTGATTCCATCAGAGGTGGCAGCACTGATGCAGGGCATCCTAGAGGTGGCAGCTCTGGGAGGCCTTTACCTGTGTGGCATGCTGCCTGAGAGCAACAGTTGGATGGTGGGTGGCTCAAGCCTGGAATTCGCTTTGGGGCCTGCCGTGCCTGTGTCTGGGGCAGGCCCTGGGATCTACCATGCCCATGTCTGGGGTAGGTCTGAGAGACCCATTTAAGGGCCTGGTGTTTCCCTGTGGGTGCAGTAACAAGGGAAGGAAAGGAGCCACCACTTGCTATAGCTTCGGCCTGGAGGTAGGTAAGGGAGTGTGCCCCAGGAATGGCTCATTGGCTCAGAGGTAGTACGAAGGAAAGGGTCTGGTGTTTTGAGAGCAGCCAAGGAGGCTTCGGTTGCTGCACCCCAAATCCTGTTTAGGCTCAGCTGGCATAGGAAGGAGTAAATCACTCCCCTAGTAGAGAGAGTGAAAATGAGATCACAGTTACAAAAAAGTATTTTTGTATCCAGGGTTTCTGTGGAAGAAGCTTAGAGAGGGAAATGAGCCATTGCTTTCTAAATTGCTTAGAAGTAGAAAAACTACTGCTGCTGCATGCTATATGAGAAATTAGAGCCATCAAATAAAATGTTAGAGGAAAAGCAAATGCTATACCTGAACCTGCCGTTTAGTGTTCATTGCCTGTTTCTCCAGCTCCCATGGAGCTGCTCCAAGTTGAACCCTGATTAAGTCTCTGGGCCTAATCATTTTTGGGGCCCAGAAAAAAGTTTCATGGTCTCTGCACATTCATTGTGCTTCTGATTTGTATTTAATTCTGTGTCCACAAAATAATACCTTCTAATGAATTCTCTTTTAAACTGGCTTCAGCTGCGGCAGGGGGCTCCGGTGTGTAGTTTTAAGAATCGACCCCCCCCCTTCTTCATCAGCCAGAAGGGGTGTAGCAAAGTGGAGGTGTCCAGCGGTGGTGGTCTGCCTGAAGTCCATCCACTGCTGTGGGGCTGTGCCAGTGCGTCTGAGGGCGAGGTGAGCAGTTTTATGGTTGGAAGACATCACAAGGTAGGCTATCTCATTTCTCCTAATTCTATGCTGCCTCAGGAAAGATTTGTTTGGAAGGAGTTTGCTGCTCTGTTAGCATTGCCCTTCCCTCAACACCTGCACCCCCTACGCCTCAGCAAACTGGCTCAACTTTGATGGGAGGCTGCAGTACCTGCGATACCCCTAGACTTAGTGGGGGGCTACAGAACATGGGGGCTCATTCAGGATTCTGTTTCTGTTCCCCTGGGCGCATGGTGGCATTGCCAAGCTGGGGAGGTTCAGTGGGGGGGCCTGCTGACTTGGACCTGTATTCGTGTGGTGCAGTTTGGGGAGCAGGATGTGTAGGCCTGTTTCGGGAGCTCCTCATGATCTCTCTCTCTGTTGGTGGTGCCTCCATGTCTGCAGTGGATCATGGGATGGACCCCAAGGCTGGTGATTGGCTAGTGGGAGGAAAGGTGGTGAAACAAAACAGTTCTGAAGATGCCATTTTCGTTAAGGAGTTGGAGATAAAAGAGCAAAAGAGAGACCGAGATTTAGTTGACCACAGCAGTGAATAAAAAGTTTAGCTTGTTTTGGACAAATCGTGGTGAAAGTGACTATGGCAGAAGGTGGATCACCTAAGGAGGAGCCCCAAGTGACAGTCCTTCCTCCTGCTCTCATGGCTGTGGGAAATTGGAGAAAGAGGACAGGCCGAAGGAAAATGTGTGCGGTGTGGCTACAGAGGTGAGGGGGTCATCAGGCTCCCAGTTTGCTCTCTCTGCACCAGCGGGAATCTTTGAAGGAATGCCCATGGGAGACCCCTGGTACTACCCAGTAAGCATTTCAGCAGGATCAGCATCTTTACTGTTCCATGAAGACTGCATTTAGGAATGGAGGCCAAGCTGGAGGTGCAGGAAGGAGGTGACCTGGTGTTGGAGGTGAAGCAGGAGTCCCCAGAGGTAACAGTGGAAGCTGTGGAGGAGGTTTCTGAGGGCGGTGAGAGGGAGCACAGCCATCTTCCCAGCTCCACCCCACTGGCTGTCTACTATCCCTGTGGCAGAGGGAGGGGCAGGAGTCTGTAGTTGGCATGGGGGGACCCTCCAGGGCTCAGGGGTCTCCAGCAGGATCCCTGCCCAGCGACCGCATACCCAACCCATCTGCCACAACGGGTGAGGCTCCACCTACTCCAAAATTCCACCCTGTGATAACGATGGGGCTCGCCAAAGTGGAGGTGGTGCAGGACGAAGTGTGGGATGAGTCTGCTCCCATGCCTACTGAGGAACCCCCAAAGAGATATCAGTTTGCTGATCATGAAATCCAGCAGGTGATCCCCAAGCCTTATGTCTCTGCCATGTCATTGCTGGATAACACCCCACACCTGGCCGCACAGAGCAAAGCTTTAAGACTTTGAATGGATGGCCTGCAGCGAAGTGACCCTGTGAACATGGTGTACCATAATAGTGTGTGGCTGAAGTCAAGGGAGGCTAGAAGAGTCACGCCCCCACCTCCCAAAGGCTTACCCCCAATTAAGCTTTTCAGAAGGAAAAGCCTTTGTTTTATAAACATCAGCTTACTTTATTTTAGTTTTGAAAACTCCAGGAGTAGGGAATATGACGGACCGTGCGTGACTCCATTTACTGTAAAAAGTGCAGCGCCGCACCACACTGCTCTCTTCAATACAAGGCATTTTCTTCAGCTGTTAGGGCACATGGCTGCAGCAACAGTGACAGTATCTGGATCAAGATTCCAGATGAGGGACATCCAGTTCCACCTCAGGACTCACTGGTCTCAGAGAAGAGACTCCCTGTCAAAGATGGTAGCAGTCACAGGAACACTGCTTCATGCTCTGCAATTGTGGCAGAAAAAGGGCAACCTCAGGGAAGGCATGCCTTTCCTATAACTGCCACTAGCAACAGTTTTGACAACAGATTCCTCCCTCCTAGGATGGGGTTCCCACCTAGGGGAGCATACTGCCCATGGTACCTGGCTCCAGCAGGAGTCTCTGCTACACATAAACCTGCTGGAACTCAGGGCAGTTTATCTGGGCATTCAGTCCTTCGCTTCAATGTTGCAGGGCAAAGTGGTTCAAGTCAAGATAGACAATACAACCACAATGTATTACATTAACAAACAAGGGGGCACAAGGTCCTCCCCACTGTGCACAGAAGCCATGAAGGTATGGAACCTGACTTACTCCTTAGGGATCTTTTTTTTTTTAATCAGGCGAGAGACACTAAGCTGAAGCTTGTTTACAGGTGCAATCTCCCTCTTAGCAGTCCATCTCCCAGGGAAGGACAACATCCTCGCAGATGCCCTCAGTAGGATCAACCAGAACCACCATGAGTGATCACTAAACAGGCAGATCCTGCAGGTGGTGTTCAGAAGGTGGGGTACCCCAGAGGTGGACCTCTTCGCAGCTCCAGACAATCACCAGCTGCCACTGTTCTGTTGTAGACCCCCTGCACTGGGCACTGTGTCTCTAGATGCCGTCCTGCTGGATTAGACAGGGAAGTTCCTGTATGCCTTCCCACCATTTCCCTTGCTACTCAGAGAGTACTGAACAAGCTCAGGGTTCAGCCAGCAACAATGATCCTCATTGCGCCAGACTGGACCAGGCAGCCCTGGTGCTCACTGCTACTGACCCTGTCAATCTCCAAACCAATCTCCCTGCCCAGGAGGCACAACCTACTGTCCTCCTCCCAGGGCAGAGTTCTGTACCCCAATCTCCAATCCCTCAGACTCGGAGCTTGGCTCTTGAGGACTTAGAATATGCTGACCTACACCTCTCGGAGGGGGTGCTAGAGGTCCTCAGGGTATCTAGAAAACCTTCAACCAGAAAGACCTATTTGTCTAAATGGAAGTGGTTTCCTTTTTGGTGCTAGCAGAGACAGATAGACCATTGCCAGGCTGGCTTATTAGTAGTCTTGTACTATCTGGCACACTTGTGTTCCCTGGGCCTTCGGCCCTCCACCCTTAAGGTACATTTAGCAGCTGTTTCTGCTTATCTCTCTGCTAGAAAAGGGTCATCCCTGGCTGCCAACCAGGTATTCAGGAAGTTTTTCAAGGGTCTACTGCACTTGCATCCCCCTCACAGGGAACACACTCCCTGCATGGGACCTTAACATATGCATTGGCCAGATAATGTAACCACCATTTGAACCCATATCCTCAGCAGAGCTTAAGTATGTGACATGGAAAACAGTGTTCCTGGTAGCCATCACCTCAGCCAGGAGGATCAGTGAGCTCCAGGCCTTGTCCACAGAGCCAGACTACATAGCAGTCCACAGGAACAAGGTGGTTCTTAGGATTAATAGGAAGTTTCTCCATAAGGTGATCTCAGACTTCCATCTTAATTAGTCCATGACTTTGCCATCTTCTTCACTGATCATTCCAGTTCAGGAGAATGTAGATTGCATAGTCTTGATCGCAAGAGAGCCATAAGCTACTACTTGGATCACACGAAGGGTCACAGGCAGGCTAGGAGCCAGCTCTTCCTGATCTTTGGAAAGGTGGGGAAGGGCAAACCCACCTCAAAGAGGACCATTGCCCATTGGATTGTTGCCTGTATCCAATTTTGCTACAGCAAAGTGGGTAAAGAGCCTCCTGTAGGCCTCAAGACCCACTCTACAAGGGGTACAGCTGCTTCTATAGCAGCTGCAAGAGATATCCCTTTGTTAGAAATCTGCAAAGCAGCTACCTAGAAAACAGTTCACACCTTTACCAAGCACTACAGTTTACTGTTTATTGAGAAATATCAGATAACACCTTTGAGTCAAAGACTCCTTTACAATGGTTCCATGTCATACATAAGAAAGAGACAACAGTGTACAGAGTAACAAATAACATAGTAGTTAAAGACAATGGTTACATAATGGTTGCAGATGATTACAGAAAATACAAAATACAAAAATAGCAGCTGGGAATACAGGGTAACAGAGAGCAGCTAAACAAGGTGCAAAAGTGCAAAAAGGTTGCAGGTATAAGCATAGCATTTCAGGGTGATGGCGCTAGCCATGCCCAGGAGTTATTCATTGGCCAAGGCTGGACAGAGAGATCCATCGTCACAGTATAGGCACACCCAGGGGCGGCAGACCAGAGTTAGGTCTGTAGTCATGGGGAGATGGAGGATGGTAGAAATGTAGGGTCAGGTTTAGGGGCAGTCACATATTGATCCCTGGGTAATAAGGTCCCTTAGTTGGGACTTGAACCAACCAAGTTTGGGTTCAGTGAGGAGGGAGTTTGGGAGTGAGCTGAGCCAGGATGGGGCCAGATATCGAAATGTTCTTTGGCCAGAGGTGGTCTTGCAGCGAGGTACTCTAAAGTGGGTAGTTGCTGACTGCCGTGTGAGGCGGCTACACAGTGGGGCCTGAAGTAGTGGAGAGAGGGCTGGAGGGAGTAATCCTGAAGTGATTTTCTTTGCGAAGAGGCAGGCCTGGTACTTTAGCCTCCCATCAAAGTTGAGCCAGTTTGCTGAGGCATAGAGGGTGCAGGTATGTGTAAGTCTAGGACAGCCTGTAGCAAGTCTGCAGGCCTTATTGAGGGCCAGTCTAATCTTGTGTAGGTGGGTGGTGTCGGCTGCACCATAGATGATGATACCATAGTCAATTAGAGATAGAATAGATGCAGAGATGGCTCGGCAGAAAGATTCAGGAGGCAGGCAGTGCTTATAGTGGTGAAGGAGACCAATACGTATGTTGACGGTGGTGCTTAGTAATTGGATATGGTCCTGGAAAGAGAGACCTGTGTCTAGGGTTATGCCAGGGTATTTGAAAGTGTTAACCTGTTCAAGGGGGTCATTCGGTGAGTTCAGAATGTGCAAGGGTTGTCCTAGGTTGGGATGTGCAAACATCATGGATTTAGTTTTTTTGTAATTTAGTACTAACCTATGCTGAATGAACCAGAATTCAGCTTCAGAGACGGATTTCTGGAGTGCCGAACGGAGGGCTGTGGGATCAGTGTGTGAGTTGTATAGGACTGCATCGTCTGCATACAATAGCATTTTCCCGGAGCAGGCATTGGGCAGGGTATTGAGGTATAGGGAGGAAAGAAGTGGGCCAAGAATAGAGCCTTGAGGGACCCCAGACCTGACTTGGTGGGGGGATGACAGGGAGTGGGCAATCTGGACTGTCTGGGTTCTCTCAGACAGATAGCTGGCAAACCAGTCAGTGGTCTCATGGGAGAGGCCTATCTGAGTGAGGGAGTCCAGGAGAAGCAAGTGGTGCACGGTATCAAATGCCTTTGAGAGGTCTATAAAGACAGCGCCAGTAGTGTAACCGGTGTCCAGGAAAGTATGGAGGGCATTTGTAAATTCCAAGAGGGCAGTGGTGGTGCTGTTGTTCTGGCGGAAGCCGTGTTGTTCAGGACACAGAATACTGTATTTAGTGAGGTAGTCTGTTAGTTGGATGGCCACGATTTTTTTCCAGGGTTTTAGAGAGGGGAGGCAGGATTGATATTGGGCGGTAGTTCCCAGGTAGGGTGCGGTCACCAATTTTAAGGATAGGAGTGATGAGGGCAGATTTCCATTTGGTCTGGATACCCAGACCAGAAGTGATGCCAGGTTTGGCACAGCAGTACTGCAGAGCTTGTTTCCTAAATAGGTTCTCTGCTCTCCTCCAAAGGTACTGCTTGGGTTGTCTGCAGAAGTCAGAATACAATAAGATTTCCTGGAGTTTGAAGAAAAAACTACTTACCATAGTAATCTTGTTTCTTCCAAGAGAATCTTACTGTTTTCTGAGCTCCCACCCTTCCTCCCCTGCTAGAACCTATAGGCACTGCAACACAGCTGTTCATGCTGTTCAAATCCTATGGGTGTTTCCTTCTTGGGATTAGTGACTTGAGTCTTAGTGTAGCCCACATTTTTGAATAAAGGGGAATAGTTGGTGTTGGGTGTTGTTAAATTGTTAATTATTAGTATAGTTTAGATAGCTTGTTATTAGCTTTGCTCCATAAGAATCTGACGGTTGCAGAATGTTTACCGGGGACAGTGGTTTGAAAACCAAGCTCGAGTCTAACATTCCATGATTAGCATAGGTTCTATTAACCATTTCAGCTCCGGGGCAGTCTTATGGTGAGACCAGAAGTCAGAATACAGTAAGATTCCCTTGGAAGAAACAAGATTACTATGGTAAGTAATTTTTTCTTCCCTCCCCTCTCTTTCTCATTCCCCTTGGCCTTCTGAGTGCTGTCTCCTGCTTGTTTCTTGGCTCCACGTTGAAGCTCTTTGGCACTGCCAGCCCCCTCCCTACCTTCCCTCCCCCCTCCACTGTCCCCACATCCTCACCCTCCAAACAGTTCTGTGGCTCTCTTAAACTCATTGTATCCCTGTTTCTTACGGCCACTGGTGACACTGAACATAGTCCTGGCCCTCTTCACCAGTGCAGCTTCCCAAAGGACTGCAGATGGTCCACCTGAAAATCCACAGCCTCTTACCAAAACTGTATCAGTTGCAGCCCCTTATGGTCAAAATCCAGCCAGGTGTCCTTGTCATCTCAGTATTGGCTCTATGACAGGGTCCACGATTTTGCAGTGTCCATCCCTGGTTACTCTGCAGCCATCTGTTTGAGAATAAGTCATCACTGAGGTGAAAAACATTTAAGGCACTCAACAGTCATTCTTTCAGAGCATGCACCCCCTTTCTTGAGTATTTACGGCAGCATCCAGGGGCAGCTCCACCACAATAGCTAGTTTACTTTACCATTTCCTGTAGCACACTTCTCTCTATTTACTCCGTAGCCAGGCAGGATCATCTCATGATCTGTTCTATCAGTTTCTTCCCCTCCACCTACAAGCTGCTCCTCCTCAAACTCTTCCTCCCCTTTTCAGTCCCCTTTGTTTTTGCAGGGGTGTACTGCTGCCTGGTGTGTTCCCTTGATCTGTCACCGAACACCTCTCCTCCATCTGCTCCCACTCCTCCTCTGGAGAGTTGCTTATCCTTGGTGACTTTAACATTAATTGGCTCGCAAGCTTGGCCAAAATGTTAAATCCTTCCAAATATCATAACTGATTTCAGGGCCTACCTGCATCCACAATACAATGGGGGTGAGAGGAGAGTACCTAGTCAGTGGAGTGGTTATGGATTTGTAATTAATTAGGGATAGCTCTATCTTAATTATAAATCTCTAAACCCCTCCCTACTTGATTGGGTACTCTCCTCTCACCAGTTAAGCAAAAAATCGTATGAACTCCATTCCAATAAGCCAGAACTTGCTGTATTAATTCTTCATACAACACATAGAATGTGTGGGTGACATTTTGTAGCACACGCTACTTCATCGGACCCCTTTTTCAATGCTGTGTTACCTACATTTATGAATATACAATATAAATTAATGATACTACATGAATTGACATTTCTGTGTAAGTGCCACCACCACCAGTCATGTACACTGTGCTACCAGCACCAAATATTTTTGATCAGTGTAACTGTTACTTTTTTTTTCATTTAGGTTGTTTCCCACCGGCTGCTCTATAGGTGGCTGAGTTATGCCCTGTCCTTGCCACCCAAGTCCATCTGCTGTCTCTCCAGCACCACCATGCCCCATTCCCCCACGGATTTCCCCCTGTGGCAAGGCTGGGAATGGGAGGGCCATCCTCCCCCCACCCAGGATTCACAATCCAGATAAGGGCTCTGGCAAGTCGGTGATGGAGCAGGATGAGGGCTGGCAGGCAGGGCTTCATGGAGCCTACAGTCAGCACTTTACTCCTGCTTTTCTCCCCATGCAACAGCACCATGAGTGCGTGCACATGGAGGCATGCACACACTACGTAGCCACGTCCCCTACTTGCTGCTCAGATTCCAATGCTGCCACCTGGCCTCCACCAGATGGCAGCCAAGGAGTGAGACAGCTGATTCTCCCACCCCAGGAGAGGAGAGCAATCAGGCGGATGCTTGATACTCACCTTCCCCTGCTGATCCCCGGCAACCTAAGTTTGCTCTTGAATCCACGTTGCCGGCATGGCATGAGGTGTGCCATCCAGTGCCTCAACCCCCAGTGCCACCAGGCTGGCCAATATAACTGTTACTTTTCACCAGTACATAATGTGTTTTCCCTTTTATGTTTCCAGACATATTGACGGACATGCAACCACTCATGCCAATAACATGATTATTCAAAGTTCAAGTACTTCTTAAAAATACTCATTCCCTCATTAATACTTTTTTCAAAACATAGCCTTCTTCATAAGTTTATTCCCTTTGTATATACATCTCTATATAAATTTAAAATGTACTGTTACTTTAAAATTCAAATTACCATTAAAAAAACAATATAATCTGGCAAAGAAATATAAACATCCCTTCCTCCAGTCTTCTGGTATTCATACCCTCACAGGTCACATTGCCTTCATCTTATTGTATATACCTGTTTAAAACTAAAATATTATAGCCGGCCCGGTGGTGCTGAGGGTTGAAGCGCTGGACGTTACACCTCGCACCACACCGGCAACCCAGGTTCGGGCTAGAGGCACGGGGAGTCAGCTGGGGGGGGCAAGGAGCCAATTGAGCTACCGGCTGGCAGCTCTCCTTGGGAGGGATTCAAGGGTCTCCGCGGCACTTGGCCACCTCCTGGTGGAGGCTGGGCAGAGGTGCCATGCATGAGGAGCCCTGGCTGGGAGAGAGGCAGAAGGGCCATCACGGGACCGGGTGTGCATGTGCCTCACGCCATGATATGTGCTACCGTGATTCTAGGGGCTCCGGGTAACGGGGAGAAAATGTGGGGGCCATGGCAGGATGAAGCCTCCAGGCCAGCACTCGGGGGTCGGCCGGGACACGCAATGGTACATTCATTAAAGTGCTGTTCATGCAATTATCCAGGCTGTGTGTGGGTGATGATGTGCGATATCCCCGCCACCACCACACATTCAGTCACTTCACTACCAGTCTAGCATTGCTTGTAAAGTGCTTTGGGATACTGTGTATGAAAAGCACTATATAAATGCTGATTCTTCTTCTTCTTCTGTATACATTCATTTAAGTGCTGTTCTGTGAAATTCTATTTTGTATTTGGGAAAAAACAAAAAGAAAGCTCCAATTCACACATATACAGTAGTGCTCAGACTTAAAACATAGAAACCAAGAATTTGATGGAAGTTAAGGACTACCTGGCCCATCCAGTCTGCCTATTTCTCCCTACCTACACTGTTACATCAGACCTTGCCTGATCTACAACTCTTTCTCCCTCTTCTTTTCCACTATGATTCCTTTGTGCTTATCCCATGCAGTCTTGAACCCCACCACTGTTTTTGCCCCCACCACCTCAGCTGGAAGGCTGTTCCTGGAATCCACCACTCTTTTTCTGTCAAGATACTTTCTCACAGCTCAAATGAATCTACCCCCTGCACCTTCATAGTATTTCCCCTTGTTCTTCAGCACCTTTTCTTCTGAAAAATACTTCCATCCTGTACCTTATTTACCCCTGCGAGGCACAGTAAGGTTCTGTCATATCTCCCATCTCCATCCTCTGTTCCAGGGTGTACATATTGAGGTCTTTTAGTCTCATAGGCAGGGGTCAACCTTTACTTTTCTTTGCACTAGCCAGCAGGACAAGTTGATTCAAAATTGCACTAGCCCGCAGATGGTTGCAGTAGCCCGCAATAGTAACTGTAAATGTTGATCACTTATACAGGAAAAAATGCAAGCCAAGAAAATACTTTAATTATTGCGCATGTATCCTGCTCTTACATTGCTTCTGGCCCAGCTGAAAAAAAGACTGCAGAGTCATCACACACAGTGTGCCCCCCCATTGTTTTGTACCTTGCCCTCCTCTCTTCTTTCTGCACCCCCTGAACCAGAGGATATCACAGCAACAAATGTTCAGTCAAGTAGGCCTTGCTCTGCACATGCAATAGCTGGCATCAGAATGCACCTCATCAAACTCTCACCTCCACCCACACTGTAATAAATAGAGACTCTGGTAGAGAAGGACACTCTCAGACCCCACCCTGTGATCAGCTGGAGCCCAGCACTTCTGGAAGTTTTCATATGGTGTCGAGTGAACCAGGAGCACATCTAGGATTTCTTTGGGGTGAGGGTTACACAAGCTTAAAGGGACTGGGAAGCAGAAAACTTTGACATTTATATTTAAAAGTATTGATTTTAACATGCTATGCCCCAACAGTAACATTTCTTAAACATTCTCCTTTCATCAGGGATGGGTAAGTAGTACACAGGCATGATACTATATGACCCCTGTTTCTATATAGGATGATCTATGCACCCCAGGAAAGCTTATCTTAACTTTTCAAATGATATGTTTTATTGAGGTATTTTGTACCATACATGCCTCCAAAGCTTTGTTTTTAGGATGAAGGGACATGCTGAGTAGGATATGGGTGGGGCTGTATGGATGGTGTTGGCTGGCATGGTCCATTTTGAAGAGCTGGGGACCCCTACATTTGCCAGTAAGGGCAGCAATGGGTGTATGGATAGTCATTTCAGAGTATGGTCTGCAGGGTTGTCCAGGGAAGGTACAGAGTTGAAAGATCTGGAGAGGAGAGGGAGCAGGTATGTTAAGGCTGGGATAAAACCCAGCACTTGCAGAGCAGACCCTGTATACCTCTTAGCATTTTGTCACTGAAATATTTATTTATTTATTTCAGTAGCAGATTAATACATTTGAGCCAGGATGACTCTTTTACAAAGGTTCCTTGTCAAAATAAATGTAAGAAGACACAGTCAGCACAAAACATCAATATGAAGATACTCTCAAACATAACAAGTATAGAGTAAATTACAGGGACATACATTAGTAAAGTATGCCTAGTGGCAAGTGCAGGGCATCAAAAGGTAGCAGCCGAAAAGGGCTTTGTAAATGCGCTAGAGGTAAGGGGAGTGAGGGGATGGGAATGAGAGTATGATGCAGGTAATGAGTAGGGAGCAAAGTGGGCTCTGACAGGAGTGTTTCATTAGAGAGGAGGGTAGGTAGAAAAAGAGGAGATTGAGGGATGGGGAGAGAAGATGAGGTTCTGTAAAGGGGTGGCCAAGGTCAGGAATAGCAGACATATTAGAGTTCTTGGGCCAGGTGGATGTGCAGGGCATTTATATAAGGGCTAATTTTTTGTGTGTTCCAGAAGTGGCGCAGGAAGGTCAATATTAGATACAGACACTCAAAATGTAGTAAAAAAGAAGAGAAAATACAGGATTGAGAGAGTTGGATAGGAGAGAAAGCACCTGTGGTGAGGCTGGGATAAAATCCACCACCTGCAGAGCAGACCCTGTATGCCGTTTAGCATCTTCTCACTGAAATGCAGGATACAGATACTCAAAATGTAGAGAAATGAGGAGCACTGGTCTTAATTTGGGACAAATTATCAGATAGATACATTCAGAAAACTGGAAGCTAGTGACTTAACAGCTTCTACTCTTGATCACACCCTGGACACTAGCTGAAAATTCTGACAGTGGAGTGATATGTATTCACACATTGAGCCTTTTGTGGGATCCCCTTTTTGAACTGCCAGATACCTGCAGCTCTTAATGAGGTGTTAATTACACCAGATAGATCAGCATGATGACTAGAGCCTGCTAAAGTAGGGACATTTTTAACTTCATTAACAGCCATGGAAAACATGCACTAGTCAAGGCGGACAAGTAGAGGGTTAGCTGCACTAGCCCTGGTCAATTTGCATTAGGTTTGGGGCTAGTAAAACAATGTTAAGATCAAACCCTGCTCATAGGGCTTTTGATGCAGACCCTGCACCATTTGAATTATCCTCCTCTGAACCACCTCCGCTCTGTCTATGTCCTTCCTGAGATGTGATCTCCAGAACTGGACACAATACTCTAGGTGGAATCTTACCAGCATCTATACAGAGACAACACCACTTCCCTCTTTCTGCTGGTGATACCCCTCCCTATGCACCCCAGCATCCCTTTTCCCCTCCCTACTGCCTTATCACACTGCCTGGCCACCTTTAGGTCATCTGATATGGTTACCCCAGGTCTCTATCTTGTTGGTGGTCATCACTGCCACTCCACCCATTTTGTATTCCACCTCTGAGTTTCTGTGCCCAAAGTACACTATTTTGCACTTTTTCACATTGAAACCCAGCTGCCATATCCTTGACTACTTCTCTAGTTTTCTCAGGTTTCTGCACATTATTTCCACCCCCCAGAGTGTCCACCCTATTGGAGATTTCGGCGTCATCTGCAAAGAGGCAGACCTTCTCTTCCACCTCCTCTGCAGTGTCACTTATAAAGGCATTAAAGGGGACTGGTCCCAGCACTGATCCCTGAGGAACCCCACTGGTCACTGTCCCTTCCTTCCTTGGATTCAACTCCATTTACCACCACTCTGTCACCTATCCCCTAACCAATTTCTTATCCAGTTTACCACCTATGGACCCACCCCTAAGCTAACCAGTTTGCTTACTAGTCTCCTATGTGGAAAGGTGTTGAAAGCCTTACTGAAATCTAGGTAGGCCACATCCATCACTTCACCCTTATCTAGCTCCTTGGTGACCCAGTCAAAGAAATCTATCAGATTCATTAGACATGACCTCCCGCATGTGAAACCTGCTGCCTTGAATCTTGTAACCTACTGGATTCAAGATATGCCACAATCCTTTCCTTCAGCTGTGATTCCATTAACTTTCCCACCACCCGACGTCAGCCTGACTGGCCTATAATTGTCAGCCTCCTCCCAGCTACCAGTTTTGTGTAGTGGGACATCTGCCCTCCTCCAGTCTTCTGGAACTACTCTTGTTTCCAGTGAGCTGTTAAACAGAATTGTCAGAGGTGCAGCCAGTATTTCCCTGAGCTCCCTCAATACCCTTGGATACACCCCATCTGGCCCCATTGCTTTGTTCACCTTCAGATTAGCAAATCCCTTCAGGACTCTCTCCTCCAAAAAATTACTGGGGTCCACCTCCCTTCCTCTCTCTAAAGCTTGTTACTTTTTTGTGGCCCCCTCCCCTTCTCCTTCCTCATCCTTTGTGTACACTGAACAAAAGCATTTGTTCAGGATGTCTGCCTTTTCCTGGTCCCCCTCTGCACAGTCCCCCCTTCCATTTTTAACCTTACAATCCCACCCCTGGTCTTCCTCTTTTCACTTACATACTTGAAAAAATGTCTTGTCCCCTTTCATTACCTCCTGGGCTAGTCTGTCTTCAGTTTGTGCCTTTGCACTCCTTACTGCTTTCCTTGCTTCCCTCTGTTTCCCCCGATACACCTCCCTATCTTCCTCCCTCTGTGTCTCCTTATATTTTCTGAATGCTACCCTTTTAGCTTTTACCTATTCAGTCACCTCTTTTGAGAACAATAGCAGTCTCTTTTGCTCATTTGTTTGACACAGAGGTTTGTTTCCTTGGATATAGTATGAAATCTTGAAATTCAGAATCCCAAACGCTATAACACCAAGTTCAGGAGACTGAATCCTGTAACACAGCAAGCTTCAGAAGTGTAATGTGGGGGCTCGCCCTGCACTCTAATAACTAAAATAACCAATTCTGAGGGGAGCAGACCTTGAAGTAAAAAAAAATATTACGGGACAGAATAGTGTGTGTGGCAAAATTAGTGGAGACCAGGAACAGAACCTAGGTTTACCAGACCATGCTGGCTGAGCTGCTACTGCGTTAGACCTCCACACCACAGGAGCAGCTAAGACAGCTTTTGCAACCCTAAACATTTCATGTTGCACTGCCAGCTGAGGGTAAGAGTAGTGGTTCGTCACATCCACTATCACACCCCTGTTGGCATCGCTTCTTCCTGTCGAGCTTCTGAATGTGTCGGGAGACTGAACTCGGTCCCATCAGTTTTGGGATTGTGAATTTCAGTTTCCTAAATGGATACCGTTTCCTTTACTATGCTCCCTTTTATCTGTGCTCACTGTTCCTCCACCCCACTCAGGTAACCCACCCTTGAGGCAATCACCCATCTTTTTAAAATCTGCCTGCCTGAAGTCTTACATGGCGTTCACAAGCGAAACAAACTGCACACCTTAGTCTCCCATAGGCATGGAGAGCACTCAGGGTAGCCGACATGCATGATATTTGTACTGCAATGCGGAGGGCGGAATGACATCACAGGATGTCTCTCAGTGATCCACCTATCACTGATGCTGCAGAGGTCGGCCTGCTCAGCCATTGCCATCCAGATGGCTCAGTGGGATTACACAGTGCTGCAGAGATCCCACAGTCAGTCTGGCTGCAAACTTCAGCGGTTCACCCCTCTCCCAGGGCTTCTGTGTCCCTACAGTTTTAAATACTGAAAACTTTCTGGGTTTTTCGGAGCTAAGCATTCCATTGTTTTGGTGTGGAAATTCTCTCTCTGCTCCATCTATTGTGGATGCAGGTATACTCCCTGATGTCCTCAGTGACCATCAGATTGTCTACTGTATACACAAGATCTGCCACCCTAAAGCTCCTCCTAAATTCATCCTCCTTTGGTCCTGCTGGTCACCAGACTTGTCCTCCCTCTATGCCGACCAGTCGACAACTAATTGGTTCCATATCTCAACTGCCACTAACATCAGTTCAGCCAATCAACTCCTTTCAAACCAAATTTATGGTGTCTGGAACCATCATGCCCCACTCAGGAAAACCAGGGTTTAGAGTTACTATTTTCCTTGGATCTCTGACAAGTTTCTTGTTTGCCTCGGAGCCAGAGACCTAGTTTGGTGCTCCTTCAAGATCTGACCCCCCCACACTGCCCTGTTAAATTACTGGACCCATCACAATGCTTGCATCAAAGCTACCAGCCTTACAAAATCCAAAGATGGTAATTCATATCCATGCTACAGAATAATCTTAATCCTCTCAAATTCTGGAAGTAATCTACCCCACCTGACCCAGTCCCCCCACTGTCATCAAGGTTGTCAACTCCGACATCACTGACCTTGCTACCGTAGCTTCTTTCAACTTCTTTTTCACCACCTGTGCCCTTCTCTTCCCTCTCACCACACACCTCCTCCCTTGCACTTTTTCACCTTCTTCCTACCATATTCTTTATCTCTCTCTCAAGGCCCTTCTTGCTCTTAATCCCCATAAGGGTGGGACCCTTGATAGAGTCAACCCTAAACTTTTTCATCTTTCTGTTCTGGTCATCGCCATCCCTATTGCCCATCTCCTCAACCTCTCCTTCTCTTCTGCCTCTGTTCCAGATCCCTGGAACCAGACTGCTGTCATCCCCCTCCCTAAAAGGGGTAACTTTCCTTCCTGGTAACCATCACCCCATCTCTCTCTCTCTCTCCCCCCACCCCTGGCCAAGCTTCAAGAACACCTTGTCCTCTCACAACTCACCCCTTTCCTGGATGCCTCCTCCTTTTTCAATCCTTTCCAATCTGGCTTCAGAAAGTCCCATTCCACATCCGCTTCCTTTCTGTGTCTCATTGACTCCATCCTGTCCGGTGCTGACCAAGGACAGTTCAGTCCTGTCTGGTGCTGACCAAGGACAGTTCAGTCCTGTCTGGTGCTCACCAAGGACAGTTTAGTCCTGTCTGGTGCTGACCAAGGATAGTTCAGTCCTGTCTGGTGCTGACCAAGGACAGGTCAGTCCTGTCACTTTTGTCGACTTGGCCAATAGATTTTGACACTGTGCCCACCCCCTTCTCATGGACAAGCTTATGGTTCTGGTGCTCTCTGCCTCCTCAGTCAGCAGTATCTCGCAAACAAGTCACAAGCTGTCCATATTGACATCCTATCTCCCCCACCCCCTACCTGACCAGGCATTCCCCAAGGCTCCCTCCTGGGCTCCATACTATTCCATATTTCTGAATGACGTCTCTCCTGCCTGTTCCTCTGCATATTTACACATGTACACAGATGACACTATGCTGCTTGCCTCCGGCTCTGCTGTTGTGCACTTTACTGTCTGACTCCAACAGGATTTTGACAGTGTCCAGCGCTGGTTCCAATCAAACCAACAGTCCCTCATTGCCAAGAAAATGGTCTTCATGACCTCTGGCTTCTGGCAGAGGCTCGCCAGACTCTCTCCTACCCTCCTTCCGTACCCTTGATGGTACTGCAGTTGAGGATGTCCCCCCCTTATGTATCTTGGAGTCTGGCAAGACCATCACCTCTAGTTCTCAGCACACAGTGATGCTATCCACCACAAACTCCACCCCAAACTGAGTGTGCTGTACAGGAACAAAGCCAGTATTCCTCCATCCTGCCTGCTGAGAGCTAGTTTTGAAGATGATCCTCCCAATCTTTGACTGTGGTAACATTGTCTACAGTGTAGTTCCCAAATTGACCCTTGCCAGCCTGGACCCTCTCTTTCATTCATTATGCCGTTTTGCCTTAGATTGCCTCCCCGTACCCACCAGTTTTGCTACTGCCAGGTGCCTCAGCCACTGTGCCTCCTTCACTTCTGAATTCTAGCTTGGCTCTCTCCCTCCCTATCTTTCTGCCATCCTCACTTCCCCCCCCTCCATCTTTATATCCTCTCCAGAACACTGCATCCAATTCTGTTTCCTCCCCTCCGGGAAAACTACTGTGAGTCAGGCCACCTCCTTGTATCCTTTTCCCAAGCCCTGGTTGTCTCTCCCCCTGCCTTATCCAGTCAGCCTCATCCTTCTCTCTTAAGTCTCTCCTTCGTGATTGTACCTTCCCCTCCTGCAAATGTATCTGACCCTTGTCCTTTAGCGCCCCCCCCCATCATTGGTGCCCCTCCCCTGACTCAGAACATCTTTTCTGCCCACCCTAGACCTATGGTCTGTGTGTGGCATTAATCTGCTCCTAAAACATGTTGGTGTAACCCCCCTGCAAATGGGGATTCCCAAAGGTCTTCCAGGAGCTTGCTTGAATGCTCCAAGCCTGGATGGTGTTCGGCGTCTAAGCCTGTGAGTGCTTTTAGAGCCTCTGGTACTGTCTCTTTAAGAGCTGTCTGCCTGCAGACATAATTAATTTGGATGGGGGTCTGTGTGTTTCCCTGCTTGAGTCCCACTCGAGCTGCTGCCAAATTGCTCCATTTCTGCCATCACTAAGTGGGCAGAGTGAGCACTTTTTCAAAGATGTAACTGTTTGCTAGACAACATTTAGAGTAATAACGAAAATACAGTTTGTCTAACCTGCTTTTCTTTGCAGTCAGAACTGTGTTTGCCTAGTCCCCCATGCTAGTTTTGAACTGCTGAACTGGACCAATCAGTGTGGGGGGACCTTTGAAATGGAGCCTGCTGCTGGCAAATCAGAACTTGGACGCTCACTGTGGAGCCAGCCACCTATGTACTGTATGGCCAATGCTTCTGGGAATTGTAGTCTGGACTTCGGCACCTTTTTTCCACCAACAGCGGGAGTTTACTGTGAGTGACAGCCAAACCAGCCAAATGAACTGGGAGGAACTCAAAGGAAATGCCCGGCTCTGTCTACTGGAAAGATCAGATGAGTTGTGACTGTGAAGAGGGAAGGAGCTCTGGGCTCCTGCGCTATTGAGTTTTCGCGCGGGAAGCTCGTGTGGGGCCCTGAAGTTCGGCCTACAACTGTTTATGAGTGCCAGTGTGGACTGAATCAGAGTTGTAAGGAGAAAGAAGCACCAGAAGTGAGGAAACCAGGCTCACCTTGTAGAAGAGTGGAGAAATTGCTGAATCGCGCTCGGTCTGTCAGGAATTGAATCTGCTGTGTGTTCTCCCGGGTATTGTGCAGTAATTGCGATCGGGATCAGTGGCGGAGCCAGGTTTAGGAACGTTTGGGAGCCAGGGGGAGCCAGTCAGTCAATCACAGGCTCCACAATGGGCACTAAACGGTGAATAAAGTAGGTGGCAGGGCACCACTACTCACACTGGGGCACCCAGGAGGGGCGACTGCCCCTCCAGCCCCCCCTCTAGCTCCGCCACTGATCGGGATAGAGAAGCAGCCTGCCTGGTATAGTACTTTTCTTTTACATATAAATGTGTGTAGTGCTTGTGGGGAATCACGTTTCAAATCCCCTGTACAGTGAATTGAGTGCCTGAAGCTGAAAGTAAACCCCAGCTTAATGCAGACTACATCCATTTGCTCTAAACTGCAGTGGGGTCCAGTCACAAGGACCTTGTCCACACGGTCTGCTCCTCTTGGCAATCCAGGACAATCTACCTTCCATCCAGTTCCTAGCACTGAGTTTGTGAGTACAAAGCAGGGTAGCTCCCTGCCATCTGTTTATCAAACTGCAAGTGTGTCATCTAATTGTTGTTTTCTCATTTCTTCACGAACTGAGCCATCCGGCTCTGGATTACAATTGGGTATTGTGCAAGTGTTTTTTTCCATCACAGGGCCCCAACCAGCTGCACCCGATCCTGGCTAGCCCCCTTCCCCATCCTGGGTACCCAGTGAAAGTGACAATTTGTGACTCTGAATATGCACACAGTACTGTGATTATTAATGTGTTTAACCTAATTAACCTGATTTCCCCCTGTCCTTGTTATATCCCCCTAAATAAATCAGATTTGTTTGTTTCAGCAAAGTTACACTGTCTGAGGTATTCGTTTATGTTAAAGTATTGTTCTGTGGCTTTTGCACGGTATCATCTTGTTTTACAGGGGGTCCCCAGAGTCCAGTCGACAGAGCCAGTCCTGGGGGTAAGTGTACATTGTGAAGATGTTCCTAATGCATTGTGTGGGCCACTAGTGGGAAGAAAAGGGGGTTGCAGTGTCCCAGAGGGCTGTGACCAAGTCATACCAGACAGTATTAACCCTGACCTCTGGGTGGAGGCACCCACCATTGGACCTAGGCCCCTCAACTTATCAGTAGTCAGTCAGGCAGGGGTAGTAGCCCTTGGGATAGCGCCACCTGGGGGTTACTTTAATATCGCCTTACATGCATTCATGTCTAGTAATGTATTGCACCAGGCCCTTGCTGAAATGTTCTTGCATTGGTTACTGTTGCACCTTATTATTCTGCTCAGATTCTGATGTTCACACCTAATATTGTATTACACTTGTACCTGTTGCATTGTCCTTGCACCTTTTATTTGGGGTTGTGCTTATCTACCTGCCTGTTAATCACAACTGTTTAACAGTATTGCATTTAATTATTATTACTCTTGCACCTTGCTGTATGTTTTTAGCTTTATTTTGTCTTATACTTTGTTTATTGTTACTCCCCTCATGATGCATCTGGAAACAAGCTGTTACTAGCTCAGTGTATCTTTCCTCATAAAACATTTGGAAGGAAGGAAGGAAGGTAGGAAGGCAGGAAAGTTGGCTGGTTGGAAGATTGGTTGGTTCTTGCCCAAGTGTTTATTTATTTTGGTAATTGGGAAAGGCACTCTGAATTGAGGCTCATTTTCAGGTGTGACCTGGGGAGAGGGGAAAGTGTCCTGAGGCACATGGGGGGCTTGGTGTGCCACCCCCTAAAATGTACTAGGTGAAATTTGTTCTGGGAGGAGGTAGCAAGGAAAGGTTTTTTTGCCCATCCTGGTCCCTCTTTCCCCCGCACATGAGATTTAGAAGAGTTGGAAGCACTATTAGTGGGGCATTGTAAATTGTTATATATTGCAATATTACATGCTAAATTAGGCATCCTTGCAAACTGGAAGAATACTGATGCCCTGTCCCCTGAGGCACAGTGGAAAACATCAGGTGACTGTGCCTTGATGGAAAAATAAGTATAGCAGACTAGAGTCAGCACAGGCACCTGTGTGCATATTTGGCCACCATTGGTTGAATACATGAAGAGTTTCCTAATTTGTTTGCTGACTCGCTGACATGTCTCAGAAAGGATTGCTGCTATTACTTTGAATGCTTGCTTTTGAAATGTAAATTACAGCCAAGGCCCCTGGAATTCTGCGGTTCTGCGGTTGCGGAATTTGCCGCAGAATTTGTGTCATGCCTCAGAATATATATAGTGCCGCAGAATTCATTGTTTTTTGGTGAATTTTCATATAAATATACTGTTTTTCCATAGTGTCAGACTTTCTTTCCCATCTCATTTATCCTGAAGCCCCTCCTCTATGCTCAGCATATGATGTCATTGATGACATCACATCATTTTTAGCCAATGACAGGACTGCATTCTGCCAGAGAAGTGAATAAATCATGCCGCAGAAATCAGAAAATGCTGCTGCAGAAGTCAAGGAGCCCTGCCACAGAAATCAGAAAATTCTGCCGCAGAACACCAGGGGCTCTGATTACAGCAAACTGTGTCCTATAAGATAGGCTTTGGTCTGATAAAAGCCATGCCTGTCAGCTGTTTTTAGTTTTAGTTCTGTTTTGTCTATTCTTGTATGTATAGAATTGTTTCACTGTTGATGAATATTTCTACTGTCCTAAATTGTTTTAAACTGTTTGCTATATGAACATTTTATAAAATCCATTTAGTAAGAAAAGAAACATCCATTTTCAGTTCCGGTTATTGCAGCAAAAAAACATCATCAATAGAAGGTGTTCAGAAAAGTAATTCTAAACAGGAGGAAAAGTGATGCTTGTTGAATAAAATGTACCACATGGGGGAACCAGAGAGCCATATCCAAAACGGGTGCACTGCCTTGAACTTTTCCACCTGAAGTTTGCTAAAATGCATAAAATACTGATTGTTTTTACAACTCATACAAACAAAAGAGAGAAAGAAGTAAGTGCCTTGGCTTGGGCTAGAACCCAGGCCACCAAGATTACCATGCTGGTTGCACTATCAGCTGCACCACCAAGGCAACTGGAGACTGGGCCATCCCGAGGCACCTTACTCTTTCTCTAATGCACAACCTGCTGCTGCACAGGTAACTACATTTTTCAGTTACAGGTGTGTAGTGTGCATATTTATGGAACTCCTACGAGCAGGAGAGTGAAAGAAATAAGTGCCATAGGGACTATAACCCAGGCTACCCAGAATACCATTTCTTTCTCTCTTCTGTTTGTATGAGTTCCATAAATATGCACACTGCACTCTTGTGATTTTTTTTACAACTTGATTTTAAAACTCTTTAATCTTTGGCCTGCATGAGTACTTCAGAGTGCACAGTGAAAAATGGGATGTACAAACAGACGTGGGACTGGAGGATCAACAAAGACAAATGCCATGGCCATGAAGGCCTCTGGAACAGTGGGACCCATGGCATGGCATATGGTCCTGACCACTATCTGGGCAATAGATAAGAAAATAGAGGCCATCCTTGAACAAATGGGGACCCAAGATGCTAAATTTCAGTAGCAACTGATTTGGCTCAGTTGACAAGTGCAAGATTATCATCCGCTCTTAATGCCACAACCAAGTTAATTCAAGAGAACACCAATTTAAAATACAGATTGGAGGCATTGGGAAATGCACGGTATTCAGATAATATAAGGACTGGCAGACTTGCAAGGGAGAAAAAGGAAATGACTTGTGAACTTTTCTGCAGAGCTGGCTTCCAAATTTATTCATTTATTTATTTATTTATTGAATTTTGATGACCGGGTAGGCCCACTGGGCCCCGAAGGTCCCTTTTTCAGGGGCGACCCGGGAATAACAGTACAGACATTATGAACTTTTGTACATTGACATATACAGGAAGTCATAGGTATACAGTATTCGGCTGTTTACACATAGCAGTAGTTATAAGAGTTATATGTATCATGTTGGTAAGTTGTAGTTCATTGCATTCAAACATTTATCCTACATGTTAGTGAGACAGCACTATGGATTCTTTGGGTGACATAGTTCAAGAGCATTAGGATAGTTCAGAGAGGAGAAAAGTTAGTGCTACATTGTTAAGGGGGTTGAAATTTTAGTTAGTTGTGGTCGTTTAGGTAGTGTCAGGTGTGGTGGCACTGGCATACGCTTTTTGATAGGAGATGGGTTTTGAGTCTGGTGCAGAAGCATGGCACCGATGGGGTTTCTCGCACCTCCAACGGGAGGTTATTCCATAAGGAAGGGGCAGCATACGAGAAGGATTTCTGGCCTGCCTTAGTCCTAGCCTTGGGAATCTCTAGCAACGTTTGGCCCGAGGACCCAAGGCTGCACTGGTTTCTTTTACTGTGAGGAGTCCCCGAGACTAGGGGAGGCGAGGGCTGATTATCTTTTCGCCAGGCAGAGCACGGGGTAGCTGAGGCGTGCTTCGAAGGATGGCCAGTTAAGCTTTGCTAACGCCTCACAGTGGTGGCTCCTAGAGTGGGATAAGGTGGCAAAGCGGGTCACCTTGTTGCATAGAACCTGTAGTTTACCATACTCCAGCTTTGAGATACCCTGAATGACCGGGGCAGCAAATATTAGTGTTGGAAGTAGGACACTCGCTGCAATAGCAGTCCTAGCTTCAAGGGTTAACAGTTCCTTGAGCCGATATAGTAATCCGAGTTTAGTATGGAATACTTTAGTGACTTGGTCCACATGTTGTTTGAACGTGAGACCCTGGTCAAGGGTGAGGCCGAGGTATTTTGTCGAGGGAACAACTTCCAGCTTGTTGCCCTCCAGAGATGAGAGCTGGAGAAGTTGCAATCTATCTTGTCCAAGGGCTCTTGGTCTGAACAGCATAACTTTGGTTTTATTGATGTTAAGGACCATTTTGTTATTGATGAGCCACCTCTCCATGATGTGAATGTCCTTTTGGAGAGAAATGGATAGGTCATCCAGGTTGTAAGAGGACGTGTAAATAACAGCATCATCCGCATATTGGATTATATTGCTGCTTCCACAGTGTTTGTGCAGTTCATTTATGAACAACAAGAACATAAGAGGCCTGAGTATGGACCCTTGGGGTACTCCATCCATTAGGGACTGAGGTTTGGAGAGTTTGTCCTGCCACCTGACTCTCTGAGTGCGACCCGTGCGGTAGCTTTCCATCCATTTGAGGGCGTGGGCATCGAGGCCTATATGGAGAAGTTTTTGGAGGAGTAGTCTGTGATCCACCCGGTCGAAGGCCTTGGGAAGGTCTATAAAAACCGCCCCGTGTTGGATCCAGCATCTAGGTCTTTGAGTACATCCGGAAGAATTTGGTTAGGGCAGTATCTGTCCCATGTTTGGCTCTAAAGCCATGTTGCGATGGGGACAGCAGCATGGGCTTCCAGGTACCCTGCTGGGCATATACGATTTTCTCTGTATTTTTGCCAGGTACAGAGCAGGAGATTGGCCTATAGTTTTCAATTGGTTCTGCAGGCCCTCCCTTATGGATGGGAACCACATCGCCTGTTTCCACAGCTCTGGGACATATCCTTCAGGTAAGGACCTATTGATCAGCCAGGTGAGTGGCTGTGCGAGCGCCGTGGCACCATCTTTTAGCAATCTAGCTTTGAGTCCGTCCGGGCCTCCTGAACCTGTTGTTTTCAGGGTTTTTAGGATGGCCAGGACCTCTTTTACCATAGTCAGCCTCAAGTGAAAGGGTGGGCGGTCAGGAGATTGAGGAACCGGCGGAGCGAACAGGTTATTAGGTACCGATGACCCTGCCTGATGTTTATCAGGGTTAGTGAAGTACGTATTAAGGGTTTCAGCGATTTGTGCCGCATCATGTAGTACCTTTCCATTGGCTGTGATGGGGCCCATGGTAAACTTTTTTTTCCCCTTCATCAGTTCGTTGATGTGGGACCAGAAAGTCCTATGGTTGCCGAGGTAGGCTTTTTGGAGGTGGTTGAAATACTCCTTTTTCGCTAGTTTGGTGGCCTGTTTACATTGGTTTCGGAGGGTTCTATAGATAACCCGGTCTGCTTGAAGAGCTGTGTCCTTGGACTTTTTCCAAGCTTTGTCTCGGCTGATCATCAAGGCCTTTAAGGAAGGGGTAATCCACTTATAGCAGTGGCCCTTTACCCGATAGGTTTTATATGGGGCCAGGAGATCCGCGGCCCACGTGATTGACCTATTTAAGAAGTCAACCGCCCCTTCCAAGGTAGGGAGACTTCTAATAGAGCTCCGATCCAAGTTGCCCAGAAGAGTATTATAGTGCTCCGGGAGAACTTTGAGTAGCCCTGGAGAGTAGTATTCTAAGGGACCTCACCGTCCTGTTTCTCCAAACACAGAAGGTGGGCGAGTGGTCACCGAGGGCATCCGCCATGGTGCCAGCCAGTTGAACATTTTTGGGGTTGGACACCAGTACCCAGTCT
The DNA here is from genome assembly GCA_016271365.2 of Neoceratodus forsteri. NCBI lineage: Eukaryota > Metazoa > Chordata > Ceratodontiformes > Ceratodontidae > Neoceratodus > Neoceratodus forsteri. The sequence goes on from CM057451.1 coordinate 111,049,530, forward strand.
ATGATCAAGTGGCTGCCCGTTTTGTAGTTCAACCTTGTGGGTAGGGTGATTGTCTGGGAAAGGTTAGCCTCCTGAAGCATACCTATTATTGAGGACCTGGCCTCTTTGGCCCAGTTCAGGTTGAAATCACCAAGGATGATAAGTTCAGAAGCGAACTCAGCTGTTAGGTTTTTTGTAAGGGAGTCGAGGGACTGGAGGGCCCCCTTTGGTGGACTATATACACACCCTACGTTAAGGTGTTTAGCACCGCCGGGGTGATGCATTATAAAGATAGTTTCAATTTCGGGGGGCATTGTTACTTTAAGGTTAATATGAGCGGAGATCAGGGTAGCCTTCACATATATGAGAACCCCCTTTTTTCTGGGTTCTATCCTTCCGGTAACAGACATATCCTATTAATTAAATCTGGATCTGGCTGATCTCTAAACTCATGGTTACCGGGGGAGCTGGCCTGCCAGTGCAGCATCAGCACCTTCCACTTGCGCTGCTGATGACCCAGGTTCTGGAATGAGTCTGAGGTGTTACATAGTTGGCTGGGGAGAGGAAGCTCAAGCATCTGCTGGACTGTTCTCCTACTTGGGGGGAGAGTGGGCTGTGGCATCCAGTGATCACTTCTCCTCTAGTGGTGGCTGGAGGTTTGGGAGCCTGGAACCACAAAATAGAGGAGAGGGCCGGACGTCTGTGCATCATGTGTGGGAGTATGCACGGAAGTGTGCTGATGTCACTGCTCATCCTATCCTGTGGAGGAAACCAGAATGCGAAAATCCCCTTTGGCCGTCTGGCATGATGCCAGCGGCTCCTTCTTCTCCCTGTCACCTGAAGCCCAGGACAGTTGACCAGGACTCTCGGGATCTTGGTCTCTCCCTCTCACCCCCAGGGGGAGCTCTGCCATAGGTGGTAAGCCCTGAGCCAAACACCTGAATACATATGCCTGGAGGTATGGCAGTTAGAGGTAAAGGGAGGGTCTCATGAGGGCAAATATGGGGTACATCCCCACAGGCCTGAAAGGTGTGTAACTGGAAGTTTTAAAACAGTTACCCCTGAACCAGTGGCACAGAGGGTTGTGGTGCTGGATCACCACACCTGCCACCACGCTGGCAATCTGGATTTGAGACTGAGCCTGGGTTGTTGGAGTCCAGCAGGGGGAGGACTGAACGTTCAAGAGGATGCTGTCCTCCTCCCGGGGGGTGCGGGGGCAGTCATGCTTCAGCGCAATACTGCCACCTGGGTGACTATGGGTGGTAGTGTGCTCAAAGACAAGGGTGCCAGAAGATGGTAAAAGCTGAGGGCTGAGAATCCAAGGGCACTTAAGAGAGTACAAAGGCACTTTTTCTATACTAGTTTTACCATACAGAAATAAAATTAGAGTGGCTACATCCCCCTTCGCCCCAGTTCCGGCACCTATGCTCAAAGAGACTTACTGGGTAGGGGATGCCAGTGGTGACATGCTCCATGCTTCCATGCTAGCTTGCATACTATCCCGAAGCCAGTGTCCCAGAGGAGCAAACCAGGAGGGAAAATCCCAGACACAGCAACAATGAGCGGTCCGACCACTTGTGGACCCTGCACCAGTGATAGGGTCCTCCCTCCACAAACCGGATCCAGTCTCCAGCAAGTGAGAGGGGGGCTGGGGGAAACCATGGAGGAAGAATGGAGGTCAAGCGAAGTCCCTGGGATACCGGGTGATGGGTTTGGGGGATATCAGACCAGGATAATAGGACTTGTACCAGAGGAGCACAAACAAATTAACTAAACTTTTAAGCAAATAAAAAGTTATGAGGGGGCCAAGCCAGGCCCCTTCTAAATCCATCAGTATGTCCTTTCATATCACCAGTGAATTGAGAATTGATTTTTTTTGGTTTTTTGGCTGCTTTAATCTTTTTTGACTAAGATACAGGCTTCCTGGGTCCTTTTCTCACTCAGTAGTGGGGGGGGGGGGTTGCATATCCAGAGAGAAAGAAATACTGTACATGGCGTTGCCACCCAGAGAAAGACTGAGGTGGGCCTGACGACTAATCAGTACAACCCCTATACCTGCCCACCTCCCAGCTGTGGTCGCTCCTCCTGCAGACCCCAAACAAAGGCAACAGTTCCCTCCAATCAGCATGCACAGTGTATTGGTGGAGACAAAACTAGTTTAGCAAAAAACACATCCTTATTATTAGGTGCCAGCCTGAAAGGGAAAACCCTGGATTAAGCAGCTAATCCCCCAAACATGGAATATTTCTTTAAGTGGCACCCTTAGGTGCCCTGCCATGCAGAATTGATCTACCAACTTCACCACACAGCAGCAATTAGTCAGGCCCAAAGAAAGGCATGGCTGAAATACCTTTCCCTTGGCTGCCACTACCTATGCCCAGCTAGGCACAGCCTGCACTAAGCTCGCCCCCACACCACAATGCTGTACAGTATGTAATCATCCTCCTGTACTGGAGGCAACTCCCCTCTCTCACCTGGCACCAGGGATGGGATTTATTTATTGTATGGGCCCATTGGTGTTGCCACAGATTGGCTGGTGTTGATGCACGTTGAATGAACAAGGGCAACATGCTCAGTTATAAACCCCTCCTAAAAGGCAATGCAATTGCTTAAAATGGCAGTGAACCTCGAACCTGGCCCAATGGCCAAATGCAAATCCCCAAAACTCCAAAAACAATGCAGAAATCCGACGCATGGATTCATGGGGGAGGTCATGCTAGACAAATCTGATTGCTTTCTTCGACTGGGTGACCATTGAAATAGATCTGGGGAGGACAGTGGACGTGTCCTATCTGGACTTTAGCAATGTCTTCGACACTGTGCCACAAAGGAGACTGATACAGAAATTGAGCAGCCTAGGAGTGGGATCCAAACTGGTGAATTGGTAAGGAACTGGTTAATGGACAGGTGACAGAGGGCGGTGGTTAATAACACTCACTCTAATGAGCGGAGAATGACCAGCCGGATGCTGCAGGGCTCAGTACTGGGACTGGTCCTCTTTGATGTCATCTAAAGTGACACTACAGAAGAATTGGAAGGGAAGGCATGCCTTTTTTCAGATGGCACCAAAATCTGTAATAGGGTGGACTCTCGGGGGTGGGGTAGAGAGAATGTGTAAGGACCTTGGGAAACTCAAAGAGTGATGAAAAGCATGGCAGTTGGGGTTCAGTGCCAGATAAAGTGCAAAATCATGCCCCTAGGGCATAGGAACCCAGGCACTGAGTATAGAATGGCGGAGATGTTGACTATCACTGAGCAGGAAAGTGACCTTGGGGGTTATCATATCTGATAACCTCAAAATGGCAGGGCAGTATAATAAAGCAGTTCTTAGGGCCAGTGGAATGTTGGGATGCATAGAGAGAGGTATCTTCAGCAGGAGGAGGGAGGTGGTGTTGCCACTGTATCACTTGTTGTTGAGAACCCACATGGAGCATTGTGTCTAGTTCTGGAGGCCGCACCTCAGCAGTGGTGGAATAACAGGGGGCTTGCCGGGGCTCAGCCTCCCTAACTCTGAAGAGTCCTAATAGTTCATGCATCTGCCCTTGACATAATGGGAAGTCGGGCTCAATTTTAAGTTAGGGCCCTTATGGGCTCCCCTAGCTCCCAAAGCAAATAAAGTGTAATTCCAACACTGTACCTCAGAAAAGACATAGGTTGGAGGCAGTCTAGAGAAGGACCACTAAAATGGTGCAGGGGTTACATCAAAAGCCCTAGGAGGAGATACTGAGGGATATGAACATTTACAGACACAGAGAATCCAGGGGGAATGGAGGGATTGGAGGTAGTACTCTGGAGACCGGAACTGGTGCCACTATTCACACCGGCGTGATCTACAGACCTCCAGCACAAGGGCAGAAACTGGATAGGGCACTAGTGGAAGCCAGTAGCACAATGGCAGAAACAGGGAAGGTGTTGTTGGCAGGGGACTTCAATCTGTAGGATATAGATTTGAGCTTCCCAACTGCAGCTTCAGCTAGAAGCAGGGACATCCTAGACTCCCTGCAGGGGACATTTCTCAGGCAGCAAGTCAGTGAGCCCACTCATGATGGGGCAATACTGGACCGGGTGCTCATGAACAGGGACAGTGTTGCAGATGTCAAGGTGTGGGGCCACCAAGGGATAGTGATCACCATACAGTATGGTTTTATATAAGGATGGCAACAGGAGCAAACCACACAAGGACGAGGGTCCCAGACATCAGGAAGGCAGATTTTTTTTTAAATGGGTGAATGCCTCAGAGATGACCTAGCGGAGGGATGACCTGGTTGAGGTGGAGGAACAGTGGGCTAAGTTATGAGAAGGCACAGTGAAGGCAATAAATCTCTGTGCAAGGGAAGTAAACAAAAGCAGGTGAAAAAAGGAACCGCTACGGTTCTCAAAGGATGTTGCTAAAAAGGTAAAAGCTAAAAGGGTAACATTTAAAGAGATACAGTGGAAAGAGGATATGGAGGTGTATCAGAAGTAGAGGGAAGCAGGGAAAGTGATGAGGAGTGCAAAGGTGCAAGCTGAAGAAAGACTAAGGGATACCTAAAGGGGACAAGACCTTTTTTGGGTACATAAGTGAAAAGAGAAAGATGAGGGAGGGATTGTAAAGTTAAGAAGGGCGGGAGGGGGGGACTGTGCAGAGAGGGACTAGGAAAGTAAATAACCTGAACAAATACTTTTGTTCATTCTCCACAAAGAAATGAATGGGGATGAGCCACATAAAAGCAGTGGAGCACGGGGGGGGGGGTGAGTGGGGGCGAGGTACACAAGTCCATTTACAGAGGAGTGAGTTCTGAAGGGACTTGCAAATCTGAAAGTGGACAAAGCTATGAGGACATCAGGGGTACACCAAGGGTACTGACGGAGCTCAGGGAGGTACTGGCTGCACATCTGACAGCTCTATTAACACCTCACTGGAGACAGGAGAGGTTCCAGAGGACTGGAGGAGGGCAGATGTAGTCCTGCTTCTTAAAAGTGGTAGCAGGGAGGAGGCTGGCAACTATAGGCCAGTCAGTCTCACTTCTGTGGTGGGGGAGTTAATGGAGTCTCTGCTAAAGGAGGAGATTGTGGAGTATCTTGAATCCAGTGGGTTACAGGATCCAAGGTAGCATGAATTAATGTGGGGGAGGTCATGTCAGACAAATCTGATAGATTTATTTGACTGGATGACCAGGGAATAGAGCAGGGTGGGGCAGTTGATGTGGCCTACTTAGATTTTAGTAAGCCATTTCACACTGTACTACATTGGCAACTCATAAGGAAACTGGGCAGTTTGGGTGTGGGTCCTAAGTTAATAAACTGAGTAAGAAATTGGTTAATGGATAGGTGACAGAGGGTGGTGGTTAATGGAAGGGAGAGTGATCAGTGGGGTGCCTCGGGCCCAGTACTGGAACCAGTCCTCTTAAATGTCTTTATAAGTGACACTGCAGATGAACTGGAAGGCAAGGTATGCCTGTTCGCAGACGACACTAAAATCTGCAATAGGCTACACACTCCAGAGGGGATGGAAAGAATGTGCTGAGACCTGAGAACTCAAGCAGTGGTCAAGAACATGGCAGCTGGGTTTTGATGCGAAAAGGTGCAAAATCATGCATCTATGGCACAGAGACCCAGAGGCAGCGTACAAAATGGAAAAAGAGGTATTGATGGTCACCAAACAGGAAAGGACCTGGGGATAGTCATAGTGGATGACCGCAAGGTGGTGAAACAGTGCAACAAGTCAGTGAGTAGGCCCAACAGGATGCTCGAGTGCCAGCAGAAAGAGGGAGGTAGTGTTGCCACTGTATAGATCGCTGGTGAGACCCCACCTGGAGTACTGTGTCCAGTGCTGGAGACCATATCTCAGAAAGGACATAGACAGGGTGGAGGCTGTTCAGAGGAAGGCAACTAAAATGGTATTTGGTCTGCATCAGAAGCCCAATGAGGAGAGACTAAAGAACCTGAGTATGTACACCCTGGAAGAGCGATGGGAGAAGGGGACATGACAGAGACCTATAAATATCTCAAGGGGTTAAATAAGGTACATGAGGGGAGTTTTTTTCAGAGGAAAAGATGCACGAGAGAAAGGGGACATGCAGTGACGCTGGAAGGGGAAAAATTCAGGAGAAATGTGAGGAAGTACTTCTTGTAAACAGTAGTTTGAGACAAGGTCTGAGAGCTCTGAGGAAGGAAGAACGTTGAAATGTCAGCACAATGTTCTGCAGGCTGCCTATGTTCTGCATGTGAACACCATAGTGGTGTCTGTGGGCAGTTATTTTGGTTTTGTCCGCTTTAAGTAAGAAGTCGCACTGCACTTTATTTATGGTGAATTTGTTTACCCAAACACCCGATTTGCACTTAATAAAAGAAGTTTGCATGAAGGTAAGCTTCTTTGGTGTCTTAAGCTTTATTGAAGTTTATTCGAAGGGAAAACAATTACAGTGTGCCACATTTATCTGAGATCTTGTCTCAAGCTACTATTTACATTGCTCTTCTGTTTGTAAGCACCCACTAGTGAGTGCAGTCAGTGAGGCTAGCTGAGCTCTCAACTTCCATCGTGCTCAGGAAGTACTTCTTCACAAAGAGTGGCGGATGCCTAGAACAGTCTTCCAGCGGAGGTGGTGGGGTCAAAACAATGGTGGGCTTCAAGAATGCATGGGATAGGCACAAGGGAATTTAAGCTGGGGGGAAAAGCGGGGGCAGAGATCAAGTAGGGTCTGTGGTGACTAGATAGGATAGGCAGGAAAATATTGGCAGACTGGGTGAGCCAAGCGGTTCTTATCTGACTGTTGTCAAATTCCATGTTTCTGTGTTACTCCCTGGAAAAGAGAAGAGCGAGAAGGGACATGATGGAGACTTACAAGTACCTCACAGGGGTGAACAGGGTGCAGGAGTAAGAGTACCAGGACCAGAGGGCATATGATGAAGCTAGGGTGGGGGTTAAGAGGGATGCGAGGAAGTTCTACTTCACTGAAAGAGTGGTGGATGTATGGAAGTGCCAGCAGAAGTGGCGGAGGCGAACACAGTAGGAGGCTTCAAGCATGCATGGGATAGACATAGGAGAATATTAGTAAATAGGGATAGAGGGTCACCGGAGAACAGATAGGGTCTGCAGCGGCAGACTAGGCAGGGACCATCTGGGCACACTGAGTTGACCAAGAGGTCCTTTTCTGCCAATAAATTCTGTATATGAGTGTAACCCCTAGGTGGCACTATCCCAAGGGCTAGTACCCCTGCCTGTTTGACTACTGACAGGTTGAGGGGCCTAGGTCCTATGGTGGGTGCCTCCACCCACAGGTCAGGGTTTGTAGTGGTTAGACTAGCTTGGTCACAGCCCTCTGGGACACTGAGACCCCCTTTTATTCCCTCAAGTGGCTCACACAGTACCCCGGAGTTACAGCCCCAATACCCCACGTACTCACACTGTTCACTCATATAGATACCACTTACCCTCGAGACTGATTCTGCAGCACGTCTCTGAGGACCCCCTGTAAAATGACATTAAACAACATACACAGCATTCCATAAGTACCAACACCATAGACAGTATATAGTATAACAATAACAAATCTGATTTATTTAGGGGGCAGTAACATGGGAGGGGGAAATCAGGTTAATTGGTGGCATTAAATCACAGTACTGTGCACACATACAGGGTCTGAAGAGTCACACTCTGGGTACCCAGGTTGGGGGGGGGGGCTAGCCAGGTCCGTTGCCTGGGGTTGGCCGGCAGGTGCAGATGGATTGGGCCCTGTAGAAGAAAATATATGCACAACACCCAATTGTAATCCGGAGCCGGATGGCTCAGTCCATGAAGCAGGGAAACAACAAGAATTATATGACACACATGTGATTGAAAACAGACTGCAGGGGAATACCCTGATTTGTACTCACAATACCCAAGCTGAGGACCGGATGGTAGATGTTCTTCTGGATTGCCAGAACAACAGGGCATGGAGACAAGGTCCTTGTGACTGGACCCCACTGCAGTTGACAGCAAACATATTTAGTCCAAGCTAAGCTGGGGTTTGCTTCCAGCTTTAGCCACAGCACACAGCATGGGGGATTGGAAATAGCGATTCCCCACAAGCACTACGCACATTCATATGTAATAGGAAAGTACTATACCAGGCAGGCTGCTCCTCGATCCCGATTACGATTACTGCAAAATACCTGGGAGCACACACAGCAGCAGCTTCAGTTCCTGACAGACCGAGCACGATTCAGCAATTTCTCCAGTCTTCTACAAGGTGAGCCTGGTTTCCACTCTTCAGACTTCCTTCTTTCTCCTCACAATCAGATTCAGTCCGAACTGGCACTTGCAACGGCTGCAGGCCGAACCTCAGGGCCTCACACGCGCTTCCCACGCGAAACTATACACCGCAGAAGCACAGAGCTCCTTCTTTCTTCACTGTCACAACTGATCTGAGCTTTCCAGTCACAGAGCAGAGCATTTCCTTTAGCTCCACACCATTCTGTTGGTTGGTTCGGCTGTCACTCACAATAAGACTCCCTCTGTTGGTGGAAAAAGGCGCCAAGGTCAAAACTACATTTCCCAGACTCACTGTCCATACAATCCCCTTGTGGCTGGCTCAAAATTAAGAGTCGAAGTTCTGATTCATCCACAGGCTCTATTTTAGGGCTCCCTTAACCCAATTGGCCCAGCACAGCAGTTCAGGACAAAAATGAAAGAGCTACACTGAAACAGTTCATGCTAAAATAAAGACAGGTCTGACAAACTACATTTTCTTAGCCACTCTAAATGATTTCTGGCAAACAGTTTTATCTTTCAACAAGGCTCCCTCTGCACATGTAGCGATGGCAGAAATGGAGCGAATTGGCAGCAGCTCGGGTGGGATTCGAGCATTAATTACACAGTCCCCCCATACAAACTAATTAAGTCTGCAAGCAGACAGCTCTTAAAGAGACAGTTCATGGAGGCTCAAATAGCACTCACTTGGAACCACATTTAAACAGCTCAGACACCGAACACCGCCCAGACTTGGGAGCATTCAGGCAAGCTCCTGGAAGACTTTTGGGAACCCCCATTTGCAGGTGGGTTACACCACTATGTTTCTATGTTCCAGTTCCCTTTGGAACAGGGCAAGTCCTGCTCTTACTCATGGTTTCTCAATCAAAAGGTTCCTTTCTTGCTTTGTAGACCTCTGGCCCTCAGATCTGCTGCAGTACCTCTCGATCTTCCACTATGGATCACTCCATATGCTCTCACGTGCTGGCGTCTCTGGTTTCCTCCTGAAGGTTTAGTTGGATCTTTATACCTCGGCTGCAGAAGTTCTGTACCATCTACATGTCTCAGCTTCTGACCCGTCTGGATGGTCACAGCCTGACACTTGTCTGTAGTGCCTGCTAACAGAACTTTACCAGCAACACTGCAGTCAGCTTCTCTGCTCCCATCTTCTCGCTCTGTGCTGGTTGTCTCAGCATCATCACTCATGCTGGCTAGCATGAGACTGCCTCTCTTCCTCACCAGGAAATAGCAGATTAGGGATTAGTTCACCTCACAGATGCACGGCCTGTGTTGTTTCAGCTTGAACTCTCTCAGGACAGCAGGTCTGGTCTCCAAGAACTCTCACAGATCTGCCAGCCTCTAGCACAGCTCCTGCTTCTTCAGCCCAAAATGCCCACTTCTTATTGGCTCAGCAGGCTGCCAATCAAGTCTAGGCACTCCTGGAGGTCCATACTTGACAGTCCATTGGCACAACAAAAGGGTGCCAGAATGCACCATCCTCCAGCATCCCAGAATGCCTTGGTAGGTTCCTCAGCAATCTGACCTCCAGATTGGCTGTGCAGTTAGGTCAGGGATTGGCAAAATGGCAGCCATGACATCCTGGGGCACTGGCCCCAAATTTTTGCAACAGAAGGGCTTCAGCCCTTTATCACAGCTCCCACATCCATGGTACAGGTAAAGCATCCAGTGCAATTGGAGCAGCTCTTGAGTAAGGGCTCTGTCAGTGGCAGTCACCCAATTTCAAAAGGAGACCAGAGCCATGATTCAGCATGGCGCAAGAGGCTTCAAAGAAACTGGTCCTGGCAGTTCCTGCTGGACTCCCTTGTGCAATGTTCAGGTATGGGGGGCTTTGCAAGTAAGCCCAACACTTTTGGGGGGGTTACATAAGCATGACTTACTAGATCTCTTTATGAAGTAGATTATTAAATGGCAATCAAATTTCATCCCACGAGTTATAATCTTTTCTTTTACAATGTAGCACTTTTTTTTATTAGGCCTACCAGCATAGCAATAGAGTGTGCAGGTGGTGCAACTGCATTGGGGCCCATGAGCTGGAGGGTTCCAGGCATGGTTGCGATCATGCCGGGCACCGCAGGCAGGCACGCTACACCACCACCCAACCATCCTGGCTGAAGCACACCCGCTGTGCCACCTGTCCTGAGTGACACCACGTGATGGGACTTGGAGCCGAGGAAAACACACCACATGGGGGAGCGGGAACTCTGGATCCGAGCCAAGGAGCCACCACCAATTTCCAAATATGCCCGATGTGTGCTATGCATTCCCGAGCAACCAGTCAGGACTGACAGGTGAGGCAGCAAATAGAACACTGCTTGCCTGTCTGTCCTGACCAATGGCCATGGCGGTGAATTGGGGAGGACAGGAGGTGGATTGGAAAGAGTACATGTCGCATGCATGTGCTTTGGAAGAACAAGAACCCTCCCTCCTTCCCTGGAGAAGGTGACCAGTCGTGGAACGCTCAAGCCTTCTCCCCCCGGCTGGCCCTCCAATGCCTGGGTCCGTTCCAGAACCCAGGTCGTCGGCATCACAAGCGGAAATCCAACCACTGTGCCGGCGGGCCGGCCTGTACCCTTTTTTTTAAACCATACACGGGGGGGGGGGGGCATTTAATTCCTTGCACCAGGGTGCATGCCAACCATGCTATGCAACTGGCTAGGTCTGGTATTCAGGTGGGTTTATGTCTTTCCATTTCAGCAAAAATACATTTTTAGCTGTAATTAGTCTGCTGAATTACTGTAATTTACAGTGTGTAATCCGAAACAATATCATTATTTGAGTAAAGCCTAGCAGGATCAATACCTATGCGTTCTGATCATTTGTCTTGTAGCTTGCAGAAGAGTATCAGGAATCCTATCACTACAAAACATTGAGTCAAAGACACAATACAAACATATGGGTTGAGACACTGAAACCTGCACAAATATTTTTTTTGCAAAATCTTCCGTTTTCACTATTTTCCGCAAAAAAAATCCACAATTTTTGCAATATATTGAGGTTTTATCTCAAATTGTGAAATTATAATATTTTCAAGGAAAGATACTCCAACATGTTGTGGGGAGGGGCAGCTGTAGTAATATGAAACTAAGAGCTGCACAATTGGGCAGACTTGATAGACCTGTGGGCCTTTTTCTGCCGGCAATTTTGTATGTTCGTATGTTGAGAATTTGGCATGTAGATTTGGGTTTGACCAAAACAATACAGTGCAAGGTGAGGAGGGGTTCTCTAATTGAGACACTGCTGTCATCTGACTAATGGCCTGCTTTGCTTCAAAATTCAAACACTTGCGCACTTAGCATCTGTTTCTTTTTGTTGCCACAGATACTGGAACAATAGGTGGGAATAAAGGTGCAAATCATCCCACTCCCCTAACTGGAGTATTAACTACAATGCATTTTTGAGTCGGGTGCGTTTTTCCTTGTATGCATACTGTCTTTCTGAATGGATTTTGTTACAAAGTCTAAGGATGTTAATGACCCTGCTGATTATAAACCTGAATATTCATCCGAGGGAGTTGGTAACATGATCCTTCTCTTGACAGTCTACCACCGACCTGTTCGCATGTAAAGTCTGCATTCAAATTAAAAAAAAAACTTGACTTGGATGATTCCTGAAAACCTGCTGATAAAATGAGTAAAGCATATCTGAACAGCCACCATCACATAAAAAACAAGCATTTGTCAATGCCGAATCTTTGCTTGCTGGCATTAGCATTGGAAGTGCAGGAGTTAGACAGATGCAGTATAGGAATGGCATTGAAGTATTGAACTGACACCAACTCCATCCTCACCCTACAGAGATGGACAGGCATTGCGGTGTGCCTCTGGGTCGTCGCCCATGATGGCCACAACACTTCACCTCACCCTACCCTTCAGACACTGACAAGTGTTGAGGTGTGCCTTGGGGTGTTTGGGCTTTACATTCACCTCGTTCCATAAGGAAATATACCAAAATGGGTGCAGTATAGGAGAATGGGGTGAACTCTGGGGCCAGAGGGTCCAAAGTGCACCTCAATGCCTATCACTGGCTACAGGGTGGGGGTGGAATGCCATGAGCATTACTGTCGACAATCCCAAGTCACACCCCGGACACCTGTCAGTCCTTACAGGGTAGGGCGTTATGGTCAAAAATCCTAACAGCCTGGGCGTTTCTCGGTATTTTTACTCCCAGGTTTTCAACATGGGCTTTTTATGACCCCACTACATGAACAATGACACTATCAGTTTGTTAGGCAAATGGTGATTTTGCACAGCGACTGTGCCATTTGGCACCACAGGTGCGAAAACACATTTCGAACAGGATGTGAAAAATGACAGCTGTACTGTTCATGAGGTGTAAAAAAATGGCATTGTTGAAAATCTGGAGTGAAAATATATTTATTCATTTATTTATTCATTACAAATCGGGTTTACAACCTTTGAGTCAGAGACTCATTTACAAAGGCACCTCGTCGTGGGGGGGGTAGACATCAAGACAGTTACTACAGTACAGATTAAAACAGAGGATAACATTACAAGTGCAGTAAAAGGAACATTTAACATAGATACACTTAGGTTACGTAATGTAGTAGTTTGTATGTTACTTAGGTTACGTAATGTTACAAAATTGTGAGTTACACTCATGGATATAGTAGGTCCTCAGAGAAGACAGTGGGTTACATCCCTGTTTGGACCTAGTAGGGAAGGGGTAGGTCTGGGGGAGGGAGAGGCTGTCCAGTGGACGTTGTCGAGCCAGGGGGCAAAGCGGGCGGGAACCACAGGTTACAACAGGGGTTAGTTGCACCTACAACAGTGGGTATAAAGATATGGTTCAAGGGCTGTTTTGAAGGAGCCAATTTTGCAAGTTGGAGATGCAGCTAGGAGGGAGTTGAACCAGGTGGGGCTTGGTAGAGGAAGGATCTCTGGGCAAGAGAGGTCTTGGTTCTGGGCACCTTGAAGTAGCCTTAACAGAGCTATGGGTGGTGACGGACGAAGATGGCTGCTGTAGGGAGGTGGAGACCCCCGGGGGGGGGGGAGTCCAAGCAGAGATTTCTTAGCGAGAAGGCAGGTCTGGTACAGCAGTCGCTCCTCAAAGTTGAGCGGATTGGTGGTAGTATAGAGAAGGCAGGTATGAGTGCGGCTGGGGGCACTGGTCAGGAGCCTACAGGCCTTATTGATGGAGAGTTGGATTTTGGAGAGGGCAGTGTTGTCAGCTGCAGCATAGCTGGGCAAGCCATAGTCCACGAGGGACAAGACAGAGGAGGTGATGGCCAGCCTGAGGGCAACCTGAGGCTGGCAGTCCCTGTGCCGGTATAGCAGGCCAATCCAAGAGTTAATGGCGACTGACAGGGCATTAATGTGGGTGTGGAAGGAGAGGGCAGTATCGAACATGATGCCTAGGTACCTGTATGTGGTCACTTGTTCTAGCAGGTGCAGAGTGCTGGGGATAATCAAGAGGGGGTTATTCTTAGCTTTATTTTGGTGGTGGGAGAAGAGCATTGATTTGGTTTTCTTTAGGTTAATGACCAGTCTGCGGTCTCCGAACCACCTTTTGGCTTGGTTGTAAGCTTGCTGGAGGGATAATTGGAGGGAGGTGGGATCGGTATGTAAGGCAACGAGGACTGCATCATCGGCGTAGAGGAGCATTTTACCAGTACATGAGCTGGGGAGGGGGTTGAGGTAGAGACTAAAAAGTATTGGACCCAAGATGGAGCCCTGAGGGATCCTGGAGCAAACGGGAAGAATGCTGGAAAGGGAGCCGCTGATCTTGACACGCTGGGATCTAGCAGAGAGGTAGCTAGAGAACCAGGAAATAGGACCAACAGAGAAGACAAGTTGGTGGAGAGAGTCGAGTAGAAGGGGAAGACAGACAGTGCCAAAAGCCTTGGAGAGGTGAATGAACACTGCTCCTGCAAGGCTGCTAGAGTCGAGAACAGCATGCAGGTGTTGGGAGAATTCCAGAAGAGTCGTGGTTGTACTGTGTCCTGGGCGGAAACTGTGCTGCTGTGGGCACATAATGTAATGCTTGGTTAGGTATTCAGAGAGCTGGATCAACACCACTTTTTCAAGGGCTTTAGAGAGTGGGGAGAGGATGGAGATGGGCCGGTAAGACCAATCAAACTCCTCTGGTACCATCAATTTTTGTGATAGTCAAGCCTTAAGATAGTCCAGTAACAGTAGCCCCTCGGTGCCCTCCAGGACACCAACGATATGTACAATAGCGGGGGAGGTATTAACAACACAAATGGAAAGGGACCCGGGGGAACTCATATCAGATGACCTAAAGGTAAGCAAGCATTGTGAGAAGGCAGTAAGGATGGCTGGGGGGATCCTAGGATGTATAGGGACAGGCATTACCAGTAGAAAGCAGGAAGTTGTTATCCCTCTTTACAGACAGTTGGTGAGACCCCCTCAAACAACATGAAGTCTTGCTGTATTCTGACAATATGCAGTTAGCCCCAGCACTTGAACTGTTCCAGAGAGGAAACATAGAAACATAGAAACATAGACTTTGACGGCAGATAAGGACTGCTAGGCCCATCTAGTCTGCCCATTTCCCTACCTACAGGATAGGCCGCAGATCCTAGTTAACAAACAGCCTACATCTTCCTGCCCCCCACAAGAATTGCCTTATGTCTGTCCCATGCATTCTTGAATTCTCCCACAGTTATAGACCCCACAACTTCCTCAGGAAGGCTGTTCCATGCATCCACTACCCTCTCTGTGAAATAATACTTCCTCACATTGCCCCTGAACCACCCTCCTTCTATCTTTAAATTGTGTCCTCTTGTTCTTACAAGTCTCTTTTTCTGAAAGATGCTACCCTCTTGGACTTTGTTGATTCCCTTGAGGTACTTGAAAGTTTCTATCATGTCCCCCCTCTCCCTTCTTTCCTCAAGGGTATACATATTAAGCTCCTTTAGTCTTTCCTCATATGGCTTCTCTTGCAGACCCTGCACCATTTTAGTTGCCCTCCTCTGGACTGCCTCTATCCTGTCTATGTCCTTGCGGAGATGGGGTCTCCAGAACTGGACACAGTACTCCAGATGGGTCTCACCAACTGTCTGTACAGAGGGATAACAACTTCCTGTTTTCTGCTGCTGATGCCTCTCCCTATACATCCCAGTATACCCCAGCCCTCCCTACTGCCTTCTCACATTGCTTGCTAACCTTAATGTAATCTGATATGATTACCCCAGGTCCCTTTCCTTTTTTGTTGTTGTTACTACCTCCCCCCCATTGTGTATTCTTCCCCTGGGTTCTTGTTTCCCAGGTGCATTATTTTGCACTTCTTTGCATTGAATCCTAGCTGCCATACGCCTGACCATTCCTCCAACCTTGCCAAGTCCTTTTCATCCTTTCCACGCCTCCTTGTGTATCAACCCTGTTGCAGATCTTTGTGTCATCTGCAAAAAGGCATACTTTTCCTTCCAGTCCCTCTGCAATGTCACTGATGAAGACATTAAAAAGGACTGGACCCAATACTGAACCCTGCGGTTCCCCACTGGTAACTGCCCTTTCTTCAGAGTGGACTCCATTTACAATTACCTTCTGTGTCCTGTTGAAAGAGTTAACTCTATGCCAGAGCATAGAACGTTGAGCTTGAGCTCGGTTCAAACCCCTGTCTGCTGCACTTCCAAGTGTAACCGTCAGATTCTTTACTCCGCCTAACTGAACAGTCGCTCTGGAGATTCTCCTTCGCTTTTGGTTCGGTATCAGTAAAACGTTGGTTTTATACCATTTAATTTTACTTCTTTTTGGTTCAGATCCCTGTCTTCGGTACAGTAAGTATATAGGTAGTGGACTAGTGGTTTAATTCTATCTTTTGTGTGGAAACTGTAAAAAAAAATAAAAAAAAATTGGTGTTGGTTCTGTTGAACTGACTGTTTGGTTCTCTATTTAATTTGTTTGTTTAGTGTGAGGTACCGTTCTTTATCGGTTCTAAAAAAAAAAGTGTTTTAGTGTATTTTTCAAACACCCATAACACGGTTAGGAACTGATAAGGGAGTCTTTCCTGGCTGAAGCCGAGTAAAGGGTAAATTTTGTTTAGGATGACCACATCTGAGAAACCCAAAAGAAAAACCGGGCCCACTGGGTTTCAACACTGCAGTGTGTGTGGGGAGGCCTTTGCTAAGGCTGATCCCCACACCACCTGTGTTTATTGTCTGGGGTTTGACCACCTTGATTCAGACTGCCAAACATGTGAAAATTTCACTAAAGTCATCCTGGATAAAAGATTTGGCAGGCTTAGGGAAAAGGAGGCAGAGAAGTCTGCTGACCCGGATGGCTAGCCCAGTTCGGTTCTGACCGAAGTGCCCTCTGACCAGGGCAATACTTCTTCGGGCAAAAAGAGAGCCAATCCTGAGAGGTCGGTTCCGTTAAAAAGAAAAAGAAGATAAATCGGCTGGTTCAGATTCAGAACTGCATCGTCCAACTGCTGAAGAAATTGCCTGGGTGATTAGCATTGTGGAATTGCTCTGTCCAGTTCCGACTGATCCGGCGCCATCAGGAAGGTGCTCGATTCAGTCGGTTCCTCCGGTTCCAGATTATTCCCCTGAAGATTATTATGAACTGGACCTGGAGGGGGATGAAGATTATGATGACAATGAAGATGATAAGGATATAGAAGGTCTGGATGAGCCCATTGAACTAAACATCTCCCCAGACAGGCTTTCTGGTGTTTCCCCTCCTAAGCTTTCTGAGTCCCCTTCCCACTTTATGTTCTACAAGAAAGTGGCAGAAACCCTCCAGCTTCCCTTGGTTGAATCTGTTGAGGAGCAAGAGGAGCCTGACTATGTGGAGATGATGGACATCCCAGAATCCAAGAGACTGTCTATTCCCCTCCATAAATCCTTTGGGAAACAGACTCAGAAACTACTTAAAACTCCAAATTCTTTACCTCCTGTGGACAGGTGAATGGACAAAACGTACATGTTGTCAGGCCCAGGTACGGATTTCTTGTACCAGCAATGCAGCCATGTTGGGGTCGTGCAGGCTGCAGCCTGTGATAAGGCTAGCGTACCATTGGCATCACCCCCACAGATAAGGATTTCAGGAAGATAGATGCCATGGCAAAAAAAACAGCATTTGGCATCTTCTTTGGGACTCAGGCAGGCTAATTACATGGCCTATACAGCCAGATACCTGAAGTCCAGATGGGATACTGTTCTGGAACTGGCTAAACAGGCTTCCCCCAGCTAGCCAAGGAGCTGGAGAAGGTGGTTGCTGATGGGATAGAGGCATCAAAGATTCAATTTCATGCTGCTGTGGACTCCAGTGATATGCCATCATGAGTCATGGCTTCATCTGTGGCTCTTCGGAGAATGGCTTGGCTCAGATGTACTAGCCTCACAGGATACCCAGGCTAAGGCCATGGAGTTTCCTGTGGTGGATAATTCTCTGTTTGGGGGAGCAGACAGAGAATTATATGAAGAAAATGGATAGTAGGAGGCAGGCTGGCTTACTACTTCCAGGCCTGGAAGTCTTTTACCTCAGACAAGTGGGTCCTGGAGGTAGTAAGCCAGGGACTGGCCCTCAGCTTCAAAAAACTTCCAAAACTGAGGGTCAGGTCTTTACCACCTGCAAACATCTCCGAAACCATTGCCCTAGAGGCAGAGGTTTCCTCTCTACTAGCTCTCAAGGTTATATATATAGAGAGAGAGTTCTCACTGTACACAAGGGCAAAGGTCTGTATTCCAGATACTTCCTTACCCCAAAAAAGACAGGGGAATAGCGGCCCATCCTAAATTTAAGATACTTAAACAAGCACCTACTCAAGTCAAAATTCAAAATGGTGACTCTGGGAATAATTTTTCCTCTCTAAAGCTAGGGGATTGGTTAGCCTCCCTGGACCTCAAGGATGCCTACTTTCACATTCCCATCAGGTGCTCCCACAGAAAGTACCTCAGGTTTGAATTGCCTTCAGGCCATTATCAATTCAGAGCAATACCCTTCGGGCTAACATCAGCACTAAGGGTATTCACAAAGTGCCTAGCAGTAGTAGTGGCCTTTCTAAGGAGACAAAACATCTCCATATTCTCATACCTGGACGACTGACTTATTGTGGGGCAGTCTCCAGACCAAGTCAAGTCAAACCTACAAGTGATTCAGCAGTTGCTCACTTCCCTAGGATTCCTCCTCAATCTTCCAAAGTCAGTTCTCAAACCAGTGCAACTTCTCACCTTTATAGGGGTAGAGCTGGGCACTATCCAATCAAGAGCCTTCCTCCCTCTAGCAAGGGTAAAGACCCTTACAGACCTGGCTTCTTCCTTTCGCCCTTTGGTCTCTCAACCAGCAAGGCATTTCCTTCAACTCCTGAGCCACATGGCAGCCTCCACTGCAACGGTGCAAGGTTCCAGATTTCAGATTAGGAACATCCAGTTCCACTTGAGGGCTTTTTGGTCCCAGAAAAAAGACCCTCTGACAAAACTAATTCTAGTGACTCAGACTCTGATCTAGGCCCTCCAGTGGTGGTTGGATCAGGACAGTCTCAGACAAGGATTCCCATTCATCACCCAGTCTCATTCTGTGGTTCTCACCACAGATGCATCTCTCCTAGGATGGGGGGCTCACTTGGGAGCCCTCACAGCACAAGGAGTGTGGTCCCCCCCAGGAGTCTTTTCTTCACATCAGTCTTGTAGAGCTCAGGGCAGTGTACCTGGCTCTACAAGCCTTCTCAGAATCAGTACAGAACAAGGTGGTTCTGGTCAGAACAGACAACAACACCACCATGTGGTACATCAACAAGCAGGGAGGCACTCGGTCTATGGCCTTGTGCATGGAAGCAATGAAATTGTGGTCCCTGGCTTATTCTTCACAGGCATATCTGGTAGATGTCCACCTCCCAGGGAAGGACAATGTGCTAGCAGATGACTTGAGCAGGATTTCTCAGGGCCATCATGAATGGGCCCTGGATCCTCTAGTGCTAAAAGTGATTTTTTTTCAAGATGGGGCACTCCAGCGATAAACCTCTGTGCAGCCCCAGATAATCACTAACTTCCTCACTTCTGTTGCAGACCCCCAGTATTGGGCTCAGTCCCCCTGGATGCTCTACTTCTGGATTGGCAGGGGAAATTTCTGTATACCTTTCCCACCTTCCTCAATTATTCAAAGTTCTGGTCAAGATAAGGTCACAATCTTGCAAAGTGATCCTGATTGCTCCAGACTGGGCCAGACAGCCTTAGTATCCTCTGTTACTGTCACTGGCAGTCCATCTCCCCTTAGCTCTTCCCAAGAATCACAATCGATTAACCTCCTCTCAGGTGAGAATTTGGTACCCTGACCTTCGGTCTCTCAACCTCAAGGCATGGCTCTTGAAGAGTTTGAATATGAAAGTTTGAATCTGTCTCAAGGGGTCCTGGACATTCTCAAGGCCTCTCGAAAGCCTGCCACCAGAAAAACTTATAACTCCAAATGGAAAAGATTTAGCATTCGGTGTTCCAATAAGCACATATCCCCAGATTCTGCTGACTTGTCTACAGTTCTGGATTACATGGTTCATCTCAATGGCTTAGGCCTCAGACCAGCTACCCTGAAAGTACACTTGTCAGCTGTTTCTGCATTTCTTTCAGTGGGGAAGGCTTCCTCACTGCCATTCCATCCTGTTTTCTGTAAATTCCTTAAAAGATTGCTTCACACCAACCCTCCTTTTAAGGATCCTACTCCTGTTTGGGATCTTAATGTTTGCATTAGAAACAGAAACATAGACTTTGACGGCAGATAAGGACCACTTGGCCCACCCAATCTGCCCATTTCCCTTCCTATTGGATAAGCTACATATTCTAGTTAACCAACAGCCTACTTTCTGCAACCCCCTACTACAATTGCTTTATGTCAGTCCCATGCATGTTTGAATTCCCCCACTGTTTTAGACCCAACAACCTCCCCAGGAAGGCGGTTCCATGCATCCACCACTCTCTCCATGAAATGAAATTTCCTCACATTACCCCAGAGCGTCCCCCATCTATCTGTAAATTGTGCCCCCTTGTTCTTACACATCTCTTTTTCTGAAAGATGCTACCCTCCTGGACTTTGTTGATTGCCTTAAGGTACTTAAAAGTTTCTATCATGTCCCCCTGTCCCTCCTTTCATCAAGGGTATAAATATTAAGCTCTCTCAGTCTCTCTTCATATGGTTTCTGATGCATACCCTGCACCATTTTAGTTGCCCTCCTCTGGACTGCTTCCATCCTGTCTATGTCCTTGCGTAGATGGGGTCTCCAAAACTGCACACAGTATTCCAGATGGGGTCTCACCAATTGTCTGTACAGAGGGATAACCACTTCCCTTTTTCTACTTGTGATGCCCCTTCCTGTGCATCCCAGTATCCCCATGGCTCTCCTTACTGACTTCTTACATTGCTTACCCACCTTTAGGTCATCTGATATGACTACCTCCAAGTCCCTTTCCATTTTTGTAGTTGTTAGTACCTCCCCTGATATTGTGTATACTTCTCCTGGGTTTTTGTTTCCCAAGTGCATTACTTTGCACTTCTTTGCATTGAATCTAAGTTGCCATATGTCTGACCATTCCTCCAACCTTGCCAAATCCCTTCTCATCCTTTCTACCCCCCTTGTGTATCAACTCTGTTACAGATCTTTGTGTCATCTGCAAAGAAGCATACCTTTCCCTCCAGACCCTCTGCAATGTCACCTATAAAGATGCTAAAGAGGACTGGACCCAGTACTGAGCCCTGAGGTACTCCACTAGTAACTCCCCTTTCTTTGGAATGTGTTCCATTCACTATTACCTTCTGTGTCCTGTTGTGCAGCCAGTTTGCTACCCAGGCTACCACCCTGGAACCCACTCCCAGGCTGGCTAACTTGATTATTAGTCTTTTGTGCGGGACTGTGTCAAATGCCTTGCTAAAGTCTAGGTAGGCCATATCTACAGCCCCTCCCTGGTCTATTACTTTGGTCACCCAGTCAAAGAAATAAATTAGAATTGTCTGACAAGACCTTCTTGCTGTAAATCCATGCTGCTTTGGGTCCTGTGCCCTGCTGGCCTCTAGGTACTCAACAATTCTTTCTTTCAGAAGTAATTTCATCATTTTCCCTACCACTGAGGTCAAACTTACAGGTCTGTAGTTTTCTGCATCTGTCTTGCTCACACTTTTGTGAAGGAGAATCACATCTGCCCTCCTCCAGTCCTCAGGTACCACCCCATCCTCCCATGATTTGTTAAAAAGTGTGGTCAGTGGTGTCACTAGGTCCTCCCTTAGTTCTTTTAGGATTCTGGGGTGAATCCCATCAGGCCCCATTGCTTTGTCCACCTTGCCATTTCAAAATATATCCAAAATAGGAACAAGAGTAACACACAACCTAACACATGTTCTAAATTAGTTTTGAAATAATTCAGTCTGAATACAAGCACACATTCTGTTAAATATTTCCTTTTATCATACAATTAACTATACTTAATGTAATAACTCACATTTGAAACTCTGCTAATAAATATATTTTTCCCCTTAGATCTTCCAAGGTGCTGTGCAGAGTGGAAGGATATGTTTAAAAAGAAAAAAGAAGCAGGAAGATACAGCTAAAGATATAGAGAAGTGTGTTTTCTACCACTATACCAGCAATGATCTTAAATACCACCTTCAGAAGTTTCACTAATAGTTTTCAGTAGAGAAGTTATTCATACTGCGTCCTGATTAACCTCATATCCCTTAAGCAGTATTTCCACTGTACCATATCTATGTTCAGATTTATGTGTTTAGCCATTCAAGCACAATGCCTGTTTTTCTGTTCTGTTGTTTTCTATAAGTTGTGCCAAACATTCTGTTTTAAATGGAGTGTTATCTTCTATCCAATATTTCAAGAGGCTATTTCTAATTGAACCCTCATTAATAAAAGAGAATAGTTTTGTTCCTGTGTCCATCTGTCTTCTTTATTAAAATGTCCTATAATGCAGAATTCAAGTGTCATCTTGTCTCTTAAGAATATAATTTCATCATAGTATTCTATAATTTCCTTCTACAAGTCATGTACACAGGGACATTTCCAGAACATATGAATAAGAGAGCCTCTCTCAGTCCCACACTTGTTACAGTTAAGAGTTCTGTTTGAGGCCCATTCTGTGCATATGTACAGGTGTAAAATATAGGTTGTGAGGAGTCTCAAAGTGCATCAGTCTTAGGTTAGATGTTTTGAAAGCTCTTACCGAGAATGACCATATTTTGGTCCAATCCAGTCCTTGGTACTTAACTCTAGTTTTTGGGACAACTATCTGATAGGCTCTGACAGAAGACCTATTATTGTGTCTAAAAGAAAACTGTAAAGTAAGGAGATTGAGGGAGACAAATGCAGGCTGGCAATGAAGGATCGAGTCTCATCTGAAGGTACTTGATCCACTTGAATCTGAGTTTGTACCAGCCTTTCAAAATATTCCCTTCCCACTAATGTCAGTTTGTATTTTCTAACCAGGGACTCGAAGGAAAAAAAAAAAAGAGTTGATATGAATGATGTCCTTTACCCTTGTTATGTTTTGTCCAGACCATTCCTGATTTACTTGTGAAGGAGGTTCAACCTTAAAGTTAACACTTTCCCAGAGAGGGTACAGCAAGGATGTATGAAATTCAAATTTATATGCCCACGTCACATACTTAACTATTTTAATGGACTCTGTCATAACTTTACTCAGTGGGATAGTGAGTTTTTTTTAGCAAATAGAACAGAGTATAAACTAATCTTCATTAGTCTACAAATCCCCATTTCTATCTCAAGCCATTCTGGGATACATTGAGCATCACACGTTTGGGATAACCATCTAGAAAGCTGAATAAATCTTGCCACCAGATAATAAAGAAACAAGTCTGGAGCTTTTAGGCCTCCCTTTTCTCTATTTCTTATTAACTTGTGGTAAGCCAATCTTATTTTCTTATACCCCCATATAAACCTTGACACTTCTGAATTAGTATTTTCTATTCATCTTTTGTTAATTCTACATGGTAGCATAATAAATATATATAACATTTTTGGTAGAAGCATCATTTTAACCATATCAATCCTTCCCCATGTTCCCAGAGGAAATGTGTGCCATCTTGCTAGGGATTCCATTAAACTGCTTTTGATCAGGGCTAGGTTCTTTGTTATTGTCTGTGCTATGTTCTTATATACTCTGATTCCAAGATAGTTCAGTCTACTCTGATGTCCAAGATAATCCCAAATTAGTAATTATATCTTACAGCACTTTCTATTTAGGGGCAAGAACTTTGTTTTGTTCAAGTTTAATTTGTATCCTGATATTCTTCCGAAGTCATATATTAACCCTTGCACCCTTGGGATAGGTCTTTGTATGTTTGTTACAGAGAGGAGAAGGCCGTCTGCATAAACAGAGGTGCAAATTTTCTTTCCAGTCACAGTCACTCCTGTTACCAGTTTATCCATGTTGATTTTCCTTACTAATGGGTCTATGGTAGGTTGAACAACAAAGGGGATAAGAGGCAACCTTGTCTTGTGCCTTTTGTTGCCATTAAGGATGGTGAAACAATGCCATTGGAGACTACTACAGAGAACGGGTTGTTGTATAATATCTTGACAAAATTTATACATTTTTCAGGGAATTTATATCTGTGTAAGACATTGAAAATATGGGGCCATAGTATATGATCAAAAGCTTTTTCTGCATCAAGAGAGGAAACCACAGGATGCATGTTTTATTTGATGTTTCCATAATATGAAATACCTTTCTTAAGTTATCTGCAGCAATTTGACCCTTCCTAAATCCCGTTTGTTGGGGAGTAATCAATGATGGTATTGCCAAGTCCAATCTGTTTGCTAAAATTTTGGATAAGATCTTCATATTAGTATTTATTAGAGATAAATATATATATTACATATATGAGATAGAGATAGAGTATTTATTAGAGATATGGTACAGAACTGGTACAGCAACCCACAAGAGACAGGGCTATCCTAGATCTAGTACTGACTAACAAAGAAGGGATCACAGATCTCCAGGTAGAAGGTCACCTGGAGGCCAGTGACCATCACATGGTATGGTTCAATTTGGCTACTACATCTAAATCATCCCATTCCAAGGCAAAAATATGGGACTTCAGAGGAGCTGACTTTGATAAGATGGCCAACAGAGTTAAGCTAGCCCTGGCAAAAAGAAACACAGGTGAGGAGGTACAGGCAAAGTGGGCAAGCATTAAGGATACAATACTTGAAGCAACATCCCATTGTGTTAGACAGAAAAGGAAGTGCAAAAGAAGAAGGAAACCACTTTGGTTCTCAAATACAGTAGCAGAAAAGGTCAGAGCCAAAAGGCTGGCCTTCAGGAAATATAAGGGAACACAGCGGGATGAAGATAGGGAGGCATACCAAACTGCCCTAAGGGAAGCAGGTAAGGCAGTAAGGCAGGCAAAGTCCCAAACTGAGGAAACACTAGCACGAACAGTAAAAGAAGGTGACAAGACTTTCTATAGATACATTAGTGAAAGGAGAAAGTCCAGAGGGGGTATTGCTAAGCTTAATGGAGAAAAGGGAGCATGTGAGGAGGAGGACCCTGTAAAGGCATCTATCCTAAATAGATACTTTTGCTCAGTATTTACTGAAGAGAAGGTAGGGCAGGGCCCACAGCTCAGCATCATGGACACAGGGGGGAGGGAGGTGAGCACTACTCTCTTCACAAAAGAAAGGGTCCTACAAGAGCTTGCTAAGCTCAGGGTGGATAAGGCAATGGGACCTGATGGCATACATCCCAGGGTACTTAAGGAGCTAAAGGAGGAACTAGCAGAGCCAAGTAGCAGAATTGTTTAGTGAGTCTCTGAGCACAGGAGAGGTCCCAGAAGACTGGAGAAGGGTTTATGTGATCCCACTCCACAAGAGTGGTAGCAGGGAGGAGGCGGGGAACTACAGACCGTCAGTCTTACCTCAGTAGTGGGCAAGATTATGGAGGCACTCCTTAAGGAAAGGATAGTGCAACACCTGGAATCCATAGGGCACAGGATCCAAGACAGCATGGGTTTACAAAGGAAGGTCCTGTCAAACTAATCTCATAGATTTCTTTGACTGGGTAACCAGAGTGGTGGACCAAGGGGAGCAGTTGATGTCGCTACCTTGACTTCAGCAAAGCTTTTGACACTGTTCCACATAGAAGATTGATAAATAAGCTAGGTAGGCTCGGGTGGTGTGAAGTTGGTCAACTGGGTGGCAAACTGGTTGACTGGCAGAAAACAGAGAGTGGTGGTAAATGGTATACAGTCAGAAGAGATGCAAGTCACAAGTGGGGTACCTCAGGGATCAGTCCTGGGGCCAGTCCTATTCAACATCTTCATTAGTGACCTCGCAGATGGACTAGAGGGTAAGGCTTGTCTGTTTGCAGATGACACCAAGATCTGCAACAGAGTAGATGATCCAGATGGGTGGGCAGAATGAGAAGAGATCTGGATAAACTAGCAGAATGGTCAGAAGAGTGGCAACTGGGATTTAATGCAAAGAAGTGCAAAATCATGCACATAGGGAAGAGAAACCCTGAAGCCACTTATAGGCTGGGAGGAGTTGCTAGCAGTCACAAAGGAAGAAAGAGACTTGGGCATCATCATCACTGATGACCTAAAATCATCCAAGCAGACCTCTAAAGCAGTAGGTAAGGCTAGGGGTGTTAGGGTGTATTAGTAGGGTATCACAAGTCGTAAGAGGGAGGTAATAATCCCTCTGTACAAGACACTGGTTAGGCCTCATCTGGAGTACTCATGCAGTATTGGAGGCCACACCTTCACAAGGACATTAACCAAATTGAGGCAGTCCAGAGAAGGGCAACCAAAATGGTGCAGGGACTGCATCAGAAGACATATGAGGACAGATTAACGGAGCTCAATATGTATACCCTTGAGCAAAGGAGGGAGAGAGGTGATATGATCGAGACATTTAAACACCTTAAGGGCATAAACAAGGTGAAAGAGTCTAACATGTTTAAATATAAGAAAAATAGCAGGACAAGAGGACACAGCATGAGATTAGAGGGAGGCCGATTAAGGGGAATGTGAGGAAATTTTTTTCACAGAAAGGGTGGTAGATGCATGGAATGGCTTACCTACAAGAAGTGGTGGCTATGAATACAGTGCAGGGCTTCAAACAGGCATGGGATAGGCATAAGGGAGCAATACAAATGACTATGAATAGATAGGTCACTGACAGAGCAAAGGCCGATGGCACATTTATAAGGTAGAAAAAGAAATGGGCAGACTGGATGGGCCTTGCGGTCCTTATCTGCCGTCAACTTCTATGTTTCTATGTTTCTATATGGGCCTATAACTGCTTCAGTCTAATGGTTCTTTCCCTTGCTTAAGTATTAGGGTAATTAAGCCATGTGTCTGGTTATTAGATAATGTTCCCTGGTCTACAGCCTCCATAAAGACCACATTTTTTGAAGTGGGGACAGTTCTTTAGCAAATGTATGATGGAAATTAGCTGAATACCGATCTGGGCCTGGAGTTGTTGTTTTTTTTTATTTGGTGGCTTGATGGCCTCCAAAATTTATGTGGTGAAGATATCTGCCTCTAACCCTGATGCTTGTTCCAGTGTTACTCCTGAATAGTTACATCTGAGTAAAAGTTCAACAAGTTAGTATTATTGTTCAGCTCATCCTGGGCATAAATGTTTTTATAAAATTCATGGAATTCTTCATTTATTGTTTTAAAATCTGTACATATCTTGTTATTATATCTAGATGACCTAATGGCTATGATAGCTGTGGAATTTGCATTTTGTTTCAGTCTAATAGTTACCATCTTAGATGCCCTTGCACCCATGTCTAAATAATTTAGCTTGGCCTCCCTAATAGCAAATTCTGCCTCTAATCTGATTAAGTTGTTGTACTCTGCTTTAAGTTTTGCCCACTCCTCCCAAAGATCTCTGGAGTCAGAGGTGGTTAACTTAAGCTCTGCTTTCTTAATTATTTTGAGTACATTATTCTGCGCCTGCGCCCTTTGTCTTTTCTGATATGGGCATATAATTAGTGTCCCCCTTAAACGACACTTAAAAGCATCCCATAAGGTTCCACTTCTAGTTTCGTCTAAGATATTTAGCTCCACAAAATTTGTTATTTTTGTCTTAATCTCATTCACATTCTCCGGATTGCTATTCATCCCATTATTTCTCTTCCATCTTTTAGATTTCTGGGAACTCTGTAATACTGAGAAGTTTAAAACCACTGTAGAGTGATCTAAAATAGCTAAGGGCTTAATTTCTGTATAATTCACTCTATCAGTTAGTGTTTGGCTAATAAAGAAACAATCAATCCTGGAACCTGAGTTATGGCAGGTCGACCAAAAAGTAAAATCTTTTGTCTGGGGATGCAGAATTCTCCATATGTCTACAAAGTTATTATTAGAGATTAGGTCACTCAAATCCCTATCTGCCTTGGACCTACAAGGTTTAAATCTGGTTCTATCTAAGACTGGATCTAGGACCACATTCATATCTCCTGCTATTATTATTGTTGTGGTGGAAAAATCTATTGGTCTTTTTTGTATGGTATTGACTATTTCGTGATTTGGGGCCGTGGGACCATATATGTTAATCAAAGTCAGTGTTTCTTCTCCTACTTGCCCCTGTAATATCAAATAGTGACCTTCACCATCTGCTATCTGTAAAGAAATCTTAAAACTGATGGCCCTGTTGGTTAGAATCAAACCCCCAGCTCTTTTAGAATTATTTCCAGCCCGGAAAAAAACTTGTCCTACCCACTTCCTTCTCATGAGGTTATAATGTTCACTTTTGAGGTGAGTTTTCTGTAAAGGAAAGTAAACGAAACATCTACTTTTTTAAGGTGTCTAATTACAGAATAATGCTTCAGCTTATGATTTATGGCAGTGCCAGTGGCTGAGCAGGTAGCACACTTGCCTCTGAGGCCAGGAGATCAGAAGGCTATGGGTTCTATCCTCTTGGCTGCAGCTAAAGTTTAAATCCATCAATCAGCAAGATAGCCTTATTATTCTGTCCACCCAGTCATTCCATACACTTTTACTAGGGCAGTCATCTGTACTTTTCGGGGGAAGGGGTATCTTAGTTTCCCCTTCTCTTCCAACTAAGTGACATCCTTAACATATACATAGTCGCCCCTTATTTATCCACCATAAATATTTACAGTGATATTAGATGTTTGTCATTCAGAGCGTACACTGTATTTTACACCAGAAGCATTTGCTATGAGGCTTCCCCATTCTAGCTTAAAGTCAGGGTGGAAATCTTTATTACATATTTGAGCCCTCCTGGTATAGTTCTTATTTCCTCTGTAAAGATAGCTTGCAATATCCAGTATATCAATTCCCCCATAGTTATGAGGAGATACTGAAAATATTGTATGAAGCTTTGATTTAGCCAATGTATTTTAGTCCAGTTTTAACACCTCATATCAGGCTGTCCCCACCCCCAACCAAACTCTGTTTTAAAATCAAAAACAAGAAAGGAAATCATTGCTTAAATTGCTGTATTTAAGGAAGTGACAATTGATGTATGCAGTTTAAAACTATAGAGATAAAGGCAGATACAAGTGTTTCTTAGACCAGTCTTATTTTTGTTTCCGATATGCCTTGTCCCAACCAATATATTTTCATATCCTTTAATCTGTCCAGAATCAACAGTAAATACAACTTTTCCTCACCTTAGTCTGTATTCTTGGCCTTCCCCATCTTTTAATGGGCAGACTGGATGGGACTTGCGGTCCTTATCTGTCGTCAAGTTCTACGTTTCTATGTTTTATCAGATGTAAGCATGAATATTCTCTTTGAGTGGGTTACTCATACATACTGTAGCAGCTTCATAACACCCAAGACTAAGCGATCCCCATCCAATGAAGAATAGCAAGTAGCATTTGAAAAAAAAAAATGTTTACTCAAGATTTCATCTTGTTTTCCTTGTGGTCTCTGCTTGCATTGTTCCTTTTCTCCATCTTGCACATAGATCATACCAGAGTTTCTTGCCATGCATGCTTGTGTATTGACGTGCTTCTTCCCATGGATCAGCTCGAGATACTCAGTCTCAAACATGTTCTCGAGCTCAGAGAATGGTGGAACTGGCAGTTTGAGAGATTTGAAAGTATGTAAACAGTAGCAAAAACAAAATGGCTGAAAAAGAAAATTGTTGGTTGTTTCGATGTGGTGTTAGGTTCAACAGAGCTAACAATCAGTTGGAAGCACAGCAGGAATCCCCCACCCGCACCCAGGCATGAGCACCACTTCGATCACCCATCTTCAGGAACAAACAGATGACATAGCCAACTATATCAATATATTTTGTAAGCTGTACCTCTAACAGGCAGCCAAATGATTAAATACCCCAAGGGCAGTTGGAACCTTCAAATCTACCTGTTTATTAGGACTTTTTTAATGAGAGGTGCACCACCAAACGATAGTCTTAGTTATAAGGGACTCCACCCTATCTGAACTAAAATGATAAGAGGTGGCTGGATAGCCCAGCAAAGCTTAACTGGCAGTCCTATGTCGATTTCCTTCTAACGGCATGCACATCTGTGACATAAAGTTCAGTCGTCTAATGTGATTTACCTTTGTACATGAACCCCAGTGAATCCTAGCTGGTGGTCCATGTGTCACAGTCTAATATTTCACAAGACAAGTTGTTTATGGTGCACCAACCTCTCAAGTCTAAATTTACCAATCAAAGATGATCTGAATATTTTGGTCTGCCTGTCAGAGATGTTTACCATTTAAAATTGTTGGCACAATTCTATAAGACATCTGATATTTGTTTCTTTCAGCAGCTTAATCTGAAGTGGCGTAACACAGCAGATGCAGGTTCGAGACCTCACTCACCCACCCACGACCAACAATTAGCTCTTGCTCCACAACAAACCAGCACCAAACAAGTACTCCTTAGTTCAGTACTCATTTACTCCTTCCTGCTGAAAACCAAAACTACCAAAAAGAGCTAGGAAATCTTTCTTAAGTCCTTGTTTCGCAGCTTCCTTCCCATTATATTCTTTTATACCATCGGGGGGACCAAAGTCACAGTCTGGTGGGGTACAGCAGACCATATTTAAGACCAGCTTCCCTTAATTTTTTCTTTATTGGAAACAAAGCATCCCACCTATGTATGACTTCTGGTGGCAAGTCGTTAAACAGTTTTATTATGTTCCCTTCAAATGTAATGGTAGTTGTTTTCCATAATACCCCCGGATGTAAATTTTTGTTGAAAATCTAGTAAACGGAAAACAAAGGATCTTGGTTTCTCATTCTTACTGGGCTTAGGCTTTAAAGACCTATGAGCTCTTTCTATAAAGTATCTACTAGCTCCTGGAGTGGGTCCAGCAATGATAGTGAGGAGGAGTTTATTCATGAATTCAATAGGATCTGTACCTTCTGTTCCTTCTCTAAACCCAAATACTCTTAGGTTGTTTCATCTGCTTCTACTTTGTAGATCTTCACCTTTTGTCATCAATTCTGCCATTTTCCTACTATTAGTAATTCTTTCAGTTAGCTCCTTAGTCACTCTGTCTTCTATACTGCTAATCCTTGCCTTAACATCAGAAATTCTCATTTTTTGGTTGGCCAGCTCACCTTTAACCTTTTTAATATCATCAGACACTACATTCAAGGTGATTTTCATAGTGGCTATTTCTTGCATTGTAAGATTAAAATGCACTACAGTCAGTGGCTGATCTGTTTTGTTTTTTTGCCTCTGAACAGAGATCCTACTAGCATGCTGTCCACTTTCCCTAGAGGTCTTTTTTTTATGTTTACTTCACTCTCTGCTTCAAAACCTTCAGACATCACAACTAAATTCTCCTCCATCAGGCAAGGAAAGTTAGAGTATTAACAGTGGTGGAGCCAGATTTGGGAGCCGGGGGGCATTCAGTCAATCACAGGCTCCACAATGGGCACTAAACAGTGAATAAAGATGGTGGTGGGGTGCCACTACTCACACTGGGGCAGCCAGGAGGGGCGACCTCCCCCCCAGACCCCCTCTAGCTCTGCCACTGATTATTAACAGGAAACTGAGGTATTATGTTAATATTACTGTAGAGAGTGTCATTAACAAAGTCCCCACTTCCCCTTTTGCTCCTTATACTAACTAACCACAAGGGGCATCATACCTGTATCTAGCTGCTAGCACACATCAGTCCTTAAACACAGCATTTCTCTTGTACTACTGCATTTCCCTGCTACTACAATGGTTTTAAACATGCCTTATCGACTTGATATGTTAACAATTGTGCCTTTCCTGCTCATATTATCTCTCCCTATCCTCTCCCATGAAAACCTCACACTCACTATAGTCTCTGATCATGTTGTACCGGCCACCTTCTATATACCTGTTCTCCTGGCTCCTGTGTTCACCAACACTATAATCCCTACACCCTACTCACATATATGGTCCCATTTTCCCATGACCTGCCTTGTGCATCTCTTCTATTGGTGGCAATCTCCTGTGCACTAATAAGGCAGCTAAAAATATACTGTCCCCCACCAAACCACCCTATCTCATATCCATTGTGGTTAACAGCCCAGCCATGGTATAAAAGATCTAAACTACACTATCTCATCATTACACTACTTCTCCTATCTGCTGGTGATATCAACCCCAACCCTGGGCCACACCACTCTATCCACACTGGTGCCACGAATACTAACCCAGGCCACTACCCTTATAACTCCATCAACCTCCCCTGAGGTCTTAAGTTGCTTCACCTTAACATACGTAGCTTGTTACTGAAAACTGACCTACTGCAACCTCTCACTGCATCACTTTCCTCAGACATACTCATCATCACTGAATCCTGGCTAAACAATAACACGGCATATGACACAATATCTATTCCAGGTTACACCATTGCCCATCAAGATCGCACAGGTAGGGGAGGTGGGGTAGCTATGTACATCTCCTCGGCAATACATTATACCACTATCCTAGCTACTTCCCTCCCTTCAGCCTATGAGGTGCTGCTCCTAAGGCTATCCTTCCCTTTCTCTATCCCCATCTTCATTGCTGGTGTCTACTGCCGCCCTAGCCTCCCAACATCCACAGCGACCAACCTCATTACCACCATTGCCTCCCACTGTTCCTCAGGCGAGTTATATATTATGGGGGATTTCAACCTAAACTGGCTGGATATCCTAGATAAGGCTCGTAATGATATTGTGGCCAAAAACCTTCTTCAGTTAATTCTAGAGCCAACCCGTTTAAACACCAAAACAAATAACCACTCTCTGATTGACTGGGCTCTCATCTCCCACCCACACAGGGTTATTAAATCAGGCCTACTTCCTGATGCATTAAGCAATTACCACGTGATCTACCTGGTTCGGAAAATACATAGGCCTAAGTTCCCTTACAACACCATACTAACCCATTCATATAAATCCCTTGATCCAGCCCACCTCCTCCTTGACCTGGTTCACACAGATTGGACCCCTATCTCTGCAGCTACGACTGCTGATGAAGCTCTGAGGTTCTTTAAAGATAAATTCCTCCGTACATAAAACTACTATGCCCCTGTCAGGTGCTCCACGGTCCGTGGTAACCATCTCCCCTGGGTCACCCCTGAGCTGTTGGCCTGTCATAGGGCACATGACCAAGCGTGGAAGACACATAAAGCTACCAAGCTGCCTAGCAACTTTGAGGCCTACCGTTCTCTCAGGACCTCTTGCACCAAAGCTATAAGATTGGCCAAGGCCGAATACTTTGGACTACCTTCCAATCAAATATAAACAATCCATCTAAATTCTGGAAGGTAGTTCATGCCCTTTTCTCCCCCCCCATTCAAAATCACCCACCCCTTTTCTCAATATAAACAGCTCTCTTATATCAGACCATCCTACTGTTGCAAAGGAATTTAACTAATATTTCACCTCTTGTGCCTCTGCCCTCCTATCCTCCCTCCCTCATCTCCGGTCCTTTCCTCCCTCACTATACCTATGCAAGTGAACCCACCCCCCACCCCAGGGACTTTCTCTTTCTCCAGGGTCTCCTCAGCAGATACCCTGGATGCTCTTCTTGTACTTAACCCTAATAAAGGTAGCTCACCGAATTGTTTAGACCCCAAACTCCTATACCTATCTGCACTGGCCATCTCCTCTCTGCTGTCTGAGATTATAAACCTGTGCTTCTCCACTGTTTCTGTACCAGCAGCCTGGAAACATGCACCTGTCCTTCCCCTACCAAATGGTGGAGACCCCTTCTTACCTGGGAATTACTGCCCTATTTCTCTCCTTCCTATCCTTGCAAAACTACAGGAGCACTTGGCCCTTACCCATCTCAACTCCTATCTCCTGAATCCCATTTCTTCACACCCTTCCAATCTGGTTTCTGGTAGCACCACTCCTACAAGTCCACAGCCTCCCTACTTGACTCACAGATTCCATCCTCTCAGGGATGGACGGTAGCCTAATCACGTCTGCCATCTTCGTGGGCACCTTGCAAGGCATTCAACATGGTCTCCTATATCCTACTTATAGAAAACCTCTCACCAGCTGGCCTATCAGACTTGGCCACAAACTGGTTCAAAGCTTACCTTGCAGGTCAAACCCAATCAGTTAGAATTGCCAACTTGATATCCCTTCCCCTCCTGATTAACACTGGGGTGCCACAGGACTCGGTGCTTGGCCAACTCCTATTCTCCATTTTTGTAAATGATCTGCCATCGGTCTGCTCATCATCCTCCATCCATATGTATGCAGATGATTCTGTCCTGTTCACCTCCGGCAAGTCTCCTTCAGATGTGGCAACCAGACTCTAGTTTAACTTTGACAAAGTTCAGAACTGGCTTAGCTCACATCAACTCTTTGTTAATGCCAAGAAGACTGTCTCCATGACCTTTGGCATGAGGCAGAGACTCTCTAGGCTAGTCTCCCTGCCCATTTTCCACACCCTTGATGGGACTTTATTTATTTAGTTATTTATTTATGTCTTCGGAAACCAAGTAGGTGCACTGATCCAAAGGACCGCTTTTCAGTCATGACACGGTCCACAGGGTGGCAACAATGCAATACATAAGTACAATAGTGTAAAGAAACAGTACATACAGGACATAGAAAAAAAACACACCCCCAAACATGGAGTGGTAAGGAAAAATAAAAAAATGTACAGTAGATAATTGGATTAAACAATAGTAACAGGCTAAGGGCAATGTGATTATACAACGAAAACAATAGTGTAATTTACAGTCAGTATCAACATTAGATTACATGATCCATTACCATATACTGTACACATCAGGTACCAAAAACCAAAAGATGTGCAAATGGTGCCAGCAGTCAAGGCTGCGCAGGTTCAGACAATCACATTTTCATGTTTTTCTTAGGGATGAAAGAGGATCGAAGAGGATCAGAGGCAGGTGTGAAGGTTGTAATAGTGTCGGGGGGTAAGGCAATAAGGAGACAGAGGTGTGGAAAGGAGGGGCATGAAGGTAGAGGCAAGCAGTAATGCCTGCACATTTCATTTATTCTTTGTTTACCAGGTTGGGACACTGAACCCAAGGTCCCTTTTCAGGCCCGACCCAGACAAAAATACATAGATACATACATACATAGACAGTGTCGGCAGATAAGGGCCTATAGCCCACCCAATCTGCCCATTTGAGCTTGTAAGTTCAGTTTATGTTTTCCAAGAAGTCTGTTGCCCCTTACCCCTGACCTCCAGAATTCCTTTATGTCTATCCCATGCATTCTTAAATCCCGTGATTGTTTCAGCCCCCACCACTTCCTCTGGCAGGGTGTTCCACTTGTCCACCTCTTGTCCACCACCCGTTCTGTGAAGAAATTCTTCCTCACGTTTCCTCTGAATCGTCCTCCCTCCAACTTCATCCCATGCCCTCTAGTCCTGGAACATCTTTTTCACTTAAAAATAGTGTATTCCTGCACTCTGTTCCTCCCTGTAAGATACTTGTATGTCTCTATCATATCCCCTCTCTCCCTCCTCTCCTCCAGGGAGTACATGTTCAGTTCCTTCAACTTATCCTCATATGACTTGTGATGCAATCCATGTACCATCTTTGTTGCCCTCCTCTGAACCTTCTCTACCCTGTCTATGTCCTTATGTAGGTAAGGTATCCAGAACTGTACAGTGTACTCCAGGTGGGGCCTCACTAGTGTCTTGTATAGTGGAATTATGACCTCCCTTTTCCTGCTGGTGATGCCCCTGCCTATGCATCCCAGCATCCTATTTGCTTTACCTGCTGCCCTGTCACACTGTTTCCCTGCCTTGAGGTCATCAGAGATGATAACCCCAAGATCCCTTTCCTGCTTGGTGCATGCTATATCCTCACCCCCCAACTGATATATTGTGCCAGGGTTTTTGTGCCCCATATGCATTATCTTGCACTTCCTTGCATTGAATTTCAACTGCCAAACCCCTGACCATTCTTCAAGTTTCTGCAGGTCCCTTCTCATTCTGTCTACACCCTTTGGTGTGTCTACTCTGTTACAGAGCTTTGTGTCATCAGCGAACAGTGAAATTCTGCCTTCTAGGTCCTGCGCAATGTCACTGATGAAGATATTGAATAGGACTGGTCCCAGCACTGATCCCTGTGGTACCCCACTGGTCACTCTTCCCTCTGTGGAGTGACAGCCATTTACCACCACCTTCTGTGTCCTGCCACCCAGCCAGTTACCTACCCACCACACTACTGTCCTGCCCACACCCATATTCCCCAGTTTGTGCAATAATCTTCTATGTGGGACAGTGTCAAAGGCCTTGCTGAAGTCCAGATAGACCATGTCCACTGCCCTCCCCTGATCCACCTCCCTAGTCACCCAGTCAAAAAATTCAATGAGGTTGGTCTGACATGACCTCCCCCTGGTGAAACCATGCCTTGGGTCCTGTAGTCCATTGACAACCAGATGTTCCACCAGTCTCTCCTTCAGTAGTGCTTCCATGATCTTTCCCTCACCGAGGTGAGGCTGACTGGTCTGTAGTTCCCTCGCCTCTTTGTTCCCACTTTGTATAAGGGACTACATCTGCTATCCTCCAGTCTTTGGGTACCTCCCTGTTTCCAGTGATCGGCTAAACAGGATAGCCAGAGGTTCAGCCACCACCTCTCTTAGTTCTTAAGGACCCTGGAAAAATCCATCTGGCCTCATTGCTTTATCAACTTTTATTACTTCCAGTTCCTTCAGGACCCTTTCTCGTAAAGGGACTTGTGTACATTTCTGCACCATTCTCACCCTTGTACTCCTTCAGACCCATTACCCTCCTCTTCCTCAGTAAAGACTGAGCAGAAATACCTGTTCAATATGTCAGCTTTACTGTTGTCATCCTCCACACAGCCCCCATCCTCCCCCTTTAGTCTCACTATCCCTTCCTTTGCCTTTCTTTTTTCACTTATGTACCTGTAAAAGGTTTTATCCCCTCTACCCACTGATTTTGCAATGTGTTCTTCTGTCTGAGCTTTGGCTTCCCTTACTGACCTCCCTGCCTCCCTTTGCTTCTCCTGGTACTTCTCCCTATCCTCTTCTGCCTGTGTCTTTTTGTATTGCCTGAATACATCAAAACTTAAACAGAATCAACAAAATACATACAATAAACATATCAAATATGCTACACATTATAGAGCATGGGTGGTTTGTAGGCCCTAGTGTTGTTGTGGGGTGCAGTGACAAATGGCTGCAGTCAGGAGCTAAGCTTTTAGATTCTGTTTGAAAGATAGGTGAGTGGGGGATGAGTGGATGGACGACGGAAGTTTGTTCCATAGAGAGGGTGCGGAGATGGAGAAAGCTCGCTTTCCCATGGCAGTGGTAACGTGTGGTACTTCTAGTAGAGGGACTGAGGATACCCTAAGAGTCCTTGAAAATACTTTACCTGTCAGGAGAGATGAGTGGGGGGACAGGTATTGGTTTCTGAGTGAATTGTCCACCAGGCAGCTCATTGTATAATCAAAATGACCATGTAGATGGTGCAGTGATGAGTTCAGCGTGGAGCTTGAAGGACGAAACGACAGATGGAGTTGCATATTGTGTTTAGCTGTGAGCGTAAGGTAGAGGACATGAGGGAGTAAACAGGGGAGCAATAGTCAAGGAGGGGCAGTAGGTTACCATGTGCAATGACGAGGCGTGCCTCGGCAAACAGATGATGTTTGAGTTGGTATGCAGCACCTAACTTCTGGTGGATTTTCCACACAGTGTTGATATGTTCAGAGAAAGAAAGGGAGGGGTCAAGAGTAACACCTAGGTATTTGAAGGATAGGACATTTTCGAGGGGGGAGGCTGCTGGGGTAAGTATGAGGAGGGAGGAGTTGGTTTTGGCAGCTTTGGCAAAAAAAGGTTTAGAGCCAAAGAGCATAGATTTAGTCTTTTTTTTCATTGACTAGGAGCTTACCTACTAACAGACATACTAAGATGGCAGCAGAGTAGGCCTAATGGTCTATTGAGTCTTTTCAAAAATCAGCACCCAATCAGGATGTCACAAACCCACTCAGCAGGTCAGGCCCTCTGCTCCCACAGTGCCAACCTCCGAGCGCAGTCTTGTGAACAGGAAACAGAAACAGGGTAACCCTCCTGTCTGTTTTGTGGGTTCGAATCAACCTTTTGGTCTCAGTTCTGGAGGGATTCAGACTGTGAACCTCTTGCTAGCATACTCAATGTACAGGCTTAGATGATTCTGCTCTTCAGGGGGGCCAGATATCTTTTGCCTATGGGCACCTAACCAGGTGTACAAAATGAACCCTTAAAAACTCTAATAAAGACCTCAGATTACTCTTACCTTTCCCAATTTGGTATTACCATATAAGCTCATGCACAGTGTTGTCACATTCTTAACCATCCACACATCACAGGCAAAAACAGAAGGACTTGGAAGACACAAACAGTCTTTTAAAAAATGAGAAGTTTACTTAAAAATAGATAAAAATGTAAAGTGTAAATACAGAACCATATATCACAAAACATACAAATCACTTAAACAAAACAGGTTTAAAAATGCAGACAAAATCTCCTACCATAGTACTCCTAGAATTGTCTGTGCTAAGGTATTCTTATCTTACAGTGCTGTAGATGTTTCTTTTTCAGAGTCCAAACATCTGAGTCTAAATGGAAAACAGAATACTGTTTAAAAACTGGCTTTGCCAGCCTCTTTGCGTGAGGTCACCTAGCTCCTCCCTGTCAGAATATAAAAAAATATATCTATGCAAAACAGGATGTCTTATCAAAGGTAAATTAAAATTCTGTGACTTCAGCAAAAATCATTTTCTCATATGACTTTCTTTGATCTTATGAGCAGCTTCCCTTTTCCAGGACATCAAAGCATCTTTTATGACTTCGCACTAAAGCGTCATAACGTGCTCTTCTTCCTCTAAACGTTATAAAAGTTTATGATCTATCTTGGCAGTTGGCAAGCTGCAATTAGTCACATAAAAAGGAGATCCTAAATTTTAAGTCTCTTCTTTCCTGTAATTATCTCTTGGCCTTCCAGGTCACACGTTGTAGCTAAAACCTGGGAGTGGGGTGGTGTCATTTCTCAGGCTGTCAGCATCTCTCATGAGAGGCATTCAATAACACATTTTTATATTACAAAAAGCATAGATTAATCAGAACCAGCTGTCTAAGTGTCACACAGGATACCATTGCTGCCCTCTCCACCTCCCCTGTAAATCACCCCGACCCCATCCCCAATCGGAGTTACACCTCCAAGTCTGGCATTACTCAGTTTTACCTTCCCCTTATATCTGTCCCAGCCCCTCTTGAATCCCTTCACTGTATTGACAGCCACTAGTTCCACAGGCAGTGCATTTCATGGGTCCACCACCCTCTCTGTGTAGTAACATCTCCTAGTCTCCCCCTGAGCCTCCCACCAACCAGCCTCATGGAGTGCCCCCTGGTGGCCCCCTCCTCCCTTAGCTGGAACACCCTATTTAGGCTGACCCTATTTACTCCCTTTAGATGTTTAAAGACCTCAATCATATCCCCTCTGTCCCTCCTCTCCTCCAGGGAGTGCAAGTTGAGCTCCTCAAGTCTCTCCTCATAGGATCTTTCCCCCAGATCCTGTATCGTCCAGGTCACCCTCCTCTGGACCCTCTCGAGAAGTGCAATGTCCTTTTTCAAGTACAGGCACCAAAACTGCATGCAGTACTCTAGGTGTGGTCTAACCAGACAGTTATACAGAAGGAGAAGCACCTCCCGTCTCCTCGAGGTTATCCTCCTGGCGATGCACTTGAGCATTTTATTTGCTTTAGCTGCAGCTCTCCTACACTGCTCAGAGTTATTCATTTTGGCATCCACAACCACCTCAAGATCCTTTTCCCCTCCAGAAACCTGCAGGTTCTCCCAACCCAAAAAGTACTCATGAGCTGGGTTCCTATGCCCGAAGTGGAGAACACTGCATTTCTTGGCATTAAACCTCAGTTTCCAGGTGTGAGACCACCTCTCCAGAGTCTCCAGGTGCCCCTGTAGGGCTCTTCTTCCCTCCTCCCCATCCACCATTACCCCCAGCTTCGAGTCATTGGCAAAGAGGCTCATCTCACTTCTGATACCATCCCTGATATCTAATATGTAAGCATTAAACAGGAGTGGACCCAGCACTGACCTTTGTGGGACCCTACTAATGACTATCCTAGGAGCTGATACCTCTCCCCCAGACCACTACCTTCTGAAACTGCTCAGTTATCCAGTTTCCTATCCACCTAACCATTCTTTCCCTCACCCCCATTCCCCCCAGCATGTCCAGCAACCCAGGGTCTGACACCGAATCAAACACCTTGCTGAAGTCTAGAAAGAGGACATCCACCAGCCTGCCCTGGTCCAGCACCTTTGTCACCCAATTGTAGAACTCTACAATGTTAGTCTAACATGATCTGCACTGAAAAAGCCATGTTGGTGATCATCCAGATGGCCTCGTGTCTCCAGAAACACTTTCAGCCTCTCTTTAAAGATGGTCCCCATCATTTTGCCTACCACCGATGTCAGGCTGACAGGGCTGTAGTTACCCAGCTCCTCCCGTGAGCCGCTTTTGTGGATAGGCATGACATGAGCCATCCTCCAATCCTGAGGCACCCACCCAGTCTGAAGGGAGAAGTTGAAAAGGTCCACCAGAGGTGCAGCAAGGACGCTTGCCATCTCCTTTAGCACCCTGGGATGAAGGCCATCCGTACCCAGTGCCTTATCTGTTTTCAGGGACTTAAGGGCCTCCCTCACCCTACCAACAGGAATTTTAACATCCGTGACCTCCACCCCTTCCTCATTCCTAGCCCGCCTCCCCCCGTAAGGTGTTGACCCTCCATCATCTCTAGTGAAGACCGAGGCAAAGTATTTGTTAAGTGCCTCCCCCTGCTCCCCGGCCTCCTCAGTCCACCCACTCCCTGACCTCAGTCTGCTAGTCTGCCTTTTCACTTTGCTTCTTTCCCTGATATACCTAAAGGACCCTTTTTCCCCACTTCTGGTCCCCAGTGCCAACCTCTGCTCTGTCCTCGCCTTGGCCAGTCTCACCACCCTGGTTACCTTTTTGGATATCATATTGTACTCCCCCATGTCCACTACCCCACGTGAGTGCTTGTATCATCTATAAGCCACTCTTTTCTCCCTCACCACTTCCTGGATCTCCCTGGTCCACCAGCTCGGCTTTTTGGCTCTACCAAACTTGTGTCGGACCTTCTTGCAGGCCTTGGTAGCTTCCAGGAGCCCTCTTTTAATAATTTTTCATTTCACCTGCTGTCTGTGTTCATGTCTAGTCTGATCCCCTCCAAATGCCCCTTGAGGATCTCCTCCATACCCTTAAAGTCTGCACCCCTAAAGTCAACCACCACCATTTTAGTGCGATTTTCCCTTCCCCCAGGTCTAGAGAAAACCAAACTGTGGCATGATCACTCCCTGCCAGTGGGTACCCTACCACTAGGTTCCTAACCAGATCACCATCCGACAGGACCACATCCAGGATACAACCATCCCTCATCGGGTCAGCCACCAGTCATGAAAGGAATGCATCCTGGAAGACATCTAGCAGGCGCTGCTCCCTAGTCAATGAGGATGCCATAGTTTCTCAGTTAACCCCTGGCATGTTAAGGTTACCCAGCACCACAGTTCTACCCTCCCCCTGACCACAGTAGTTCCTGAGATTCGCCACCAGACCTCCCTCAAGTTCTTCTGCCTGCATGGGCGGCCTATAAACCACACCAAGATTTACCCTCTTAGCCCCAGGCACCTGCAAGGTAACCCATAATGCCTCTGTGTTTCTCTTTGTCCCCTCCATCCTGCATATATCGATGCCGATCTTAATGATGAGTGCTACCCCACCTCCCCTGCTCACAGCCCTGTCCTTCCTGAACACAGTGTACCCCATCAGGTTCAGGTCCCAATTGTGCCAAGGAGTGGCCCAAGTTTCAATGACTACCGCCACATCCACCTTCCCTTCAGTTAGCATCACCTGAAGTTCAGGTATCTTGTTACCCATGCTCCTGGTGTTAATCAGGACCACCTTCCATCCTTGCCTCTTGCCCTCGCCCATCCCCCCAACCTGAGATCCTCCAGTTAACTGCATGCTCCCGCTCCCTTGTGCACAGCTGAGTGCCCCAGTTTGGCATCCCTTCCCATTCGCTGGGGAGAGAAAGCTAAGTCCTCCCTTGATGTGCCTGCTAGTAGCAACCTCAAGCCCCAGCCCTACCCCCCTCACAAGTTTAAACCCCACCTAGCTTTGATGAACTCAGTCAGTTTTAGTTTCAAAAGCTTGTTTGAGAGGAACCATTGTGGGGCAGAGCCATAGTTTGTACTCTCTAGAGACTACTCTCAAGAACAGCACTTCTTTCAGATACCTTGGGGTTTGGCTTGACCAACACCTCAACTTTTCTGGATACATAGATGCCATCTTGAAGAAACTACTCCTCAAGCTTGGCGCACTATTCAGGAACCATAGAAGCATATCTCTACCGATCAGGCGTGAAATCATCCAGAAGATGATTCTACCTATTTTTGACTACTGTGACATAGTCTACAGTAACGCTCCCAAGCCTTCTCTAACCAGATTGGGCACCCTTTTCAACTCCTTTTGTCACTTTGCCCTGGACTCTTCCCCCCTCACTCACCACTGTGACCTTTACCACTCTCTTGCTTTCCCACCACTTGCTGACAGACAGCACTCCCATACTGCAAAATTCACCTCTAAATTTTGGTTTGGGTCCCTCCCTGCTTACCTTTCTTCCTCTCTGTCAATCTCCCCCTCCCACTTCCTTAGATCATTCAACTCTTGCATGTTGGCAATCCCTCACCATTCTCGCTCAGTAGGACAGGCTGCTTTCTCACACAGTTTTCCTAAACTTTGGAATACCCTTCCCCATCAAATCAGACACTCCTCTTCCCCCCTTCCTCACCTCTGCCCTACATAATTTATTCTCTTCAAATTGTACCTGCTCTTAGCCTACGCTATCTTATGGTTGCTAAGGAGTTTGTGTCCAGTGGGCTGACTGTATCTGTGTTTGGGTTGTTGATTTTTCCAATGTCTGTATGTAATTCATGCTAAGTGCGATTCATGCTTACTAGCACTTATATATACTGTTTAGTATTGTATTCGGCTATGTACCTATTATGTATTAGATGTTCTTGTTATCCATAATTGTATGTCTGCCATATTGTACTCCACTCCCTTCCCCCCCAGGACACACCAGGAGAAGTGCAACTCGATTAATCAGTGTGCCTTCCTAGTGACACTTTTCAATAAATAAATAAATACTGATTAGCAAGTCACAGTATTTGTCTCTTACTGGAATATCAATGAAAAAGACAAAGAGCTAATAAATAAGCAGAATTTGTAGTTAATAACGGGTTGCTTCACTTGCTGTCCTGCTAAATGCTCTGTGGTAAATCATCTACTAAATATAGCATCAAGTGCTACTTAACTTGTGCAAGGATTTATATTCATTCAAACCTGACAGTTTGTTATGTACAGTTGATGGAAAAACGAAACCAGTAGGTGGAGTTGTTGTTGACTCAATCCGTTTTTTAACCAGAAGGAACTGTGGATTTCTTTCTTCTCTTCTGCCCCGCTGCACACCGAAATTCAAACCAGAAACTTTCATGTATTTGTAGGGAAAATAAAATAAAAACCCAACTTTAATGTTGTTTGTTCATATTCAGGCCGTTAGGAGGTAGGCCGCTACGGAGCTCAAGCGTGGACATCCTCTCTGTTCGACAGCATTCGATCGAGTCTTTTATGCCTATGTTAATAATAATAAGAGTAGCAACTCACAAGAAGGGCCATTACTACATGAAGGTCAGGAAATTAAGGATCTTGTAAACATAGTTAGCTCATTTAACACCTATTTCTGTTCTGTGTTTAATCAAGATAGGGTGGAGAATAATACTACAGAGGGTAATAAATATCCAAACCTAATAATTGAGAGCAGTCCACAAGAAGTACTCAACTTGTTAGAAAAACTGAAGTGTAGCCCCTCTCCGGTGCCATCCGGGAGAGGGCCACTGCCACTAGCTTGCCGGCCAGTACAAGGCCCAGGGGCCTGGGTTCCCATAGTTGACCTAAGGGGGTCCTTTCCCAAAAGAATAAATAAAATGGCAGTGCCTCCACCCAGAGTACATTTTAAGTGAGTCTGATAGCTTGCAGTACAACCCCCTGGAATGTTGTACCAACCTACCTCCCCAACAGTTACCCCAGACATGGACTTACCAGGATTCGAACCTCCCCACATTCAGTTACCACATTTATCTTTTCATCTCATCAATGCACAGGCTCACTAATCAATACACTGGCTCACTAAAATCAGGCTCCAGGGTTTATTTACAGGGAGAGGGTTTAGGAATGGGTTAGCAGAATAGAGGTTAAAACATTTTCATTTTGATTCTGCATTTCCCCAAATCACATTTCCCTTTGATTCATTCCCAGAATTCAAACAGTGCAGCCACCAGTATCAATCTATCTGGCTATCTGCTGCAGATGCCCAAACCCAGACCCTTAAGTCTCTCACTGGGCAGCCATATTTAGTTGCAGGACTGAAGAGCATCTGGTAGCCGGCGTTGGTGCACTTACTTGAATTACACTTTAGACCTTTTTACATTTCCCTTGACTTTTCCTCCAGCCCTAGTGTGCTAACATATTT
Source organism: Neoceratodus forsteri (assembly GCA_016271365.2). NCBI lineage: Eukaryota > Metazoa > Chordata > Ceratodontiformes > Ceratodontidae > Neoceratodus > Neoceratodus forsteri. Next base: position 111,093,707 of record CM057451.1, read on the forward strand.
ACATTCCCCAGGTGCAGGGCAATTCCTGCCATTTACTCATGGTTCTGGAGAACTTAGTCCTTAGCTGGTACAGTTCAGTGAAGTCCTGGGGGGGGGGCATTGATGGCATCACAGGCAGAACCGGGCACAAAGCTTGACCAGGGGCACAGAGACTGCAGCTTGCTCTCTCTTTCTCTTCTTGCTCATGGATCTTGCAGCTTGTCCCCTTGGGCCCATTACAGGCCCCGTTGCAGAGCACGTGCACAAGGCCTACCACCATAGAGGACCCAGAATGGGGAGTAGCCCCATGGCCGGCTCCCTCAGAGTGCCCTAGCACTCGGGTATCAGACCCATGACCCCCTGCAGCTCCAGACCCCACTCGATGGGGGGTAGCAAGTGTAACCCCTGGGTGGTGCTATCCCCAGTGTTACACCCCTGCCTACTACCCTGGACATAGGCTAAGGGGTTGGGGTTCGCTAACTGATAACTATTTTTTTAAAAAACCCTTGAGCAGTGCCACCACTCAGGGTGCTTTATGTGGTTAAGATGGTAGTAGGTATAGCCCCCAAGATGCTATACCACCCACGATAACCATTAACCTTCCCCAGACATGCCCCAATAAACATTTCCCCACATTTCAACCTTTTACATTTAATGACCCTCTCTAATAATATGCTCACCCCAAATATTTCAACAATAATGAGATTTATTTGTGGGAATAAGGAGTTAGGAACAGGGATGTGGGGTAGAGGTTATTTGATTACTATTTACATATGTACACAGGTTAGTTTGGTTTTGCTGTTGAACCCTCCAGCTGGGTGGCTACACACTAATAGACTAAAGACAATCACATATCTCAATTCGACACACAATACCCAGAGCCCTGGCCGTCTAGCTGCTGACTAATCAGATGTTACATAAATAATTATTTACACACACTGATAACAGTCCCAGATACAATATGAAACCCTGCAATCTCATACCAGACTTGACAAACAGATACCACAGTCCTAGATGTTGCAGGCCTGGTGGACGTTGCAGCTGGTCAAGTTGGCCGGATAGTGATTCAAAGGGAGGGGGCAGCTTGGAGAAGATTCCTGCAATGACTGCGGATGTTATTTATAATGAAGGCAGGGATTGCCCTGCAATTAGCAGATTAGCAGGAATTGACCCTGCTGGTCACAAAGAGCCAGGGATTGCCCAGCATTTACAGACTTCCAAACATTCCAGGACAAGCTTCTTGGATTTAACATCCTGAACATTCAGCATAATATTTGAAAGTCACATCCAGAGTAATTAGCAGGCAATACTTTTATCAAGCATCCAAAATTCAATTGAAGCAAGGTCACATCCAGTACTTTTATATACCAAAAGGCATCCATCCCGCATAGGCAGACAGCAACACTTTTATCAAGCATCCAGTATTTAATTACATGAGGTCACATCCAGTACATTTAAACACCAGAAACAGCATTCATAGACAAAGTCTCATCCAGCACGTCTAGACAATTTTACATTTATGGCAAGCGCTCTCAGACAAAATCCGGGTAAGACTGCTGTAAATTCTGTTCAGAATAACTTAGACATAATATGCTCTAGGGCCTCCTGTCCCATGAAGTGGCAAACGCAGCTTGGCAGTCAGCTCCATGAAGGCAGGACTCTAACCCATAGGGCAACAACAAGTTATAACACATTTATGATTCACTATCCAGGCATCTTGCTGCACCTGCGATTTAGCCATTTGGGCCACAGCCAAGATGCATCCATTTTAACTCTGAACTAGGCAGTCTCTGATGGGGTTCGTAGGCTCGTAGTCCAGACTGATAACTCAGAGATTTTATCACACAGCAGAAATATCTGAAGTGGGGCTTGGGGCCCCCAAGATTACTTCTGAAGCTTCTCCCTCGCACCGGGGGGTATGAGGGTACATGCTCAGGTCCTCCATGGGTCTCATCCATAATCGAAGGCTTCCTGAATTCTCTTCAGCTCTCTTACAACCGAGGCATGGTAGATGGTCTTCTTTTCCACATCTTTCCCAGACGTGGGAGGGAGGGTTAGCCTCTGGAGGACATTTCTGGCAACCTCCAGACTAGCAGTTGCAGAAACTCTAAATTTACTTTAACTGGTAACTTTAACTAAAAATAACAACTGCCCCTGATGACTGGAGGGGCATAGCTAAGTGGCTCAGGCCTGGTGGCATGGCAGGGGCCTGGTGGGGGGGCTCCCAGCAGGCTGGAGCCTGCTCTCCTTCTCACCCTGGCTGAGCTCTAGAAAGAACTGGCAAATACTGTCTCTTATAGGGCTCCTAGTTCAAGTCCTGATTGGCAGCAGAGACGAGATGACGGGTCTCTGAATGGCTGAGGGACCTGTCAATCACAGTACTCGAGGCACAATTGGATTGAAGAATTGGCGCCTAAAATTATGTCCCTGTAAGTCCCCATGAGCACTTGAGTGGTTACCCATGAGGTGTAGTGAATGTCCCACAAGTCCTGACTTTTTATTCCTGGCTCCCAATTGGCGGTGACTGTATGCAATGGCTGCTTAACCCACAGTCCCTTATAGCAGATTAGATACAGTCCTGAATACTGTCCTGGTACAGCCAGAAATAAATAATTATTTGCCCCAATGCCCCACAGTTTTGCAGCTCAGAGGTTGTACTTGCAGTTGCTGCACAGATGAAGAATGTGGCTCCTTTGGTTATCCTGTCACTACTGCACATAGTAGAGCTCCCCCTGCAGCAGCTGACAGGCTGACACATAGAGTCCCAAAATGCTGGTGAATCCAGGGAAAAGCATTTTCAATTTAAAACACTTTCCCCACATGTACAACCAATCTCCTCTTTGCAGCAACAGTTTACAATATTTAAAACATTTAATTTCTGTTCTTTTCAGCAAAAGTGGAACATAGCTACCCTGGAGGCAGCCAGGCACACAGTTATTCATTATACAGATGACTGGGGCCCTGCTCTGGCATATTTCAATGAGCCCCGGTCAAACTTTAATTTCACACTGGTGCAGCCCCCTAGCAGGCTGTCTGTGGTCACCAGGTTCCTGTTAGGTAGTAAGGGTCCTGGGACCCACGGCATAGTCCCCGAGGTGACCACAAACCGAGCAGTTCCATTTTGAAGGCACATTGCATACCATCGCGAGTCCTGCTGCCCTGGAGGCAGCACTTTTAACCTGGTCACTCACAATGCAATTTCTGCTGTCCTGGAGGCAGCACCTTTTACAGTGGCACTTGTGAGTGGTGTTTTTTAAGCCCCAAGAGGGTGGATTTTTATTTGGGTGGCATAGCAGGGCACTGGAGGAGCAAACAAGACCTGGGGGACCAGAAAAATATTGGTGGCCAAAATGGGAGAAGCCCAGGAGACAGCAAGAAGAGAACAGGACAGGGCTAAGGTAAGTCCAGGCTGGCATTTTTAGGAACCCCCATTTGCAAGGGGGTTACACAAGTTCCCCACCTGGCCCTGGGTGCCAGCAGAAACATCCAGCAGATTCACATCTGCTGTTCTCTTTCTTCTTCTTCTTTACCAGCTACGGTGTGTAGCCACAGCCATCCATTTCTCTCATGGTTGTACCTCAGGAGCAGACCACAGGCACTTGGACCAGAAAGCACCTGTCCATCCTTCTGTTTTCACAGTCTCTCAGATTTAATATGGCCACACTATTCGCTGTGGCTCACACATCATCCCCTGCATGCACAGTCCCTTTTCTCACTGTGCAAGTACTAGCAATTTTCTGAATCATAGAGGTTCACTGTCCCTCTTCTTCTCCCAGCACATTTATATGTCCTTGTTACTCATTCTCTGTACTCCATCTTTTCACCAGGTTTAGACGCAACCTTCGTACTTTTCCCAGGCTCAGAACACAACCTTGGTCTTTTCCCCAGGTTTAGACTCAACCTTTGTCCTTTTAACTCAGACTCTGGACACAACCTTTCTTGCTTTGCTTTTTTGGCCTCACCACTGTGGTGCAACTTCAGAACAATGCAGATGCTTCACAACCTGCAGATTTCCCTTTTCTCTTCCAAGCTGATTCTTTCCTTTCACAATGGGGCAGGCCCTCCCTGCCCTGGGGACAAATTGCTGGCAGCCCCTAGGCAGGCCCATCTTTCAGCCCCAATCTCTCCAGGGGCAAGAGCCCCCCTCACTCGGGGAGCTCCCACCGAACCGACTCAAGTCCTCTGTCCCTCTTTATTTGGGAGCCATTTCCTCACTCCCCATTGGCTGAAGCCACTTTCCTTAGGCAAAAATGCATATGTATGAGGTTCCCTCGATGCCTATAGGTAGTTCAAAAAGGCGCCTAGATATTACCCAGTATTTTCCCCCCAAAAGTCTGTTCACAAGTCCCAGAATCCTCCTGGCTAGTCCTGGCTCTGTGGTTGGCTAGCTGGTGTCACATGGCTGCAAACATGGTGGCGGTTGTAAATAGTGTCCACACATTAACACAGAGTCCCAAGTTCCAAAAGTCCCTGCAACCAAAATCTTTACTTTTATTATCCCTTTTCCCCACACAGCTGTAGCCACCCCTGTGCCCTGCATAGTGACTGCAACCTTTTACTTGTCAGCTCATCCCTTTTCCAGTTGCTGCTGCCATTTTCTTAAGCCCCTAGGCAGCACACGCATTGCCCCAGTGTACTGGCTGCAGTCCATGACACTTTATTCATTTATTTCCCCCCACGGACTGGCAGCATTCCCTTTTACACCTGCACACATCTCTTTACATATTTAAACTTTTTCCCTGCCTGTCCAAGTGCTACCTTTTTGCCCCCAGCACTAGATAGATTGTCGCTACTTCAGAGGGATACCAACTCATGAATATTAATGAGGCGCTCCCATTCTGTACAGCGTGATTGGTGCTTCTGAAAAAATACTTTCTCTGCTTCCCGGTTGCCTCTCCCTACTAACCAGGGTCCCCGGTCCCTCCCTTTCTTTGCTCTGGGACCAGGACCACCCGAGAGGCAACCTAAAACCGGCTGCCGAAACTGCCTTTTGAAAATGCGCATGGGTGCATGCACGGAGCTCGCCAGCACCTGAGTGCCATTTCAAAAGTTGGCAGCTCCACGAAACAGCTCCTCTGGCTCTGCTCTCTGTAAGTCCAATGTGGGTGCTGGCAGGAGAGGACAAGAACACAGGGGGAAGCCGGGAATCCACAAAAAAGAATGGAAGTGGGACCAAAACCCCCAGGGAAGTCAGCCTTTTTTGGGGGCTCACAGGTAAGCTCCCGACAGAGGAATGACACAAGGTTAATAAATGCTCAGGGCCTGATTTATTACATCCCAGATTTCTTAGAGAATTACAGTACTATATACAGTCCAACTCCATTTATCCGACCCCCCCATTAACTGAACATCTCTATCTAATGAACTGGCAGCTTGTCCCCCATTGAAATTGATTGGTGCTGTTCTCATTAACGAGATCGCAGCTCCCTGCATTCACAATGGAAATTACAATGGGAATGTTCAACAGTTTAGCTGAGGGTGAACAGTTTTGTTTCACAGTATTTTGTAAGGTTGTCTGTATGCAGCTGTGGACTCAGGGAGTGGTGCTGCTGAAAAAGAGACAAGTGGAATGAGAGAATGGAGATGTATTGTACAGCAGAACTCCCAAATTATTCTAAATTATTCTAAACTTTGTCAGTGATTCTTTGCCGTTTTTCATTGCCCGTTTCTCTCTGGTTTTCAGAAAATTCCATTCTCACATTACGCTCGCTGCCCACATCTCTCTGTGACTGTCCGCATCTCTCTTTCTACAGTACTTCTCAGCAGCACCAGTCTCTGATGCCATAGTTACACTGCTCCGAGGTTCCACTGTCCACAGTCCACCTTTTCCTTCACTCTGAAGGCAAAAGCACTACACAGACACTATTTCCACACAGAAAGTCAGAATCTGCCAGCTTTTCTGGTGTCTCAGTAGTCTGATGGTTCAGGTTCATTATTGGCTTATAGTGTACTGTGCCTGTAGTTTTCTGTGTATCTTTGGTGCCACCTACTGCCCTAAAATTAAAAATTCGGTACCTTTTAAAAATGCAGTACCAGAGAGGAACATCGCTGTAGTACAGTACAGCATGGGCACCAATGCAGTTTGGCAGACAGTGAGTCCCTCATAGGCACCTCTCGATTATCCAACATCCCGTTTAGATGAACCGATCGGATGTCCCCCAGGCAGTTTGGATAAACAGGGTTGGACTGTAGCTGCACCATTGGCTTTTCTGTTTAATGCATCCTTTTCATCGGGAGATGTTCCACTTGACTATATGATGGCAACTGTAGTTCCATTGTTTAAAAAGGGGGATAAAGCCATACTATCTAATTATAGACCAATTAGTCTGACACCAGTGTTTTGTAAAATGGCAGAATGTTTTTTTTAATCCAAAATAGAGGAGAATTTGAAGATCATTAACTATAAAGATGGCAAAAAGCATGGCTTCGAGCAGGATAGAGCATGTATTACTAACCAACTGTGCTTTTATAAGAAGGTGAATTGCAGCTTAAACAATTACATTCCAGTAGATGTGCTCTTCTTGAACTTCCAGAAAGCTTTCGATAAAGTCCCCCATAGCTTATTATTGACAAAGTTGATTAAACTAGGATTAGATATTAGGTTGGTTACATGGATCAGGAATTGGTTAAATAAAAGAATGCAAAAAGTTAGAGTGAAAGGTTCATACTCAAATAGTGGTGACGTGACTAGTGGGGTACCCCAGGGCTTAGTCCTGGGCTCTGTATTGTTCATGCTGTTCATAGGTGATTTACATCAGAATATTGAAAGTTGGATAGCAAAATTCGCCAACAACATGAAGTTAGGTGGACCAGTAGACATGATGGATAACATAACCAAACTCATGTCTGGCTTTGAAAAAATGGAAAGATGGGCAAAGGATAATGGAAAGATGTTTAGTGTAGAAAAATGCTCAGTACTACATACTGGAAAAAACAATCTCAATCAAGACTATTTTCTTGATTCTACAGCTTTCAGTTGGATTTGAAACTTAGCAGAGGGAGGCAGCTGGAGCTAGTAGATAAGTACTTTCACTGTGCTGTTTGTTTTCTTTTAGAATTGAGGTAGCATTTAATGAGATGGCAATGTGTGCTGTGATTTAAACAGTGTGATTGCAAAATAAATGGTGTTGTCTTGGCTGGGAGGAGGGGGGCATTTAACTGAGGGAGAGGATGGAAAATACACAGGAGGGGGAGAGGTGGTCGCATGACTTGAACCAGCCAATAGCAGGGTTGGGATCCAATTATACTTCACAGGGGACCAAACGACCCCAAAGCTTGAGTGACCCCGAAGCTTGAGTGCCACAAGGCAGGAGTGTAGCATCTTGAATAGCATCTGCAGGGCGTCAGCAGGCAGGACAGCAGGCAGCGGGCCATGCTGGTAGACAGGGAAGAGCCTAACTGGGAGGGCTGCATATTTCCCGTACAGACATGAGGAATCCAGGGTGGGGGAATGGTTCCATGGAGTGGGGTAGGACCAGGTTAAGGGAGAAGATGTGCAGAGGCAGTCAAATAGGGCGAGAGATGATAAGGGTCATATGTTGCCAAGGATGTGGAGCAGCCATATTCCTGAGAGTACAGCTTGGAGGGCAAGGGTTTGTAGGGTGTATTGGTAGGTGGGCCAGCTCAGGCAGGAAATAGAGTGGTTAAGGAGAGAACTGGAGGCATGGAGGAAACAGAATGGGGGGGAACACAGCCAGGAGGGGAAATTAATGAAACATCCAAAAGAGCTAAAAACAGGCAAAAATAAGGGGGACCTAGGTGGGACAGCAGGAGGGCCACATAAGCGGGTGCAGCCAAGGGAAGGAAGAGATGACTGGAGGAGGGTCAGGCACAGGGGCATGACTAAGGCTGGGTCAGAACAAAGATATCAGCCTGTGGGAAGGGGCACAGGACTCATTCAAGGAAAGGAGATTAGCACTGCAAACAGATTCTCAGTGTTGGCTCATCCAGAAGACCAGGTAGCAGAGAGGAGGGAAGCTACAGTGAAGGAGCAGGGAGAGGATGATACAGGGGAAAAAGTACATAGCGGGAATGCAGTAGGCAGTACACCAAGAAGACACAGAGGTGGGGAGGGGGGCAGCGAGGTGATGGTGATGCAGTCTCCCAGGAGGGAAAGAAGGAGTAAGGAGACATGAGGATGGGGAAAGTGGCAGGCAGCCCAGGAAAGGCTAAGGATAGGGAGGGGAGGGCCACATTTCAGGGAAGACATGGGGAAGTAATAGAGGAGGTGGTAGCGTGGTGTATGGAGCAATAAGTAAGCACAAAGTGGAGGTTCCACAGATGAAAAATAGTTCAGAGGTGGAGGTCAGTAGCCCAGTCATATCTGCGAGGGGGGAGAGGACAAGGCAAAGGTTAAGGGAGGCAAAGGGGAGGCGAGACAGGGGGGATGAGAGGGCTTTGCAAGTTTGGCGACATGGGAGTGGAGGGCAACAGGGTGAGCAGGATAAGAGTCACAGAGTCATAATTTGAGGAGATTCTATACTTAAGGGCATGAGATTGGGGAGGAAAGGGTGCCAGAAACAGTAACATCTGGGTAGAATGCATGTCAGGCATGACAGTGAGTAGAGTGGGGCAGCATATGGGAAGATATGTGGGTAAGGTGGGGGGAAAGTTGCTCATTGTGGTGCACCTGGGAATGAATGATCTGGAAGGGAGAAGGATAGAGGAGGTACAGAACAGCTTCAGTGAAGTGGAAAAACTAAGCAGCAAAGAGGGAACAACGGTAGCCTTCTCAGAAGTTCTGCCAGTGCCAAAGGCTAGTACAGACAGGAAGAGAAGACTCAGTGACTTCAACAAGTGACTGAAGGAACGGTGTGGGACCAAGGGGTATGGATTGATGAGGACTGGGATAGCACATGGGATAACACAGATCTATATGCAGGGAATAGGTTACACCTCAGCAGGGCAGGGTCACAGGTGTTGAAGCAGAAGCTGGGGGATTTCATCAATGAGAGGTATCATTTAAACTAGGTAGGGGGAGGCACTGGAGCTGGGAATTACCAGGAGAGGGGATCCCATGGACCTCCCCCCACCACAGGGATAGATATGACCTTAGGTGAAATTAGGGTTGGAGTGAAGGATAAGGAAGGCTTGGAGCAGCATGGAGAATGGTTTCACTAAATGCTAGAAGCCTAGGGAACAATTTGGCAGAGTTGCAGGCATTGATGGCAGAGGGGAGGTGGACACAGCTGCCATTACTGAGATGTGGGCAAGCAGGCACCATGACTGGGACCTAACCATCCCAGGGTGCAAACTATTCCGGAGGGGTAGAGATAAAGGGAAGGCTGGGGGATTGCAATTTACACAAGGGAAGGGATCAGATGTAAAAGGGAGGAAGGGGAGGAGGGCAGGTTGGAAGTAATCTGGCTGCAACTACACAGCCAGAAAAGGACCAAGATCTGTCTGGGAGTTGTTTATAGACCTCCGGCCCAGAAGGAGGGCATTGACAGGGAACTGGGGGAGCAGATAAGGAGGCATAGTGGCAAAGGGAGCACAGTGGTGGTGGGGGACTTTAATCTACCAGGGGTGGATTGGCTCATCCCAGCAACCACTTGCACCAGGGAGCAGATCCTCCTGGAAGCATTCCAGGATGGCTTCCTTACCCAGAGGGTAATGGAGCCAATGAGGGGGGAGAATATACTAGACCTAGAACTGGAAGATGGGGAACAGGTCAGGGATGTAAGGGTGGAGGAACATCTGACAAGCAGTGAACACCGCACAGTGTGGTTCTCAATCAATCTGGGTAGGGAAGTAGCCACTACAAAAACTAGGGTCCTGGACTTCAAAAGGGCAGACTTTCACAGGATGGGACATATACTGGAAAGTCATATGGCAAGCATCCGCCCAGAAATGGACATGGAACAAAAATGGGCAGTCATCAAGGCAGGACCCATCCATAGTAGTGTCCCAATTATCTACCCCATCTCCATCCTTATCATAATAAACAAGTACACGACAGCCATCGTCACTTTCTGTGGTTTTAGCTCAATTTTTCCCCGGAGTCGTCGGTAATATATCCCTCCTCTTCTTTACCTCTCTAACCTGCCACCCCATACATGGCCTCTTCCCCTATATGTGTAGTTGCCGGCTGCCTCACTCTGAAGATCTCTGCTTATAACCCCTGTATGCCTATGGTTGATTGTACATCTGCTGACTTCTTCAACTGTAAAATAATGCTGTTTTTTTTTATTCATTTCAACCTTGTAATCGTACTGTATACACTGTATATACTTTTTCTTCCTTGTATATTATTGCTTTTTGTATACCTGCTTCTGTACTGTACTTTGATGTATTCATGACCAGGTCCATCTTGCAAATGGGCCTTGCTCAATGGTGCCCGCCTGGATAAAGATTTTGATTGATTGATTGATTAAGGACTGGCTGAAGTCACAATAACCTGTGTCCAGCCCGTCCGTCAGTTGTAGTGATTAAATTTCCACTGCGACGCCCGGTGACCGGGTTCGGGAGTGGACTGGTCGCTGGAGGCCAGCTAGGGGAGCAAGGTTGGAGCATCCAACCATGGCTCGGGCCTTCTCCGGGGGAGGGCGGGATGCAGTTCGGTGTCTGGCGCCCCGGCGGAGGGCCAGAGCAACAGCAACAGCCAGCCGGGCAGACACTTGGGGAGTGGCAGACGCGGGCGTACGCCTTGGCGTCATGGGCACGCCACTTCTCTAGAAGAAAAGCGGAAACAGCACCTCGGCCGATCGGGTGATGGCCCCTCCATCCCCTTGCCTCCTGGACACCTCGAACTGCATCCACCGCCTCAGAAGCACCCAGGGTCGCACCTCATGGCCTTAAGCCTGATCCCTCATGAAGGTAAGGGACCCACCTGACACAGGGATATGTCAGAGGGTAGGCTGCCATGTGGGAAGGTAAAGGCGGGGTGACTCCAGGGACAGAAAGGGAGAGCCTACGGGGGCCGAAGGAGTGATCGGGCAAGAGGCGAGGCGACAAAAAACCTGTGTCAAGAACCAGAGCAAGAATGCCAGGACCAAGAAACTAAGTTGGATGAGTAGAGAGGTTGTTGGAAAGGTGAGGGAAAAGAGGAATGCATTTTGGATCTACAAGAGATTCAACAGGGCAGAAGACATAGAAGGATATGTGAAGAAATCCAGAGAAGCGAGCAGCGTGGTAAGGGCAGCAAAAGTGGCTAGGGAACGGAGGTTAGCACAGGGGATCAAAGAAGGAGAAAAGGATTTCTTCAGATATATCAGAGAGAAGAGGAAGAGCAAGGATCAAATTGTTAGAATCAGGAGGGGAAGTGCGTGGGTAGAAAAGGGAGCTAAGCAGGTAGAAGTACTTAATGAATACTTCTGTTCAGTCTTCACCAAGGAGAGGGATGGACCCGTACTTGAGAGGAAGGGTGAGGTGGGAGAGGGTGGTGGAGAAGCAACCATGGATGGGGAAATCACAGTGGAAAGGGTGAGGGAAGGAGGGCCTTAAGTCCCTGAAGGTCGACAAGGCACCTGGCCCAGACGTAGTCCACCCCAGGGTGCTGAGAGAGTTAGCAGAGGTCCTGGCAGGGCCATTGGTGGACCTGTTCAATACCTCTCTGAAGTCGGGGTGCGTGCCTAGGGACTGGAGGGAAGCACATGTGGTACCTCGCCATAAGAGTGGGCCCAAGAACAAACAGGGAAACTACAGATCGGTGAGCCTTACTGCAATTGTGGGAAAACTGATGAAGACAATCCTCAAGGAAAGACTGGTGCAATTTCTTGAGGATAACAATCTCCAGGACAGCAGGCAGCATGGGTTTGTCTCGGGCAGATCCTGCCAGATGAACTTGGTTGATTTTTAAGACTGAGTTTTGAGGGTACTGGACAGGGGACATGCGGTGGATGTCCTCTACTTGGATTTCAGCAAGGCCTTTGACTTGGTGCCAGTTTTAAGAGTCTGGGAGCAGGAAGGAAACTGATCAGATGGATCAAGAACTGGCTGCAGGGTAGACAGCAGAAGGTAGTAGTGGGGGGGGGGGCATCTGAACCCAGAGCAGTAACAAGTGGTGTACCACAGGGCTCAGTGCTGAGACTGGTTCTGTTTAACATTTTTATAGCTGACATTGCAGTAGGGATTAAGAGCAAGATCAGTCTCTTCGCAGATGACACAAAGATTTGTACTGAGGTAGATGAGGGGGAGGGAGCAAAAGTTCTTCAGGAGGATTTGGCAAAACTGGAGAAATGGTCTCACACTTGGCAGCTAGGTTTCAATGACAAGAAGTGCAAAATGATGCATTTAGGAAGCAAGAACCCAAGACACAATTACTGGCTGGTGTCCCGTTAACAAAATCCAGGGAGGAGAAGGATCTGGGAGTGCTGGTAACTGGGGAGATGAACCACTCTGCTCAGTGCAGGAAGGCAGCATCGTAGGCAAACAGGATGCTAGGATGCATAACAAGGGGGTTTACTTTTAGGAGTGGGGTCATCATCTTGCCCCAGTACAGGTCCCTGGTGAGACCGCACCTGGAGTACTGCATGCAATTCTAGCACCCCTACTTGAAAAGGGACATCAAACTACTGGAGGGGGTACAGCGCAGGGCAACAAAAATGATCCTGGGGTTGGGGGACAGACCATATGAGGAGAGACTGAGAGAGCTCAATATGTATACCCTGGAGGAAAGAAGGGAGAGAGGGGATATGATTGAGACTTTCAAGTACCTGAAGGGTTCAAACAGAGTAGATACCAGGTGTATGTTCAATCTGAAGGGCGGAAGGGAAATCAGGGGACACTCTATGAAGTTGGAAGGGGCAGGTTCAAGAGGGAACTAAGGAGGCACTATTTCATAGAAAGGGTGGTGGTAGGGTGGAACGCTCTGCCTGAGGAAGTCGAATCGTTGCAATGTGTTGGGGGCTTCAAGAGGGGTTGGACAGATTCAAGGGAAGGGTACAAACTGGGAGTGGGCAGAAGATGGGGGGGCATATGAGGGAGGGGGGCAGCTATAGTCTAATAGAGTGAAGTGCTGCACACTCGAGCAGACTAAACAAACTGAATGGCCTGTATTGGCTGGAAATTTCATATGTTTGTAAAAAGGTCAAGTTAGAAAAAGATTTGCGAGTATTTATAGACCAGGACCTTAATTTCAAAGTACACTGTACTAAACTAATACAAAAAAGCATTGTCAATGCCGAATGTTTCCTTGCATGGTTTATGTGACAGGGGTGTATTGTATAAGTTGAACTTCTGGTGGGAAGAAAAGCCTGCCTGAAGTATGTTTTGACAAGCTGTCGTATTTTGGACAGCATTTGAATACAGAAGCTCGGTTAACAAGGAGGCTTTGTTCAAAATGTGGGGTGCATTACTGGCCCAGTGGCACTGAGGTTGAGGTACTGGACACCACACCTCGCGCCACACTGGCAACCCATGTTTGGGAGGAAGCGTGGGCCACCAGGGGTTGGCAGGGGAGGAGAACGATCAAGTGTTTCAGGGACAACTCTCCTTCTCTGGGGGGGAGGGGGCATCCAGTTGTCGGTGCATGCCTGGCCTGTACTGGTGGCTGGGGGCTGGCACACTGATGCTGCAGACATTGGGTCAGAGGCGGGGCAGATTCCTGATGGGGTGTGTGCATGGGAGCATGCATGGCACCATTGCTGGTGTTCTTGCATGTTCCGCTCCTGCAAGGGAGAAACCAGGAGGAAAAAAGCTCACGGCGGATCATGGAGGGAACTTGCACATCCTGTCACCAAATAGCCATTGCGCCGACCCCTGTACTGGATCCAGTCTTGGTGGGGGTGGGCCCCCTGCTGACTCTGCTGGGGGGGTAAGCCCTGGGGGTAGCTGGTTGGCGTCGGCTGGTGGACGTCGGGGGATGGGGTGGGTCTCCCTCCAGATAGAGAGGGCCAAGGAGTAGGGGTATAAATAAAAAAAAAATGTGGGGTGCAAATATTTAAGATTTCTGCAGTTACAAACATGTGTACCGAAATTGCAACAAATGGCAGTAACTTTGTAATTTTTTCATGTTTTGACCCCAATTGTTGAACATAGTCTTCTTATCGCTCCACCTCATGAACCCTATAGGTGAAAATATTCAAATTCGTGGGAAAACAGCATTTCACACCACACGTTCAAAAACGCATTATGGGCAGGATGTGAAACATGAGAGCTGTACTGTTCATGAGGTGGTGTGATAAAATGGCTATATTGAAAATTTAGAGTGAAAATATTGAAAATGACCAAAGTTGCACCCATGTGTAAAAAATTTTGAACGACCGGGTGTAACTCTGCCATTTTTTGGAGTTGTTTCACCAAATTTTCAACATGGCCTTTTTGGGACACCACCTCATGGAGAGTGCCACTGTCATTTTGTTCACTCTTCCTGAAAGGTGATTTCACACAGTGACTGTGCTATCCTGCGCCACGGGTGTGAAAACACATTTTGGGCAGGATGTGAAAAATTACAGCTATACCGTTCATGAGGTGGAATGAAAAATGACAATATTGAAAATCTGGAGAAAATATTAAAAATTGGCAAAGTTATGAGCGTGCGTAGACACTGTGCCACACATGCTCATAATGCAGTCATTTTTGGGATTTTTTGCACCAAATTTTTAACATGGGCTTTTTGGGACCTCTCCTCATAAACACTGACACTGTCATTTTGTTACTCAGTCCCGAAAGGTGATTCTGCACAGTGACCAGGAAATCACCTTTCCGGACAGAGTAATGAAATGACAGTGACAGCGTTCATGAGGTGGGTTCCCAAGAAACTCATGTTGAAAATGTGGGGTCAACATTCCTAAAAATGGCTGAGATAGCAACATAAGTTGAAACCCCCATTGGCAGACATTATACAGTGCTTAACCTTGATTCTTCAGTTCACAGATCAGCTTTGAAGAGTGCAGATGTGTCCCAGTCTTCAAAAGATCACAGCTGCCAACCTCAGAGGGTAAGTATGAGGTAAAGGGTGTGCAGGAAGCGAAAGCAGAGGGCGGGATGGGGAGGGTACAGGGGAGATGATGAGGACCATTTTCTTTTTACAGGCTTTTTAAAAAAAAAACATTGAGGGACAGTTTTCTTTTTTTAACAGAGAAAAAATATTTATTTCCAGACACTGGGTGGGGGGTGGGGTTAGATAATCCCAACATGGGGATTGGGCACCCCGATGTCGGCATGTGGAACAGAGGGAGTGGAGTGGACAGTATGCAGTGGGAGGGAGCAGAAGGGATAATTTAGATGCCAGGGAAATGGAGACTGCAGGGCGGGCAGCACGCAATGGGAGGGAGTGGGAAGGCTCACTTGAATGCTGGCTGGGGGAACAGAGGGGGTGGGCAGCACGCAGTGGGAGGGTGCGGGATGGTTTTATTAGATCACTGCCTGGTGGGGGAACAGTGGGTACAGGGTGGGCAGCACACAGTGGGAGGGAGAGGGAGGGTTTCTTTGCCTGATGCCGAGTGCAGGGACAGGGAATGGAGGGAGCGGGGCAGACATCATTATGTAAATGAAAGGAATGAAGCACTCTCATTGGAGTGCTTCATTCCTTTCAAGTACGGCTGCTTCCCCGCTGTGAAATTCCAACCACCATCACTCTCTGCTTGTGTGGTCATTGGTCTGTCAGGGTTGAGCCCACTGTAGAGTGCTGTGCATTGGACTTGTCCCTGACACACCTCTCAAATGTTGTTCTTCCACAAGATGTTTCTTGCGCAATTAAACATAAAAACTAATTATATGATTAGTAATATCAAACAAGTGTTTATAAACAGATCTTCAGCCTGTCTTTTTCCATTATATAGATCATTTATCCAGACCTCATCTGGATTACGGCTCTCTGTGGAGTCCATACCTGAGGAGAGAAGTGGCAAGGGTTGAGGAAGTTCAGTGAAGTGTTGCAAAAATGATGGGAGGAATGAAGGGATTAGGCTATGATACGATACTAAGAAACTAGGGGCAGGATTCACAAAGAAGATGCACTCATTGCATCTCAGCTGCCCTGGCGCAGGGGAGATGCACTGAGTGCAACATGGGCGATTCACAGAGGAGGCACAGGGAGATGCCCCGAGCGCATCCCCTCTGTGAATAGTACAGGTACGCCCAGCCCAGGATGCCCTGGAGCATCCCAGGCTCCGGGCGTTGATCCCCCGTGTCAGGCTGTGAACCCATTGGGGCAGGCATCTCAGGATGCCCTGCAGCCCAAAAACACAATTCACAGCCAGGGGCATGCAAATGAGGCCATTAGGCATGCATGGCGCAATGGAGCCATTAGCATGCCAATATAGCCCCATTTGCATTGCACCTGCAGGGATGCCCCAGCAGAATGTGCCGACCTGTAACCACGTAGCCACCCCCCCTCCCTGGTCTGGACTCCAGCCCGCGAGACGTGTCGCCTCCAGCGGCGGTAAAGGAAACAATGTCACCTAAGCCCCCTGTATGATGCCACCCTGGTGGTGCATAGTAAAGTTGGACACCCCCCAAGCCCCATACGATGACAATTCCCCCACGGCTGTGGAATGAAAAAGAGGAATCCCCCCTCCCAGCCCCCAAACCCTCAGTAAAGCCACCTTCCGCAGCAGTCTGCCGTGCAGACATCCCCCCTAAGTACTTACAACTCCACCCCAACCGACCCTCTCCCCTACCCCAGCAGGGTGCCACTGTCGGTGGGCAGCTCAACCCACCTGCATACCGCCACGGCCGCCCGCCGACAGAGCTGTCCGAGAATGAAAAAAATATTTATAAATAAAATAATTTCCCTCTTGTCATCTTGGTTTCTTGGACCCCATCTTTGGTCATCTCACCCCCCCATGCCTGCACCTTCTTTCCCTGCAGGAATGGGCCCATCCCTCTTCCTAGTGAACACTGAACAGAAGTACTTATTAAGTACTTCTGCCTTCTCAGCCCCCTTGTATACCCACCCACTGCCTTTCCTGATCCTAACTATTTGATCCTTGCACGTCCTCTTTTCCCTGATATACCTGAAGAAATCCTTTTCTCCTTCCTTAATCCCCTGTGCTAATTTCCTTTCCCTGGCTGCCTTTGCAGTCCTGACCACTCTGCTCACTTCCCTGGATTTTTTCACATAGTTCTCCCTATCCTCTGCCTTGTTGATTCTCTTGTAGGTTCGGGAGGCCCTTCTCTTACCCCTTACCTTCTCTGTTACCTCTCTAGTCATCCAGCTTGGATGCTTGGGCCTTGATTTCTTTTGCTGGCTCCTGACACAAGCTTTAGTGGATTCAATCAGCCCTAGTTTTATGATCGCCCATTTCTGCTCTGCATCCATTTCAGGGTGGATGCCATCTATGTGTATTCTCATTAATTGCCCCATCTTGCCAAAGTCTGCCTTTCTGAAGACCAGGACCTTTGTTTTTATATTGTGGGTCTCTACCCAAACTGATAGAGAACCACACTGTGTGGTGATTGCTACCAGCCAGTGGTTCCTCCACCCTCACATCTGTGACCTGTTCTCCATCCTCCAGCACCAGGTCTAGAATATTTTCTTCCCTTGTTGGCACTGTCACCCTTTGGGTCAGGAAGCCATCCAGGATTGCTTCCAGGAGGATCTGCTCCCTGGCACATGTGGTGGCTGGGATGCTCCAATCCACCCCTGGTAAATGGAAGTCTCCCACCACCACAGTGCTCCCTTTGCCACAACGTCTCCTTAGCTGCTCCCCTAGCTCCCTATCCATGTCCTTTTTCTGGGTTGGGGCCCTATAAACAACCCCCAATCGAACCCTAGCCCCCTTTGGGGCATGTTGTTGCATCCAAATGGCTTCTGACCTACTTTCTTCCCCCTCCTCCCTGACGCATCCAGTCCCTTCCCTTATGTAAATGGCTACTTCTGTCCCTTACTTTTTTCTCTGCCCCCTCCTGAATAATTTAAATCCTGGGATGGCCAAGTTCCAGTCATGGTTTTGGGTTGCCCATGTCTCAGTGATGGCTGCTATGTCCACCTCTCCTTCTGCCAGTGGTGCCTGCAGCTCTGCCATCTTATTCCCCAGGCTCCTAGCATTTAGTGATACCACCCTCCACCCTGACTTTCTCCCAGCTGCCCCCTTACTCTCCCCTCCCCCCATCCTAGACAAAGTAGGCCCTATCATTGCTATCGGGGGAGGTCCTCTGGACCTCCTCTTCTGATTCACTCCACCTCCCCAGCAAGTTTAAATTATAATTTGTGGTGATAAATTCCCTCAGTCTCTGCTTAACACCCCCGAACCCTCCTTACTTAGATGTAGCCTGTCCCCTGCATGTAGATCTGGGTTCACTCATGTGCTGCTCTCCCACCCAGCCATACCCCATGGACACGCACCATTCTCTCAGCCACTTGTTGAAGTCCATGGTTCTGCTTTTTCTATCCGTACTTGCCCTTGGCACTGGCAGAACTTTTGAGAATGCCACTGTGCTTCCTTCCTCTCTGTATAGCTTCCCCACTTCTCTGAAGCTGTCCCGAACCTCCTCTATCTGTCTTCCTTCCAGATCATTTGTTCCCAGGTGAACAACGATGTGTGCCCCCTCCACACACACACACCTTCTGTACACACCTACAAGACGCCCTGGAGATTTTCTCTCTCTCTCAAGTCATTCCTGAAAGGACATTTGATGAAGTATTTTTTGATTATTATTCAATAGCTGCCTATTTTAGTGTTTCGTTTATCTTTTTTCCTCAGTATTGTACATTTTAATGTAGTTTTATGTATTTTTGCGGTTCCTCTTGATTTCTGGGAACCGGGAGGTAACCGATTGTGTGATTTTGGTTCCAATTACTTTTATAGTAATTTTCTTCCAAATTGTTTATTTTTGAACCAGGCTTTCTCAGTTTCCTAGGTCGATCCCTCGGTTCTTGAACCAGTCAGAACCGATAGATTTCACTTTTTCTCGGTTCATGAATCGACCACAAACCGATAACTTTTAAAAAATGTTATTGATTCCCGGTTCCTGTTTTCTTCCCTTTTAAGCAAAAATGTCAGATAAACCCAAGAAGAAAACAGGACCTCCTGGTTTTAAAAACTGTTTGTTCAGAAGTGTTTGCCAAAGCAGACAAACATGATTTATGTTTGGTCTGTCTTGGGCAACAACACTTCTCTGTTGAATGTGAAATATGCAAGTCTTTCCCTACTAAGATGGTTGAAAAACATAGGGAAAGACTGAAAAGAAAAATGGATGAGGGGTCCATGGGCTCTGACCAGTCCACCCACTCTAAATCTTTGGCTGAACCTTCCAGGGCTATAAAAAAACACCTTGATACGGGTGAGGGCCATGGTAAGAGAGGCATTGAACCGGCTGACTCTCCAGTGCCTGCCAAAAATCTTAAGAAAACTAAGCGTACTGAGACCCCAGCTGTAATGCCACAAGGGGCTCCTCAAGTACCTGCTCCTATACCAATGCCTGCTGATTTAACTCAGGTTCTGGCTTTATTGCAAGTGCTGCAGGGCTTATTACCCCCTAAGCAGCCTGTGGATACTCCTATGGAAAAATCATCTGCCTTTTTTACACTCTTAACCACTGAAACAGTGGATTTTGAAGATGAGTATGAGGCAGAGGAAGGTATCCCCTGAGCAGGAGTTTGGTTCACCTCCTAGACCCACTGAAGATTATTCCTCACATTTTTCTTTTGTAAGAAAAATGTTTGAGACTCTGGATCTTGCCACAGCAGAAGAGGTCCAAGATGAGGAGGAAGCTCAATACATGGAGCTTATGGGGTTAACACCCACTAAAAGGCTCCTACTACCTATTCACAAGTTTTTCAAAAAAGATATACTTGAAATTTTTAAAACACCTAACACTATCACACTTATTGATAAAAAGCGTGATATGAAGTACCAATTGTAGAGGTCAGAAGCAGCGTTTTTATTTACCCACCCTAACCATCAGGGAATTGTGCAGCAGGCTGCCTGTGAAAGAGCTAAAATACCCCTGTCTTCTCATCCTCCTGAGAAGGACTCTAGGAAAATTGATAGCATGGCAAAGAAAGGGTATCTTTCTGGCTCTTGCAGTCAGAAAAGACAGCTATCAGGCATATGTAGCCCTCTATTAGAAGGCTCTCTGGCAGTCCCTCTTTGATGCTGCTGAGATCAGCCCTTCCACACCAGTTTCAGAGCTAGTGGAGACTGTTAAATTAGGCTTGGAGGCTTCCAAGTATCAGTTTCAGATGTCAGCTGATACAAATGAAACAGCTGCAAGATGGACGGCAGGTACTGTGGCCATGAGGAGGTTTGCCTGGCTTAGAGCTACTAATCTCACCGAGGATACCCAGAGCAAAGCCGTGGATTTTCCAGTTAAGGGTAACTCACTTTTTAGAGTTCAGACTGAGGCATATATGAAAATGGTAGATGAATACAAAGTTACTTATTGCAGTGACTCTACCAAGGAGAAGCCTTCACCCTCCATTTCTACATATGGAAGGGGAGGCAGGGGTAGGGCTTCTTATAGAAAACCCTTCTACCAGGTACAGGCTGTGCCACAGCAGCAGTACCAGCCACAGCAGGGTGGTTTCTTTAGAGCTAGAGGCAGAAGGGGATCCAGGCGTGGCTCCCAATCTGCCCAACCTCAGCAACAGGCAAAACAGAATCCCTGACTTTTCTCTTCAGGCTGCCTCCCCAGTTCCTGTAGGGGTAGACTGACTCACTACTTCCAGGAATGGTTAAAGATCACCACAGACAAGTGGGTTCTGGAAGTGGTGATTCAGGGTTTGTACCTAAATTTCAAATCCCTTCCTCTTTTAAGAACAAGGTTGTTCAGGGCAGTTTCTTTCACAGAAAGAAAGCTGTTGGAACAGGAGGTTCAGGCTCTCCTCTTATCAAGGGCAAAAGAGCCTGTTCCTTCCAGACAAAATGGACAGGGGTTTTATTCGAGGTATTTTCTAACAACTAAGAAAAATGAGAGTAGCAGCCTATACTAGACCTCAGATTGCTAAACAAATATCTGGTAAAGCCCAGGTTCAGCATGGTCACACTGGCCATGATTCTGCCAACACTACAGAAAGGGCACTGGCTAGCCTCCTTATACCTAAAGGATGCATACTTCCATATTCCTATAAGGGAGTCGCATAGAAAATATCTAAGGTTCAGACTCCCTTCAGGCCACTACCAGTTCTCAACACTACCCTTTGGTCTCACTTCAGCACCAAGAGTGTTTACCAAGTGCCAGGCAGTGTTGGTGGCACACCTAAGAAGACTAGATGTTTCAGTTTTTTCCTACCTGGATGATTGGCTAATCATGAGAAAGTCTCACCAGTAGGTGAGAGATCACCTACAGGTAACCCAGGCTCTGTCGCAATCCTTGGGGTTCCTCCTCAACTTCAAAAAGTCAGTCCTGATTCCTGTACAGGTACTACAGTTCATAGGTGTGGAACTGAACACCATTGTGGGAAGAGCTCTCCTCCCTCAAGAGAGGGCAGACAGCATTCTGCACTTGGCAAGCTCGTTTGTTCTGAACAGGCCAAAGTCAGCAAGACAGTTTCTGCAATTGTTAGGCCACATGGCTTCAGCAACAGGCACAGTCCTGGGTGCCAGGTTTCAAATGAGAGATGTTCAGTTCCACCTCAGGGCACACTGGTGCCAGAGGTAGGACTCTCTCTCAAAAATTATCCCAGTAACAAGGGAGTTACTGTAGGCACTTCAGTGGTGGATGGAACTGGACAACTTGCGGGAAGGGGTCCCCTTCCTGCAGGAGTCCCCATCACTGTTTTTCATGACAGATGCTTCCCTGCTAGGGTGGGGTGCTCACTTAGGGGAGCACACCACCCACAGCCAATGGAAAAGTGCAGAATCACTCCAGCATATAAACCTGCTAGAGCTGAGAGCAGCGTATCTGGCCCTTCAGGCCTTCTCTCATCTGCTCCAAGGAAGGGTGGTACAAGTCAGAATAGACAATACCACAACAATGTACTACATCAACAAGCAGGGAGGGACAAGTTCCACTCCCCTTTGCACAGAGGCAATGAACATCTGGAACCTAGCTTACTCTCTCAATACCTCCTTTCAAGCAATCCATCTGCCTCGCAAGGGCAACACATTGGCAGACACCTTGAGCAGGATAAACCAGGCCCATTATGAATGGACACTGAACGAGCAGATGGTGGATGTCCTGTTCGGGTGGTGGGGCACCCCAGAAATAGATCTGTTTGCATCCCACCAGAACCACCACCTATCTCTGTATTGTTGCAGGACCCCTGCCAAGGGAATAATTCCCCTGGATGCTGTGACTCTGGATTGGACAGGGAGGCATCTGTATGCTTTCCCTCCTTTTCCCCTGCTAGTCAGGGTGCTCATCAAGCTCAGATCTCAGCCAGCTTCAATGATCTTGGTTGCTTCAGACTGGGCCAGACAGCCTTGGTACTCCCTACTGCTCTCGATGTTGGTTACCAAACTGATTCACCTACCACAGTTGTACAACCTACTGACCTCCTTCAAGGAAGGGTCATGTACCCCAACCTCAGGTCCCTCAGACTTGATGCATGGCTCTTGAGGACTTAGAGTATGCAGGCTGGCAACTCTCAGAAAGGGTCCTGGTTTTTAGAGGGTATAGGAAACCTTCTACTAAGAAAACCTATGCCTCAAAATGGAAAAGGTTCTCTGTATGGTGCATGGGTAAGAGTGTGGCCCCAGCTCCAGCTGGCATACCAGCCTTGCTGGACTATTTAACATACTTGCATTCCCAGGATCTGCAACCTTCAACCCTGAAAGTGCACTTGGCTTCAGTATCAGCATACATTTCGGCTGGAAAGGATGCCTCCTTGGCATCAAATCCTATTTCCAGGAGATTTCCAAGGAATTGTCTCACCTGTACCCGCCGCACAGGGAGCCAGTGCCAGCCTGGGATCTGAACAGTTGCATTGCCCAGCTTATGCTTCCCCCCTTCAAACCCATGGTCTCTGCAGACCTCAAGTTTGTTACTTGGAAGGCAATTTCCCTGGTGGTCATCACTTCTGCCAGGAGAGTAAGTGAGCTCCAGGCCCTGTATATTGAAAAGGATTATATTTCTTTTCATAGGGACAAGGTAGTGTTGAGAACTAATAGGAAGTTCCTAACCAAAGTGGTCTCAGACTTCTACTTGAACTGATCTATCACCTTGCTAGTCTTTTTCACTAAGCATTCTAGCTCAGGGGAGTGTAGACTCCACAGCCTTGATGTAAAAAGAGCTTTGAGTTATTACATGACTCACACCAGAGACCACAGACAGGATAAACAACAGCTTTTCCTCACCTATGGAGAGGTAGGTAAAGGGAAACCTGCCACTAAAAGAACTATCTCTATGGATAGTTCAATATATCCAGTTTTGTTACTAAAAAGTGGTCAAGGAAGCCCCAGCTGTGCTCAGAGCTCATTCCACAAGAGGCACAGCTGTCACCATTGCAGCTGCCAGGGAGGTCCCATTGCTGGAAATCTGTAAAACAGCTATCTGGAGGTCAGTTCACACCTTTACAAAGCATTACAATTTGGACACCTAGTCTAGAAGTGATGCCAGGTTTGGCACAGCAGTCATAGGGAGCCCTTTTCCTAAATAGATTCTGTGCCCACCTCCAAAGATACTGCTTCCTTGTCTGCAAGAAGTAATAATATTAGTGGATTCCTGAGGTTAGAAGAAAAAATTACTCACCTGTGGTAATCTTGTTTCTTCCAATGGGATCCACTAATATTATTACTTTCCTACCCTTACCTCCCCTGCTAGAATCAGTAAAGATCTCTTCAGCACTGACCGAATAATCAGCTGGAGGGGTTTGCCATCTGTTGGCATCTTCTTGATTTTAATGTTTTTATAGCTCTGTAGGTTTGTTTCCCCCTTCTCAGGTGAATCTGAAATTAAAAAGGGGACTTTTTTCTCTGTGACTTAATGATTGTCAGTTTCCCCAGTTGGGGCCATTTTCTCTTTAGTTTTAATTAGATGTTAGTAGGGCTTCTTTGCAGGCTCCAAAGAAATCTGAGGGTTAGAATATAGGCAGCTGAACTGGGCAACTTTTGAATTGAATGCACAAGCTAAAGATTCCATCATTAGCATAACATTCCATTTGGCTCCGGGGCAGTGCTGTCTTAAAGGAGCACTACAAGAAGTAATAATATTAGTGGATCCAGTTGGAAGAAACAAGATAACTACAAGTGAGTAATTTTTTCTTGCCCTCCTCTGGACTGCCTCCATCCTGTCTATGTCCTTGCAGAGATATGTTTTCCAGAACTGCACACAGTCCTCCAGATGGGATCTCACCAACTGTCTGTACAGAGGGATAACAACCTCCTGTTTTCTACTGGTGATGCCTCTCCCTATGCTTCCCAGTATCCCCTCAGCCCCCCTTACTGCCTTCTCACATTGCTTGCCTATCTTTAGGTCATCTGATATGACTACCCCAGGTCCCTTTCCATTTTTGTTGTTGTTGGTATCTCCCCGCCACCATTGTGTGCTCTTTCCTTGGGTTATTGTTTCCCAGGTGCATCCACACAGAATAGCCTCTGCTGTCATGCTTGCCAATGCCTTTAGTGACCACTGCATCACTAATTGCATCAGGAAAACCCAGCTACCCAAATCTGATCCCAAGTACATAAAAATATGCTCATTAAATTCACTTGACACCTCCGCCCTCCTGCTCGACCTTAGAAACTCTGACTGGCATCAGGTCTATTCAGCTGTAGATATTAACACATCTCTCTCTCATTTCCTGCACATCTTCTCCAAGGTGTGGGACTACCATGCCCCCCTGATTAAAGCCAGGATAAAGAAGCACCACCACCCATGGATCTCTGCCCCACTTATAGCCTAGTGCAAAGCCTGAGACAAGGCACGGTCTCACTACAAATGTCTTCAGACCCCTCAAGCCAGACAAGTCTACAGCACCCTCAGGAATGCCTGCACCTAGGCCATAAGATGAGCTAAAGCTGATTACTTTAGATTGCATCTACAACATGTACATTCTTCCTCCTTCTGGAAGGTAGTACATTCCTTGCTGGATCCCCCCGCCCAATTCATCACCCCTGCCCTGAAGTAAGATGGGCAAATTATTCCAGACATCACCAGTATTGCCGACACACGAAATACATTCTTCACCTCCTGTGCCCTTCCTGACCATCCCCCATCCCCCCTATAACCCCCCCAACTAGTGTAGAAACACCATCCTGTTCACACCCATCTCCCCTCAGGAAGACCTGGACACCCTCTGCTCCCTAAATATCACCAAGTCCAGTCCTGATGGGATTCACCCTAAACTGCTATTTTTGTCTGCTCTGGAAATATCATCCTCTCTTACCCACCTTCTCTATCTGTCCTTCTCCTCTGGTATTGTCCCACAAGCCTGGAAATTGCCAGTGTAATCCCCCTACACAAGGGTGGTGACCCCTCATTGCCTGTTAACTACAGGCCAATCTCCCTCCTATCAGCCCTTGACAAAATTCAGGAATCTCTTGTCCTGTCCAGACTATCTGAGTTCTGTTCGTCAACCAAGTTCCTTTCTCCCTACCAAGCAGGCTTCAGAAAACATCACTCCACAATCTCTTCCATGTTGCGAGTCACTGAACACATTCATTCTGCCTCTGACCAAGGACCCTTAATAGCAGCTGTTTTTGTCGACCTGGCAAAAGGCCTTCGATTCAGTCTCCCATCCTCACCTCCTTACCAAACTCGAGGCAGTACGTTTAGCTCTCCCTACAGTTCAGTGGTTCAATTCCTACTTGAGCAACAGGCTCCAATCTGTCACAGTAGGAAACTCTTCCTCTTCCCCTCTCTCCATCCCAGCTGGAGTACCCCAAGGATCTATCCTTGGCCCTGTCCTTTTCTCAGTATTTATAAATGACCTCCACTCTGTATGCTTTAGTTCCCGGATACATACAGTATGTTTGCGGACGACACCATACTTTTTACCCCAGGGCCTGTCTTGGACGTTGTTCAATCTGTCCTTCAGAGGGATTTCTGTATAATGCAGACCTGGTTCCTGGTCAATCAACTGAAAATAAACACCTCTAAAACAGTGTCAATGACATTTGGGTCTGTGCAAAAAGTGTCCAGAGTCCCTCCTCCCCTGGCCATCACCTCACTGGATGGCACACCACTTGACTCAGTTCCAATATATAAATACCTAGGTGTATGGCTGGATCCCGTTTGACTTTTTGAACCCACATTGAAGCCATCAGCTCAAAACTATGCCCCAAGCTCGGTATGCTCTACCATAAGAGAGACACTCCCTTTGCCAGTCAGATGCAAAATCTTAACTAAGATGATCGCGCCCATTTTTGACTACACCAATGTGGTTTACAGCACTGCTCCTGTCTCACCATTATCCAGGCTATATACCCTTCTAAATGCATTCTGCCGCTTCGCCACAAACTCCCCTGTCAGAACACACCACTGTTCCCTCTTCACCTCCCTGGGTCTAACATTCCTCGCCCATCGCTGTTTCATTCACTCAATTGCACTTATAGCCAAATACTGGTTCAAATTGCTCCCTCCCTACGTTGCAGAGTCTGTCCCCATCTAATCCATCCCCATATGGCCTAAGGTCCAGGGATGCCCATACCTTCTCACGCCCCTTACCTTCCTCCACTTCAGGCAAATCTGTCTTCTCCTATAAGCTCCCATTCCTATGGAATAAACTCTCCCCCTTCCTAAGAAACGCCCCCTCATTTTACTCAATCAAACAGCAACTCCGTGCACTGATGCCCCCCACCACCACCAACATGTCCCTGCCACTCTGGTATCCAGTTACCGCCCTAAAACTTTTGTACTCACAATTTCACCTGTATATCCGACAAGAGTACATTGACTGTATCTCATCCACCTTTGTAATTATCACACTGTATTGTTTATTTATTTATTTAGCTTTTGTTTACCGGGTAAGTACACTAGACAAGTATTATGCCTATTTTCAGGAACGACCCGGGAGAATACAACACGATGGTACAGAGAAAAATTTCAAGTACATAATGACAGCATAAGCAACATATGAGAATAATACAGAGGGCACGTTAACATAATGACAGCATAGGCAACATATGAGAATACAGAGGGCACGTTATACAAGAGAATAGAAAGTAATAGTACAGTTTATAGTCATTTTGTTACAAGTAAGGACAAGTCAATAAACATATAATAAGGTTACAGATTAAGGCAAGACCTGGGTCTGCAAAGACAACAGTTAGACCCAGGTCAAGTAATGGAGTGGGGTGAGCAGTAGTAGGTTCCAGGCAGCACCTGTAAGAGGCAGCTTAGAGTCAGGTTTTCAGGTGACTATTGCCCTAGGGAGGCTGGGGGCAGTCACATGCTGAGGCTTGTTTCAAGAAGTCCCACAGGGATTTACGAAGACACTGATGGGAGGGGGCCAAGCAAACAGACTCTGGGAGGATGTTCCAGAGTTTGGGCACACACACAACAAAGTCCCTAGCTCCTATGAAAGTTCTAGTGGCAGGAACTTTGAGCGTCCCCTGGACTTGGGACCTTAATGAGTAGGAAGAAATGTCAGCTGATGATAGAAGCTGGGCCAGTCCCAATGGGGTACCAGTTCAGATCACCTTGCCCGTGAGGCAACCTATCCCAAAGTCCAAGTATCTGGCTGGGGAGTGCCACCAGAGTTTATTATAAAGATCACAGCGATGAGTGAGGTGGGGAGCCGCCAGGGCGAAACGGAAGATGCTGTTGTATGCCATGTGCCACCTGGTAAGGTGAGTCTTTGTGGAGCAAGCAAATATGTGCAGACCATAGCTGAGGGAGGGAAGGAGTACTCCTCTCACGAGGGCAAGCCTGGCCGCAAGTGTGAGGTTGTACTTGGCCCTGTAGGCTAGGCCCAACTTATAGTTCACCGTCCTGCAGACTTTAGCGATGTGAATCCCCATGTCAAGTTGAGGGTCTAATGTGACCCCTAGATACTTGACTGAGTTCACCACAGGGAGGGAGGATCCGTCCGGATTGATTATGTTCAGGGGGATGTTGAAGCTTTGACTTTGGCAGCTGAGCCAAATAGCATGGCTTGAGTTTTTTTCAGATTCAAGACCAGCTTATGATCCGTAACCTAGGTCAGGACCTGATTAAAGTCTTCGGACAGACACTTGGTAAGAGTAGCGATGTCACTGGAGTGGGCCGTTATCACCAGGTCATCTGCATATAGGATGGCACTGCAATTGGTTGTCACCATTGGTAATTGATTGATGAAGAGGGAGAAAAGGAGGGGGCCTAGTACCAAGCCCTGAGGGACACCTGATGTGACCAGCAGGGGTTTGGACAGGACTTTATTGAAGCAGGTCCGCTGCATTCTACCATGTAGATAGCCCGAAATCCATTTCATAGCAGTAGGGGAAAAGCCAAGTGACCCTAACTGTTGACAGAGCAGTGCGTGGTCAACAAGGTCGAAGGCTTTGGACAGGTTGTTAAATATGGCTCCAGAGAGTTTGCCCTGGTCCATGGCTGTTCTGATGCCTGATGTGGCAGAGATCAAGGCTGTGGAGGTGCTATGCCCCTTTCAAAAATCATGCTGGGTCTTTCCTGCATAAGCTTCATTGTGGCATTTCCCTCCTTGCTCTTATTTTGCTCCTTCCACCCCACAATTCACTCCCTGTCCTTCTCTCCTTGTAATCCCTTTCACCCCTCTTCAGACAAGGCCATGGGCTGCACTTGACACAATATTCATCTTGCCATATTATTCTTTTGTTTATATAATTATTTTCCTCATGTTGTAGTACTTACTGAAACCATTGTAACTTGTTTTTATTGTGACTTGTCATGGAACCTGTGTAAAAGAGCCCTTGGCTTAAAGGTCTTTCTGATTTGTTAAATAAATAAAATAAAAAATAAAATATGGTATTATTAATTGTAGTGTATATTGTGTTCTGTGGGCTTCTGTGAATCTGTACAATTTTTTTACTCCACTGCTCAATTATTTCTCTAATGTAATGAATTATTTATGTAATGCCTGTAAAATCCTTGTACCCCCCTTCCCCCGGGTTGCACCTGGAAACGAGCCCCAGCTCAGTGTGCCTTTTCTGGTTACCAAATGTTTAAATAAATAAAAATAAAAGTGAGGATCTGGGTAACTTGCAGAGCTGGTCAAAAATCTGGCAGCCAAGCTTCAACACTAAAAAGTGAAAAGTAGTGCATGGGGCACTAGAGAGAGATGAGTCCATGAACAGACATGCGTCACATGGGCTCTGTTTCAAATAATTTGTAAACTGCAAAAAAAACTTGTTCTTTTTTGATAGATCATACCGGAAAACCAGATCATCTTGTAGGTCACCTATTTTTGCTTTGGGCCATCCAAAGAAAGCCACGGGAGGTGGTCAGAAACAGACATAGGTTGCAGAGTCATTGAGCAGCCTCAGAGCACTGATGCTCGACATGCAGACCCAGAACCACCATGGTAGACAGTTATCAATGGTTCAAGAAGTGGACTCAACAGGAAAAAAAAAACACTCCAAAACTTGAGTCACAAGATGCACAAATCAAATCTTGACAGTGACGGTCATGGATGTGGGTCAGAGATCCACCACAACTCTTTTGGCAGTCTTTAAGCTTACACAGGAAAGCAGACAGTGGTGTAATTGCCTGGAAGCCCTTTAAAATGAAACCAGGGCTACTCATGTGAGGTTAGCTTCCTGAAATTTCTAACACTGATTTGACGACTAAAGCTTACTGCATAAATATCGGGTTGTCCCCCGATGCCTCAAATACATCTTGGACTGTGTTATTGAAAATAGCCAGTACAGAAGTCCAGGGACATGATTATAACTGTCACCCATAATTCTTACCCACTTCTTACTGAAAACAGGGATGTGAAATGCTACCCTGAGCTATAATTTGCAACTTGCAATAAACGCAAACAATTTGATGCAGTCCACTCCAAGCTGAGATCCCAGGGGATTGTGAACTCTATGCTATTTTCATGCCCGTCTAAGGACTGTGTATGGTGGCAAGATTTTTCAGTTTCCAGATGTGAGGAATGCAGGATAGTGGACAGAGAAGACCATGATTGAATTGCAGGCGAGACCGGAAACAGAGGAATCTCATGAAGACAAGTGAAGATTGATGCTATTAGTATTCTAAAAGGTTTAACAGTTTGCTAATTAATCTTGTATTACTTTTTTTTCTCATTGTTCACTTTGTCCTGGGGAATCAGTTTTGCTCTCTGGGTTGAGACTGGTGACTGTGGAGACTGATTACTAAGGTGGTGAAAACCTCGTGGCAGGAACTGGAAACTGTGAGGTCAGCAGTGGTGCTGGATAGCACCACAGAGGAAGAGGATTTAAGGGTAATGATATTGGAGTCCTTAAAAATGACTGCACTACAACAGGGTGGAGGGCAAAGGAAACAGTAAGTGCAGTGCTCACAGGTATAGGGCAGGGTGCAGGCCCAGCGCTGCTGACCCAACGGTAAAACACTACACGCACTCCCAGGAAAGGATTTGCACTCTGGAATTGAAAATGAGGTAGTTTAGAGAAATAAAGTAAATGGAGCCTGAGCCCAAGTGTGTACTCCACCAATTATTTAATTCACCAAGTCAAATCTGCTCCACACCAAATTAAATAATCAGTCAGCCACACCTCATTTTCAATTCCAGAGTGCAAGTCCTTTCCCGTGAGTGCTCAAAGCAAACAGTATGCTGGGTTCTGTGCAGGGGGCAGGAATAGTTGGGATGTGATCCTCCCACTGTACAGGTCACTGGTGCGACCATACCTGGAACACTGCACGAGGTATTGGGGCCCACACCTGAGGAAAGAGTACAGCAAGGTAGAAGTGGTACAGCACTGGGCAACTAAGATAGTCCATGGTCTTGGGGAAATGATGTATTAGGGGAGGCTGCAGGACTTAAAAATGTACACCCTAGAAAATGGGAAGGAAAGGGGTAAAATGACAGAGGCATACATGTACCTGCACAGGACAGATAGGTTGGACATCAAAGAACTCCTCTCCTTTAGGTCAAATACAGGGACAAGAGGGAATTCATAAAATATTGTGGGGGGAGGGGTCAAAAAGATCATCCGTCAGCACTTATTCACAGAAATGGTGGTTGACAAATGGAATTAGCTGCCAGAGGAGGTGATACAGGCCAAATCCTCTGATTTGATCAGATTGCCTCTGATATTATGGACTTGTGTAAGTCATGTGACCTTGCTTGGGCCTGTTACAAATTATCCCACTCCTCCTCCTCTGACCACATCTTCTACAGGGCTCTGAGGAACAATTGCACTAAGGCTGTCCAGTCAGCTAAATCACAATATTTCAAAGCCAATCTCCAGTCAAACCTAAATTCCCCATCTAAATTTTGGAAGATTAATAACTCCCTTTTTGACCACCTGCCCACTCAGCCCCCCAACCACCACCACCACCAATCTCATGGAAAATGGTTCACCTGTGTCTGACCATGCTTCTGTTTGGACTCTCTTTAACAAGTTCTTCACAACCTGTAACCTTCTATCCTCCTCCTCCTCCACTACTAACTGCCCCCCACTCCTCCCCTCCCCTATACCCCTCCAGGTTACCACTTCCCCCTGCCACTGTCCAAGAAACCCTATTTGCCCTTTCCTCCTGAAACCGATCAAAGTCGAGTTCTGATGGTCTCAACCCCAAGTTAATACACCTCTCAGCTCCTGCTATTGTAGCTCCCCTTACTCACCTGCCTAACCTTTCCTTCACACTCTGCATACTTCCCCAGTCTTAGAAGAGAGCCAAAGTTATTCCTCTTTACAAAGTGGGTGACCCATCTTCTCCTGGTAACTATCATCCCATCTCCCTCCTTCCCTCCCTCTCTAAACTGCAAGAGAAACTGGTTCATGCCAGACTCCTCAATTTCTTCTCATCTACTAACTTCCAATCACCTTTCCAGTCTGGCTTCTGGAAGCATCATTCTACAGTCTCTTCCCTGCTGTGTGTCACTAATGCCATTTTCTCCAGGATGGACCAGGGGCTCATTACTGCAGCAATGTATGTTGATCTGGCCAAAGCCTTCAACTCTGTGTGCCACCTACTTCTCCAGGGCAAGCTAAAAAATGATGGCCTGTCTGCCCCCACTGTTGCTTGGTTCAACTCTTACCTAACTGGCTATCTACAGTTGGTACAGGATGGTGGTTCCCTGTCACCTCCTTTTACTATCCAATCTGGGATTCCACAGGGCTCTATCCTTTGTCACCTCCTTTTTTCAGTCTTCCTCAATGACCTCCTCTCTGCTTGTGTCAACTCACAAATACCCATGTATGCGAAACACACAATCATCTTCAGCTATGGTCTTTCCTCTGCAGCTATAGAAAACCTGCTCCAATGGGACTTCAACAATGTCCTCAACTGATTCGGTTCTAACCAACTTAGAATAAACTTAAAAAGACATTCTCCATGACCTTTGGTACCAGTCAGAAACTAGCCAGACCAACTGTCCCCTCTTCTTTACCACTCTGGATAGCACCCAACTTGAAGCAGTTCAGTGCTTTAAGTACCTGGGGGTGTGGCTTGACAGTAAGCTTGACTTCTCAGAGCACATTGATGTCATCCATGCTAAGCTCTGTCCCAAGTTTGGTGCCCTCTGTTGTTACAAAGACTGCTGGTCTCCTCATGTCCACAAGGAGCTGATTACTGAAATGGTGAGCCCTATATTGGACTATGCGGATCTAGTCAATGACTCTGCCCCCTTCACTTCTCTCGCCAGACTGGATACCCTCCTCAGTTCTATCTGCAGTTTTGCGTCTAACTCTCCTCCACGTACACATCATTGCTCATTTTACTCCTCCCGTTCCATCCTCCCTCTGCCACCTCAACGACAGGCCCATTTCGCTATGTTCTTCTCCAAATATTGGTTCAACACCTTTCCCTCCTGCCTCTCCTCACTCCTATCCTGAATCTTCCCTGCCTCCCATTTCCTCTGCTCTAGGGACCTTCACACTTTTGCCATTCCTCACCCACACTCCTCTGCTGGACACTCTGCATTCTCCTATGTTGTAGACTTCCCTCTCTATGGAACAAACTCCCCTCCACTCTCTGTCTTTCCCATTCATGTAACTCCTTCAAACACAAGCTGAAATTTCACCTCCCCCAACACTTGCTCCTGCTACCCTTCTTCTGATTACCCATGAAGTTTTGATATTAACCCATACAAGTTTATGGTTTTGATTCTAAGCACTGCTAAAGTTCACTGCACTTTATTTAATCGTGGTACATGCAAATTCTCTTTATTTATTCTGTTGTTGTAACACACTGCTTGTCTGTCTGTTCAGATGTTGTTTTGCTATTGGCTACTGCTGTTTTACACCATCTTCCCCTTCCCCAGGTCGCACCTGGAAACAAGCCTCGGCTCAGTGTGCATTTCCCAGTTACCAAATTTTAAATTAATAATAAATAAAATGAATCAGCAGCTTCGAGCAGGGATGGGACAGGCATGTGGGATTAGTTAGAAAAAGGAAGGGCAGTAACAAAGAGGAAGACTGCCACAAGGGCAAGACAGAATAGCCAAGCAGGATGGGAAGACTAGATGGGTCAGTGCTTTTTTGTCATCAGTGTCTATGTATCTATGTACCTATTCAATGTATCAATGTCTACCTGTGTCTATGTATCTATGCACCTATTCAATGTATCAATGTCTACCTGTGTCTATGTATCTATGCACCTATTCAATGTATCAATGTCTATCTGTGTCTATGTATCTATGCACCTATTCAGTGTATCAATGTCTGTCTGTGTCGCTGGCAGAACAAGTCAGTCATAGAAGTACTTTTTTTTTTTCTTTCACTTTTTATTTATGGGTCATTCAAAAATAACTGGAGTAGAGAATAAACACTGAAGATTTATGAACCGTAGACCATAACAGTTCAGGATATAAACAGGATCACAAGTTACATCAAAGCTCTGTAAAGCGGTCTAAAAGTTCCAGACCTATTATTTAGGAGATACAGTACAAGTAAGTAAGTAGAACGGAGTCATAGAATATCGCACTCTCACCACATATTAGTTATACATTAAGAAATTTGCTGGCTTCTTCTACTCCTCAGGATTAGTGCAATGTAATGGCTGTGGGGCAGCAGTCTTCCGGGAGTCTTTCTGGAGGCTGAGATGCTGCCCTATTTGTAGACAACTCTCTGCCCTGAGGGAGGAAGTTGCCTGTCTTCAAGCCGCACTGAACAGTAGTAAGGGAATCTTCCCCCAGGCCACACTGGACAGTAGTAAGGGAACCTCCCCCATCCAGGGAGCACCAGAGCTACCACCACTACCTCAGAGGTTGCGAAGAAAGCACAGCAGTTGGACCACAGTGGGCTCAGGGAGGGTGAGGGTGGTGGAACAGAGGCACACCCAGTCAGTTGTTCCACTCCATAATCCATACACCATTCTGGGGGAGCATAGTTCCTCTATGGATGCACCCACAGAGGAGACTAAGGAGGTTGCAGACAACTGTCACAAGGGAGGCCCACAGGAAGGAGGCAGAGGACACCACAGGGAAAGGAAGCAGCTTCTGGTGGGGAACTCAGTTATTAGGGGGATAGAACTGGGGGGAGCAGGGAAAACTGAAGTAAGGTGCCTGCCTGGTGCCATGGCTTGGAGGGACAGGAAGCGCATCCTCAGGATCACGAGAACAGCTGCACGGGAGTCTGAGTTGAATGTCATTGTCCACCTAGGGACAAATTACTTGGCTCATCATGAGATTAGAGCAGTACAGGAGGACTTTGTAGAGTTGGGGAGGGGCCTAAGACAAGTAGCACACACAGTATCCTTCTCAGAGGTGCTTCCTGTCTATGGCTTGGGTGAGGCGAGGGTACCTAGCACCATGCGATTTAATGAATGGTTGAAGAAATGGTGTGGAGCACAGGGATTTGTCTTCATTAGGGACTGGGGTTCCACCTGGAGGGACACCAGCCTATACTGGCAGGATGGCCTGCATCTGTCCAGGAAGGGAACAAGTCTTTAGGGAAATTGGTTTAAATGCTTCATTGGCAAGCTTTTAAACTAGTCAAGGGGGGAGGCACTGATAAGCAGCAGGAAATTCCCAGCCTCCCCTATAAAAGAGGGTACTAAATGAGAAAAAGACCAAGGTAGAAAGGACAGTGGGGGAATGCTGCTATAAAAGGTAAGGCCATCAAAAAATGGAGAGCAATGAGTACCAATGCCCATAGTCTGGGTAACAAGCTTTCTGAATTAGTGGCCTTGATGGAGGAGGAACATTTGGATATCGTGGCAGTCACAGAAACATGGTACACACAGAACCATGACTGGGACATAAACATACCAGGATACACTATCTACAGGAGGGACAAGGAGGGCAAAAGAGGAGGAGGAGTAGCTCTCTACATAAGGGAAGGAATCAAAGCAACAGAACAAAAGGGTAAACAGGGAGGAGAAGAAGCACTGTGGGTCAACTTGGAGACAGGCAATGGCATCACAATCCGGACAGGGGTTGTATACAGACCCCCTCTCAGGGGGAGGAAATGGACAAGGAAATGATAGAAAGTATACTTAGAATGGCAGAAAAAGGGGAGATATTGCTGATGAGTGATCTGAATATGCCAGATGTTAACCGGAGTGCAGTTGCAGCAGTCACTTCTAAGAGTGGGGTTATTCTAGATGCTCTACAGGGGGAATGCCTTAGACCAGGGGTTCTCAGACCTTCTCAGGTTGAGCCTCCCCTATGTCACTTTGGACAAGCCTGGGCCTCCCCATGTCTCAAGCACAGTAGAACACACTCAAAAGGATATGAAATTTCATGCGCGATTTCATGCGCAATCACGAAACAGGCAAAATATACTATGATAGTGTTTTATTTACAGTGAAGCACTGTGCATTGTAAATACAGTGCAAATGACTAATTAAAGTCAACTGAAAGGCAGTTTACCACTGCACACCAGATACCATGCAAAGCAGCAATAAAAGTCAACTGATAAAAATGTGTTGTACATCCAGTGCTGTTTAAGTCAGTCAGCTGAAGACAGCCTGTACGCCTGTTTTTCAGAGTCATTAAAAGGCACCCCACCACCAAATCTAGCATCTGAACATTTTAAAAATCATTCAGCTGAAGGGAGCCTGTGAGCCTGCTTTTGGCAGTCAGTTGCTGGATCTGGTGGCTGCACTGTTGGAGAGGTAGAGGCGAAGTCATCTTCAACCCTGAGGGGACCCATACTTTGTCTTTATGGCAGCCAGTGCAGAGAACCCAGACTCACAGAGATAGGTTGAAGCACAAGGCAGTAACACTTTAAGCGCCCGTTGTTTTAATTCTGGAAATTCACATCCCAGTGTCAGCCAAAACTTAGCCAGTGGCAACTGTCCAAAAGAGACCTTCAGTGCTGGGTCTGTAGCCATATCTATAAGGCTTTCTTGCTCTCTTAATGGCAGGTTGTCCACAGACCTCGGTTTAAAAATGAACGGATTCCTAACCCACTGGTTACACTCCTCCTGCTGGTATTCAGCGAAGTACTCACAGAGTTTTTCATGCAGTCCACTTAAATGTTCTGAAATTGGCATCTGGACACTGTCAATGGAAAGCTAATTTTCCTGCAGGAAATCCTGCAGTGTGGGGAAGGAGGAAACCAATCCCTGCTGCAGTCTTGAAGACCATAATTGTAGTTTCTGACAAAATGCCTCAATCCTGTCCCTTACAGTATTGGAACCCACTCGCGAGGGAGCAATCTTAGACCTGGTTCTCTCAAATGGAGATGAAGAGAGGATCACAGATGTAGAAGTGGGTAGCCATCTGGGAACTAGCGACCATCGAACAGTATGGTTCACAATAAACACAGCTGTAGAGTCAAGCCATACAAAGGCAAAAGTACTGGACTTTAGGAGGGCTGACTTTGCCAAAATGGGTGAGTGCCTAAGGAATGCACTAGCAAATGGCAAGAAGGAGGGTTGGAAGAACAATGGGGAATAATAACAAGCATTTGTCAGTGCCGAATGTTGATTGCGTTGGTCTGTTGAGCTTGCTCAGTGGCCCTGTGTCACTGGCTCAGTTTGTTTGTCCCGTTGCTGCAGGCTGCTTTTTTGTACTGGGCTGCTGCCTGTGTTGGCATCTTGTTCTGCTGAGGAAGAAATCAGCAGCTGTCCTGACAGAGCTCCATTGAGGTGGCTCACTCCCCCTCTGTCACTCACTCATTCTGTTTTTCCTGGCGCTGCAGGCTGCCCTTCTGTACTGGGCTCCTGCCTGTG
Source organism: Neoceratodus forsteri (assembly GCA_016271365.2). Classification (NCBI taxonomy): domain Eukaryota; kingdom Metazoa; phylum Chordata; order Ceratodontiformes; family Ceratodontidae; genus Neoceratodus; species Neoceratodus forsteri. The sequence goes on from CM057451.1 coordinate 111,130,682, forward strand.
TTGGTGGCTTTTTCTACCCACAAAGAAATCCACAGCTGTCCCGACAGAGCTCCATTGAGGTTTCTCACTCCCCCTGTCTCACTCAGTCATTCTGGCTCTCTTGGCGCTGCAGGCTACCCTTTTGTACTGGGCTCCTGCCTCTGTTGGTGCCTTTTTCTGCCCTCAAAGAAATGTGCAGCAGTCCCAACAAAGCTCCGTTGAGCTTGCTCACTCCCCTTCTCTCACTCGCTCATTCTGTTCTGCCAGCGCTACAGGCTGCCCTTTTCTACTGGGCTCCTGCCTGCATTGCTGCCTTCTTATGCCCACAAATAAATTTGCAGTAGTTACAATACAGCTCTGTTAAGCTCACTCACTCGCTCATTCTGGTTTTCCTGCCACTGCAGGTTGCCCTTTTGTACTGGGCTCCTGCATGAATTGCTGCCTTTTTCTGCCCACAAAGAAATCTGCAGTAGTCCAAACAGAGCCCCGTTGAGCTCACTGACTCCCCCTCCCTCACTCGCTTGTTCCGTGTCTCCTGGTGTTGCAGGCTGCCCTTTTGTACTGGGCTCCTGCCTGCATTGGCGGCTTTTTCTAGCCAGAAAGAAATGTGAAGCAGTCCCGACAGAGCTCCACTGAGCTTGCTCACTCCCTCTCTGTCACTCTCGCATTCTGTTTCTGGCAGCGCTGCAAGCTGGCCTTTTGTACTGGGCTCCTGCCTGTGTTGCCGCATTTTCTGCCCACAAAGAAATCTGCAGCAGTCACACTAGAGCTCCATTGAGCTCACTCGCTACTGCTCTGTCACTCGCTCGTTCTGTTTCTCTTGGCGCTGCAGACTGCGCTTTTCTATGGGGCTCCTGGCTGCGTTGGTACCTTTGTCTGTCCACAAAGAAATATGCAGTTGTCCCAACAGAGCTCCATTGAGGTCGCTCAGTCTCCCTCTCTCATCGCTCATTCTGTTTGTCCTGGCGCTGCAAGCTGCCCTTTTGTACGGGGCTCCTGCCTGCATTAGCGCCTTTTTCTGCCCACAAAGAAATCCCAGCAGTCCTGATAGAGCTCTGTTGAGCTCACTAAGTCCCCTTGTCTCACTCACTCACTCGCACTGTTTCTTCCACCACTGCAGGCTGGCCCTTTGTACTGGGCCCCTGCCTGTATTGATGCCTTTTTCTGCCTACGAAGAAATCCACAGCAGTCCTGACAGTGCTTCGGTGAGTTCGCTCACTCCCCCTCCCTCACTCGCTCTCTTGTTCTGTTTCTCCCAGTGCTGCACGCTGCCCTTTTGTACTGGGCTCTTGTCTTGGGGCCTTTGTCTGAACACAAACAAATCTACAGCAGTCCCGACAGAACTCAGTTGAGCTTGGTCACTCCCCCCCTCTCACTCGATCGATCTTAATCTGTCCCAAACACTGATGTCCCAGAGTGACAGTGCTATTGTCCGGCAGAAGTGCAAAAACATATTTTAGCCAGGATGTGAAAAATGACAGCTATAGTGTTCATAAGGAGTTGTGAAAAAATGCCACTGTTGAAAATGTGGCGTGACAGTATTACAAATTTGCGAAGTTACAAGGGTGCATGGAAACAGTTCAACGCATGCTTGTAACACAGTCATGTTATGGACTTTCATCACCAAATTTTCAACATTGGGATTTTTGGACCTCTGCTCATGAACAGTGCCACTGTCATTTTCTTAATCTGTCCCAAACACTGATTTCCCACAGTGTCCACGTTATTCTGTGCTGGAACTGTGAAAACACATTTCAGTCAGGATGTGAAAAATGGCAGCTGTACTGCTTATAAGGAAGTGTGAAAAAATGGCACTGTTGAAAATCTGGTGTGACAATATTACAAATCTGCGAAGTTGCAAGGGTGCGTGGAAAGTGCGCAACGCACACTTGTAACACAGTCAATTGATGGGCTATCATCACAAAAATTTCAACATAGGCATTTTAGGACCTCTGCTCATGAACAGTATCATTGTCATTTTCTTAATCTGTCCCGAACAGTGATTTCCCACAGCAACCACTCTATTCTGTGCCGGAAGTGCGAAAACACATTTCGGCCAGGATGGGAAAAATGACAGCTGTACTGTTCATAAGTAGGTCTGGGAAAATGGCAATGTTGAAAATCTGAAGTGAAAATATCACAGATTCGTGAAATTACAAATGTGCGTGCCAACTGCGTAACGCACGCTTGTAACACAGTCATTTTATGGAGTATCGTTACCAAAATTTTAACATAGGCATTTTAGGACCTCTACTCATGAACAGTGTCACTGTCATTTTCTTACTCTGTTCTGAACACCGATTTCCCACAGCGACCACGCTATTCTACGCTGGAAGTACGAAAACACATTTCGGCCAGGTGTGAACAATGACAGCTGTACTGCTCACAAGGAGGTGTGACAAAATGGCAATGTTGAAAATCTGACGTGAAAATATTGTAAATTCGTGAAGTTACGAGCGTACATAGTAACTACGCAACACTGCAGCTCGTAAAACAGTAATTGTTTGGATTTTTCCTCCAAATTTGCAACATAGGCTTTTGAGAGCCCACCACATGAACACTGGCACTGTCATTTCATTAATCAGCCCCAAAGGGTGATTCCGCACAGTGACCGCAAACCACCTTTTGGGGCTGATTAATGCCATGACAGTTCAAGAATTCATGAGGAGGGGTCCCAAAAACCCCATGTTGAAAATTTTATGAAAAAATTCCTAAAAATGCCCGAGATATGCACTAAAGTTGAAAAAAAACTATTTATTACATTATACAGCTTACCGGCATTTCCTCAGTTCGCGGTAGGCTTTGAAGAGTGCAGATGTGTTCCCGGTCCAGCGAAGATTGTTGCGCCAAGCTCCGGAGGTAAGTATGGGTTGAGGGGGGTGTGGGGAGGCAGGGTGTGCAGTGGGTGGGTGCGTGTTGCAGGTGGGAGGCAGGGTGAGCGCCGAGGGACAGTTTTCTTTTTTTCAGGGCAAAAAAAAACAAGACGTCACGGGACCGTTTTTCCCTTCACAGGGGTATCTGGCACGCTGGGGTGGGCTCCCAACGTGCCAGCAGAGGCTTCATCTTGGGGGCAAGCAGTAGCCGACGGGGGATTGGGCACCCCCGAAGGCAGGAACAAAACTGGGGAGGGTTCATTATGCCGGACGGTTGGGCACCCCCATCGGCAGGAACAAATGGGGGGTTATTGCCGAAGGGACTGGGCACCTGTCGCGGGAAAGCGGAAGTCATTATGCCGATGGGGATTGGGCACTCCGTCGGCAGGAACAAAATGGGGAGTTACAGAATGCCAGCGGGGAGGGATCTCCCATCGGAAACAAATAAACACGGGGAGGGGTTATATTGTTTGTGAACATGGCGGCAAGCCACCGCCATGTTCACAAACAATATCAGAGGGGTTTCACATCCCGCCCTGCAATGATCGGTCACCCTCATTGCAGCGGATGGCTGATGCTGCAATGATGGCGGCCCTGTTCGCGGTGGCTACTTTTAGAAAGGTTGTGTACGTTGGCTAAACTAGTGTCAGCAGGCGTGCCCGCAGCGTTGAGAGACGAGGACAAGTCTGTGTGCAGGCTGTGGGGGCATTGTGCTGTGATTGCCTGCCTCTACAACCTGCTTTGGAAAGCTGACGCAATATGTTTCTTGCGCATGCGCGCAATCAACATAAAAACTGCCATCACAGAGGTAACAAGCCTTTGTGTGAAGCAAATAAACAAAACAAAATGATGTAAGAAACCACTATGGTTCTCAAAGGAGGTGGCAGTGAAGGTTCAAGAGAAAAAGAAAGCATTCAGGAAGTACAAGGAATCACAGAAGGAGCAGGACAGAGTATTGTGTCAGTTAAAGCAAAGGAAGCTGGGAAGAGTCAGAACAACAAGGCCCAAACCAAGGAAAAAGATAGCCAACTCAGTTAGAAGGGGATAAAACCTTTTATAGGTACATCAGGGAGTGTAGAAAGACCAAGGGAGGGATAGTGAGGCTTAATAAAGGGAGGAGGGTGGGCAGAGGGTGACGGTGAAAAGGCAGAGATACTAAACAAATATTTTTGTTCAGTATTTACACATGAAGAGGGGGAAGTACCTAAACCAAACAATAGAAACACTCTGGATACGGAAGTTGATACCAGCCCATTTACAGAAGAAAGGGTTCTGAAAGAACTCTTAAAACTGAAGGTGGACAAAGCAGTGGGGCCTGATGGGATTCATCCCAGAATTCTAAAAGAACTAAGGGTAGAACTAGTGACACCACTGACTACCCTCTTTAACAAATCATGGGAGGATGGGGTGGTACCTGAGGACTGGAGGAGGGCAGATGTGATTCCACTTCACAAAAGTGGGAGCAGGGCAGAAGCGGGAAACTACAGACCTGTTAGTTTAACCTCAGTGATAGGGAAGATGATGGAATCACTTCTGAAGGAAAGAATTGTTGAGTACCTAGAGGACAGAGGGCACAGGAAACATAGAAACATAGACTTTGACAGCAGATACGGACCACTTGGCCCACCCAGTCTGCCCATTTCCTACCTATTGGATAAGCTGCAGATTCTAGTTAACCAACAGCGTCTTCCTGCAACCCCCACTATAATTGCCTTATGTCTGTCCCATGCATGTTTGAATTCCTCCACTGTTTTAGACCCCACAACCTCTTCAGGAAGGCGGTTCCATGTGTCCACCACTCTCTCCGTGAAAAAGAATTTCCTCACATTACCCCTGAGCCGTCCCCCCTCTAACTTTAAATTGTGCCCCCTTGTTCTTACACATCTCTTTTTCTGAAAGATGCTGCCCTCCTGGACTTTGTTGATTCCCTTGAGGTACTTAAAAGTTTCTACCATGTCTCCCGTCCCTCCTTTCATCAAGGGTATACATATTAAGCTCTCTCAGTCTCTCTTCATGTGGTTTCTGATGTAGACCCTGCACCATTTTAGTTGCCCTCCTCTGGACTGCTTCCATCCTGTCTATGTCCTTGCATAGATGAGGTCTCCAAAACTGCAGCAGTACTCAGATGGGGTCTCACCAACTGTCTGTACAGAGGATAACCACTTCCTTTTTCTACTTGTGATGCCCTCCCTATGCATCCCAGTATCCCCTGGCTCTCCTTACTGACTTCTCACATTGCTTACCCACCTTTAAGTCATCTGATATGACTACACCCAGATCCCTTTCCATTATTGTTGTCGTTAGTACCTCCCCTGCTATTGTGTACTCTTCTCCTGGATTTTTATTTCCCAGGTGCATTACTTTGCACTTCTTTGCATTGAATCTAAGTTGCCATATGTCTGACCATTCCTCCAACCTTGCCAAGTCCCTTCTCATCTTTTCTACTCCCCCTTGTGTATCAACTCTGTTACAGATCTTTGTGTCATCTGCAAAGGACCCAAGGCAGCATGGATTCACAGTGGGAAGGTCATGCCAGACGAATCTAATAGATTTCTTTGACAGGGTGACCAAAGTTGTAGATCAGGGAGGGGCTGTGGACATGGCCTACCTAGACTTTAGTAAGGCATTTGACACAGTCCCACCCAAAAGATTAATATACAAGCTAGCCAGCCTGGGAGTGGGTCCCAAGACCTCTGGGTGGAGGCACCTGCCATTGGACCTAGGCCCCTCAACCTGTTAGTAGTTAAGCAGGCAGGGGTAGTAGCCCTTGGGATAGCGCCATCTAGGGGTTACACAAGGATACTACAGTCCACCTTGTGCCCTGCCCCTCCTCTTCCCGACTCTCCATCTTCCACTTTTGTTTTGGTAACTTCCCCTCTTTCTCCTCCTCCCTGTCTGGGGGGAGAGACCTTCTGGTCTCCCCTGGAAGGTGCCTCCTCCCTGCTGTCCGATTCAGCCCTCCCCCCTCCTCAGTTTAAATCTATATTGTTTTTAATGTTCCCATCTCAAGCTCTCTATCTCCAGCGTAAGCTGTCTGAACAGCCAGCAAACTGGACACCTCCCACCTTCCACCAGGTTTCCAGAAACAGTGCTGCCCCACACCCATTGCAGCTCACAACCCTCTCAGCCTCCCAGTGCCCCCAACCCCAGTCATCCCTACCCCTCCACTCTTCCCTCCCATTCATCCTGCTGCCTCCTTACCCTGGCCTCCACATCTTCCCTGTATTCCCTAGGCTCTAAATATTTCACAGAACTTTACAATTGCATCTGTATTACTTAAGAACTGTAAATCTGCATTTCTATCAAAACATAGTCCCCAGAATAGCCCTTACCGCAAAAAAGAAAATGCACAACCATTTCATTTGCATCAGTATTTCCTTAAGACGTTAAACCAGATTTCACCCCCTTTAAATTATTTCACCTCCTGCCTCTTCCTAATAGATGGAACTACTATTCGGAGTGGTCCACTTGCCTATTTAATAGTGGTGGCAGTGAGGGGTGGGGAAATGGGAGAAAACAGGCCACAAGTCCTCCTCCCAGTACAAGCTAACCAGACCAAACTACAAGCTAACCAAACTACAAGAATAAATGCTTCCCTTTAGTCCCCAGAAACACACACTACAGCTCCTGCTTCTTCTGGCTCCCAATGCAAAGTCTGCATACATTTGCACACATATACATCTCTGCTTTCAAAGCAGCAGGTAGATCTTAGGCCCTGTGCATATTTCTACAGCATAAAGCAGTGCCTGTACTGTTACCAAATGAATAATGCAGACAAATAAGTAAAGAGCACCTATGTTGAGGTGCACAAAATCACATAAGCACTCACTATGCAGCTAGACACACTGCCATGTCATGGGTCTGTCTTTAACAGTATGTTACAATAGTCAATATACAAAATACAAAAATATACAAAAGACAAAATATTTTGCACCTTGGAAGAGCTTCATGTTGGGGAGGGAGCTGTCACCAAATTGGAAAAGGACCTAGGGGTTATCTCAGATGACCTTATCAAAGCAGTGCACAAAGGCAGCGAGGAGGGCCAGCAGCAAGCTGGGGTGCATAGGCAGAGGTATCACCAGCAGGAGGCAGTGATGTCATCGTATAAAACATAAGGCTTCACTTGGAGTGCTGTGTGCAGTTCTGGAGACCACACCTGCGCAAGGACATAAACAAGGTGAAGACTATCCAGAGAAGGGCGACTAAGATGGTGCAGCAGGGCTTGCACCACAAAACATATGAGGAGAGACTAAGAGACCTCAGTATGCACTCATCTAGTGCAAAGTGGCCAGGGAAAGGGCAACTAACTCTCTACTTGCCCGTCTTGACTAGTGCAGTTTTTCTCTCTGATAGAGATTGTCCCTTCTTGTGTTATGCAAATTGAAACTATGACACATTTGTATTTCACCTGCCCTTTTATCAAAGATTTTTGGGATATTTTAAAACATAGAAACATAGACTTTTACGGCAGATAAGGACCGCTTGGCCCACCTTGTCTGTCCATTTCCCTACCTACAGGATAAGCTGCAGATCCTAGTTAACCAACACCCTATTTCTATAAAAGGTAGATGGAAGACTTCTTTATTTTATAACCTTACCCCAACAGTTTTATTTTTAGGTATTTTACCTCTCTCGGTATAAGTATTATGCTAGCGATCTTCTGCTGATTTTGGTGAGTTTCACATACTGGATTTGGCAAATTCATTGCAGATATGTTTTACAGCAACAACAATTAACCAGTTCAGATTTATGTAATGTTTTACTACATGACTTGCAAAATTTTAAAGCTATGGAGTTATCTTCTATGGCTGTGGTTAAGTAGAAAAAACTGTGGGACACGATTCCCTGGTTATAGTAGTTTGTTTCTCTTTTTTTGTGTGCCATGCAGGTTTATCTGTACCATTTTTATTTAACTTCTCGATCTCCCTTACCCCAGGACAGGATGCTTCTGATGTTTGTGTGTGGGGCTGTCTTTTACTTTGTTTTATGTATCTGGAAAAAAAAAAGGACACATCTTCCTCTATTCCTTTTGGGGGAGGGGGAGGTCGATTTTAGTGATGTGAAATCATATGTACTTTTTTTCTTCTACTAATATGGTACTCTCTAGAATACACATGAGATTTCTGGAGGATTCTGTATGCATATATACTCATTTTCCTTGCTTTTGCTATGGTATTATTTCTGTTATAGATTGTCTATTTGAGTTTTATTCTTTTCGCCTAGTGGGGAACTTTCAGCATGTATGATTGGAATACTTCTTTCTCATTTTTTTATCCATTTTATTTGAAGTTTTTATCTATGTATGACTTAATACTGTTGATATGATTTGTTTATTGATGTTCAAATAAAAACTTCCCCTACTCTTTTCGAGAAGTACCATGGGATTTTTAACATCCACCTGAACTACCACCAGAACTGGCAGATGGGTCCTCGGTTTAACATCTCATCTGAAAGACAGCACTTCAGGAGTGCAGCACCCCCATGCTACACTACAGTGTCAGTATTGGAATTTAACCCAAGTGCCTGGTGTGGGGATAGAACCCACAGCCTTCTGATCTCCCAGCCTCAGAGGGGAATGTGCTACCTGCTGAGCCACTGACACTGACGATACAAATGATCTACTAGACCCGGGACAACATGGTTTTACCAAGGGGAGGTCCTGCCAGACAAACCTAATAGAGTTTTTCGATTGGGTGACTAAGGTGGTGGACCAGGGTGGGGCAGTGGATGTGGCCTATCTGGACTTCAGAAAGGCCTTCAACACCATCTTCTATAAAAGACTGATAAACAATCTACTTAATCTAGACGTGGATCCTAAAATAGTACTATGGGTAGAGAACTGGCTTACTGGCAGGAGTCAGAGGGTGGTGGTAAATAGGGAACACTCTGGGGAGGGAGATGTAGCAAGCGGGATGCTTCAGGGGTCAGTGTTGAGGCTGGTCCTCTTTAATGTCTATATTTGGGACCTTGTAGAGGGGCTGGAGGGGGAAGCATGCCTATTTGCGGATGACATGAAGGTATGTAATAGGCTGGATACGCCAGGGGGGTTGAAAAGATGAGGGAGGAGCTTAAAAAACTGAAGGAATGGTCTGGAGCATAAAAGCTGGGATTCAATGCAAAAAAGTGCATGACATTGCACATAGGGCACAAGAACCCAAGTGCAACTTACAAACTAGGTGGGAAGGTATTAACAGTCACAAAGCAGGAAAGAGACCTGGGAGTTATCATTTTGGATTACCTTAAAGAGGCTATGCAGTGTGACAAGGCGCGGGGAAGGCTAGCTGGATGCCTGGATGCATAGGGTGAGGTATCACAAGTAGAAGAAGGGAGGTCATTTTGCCCCTGTATAAGACACTGGCGAGACCACACCTGGAGCACTGTGTCCAGTTTTGGAGGCTCTGTCTGAGAAAGAACATAGACAGCATGGAGGCAGTGCAGAGAAGGGCAACTAAAATGGTGCAGGGCCTACAGAAGAAGACCTATGAGGAAAGACTAAAAGAATTAAATATGTATTCTCTGGAGGCAAGGAGGGAGAGAGGGGACATGATAGAGACATACAAATACTTCACTGGTATAAACAGAGTACAGGAAGGGAGCATCTTCCAAAGTAAGAGATGTTCCAGTCCAAGGGGGCACTGTATGAAGTTGGACAGGGGACAGCTTGGGGTAACATGAGAAAATATTTTTTCACGCGAGGGTGGTGGACACTTGGAATGGCCTACCAGAGGAGGTGGTAGGGGCTAAAACAGTCACAGGATTCAAGGAGTGGAATAGACACAAGGGTATCCTGGAGGTAAGGGGTGGGGTGCTTCGGAGTTCAGTTTATGCAGCAGACTCCATACTAAGTAGGGATAAATAGGAAAGACTAAGTGGACCAAGAGGTCCTTATCTGCCATCAACGTCTATGTATGTATCTATCTATGTATACCAGTGCAGAATTCCCCTGCCATTCTGGCAGGACAGGGCAGCTGAGAGGAGGCATTCAAAGCAGTGGTACAGAAGGAAGTAGGGGTCTTCAGAAGCCGTGGCCCCCAAGAGGGAGGAAAAGGCCCTCAGCCAAGGAGGAAACAGCTGCTGGTGGGGGAATCTGTTGTTAGGGGGATAGAACTGGGAGCAAAGGAAAGAAGGGAGAAGGAGGTGAAGTGCTTGAGACATGTTTCAGTTTGGTGGAATGGAGATTGTATCCAGAGAAATACTAGGGCAGCAGGAGATGTGAGGGAACTAGACATCATTGTCCACCTGGGGACAAATTACCCAGCAAGGGACAGGTTAGGGGTAGTGCAGGGTAATTTCAGGGAGCTGGAAGGGGCCTCAAGCAGGTGGCATGTACGGTGACTTTTGCTGAGGTGTTACTTGTGTATGGCCAAGAAGCGAATAGGGCAACTCTGCACCAGTGAATTTAACAATTGGTTGAATGCATGGTGCATGGAGGAGAGCTTCGGCTACATTGAAACTGGGGACTGACCTAGGACAATATGGGACTGTATAAGGGAGATGGCCTGCATCCTTTGAGGAAGGGGTCCACAGTCCTCAGTGGTAGATTTAAATGCTACTTGGATGAGCATTTAAATTAGTCAGAGGAGGGAGGCTATAGAACCAAGGTAGGCAACAATTGCTTCATCCCCAGATGATGGAGCAGCAGGGAGGGAGGGCCAGAGGAGAGTATACTGCTAGGGCAGGGGTGCAAGAAGACAGGGGGGAGACAAGGCAGAGGGAAAGGAGGATATAAATCAGGAAAGCAAGAATAAAGGAAAAAGGGAGACGGAAGAGAGAAAGTAAAAAAGGAAAAGGTGTATCAAGGGGAGCTTCAGGGAACTGCACAGGTAGGAAGGGGGGGCAAAGAAGCAGGTAGAGAGGGAGTGAGGTATGTGAAACATGTGCGCCACTGTAAGAAGTCTGGGAAATAATATTCTGGACCTGGAAGCCATCATGGTGGGAGCTAGCTTGGATTTGGTGGCCATAACAGAGTCATGGTACACTGATAGCCATGACTGGGACATGGTCATACTTGGCTACTCTCTGTTCAGGAGAGACAGAGCAGGGAGGAGGGATTGTACAACATGTGAATCAAGGCCATGGAGGTACAGGGGAGCCAGGATAAAAGGGAAGGGCTGGATATGCTGTGGGTCACCCTAGAGACTGGCTCTGGGGATGGTATCCATACTGTGGTAGTGTACAGACCTCCAGCACAGGGAGAGGAGTTGGATCAGGCCATTGGAGAAGCCATCATCAGGATGGCAAGCAAGGGGGGTGCTAGTTGGTTACTTCAGCCTACCAGACATGGAGTGGGGCCTTCCAACTGCAACTTCGGCAAGGAACAGGGCCAACCTTGACTCCCAAGAAGGTGCTTTTCTTAGGCAGCTAGTCAAAGAATTCACTAGGAATGGGGCAGTGTTGGACATGGTGGTTACAAACAGGGACAGCACTGCAGATGTCACACTGGGCAGTCCCCTAGGTACCAGTGACCAGTGAGTGGCGACACTGTACAGTGTGGTCTAACATTAAGATAGCAACAGAGTCTAACTACAGAAGGATGAGGGTACTGGACTTTAGGATGGCAGATTTTAAAGACATGGGAGACTGCCTCAGAAATTGCCTCATGGAGGGGTAGGGAGTGGATTGCCAGGGAGGGGTAGAGGCACAGGAAGGGCATAATTAAGGCAACCAATGTCTGTGTGAAGGAAGTGAATAAAAGCAGAAGGAAAAGGAGACTGTTACGGTTCTCTGGGGAAGTGGCCAAGGTGGTGACAGAAAAAAAGGTGTCATTCAGGGGGTATAAGAAAACACAGGAAGGGCAGGCAGGTGTGCTAAGTGAAACAGGGAAGCAGGAAAGGTAGTGAGGGGAGCAAAGGTGCAGCCAGAGGAAAGGATAGCCAAGGGGTGGCTAAGAGGATAATGCTGGCTTCAGGTACATAAGATGAATAAAGTGGGTGATTTGATACGGTTTATTTGACCATCAAGACAGTTACAGAGTTTTAAGATTTCAAGCTACGTAGAGCTCTTCATCAGAAGTTTCTTCTGATGAAGAGCTCTTCATGGCTTGAACATTTAAAATTCTGTAAATTTCTTACTGGTCCAATAAAAGGTATCAGATCACCCACTTTGTTCATCTTTTTGTACAAGGACCAATAGGGCAACAAAGAACTCTTTACTTCAGGTACAAAAGTGAGAAGAGGAAAACAAGGGGAGGGATGGTGAGAATAAGGAGGGTAATGGAGGGAGACTGCACAGAAATGGACCAAGAAAAAACTGCCATCCCGAACAGGTACTTCTGCTCAGTCTTCACAGTGGAAGGATGGGGGTGGACCACCAGGGAGCAGCAGGAGCAAAGGGGGGAGGTGGACACAAGTCCATTTTCAAAGGAAGGGGTCCTGAAGGGACTTGCAGCTCTGAAAGTGGACAAGGCTATTACAGTGGACAGGATACACCCATGGGTACTAAAGGAATAGCTGCCCCACTAATGGCCTTATTCAACAGTTCACTGGAAACAGGCATGGTTCCGGAGGACTGGAGGAGAACAGATGTGGTCTCGCTACATAAGGGTCGCTGAAGGGAGGAGGCTAGCAACTATTGGCCAGTCAGTCTCACTTTAGTGGTGGGGAAATTAATGGAAACTCTGCTTAAAGAAAGGGTGGTAGAGTATATTGAATCAAATGGACTGCAAGACCACAGACAGCATGGATTTGCAAGGGGGGGGTGGCATGCCAGATGAATATGATTGATTTCTTCAACTGGGTAACCAGGGAAATAGATTTGGGGAGGGCAGTGGACATGGTCTATCTGGACTTTAGCAAGATCTTCAAGTTCAACACTGTGTCACACAGGAGACTGGTAAGAAATAGAGTAGTCTAGGGGTGGAATCCAAAGTGGAGAACTGGGCTAGAAACTGGTTAACTGATAAGCATCAGACGGTTGTGGTTAATGGCACTCGCTCTAATGATGGGAGAGTGAACAGTGGAGTGCCACACAGCTCATTACTGGGACCGATCCTTTTCAATGTCTTTCAACTTTCAACTTTTTATTTAAAAAGCATGGTAGGTACATGAGCACACTGTCCATTGTAATGGCTGCCAGGGCTGAAAAACATCAAGAATACAAGAGGAAGGCATGATATAATAATTATAGCACAATAACAAATTAGACATATTCAGCAGTTAATCATCATACAAAATGCTCACAGTATATCATATAGAAAGCAAGTACAGAGATACTGTCATGTAAGTATTTTTTAATGTCTTAGTAAGTGACATTGCAGAATAGCTGGAAGGGAAGGTATGCCTTTTTGCAGATGATACCAAAATCTGTAATAGGGTGGACACTCAAGAATGGGTGGAGGGAATGCACAGGGATCCTGGAAACTGGAGGAACGGTCAAGAACATGACAGTTGGGGTTCAATGCCAAAAAGTGCAAAATCTTGCACCTAGGGCATAGGAATTCAGGAGCTGAGTATAGGATCACTCTATATGGTTCAATTTCCTGGCACACCCTTATAGGCCTGCCCCCGTGAAAATGATCCGGTATTGTCCTTTAAGGGGACTGACCCCAACTGGCCTGACAGTGATACTGGACTTTTTGGGCTTTCCGAGTGTAAGCACGGATCCAGATGAATTGGTACTAGCCTATAATAAGGCTGTGGCTGGGGAACTGGATGCCATTGCTTCTGTCCATGTTTGCCCACTCACTCTTCGACCTCGGTCCCCTTAGTTTGATGGGGACCTTAGGGAGATGAGACGTGTGGAGTGAAGGTTGGAGCGGTGCTGGCAGAAGTTGGGTCTTGATACCAACAGGCTTAGATTGATGTCCCATTATAAGGATTATCAATCAGCTGTCTCCCGTAAGAAGGCAGAGTTCCTGTCCAGAGAGATTGCCATTGCTCAGAATTGACCGGCTCAGCTCTTCCAGATGGTTGACAGGTTGTGCAATCCAGCCTGTCTTCGGTCACGGAGAGCATTGTCACAAGTGAAATGTGACAAGTTTGCTCTATTCTTTGCGGATAAGGTTGCTGATATCAGAACCGAAACCCGTGTAGCATCCTCTATTGGGAGTTGTGAGGGTCGGTGGAAGGTTGCCGCTCATCGGTTTGTCTGGTCTGACTTTGACCAGTCGGAGACCAGGGATGTCGTACGGATGATCCAAGAGCTGCAGCCGACCTACTGTAATTTGGATCTGGGCCCTATCCATCTCCTGGTGGGATGCGTTGAGATCATTGGCCCAGTCCTTGCTGAGATTGTCCGGTGTTCGCTGAGATCAGGAGTGTTCCTGAACTCCTTAAAGGAAGCCGTGGTTAACTTCTGTACTCAAGAAGCCATCTCTCATCCGAACATATGAATGTGCCAGCAGAAACAGACCATCCAGTCTATCTAAGTCTGCTCGAGTGTGCAGTTAGCACCCCTAGTTAGCAGCTGCCCCACCTTCCTTCCCTTTGTCATCCCACTGCCACCCCTCCACCCTGCCTCTCCCCTGTTCCCTGTCCCATGGCCTTTTGAAGATTTACCTGATACCACCCATTCTGGTAATGCATTCCATTTTGCTACCACCCTCTCTGTGAAATAGTGTCTCATTTCCCTCCTAAATCTCCCCTTCCCTCTATTCTTAGCACATGCCCCCTGGTGTCCCTCCCCCTCCTTAGCTTAAAGACCCCGTCCGCCTCATCCTTACTGATTCCCCTCAGATACTTGAATGTCTCTATCATGTTCCCCCTGTCCCTTCTATCCTCCAGAGTGTACATATTCAGGTCTCCAAGTCTGCTCTCATAGTCTCTCCCCTCCATTCCACATATCATCTTTGTTGCCCTCTTCTGCACCCCCTCCAGTAGCCTGATATCATGCTTTAGGTATGGCCTCCAAAACTGCACACAGTACTTTAAGTGCGGCCTTATCAGCAACCTGTAGAGGGGCAAGATCACCTCTCTTTGCCTGGATGAAAACCCCCTCACTATGCACCCCCAGCATTTTGTTCACTTTTGCAGCTGCTCTCCTGCACTGGGCAGTGTTGTTTATGGTCCCTATTATCATTACCCCTAGGTCCTTCTCCTCCTCAGTGATCCCCAGCTTAACCCCCCCCCCAAGCCAGTATCCTCTTCTTGGGTTCTTTGCCTCAAAGTGCATAACTTTACACTTCTTTGCATTGAACCCCATCTGCCTCCTCTCTGACCACTCCTCTAGCTTGCTTAGGTCCTCCTGCAGCTGCTTCCATCCCTCCTCTCCATCCACCACTGCTCCGATTTTGGTGTCATCAGCGAACAGACTTACCTTGCTCACCACCCTGTGTGCAACATCTGATATGAAGGGCCCAAATAATACTGGCCCGAGCACAGAGCCCTGTAACTCCCCACTCGTCACCGGCCTTGGAGTTGAGAGCTCCCCTCTCACCACCACCTGCTGTAGCCTCCCACTCAGCCAACTTGTAATCCAGTTCATCATTTTTGTCCCTACCCCTACACCAGTTAGCTTCCCCCCAAGCTGCCATGAAGCACCGAATCGAAGGCCTTGTTGAAGTCCAAGTAAAGAACATCCACCGCATGACCCTTATTCAGCTCACCTGTCACCCAGTCATCATATTATATCAAGCTGGTTTGGCAAGACTTCCCTGAAACAAACCCATGCTGCCTCACATCCTGGAGGCCATTGTCCTCCATGTATGACACCAGTCTTTCCTTTAGTATCGTTTCCATGAGTTTGCACATTATGGAGGTGAGACTTACCGGACGATAATTACCCAGTTCATCCCTTGGCCCGCTCTTGTGTAATGGTACTACATGTGCCATCCTCCAGTCCAGTGGCACACATCCTGACTCCAGTGAGGTGCTGTACAGATTCACCAGTGGCTCCGCCAACACCTCCACCATCTTTCTCAGCACCCTGGGGTGGATACCATCCAGCTCTGGTGCTTGTCTAGCTTCAGTGCCCTCAGTCCCTCTAGGATTGCCACAATTCTTCCATCTGTCATCTCCTCTCCCCCTGTCCCCACCCTTCCAGCCCATGGTGGTAGCTGTCCCCCCTTTTCTTCCATGAACACTGAGCAAACGTATTCATTCAGTGCTTCTGCCTGCTCCTCACCCTTTTCCGTCCACTCCCCACCCCTTTTTATCCTCACTATTGTCTCCTTGCACTTCCTTTTCTCCCTGATGTATCTGAAAAAGTCTTTCTTCCCATGTTAATTCTCTGCACTCATCTCAGCTCCCTCTGGGCCTTGGCTTCTCTCACTTTTCTGGTCACCTCCCTGGACCATCTTGAACATTCCTCCCTGTCCATTTCCTTCCCAATCCTCCTATACCTCTGGTGCGCCACTCGTTTTGCTCTTACCACCTCCACTACCTCGCTGTTCAACCAACATGGTTTTCTTGCTCTGCTCCTCTTACTCTTTCTTGGTGCAGAATTCTGTTGCCTCTGTAATCCCCCATTTAATAATATCCCATTTCTGCTCCACATCCATCTCCTGCTTTATTCCCTCCAGTTTTCCTTTCAGTACTTCCTGCATCCTCCCAAAGTGCGCCCCTCTGAAGTTTACCACCCAAGTAACTAATTTCTTTAGCTCCCCACACTTTCGTGATATTAAACCACACCATTTGGTGATCGCTGTCGGCTAGTGGGTCCTCTACCTTTATTTCCCTTACTGCCTCCCCATTCGACAATATACCAGATCTAAAGTGTTCTTTAGCCTAGTAGGTACACTGTGTCAGGAGACCCTCCTGGATCGCATCCAGGAGCACTTGCTCCCTAGCACTGGAGGTGACCAGAATGCTCCAGCCAACCCCAGACAAGTTGAAATCCCCCACGATGACCACCCTCCCTTTTCTACATACCTTTCTGATTTGTTCCGCTAATTCCCTGTCAAGCTCCTCAGACTGGGATGGTGGCCTGTATACCACTCTAAACCTCAGTTTCCTACCCCTTGAGTCTAGGAGCTGCAGGCAGATTGCCTCTGCTTTCCTTTCTTCCTCCTTGTCCCATGTGCATTTGATCCCATCCCTCACATAGACTGCCACCCCACCCAACCCCTCCTTACAGTCCTTCCTATATAATTTGTATCCTGGGATTGCCAGATCCCAGTCCTGGTGCTCAGCTGCCCATGTTTCTGTGACAGCTGCAATATCCACCCTCCACACTGCTAAGAGTGCCTGTAGCTCAGCTGATTTGTTTCCTAAGCTTCTTGCATTCAACGAGACCACCCTCCAGCCTGCCCACTTCCACTCACTGGCCTCCATCTCCTCCCTTCTACTCCCTCCTTTTTTGGCCGCCTCGAACCCTTCTCTGCTAGCCTGGGAGGTAGGCTGTGACACCACTCTGTCGGATTCCTGCCTACCAGCTGTCCACTTGCCACCTCCCCATCTAGTTTAAATCCACCTTTGTCACAATATACCTCCCCAGTCTTTGCTTTAATACCTCCTTCCCCTCCCAACTCAGGTGCATCCTATCCCTTGCAAATAGATTGTTATTATCCCAAGTGCTGCACCAGCCACTCACAACCCCATACCCCTTAGTTTGATACCATTCTACCAACCATGTGTTCAACTTCTGAATCCTCTCCTTTCTCACTGTGCTTGCGGAGGGTACTGGGAGCACCTCGGAGAAGGCCACATACTCCCCAGTCTCCTCGCACAACCTTCCCACTTTCTCAATCCTCTCCCTTGTTACCTCCACCATTTCCCCCGCTAGGTCATTTGTCCCTACATGTACCACAATGTGTGGTTTCTTCCTACCCCTCCTTACACACCTTAGGATTGCCTGTCCTGCCTTGTCTGCCTTTAATCCTGGTATGGACTCCACCCATATCCAACTGTGCCTCTCCCCCTTGCTGCCCCATCTGATTCCCTTAAGCATGGAGTCCCCCAACACCAGTACACCCTCCTCCTCTTTCATTGTGCCCCTTGCCACCCCCCACCCAGGTTCTCATTTCTGGGGCCACTCAAGACAGTGCTTTTACCATGTGCCCCAGTGTCTTCCCCTGTCCCTCTCAATTGAGACCCCTCCTCCTCCTGTTTGACCGCCAACCTCCCTCTCCCTCCTCACCTCTCCAAGTATTATTCCTCCCCCTGCCACATCTTGCTCAATCTCTCCACTAGTAATGCCCCTCGCTCCCTCCTCTTTGTGAGTGCTATCCCTTGTGCAGTCTCCTCCTGCGTACTCTTTCCCATGTGTTGCTAGTAAAGCAAACATGTTCCCTACCCCCTTGCCTTACTATGTGTTTTCTCCTCCCTCCTGCCTACTGTTGCTCCTCTTTTTCTAGGTCCTACTAGAGTCCACCCTTCATCAGCTGGCTTCCTGTCTAGTTTGCCCCATGCCCCTGACCCCTCCCTTGACCCACTGTTCCTTCTCTGTGGTGCCCTCACAATACTCTCAGATGTCAGCCCTTGTACCGGTGCAATCTTCCCCTCATCCCTCAACCTCCCCAGCTCCCTGCCAAGCCACTGAACCTCTTCCTTATGCCTCCTTAGCCTATGGCATATTGGGCACCCTCCCAGCCTCCACAGTATGTTCATCCGCATTGCTGCCCCACAACCATTGCACCCTACAATCCTACCCATGGTCCACACTACCTATATAGCCTCTCCACACTAACTCTCCCTACAGCAAGTAGAATTAACTAATCCTAGCCCAGCCTCTAACAGACATTTTAATCCCAAATGCCCTTGCATGCAGCATAAAACAGCCAACTACAGTACTAACTGGAAACCACAATCCTACTCATAAGTACTATAGATCTACTCATAAGTTGTATATATTTATATAATTTTAAGAACTAGCTCATATGGGTGTTCCTCATTTCCTCCTTCCTGACCTGCTGTGAGGGCTTGGGTCAGTTTGTAGCTCCCCAAGCTCCTCCCTCACAGCTTTCAAACCCAACCCCCAGTGGTATTTCAGTATTTAAGAAAGGCTGGTGGAAGGGGTGGATGGTGGAAGGGGTGGGTGGGAGAGATATTACAGTCACTCCAGCCACAGAAACCTTTAAGCTAAATTCCACTTTAAGCTAAATTAAAAAAAAGTAAAACAATATCAAAACTTACAAAAATCCTTCTCTCTTGTAATTTAAAAAACAATAGCAAAACTTACAAAGATCTTCTCCACAGCAAGCAGGCATAACCACTCCTTCTCTCCACCCAGACTGTCTCTCTAACTACAGGCCAGTCTGTAACCTCCCCTTCATTAAGAAGGCTATTGAGAAGGCAGTCGTGCAGCAGTTTGAGGGTCATCTGACCATCCATGATATCTGCGATCCTCTACGGTCCAGATATCAGAAGAGGCATAGCGCTGAGATGGTGCTGATACCGGTATTCAATGATCTCCTAATAGCGAGAGATCGGAGGTCGTGTTCCATCTTAGTCCTCCTTGATCTCTCTGCAGCATTTGACACCGTGGACCACGGGGTACTGCTAGAGTGCCTGCTGTTCTTCTGTGGACTGTCTGGGATGGTCCTCAGTTGGTTCCAATCTTTTCTCTGGGGTAGGTCTCAGAGAATGGTGTCCAGGGTTTTTCCTTGGACCCAGTCTCCCTACTCTATGGACTACCGCAGGGCTCTGTGCTGTCACTCATGTTGTCTGCTGTGTACCTGCTGCCATTGGGAGACATTGTAAGGTGGTATGGGCTGAGTTTTCACTGCTATGCAGATGATACTCAGCTCTACCTGTCCTTAGTACCCAGTCAAGAAGATCCAGTCTTGGTGTTTAACAGCTGTCTTGCCGAGATCCAGGACTGGATGAATGCCAGCTGGTTGAGGCTGAATCCAGATAAGACAGAGGTGCTGGTGGTGGAGGATCTGGGTTGTCGGGTGGAAGGGGCATGGGCTGGACAGCCGACTGGGCTGTGGCTCAGTGACAGCCAGCTAATGTCCTCTGACCGGGTGCGAAATCTCGGCGTGATTCTTGACAATAGATTGACCCTTAAGACTCAGGTGTCATCTGTGGTCAAGTCCTCATTTTACCACCTGAGGAATCTCACCTCGATTAAGCACCTAGTGCCCCCTGATAACCTTCCTACTTTGGTCCACGCCTTTGTGACCTACCGTTTTGATTATTGTGATTCTCTGTACCTAGGGCTGCCTGGGATTCATATTCGCTGCCTGCAGCTCGTGCAGAATGTGGCTGCCAGGCTGTTGACTGGCTTACCTCAATCCTGCCATATCACACCTGTGCTCCATGGTCTGCACTGGCTGCCTGTTCAGTGGCGGATCACTTTCAAGGTCGGATTACTGACCTATAAAGCCCTACATGGGCAGGGTCCAGTCTACGTGCAAGATCTCCTGGCCCTCTACCACCCCGTCCATCCACTCCGCTCCACCGATGAGGGATTGCTGGAGATTCCCAGGGTTCTCTTAAAGACATCTGGGGCCCGTGCATTTAGTTTTGCAGCCCCAACCCTGTGGAATTCTTACCTCATCCGGTAAGAGAGTGTCTGACTGTGGAGAGTTTTAAATCAGCCTTAAAAACTTATTCATTTGCGCTTGCCTTCCTGGGCTACATGTAAAATCTGTACTATGATTAGGTATTTTACAGTTTATTTGTGGTTTTAACTATTTATCCTTTATCTTTTATCCTTATTTTTATATATTGTACAGTGCTTGGATACCTGGTGACTTGCACTTTATAAATAAAGTTGAAGTTGAAGTTGAGTACTGACAGTCACTAAGCAGGAATGGGACCTTGGGGTTATCACAACTGATGACATCAAACTGGTAAGAAAGTGTGACAAAACATTGGGTAGAGCTTGTGAGATGTTGGGGAGCATAGGGAGGGGTCTATCCAACAGGAGGAGGAGGAAGATGGTGTAACCACAGCATCTCTGGCTGGTGAGACCCCACATTAAGTTTTATGTCCGGTTCTGGAGGCCACACCCCAGAAAGGACATAGACGGGGGAGGCAGTTCAGAGGAGGGCAACTTAAGTGATGCATAGGTTGCACCAAAAGCCCTACAAGAAAGACCGAGGGATCTCAACATGTACACCCTGGAAGAGAAGAGAGCAAGAGGTGAGGGGACATGACAGAGACCTACAAGTACCTCATGAGGGTGAACAGGATGCAGGAGGTGAGTCTCTTTCAAATGTGAATGATCACCAGGCCCAGAGGTCATGCAGTGAAGCTGGGGGGGGGGGTTATAAAAAGGATGTGAGATAGCACTACTTCACTGAAAGAGTGATGGAAGCCAGGAACAGACTGCCAGCAGAAGTGGTGGAGGTGAAAGCAGTGGGGGCTTCAAGCATGAGTGGGATAGACATAGGGAAATATTAGTAAATAGGCAGGGAGGAGGGAGTGTTGCCAGATACCAGTTAGGGTCTGCGGAGACAGACTAGGCAGGGAACATCTGGGCAGACTGCCTGGGCCAAATGGCCTTTTTTTGCCGACAAATTCTGTTTCTGTTCTTTCTTTCCCTGTGGTGTCCCTTCTCAGGCATTATCTCTCTTTGCAGCACCAGCTCTTTCTCTTTCAATAGGCTCATTCCCATGGTGACCTTTCAGTTTTCAGTCTCCAGGGTTATGAAGGCACCCTAACAGTGGGGCACCGCTGTCAATACCCCTACCTGCATTGCAAGAGTGGGGACCACCATCCTGGAGTCCCCTGCCTCACTCTGTATAGTCCTACATCTATATAGTAGCTCTGTTCAGGATCTAGCAGTAGCCCTACATACCTTCTGGCCTCTCTCTTTCTCTCTTGCTTCCAAAATTCAGCTGTTTTTTTTTTATACTTCCTTTATTTAAAAATCTCTTTTTCAGTACATCCATATTTAGTTTATCCAACCAAATATTGCTTTACATATTAACATATTTAAAAAGAAACATTGATAACATCAACATTTGTAAATCTGGCACATTACTGAACAGTTATACTAGTTCATGAGTAACAGATACTAATTTAGATAAGTACTTTTATGTATCTTAAATAATAGCTTCCTGGTCTCTTTCAGTTAGACTTTCTTCCATATACTACAGTACTAGATCTTGATGAATTTCCCAAAGCGACCATCTTGTAATATAAATTTCCATCTTATCTTGGAGACCTAAAGAAATTTGTTCATTATGCTGAATGTTTAATATTAGGGTTTTCCATTCAGCTACCGATGGGGAAGTCGTTAGATGCCACTTCTTAGTAATGGATTTATAGTCACAGCCTAAAAATATTGACCAAAGATATAATTTAGCCTTATCCTTGGCTTCTAAAGGAGTGACCCCCAGGATTAGATTAATCCCCTTAAGCGTGCCCTGAATATCTAATATTAATTTTATATAATGAGAGATTTTTAACCAAAAAGCTGCCAATTTGGGGCATTCCAAAAAAATATGCTTGTGCGATGCCGAGGCCTCCCCACACTCCCTTCAACATCGGGATGTTGTACCTGGGTTTCTTAAGGCTGCTATTGAGGGAACTAAGAAAAATCTTGTCCTAACCTTCCATATGAATTCCCTCCAAATCGGTGAGGCAGTGGTGGTCCACGTATTCCTCCATATCTTCTGCCAATCTCTGCTAGATAATGGTTGTGCTAGTTCCTGTTCCCATTTGGATTGTAGGGGTATGATAGATTGGGAAGATTGATGTATAAGGGCCTTATATATTATAGAAATAGCTTTTTCCCCTAAGGAGGAGGACCATATCTGTCTGAATGGGGTTTTGTCTTCCTCAAACTGGGATCTCCTCTGAGTAATCCTAATTTGTGTTTGTATATAGTCTTTAACCTGGTAGTAGTATAATCTATCTTTTTCCATCCGGGTGTACGCTCTCTGAGCTTCCGCAAAATCTATGATCTTATCACCTGTTAGCAATTGTCACGGTGCTTCTAGGCTCTTTTTAATTTGATTTCTGTACCACTGGTTTTGTACTGGTGATTCAAATGGTTGGGACAGTATAAACCAGTTATACTTCCAGAGGTTCTGTTGGAAATTTTTGCATTTTATTCCCATTAGCCATCCTTTCAAGATAGCAATAGTTGCGGCAGGGATTTCCTGCATAACTTTCTTTTAAGTGGGGCAAAGAAAATAAGCACGCTGGGAGTGGAACAGAGGTTGGTCTGGATAAATCTATTTGTTTCCAGCCTGCTTGATATGATTTAGTTCCCCATAATAAAGCCAAACGCATTTGAGCTGAAATCCAGTAATTTTGGAATGAGGGATAGGCTACTCCTCCTAGTTCCTTGGGTAGGATTAATTTAGAGAGGCTAATCCGTGGTCTCTTCTGGTTCCATTTGATATACATTCAAAATCTTTTGCCAGGATAATAGTTTCTTAGATGTTATGACACATGGGACACACTGAAACAAGCATAGGAATCGTGGCAATGTATTAATCTTAAGGGAAAGCATCCTTGTACAAAAAGAAGATGGTAAGAGGTCCCATCTCCTCAGGTCATTTTTAATATTTGTCACTAGTGGATGGTAGTTATGTGCATAGAGCAAGTCTGGGTTCTTAGTGATCTGTATCCCCAGGTATTTTATACTAGTATTGACCCATCTAATTGGGTAATATTTTTTGAAGGTGGGTGAGGGATCAAATTCAAAAGTTAGGGCCTCAGATTTGGTAACATTAAGTGTGAATCCTGAAATATCTGAAAATTCCTGAATTTTTTGGAAAAGAGCTGTCATAGAAATTTATGGGTTGGTTAAATATAATAAAATATCGTCAGCAAAAAAGGGCCAACTTATGTTCAGCATCTGATATCCTAACACCTTCAACATCAGGGGTTTGTCGTATGTATTGGGCCAGGGGTTCAATATAGTAGGCAAATAATAGTGGGGAGAGGGGACAGCCCTGCCTAGTCCCTCTATATAAAGGAAATTTCTCTGATAAGTGGCCATTGGTTCTAATATAGGCTATAGGATTCCTGTAGAATTTGAAAATAGTATCGACAAATTGTGACGGGATACCACATTTTATTAAAATCCCCTTCAGGAATTTCCATGACACCTTATCAAAAGCTTTTTCAACGTCTAGCCGTAGCAAGATGGAGGGAGTTTTGTGTTTTCGAATGTGTTCAATGATATATACCGCACGCCTGACATTATCCTGGGCCTGGCATTCAGGGACAAAGCCGCATTGGTCTATATTTATTGTAGATGGGGCAAATTGAGTTAGTCTTTTTGCTAATATTGAAGCAAAAATCTTACAGTCCGTGTTTAGTATCGATATAGGTCAATATGATGAGCAACACGTGGGATCTTTCCCTAGTTTTAAAATAATTGAAATTAAGGCTTCGCTCCAGGATGGGGGATTTCTCCTTTCTCTGTGTTCACAAAGGAAAACACTCGACCCAAGATGGGAGCAAGGGTCCCCACAAACATTTTATAGAACTCCGCTGGTAGCCCTTCAGAACCAGGGCATTTTCCAGTTTTCAATTTACCAATTGTTGCTACTATCTCTTTTGTACAGATAGGGGCTATCAGCTGATTACCTTGTGCTGTAGATAGAATAGGCAAATTTAAAGGGGTCAAAAAATACCAAATTTTTTCGACAGTGGGGTCAGTGTATTCAGAATAGAGTGAGGAGTAATAACGAAGGAAAGCATCAGAGATAATAGAGATATTATTGTTGAGTTCATCTGTAATGGGGTGACTTACTTTTAAAATAGTGGATTTAACCCTCTGAACTCGCAGTTGACTTGCAATTAATCTTGAAAATCTAGGTCCCCCATCACAGTACTTATGTCGTAAAACATTAGCTTTTGTTCTATTGCATAATCCAGAATGTCATTTAACTCTTTTTTCAGGGTTGATAGTTCCCTAGATCAGGATTTACAATGTTTGATACATTGCAAGTCTTCTAAAGCCTTTATCTGCATTTCCAAGGCCTGCCTACACGCTTCCCTTTGTTTTTTCCGATGGGATGAGATTCCTATTAGTTTCCCCTCTGACTATTGCTTTTATAGTGTCCCAAATCGTGGCTATTGTAGTTTCTTACGTATCGTTATCCAGCAAAGCCTGGGTTATTGTATCCTTAAGCACTTCCTGAGTCTCTTTATCTCTAAGTAAAGAGAGATTCAATCTCCAAAAAGTTTTTTTACACATAGTTTGTAAATTAATCTTACAAAATATAGGGGCATGCTCCGAGAGACAAAAGATTCCCTGCCAAATGTGCTGAATAGTGTTTAGGTATTCCCGTTGTGTTATTAAAAAGTCAAGGCAGGAATAAGAGTCGTGAGCCTGTGAGTAGAACGTATGTCTATGCGCAGGGCCACGTAGAAATTGCCAGGTATCTTCATATCCCAGCTCCTGTAGTAGCTTCCGCACTTTTCTAGTAGTTTTATTTATTCGGCCCTGAATGGGGAGATCTATACTCCCCTTCGTGATATCCAAATTGAGGTCCACTCCACAAATTACCCTACCCTCTGCCCAGTCTGCTAGTAGGGTAAATAGGTTTCTATAGGCTAAGAAATCTGTTGCTGGGGGCATGTAGATAGAAGATAGAGTGGTCATATGGCCATTTAATAGGCCTTTTAATAAGACATATCTTCCTTCTTTATCAATTACTTTGTCCCTAACTTCAAAGGGAATTCCCTGTTTGAACATTATGGCTGTCCCTCTCCGTCTACCATCTCGGTACGAGGAGGCCACCACCTGGGCAAAGCCCAAATGCTCAAATTCTTTATGTTCACTTGGTGATAAATGCATTTCTTACAATAGTAAGATATTGGAACCTTCCCTTCTCAGGTATTGTAAAATTTTACTTCTCTTAATGGGGCTAGTAATGCCATGCACATTATACGTGCTTATAAGATTGCGCCATATTTTAAACCATATTATATAATCCCTGAATTTTACCATCTCCCACATATATGTCTTTCTCCCATAATGGTGGCCTCCTCCTCTTGTGACACACTACAACATATACACATAGATCAGCACTCATGAATTTCAGCTGTCCCTCCGTGCCAGAATCAAAACTGTAACCAACATCATTTTAAAACATATGAGAACCATTAACACATACATCAAAAACATTAATAACATTAACTTCCAAGGTTGGGGGCTAAAAATAAATTTTAATAGCCCCTTTGTACTCCTCTTACAAGGAGGATGATGAGGAGTGTATGCACCCTCGTTACCGGAGGACCTCCTCTAGAGCCTCGTTTTTGCTGGGCTATTTATTTGGTAGCTGTACGGGCTGAGACAACGTCGATTCACCCCTCAACCAGCCAGCTTTATATTTTATCTACTCTAGGGTGAATACAACAGAGATACTGTTTCTCTAAGAAAATTACAATACTTCAGTTCAGAGGAGATAACGGTAGCAACATATTTGCCTCTCTTCCTCAATCAGTGAGAATGTCTATCTCCAGTCTTGTTTAATTTATTGCCCTGGTAGGTTTACTGAGGTGCTCTTCTTATAGCCATTCAACTAATTTTATGCAGAGCAATAAGACAGTGTTGGTTTAAGGATGCGTAGAATAGAATAGAGGGGGAGGGGTGATAACGTGATCCGGGGTGATAAAGGGAGGATGGTAATCATTTCCAGTTCAGCTCCATTTTAGAGACAATTGCCATCAGCCTTCACTGTCATCAAACGCTGACATCAAGAAACATATTTTTCTTGGGGAAGGGTACAGGCAGTACAATTAAATTTGTCTTTCTACAACTTAAATGCCCTGTTCAACCTCTGTTATTTAGAGAAGACTGCCCCCCCAAGCAAAAACAAAGGCCCTCTGCAACCCTCCCCCAGCAGTCCCGAGTACTCTGCACTAGGCTTTAATGATATAAAAACAAACAAAAAAAAAGTCCTTGTACTCAGCCTGGGGGGATCACTGCTGCACGGGATGCTTTCACTGATGTCAATACCAAAGAAGAGAGCTTTCTCAGGAACAAAACAGTTCGTTTTTGTCGAGCGTTCAGGTTACAGATACAGTCTGTTTTGCACTTCTGTTCAGCACTAACTGGAGTCTGCGCAGAGCGTTGGCATGTGTACCAGCTCTATTTTCCCCAATCTTCCTATAGATGGTGCTTTGCTTCTGTAGTCCTTGGTTCCCCGCTTCTTGGTTCCTACCTTCGCCCACTCGAATATTCTTTTCTTTTAATGCTGCCAAGGCTTCCTTAACTGTAATGTATACCTTTTTTTCCCTCCTCCCAGAATACTCTAAGTCTTGAAGGGTAGGGTGTGTGAAGCGGATTGACTTCTCCCTCAATGCCCTTAAGATACGAAGATATCTTGTTCTTTGGATCTGCACTTCCTGAGGGTAATCGTGATCCAAGAAGAACCTATGTGTGAGGTATTTCAGCTCTTTTTTACTCCATGCACGCCTAAGTATTTCTTCTTTCACACTGTAAGTGCTCATTTTAAAAACAATGGAGCGAGGGCGTGCAGCTGGATCAGTAGGCTTCTTCTGTAGTGACCTGTGTGCTCTCTCTACGTGGCAGTTAAGTGTTGGAGGGAGATCTAATACATCTTTCAGTAGATTCTCGATGAAGGATGTCATTGGGACTGATTCTGTATCCTCTGGGAGACCGTAAAGATGCAAATTATCGCGCCTCGAGAGGTCCTCCAAATCCAGGCATTTAACTTGTAGAGATTCAGTTTGCTGCAGCAGGGTCTGTATCATGTGAGTTAGTTGTATCGCTGTGTCCTTAGCCTCAGACACCCTCTCCTCAATTTTCCCAATCCGGTTCTCTAGATTTGTGAGCTGGGATTGTACAGCACGGAATTCCTGTTTGTTTTCTTTTCTGGATTCCTTTATTTTGTGAAGGAGCATCTCGAATCGTGAGTGTGATAACTGCTTACTCTCTCTGTCCATGTCATAGTCGGCCACCAGGGAGTTAGCCAGCGAGGAGGACCCACTCGGTAGGCTCTTTTTTAATCTAGGTGCATCCTTAGAGTTTCCTTCTAATTCTTGACGATTTTTGCCTCTGTTAGTGCTCATCGGTGCTCCTCCTGAGTTTTTGGACATATACTTGGCTGAAAAACGTAACTTTTGGAGGATTGATAGCCAGCTGGGTCGGGAGCCTCGCGGATTAAGCTTGTATCAGCTCCGTGATGTCACCGGAAGTCCAAAATTCAGCTGTTTGATTGCCCCTTATCTATGTCCACAGTGGCCTCCACTACTTCCCTCCAACTACCTGGGTGGTTTACTACTTTACAGGCTAAAATCTAGGCTCCTAGAGACCCTCAGGAAGTATCTCTTTAGGGGACCCCCACCTGCTCCCATTCTCCCATTTCTAACTGACTCCATCTGTCTTTTTAAGTTCGCCATGCATGCACCTGCAGTAAACATCTTGCGATAGAGTGGTAGAGTGGCTTTTGAGGGGTGTGACATTGTCTGCCCAATGCAGAGTGGTCTGTAAGGGGCTCGACAGTATCACACCAATCATCAGCCAGGCTGATCATAACACTGTTTTGCCTGAAATGGTGTCTACTTGAAAATAAAATGCTGCACCAATCATACTGTGGCTTTTTCCTTTCATCTGCAAAACACCGCCCAGCAAACAGCTGTTTTCTGTCCTGAATCTGATTAGCCTGGCTGACATCACTGCCGCCACCAGGGTCACATCCCACATCCTGTGACTGTCTCATGCCTTGTCCTGCATCCCCCAAAATAGTTGCAAAAGTATAGGTATAGTAGCGAAATGACAGTGCCAGTGTTCATGACGTGGGGTCTCAAAAAGCCCATGCTGAAAATTTGGTACAAAAATACAAAAAAAAATGCTTGAGTTACACATGCTCATTGATATTTCCTACACATGTGCAAAACGTTGCCAATTTTTAATATTTTCACTCCAAATTTTCAACATGCATATTTTTTTATACCACTTCATGAAAACTACAGCTGTCATTTCTCACAATCTGCCCGAAATTTGTTTTCGCACCTGTGGCGCAGAATGGCATGGTTGTTGTACCAAATCACCTTTCGGGACCAAGTAAGGAAATGACAGTACTAGTGTTCATGAGGTGTGGTCTCAAAAAGTCCATGCTGAAAATTTGGTATCAACATTTAAAAAAAAAATGGCTGTGTTATGGGCATTCGTTGCAATCTTGTTACACACGCCCTTAACAGTGAAAAATGTCAATATTTTTATCCTATATTTTCAACATAGCCTTCTTACTACCTCATGTTGTGTATGCCATAGCTGACATTTGTCAAATCCTGTCCAAAATGTAGTTTCAAATCTGTGGGGTACAATGGCATTGTGCTTGTACAGAATTATGTTTTGACGGGGATTTGAACATTTTCTATACTGGGGACATGTGGTGAGGTGATAAGAAGGTTATGTAGAACATTTGGGGTGAAAATTATTTAAGATTACCCAGTTATGACTATTTGTTACAGTTTCACTACGCCTGCTTGTAATGTTATGCATGGTTTCCACAGCTACATACATATGCGCATCTGTCGCTTCTGAAGGAAAGAATTGTTGAGTATCTAGAGGCCAGAGGGGCACAGGGCCCAAGGCAGCATGGATTCACAGCGGGAAGGTCATGCCAGACAAATATGATAGATTTCTTTGACTGGGTGACCAAAGTAGTTGATCAGGGAGGGGCTGTGGATATGGTCTACCTAGATTTTAGCAAGGCATTTGACACAGTCCCACACAAAGATTAATATACAAGTTAGCCAGCCTGGGAGTGGGTCCCAAGATGACAGCCTGGGTAAAGAATTGGCTGGAGAATAGGACACAGAGAGTAATAGTAAATGGAGTCCACTCTGAAAAAGGGGGTTAGTGGGCACCGCAGGGTTCAGTATTAGATCGGTCCTCTCAATGTCTTTATGTTTACATTGCAGAGGGACTGAAGGAAAAGTATGTCTCTTTGCAGATGACACAAAGATCTGTAACAGAGTTGATGCACAAGGTGGGGTGGTAAGGATGAGAAGGACTTGGCAAGGTTAGAGGAATGGTCAAATGTATGGCAGCTAGATTCAATGCTAAGAAGTGCAAGGTAATGCACCTGGGAAACAAAACCCAGTGGAAGAGTACACAATGGGGGTGAGATACTAACAACAACAAAAATGGAAAGGGACCTGGGGTAGTCATATCAGATGACCTAAAGGTGGGCAAGCAATGTGAGAGGGCAGCAATGAGGGTTGGGGAATACTGGGATGCATAGGGAGAGGCATCACCAGCAGAAACAAGAAGTTATTATCCCTCTGTACAGACAGCTGGTGAGACCACATCTGAGTACTATGCAGTTCTGAGACCCAACTCCTGCAAAGACATAGGTAGGATGGAAGCTGTCCAGAGGAGGGCACTAAATGGTGCAGGTCTGCACCGGAAGACATATGAAGAGAGACTTAAGGAGCTTAATATGTATAGCCTCGAGGAAAGAGAGAGAGGGGACATGATAGAAACTTTCAAGTACCTCAAGGGAATCAACAAAGTCCAAGAGGGCAGCATCTTTCAAAAAGAGGTGTGCAAGAACAAGGGGGCACAATTTGAAGATAGAAGGGGCGGCTCAGAGGTAATTTAGGAAGTATTTTCACAGAGAGGTTGTGGATGTATGGAACGGCCTTCCAGAGGAGGTTGTGGAGTCAAAAACAGTGGTGGAATCTAAGCATGCATGGGACAGTCATAAAGGTAATTCTAGGGGTGGGGTAGGAAGAAGTAGGCTGCTGGTTAACTAGGATCTGCAACTTATCCATCAGGTAGGAAATGGGCAAACTGGGTGGGCCAAGCGGTCCTTATCTGCCGTCAAATTCTATGTTTCTATGTTTCTATGTGGAGGATGAAAGACAAAAAGTAAGGAAATAAATTGCAAAAACTTTGCTAATGCATCAATTAGGGTTAAAGCGACAAAACTAGGAAATGGGAATAATTACTAACCAACTATCCCATCCCCACCCGCATAGACAAAGAGGGATCAGAGGTGGTATTGCATCTTTCAGCCCTAATGCTCACCCTATTCTCCTGTGATATGCCTTCCCAGCTTATTTTCTGATGGAATGTGATGAGTGTTAGGGCTGAAGATGCCAACGCCACTCCCGATCCCTCTTCATCTGTGCAGAGGGAGATGGGGTATTAGGGGTTGTAACCCTAATGCCTTAAGAAGGGGTGGGACAGGGTAAGGGGGAAGGTTACAGCTGTATGGGGAGGGGGGGGAACAACAGGGTAGGGGGAGGGAAGCAACACAGTATAAAGCTGATTGCTGCACACACGAGCAGACTCGATACATCCCAGGGACTGTATCTGCTGGCAATTTTCATATGTTCATATGTTTGTGGTTAAGAGGGAATGTGAGGATATTTTTGTTCACAGAGAGGGTGGTGAACGCATGGAATGGTCTCCCACAAGAGATGGTGGGAGCAAGCATTTTGGTTGGATTTAAACAGGCATGGGACAAGCATAGGGGAATCATAGAGGCAAAGCAGAGGGAGGGACAGAAGCCATAATCAAGTATGAGCCTTATAGGCAGACTGGATAGGCTTAGCAGTCCTTATGCCGACAATTTCTACAGCAAGAGCTGCCTGTCTTTTTGGGGGGTCCCGCATTAGCGGGTTCAAGAACAGCAAAGGAAAGGGCTTCGACATGTATACGTAGTGTCAGGAGCTGGTAAAAAATGTAAGGCTAAGGTAATAGTAATTATTTGAATGCTATGACAGCGTTTCAGCTTCTCCAA
Source organism: Neoceratodus forsteri (assembly GCA_016271365.2). Taxonomy (NCBI): domain Eukaryota; kingdom Metazoa; phylum Chordata; order Ceratodontiformes; family Ceratodontidae; genus Neoceratodus; species Neoceratodus forsteri. The sequence goes on from CM057451.1 coordinate 111,162,047, forward strand.
CTGTCCTATTCTGAGTCTCTGCTTTCTGCCCTTTCTTGCACAGCTCAGCCTCCCAGCTCAGCTCACTTTAGGTTTCTAGAATGCTGATAGTGACTCACATGCATACCTCTCAACTGTACCACATTGCGAGGAACATTCCTCATTTTACTTCACAAGAGCTTCCTGTTCATGAGCCCACTTTCACACGGAATCACAGGAACATGAGGCTGATGCACTCGTGCTAGTAGGCTGTTTCAACTGCCACACAGAATAGGAATCAAACTAATTCTGCCTATAGACCGATCAACCAATGAGCACCAAAGCTATTTTACACTAAGCCCCTTATTCTGCCTGCTTCCTTGACTTGTACTGCCCCACCCAGTACAATACCAATACCAACAGTGAACTTCGGCATTAACAAATGCTTATTCTTTTCTCTCTCTCTGCCAGCACAAGATTCCACTGGCTTAGTCTGCTACTGTACAATAGCTCCACCCCTTGACAGAGGCAGAGAGAGTTAACTTAACTGTTTGCATTCTCTGCTGTCAGTCTCTAGCAGGAACCCACACCAGGCATTGAGGCATGGGGGTGGGAGGCCACTGTACAGGTACAGGTGGGCACTAAGCTATTTGTGACTATAAAACAAACAGTGCATCTATCTCCAGCCTGCAGAAAACTGCATTCAGGCTGTTATTACAATCCTCAGTGCTGAGTCACCAGACTGGACTGCCACACCATACCTTTCAAAGCTATAAAACCTGTCGGACACACCTACTTGGCACTGCAATAAAATAAACAAGTTTCATCATCAACTAGAACTTACAGTAGGTGAAAAGAATGAGGAAAAGAGACAGAGCGTATTCTGATGGCACAACCCAATCTTATCTGACTCCATTTCTTTCTGCAATTATTCTGTTGATCTATTCTACTCTAACTGAAATCGGAGGTGCTGTGGGACAACCTACCTAGTCACATGGCTTTTGACAACTGTTGACTTTTCTATCATTAGGTGCTGGCACACATACCCTATAACAACAAGATTTAAAAACAAACCATCCTTCACCTGCTAGTACAAATAATCCTCATGTGCGATTGCTTGAGCTGCGCGAAACTGTAAGGTTACACTCTACAGCCTTGCTGCACAATTTAGACAGTTTACCCTTTCCTACAAAACTGCAAAGGTTCTGAAAGCAGAAACTTACATACAGGTGGTAAGTGTTGCCATACTAGTATCACTTCTGTCTCTTGTGGCACCCTTGTCCCTGGCACACCTGGCCTAGGCTCCTAGCAACACAGTAACATTGTAATTCAAGGGCAGAAGGCATGACCGTCATACCCATAGCGTCTGGTGGGGTCACATGCCCCCACCAGATTCCAATCCTAGTATTGCTTTTCAGGTTGAGGAAGAGTTACAGAAGTATAATTTATGCCCTCTCTTGAATGATTTTTAATGGTGTGCCCCCAAGAAATTCTCATGACATGACATCCCTTGCAGAAGAGACACTAGGTTCATCATGTCTGGCCCCTGCTTCATGAACAAGAATAAAAAAGGCACTTGGTGTGTAACAACCCCCTCCTTACAGAAGGGAGGGGACAGAGGTTGTTACTAACCATGGGCAGCAGAGGAAGGATTGCATTGGCAGAGTCCTTGCAAGAAAAAGCTAGTGGGAGGAACAAAGGTAGTAAACAGGCAGGGTGCCATTGTGGCATTGGGGAGAGAAGTGGAGATTAGTAGTAGAGTGAGAGGGAGTTGTGCTGGAGGTTAATGGCAGTAGGTGGCCAAAGGAACATGCAGTCCTAGATGTATGTGCTGGAGTGGTGCCTTGGGCACCAACATGGGGATTGGTTGGGCTGCCTGGAGCGTGGGTGCCCACAGAGGGAAGCTTCAAGCATAGCCAGCAAGCAGTGCGCTATGAGCCAGGGACCACAGTGTGTCTGACAAGGTGGGCACATGTTGTGTATCAACAGGTGACTGGCTGCAGGATTCAGGCTAGTGGCACAGGGGATTCCATTGCTTATTCTCACCTCGAGATGTGGGTGCCATGCTGCCCTCAAAACCTGAGGGTGGCATGAGGTCGGGGACACCTCATGGCAGTGAGTGTGTTGTAAAACAGTGGTGGAGCCCTGGAAGTTACCCAGAGGGACCTCAGCCTGTCATCTTCACTTTATGAGGATACTGGGTACTTGATAATAGTACTGCACTGGAGTAGTGGGACTACCAGGAGAATGTTGGAAATGCAGAAGTTGTCCCCTCTAGGGACATTTGCTGCTGTCTTTCAAGCCTGAGAGTGGGGTCCCCTGAAGAGAAATCCTTGTGGATGCCCTGGGAAGAGGGCGACCTGAAGGCAGAGTGCAGATATAACTGAGCACCTCGGGGAAATGGTGAAGCAGGGATTGCCAAGAGTTAGTGGCTATAAGATAGGAGACTGTATCTCCAGGAACTATGTAAGAGGAGGTAGCCACCGAATATGAGGATGGCACCTGTGGCCTGTCTGCCAGAAAGCTACCTAGGGCAGGTTGCAGGTAGCCTCAATGGCACACTGAGGCATGGTGTAAATGGGGCCAGCCACCATGTGATCAGCCAAGAAAAGTGAGGGAGCACCGCAACACAGTGAGGGAAAGCTGGCTTAGCATGGTTTAAGAAATAGTTCACCCTGCTGTAAGGATGCCAGCCCAGCGTACTGGAAAATATCATGGAGAAGTAGTGCCCATACACGAAACAGAAAATGCAGGATCCATTTAGAGTGGGGACAACAAACCCCTGATAAACTTTTGCCCAAGAAGTGCGGCCAGGCTAGCCATGTTTGTCGTGGACAGCCGACTAACAAAAGACAGGGAGAATCCAGGAGATAGAGAATGACTGGAAATGCTACTACAGAGGATTTGTGAGCTACTGTCATGAACTGTATATGAACTGATGAATCAGGGTCCTGGGACCAGAATGTTTATCAATGTCTAATTAACTTTGTCAAAAATGCCCCAGCATAGAAAGGTCAAGTGCTTGATGTCCCAAGTGTTGCATGTTTTATTTGACCCCCAAAATGTGCCAACATTCCAGCATCTCCTACAGGAAGTTAGGCAGCCCAGTTGAGTGCATGGTTATTCGTGAGCATACCATCAATATCCTTAGACATTGGACTTCTCTGGGCTATTCCCCCCCCCCCCCCATTCATGGCATCCATGCAGGAGGGTTCCTGTGCAGCCTAAAGGGAGATTTGGTTTGTGGGAACTCATACAGGATTTCAAAGAATGTGACAAGAGATAATTTGAAATAGCGGAGATTTATTGAAGATACAAACTTAGACATGGACTAGAGAAAGCATGACATGGGATCAATTGACTGCAAGTATTTGGTGCATCACTACAAAGTAGACAGCATTTGGTTGACTAAGTGGATGTGTAATTTTGTGTTAAGCTGTTTGCAATACAAATGGCCATGTGGGAAAAAGCCCCTGGTTAAAGTATTCACACCCAAAGGTGTCAAGTTCCTAGCATCTCCTACACAGAGTTAGGCAACTCAGTACTGTTGAATGCAAGGAGCTCCCAGTGAGCATACCATCAGTACCCCTAGACACAGCAGCTGTTCACTAGGCTATACCCACTCCCATTCAGAGCATCCATATAGGTCAGTTGCTGTGCCACTTGAAGTGTGGGTTGTATGCATAAACATACTAATCCATAGGGATTCTCAACCAACTCTACCCTGCAGGGTACCCACTGATTTCCTTGGTAAGCAGAAATATGTATGTAACCCCTAGGTGGCGCTATCCCAAGGGCTGCTACCCTGCCTGCTTGGCTAGTAGCAGGTTAAGGGGTCTGAGTTCTGAAATGGGTGCCTCCACCCGGAGGTCAGGGTTGGTAGTGGTCAAGCTAACCTGGGCACAGCCCTCCGGGACACTGTAATCCCCCTCTTTCCCCTCTAGTGGCCTGAACACTGTACAATAATCACTTTCACAATACCCCTGGTACACCACACAAGTACCCACACTGTTTGCACTTACCACCAGGGCTGGTTCCTCTGGCTCAACCCTGGGGACCCCCTGTAAAACAAGGTTATGCACAGCAAATAGCAATAGTACAGTACTTTGAGCACAAACTGGAACCACAGTCAGATTACATGCAGAAAAAATTAGATCTGATTTATTCAGGAGACTTGAACAAGGAAGGGGAAAAATCAGGTTAATTAGTTTAAAGATTATATCAATCCAGCAGTTATGCATGCGCTTTGAGTCCCCCCACACAGTCCACCTCTGGGTACCCAGGTGGAGAAGAGCTGGGCTAGGCAGGACCATTGCCCGGGGTTGCAGCTGGTTGGGGCCCTGTGATGGAAAACACAACATGCACAGTACACAATATTTGTAATCTGGATCCAGAGGGCTCAGTTCGTAAAGGAAACGAAACAACAAGACAATCAAATGAAACACTCAGATTAAGCTGTTGCTGCAGGGAGCTACCCTGGTATTTACTCACGATACCCACGACTGGACACAGGCTGGTCGAAAATCGAGACTGCAGGTGGTTGACCTGGAATGCCAGGAGAAGCAGGGCCCACACGAGTCGCAGAGGCATCATTCCTATTCAAGCGTGGAGCAGGGGGCTGATCCCCAAACAGGTCTCTCATTGATGGCTTCTCTGTGTAGTGGGTAGTCTGGCTGGGCCAGTCTGGCAAGGCCCAGACCGCATGGAGACAAATTCGGACGCAGTCCGTTTTGTGCTGGATACAGCTTCCAGCAAGCAGAACATAGTTCACACAGTGGGGAACTAACTCACAACCCAGTAGCAGCTCATAGCACATTTACATGTCCAGGAATTCTACTGTACCAGGCAAAGCACTCCCCAGTCACAATCGCAAAGTCTCGGCACACACCGGGAGCTTAGGGGTAGCTGTAACTCCTGACAGGCCGATCACATTCAGCAAACTCTTCGGACTTCTTCAGGTTGAGCCTGGCCCACTTCAGTAGCTTACTTTAGTCACACAAACTTGGATTTTGTCCACAATAATTCTCTTCTCTCCCTCTCAGGAGCAGCAAGCAGATATGCAAGCCAAACTCAGCCCTTTCACAGTTTTCCCATGCGAATCCACTCAGGATTGCTGCCCAAAATACACTTGAGCTCTTCTCATTTCACTTCTCAGCTCAGAACTAACTGAAAACTGCAAGCAGCCTGGGACTTCCCCAAAATCCAAAAGATTTGGTTGGCTGATTTCGCTGTCAAAGCAAGAGTTCCCCCTTCAGTTGCAAAAAAGGTGCAAACAAGCTCCAAACTAAAGTTCCTACAGATTTGGAATTCAGACAGCTCCTGTAGTCCGGCTACATTTTAGATCCCACCAGTACTGTTTGGTCCAATTTGCAGTCTAGGACCAAGATAGTGGAGACAAAATAAAACAGTCCTTTCTACAAAGAAAGCAGGTTAGACAAACCACATTATCATTATCACTCTAAATGATTTTCAGTACATAGTTACATCTTTCAACAGAGCTCCCTCTCAGATTACTTAAGCAGCAATTAGGCAGCTCTTAAAGAGACAGTAAACAGAGGCTATACATGCTCTGGTAATCACATTTAAACTGCTAAAACGCAGGACACCAGCCTGGCAGTGAGCATTTTGGCAAGCTCAAGGAAGACTTTTTGGGAACCCCCATTTGTAGGGGGGTTACACCCTTCCCTGCCTGGGAAAACCTGGCATCTGCGTCAAGTCTGTGCCATCATAACATTGAAAATGCAACATATACAAGACATTTATACCATTAGCATGCTATACAAATACTATCTGATTCATCAATTGGCATAACTTGTCACTTTACTATACATTTCAATGTACTCCACTATATCATTTCCATTCTGACAATACATTATGCATATTTCACACAGGTAAATTGAACATTACTATACAGAATCATGTAATAACTTTTTGTACTCTAAACAATGCAAGAGGGGGCCCTTCCCTATCAGCTAACTTGGGGCTGGATGGGGCAGGGGCACCATGGTGAGAGGGCAAAACAAGTAACCTGGAATGGGCCATCAATCTCAATTTGGGCAGTGAGCTCTGAGAGACATAAACACCTTTGTGGACTACATTGAGAGGCAATACAGAAGAAAGAGTTCTGAAAGAACTCCTAAAACTCAAGGTGCACAAAGCAATGGGGCCTGATGGGATTCACCCCAGAATCCTAAAAGAACTAAGGGAGGACCCAGTGACACCACTGACCACACTTTTTAACAAATCATGGGAGGATGGGGTGGTACCTGAGGACTGGAGGAGGGCAGATGAGATTCCCCTTCACAAAAGTGGGAGCAAGGCAGAAGCAGAAAACTACAGACCTGTAAGTTTGACCTCAGTGGTAGGGAAAATGATGGTATCACTTCTGAAAGAAAGAATTGTTGAGTACCTAGCGGCCAGCGGGGCACAGGACCCAAAGCAGCATGGATTTACAGCAGGAAGGTCATGTCAGACAAATCTAATAGATTTCTTTGACTGGTGACCAAAGTAATAGACCAGGGAGGGGCTGTGGATATGGCCTACCTAGACTTTAGCAAGGCATTTGACACAGTCCCACACAAAAGATTAATAATCAAGTTAGCCAGCCTGAAAGTGGGTCCCAGGGTGGTAGTCTGGGTTGCAAACTGGCAGCGCAACAGGACACAGAAGGTAATAGTGAGTGGAACACATTCCCAAGAAAGGGGGGGTCACTAGTGGAGTACCTCAGGGCTCAGTACTGGGTCCAGTCCTCTTTAACATCTTTATAGGTGACATTGCAGAGGGTCTGGAGGGAAAGGTATGCCTCTTTGCAGATGATACAAAGATCTGTAGCAGAGTTGATACACAAGGGGGGTAGAAAGGATGAGAAGGGACTTGGCAGGGTTGGAGGAATGGTCAGACATATGGCAACTTAGATTCAATGCAAGAAAGTGTAAAGTAATGCACCTGGGAAACAAAAACCCAGGAGAAGAGTACACAATAGCAGGGGAGGTAATAACAACAACAAAAATGGAACGGACTTGGGGGTAGTCATATCAGATGATCTAAAGGTGGGTAGCAATGTGAGAAGTCAGTAAGGAGAGCCAGGGGGATACTGGGATGCATAGGAAGGGCATCACAAGTAGAAAAGGGAAGTGGTTATCCTCTGTACAGGCAGTTGGTGAGACCCCATCTGGAGTACTGTGTGCAGTTTTGGAGACCTCATCTATGCAAGGACATAGACAGGATGGAAGCAGTCCAGAGGAGGGCAACTAAAATGGTGCAGGGTCTGCATCAGAAATCATATGAAGAGAGACTGAGAGAGCTTAATATGTATACCCTTGATGAAAGGAGGGACGGGGGACATGATAGAAATGTTCAAGTACCTCAAGGGAATCAACAAAGTCCAGGAGGGTAGCATCTTTCAGAAAAAGAGATGTGTAAGGACAAGGGGACACAATTTAAAGACAGAGGGGGGACGCTCAGGGGTAATGTGAGGAAACTTTTTCACGGAGAGAGTGGTGGATGCATGGAACTGCCTTCCTGGGGAGGTTGTTGGGGCTAAAACAGTGGGGGAATTCAAAGATGCATGGGACAGACACAAGGCAATTGTAGTGGGGGGGTGGCAGGAAGTAGGCTGTTGGTTAACTAGAATCTGTAGCTTATCCAGTAGGTAGGGAAATGGGCAGACTGGGTGGGCCAAGTGGTCCTTATCTGCCGTCAAAGTCTATGTTTCTATGTTAAATTCACTGGCCTCCTGGAGGAATCATAACTGAAGCTCACCACTGGCTTGACAGCTCGGCCAGTCTTCCTGGGGTGAACAACCACAATCTCTGTACTTTCAGCAATGGTCTTGGAGCTTTCATCACTTGTAAGGGGTGCCTCTGCATGAAGAGGAATGTCCAAGCTGGGAGCACCATCAGCCCCTTGCTCTGTAGTCTCTATTTCTACAACACTTGGCTCATTTTGGTGACACTCTGGCACTGAAGTGGGGTTGTCAGCACTCTCATAGTGTTCCTCAAGTTCTGGCATGTCACCAGACAGACTCATACCATCAGCCTCTCCTTCAGGCAAATCATACAGTTCCACAATACACAAAGACTCAGCATCCTCAGATGTGATACTTTGCACTTCACTTTCAGGGAGTATTGGCTCCAAGGATGATGCTGGAGGATTAGGCAGTCCAGAAGCCCCAGCTTCCTTCCCATAACTCAACATAGGATTTCCACGAAACAACTGACTCAGTTCATATGAGGGGTAATAGGCATTATCACACTCACTGTCATCCGAGTTAGACTGGCAGTCACTATCATTCTGGGCCTGCTGCGGGGGAAGTCTTAAATTGGCAACCACGGGGGCAGGCTGACTCTGTTTCTTTCCTGCAGCAGCACGAGTCACTGGTCCAGGGGAATCAATCTCAGCGGGTTCAGCCTCAATTATAACTTGACCAATAGGTAGCAAGTGGTTATGGTGCATGGTCTTGACAGCTTTGGAGTTATTCTCTGGACGCACTTTGTACACTGGCAAATCATCCAACTTTCCAACTATGATATGGGGAAGATGGTGCCATCGATCAGCAATTTTGTGTTTACCATGCAATCCTAAATTTCACAACAACACACGGTCTCCAGGCCTAAGCTCTTGAGCCTTTACTTTTCTATCATGTCTCTCTTTGTTGGCTAGATTTCTTTTGGCGGCCATTGACTGGGCCAGTTGATAGGCATGGTTCAATTGAGCTTTCAGTTTTTGTACATATTGCAGGTAATCCTCGGCTCAGACCCCATCGGAAGAAACCCCAAAACAGACATCAACAGGCAGCCGGGCCCCTCTTCCAAACATGAGGCGGTAGGGAGAGAACCCGGTAGCATCATTCGTCGTGCATTTGTATGCATGTACCAAGGTGCTAATCTGCTGGCTCCATTTATGCTTATCTTTTGGGTGGAGGGTGCCTAGCATGTTTAGAAGGGTGCGGTTAAAGTGTTCTGGTTGAGGATCCCCCTGCGGGTGATAAGGGGTGGTTCTTGACTTTCGCACCCCCCATAGAAAGAGCATTTCTTTGATTAGCCGACTCTCAAAGTCCCGGCCCTGATCATAGTGAATTCACTGGGGGGCACCATAGTGGACAAAGACATTTTCCACTAGCACCTTGGCCACGGTAGATGCTTTTAGATCTTTGGTGGGAAAAGCTTGTGCATACCATGTGAAATGGTCCATAACCACTAACACATTGCCAGTGTTTCGCTGATCAGGCTCCAAACTCAAGAAGTCTATGCAGACTAGTTCCATTGGGGTGTTGGTAGTAATGTTGACAAGGGGGACAGCCCACTGAGGCAAGGCTTCTCTCTGCAGGTAGTGACTACAAGTCCTTACATGGTGCTCAACATCGGCCCCCATCTTGGGCCAGTAGAATCGAGATCATACTAGGTCAAGGGTCTAGTCGATACAGAGGTGGCCCATATGATTGTGGAGGGACCTCAGTACCAAATCTTTGAAGGCTGTGGGCAGGACCAATTGTTGCTTGTATATTTGGCCACCCCAATCTACAATCTCTCTGTACTTACAAACAACTGATTAAGCAGCTTCAACCTGGGGACTTCTTTAAACAATAAAGCGGTTCGCAGATCAGAGGACCGCAACTTGGACACATCTTTTCCTGCACGAAGGGCAGTTCTCCTACTGTCCAGCAGGTGGCACCGTTTGACCATCCATGATCAGCTGAGCACCTTGTGCCTTTTCGATTTGGTTTCGGCCCTCAGGGCCTGCTGCCTCATTTCAATCGCTCGGGACCTCATCTCACCACAACCTTGCATTTCTTTGTTTTTCTTTCCCTGTCCTACCATCACCTTCCCTCCTTGTACTCGTCTCTTTAGCTGGCCATCCTGAATTCACTCCACTCTAGGCCTGTGATCGAAATTTCTTTTGGGCATACCTATCATTAGCATACCATACCTATCATGACTCATATGCTGGCTTGTTCAATCTGCCTCTCCGAGTCCCTCGTGCTGGCTGAATCACAGGATCTCAGTATTGAGCCCACTGAATGCTGTCATTGTCAAACTGAGGTAGTGCACTAATATCTAGAGCAGAGAAATGGCAATACGCAGCCATTATGCAGGTGTCAAAGGAGCCCAAGCAATCTACTAAGCAGTCCGCTGTGTCCATAGACATCTGTTCATTTCTATCAAACTTTTGGCACAATGCTCGGATGTCAGGTTCAGACAGCCTGACCCAGTCGCTCTTGGAATTGGGCCTCCGGGATAGGGTGTCAGCATCAATATGATTCAGGCCTGGTCTGCATTCAACAGCATAATCGTATGTTGACACTGCAGAAAGCCACCGGTGCCCCGTGGCGTCTAACTTAGCTGAAGTCTGTACATAGGTCAATGGGTTATCGTCAGTCCTCACCAATATTTTTGCCCCATAGAAGTAATCATGAAACTGGTCGACAATGGCCCATTTTAACGCAAGGAACTCCAACTTATGCACAGGGTAGTGTCACTCTGATGGGGTCAAGCTCCTACTGGTGAATGCCACTGGTCTCAAACCATCCTCAATGTTTTGATACAGTACAGCTCCTATACCCTGCAGACTGGCATCAGTATGCAGCACATAGGATTTGGTGGGATCAGCATAAGCGAGGATGGGAGCATGGGTGAGCTGGTATATGACTTCGTGGAAAGCTGATTCACAGTCAGGCATCCAACGGAACCCGAAAAGTTCACCTGGGTGGAAATATGCTTTGTGTGGTTCTTTGACAGACCCTTTTTTGTATTTCCAATTGGTAGGAGGGTAACCGTGGATAAGATTCAAGAGTGGCCGCATCACTTTGGAATAGTCCTTTACAAACCAGCGGTAGTAGCCACAGAATCCCAGGAAACGTTGTAGTTCTTTCAAATTGTGGGGCTGGGGCCAAGTAGTCAAGGCTTCAACTTTACTAGGATCAGTCTCTACCCCCTCTGTAGACACTATGTGCCCCAAATACTTCACAGAGATTTGGAAAAACTGGCACTTTTCAATGGACAGCTTGAGGCCGAAATCTTCCAGTCGGTCTAGTACTTTGAACAGTCAACTCTCATGTTCCTCTAGGGAGCTCCCAAACACAATGACATCGTCCAAGTACACCAGGCATTCTAGCAAATTCATGTCTCCCACTGCTTGCTCCATCAGTCCCTGGAAGGTGGCTGGGGTGCCCGATATCCCCTGTGGCATTCTCAGGAATTTGTAGAACCCCAAAGGACAGATGAAGGCTGTCTTCTCACGGTTCTCCGGATCCATCGGAATCTGGCAATATCCATTGTGAAGAACCAACACTGAGAACCATTTGCTCCCATTCAAACAATCCAGAGCATCTTGTTCATGGGGCATGGTGTATTGATCGGGGATGGTCTGCCAATTCAGAGTTCGATAATCAACACACATTCTCACAGATTCATTCTTCTTATGCACAGCCACAATGGGAGAAGCATATGGGCTCCTGGATTCTTGTATCACACCAGCCGCAAGCATTTCCTGCAAGTGTCTTCTCACATCATCTATGTCTGCAGGGGCTAGGCGTTGAGACCTCTCTCGAAATGGCCATTCATCGTGCAGGCGTATGTGTTGCTCTGCACCCTGGACACATCCCATGTCCCATTCCTTCAACGAAAACACTTGATCTCTCTGGGCAAGTTTCTGGCTAATTCTAGTCTTCCATTCAGCTGGCAACGGGGAGTCACCAAAATCAAACAAGTCGGGAGTCACTCTATCTGTCTTGCCAGGGTGCTTGTTGCTGGGCAACACTGCAGTGTCTGCACAGTGTACCATAGCTAGGGTGCATCCTTTGTTCACCCGGATCTGCCGATCTGACACATTATGAATCTGGACCATCACTCGTCGTGCATAGCCATGAGCACGAGCTGGCAGGATGCTGGGCTTAACCAATAATCCCTCAGGCAATTTTCCATTGCCTGGCATGTCCAACATCAGTATTTTATTCCTGACATTTTTGTGGAGGCGGACCTCCCCTTGAATGGTACACTGAGTGTTAGGGGCCAGTACCATTAAATCGGGATTCTTCTTCCACACAACCCCTACTGGTTCATCCTGGTCTACTCCCTTGGGGTTCTGCTGCAAATCATAGGCCATCTTAATCAGAGCAGGAATTCTTAGGGGCCGTCCCAGTCCATCGAACTTGTTTCTCGTGACAGAGTTGTGTCAGTCTCCCAAACATATGGGCGTTGGTCCCAGTTAACAGGGGAACCCCATCATACAGTCCAGTAGTGGGACACACTAAGGCCAGTGTCTCGACTTGCTCCTCTACACCGGTTACAGCTGCAGGAAATGACAACCAGAGGCGGACATATCCTAGGTAGGGATAAGACTTGTCACTCAGCCCCCACACATGTAGGCCTTCCAGGGACTGTAAGGGCACAGCAGATAAGCGTTTGTCATACCAGTCCTTAAATACAATGGTCACTTGCGACCCACTATCCAGCACAGCCCGATTAGGAATACCATTCACAGCCACAGTAGTCTCCATTGAGGGGCCCACTATTTTGGACCAGTCTGGAGGGACAGCAGCAGGGGCCTGGATGGACAGTTTAGCCACAAAGGGGTTTGAGTTAGGATGTCTGAAGCCTTCACTGTGGTCATTTTGTGCACCCCTTGACCACTGATTGGTTTTCGAATCTCTCCTTGAAGCCGGTTCACCACTTTCTCTAAGTCTATCTGAGACCGGCATTCCCTCTTCGTATGGCCATCCTTTCCACAGTTGTGACAAATGATAGACTCCTGGGTCATCCTTGAAGAGAACACTGCATGAGGAACTGAAGTAGTAGCAAGGGATTGGGGTCCAATATCTGCTTGCAGCGGTGAGAGGGGTGCAACATGTCTCAATAGTTCATTTAGGGTGGCAGTCAGTTCTTTGATTTCAGCCTGGAAGCTATCCTTGGTGGAGGATGCATGAGGGTGCACCCCCACCCCCATGGCAGTCATGTCCTGAGAGGAACCAGAATTTTGTTCCATGAGGGGAACCCTTGCAGAGGCACCTGCCTTCAACTCTCGGACTTCCTTTAATAGCTCAACTTTCAAAAACTGGACCCAGGGCAGGAAGTCCTCTGTGTTCTCAGAGAGATTATTAGGTGCCGACGTTTGCCCCTGAACCCCACTTGGATGATCACTCTCTGTCACTTGCGCAGTAGCAGCAGATATTGGTGAAATTCCTCCCCTCCCCGGGGTCGCCTTTGCTCAACCCCCCGAATTTTTTTCATTAAATCGTCATAAGAGGGGGGCGATTCCAGTCGGTTGGCAAGGTGCAACTGAAGCAGTAACAATTCTGATAATGGAGCAGACTTAAGGATCCGGTCTAGCCTAGTTCGATCTAATCCATTTGACGGCAAACTACCCTTTCTGAGGCACTCTTATAGCAGCTTTTCAAGCCGAGGTACATATACAGACAGTGGCTTCCCTGAGTACTGCTGGGTGTTTCTTACTCTCCACCACCAGTCCTCATCTGAATCCGGGCTCCCATACACATTCTCCAATGCATCAAGATAGTCCTGTGCAATTGCTTCGGGGTTATTGGCACGGATGGTAGCCAGGGCAGGACCTCAGTGGCTCTCACTCAAACTCTTTTGTATCTCTGCTTCTGAGCATTGCCATTCAAGTACTAGAGGGACAACATAGTCTATCCAGGTCTCCCAGTCATCCTCCCCAAGGGGGCGGGAAGGGTGCCCGAGAAGATTCTCAACCTTCGGTAGGAGTTGTGACTAATGGCAGGTACAGATCTAGGGGCCAGCATTGTCACAGGCACAGAAAGCAGGGCAGTAACAGGTACTGGAGTGGGAGGGGGTGTTGGAGAGGGAACACCCCTCGGTGGCAGGAAAAGTTTCTTAAAGTCCTCTATGGTTTTCCCTTCCTCCAGCAACAACTTAGCAAATTTCTCCTCAAAAGTCTCAGACAATAGGGGGAGCTCCTCCCCGGGGTTTTTGCTGCCTCTAGTTATCACTCTCCAAGCGGCTGGGGTCCCATCTGGGGCAATAGTCCGTGGCACTTTGGAACTGTCCACTGGGTCACTACACTCTACTAATGCCATGAAAATTTGGGCGGTCATATCAGCCTGTTGCCCCACAACCACAGCGTTTATTGAACATTCAGCTTTGGAAAGTAGTCCTTCTACAGCGTCTTTACCAATGTTCTGGGGAATATCCAATACAAGCAGGGAATTGTGAGGGTCAATCTCCTGCCCTGTACACCACCACACCAACTGGTGCACAGCCACTTCTGTTGGGGGTAGCCATTTATGTTTGACAATAATTCGTAGTTTCGGCCACTAGAAGACACAAAATCCCAGCGGTGAGCCTCCAAGATGTAACCCCTAGTTGGCGCTATCCCAAGGGCTACTACCCCTGCCTGCTTGGCTAGTAGCAGGTTAAGGGGCATGAGTTCTGAAACGGGTGCCTCTACCTGGAGGTCAGGGTTGGCAGTGGTCAAGCTAACCTGGGCACAGTCCTCTGGGACACTGTAACCCCTATAGTGGCCTGAACACTGTACAATAATCACTTTCACTATACCCCTGGTACACCACACAAGTACCCACACTGTTTGCACTTACCACCAGGGCTAGTTCCTCTGGCTTGACCCTGGGAACCCCCTGTAAAACAAGGTTATGCACAGCAAATGGCAACAGTACAGTTACTTTGAGCACAAACTGGAACCGCAGTCAGATTACATGCAGAAAAAGTTAGATCTGATGTATTCAGGAGACTTAAATAAGGGAAGGGCAAAATCAGGTTAATTAGCTTAAAGGTTACATCAGTCAAACAGTTCTGCATGCGCTTTGAGTCCCCTCACACAGTCCACCTCTTGGTACCCAGGTGGAGAAGAGATGGGCTAGCCAGGGCCGTTGCCCATGGTTGCAGCTGGTTGGGGCCCTGTGATGGAAAACACAACATGCACAGTACACAATATTTGTAATCTGGAGCCAGAGGGCTCAGTTCGTAAAGGAAACAAAACAACAAGACAATCAGATGACACACTCAGATTAAGCTGTTGCTGCAGGGAGCTACCCTGGTATTTACTCACGATACCCAAGACTGGACACAGGCTGGATGAAAATCGAGACTACAGGTGGTTGATCTGGAATGCCAGGAGAAGCAGGGCCCACATGAGTCACAAAGGCATCATTCCTATTCAAGCATGGAGCAGGGGGCTGATCCCCAAGCAGGTCTGTCGTCAATGGCTTCTCTGTGCAGTGGGAAGTCTGGCTGGGCCAGTCTGGCAAGGCCCAGACCGCATGGAGACAAATTCGGACGCAGTCCATTTTGGGCTGGATACAGCTTCCAGCAAGCAGAACACAGTTCACACAGTGGGGAACTAACTCACAACCCAGTAGCAGCTCATAGCACATTTACATGTACGGAAATTCTACTGTACCAGGCAAAGCGCTCCCCGGTCACAATCGCAAAGTCTCTGCACATGCCGGCAGCTTAGGGGTAGCTATAACTCCTGACAGACCGATCGCATTCAGCAAACTCTTCGGACTTCTTCAGGTTGAGCCTGACCCACTTCAGTAGCTTACTTTAGTCATACAGACTTGGATTTAGTCCACAATAATTCTCTTCTCTCCCTCTCAGGAGCAGCAAGCAGACATGCAAGGCAAACTCAGCCCTTTCACAGTTTTCCCATGGAAATCCGCTCAGGATTGCTGCTCAAAATACACTTGAGCTTTTCTCATTTCACTTCTCAGCTCAGAACTAACTGAAAACTGCAAGCAGCCTGGGACTTCCCCAAAATCCAAAAGATTTGGTTGGCTGATTTGGCTGTCAGTCAAAGCAAGAGCTCCCCCTTCAGTTGCAAATAAGGTGCAAAAAGCTCCAAAGTTCCTACAGATTTTGAAGTCAGACAGCTCCTGTAGTCCGGCTACATTTTAGGTCCCACCAGTACTTTTTGGTCCAATTTGCAGTCTCGGACCAAGATAGTGGAGACAAAATAAAACAGTCCTTGCTACAAAGAAAACAGGTTAGACAAACTACATTATCATTATCACTCTAAATGATTTTCAGTAAATAGTAATATCTTTCAAGTAGAGCTCCCTCTCAGATTACTTAAGCTGCAATCAGGCAACTCTTAAAGAGACAGTACACAGAGGCTATACAGGCTCTGGTAGTCACATTTAAACTGCTAAAATGCAGGACACCAGCCTGGCAGTGAGCATTTTGGCAAGCTCAAGGAAGACTTTTTGGGAACCCCCATTTGTAGGGGGGTTACATGTATAGACTTACCCTGAAAGTCTCTACTGCCTTTTTATCCACTGTCTCCAGTGGTTAGTGGTTCCACAAGTTTACCACCCTCTTTGAGAAAACTGCCTCATAATGTTACCCCTAAATTTACTTCCTGTGAGTGTCAGGGTACGTACTCGTGTCCTGCTGGAGGAGAACAGGTCAAACATTTCTGTTAAATTCTGTCAATACCCTGGAGTATGCAAAAGGCTGAAAACATGCCCCCCATAGGTTTCCTTTCTGTTTCATTCAAAAATGTCACTGGGCTATTGATTTACTGCTAGGGTTATTCATGTTCGGGGTAGGGTTACCACCTGTCCTGATTTTTGCAGGATAGTCCTGATTTGAGCAGCTGTGTCCTGCAAAAAAGCACGAAAAATACTACATGTCCTGACATTATAGCAGAAAAAATATTTTCTAACTTTCCACTAAATGTTGCAGAAAACTATAATACCTTAACTAAAATACCTTAAAATGATAAGAAACAATAGAAGCAACTAAAAAACTACAATACTTAGCCTTAATTATGATTATATAGGGAAAACAAGTCTGTTGCATTGGTTGAGGTTACGTACTGTCCTGCAAAAAATCATGTTTCAGTAAGAATGTCCCACTTTGGGCTTCTTAAAAGGTGATAACCCTAGTTCGGGGTTGTACGTGTTCAACTACTAGGACCAATGCATTTGCACATCACACAAAACTGTGGCATCTTCACTGGGATATGGAGAGACGCACATTCCATTTGGCAGTCTGCACTGGAACTGTCTAGCAAAACCCTTCAGTTATTTAGTGTTGGTTGAGGGACAAGCAACTTAGTCCTGTGGCTCTTACACTTCAAACAGCTTTCAATTACATAGAAATGCAGAATTTGTCAGCAGAAAAGGATCGCTTGGTCCCTGAGTCTGCCCAGATGTTCCCTGTCTAGTCTGTCTCTGCAGACCCTAACTGGTCTCTGGTGGCTCTCCCTTCTTCCTGCCTATTTGCAGGGGTCAACCATAACCTTTTTTTTTGCACTAGCCAGCAGGGCAAGTTGACTCAAAATTGTACTAGCTCGCAGAAGGTTGCACTAGCCCTTAATTATAATGGTGCATTTTGATCACTTGTACAGGAAACAATACAAGCCAAGAAATACTTTGATTATTGCACATTTATCCTGCTCCCACATTACTTCCAGCTCCCCAGCAGAAAAAAAAGACTGCAATGCCATCACACACAGTGAGCCCCTCCCCTCCAATGTTTTGTACCATGACCTCCTCTCTTCCTATTTCCCCCCCCCCAACCAAACCAGAGGACATCACAACAGCAAATGTTCAACCAAGCAGTCCTAGCTCTGCACACACAACAGCTGACATCATCATGCACTTCACCACACTGTCACCACCACCAATGGGGCAATGAACAGAGTCAGGCAGAGAAAGACAATCTCAGCCCCCACCCTATAGTCAACTGGAGACCTGTACTTCTGGAAATCTTTGCACATTCTTAAGTGAGTCAGGAGCACATCTAAGATTTCTTTGGGGTGGGAGCTAAACAAACCTAAGGGGCTTTGGAAATAGAAAACTATGACATTTTTATTTTTAAAAGCATTGATTTTAACATGCTCTGCCCCAACAATAACAGAGTTTTCTTTAACATTGTCCTTTCATCAGCCCAGGGGAAACAGTACACAGGTGCTATGCTATCTCTGCTTCTGTATAGGACGATCTATGTCTCCCAGGAATGCCTATTTTAAGCTTTCAAATTATATATTTATTAAGGTTTATTTTTGTACCATACATGATCCAAAGCTTTGTTTTTAGTATGAAAGGGTGGGATAAGGGTGGGACTGTATGGATGGTAATGGCTGGCATGGTCCATTTAAGAAGAGCTGGGGACCCCCTACACTTGCCAGTAATGGCAGCTATGGATCTGTGGATGGTCATTTCAGAGTCTGGTCTGCAGTGGTGTCCAGGGAAAGAACAGAGTTAAGAGATTTGGAGGGGAGAGGGAAGCTATGATGAGGCTGAGATAAAACCCACTACCTGCAGGGCTGACCCTGTATACCTCCTTGCATTTTGTCACTGAAATGTTGGATACAGACATTCAAAATGTAGGGAAATGAGGGGCACTGGTCTTAATAATATGGGATAATTTTAGACAGAGACACATTCAGAAAACTGGAAGCTAGTGACTTAACAGCACTCTTCCCTTGATCACTACCTGGACACTAGCTGAAAGTCCTAACAATGGAGTGATAATGACTCACATTGAGTCTTTTGTGGGATCCCCCCTTCTTGAACTGCCAGATAATTGCAGCTCTTAATGAGCTGTTAATCACACCAGGCCATCTGAAACATTGAGAGAGATTAGCATCAGGACTAGAGCCTGCTAAAATAGAGACTTTTTTAACTTCATTAACAGCCATGAAAATCTGCACTAGTCAAGACAGGCAAGTAGAGAGCCCTGGTCAATTTGCACTAGGTTTGGGCTGGTAAAACAATGTTAAGATCGACCCCTGCTATTTGCTAATATTCCCATATGCCTATCCCATACGTGCTTCAAGTCCCCCCACTGTTTTTGCCTCCACCACTCTGCTGGCAGTCTGTTCCAGGCGTCTACCATACTTTCAGTGAAGTAATACTACATTACATCCCTCTTGTGAAGTATATGCTGGCAGTATAGCCTAGAGGTTAGAGTAATGAGATGTGAATGAGTTTGGTACATCCAGCAGACCTGGGTTTGATTCCCACAACCTCCACTTGCACTCTGAGCGAGTCACTTAATTTCCTGAGTACTCCCAGGTTGCCCCTGAAAACAAGCACTTGTGCCTAGTTGGCCTTACCTGGTTATGAAAAGGAAAGAATTATGCTCTCTCTCTCTCTTTCTTCCCTTTGGTCATAGTTCTCTTTCTTATTTTAGAGACTCCCCTTCTACACCCTATTCTCTCCTACAAGGTACTTGCAGGTCTGTATCATGTCCTTTGTCACTTTCCTCTCCTTTCTTCCAGGCTATGCATATTGAGATCCCTCAATCTCTCCTCGTAGGGCTTTCAGTGCAACCCCTGCATCATTTTAGTTGCTTTCCTCTGGACTGTGCCCCCCCCATCTATGTCCTTTCTGAGGTCCAGCCTGCAGAACTGGACAAATACTGCAGGTGGGCTCACACCAGCGAGTAATACAGTGACAACACCCCCTCCCTCCCTCCTCCTGATGGAGATACCCCTCCCTATGCATCCCAGCATCACACTAGCCCACCCACTGCTTTGTCACACTGCCTTACCTCTTGGAGGTCAACAGTTATGATAACCCCAAGGTCCCTTTCTTGCCTAGAGACTATTAGGATCCCCCTCCCCCATCCTATACTCAGCTCCTGGGTCCCTTTGCCCTAGGTGCACGATTTTGCACTTTTTTGGTATTAAACTCCAGTTGCCATGTTCTTGACCACTCCTCGAGTTTCCCAAGATCCCTGCAAATTCTCTCTGCACCCACCTGCATGTCCACCCTGTTTTACAGATTTTGGTATTAGCTGTAAAAAGGCATCCCTTCTCTTCCAGTTCTTCTGCAACATCACTTATGAAGACATTGAAGAGGACCAGTCCCAGTACTAAGACGTGCAGCACCCCACTAGTCACTCACCATCATTACAGTGAGTGCCATTAACCACTACACTCTGATGCCTACCCATTACCCACTTTCTAACCCAGTTCACCACTTTAGATCCCACCCCTAGGATGCTCAATTTCTGAATCATTCTTAATCAGTCTCCTGTGAGACAAAGTGTCAAAGGCCTTGCTAGTGTCCAGAGAGACCACATCCACTGCCCTCCCCAGATCTATCTCCCTGGTTATGCAGTTGAAGAAATCAGTCAGATTCGGCTGACATGACCTCCTCCATGTGTATCTATGCTGCTTGTGGTCTTGCAGCCCATTGGATTCAAGATACTCTACCAGTCTTTCCTTAAGCAGGGTTTCCATTAATTTCACAAATTCTAAGTCCCTCCGGAGAAACTAGCCATACATCACAGGTATGTTCAAACAAATTTCTTTTTTTATAGTGTTTTTCCTTCCAGAACACCCATAAGAGCCCAACATTTCACTCACATCGGGCTTCTTCAGGCAAGAGAGTTTTTGATCAATAAACATAAAATATATCTCAGTAAATGTACTTACAGTGGTTTCAGTATATATATATATAGTATATATATATATATATATATATATGTATATATATATATAAAATCACCCTTCAGTGCTTCACTAACCTAATCTACAAACTCTTTTTCCTTACGAACTTTATTTATTTCTTTAAAAGTTGATAATCGGGAAAGGCACACTGAGCCTAGGCTCATTTCCAGGTGCGACCCGGGGCATGAGCAAGGGTACAATATACAGAGTTACAAGAGTAATATAACACATCAAGTATTGATGCTATATACAGATAATACAAGAGTAGTATAAACCATTAAGTATTGACACTATACCCAGATAATATAAGGGTAGTATAAAACATCAAGTATTGACACTATATTCAGATAATGCAAGAGTAGTACGAACATACGATATTTGCCAGCAGATAAAGGCCTAGAGGTTGATCAAGTCTGCTCAAATGTGCAGCTAGCACCCCTTATTCAGCAGCTACCCCTCCCTTCCACCCTTCTCCTTCATTGACCCTCCCCCTTGTCCTGTCCCATCCCCTTTTGAAGCAGTCCACTGTTCTACTGGACACCACTTCTGCAGGTAACACATTCCACCAAGCCACCACCCCCTCTGTAAAAAAGTGTCTCCTCATCTCCCTCCTGAACCTTCCTCCCTCCCTCCAGTCTCATATCATGGCCCCTGGTGTCCCTCCCTTCCCTTACTTTGAACAGCCCCTCTGTACCTGTCTTGCTTATTCCTTTCATGTACTTAAAGGTTTCAATCATGTCCCCCCGTCCCTCCTCTCCTCCAGTGAGTACATGTTCAACTCCCTCAGCCTCCTCTCATATGATAAATCTCCCAGCCCCTTGATCATCTTTGTTGCCCTGCGCTGCACCCCCTCCAGTAACTTAATGTCCCTCTTCAGATACGGGCGCCAGTACTGCACGCAGTCTCCAGGTGTGGTATAACTAATGACCTGGACAGTGGCAGAATCACCTCCCTCCCTTAAGGATATACCTCTCGCAATACACACCAGCATTTTGTTGGCCTTTGCAGCTGCCTTTCTACACTGTGCCGAGTTGTTCATTGACCCGTAATGAGCACCCCAGATCCTTCTCTCCTCTGTCTGGGCTAGCTGCACTCCCCCCAGCTGGTAACTCCTCCTTGGGTTCTTCATCCCAAAATGCAGCACCTTGCACTTTTTGGCATTAAAGCCCAGTTGCCAGGTGTCTGACCAGGTTTCAAGCTTTGCCAGATCATCCTGCAATCCCTGCATCCCCCTAAGTCATCTACCACCACTCCTACCTTGGTATCATCAGCAAACAGACTGATCTTGCTCTTGATGTCCCATGATATGTCTGCAATGAATATCCCAAACAACACTGGCCCCAACACCGAGCCCTGTGGAACACCACTCGTCACTACCCTTGGGTGTGAGAGCTCCCCACCCACCACCACCCTCTCTTGTCTTCCCTGAAGCCAGTTACCTACCCATCTCACCAGCTTTGCACCTGCCCCTGTGCCTACTAACTTACTTCCCAGCCTTCCCTGTGGCACCGAGTCGAATGCCTTACTGAAGTCCAGATACAGGACATCCACTGCATGGCCCCTATCCAGTTGCCTAGTTACCCAGTCATAGAACTTCACCAGGTTGGTTTGGCAGGATCTGCCCCATATGAAGCCATGCTGTCTGCTGTCCTGTAGTCCTTTGGCCTCTAGGAGGGCCACCGGCCTCTCCTTCAGGATAGTCTCCATTAGCTTACCCACAATGGATATGAGGCTCACTGGTCTGTAGTTTTCCGGTTCATCCTTGGGGCCACTCTTGTGGAGGGGCACCACATGAGCCATCCTCCAGTCCTGAGGTACACACCCCGAATGTAGTGAGGCATTAAATAGGTCTGCCAAAGGTCCTGCAAGGACTTCTGACAGCTCCTTTAGTATCCTGGGGTGGATGCCATCTGGGCCTGGTGCCTTATCTACCCTCAGTGCCTTCAAACCCTCCCGAACTCTGCCCTCCATGATTTCCCCATCTGTCACCCCCCCGTTTCTGCCATTTCTCCCCCCTTGTGTGTCACCCCCCCTTCTCTTTAGTATATACTGAGCAGAAGTGCTCATTTAGTGCTTCTGCCTTATCTCACCCTGCTTCCACCCAACCCCCCTCCTTCCTAATCCTTACAATGTGGTCCTCACAGCTCCTTTTCTCCCTGATGTACCTAAAGAAGTCTTTCTCCCCATTCTTAATGCCTTGTGCCAGCCTGAGTTCCGTAGATGCCTTGGCTCCCCTTACTGCCCTTGTCACCTCCTTTGATTCCATGAAGTACTCCTCCCTGTCCTCCCCTCTCCCTGTTTTCTTGTACTTCTTAAAGGCAGCTCTTTTCCTCCTTACCTTTTCCATGACGTCCTTGCTCAACCAGCTCGGTTTCTTAGCCCTAGCCATCTTGCTCTGGGCCTTGCAGCAGGTTTTGGTTGCCTCCACTATCCCCAGCTTTATGAGCTCCCACCTCTGGTTAGTGTCCATACTAGATTGAGTTCTGGCTAGTTACTGTTTTACCACTTCCCCCATCCTCCCAAAGTCGGCCCACCTGAAGTCCAGCACTCTTGTGCCAGATTCCACTCCTTCCTTGCCCATATCCAATGTGAGCCATACTGAGTGGTGGTCACTACCTGACAGCGGTTCCTCCACTGTAAGTTCTCTCACAAAGTCCCCATTTGCCAGCACAAGGTCACGGGTATTCCCTAATCTGGTTGGTTCACTGGCCATTTGCAGCAGGAAGCTGTCCTGAAAGGCATCCAGCAGTACCTGCTCCCTTCTGTTCCTGGTTGTTGGGGGTACTCCAGTCCACTCCTGGCATGTTGAAGTCCCCCACAATCACCACACTACCCTTCTCGCAGGTCCTCCTGATCTGTCCCACTAGTTCCCTGTCTAACTCCTCCTTCTGAGATGGCGGCCTGTACACCACTCCCATTCTAAGAATCCTATTCTTGGAATCCTGGATTTGCATCCAAAGTGACTCCGTACTACCCTCCTCCCCTTCCCTCCTTCCTTACACACTTCAGTCCTTCCTTCACATATAGTGCCACACCTCCTCCTTTCCCAATCACCCTGTCCCTACGAAATAACCTGTACCCTGGTACAGACAGGTCCCAGTCATTGTATTGGGTGGACCATGTTTCTGTGATGGCTGCAATGTCCACCTCTCCCTCTGCCATGAGAACCTGTAACTCTGCAGTTTTTCCTCCCAAGGCTCCTAGCATTAAGGGTAACCACCTTCCACCCTTCCCCCCCATCCTGCCCTCCTTTACTAGCATCAGCAACAGTACTTGCCATTTGTCCTTTGTCACTGTTATGGGGGGTGAGCTCATATGGTTTCCCAACCTGTGGTCTCTGCATGTCTCTTGCCCAATTGCCACCCCCACTCCTAGTTTAAATTCCTACTCTCTTATACTCTTCCATCCTCTGTTTCAGCACTTTCTTTCCCTCCTCACTCAAGTGTAGTCTGTCCTTGGCATACAGATTACTGTCCTCCCAGGTCCCTCCCCACCCCCCAACAGCCCATACCCTTTAGCACAACACCAGGTTCTTAGCCATCCGTTAAATTCCTCTATTCTCAGCTTTCTTGTTGTGCTTGCCTTGGGCACTGGAAGTATCTCTGAAAAAGTTACTGTTCTTCCTGTCCTCTCGCATAATTGTCCTAGTTCCTCAAACCTCCTCTGGACTATATCTACTGTCTCGTCAGCCAGGTCATTCGTCCCAAGATGTATAATTAAATGAGGCTTGTCCCTACCCCTTCTAGCAAATTTCAGAACAAATTGTCCCACCCTTTCCGCTGTCATTCCTGGCATGGCCTCCACCCAAATGCGACTATGCCTCTCCCCCTTGCTACCCCACCTAACTCCTCTTAGTATTGAGTCCCCCAGCACTAAGATTCCACCACTCTTACTCCCTGCTTGCTTCCATTCATCTCCCGCTCTCCTTTCCGGCCGGTATAAACCATTAAGTTTTGGCACAATGTACAGAAGATCCAAGAGAAGAATAAAACGTTCAGAATTTAGTACAAATCGGTGTGAATGATTGCAACTGGTAGGGGTGAGACAGGTACAACTTACAGAAGCTAGGCAAAACACAGAAATAGTGCTGTGTGAAATATACATTAGTATGTAGGACATGGAGGTACTAACAAGCGGCAGAGCAAGCAACAGTGCAGATGCTACTTTTGGGATTTGTGGGGTACACACCGAGGTGCTTGATCAGTGAGTAAGAGCTAGTGTTGGTGCAAGGTCAGGGGAGGGAAAAAGGGGATGAGGAAGGGGTAGGAGAAAGGGGAGAGAAGCTCAGAGGACTATGGTTGGGGGAGAGGCAGAGGCAGGGGCAGAGGGGAGGGAAGATGCCTGAAGTAGTTTCTGATGGATGCCAAAATAGGCAAGTTACATATAACAAGGGGTAATGAGTTCCACAAAGCAGGGAGGCAGTAGGCAAAGGCTTGTTTACCTGCGCGAGAAAGAGCGGGGGTCACAGGAGCGCAGGGCATAACCTGAGCAGAGGGCTGGGCATACCAGAGAGGAGCGGTATTGAGCCAGAACTTGGTGATGAAGGATACACTGTGTACGAGTTGATGACAGGCTAGAGAGGGGAGGGAAACTACTTGTGTAAGAGGCAATGATGTGTTCAGTACGGAAGGTGTGAAGTGTAGCGGCAGAAGGCGTGGAATGGGGGTCCAGTTTAGCTAGGGAGGACTGAAGAGCTGCACTGTAGACCACATCAAGGAGGGAGGAGGGGAGGATGAGCTTGGATATTATTTCTTTATGGATGGGGAGGGAGAGGCAGTGTTTGTGCCTATGCAACATGCCTAGTTTGGGATGGAGTTTGTTATGAATTGAGTCAAGATGTAGGGAGAAATTTAGTTTGGGGTCAAGCTATACTCCCAAGTACTTATAGTATAGCTGTCCGCTACCGAGATTTTGAACCCATCTAGAGTGGTGAAAGAGGGAGGAGATGACAATTTGGCCAGCTTCTGAGTGGAGCTGAAAGCCATTGCCACTGTTTTTTTGGTGTTACATTTGAGGGATTTTGCATCCAAACAGCACAGCATGTTCGTGAAGTCGGCCTGGAGGACGGGTTCAATTTGAGATAGGAAGGGGCTTGAAGTGAATATCACTGAATTATCGGCATACATTTGAACATGGGAAGCAGGGCAGGTAGATGATAGACAATTTATAAAAATGAAGAAGGTCAGGCTGAGGATTGACCCCTGCAGGACTTCCGCTAGGATGGGAAGGGGGGTGGATTTTGTTTCACCCAGCTGCATGAACTAGAACCTATCTGAGAGGTAGGCCTTGAACCAGTCGATGGCAATGGGGGGGGAGGCTAGTAGATGTAATGGCAGGGATTAGAAATCTGTGGGCAATGGAGTTAAATGCTTTGGCTGGGTCTACAAAGATGGTCAAAGTCAGGTGACCCTTGTCCATGGCAGTGTGAATGTGGTTGGTAAGGCAGAGCAGGGATGAGGAGGTGGAGTGGTGATGATGAAAACTGGATTTATAAGGGATCAGGATATCGTTAGCGGACAGGAAGGAGTTTAATCTTTTGGACATGAGGGATTTCAGAATCTTGGATAGGAAGGGGAGGAGTGAGATAGGCCTGTAGTTGCCTGGATTAGAGGGGTCACCCCCTTTGTATAGGGGAATTACCTTGGCCAATTTCCAGGCTTTAGATAGGAAGCCTGACGAAAGGGAGAGATTGAAAAGGTGGGTGATAGGCGGTCAATGGCTGGGGCCGAGATTTTCAAAAGTTTGGGATTAATTCTGTCTAGACTCTGTTTGGAGGAGTTCAGCACTTTGAGGGCACAGAGTACCTCTAAAGGGGTAATGGGGAAGTCCAAGTTGGGAGGAGTAGGAGGAGAGAAAGGGGTGTGCGCAGTGAGGTGAGGATTGCCATTGTGCGAACCTGGATGGGAAGGGGTGATGTGAGCGGGGGAGGGGAGGGAAGGGGGATGCCCTGAGTGGTAGGGCACAGGTAGTGAAGAAGTGATTTATGGAAGAGGCGGGCGGCCACTAGCCCCACCTGGGGACTGAGAGCTGGGGGGGGGGGGGGTTGAGGGGGTGAGCCTAACAGCGAGAGGAGAGTCTTTCCAAAAAATGGCATGGGTGGAACGGCTGTCATCGAGCTAGGCTTTAAAAAAATCGGCTTTGATGGTATGCACTGCCTTAGTGCAGGTGTTCTTAAGCATTCTGTATGTGTGGAGGTCAGAAGTGTCAGAGGAAGCCTTGTAGGCTTTCCAGGCTCAATCTCTATTTTTGAAGAGTTTCACCAGCAGAAGAGAGATCCAGGGCAGGTGTCTGTGCTGTAACCTCAGCCTCTTGAGGGGGGCGTGGAAGTTCCAGACATTTAGGAAGGAGGAGCTGAAGGCTGCTAATGTGGAATCAATGTCTGGAGCGATGAAGACTCCAGACCAGTCAGTGAGGTATAGGCCGGCCAGCAGAGACTGTTGGTTCAGGGAACTTAGGGGCCTGAACCACATGTACTTCAGAGGGACAGGAGGAGGTCGGGACTTCCTGTGGCAGTGGGTGATACAGTGGTTGCCGAAGGCATCCAGGAGAGTACCCACTGAGGAGTATTTGTGTGGGTGTGATGTGAGAATCCAGTTGATTAAATGAGTGGTTGCCGGAGCGGGGGTTGAGTCAGGTGGGGTCGGATAATAATTGTGTGAGGTTGAGGGCCTCTATTTCTTGTGTGGTTGTACAAACCCATGGAGCAGATCAGTTCAGATTAAAGTCACTCAGGACATTGAGCTTACTGGAAGTGGAGTGGGAGAGGAGGAAAGTGAGTTTTGAGACTATAGATGCAGGGGAGGGGTTGGGGGAGAAATAACAGTTTGCAATGAAGAGGGGTGAAGAGGCTGGGAATACCAGTTTTGTGAGGAGTAGTTTGTGTGATTTGGGGGCAGCCTCTTGGTGGACTGTGGCTGCCTGGAGGGACTCCTTGATGTAGGTAGTGACGCCACCACCACATTTGCCCCTGTCCTGCCATGAGATGAAGTACCCTGGGATTGCTACTAAGAAGTCCGTGACTTTGGCGGATAACCATGTCTGTGTAATGCAGAGGATGTCAGGACAGCATTGTGATGCCCAAGCCTTGATGTGAGCTGATTTTAGCAGGAGGCTCCTAGCATTTATTGGTAGATGCCAAGCCCATTAGATGGGATGGGGCAGGGACAGGGGGTAGAGGAGTCAGGCCCAGGGTTAGCTTCGACATCACCGGCAAGTAGAAAGAGTAGGAGGATGGGGAATAGGAATTTTGGGAGGGATTTTTCCCAAGTGGACCAGGGGATGGGTCGAGTTTGAAGGCTCGGGAGGAGGGGGTGGCTGGGGAGACCAGGAGGAGGAGGAACAAAACATCGTGGGTGGAGGGGAGGGTTGAGGAGGGGAGGGCTGTGCTATCGGTGAGTGAGGGGGAGGGATGGAGTGAGGGGTCTAGGGTGGTGGAAGAAGGCGTACTGAGGGAGAGCATGATTAGGAAGGTGGGAATGAGGACCATGTAGAGCAGGCTAGATAGGGTTAGCATTATGGTTGTTGATTGTTGTGCTACTTGGAATAAGGTTAGCAGAGAGCAAGTTGAAGATAGGAGGCTTTGGTGGTGCAACAATAGTGGTGCTGCCTCTGGGGGAGAAGGTTTGGGGTTCAACTCCTAATGAGACATGGAGGGGAGAGGTGTAGAGAAGAGCATGGAACAGGTGTTGGGGAGTGATTTGGGGAGGAGATATGAGGGTGGTTAGGAGACACAGAGCCAGCAGAAGTTGGGAGATAGATTGCACCACAGTGACCCCTAGTGGGAAGATAGTATAAAGTTCCAGTGGGGAAGTGAGCTGATAAGATTCTAGAGCAGGTCATGTGATGTCCGACAGGTATATATTGGGGGCGGACCGGGGGGGGGCAGTCATTGCAAAGCGATGACGGGCTAACACAGGTGCACAAGGGCACCTCTCTACTAAGGCAGAGAGAGATTTTCCAGTCACCTTGTCTTGTGGCTTTCGGGGCTCCAGTGTCCGTGGGTGAGGTATCTCTATGGAGGGGCAGAAACTTTATAGACCTTATTCCCATTTTGTGGAGATTCCCTGGTACAAACAGTATCCCACTGTCCCATTATATTGAGTCCTGCTTTTCAAACCACTAGTTATTATTACATTTCCTTTCAGATTATCATATTTGTCTGTGTACAGTATTATATAGAGAATACTGGCTGAGCAACTGTGTGCAACTAGCCTGTGCTGCCACTGAGGAGTTCTGATTCTCCTGCCACCCTCTACTCACGTGATCAGCTGTTTTACTATGCGAGCAAGCAGGAGAGGTTTCATTCACAAGGAGGCCAGCTGTGGAGGCTGTGCCATTCACCTTCATTGTCATGTGGGGAAGGGGCTGCTTTTAAAAGAAAATGCAGGTGCCTTATAGATACATAGATACATAGACAGTGTCAGCAGATAAGGGCCTATGGCCCACGCAGTCTGCCCATTTGAGCTTGTAAGTTCAGTTTGTTTTCCTAGAAGTCTGTTGCCCCTTACCCCTGACCTCCAGAATTCCTTTATGTCTATCCCATGCCTTCTTAAATCCCTTGATTGTTTCAACCCCCACCACTTCCTCTGGCAGGGTGTTCCACTTGTCCACCACCTGTTCTGTGAAGAAATTCTTTCTCTGTTTCCTCTGAATCGTCCTCCCTCCAACTTCATCCCATGCCCTCTAGTCCTGGAACATCTTTTCGCTTAAAATAGTGTTTTCCTGCACCCTGTTCCTCCCTGTAAGATACTTGTATGTCTCTATCATATCCCTCTCCTCCTCTCCTCCAGGGAGTACATGTTCAGTTCCTTCAACCTGTCTTCATAGGACTTGTGATGCAATCCATGCACCATCTTTGTTGCCCTCCTCTGAACCTTCTCTACCTGTCTATGTCCTTACGTAGGTATGGTCTCCAGAACTGTACACTGTACTCAGGTGGGGCCTCACTAGTGTCTTGTATAGCGGAATTATGACCTCCTTTTCCTGCTGGTGATGCCCCTGCCTTACATCCCAGCATCCTATTAGCTTTACCTGCTGCCTTGTCACACTGTTTCCTACCTTGAGGTCATCAGAGATGACAACCCCAAGATCCTTTTCCTGCTTGGTGCATGCTATATCCTCACCCCCCAACTGATATATTGTGCCAGGGTTTTTGTGCCCCATATGCATTATCTTGCACTGCTTTGCATTGAATTTCAACTGCCAAACCCCTGACCATTCTTCAAGTTTCTACAAGTCGCTTCTCATTCTGTCTACACCCTCTGGTGTGTCTACTCTGTTACAGAGCTTTGTGTCATCAGCAAACAGTGAATTTCTGTCTTCTAGGTCCTGCTCAATGTCACTGATGAAGATGTTGAATAGGACCGGTCCCAGCACTGATCCCTGTGGTACCCCACTGGTCACTCTTCCTCTGTGGAGTGACAGCCATTTACCACCACCCTCTGTGTCCTGCCACCCAGCCAGTTACCCACCCACCACACTACTGTCCTGCCCACACCCATATTCCCCAGTTTGTGTAATAGTCTTCTGTGGCACAGTGTCAAAGGCCTTGCTGAAGTCCAGATAGGCCATGTCCACTGCCCTCCCCTGATCCGCCTCCCTAGTCACCCAGTCAAAAAATTCAACGAGGTTGGTCTGACATGACCTCCCTCAGGTGAAACCATGCTGCCTTGGGTCCTGTAGT
The DNA here is from genome assembly GCA_016271365.2 of Neoceratodus forsteri. NCBI lineage: Eukaryota > Metazoa > Chordata > Ceratodontiformes > Ceratodontidae > Neoceratodus > Neoceratodus forsteri. Next base: position 111,192,084 of record CM057451.1, read on the forward strand.
CCATTGACAACTAGATGTTCCACCAATCTCTCCTTCAGTAGTGCTTCCATGATCTTCCCCACTACCGAGGTGAGGCTGACTGGTCTGTAGTTCCCTGCTTCCTCTTTGTTCCCACTTTTGTATAAGGGGACTACATCTGCTGTCCTCTAGTCTTTGGGTACCTCCGCTGTTTCCAGTGATCGGCTAAACAGGATAGCCAGAGGTTCAGCCACCACCTCTCTTAGTTCTTTAAGGACCCTGGGGTGCACCCCATCTGGTCCCATTACTTTATCAACTCTTATTACTTCCAGTTCCTTCAGGACCCTTTCTCATGTAAAGGGACTTGTGTCCATTTCTGCACCATTCTCACCCCTTGTACTCCCTTCAGACCCATTACCCTCCTCTTCCTCAGTAAAGACTGAGCAGAAATACCTGTTCAATATGTCAGCTTTACTGTTGTCATCCTCCACGTGGCCTCCATCCTCCCCCTTCAGTCTCACTATCCCTCCCTTTGTCTTTCTTTTTTCACTTATGTACCTTGGGTAGGAGAGTGAGAGTTTGGTGCTGCCAGATGGGGAGGAGGGGAGAAATACTGATGTTTATGGAGAAAGAAAAGCACTAAATAAGGCGGCTGGTCATGGGAGCAGGCAGGTTGTGCCGGTCACCCATCATGGGAGTTTCTTTTGCTTAAAACATGAAATTGTGGGTGAAAGGTGGGATTGGGATTGTAGTAGAGGGTGTGGGAATAGGGGATTGTTTCTTAAAGGACTGGGCTGGGGAGGAAGGTGAGATGCTAGTTCTTTTACTTTCTCCCCCCCCCCACAGAGTCACAAATAACAAATATGAAATTCTTGAATATTTGGGGTCCCAAATATGAATAGTCAGCCGACTGTTTGAAATAAGGTATTTATACACCCCTACTCCCTTGTCCTCAGCCTTGTCTTCTTGCACGCCTGCCCTAGGGGAGTTTACTCACCTTGGGCCCTCTTCCCTCCTGCTCCACCTGGGTGGGGGCAATTGGTGTCTCCCTTAGTTTTACAGCCACCCCTACTCCCCAAGCTACTTTAAAATGCTCATCCAAGTATCATTTAAACCTACCACTAAAGACTGTGGTCTCCTTCTTTGAAGGATGCAGGCCATCTCCCCTCTAGAGATCCAGATCCAGCCAGGATGGCCCCCAGTGCCCAGTGTAGCCATAGTCCTCCTTGCACCATACCTCCAATCAAGTGTTACATGCCTTGGAGCAGAGTGCCCTTTCCTCTCCCAAGGCATACACAGGTAACACCTTGGCAAATGCCCACAGTGCATGCTACTTGCTTGAGGCCTCTCCCCATCTCACTGTAATTTTCCTGTACTACCCCTATCCTGTCCCTTGTCAGGTCATTTGTCCCCAGGTGCACAATGATGTCTCATTCTCTCCCATCTGCTGCTGCCCTAGCAATCTGCTAGATACGCTCTCCATCCCTTTAAGCCAAACTAACTCTCAGGCACGACACCCTCCCTCTCCCGTCTCCCCCATCCCGCTCATATGTTTGTCCTCCTGATAATAGAATCCACCACCAGCAGATACTTCCTCCTTGACTGGGGGCCTCCCCCTCCCTTCTTGGGGCCTCACCTTCTGAGGCCTTCCCACTTCCTCTCTTCCCACTGCTATGGGTGCCTCCTGCCCTATCCTATCAATACAATGAAGGAATTCTGCAGTGGTACAGGCTGAGGAGTGTGTACCCTTTCTGCTACCCCCATCCTCCCGGAGTCCACCAAGGTTCAGCCACTCTGTCTCTGCCTAGGCATCCTCTGGGGGAGCGGTGGCAGACTTGGTAGCCCCTTGATGAGGCAAAACGTCCTCCTTGTCAGTTTGTCCCAAATTCCAGCAACCTCTGCCCTCTATCTAAAGAGGCTAGTACAAATGGGGCAACACCAGTCAGTAGAATGTGTCCCAAAAAACTGCAGCCTCACACCCATTGCACTGCACCGCTTCCATGATCTTTCCTTCCTTTACTAGTTGTCTGTTTAAACTACGCTGTACCCTACTGTCTCCTTTCTACTCCCGCTGTATTTCTACCTCTTGCTTTTGCCTGCCTAAATCTTATTTGTTATCCTACCCTAGATAGGTAGCTCTTGTTTTCCCTTTTCTAACCCACCTACCTGAGCCTAACTTGCCCTAGGTGTCTACTACTCCTTACCCTCTTGCCTGATCTTTATTTATTACCTTACCCTTTCACTTGCCTAAAACTTATTTGTTACTCAACCCTAGATAGGTTATCTCTTATTTTCCCTTTTCTAACCATCCTACCTGTACTGACTTCACCCTTACCCTACCGACCTGTAGCTACTCAGTAGCGGAGCCAGGTTTGGGAGCATTTGGGAGCCAGGAGGGGCCATTCAGTCAATCAAGTGCTCCACAGTGGGCACTAAACATTGAATAATGAAGGTGGTGGGGCACCACTACTCACACTGGGGAAGCAGGAGGGATGACTCTAGCTCCGCCACTGAGCTACCTTCTTTGTTGCTGGATGTTCTAATACAATATAATTACTAATGTGTTTTCTCCTACCTTGATCTGCTATCTTGGCTGCAGCCCACTTAAGAAAGATGCTCCGAGGACTTCCGGTGACGTCATAGCAGTGATGGCAGCCTAAACGAGGTACTCCCCCGATCGATCCCGCAAAATTCCTCCAACCTATTCAATCAAGCGGCATCCCGAAAGATCGATCAAAGGAGGATAGCCTACAATGCCGAAGAAGAAAGGGGACAACAAGTTTGCAATCCTGGCACACCTAAATGAAGAGAAATCCCAAGATGAAGGCTCGGAGAGCGAGGACTCGCAGGCCTCTTCCTCCTCGCATCATGGCAGCGGAGTGACTGTGCAGGCTTCCCACACTATCCTGAAAAATCAAATGGCACAGATGTTGGCAGAGCTAAGAGATTTTCACCGTGAAATGAAATCCACGGCTACAGCTCTCCGTACTGATATTGGGAAGCTTGAGCAGAGGCAGGAAGATAGCGAGGCCCGCATAGCCGGGGCGGAGGGCAGGCTCGATGGCGCGGAGCAGGCTATCTCCCAACTACAAAATGAGGTCAAGGCACTAAAGGATCGAGCTGAGGACGTGGAAAGCAGCAGCAGAAGAAGCAATATACGGATATCGGGGCTCCCCGAAGGCTCGGAGGGTCCGGACATGATTAGCTATGTGCAGAAGCTCCTTAAAGATCTGCTCCCCATACCCGATGGTATTTCGCTGGAAATAGAACGGGCGCATCGCACGTTAGGTCCAAGACCCCCGCCAGGGTCACGGCCGCGTACTGTCCTCGTTAAATTTTTAAGATTTCAAGATAAAGAAGCAGTGCTGAGGGCAGCGTGAGAAAGGAGAACGTGTTCTGGCCTGCAGCGCCTTTATTTTGATAACGACACACTTAGAAATTATGGCACAAGGTGAGCCTCACTCGTATAATGAAAGCGTTGAGGAAGGCTGGAATTAAATTTCGCACCCCATACCCTGCTAGGATGGTTATCCTCTTCCCCGAGGGATCCAGAACAGCGGAGACAGCGGAGGAGGCTGCTATGGAACTTAACAAGAGGCATATCGATATTCCCCAGGTCAGGCCCCCTCAAAAGGAGCCTTCAGTTGCAGCCAAACTCGCCCAGAAGCTGTGGAGCACGGAGCAGAGGGATGTAAGGCGGAGACAAGGAGCTGAGGCCATAAGGAGAATTGTTGGGACCTTGCAAGAAAAGCAAAATTCTCCAGAATGCCTGCAGACACTGGAAACAGTCGCAAAGACATGAAGACAGCAAGTATCTGTCATTTTCATCCAAGGTGCAAGGCTGGGAGGCCGGGGAGGGGAGATGGCGAGGAGGCATACTATGATTAGCCGCTGGTGGGGGAAGATTTCTATGTAAGAAGGGGTGTTCCGTTGCATAGGGTTACTAAATGTAATGGGGGGGGGAGAGAGAGAAGCCTGAGTGAAGAGAGGTGCGCATTGAGAGGTACAGGGCTAGACGGGATGAAATAGCAGGGTTTCCATGGGCCTGAGGTAGCTTGGTGAAGACTGGCTGTGAGTGAGGGAGCGTAGGAAGCATCAGGAGAGAGCCGGTAGCTCGATACTGTTTCCATAAGTGGTATGTAATCGGGCTTCCCGGCTTTGCAAACACGCCACAGAATGGGGGTTGGGAGGTAGGGGAGGAAAAGTGGGACTGTCTTAGGTAGGGAATGGGGACTAATACAGGATGGAGAAGGGAGGGGATAGGTAGCTATGGCCCGGTCGGGAATGGAGTCTTGAGTAGGACCAGATCGCACTCGATATGGGACCTCCGCGTCGAAGTGTGAACGGGGTTTGGCCAGTTGGCTGCAATGCAAGTGAACAGGTGTACTGGATTGGGCCTGGCAGATGGAGCATAATGGTGGGACCGAGGGGAATGTGGAGTAGGACGGGGTCTTGGATGTTGTTGGAAGAGGGGCCCAGGGTGGCTGCTTTTCCGGGGGGCGGGTCTATCCCTGGTGGCGAGCAAGAGGGCCTCACCCTACACTTGAGGCCGCGACGGAAGGGTCCTCGGGTGGGTCGGTTGGAGGGGAGGGTCCCACACGTGGATGCAGCAGGTGGAGGCCATTGGGTAGTCATTTTATCTCTCAGGCACCTCCGCAGGTGGTAGGGTACTGACCCTGGGAAGTGTGATCTGAGCTTGGAGGGAGGAGGGAAAAAAGGGGGGGTACAACCTCCTGAAGCGGGGGGGATGGAGGTGGGGGCGGCTTGGCAGAACAATTTGCACAGATTCTCCCATGGAGATCACTGGGAGGCCTTCATCTTGCTAGACCGGAGTATCCCCTACCCTCAAGTGCCGAGGGAAGTGAGTGGGTGGGGTTGACTGGGGAGGTTAATAATCCCAGTGTGAGCCTTGGAGCTGCGGAGGGGTGGTGGGATTGGCCCTTTGGGGGGGGTGGCGGATGTCCCTTGCAGCCCGTGGTGCTGGGTGGTGTTCGGCTTGTGGGGGAAGCCTGTTCTGTGGGGCCCCCCCTTCCCCCGGAATTCTGGGTAATGCACAGTGGGCCAGACCACATACTGCCCAAACGAAGTCTGGATCCTGGGGGGCGGGTGTTGCAGGTGGGTCACCTGCCTGTTGTCCCCACATGCTGTGCATGGCAGTGGGGTCACACTGAAACCTGAACGGGTACTCCAATATGCAGAGTTCTCTTCTCATTCCCCTGTAAAACATTCCAGGGAACGCAGGGGGACAACGGCTGCATATAGTTGTCACCCAATCCACTTTCCCATTCCCCATAGCATGGTGTGCTAAAGCTCAGTGCTCTGGGCTCTCGGCAAGGTTACCTTGCCAAAGGGTCAGGTCCTGATCCGTGGAAGTACTAGTTTCTTAATGTTTAGTATTAGAGTCTATAAACGTTGTGTAATGTTGGTTATTGTTAGACTAGCTTATTGTTGTCCTGTTATCTGTTTTATGTCAGTCGCCAGCCACAGTCAACTCAGCTCGGTGGGGGTGCCCCCCCATGGGGGGCGGGCCCAGGGCCCCGGTGATGCCGCAGGGGCGTAAATCCGAATGCAGCTATTGAGCACAAATGGACACTGCTAAAGTAAAACTACTTTCCCTAAATATAAATGGCCTTGCTTCTCCCATCAAGAGATCAAAGACCCTTGCTTATATCAGACGCTCAAAAGTTGACTTAACATTTTTGCAGGAAACCCACATGAACACCGTGGAACACACAAAGTTAGCCAAACTCACCAGGGGACAGGTGTTTCATTCTTCGGCCAAGTCCGGCAGACGCAGGGGAGTGGCTATTATCATCTCCCCGGGTACTCCCTTTACGGTTAATGATATGTGGGCTGACCCGGAAGGTCGCATGATTTTGGTGCAGGGGGTTATGCACGGTAAGCAGGTGACCCTGGTAAATCTATATTTCCCCCCGGGAATGCTGGTGGCACAACTTAGACCACTTTTGGATAAAATCATGCAAAAAACGAAGGGAGTGCTCATGATGGCGGGTGACCTTAACTTTGTTATGGATCCCTATTTGGACTCCACTAGTATGAAACCTCCTAGGATGTCAGCTACCCAAAGGTTTTTTAAAAGATTTGCGACTGAGGCAGGTTGGGTGGATGCCTGGAGACGGCTCCATCCCCACTCGAGAAATTATATCTTTTATTCTGCTGTTCATCATACGTACACCCGCATTGACCAGGTATACACGCACGTAGAGAATCTGGGGATGCTGAATGAGGTGCATATTGGAGACATCGCTGTCTCGGATCATGCCCCTCAGATCTCCATATGGGACTTCGATCTCCGGCCTAAACGAACGGCTTGGAGGTTGAACCCATTTCATTTACGCTCTAAAAAGTTCCGTGATTTTCTCGTAGAGAAGATTCAGGAGATTAAGGAGGATAACCCGATTTCAGATTCTACCCCTGCTATTTATTGGGATACGATCAAAACAGTATTGAGGGGACACTTAATAAAATTCACAGCAGAACAAGAAAAACAGCGGAGGGCGCGGAGACGGGAGCTAGAGGACACCCTCCGCTTTTTACAAATGGCACATAAACAAGGGGACACAACGGTGCTCCCCCAACTGCAGCAAACCAAGTTTGAACTAGACAGGCTGGTGCAGCAGCAGACCGAGATGGCCCTCACTTTCTTACATCAGAAATTCTATGAAGTCGGGCCGAGGGCTACTCGGATGCTGGCGTACCAAGTCCGAAAACAAAAAAAGGTGGCCACGGTTACCTCAATCCTTCATCCCTCAGGGGGCCGGAGTTAACCAAGTCCCAGGATATCGCAGAAGCTTTCACTGCATACTACCAGTCCTTATATACCCCAGAAAAGCAGGTTCCCACACATCATGTGTTGGAGTTCCTACGAACGGTCACTCTTCCATGACTCACAGAAGCCCAGGGCCAAGCTCTGGTTGCACCGATCTCGGATGCGGAATTGCTGACTGTCATAAAGAATGCCAAGTCTCAGAAGTCTCCCTGTCCAGATGGATACGGTGCAGAATTCTACAAGGTAACTAAGACCCAAGTCCTTTCAAACCTTCGCAATGTCTTTAATTGGGTTATGGAGGGGGAGCCCCCCCGTCCTGGGCTTACGCCTCGATATCGGTCATTCCCAAGCCAGATAAGAACCCACAGCTGTGTGCCTCCTACAGGCCGATTTCGGTACTTAATCAAGACTATAAATTCTTTATCGTGATTTTAACTCATAGAGTGGATCGGATCCTCCCCTCACTGATTCATAAGGATCAGACTGGGTTTGTCCGAACGCGTACAACCACAGATAACATTAGGTGAACCCTACATGTGATGCATCACATGCAGTCGGAGGAAGCCCCGTCCTTGTTGGCCAGCCTGGATGCCGAAAAGGCATTTGACAGAGTGTCATGGCAGTTTCTTTATGAAACACTACATAAATTAGGCTTTCCCTCCGCTTTTATAAAGGTCCTGCAAAACATTTACTCTGCCCCGCAGGCTTGCGTAAAGGTCAATGGCCATCATTCCAGATATTTTCCATTATATAGGGGAACAAGACAGGGCTGCCCCCTCTCGCCTCTTCTGTTTGCGGTCTTCATAGAACCCCTGGCCCAGAGGATCAGGGAGGCACAGGAAATTACGGGGGTGGAAGTAGGTGGAGTGGAGCACCGATAGCCCTTTATGCTGATGATATATTGCTATACTCTGCTCAATCCAGAGCAATCCCTCCCTGCAGTCAAATTGATATTAGAGGACTTTGGCGCGGTATCGGGGTATAAGCTAAACCTCAATAAAACGGAGATGCTCCCTTTTCACTACTCTCCCACACAGGGGTTAAAAACCACCGTCCCTGGGAAGTGGGATTTAATAAAACTTAAATACCTCGGTGTACACATACCGAAATCCCCCCGGGAATTTTATAAGTACAACTATATCCCATTGGTGATGCAACTCAAAACAGACCTGGCCGCGTGGGCGGCCCTCCCTTTTGGGCTGGCACGCAAGATAGACCTTATTAAAATGGTCTCCCTTCCTAGAGCACTGTATCTGTTTCAGAATATTCCGATCCAGATTCCTATGCAAACCTTTAAGGAAATAAATAGACACATCACCAAATTTATATGGTCTAACAAAAAACCTCAGGTACAGCTCAAGACTCTTACCCTTCCTAGGGACGAGGGAGGCTTGGGTCTCCCAGACTTCAGGCTCTATTACCAGGCAGCAAATATAACGTACATGATGTCCAGACAAACCAGAATAAACTCCCACACTGGCTAGATATAGAACGGTGTTGATGGACGACTATATGCTTTATAGCTCCCTGTACAGATCCAGGGACAGGGGGAAGAAATTCCCACAGGGGAACCCTGGCTTGAGGCCCGTGTAAAGGGCTGGCACAGTATTCAAAATAGTTATCAGCTATCCACATTTCTGCCACTTTTATGCCCAATCCCCAGTCTGAGTGACTTCTTCCAGGAGCCCCTAATGGCGGTTTCGGCAGTGGGAGGAGGGGCCTGAAATACTTAAGTCAAATAGTCAGTCAAGGTATAATGTGGGCTTTCAATGAGGTTCAAAAGGAATTTGGTATTCCAAAGGAAGACTTCTTCCGTTACCTACAACTAAGGCACTATAAGGAGGGTCTTCCCCGGGAAATCTGGGATCAGGAGTGGATCCCATCACTGGTACAAACCCTAACAGTACACATTAAGACTCATAGGCAAAACAACCTGATATCAATGTATTATCGGTCCTTGAGGACCCAGAGTTCCACCGGCACAGATGGCATTCGAGACTGCTGGAGCCAAGAAGCGGGCTACTTGATTGCCCCAGAGGATTGGCAAAGAGCATGGAAATATTCAGCTAAGGTATCCAGCTCGCATGTCTGGAGGGAGTTTTCTTGGAAATGCTTGATTCGTTATTTCAGAACCCCTGCAATTACGGGACACTATGCCCCGGGCCGGGGGACGGGCTGCTGGCGCCTTTGTGGTGCTACAAGGGCTGATCACACCCATGTGATGTGGAGCTGCCCCTCCCTGAAGCCTTTTCTTGCCTGCCTGCAACACCAGTTTCAGCAGATCTTTGACCCACAGTTTCGGTTGACAATGGAGGTGGTACTGTTTCTGGTCCTTCCCTGGGACATGCGCGGCCCAACGACTAGACATCTCCTACTTTTACTCCTCACAGCAGCCAAAAAAGCTATCACAAAACATTGGCTGACGCCTAAGGTGCCCACCATACAAGACTGGTGGACTATTACTAAACAAATCTATGTCATGGAAAAAATAACACATAGCCTAAATAACCAAGATGGGAAATTTGCGACTAAGTGGGCCCGATGGCAAATCTATTATCTGTTGAAGGACCCAACCTTTGTTCCATGAGGGTGGGGGATGGCTGTGGGCCGCCTGGGTTTCCCTTTTCTCTCGTGTCCTGCTGGTTCCGGGAGTCCTGGTCGTGATGGGTGGGGGTGGACCCATTGCTTGGGGGCGTGTGGCCCGCCTCTGGGGGGGCACCCTCATCGAGCCCCCCTGCTGGGGGATGCATGGAGATTAGCCCCTGAGACTTGTACTACAGTTATACTGTGTTTTTTGTGACCTTATAAGCAGCAGACTATGGACTATCCTGCATAGACTAAGTTGGGTCGATACTTCAGACTGAAGGGCCTGGGCACTAGGCATGCCGAGTGTGGAGCTAATAGGACTAAAAGTAAGAACTACCCTATTTGGGATTTGCAATGTACTGTTAAGTTATGGGCACTATATCCCCACTGAGACTGCTTTTGAAATGTATGAATTCTTTTTTAATTATGGTTGATGGCCTGGCTGACTTATGTGTAAATAAGTTAAAATATTAATAAAAATTATATTTACAAAAAAAAAGAAAGATGCTCCACTCCTGTTCTATCCCACTCACGTAATGGGGCATTAGCATGAGGGGACACGTTGGGTGAGAGCTTGAATCTATCCCCAAGTCAGAGCTTCCTGGTTCACTCTGCCAGCAAGCTAAAACCAACCTGCAGTCCCAGGCCAGAGAATTATCCTCCCTCCCCCAAACTACAGGGGTCGATGCTAGTGTGGCTAGTCTCAAATGTATCCTACAGTCAGCAATAAACACATCAATCCAAACAGGTTTCACCACAACGTGCCCCCACCTGTGTTTACAAAAAACAAAAAGCCTTTTCCAGTTCTGTGACAAAAGCAGGCAGACTCTGATTAAGGCTGAAGCTGCAGGAGTGAGTCTTACAATTCTTGTTTACTTCCTACCTGTGGTTATTCTTAGCACAGAATCCTTTTTATTTTAACAAGAGTTTCCAAATTGAAAGAAACATAGAAACATAGATAATGATGGCAGATGATGACTGCTGGGCCCACCTAGTCTGCCCATTTTTCCTTACGTAGTGCATACAGCAGACCCTACTTGATCTCTGGCTCTGCTTCCCCTAACCTTACCACTAAGGTTCCCTTATGCCCAAGGGTCAACCTTAACCTTTTTTTGCACTAGCCAGCAGGACAAGTTGATTCTAAATTGCTCTAGCCAGCAGATGGCTGCACTAGCCCAGAATTACATTTTGATCACTTATACAGGAAAAAATGCAAGCTGAGAAATACTCTGATTATTACATTTATCGTGCTCCCACACTGCGTGCTGCCCCAGCAGAAAAAAGACTGCAATGCCATCACACACAGTAAGCCTCCCAAATTGTTTTCTACCATGGCCTCCTGCCTTCCTCTTTCTGCACCCCCACTGAACCAGAGGATACCACAACAGCAAATGTTTTATCAAGCAGTCCTAGCTCTGGACACACAATAACTGACATCATTATGCACCTCACCACACTCTCACCCCCACCCACAAGGCAATGAACAGAGTCAGACAGCGAAAGGCTCTCTAAGCCTTCGCCCACCGGCTCCCTGCCCTCTGGAACTCCTTTCCCCTCACTGTACGAAGCATGCCTACCACGCTATCCATTAAAAAGCACTTCAAGCACCTCCCCCCTTGCAAATGCTTCCACCCTCCCTAATTTCCTAGCTGCCACTGGCAATGCAGACCTAACCTCTGTTACCACCCAACCCTAGCCCTACATGCACAATCCTAGCTGCACATTACTTGTGCATGTTTATCCTGTACCAAAGCTCCTAGCCTTATTATGCTAGTTCGTGCATTGTTAGTGTCGACTGTAACATACATTGTTAGGCTCTACTTTTGTTTAAGATGTAATCAATGCTTATTTTTACTTATTCCTCCATATCTCTTGTCATGTTTTAGATGTGTATATATTTTATGTATGTATTGCACCTTGAAATGAGCCTTGGTTCAGTGTGCCTTTCCCAGATATCAACTTTTAAATAAAAATAAATAAATAAATAAACATCACTGTGTGATCAGCTGGAGACCCACACTTCTGGAAGTTTTTGTATGGCGTCAGGTGAGCCAAAAGCACATCTAGGATTTCTTTGGGAGGGGGCTACACAAACCTAAGGGGCTTGGGAGATAGAAAACATTATGACATTTTTTTTTTTAAAGGCACTGATTTTAACATGCTGTACCCCAAAAATAACAGATTTTTGTTTAAATTGTCCTTTCATCAGCCAAGGGGAAACAGTACACAGGCATGATGCAATACTACCTCTGTTTCTATACAGGATGATTTATGCATCCCAGGAATGCATATTTTAACCTTTCAAATTACATATTTTATTAAGGTTTATTTGTGTAACATACATGCCCAAAAGTTTTGTTTTGAATGAAAAGACATGCTGGGTGGGTCTCCAGGCCAACCTGGCAAGGAGTAGGGAAACCTCCTCCCTCACCCAGGGACCACCAGGGCCACTGCCTCTGCCTCAAAGCTTTCCAAGAAAGAGGAGCGGTTGGACCATTGTGGGCTCAGGGAGGGTGAGAGTGGTGGAAAAGAAGCACATCTCTACAGCTGTACCTCTCCACAACGCATACACTGTTCTGGTGGAGCATGGTTCCTCTATGGAGGCACCCACAGTGGAGACCTAGGAGGATACTGGGAACCTCCACAAAGAAGACCTACAGAAGGGTGGCATGAGACCCCACAGGGGAAGGAAACAGCTCCTGGTGGGGGACTCAGTTGATAGAGGGGTAGAACTGGGGGAGGAAGGGGAAAGGGAGGTAACGTGTCTGCCTGGTGCCATGACTTGGAGGGACAGGAAGTGAATCCTCAGGATCGTGGGAGCAGCTGCACGGGAGAGGGAAATGGATGTCATTGTACACCTAGGGACAAATTACCCAGCTGGAAGTGGGATCAGAGCAGTGCAGGAGGAGTTTGTGGAGTTGGGAAGCAGCCTTAGACAAGTAGCATGCATAGTAACCTTCATAGAGGTGCTGCCTGACTATGGCATGGGTGAGGCTAGGGTACTCTGCACCATGGGATTCAATGAATGGTTACAAAACTGGTGTGGAGCACAGGGTTTTGACTTCACTGGGGACTGGGGGTGCACATGGAGGGATGCAGACCTACACTGGCACAATGGTCTGCATCTGTCCAGGAGGGGAACCAGGGTCCTAGGCGACAGGTTTAAATGCTTCATTGGCAAGCTTTTAAACTAGCCAAGGGGAGAGGCACTGAAAAAGAACAAGGAATTCCCAGTCTCCCTCCACAAAACAGGGTAGTTAGCGAGGTAAACATTAAGGTAGAGAGACCCATTGGGAGCAGGACAGGGAGAAATGGAGAAAAAGGCAGTAAGGACAGGGATGGGGCTAAAAGAAGTAAGGCCATCAAAAATGGGGTGTGATGAGTACCCATAGTCTGGGTAACAAGCTTCCTGAACTAGTGGCCTTTGATGGAAGAGGGATGCCTGGATATCGTGGCAGTCACAGAAACATGGTACACAGAGAACCATGACTGGGATGTGAACATACCAGGGTCCTCAATCTGCAGGAGGCACAGGGAGGGTAGAAGAAGAGGAGGAGGAGGAGGAGGAGGAGTAGCTCTCTACATAAGGGAAGGGATCAAAGCAATGGAGCTAAAGGGTAAACAGGGAAGAGAGGAGGCACTGTGGGTCACCTTGGAGACAGTAAATGGCACCACAATCTGCACAGGGTTGTGTACAGACCCCTGCCTCATGGGGAGGAAATGAACAAGGAAATGATAGAAGGCATCCTAAGAATGGCAGAAAAAGGGGAGATATTGTTGATGGGGGACCTGTATATGACAGATGTTAACTGGAGTGTATTTTCTGCAGTCACATCCAGGAGCAGGGTTATTCTCGATGCCCTCCAGGGGGCATGCCTCAGACAGCTAGTGTTGGAACCCACTCAGGAGGGAGCAATCTTAGACCTGATACTCTCAAACAGGGATGGAAAGAGGATCTTAGATTTAGAACTGGGTAGCCATCTTGAAACATACAACCACCAAACATACAAACATACGAAGAAGCCAGCAGAAGAAGGTCATTTGGTCTATCAAGTCTGTTCGACTTGCAGGGTCCACAGCTTGAGCTACTGTCCCTGCCCCCTCTCCCCACTCCTCCCAACCTCCCTACCCATGAACCTTACCCTCCCCATGTACCTGTCCCAGCCTCTCTTAAAGCTGCCCACTGTCTTCAATGAGATTACCTCTTCTGGCAGTGCATTCCAAGTGTCCACCACCCTGTCTGTGAAGAAGTGCTTTCTGACCTCCCTCCTAAACCTCCCACACTCCAGCTTAAGACTGTGCCCCCTCATGTTATGGTTGCCACTCAGCTTAAAGAGACTCTCCTTATCAACCTTATTTATCCCTTTCAAGTACTGGAAGGTCCCAATCATGTCCCCTCTCTCTCTCTCTCTCTCTCTCTCCTGTCTTCCAAGGAGTACATGATCAGTGCCTTCAACCTCTCCTCATATGCCTTACCCTGCTGACCAGCTATCATCTTTGTAGCCCTCCTCTGGATCTTCCCCAGCAGGTTAATGTCCTTTTTTGAGGTGTGGGCACCAGTACTGAACTCCATACTCTAGATGTGGCTTTACCAGTGACCTGTACAAGGGTAGTATAACCTCCTCTCTCTCCCCTACTACTGATCCCCTTAGATATGTATCCCAGCATATTGTTTGACTTTGCTGCTGCTTTCTTGTGTAACCCCCCCCCCCACAAATGGGGGTTCCTAAAAGTCTTCCTGGAGCTTGCCTAAATGCTCCATGCCTAACTGGTGCTCGGCTTGAGGCCGCTAAATGCGGGAGTTGTGAGTGCTTTTAAAGCCTCCAGTACTGTCTCTTTAAGAGCTGCCTGCTCGCAGGTTTTGGTGGTTTGAATGGGGGGACTGGGGCTTCTCTGTTCTAATCCCACCCTGGGCTGCTGTCTGATTGCTCCGTTTCTGCAGTCACTAAGAGCGCAGAGGGAGCCCATCTGAAAGATGTAACTGTTTCCCTGAAAACATTTAGAGCATGGGTGAGATTGCAGTTTTGTCTAACCTGTCTTTATTGCAGCTGGAACTTTGTGCAGTGCCCCTCTCTTTTGGACCAGGACTGTTCTGAAGGGTCCAATAGTAGCCAGGGGACATCTAAAATGGCATAAATAGTGACCAACCAGAATCAGGACTCAAGCTGGAGCTAGCTGACCAATGAGGATACATCTAGTGATTCTGGGAAGTGGAGTTCTGGACCATGGCACCTTTTTGCACCAATGAGGGCAGAATTAAGTGACTGGCACCTGCAGCCCTCCAATGGGATTGGGTGGCGACCGAATGAGGATTCTCTGCCTGACCTGCCAAAGGGAGAGAGTCGTTGTGTCTGTGAGCGAGGAAGGAGCTCTGGGCTCCTGCACCGTTGAGTTTAAGGCCAGATTCGGGCATTTTGAATTGCCGGCAAGTTCAGACTAAATCCACTGGGCAGCGGTCAGAGGAGGCTGTGCAGGAGCGTGGCTACCTACCAGGCTCAGCCTGTAGAAGACTGGAGAATCTGCTTGAATCGCACTCGGTCTGTCAGGATTAGTGAAGCTGCATTGGTTTGGCCCCGGTGTATGCAGTGCAAGTGATCGGGAAGTACAGCAGCTGCCTGGTATGGTACCCCTCTGCCTTTCATATAAATGTGTAGAGAAGTGTTTGATATCCAGGTTTGGTACTGCGAGTGGTGTGAGAGCACTCTGTCTACTGAAGTTGTGAGCACTAAATCAGGGGAGCTCCCTGTCAAATGGCCCTAGTGAGGGCAAGACCTTCTGGCTACTCTATTGGCTACACCAACTGAGCCTGCTGGCTCTATTTAATCTTCGAAGGATTCAGATGCTCGTTTCATATCAGGGCCCCAACCAGCTGCATCGAGGGACTAGCCTTTATGGCCTGGGTACCGAGACAGTGACTTATAGGTTAGGCCTGTGCACAGTGCCCTAGATAGATACTTATATATTAGAGTGGTAAGCTAACTAACCTGATCACTCCAGTCCCTGTTATTTCCCCCCTAAATAAATCAGATAGATCATTTTGCAACGGTATACAGGCTAGCTTGTGTGTTTATGGTGAATTACTGTACAGTGATTATTGTGTAACAGCGACTTACTTTTCAGGGGGTCCCTGGAGCAAGTTGATTGGTTCAAGCCAGGGAGTAAGTGTATATTGCAAGGGTACTGTGATTGATTGGTGTTGGCCACTAATGGGAAGAAAGGGGGGTTGCATTGACCCAGAGGGCTGTGACCAAGTAATATCAGACTATCTTAACCCCGACCTCTGGGTGGAGGCACCGGCCATTGGATCCAGGCCCCTCAACCTGTTACTGGCAAATCAGGCAGGGGTAGTAACCCTTGGGATAGTGCCCCCTAGAGGTTAAATTTTGGAGGCACCGCTGGGATTAGCATCCCCTAGTGGCCGAGTGGACGAAGTACCTAAATATGGATAAATTAAAGGAAAAACTGGAAGGGGATATCATGGCTAAGATTAAGCTGGACCCTATTAAGACGGTGGTACATAAACTGATGGGGTGGGGTGAAGCAGAAGAGTTGGACTCTCAGAAAATTGTGTTACTACTAGATGTACCTCTGGGGACAACGAATGCTGACCTTATTTCTGCAGTGGAGCGTGTTAAATGTTTAGTCAAGGTAGAGGTGAAGTGGCGTATGGCTGATCTACTCGGTCAGACTTTGCAGGTGTTACTCTTATGTAGTACAGCCATCAACCCCGAGAGGGTACCCCCAGTGATCTACCCGGAAGGTGCCCAACAGGGGTGGAGGGTCATTCACATCCGGAGTGGGTCAGTCACCCCCAGGGGGTCTCCCAGACTAATAGCTCCAAAGATAAACTGCTTAAATTGTTAGCTGTGGAGGGGAGGACTACCCAAGAGTTACTGCAGGCGTTGGACCTTTCCAGCGACCCCACCCCCCAGGCTTCTCCCGGTACCTCTCCTGGGCCCCCCAAGAGTTCTGTTTTGGCCCCACCGCCCCTAGTGGTTACCGCTATACAGCTAGATTCTTACCGTAGGCTAAAACTTTTTTCTGGCACAGTGCCAGTGCCTTCAGGGGAGGATGATTTGGAGGCATGGATGGACTATGCCACCCCCCAGTCCAGGATAGGCAGTGCTCTGAGGGGGAGAAATGAAAGAGACTGATGGAGAGCCTGTGGGGCCCAGCTTTGGAAGCCATTCAGTTCTTGCAGGCTACTAGCCCGGAAGCTACCGCAGCAGAGTATCTTTCTGCTTTAGAGGGAGTGTTTGGAAGTACAGAAACTGGGGAAGACTTATTATGGAAATTAAAGTCTGCCAAGCAATGGAGGAATGAGAAGTTGTATGCCTTTATTACTAGGGTGGAAAGGGCCTTGTAGAAGGCCTATCAAAAAGGGGGGATCACAGCCACAGCCTTGAACTAGGTCAGGTTGGAGCATGTTTTGAAATCTGCTAGATTTTCCAGTGTGATATTGTTAAAACTTAAGTTACATGATTGACGGGCTGCCCTGCCTGAGTACTGTCAATTGATGAGGAAGATTCGAGAAGTAGAGACTGATGAGGAGGGGTGGGAACCCTATGTGGGGGCTGTGAATCTGTGCCAAACCCCTGAGTCTAGCGAACCCGATGAGACCCACCTTTTGAAGGGGCCCTGATGTTTCCCCTGTATCCCCAGAGTCACAAGGAGGGGTGGGGGTGCATGCCATTTCCTCTGATCCCCAAGTAGAAAGTGAGTTGAGGGCCGAGATTAGAAATTTACGAGAACTGGTGAGAGACTTGAAGCAAACTGCTATCCACCCTGTTAGGTTTGGGGAACCAGAGTTATCTAGAAACAAACGCCCTAACCAAGGGGAGCCCCCTCGCCCCCAGGATGGCCCCCAGCAGACAAAGTATTCCCCTCCCAATAAAGACCCCCGGGACCCCAAGTTCTGTTACCATTGTGGGGAGGATGGACACTTTCAGACTGAGTGCCAGTTGCTGGAGAATTTAAGGAAGGTTAACAGCAGGCTGATCACCTGGCATCGCAGGGCCTACACCCGACCCCCTAGGAAGAGTTTTGTGACCCGGGCCAATGCCCAAGCAACTGCCAAAGCTGTACCCCCGAATGGTCTGATGTGGTGGGGCCTTCGATGGAGGCCCCGGTGCGAGTGAATGGGATACCCACCCGGGCTGTGTTGGACAGTGACTCTCAGGTGACCATTATGTTCCAGGACTGGTATCAGACACACCTGCCTGAGGTGCCACTACAACCCTTGGATGGTCTACATGTATGGGGGCTGAGTGATAAGGCCTACCCGTATTTGGGGTATATCCAGATCTGGTTGTCTTTTCCTACTTCTTTTGCTGGGGTAGACAAACAAGTGGAAACCCTGGCCTTAGTATGCTCCCCCCCCACTGGACTGTATGATGGGGTACCCTTGTTGATTGGGACCAATGCTCACATGTTTGGTCGATTAGCACAATTGTGTTCTGAAAAGCAGGTGTCCAGGACTGGGCAAGCTCTTAGAATACCTGCCTTGATCCAGAAGGCCTATGAAACTCAGAGAAAGGCTAGCCAGGAGGAACCTGAAGGCCCGGTGGGTGTCGTCTGGAGGAAGGATCCGGAGCTGTTGCTATTAGCCCAAATGCTCAGTGTGTTTTGCAGGGTGAAGTCCAGATTAAAAAAGAAGTTAAGAATGAGCTATTGATGCTGGATGCACATGGGGAGGGAAAGTTGCCTGAGGGGCTGCTGGTTAAACCCAGTATCTTGCCTGCTAGAGCCCACGCTTTGCCAGAAGGGTGATGGTTCAAGTTCATAATGTGTCTGACAAAGAGATTCGAGTAAATATAGGTTTCACCCTGGCTAGCGTGCATTGTGCAGACACTGCAATGCTACCTAATAGCAAGGGTTCGGGGAAGGATGACAGAGTAATGCCCGACTTGTTTGATTTTGGTGACTCCCTGTTGCCTGCTGAATGGAAAGTGAAGATCAGTGAGAAGCTTGCCCAAAGAGACCAGGTATTTTCCCCTAAAAGAATGGAACGTGGGATGTGTGCAAGGAGCTGCGCATCATATCTGGCTGCATGATGAAAGGCATTTTCAAGAGAGGTCTCGGCACCTGGCCCCTGCTGACATAGATGATATGAGACAGCATCTGCAGGAGATGCTTGCTGCTGGTGTGATACAAGAATCCAGGAGCCCCTATGCCTCCCCCATTGTAGTAGTGAGGAAAAAGAATGGGACCATTTGGATGTGTGTGGATTACCATACCTTAAATCAGCGGACCATCCCAGACCAGTATACCATGCCACGCATACAGGACGCCTTGGACTGTCTAAACGGCAGTAAGTGGTTCTCTGCGTTAGACCTCCGCAGTGGGTACTATCAGATCCCGATGGCTCTGGAGGATTGAGAGAAGACTGCGTTTATTTGCCCCCTAGGCTTCTATGAGTTTATACGGATGCCTCAAGGAATTTCAGGTGCCCCAGCTACTTTTCAGCACCTGATGGAACGTGCTGTGGGGGACATGAATTTGCTCGAATGTTTGGTTTATTTAGATGATGTTTATAGTGTTTGGCAGTTCCTTGGAAGAACATGAAAGTCGATTGTTCAAGGTCCTGGATCGGCTGGAAGACTTTGGTCTTAAATTATCTATAGACAAGTGCCAATTCTTTCAAACATCTGTAAAATATGTGGGCCACATAGTATCCACTGAAGGCATAGAGACTGACCCCAGCAAAGTAGAAGCTTTAACCACTTGGCCCCAACCAAAAAATTTGAAGGAGCTACAGCAGTTCCTGGGGTTCTGTGGCTATTACAGACGATTTATTAAAGACTACTCTCAGGTGATCCGCCTCCTGCTTAACCTTACGCAAGGGTACCCCCCGACCCATAAAAAGTATAAGAAGACTGTACAATCTGGGACTGAAAAAAATTATTTCCGCCCAAATGATGTGTTTGGCACCCACTGGACTGCTGATTGTGAGGAAGCTTTCTGTGACATTATATATCAACTTACTCATGCCCCAGTGCTGGCCTATGCTGATCCTGCTAAACCATATGTTCTTCATACTGATGCCAGTCTGCAAGGATTGGGGGGTGTACTGTATCAGGAGCACTCGAATGGTCTGTGACCTGTAGCTTTTGCCAGCTGCAGCTTGACCCCTTCTGAAAAGAACTACCCAGTGCACAATCTAGAGTTCCTAGCTTTGAAGTGGGCCATTGTTGATCAATTCCACGACTATTTGTATGGGGCTAAGATACTGGTGAAAACTGTATACTGGTGAATCCTTTGACATAGGTTCAGACCTCAGCCAAGCTGGATGCCACTGGTCATAGGTGGCTCTCTGCATTATCCACCTACAACTACGCTGTTGAATACTGAGCAGACCTAAACTATATAGATGCTGATGCTCTCTCCCGGAGGCCTGTGTCCCGAGCCGATTGGGTCAGGTTGTCAGAACCTGACATTAGAGCCCTTTGCCAGAAATTCGACAAGGAAGAACAGGTGTCTCCTGATGCTGTGGACTGCATGGTGGATTGTTTGGGCCCATCTGAGAACTGTATACCTGCTGCTTACTGCCATTTTTCTGCATTGGACACTAGTACACTGCCTCAGTTCAATAATGATAGTCTCCAGCTGGCTCAGTCCTGAGATCCTATGATACAAACTGCCTTAGAGGCACTGCAAGTAAGGAGAGATGTGTCACAACTGCGTTCTACTAACCTGAGAACCGCCCTGTTATACAAAGAAGGTCCAAAGTTGAAGCTGATCAATAACCTATTATACCAGGAGACCATAGACAAAGAGGGGTGAGTAGACAAACAACAACTGGTGCTGCCCACTGCTTTTAGAGAACTGGTGTTGAGGTCCCTGCATGACCACATGGGACATTTTGGCATAGACCGAACTCTTGACTTAGTGCGGACCCGATTGTATTGGCCCAAAATGAGTACTGACATAGAGCAGTATGTTAAGACCTGCAGCCGCTGTTTACAAAGAAAAGCCCTGCCTCAAAGAGCTGCCCCCCTGGTCAATATCACTACCAGCGCCCCTATGGAACTGGTTTGCATTGATTTCCTGAGTTTAGAACCCGATCTGAAGAATATCAGTGGGTCGCGAGGGCTCAGGAAACAGACCGCCTTCCCCAGCACTAGCAGCCCAAGCAGGGACCAGACCACTCTCGCTCACCCCCCCCCCGGACCACAGATCTTAGAGTGGGTCGCGAAGGCTCAGGAAGCAGACCTCCCCCAGCACCACAGCAGCCCAAGCAGGGACCAGATCGCTTCCTCACCACCCCCGACCACAGATCTTAGAGTGGTCGCGAGGGCTCAGGAAGCAGACCACCCTCCCCAGCACCAGCAGCCCAAGCAGGGACCGGATCGCTCTCGCTCACCCCCTCCCCCGGACCACAGGTACGGCAGACCACGGAGTACAGGACTGCTGAAGCGCTCAGTTTAAATTTGGCGCCTAAACTTGGACTTTGTTCAGCGCCTGCAGCTAAACATCAAAAACTTACTTATTCTCCATACATAGGCGACTGACTAACTGGA
The DNA here is from genome assembly GCA_016271365.2 of Neoceratodus forsteri. NCBI lineage: Eukaryota > Metazoa > Chordata > Ceratodontiformes > Ceratodontidae > Neoceratodus > Neoceratodus forsteri. Next base: position 111,212,937 of record CM057451.1, read on the forward strand.
GTACTGTGTTTAGATCTGCTCTTACTGTGTAGCCATGCATTTCTTAAATAACGTAAAATCGCAACTACTGATAGTTTAAAACAGTACTGCTAGTAACTCAAGCACTGTATTACAGACTGCTCATACTGTGTAGCCATGCGGTGGTAAAGTTAGGGATCGCGATTTCTGAAAACTTCTGAATAATTTAAAGCTGCTCTTTGTCCTACCTGCCCCGCCTCCTCAGTCCAGTATTTTTAATCCCTTCTCTCTCCCCAGATCTTAGAGTGGGTCGTGAGGGCTCAGGAAGCAGACTGCCCTCCCCAGCACCAGCAGCCCAAGCAGGGACCGGATCACTCTTGCTCACCCCCGGATCACAGGTACGGTAGACTACAGAGTACAGGACTGCTGAAGTGCTCAGTTCTATCCCTGCTGCACTGCGTGCCAGCCCCACCGCCCCTACCACCACCCTTGGTCGTCTCTCCACTTTATAGCCAGTATCACGTGAGACTGTAGAACCAATCAGCCCACTTTGCCATCTGCAGATTATACTGGCTGAACACTAGAGGGACCCTGCTTGCCTATGCCCTCCTATCTCTAACAGCAATATACATAATGACTCCTTTAGGTCTTGGATTATTCATGCTGCTCCTCTTCACCCCAACCCTGTTACAAAAACACAGTTCTAAATCCCCTGACACTGCGATATATGTTCTTATGCTAGCCTCTCATCCACCCCCACTCCTCTAACCCTCCTTCTACCCCCTTTCTCCACCAACACCCCACACGCTGGTTCGCCTAACTGGCCCAGCTCACCCCCTGCACCCATACCTCCAGAGACCACAGCAGCAGGTGGTACCCCTGCGCTAGCCCTGCCCACCTTTAGCTCCCTGCCCATCCCCTGCACTGCCTCCCGCAAATCCTCCCGACTGCCCAGACATCGCTACCACCACAGCCGCAGTCCCTTACTCCGGTTCACCATCCTACTCCTCCTGCTCTCTGGTAATGTCCACCCCAACCCAGGCCCAGGACCCGCTACATCGCCCTCCATAGGGCATGGCCTCCGCATTGCCTACATGAATATCTGCAGTCTACCAAAAAAGACTGCTGCACTCCAATGTTGGGTCTCCCAACATAAGCCCGACGTCCTGGCCATAGTGGAAACTTGGCTCTCACCATTGACCCCAGACTCGGGCGGTCTCCTCCTGGCTTCTCCTCTTCAGAGAAGATCGTGGGTAGCTGGGGTTACAGTCTACCTAACGAATTCCCTCCTGGGTCATGCCCCAAGGCACTTGAAGCTCGATCATGGGGCCCAAGCAATCACCTTAAAATCTCCCGAGCCAGGCCGGCCCTCTTTACTCACCATGACATATGTACCTCACTAAAACAAAACCAAGCTATCCGCTCCCTCACTGATTACCTCACTACCCTGCCACACAAGGCAGAACAGCTCATAGTGGGAGATCTCAACATCAATTGGCTCAGTGCTACCTCAGCACAAATTAAAGATAACTTCACAGCCCTTGATCTATCCCAACTAGTGACTCAACCCACCAGATTTAACCAATCAAGTGGGACTAGCACGCTTCTTGACATTGTGCTCTCTAACTGCCCTCACAAAATAAAGGATATTAATGTATTACCCAACTCCCTCAGTGACCACTCGCCAATTCTTTGCCACTGGTCCACCCCCACGCTCAAAATTGCGTGCCACGCCACCCCCTGTCGCCATTTTCGCCCTGGAGGTCTACGCAAACTTAAGCGTCACCTTGCACAACTTGATTGGTCCCCAATCTCCCTCGCAACGGATACAGATGTCGCCCTTGCTTTCCTCACCAATGCCTTCTGCAAGGCCTGTGATGTTTTCGCCCCTGTCACCCACACTCGTACCAAGAGACACTCGGCTGCCTGGATATTCCCCCGATCCAACAACTGAAGCAACATGATAACCTATGGCATATTGCTGTCAATACTGGCAAACTAGCAGACAGGCAAGCCTATAACACAGCTCACAACCAGTGCACCTGGGCCATAAGAAAAGCCAAAGCCAGCCACTACCAATCCACCTTGACATCCACCTGGGGCAATGCCCGCACCTTCTGGAATAACGTGAAAGAGTTAAACAGGACAATCTGCTCCCCTCCTCCCCCTCAGATGATCATAAATGGTGCTATTAATGCTGATCCTTCCCGTATTGCCAACTGCCTTAACGAAACCTTCACTGATCTAAGCTCAGTTCTCCCAGCCCACTTCTTTGACCCCATACCAGTTTGCAACAATCCAGCTGTTGCTCGCCCCCCACTTCTCTTTAGGACTATCTCACCACAGGATGCAAAGCCAATCCTCCAAAATGCTCTCTCTTCCCGCAACCCGAGTGATGACCCCCTCGACTCCTGGATACTCCACCTAACATTGGATGTCATGCTAGTCCCCCTCACTGACCTACTCAATCGATCCCTGTGTCTCGGCCAATTCCCGAGGGCATGGAAACAGGCTGAAATCATCCCTATACACAAAAGTGGAGACCTTACTGTACCAAATAACTACAGACCTATCTCCATCCCCCCTCCTCCAAAGCTCTCGAAAAAATAGTATTTGCTCAACTTGTAACTTATCTATCCAGCCACAACATTCTGTGCCTTGAACAGCATGGCTTTCGCCCAGGTCACAGCGCCACCACAGCTCTACTGGAATTCTTCCACCATATACGCTCTGCATTAGACTCCAGAGAGTTGGCTGGGGCACTATTCATTGACCTGTCCAAGGCCTTCGACACTGTGAACCACCCACTATTGCCAGACACCCTCTGTAAAGTGGCACTATCATCTGGCCCTTTAGCCTGGTTCTCCAGCTACCTTTGTGGTAGATCCCAATGTGTCAAGCTAACTGGTGGCCTATCCTCGGCACTGCCTGTACTTTCGGGAGTCCCACGAGGCTCCATTCTGGGCCCCACATTATTCAGTCTCTTCCTGAACACCCTTCCCAGCTCTTGTGCAGGAAAGCTGCTATTATATGCAGATGATGCTGCCCTACTCTCCTTGCACCCCGATCCGGTCACTCTCCAGAACAGCCTGCAATTCTCATTCAGCCAAGCTGAAAAATGGTTCCTCGACCACCGCCTGGTCCTGAATCTCAAGAAAACATAGATACATAGATACATAGACAGTGTCAGCAGATAAGGGCCTATGGCCCACCCAGTCTGCCCATTTGAGCTTGTAAGTTCAGTTTGTTTTCCTAGAAGTCTGTTGCCCCTTACCCCAGACCTCCAAAATTCCTTTATGTCTATCCCATGCATTCTTAAATCCCGTGATTGTTTCAGCCCCCACCACTTCCTCTGGCAGGGTGTTCCACTTGTCTACCACCTGTTCTGTGAAGAAATTCTTTTCATGTTTCCTCTGAATCGTCCTCCTCCAACTTCATCCCATGCCCTCTAGTCCTGGAACATCTTTTTCGCTTAAAAATAGTGTTTTCCTGCACCCTGTTCCTCCCTGTAAGATACTTGTATGTCTCTATCATATCCCTCTCCTCCTCTCCTCCAGGGAGTACATGTTCAGTTCCTTCAACCTGTCTTCATAGGACTTGTGATGCAATCCATGCACCATCTTTGTTGCCCTCCTCTGAACCTTCTCTACCCTGTCTATGTCCTTATGGTATGGTCTCCAGAACTGTACACTGTACTCAGGTGGGGCCTCACTAGTGTCTTGTATAGCGGAATTATGACCTCCCTTTCCTGCTGGTGATGCCCTGCCTCATACATCCCAGCATCCTATTTACTCACCTGCTGCCTTGTCATACTGTTTCCCTACCTTGAGGTCATCAGAGATGATAACCCCAAGATCCCTTTCCTGCTTGGTGCATGCTATATCCTCACCCCTCAACTGATCTATTGTGCCAGGGTTTTTGTGCCCCATATGCATTATCTTGCACTTCTTGCATTGAATTTCAACTGCCAAACCCTGACCATTCTTCAAGTTTCTGCAGGTCGCTTCTCATTCTGTCTACACCCTCTGGTGTGTCTACTCTGTTACAGAGCTTTGTGTCATCAGCGAACAGTGAAATTCTGCCTTCTGGGTCCTGCAATGTCACTGATGAAGATGTTGAATAGGACCGGTCCCAGCACTGATCCCTGTGGTACCCCACTGGTCACTCTTCCCTCTGTGGAGTGACAGCCATTTACCACCACCATCTGTGTCCTGCCACCCAGCCAGTTACCTACCCACCACACTACTGTCCTGCCCACACCCATATTCCCCAGTTTGTGTAATAGTCTTCTATGTGGCACAGTGTCAAAGGCCTTGCTGAAGTCCAGATAGGCCATGACCACTGCCCTCTCCTGATCCACCTCCCTAGTCACCCAGTCAAAAAATTCAACGAGGTTGGTCTGACATGACTTCCCCCTGGTGAAACCATGCTGCCTTGGGTCCTGTAGTCCATTGACAACCAGATGTTCCACCAATCTCTCCTTCAGTAGTGCTTCCATGATCTTCCCCACTACCGAGGTGAGGCTGACTGGTCTGTAGTTCCCTGCTTCCTCTTTGTTCCCACTTTTGAATAAAACAAAATTGATGATCTTTGCACACCAGCAAAGTAGCTCCAAAAATGCCCCCCTCTTCATCCTTCCCAACATCCTCCATCCCCTGGAGCAGATATCAACATAGAAACATAGAAACATAGACTTTAATGGCAGATAAGGACCGCTAGGCCCATCTAGTCTGCCCATTTCCCTACCTACAGGATAGGCCGCAGATCCTAGTTAACCAACAGCCTATTTCTTCCTACCTCCCACAAGAATTGCCTTATGTCTGTCCCATGCATTCTTGAATTCTCCCACAGTTTTAGACCCCACAACCTCCTCAGGAAGGCTGTTCCATGCATCCACTACCCTCTCTGTGAAATAATACTTCCTCACATTGCCCTGAACCGCCCTCCTTCTATCTTTAAATTGTGTCCCTTGTTCTTGCAAGTCTCTTTTTCTGAAAAATGCTACCCACTTGGACTTTGTTGATTCCACTGAGGTACTTAAAGTTTCTATCATGTCCCCCTCTCCTTCTTTCCTCAAGGGTATACATATTAAGCTCCTTTAGTCTCTCCTCATACGACTTCTCTTGCAGACCCTGCACCATTTTAGTTGCCCTCCTCTGGACTGCCTCTATCCTGTCTATGTCCTTGCGGAGATGGGGTCTCAGAACTGGACACAGTACTCAGATGGGTCTCACCAACTGTCTGTACAGAGGATAACAACTTCCTGTTTTCTGCTGCTGATGCCTCTCCCATACATCCCAGTATACCCCCAACCCTCCCTACTGCCTTCTCACATTGCTTGCTAACCTTAAGGTCATCTGATATGATTACCCCAGGTCTCTTTCCTTTTTGTTGTTACTACCTCCCACCCATTGTGTATTCTTCCCCTGGGTTCTTGTTTCCCAGGTGCATTATTTGCACTTCTTTGCATTGAATCCAAGCTGCCATACTTCTGACCATTCCTCCAACCTTGCAAGTCCCTTTTCATCCTTTCCACGCCTCCTTGTGTATCAACCCTGTTGCAGATTTTTGTGTCATCTGCAAAAGGCATATTTTCCTTCCAGTCCCTCTGCAATGTCACTGATGAAGACATTAAAAGGACTGGACCCAATATTGAACCCTGTGGTACCCACTAGTAACCCCCTTTCTTCAGAATGGACTCCATTTACAATTACCTTCTGTGTCCCGTTGTCCAGCCAATGTTTTACCCAGGCTACCACCTGGGTCCCACCCAAGCTGGTTAATTTGACTATTAATCTTTTGTGTGGGACTGTGTCAAATGCCTTTACTAAAGTCTAGGTAGGCCATGTCACAGCCCCTCCCTGGTCTACTACTTTGGTCACCCAGTCAAAGAAATCTATTAGATTTGTCTGACATGACCTTCCCGCTGTGAACCCATGCTGCCTTGGGTCCTGTGCTCCACTGGCCTCTAGGTACTCGACTATTCTTTCCTTCAGAAGTGACTCCATCACTTTCCCTACCACAGAGGTCAGACTGACAGGTCTGTAGTTTCCTGCCTCTGTCTTGGACCCACTTTTGTGAAGGGGAATCACATCCGCCTTCCTCCAGTCCTAGGGTACCATACCATCCTCCCATGATTTATTAAAAAGAGTAGCCTGTGGTTTCACTAGTTCCTCCCTTAATTCTTTTAGAATTCTGGGGTGAATTTCATCAGGACCCATTGCTTTGTCCACCTTCAGTTTTAGGAGTTCTTGCAGAACCCTTCCTTCTGTGAAAGGACTGGGATCGACCCCCCTATCAAGAGTGCTTCTGTTAATTGGATTAGGCACTTCCCCCTCCTCTTTTGTGAATACTGAGCAGAAATATTCGTTCAGTATTCCTGCTTTTTCACTGTCCCCCTCTGCCCACCCACTGTTCATTCTATTCAGCCTCACTATTCCTCCCTTTGTCTTTCTACGCTCGCTGATGTACCTATAAAAGGTTTTATCCTCCTTCTTAACTGAGTTGGCTATCTTTTCCTCAGTTTGGGCCTTTGCTATTCTGACTTCTCTCCCTGCTTCCTTCTGCCTTAACAAATATCTGGGCATCACCTTTGATTCGGCTTTCTCCTTCCATGGCCATGTCAGTGCCCTATCCTCTGCCATGAACACCCAGATTGGGCTCCTCTATCGACACAAAGACTGCCTCCCTGGCTTCGCCCTACAGTTGGCCATCACTTCCTCCATCCTGTCACTAATTGACTATGGCCTCCCCATCTACGCAGTCACTGGCCCCACTGATCTCACCAAAATCCAGACCTCCATCAACAAAGCCTGCAGGCTCCTGGCCAGTGCCCCAAGCGGAGCCCACACATGTCGGCTCTATACCACCACGAACATACTCAATCTGGAAGAACGACTGCAATATCACACTGGTATACTAGCAAAAAAGACTTTTCTTGGACTGTATCCCCCTGGTATCACTGCACAGCTCCAGCTTGCTTCCCACTCGGCCGCCACCCATACCGCCTGCAAAGCCACCTTCCAGGTGCCTAAAGCCAGGATCTCCCTTGCCCAAAGGTCCTTTTATTACAGAGCACCGTCCTGGTATAACTCCTTCCCCACACACATCTCAAGCACGCCTAATATTGGTCAGTTCAAAGCTGCCCTACGCAACCACCTACTTAGCACTCGGAAGTGTACATGCCTACGGTAGGGCCTGCCGTTGCCCCCAGGCTCGATAGCCTACCCCACTCCATTTTCCTCTGGCTATTGCCTGCATGACCTGCTAGGACCTACCGATGAATTTTGTTCTGTACTTTGGGAAACTACCTATGTTTTATGCTATGTATAAAATATGTATCGCACCTGTATTGTTCCACCCTGTCTTGCCACACTGTTTGTTGTTCCCCTCCCTGTGACGAGGTGCCTTTGTAGATGAGTCTGTGACTCAAAGGTTGTAAATCCGATTTATGAACTAAATAAATAAATAAAATAAAATATTGGTAGTCACTGATCATTTCATCAGATATGCTCAGGCTTTCCCCATCAAAGATCAGAAAGCAACCACAGTGGCTAAAGTCCTTGTTGAGAATTTCTTTGTTCAGTATGGGGCCCCCCAGTGAATCCATTCCAATCAGGGGAGAGATTTCGAAAGCCATCTAATTAAAGAAATGCTATCCTTGTGGGAGGTGCGGAAATCAAGAACCACCCCGTACCACCCCCAGGGTGATCCCCAATCTGAGAGATTCAATCGCACCTTGCTCGATATGTTGGGCAGCTTGCACCCTAAAGATAAATCTAGATGGAGCCAGCAGATCAGTGCCTTAGTCCATGCCTACAACTGTACCAAGAGTGATGCCACTGGGTTTTCCCCATATCGACTGATGTTTGAAAGGGAAGCCAGATTGCCAGTAGATGTTTGTTTTGGGGTTTCTCCCGATGGGGTTCAAGCAGCTAATCATCTACAGTATGTGCAGAAGCTGAAGGCCCAACTAAAATTATGCCTACCAACTGGCCCAGACCATGGCTGCTAAGCGGAATTTGGCCAATAAAGAAAGCTATGATAAGAAAGTGAAAGCAGTGGAATTGAAAGAAGGAGATAGAGTGCTATTGAGAAAGCTGGGACTGCACGGTAAACATAAGATTGCTGACACATGGCTTCACCTCCCTCATATTGTCGTAGGAAAATTGAAAGATTTGTCTGTGTACAAAGTGTGGCCTGAAAACAATTCAAAAGAAGTGAAAACTTTACACTGGAATCACCTGCTGCCAATTGGGCACATTTTGATAGAGGCTGAACCTTCCAGTGCTCCCCCCTCTGGGCCTATAACTAGAGCTGCTGCCAAAAAGAAATCCAGATGGGTTGACTCCTCAGAACTCAAACTCCAGAGGCCTTCTCCCTTCCCCTCTGATGAAGTTGATCCTCAGTCTGTGTCTGAAGACAGTGAACAGCTGTTTCAGTGTTTACCAACTAGATTGCTCACTTGATACCAACTTGTGTAACACCTGTTATCAATTACATGTACCCTGTAACCTAATTGTATTTGTCTGACCACAGTGTGACGTGGCACCTCTGTTGAACGCCTATTGTTTTGCAAATCTATGCTATGTAACCAAAAACACAATGTATGTCTTTATGTGATGAAGTACCTTTGGAAACGAGCCTCTGGCTCAAAGGTTGTAAACGGATTCTTACAAATAAATAAATAAATAAATAAATAAACATGATGTTGAGTATTACCCCTCTTATGAATTGAGTCAACTCTTTAGGGGCAATCCCCTAGCTAACTCTGGGGACGAAGTTGGGCTTCCTGAACTGTCTGAGCCCCCAGCTTTGTCCCTGGAGCCCATGCTCCCAGAGGGCGAAGTGGGTAGCACCAAAGTCGAAGAAGTGGGATCTTTGAGCCTGGCTGAATTATCTGGGCTGGCTGAGTTGTCTGCCTTTTCAGAAGAGGGAAGTGATCTGGGGGAACCCGTTAGGGATATGCCCGAGCAAGAAGAATACTTTGAGTGCCCTGATAACATCCCAGTAGTGCCAGAAATGTCCTTGGCTGAACCAAGTAGTGTGGGTCCTGATATAGAGGGTCATGTCCCCAAAAGTACTATGGGCCCTGAGTCCCCCTTCCCCTATGGAGGTCCCCACTACTAATCTAAGTGAGGTTGAAATGGAATCAGGGCCTGTAGCAGATTTTAATGAGACCCCTAGATGCACTGGCTGAGAAGTACGGCCTGTAGTAAGGCTGAGTTATGAATCCCTGGGTCAGCCTGTGGACCTGCCATTAAATGTAGTCCATAAAGGGGTGTATGTGTCCCTGAGCTCCTTGCCCAAGTTAGTCTTGGGAAATGATGCCCAACTGTTAGTGTTACCCTCTGAGTATGGGACTACTGCCCCCCGTTAGCTCTCAGATAGCTGATAGGGAAGGGCTACCCCTATCCAGGTATCAGAGGCAAGAGGTAATGACCTGAGTTATAAAAGAAAACAAGGTTGGCTGTGTGTGTAATATTGTATAAACAATCGTGAACCTGTGTATTACAGTATTTAATGTATGTAACCAAAGGTCTGATGATCTGTCAAAGTGAACTGCTTGCCTTAAAGTAATTTAAGGGCAACTACTTGATGCAGACGCCAAGTTCTTTCCAGGCCAGGAAGGGTATAACCCCCTACAAATGGGGGTTCCTAAAAGTCTTCCTGGAGCTTGCCTAAATGCTCCATGCCTAACTGGTGCTCGGCGTGAGGCCGCTAAATGCGGGAGTTGTGAGTGCTTTTAAAGCTTCCAGTACCGTCTCTTTAAGAGCTGCCTGCTCGCAGGTTTTGGTGGTTTGAATGGGGGGACTGGGGCTTCTCTGTTCGAATCCCACCCTGGGCTGCTGTCTGATCGCTCTGTTTCTGCAGTCGCTAAGAGCACAGAGGGAGCCCATCTGAAAGGTGTAACTGTTTCCCTGAAAACATTTAGAGCATGGGTGAGATTGCAGTTTTGTCTAACCTGCCTTTATTGCAGCTGGAGCTTTGTGCTGTGCCCCTCCATTTTGGACCAGGACTGTTCTAAAGGGTCCAATAGTAGCCAGGAAGCATCTAAAATGGCATAAATAGTGACCAACCAGAATCAGGACTCAAGTAGGAGCCGGCTGACCAATGGGATACATCTAGCGATTCTGGGAAGTGGAGTTCTGGACCATGGCACCTTTCTGCACCAATGAGGGCAGAATAAAGTGACTGGCACCTAGGACCCCTCCAATGGGTTTGGGTGGTGACCGAATGAGGATTCCCTGCCTGAACTGCCAAAGGGAGAGAGTCGTTGTGGCTGTGAGCGAGGAAGGAGCTCTGGGCTCCTGCACCATTGAGTTTTCACGCGGGAAGCGTGTGTAAGGCCAAATTCGGGCATTTTGAATTGCCGGCAAGTTCAGACTAAATCCGCTGGGCAGCGGTCAGAGGAGGCTGTGCAGGAGCATGGCTACCTACTAGGCTCAGCCTGTAGAAGACTGGAGAATCTGCTTGAATCGCGCTCGGTCTGTCAGAATTAGTGAAGCTGCGTTGGTTTGGCCCAGTGTATGCAGTGCAAGTGATCGGAAAGTACAGCAGCTGCCTGGTATGGTACCCCTCTGCCTTTCATATAAATGTGTGGAGAAGTTTTTGAATTCCAGGCTTGGTCCTGCGAGTGGTGTGAGAGCGCTCTGTCTACTGGAGTCGTGAGTACTAAATCAGGGGAGCTCCCTGTCAAATGACCCTAGTGATGGCAAGACCTTCTGGCTACTCTATTGGCTACACCAACTGAGCCTGCTGGCTCTATTTAATCTTCGTAGGATTCAAATGCTCATTTCGTGTCAGGGCCCCAGCCAGCTGCGTCGAGGGACTAGCATTTATGGCCTGGGTACCCAGAGACAGTGACTTATAGGTTAGGCCTGTGCACAGTGCCCTAGATAGATACTTATATATTAGAGTGGCAAGCTAATTAACCTGATCACCACCCCAGTCCTTGTTATTTCCCCCCTAAATGAATCAGATTGATTGTTTTGCAAAGGTATACTGGCTAGCTTGTGTGTTTATGGTGAATTACTGTACAGTGATTATTGTGTAACAGCGACTTACTTTTCAGGGGGGGTCCCTGGAGCAAGCTGATTTGTTCAAGCCGGGGGGGTACGTGTATATTGCAAGGGTACTGTGATTGACTGGTGTGGGCCACTAGTGGGAAGAAAGGGGGGTTGCAGTGACCCAGAGGGCTGTGACCAAGTCATATCAGACTGTCTTAACCCCGACCTCTGGGTGGAAGCACCCATCATCGGATCCAGGCCCCTCAACCTGTTAGTGGCAAATCAGGCAGGGGTAGTAGCCCTTGGGATAGCGCCCCAAGGGGTTACACTTGCACTGTGTGGAGTGCTTCAGTGTGGTTCACGGTAAACACAGCCGTGAAGTCAAGCCATACAAAAGCGAGGGTACTGGATTTTAGGAGGGCTGACTTTGGCAAAATGGGACCGTGCCTAAGGAATGCACTAGCAAATGGGCAGGAAGGAGGGGTAGAGGAACAATGGGGAAAAATCAAAACTGTCATCACAGAAGCAGCAAGCCTTTGTGTGAAGTAAATAAAGCAAATAAACAAAACAAAACGAAGGAAAAAACCACTATGGTTCTCAAAAGAGGTAGCGGGAAAGGTTAGGGAGAAAAAGATAGCGTTCAGGAAGTATAAGGAATCACAGAAGGAGCAGGACAGAGACCTGTATCAGTTGAAGCAGAAGGAAGGGGGGAAGGCAGTCAGAATAGCAAAGGCCCAAATCGAGGTAAAGACAGCCAACTCAGTTAAGAAGGGGGATAAAACCTTTTATGGGTATATTAGGGAGCAAAGAAAGACCAAGGGATGGATACTGAGGCTTCATAAAGGGGAGAGGGGTGGACAGAGGGTGACAGTGAAAAGCCAGAGATACTGAATGAATGCTTATGCTCAGTATTCACAAAAGAAAAGGGAGGAGGTACCTAAACCAAACAATAGAAGCACTCTGGATGGGGGAAGGGGGCCATATCAGTTCATTCACGGAAGAAAGGGTCCTGAAAGAACTCCTAAAACTCAAGATGGAGAAAGCAATGGGGCCTGATGGGATTTATCCCAGAATTCTTAAAGAATTAAGGGGAGAACTAGTGACACCACTGACTACCCTTTTTAACAAATCATGGGAGGATGGTGTGGTAGCTGAGGACTGGAGGAGGGCGAATGTGATTCCCCTTCACAAAAGTGGGAGCAAGGCAGAGGCAGGAAACTACAGACCTGTTAATTTGACCTCAGTGGTCGGGAAAATGATGGAATCACTTCTGAAAAAAAGAACTGTTGAGTACCTAGAGGCCAGCGGGGCACAGGACTCAAGGCAGCATGAATTCACAGTGGGAGGGTCATGTCAGACGAATCTAATAGATTTCTTTGACTGGGTGGCCAAAGTAGTAGACCAGGAAGGGGCTGTGAATATGGCCTACCTAAACTTTAGCAAGGCATTTGACACAGTCCCACACAAAAGATTAATAAACAAGTTAGCCAGCCTGGGAGTGGGTCCCAGGGTGGTAGCCTGGGTAAAAAATTGACTGGACAACAGGACGCAGAGGGTAATAGTAACCGGAGTCCACTCCAAAGAAAGGAGGGTTATTAGTGGGGTGCCGCATGGTTCAGTACTGGGACCAGTCCTCTTTAACGTCTTTATAGGTGACATTGCGGAGGGGCTGGAAGGAGAAACTCTTTGCAGACGACAAAAAGATCTGCAACAGGGTTGATACACAAGGGGGGGTGTGTGGAAAGGATGTGAAGGGACGTGGCAAGGTTGGAAGACTGGTCAGAAGTATGGCAGCTTAGATTCAATGCAAAGAAGTGTGAAGTAATACACCTGGGAAACAAAACCAGGGAAGAGTACACAATGTGTGTGTGTGTGTGTGTGTGTGGTGTACATGTGTGCGTGTGTGGGGGGTATAACAACAATAAAATGGAAAGAGACCTGGTGTAGTCATGTCAGATGACCTAAAGGTAGGCAAGCAATGTGAAAAGGCAGTAAGGAGGGTTGGGGGACACTGCACAGGGAGAGGCATCACCAGTAGAAAACAGAGAGTTGTTATCCCTCTGTACAGACAGTTGGTGAGACCCCATCTGGAGTACTGCATGCAGTTCTGGAGACCCCATCTCCACAAGGACACAGACAGGATGGAGGCAGTCCAGAGGAGGGCAACTAAAATGGTGCAGGGTCTACACCAGAAGCCATATGGAGAGAGGCTAAAGGAGCTTAATATGTATACCCTCGAGGAAAGGAGGGTGAGGGGGGACATGTTAGAAACTTTCAGGTACCTCAAGGGAATCAACAAAGTCCAGGAGGGTATCATCTTTCAGAAAAAGAGATGTGCATGAACAAGAGGACACGATTTGAAGATGGGGGGAGCGATTCAGGGACAACGTGAAGAAGCATTTTTTCATAGAGAGGGTGGTGAACACTTAGAACGGCTTCCTGAGGAGGTATTGGGGTCAGAAACAGTGGGAAAATTCAGGAATGCATGGGACAGACATAAGGCAATTCTAGTGGGGGTAGGAGGAAGTAGACTGTTGGTTAACTAGGATCTGCAAAGGTGTGGAGAGCGAAGGCCAAAACAGAAGAGGAAATTGCCAGGTCAGTCAAGACCTGAGACAAAGCTTTTTTTAGGTATGTCAGTGAGAGGAGGAAAACTGGTAGGGGGATAAACGGACTTAGAAACAAGGAGGGGGTCTTGATCGAGGATGATGGGGATAAGGTGCAGTTATTAAATAAATTATTTTGTTCAATATTTGGGGGAGGGGGCAGGGGAATTTTGCAGACATTAGTACAGGAGTTCAGGCAAAGATGGGGTTGATACAAGCCCGTTGAAGGAGAAGGCAGTCTTGAGAGAGTTGGAACAGCTACAAATGGACAAGGCCATGGGGCCAGATGAGGTGCATCCTAGGGTGCTGAGGGAACGTAGGGATATTCTAGTGCTCCCTTGGCAGCTCTTTTTAGCAGGTCCCTGGAGAGGGGGGAGGTCCCAGAAGACTGGAGGATGGCAAACATCATCCCTCTTCATAAGGGGGGTGATAGAGAAGAGGTGGGTAACTATAGGTCTGTGAGCTTAACATTCATAGTAGGCAACATTATGGAAAAGTTACTGAAGGGCAGGATTCAGCAGTATTTGGAGGACAATAAACTTAGTGATAGGCATCAGCATGGATTCACCAAGGGGAGATCCTGAAAAATGAACTTAATAGAGTTATTCTACAGGGTCACTAAGGAAGTGGACCAAGGGGGTCAGTGGATATTGCATATCTTGACTTTAGGAAGGCTCTTGATTCCGTTCCGCATGGGGGACTGATCTATAAATTCAATGAACTGGGGCTGGAGGTGAGGGTAGTTAGATGGGTGCAAAACTGGATAACGGATAGGAGTCAGAAGGTAATAGTAAATGGTGTTGCCTCAGTGGAGGGAAGGGTCACAAGCAGGGCTCCTCAGGGGTCCATGTTGGGTCCACTGCTGTTTAATATATTCGTGGCGGATATAACTGAGGGGCAGGGTGTGTCTCTTTGCAGATGACATGAAGATCTGTAATGGGGTGGAAAACCGAGTGGAGGGGGGGGATATGCACAGGGACCTAGGATTATTGGAGGACTGGTCCAAAAGATGGAAATCGGCCATTAACATAAAAAAATGCAAAATCATGCACTTGTGGAGGAGAAACCAGAAAGAGACTTACTACCTGGGGGGTCTGGCACTGGAAGAGACTGTTGAGGAGGATAGGGACCTGGGAATTATTGTTTCCAGGGACCTAAGGGTAACTAAACAATGTGGGCAGGTGACAGTCAAGGCTAGCAGGATGCTGGGCTGCATCAGGAGGGGATTCACTAGCAGGAAGACAGAGGTTATCATCCCCTTATATCAACAGCTGGTCAGACCGCAGTTGAAACATGGGGTGCAGTTCTGGAGACTGTTCCTGAAAAAAGACGAGGAAAGGCTGGCGAGGGTGCAGAGAAGAGCGACTAAGATGGTGGCTGTGCTTAGTCACCTGACAAATGAAGACAGATTGAGCAATCTGGGAATGTACTCCCTGGAGCACAGAAGGGATGGGGCGATATGATTGAGACCTTTAAGTATATGAAGAAGATAAACAGAGAACCAGAAGGGAGACTTTTTAAACTAAAGGGGCACACGAGGACCAGGGTGCATATGCTACAGATCGAGAGAGGCAGGTTTAGGGGAAACACCAAAAATAACTTTTTCACTGAAAGGGTGGTGGAAAAATGGAATGAACTCCCAGAGGAGGTGATGGGGAGGTCACCGTAAGGGGCTTTAAGAGAGCTTGGGGACGGCCACATGGGTCTGGTACCGGGAGGTTGTGGGAGGAAGTCCTAGCCTTCTGCTAGGCACCTTGGGCAGACTTGGTGGGCCAGGCGGTCCTTTTCTGCCGACATGTTTCTATGTTTATCCAGTAGGTAGAGAAATGGGCAGACTGGGTGGGCCAAGCGGTCCTTATCTGCTGTCAAAGTCTATGTTTCTATAAGGGTAGGACACTGTATGGATGGTGCTGGCTGGCATGGCCCATTTAGAACAGTTGGGGACCCCCTACCCTTGCAGTAATGGCAGCTATGGATTTATTTATTTGCTTTTGGTAACCGGTAAGTGCACTAGGCAAAACTGCCTATTCTCAAGCATGACCCGGGAGAGTACAAGTCAAAAATACAGGGAATAACGAATCTATGGATGGTTATTTCAGAGTCTGGTCTGCACTGGTGTCCAGGGAAAGTACAGAGCTGAGAGATTTCAAGGGGAGAGAAAACAGCTGTGGTGGGGCTGGGATAAAATCCACCACCTGCAGGGCAGACTCTGTACACCTCATAGCATTTTGTCACTGAAATGTTGGACACAGACACTAAAAATGTAGAGAAATGAGGGGCACTTTTCATAATAATATGGGACAAACCATCAGAGACACATTCAGAAAACTGGAAGCTACTGACTTAATAGCACTCTACCTTTGATCACACCCTAGACACTAGCTGAAATTCCTAACAGTAAAGTAATAATGACTCACGCTGATTTTTTTGTGGAATCCCCTCTTGAACTGCCAGATAACTGCCGCTCTTAATGAGTTGTTAATCACACTAGGCTGTCTGGAACACTGAGAGAGATTAGCATGAGGACTAGAGTCTGCTGAAGTAGGCACTTCATTAACTTTATTAACAGCTATGAAAAACCTGCAGTAGTCAAGACAGACAAGTAGCGAGTTAGCTGCACTAGCTTTGGTCAATTTGCTCTAGGTCTTGGGCTAGTGATACAGTGTTAAAATCAAACCCTGCTTATGCCTGTCCCATGCATTCTTGAACACCGCTACAGTCTTTGCCTCCACCACCTCTGGGAGGCTGTTCCAGGCATCCACCACTCTTTCCGTGAAGAAGTACTTCCTCACATCCTCCTGAGTCTACCCTCCTCTAGCGTCATAGCATGACCCCTGGTTTTTGAGCATCTTTTTTCTGAAAAAATGCTTCACTCTTGTACCTGATTTATACCCTTGAGAGATTTGAAAGTCTCTATCATGTCTCCCTCTCCCTCCTTTCCTCCAGGGTACATGTATTGATGTCTCTCAATCTACCTAGAAACATAGAAGTTGACGGCAGATAAGGACCACAAGGCCCATCCAGTCTGCCCATTTTTTATACCTTATGAATGTGCCATTGGCATTTGCTCTGTCAATGGCCTATCTATTCATACTCATCTGTATTGCTCCCTTATGCCTATCCCATGTCTGTTTGAAGCCCTGCACTGTATTCATATGCATCACGTCTGGAGGGAGGCCGTTCCATGCATTCACCACTCTTTCTGTGAAAAAGAACTTCCTCGCATTGCCCCTTAATCGGCATCCCTCTAATCTCATGCTGTGTCCTCTTGTCCTGCTATTTTTCTTATTTTGAAACATGTTAGACTCTTTCACCTTGTTAGTGCCCTTAAGGTGTTTGAATGTTTTGAACATATCACCTCTCTCCCTCCTTCATCATAGGGCTTATTATTCAGACCCTGCACCACTTTAGTTGCCCTCTCCTGGACCGCCTCCACTCTGTCTGTGTCTATCTGGAGATGGGGTCTCCAGAACTGGGCACAGAACTCCAGGTGAGGTCTCACCAGTGATCTACACAGAGGTAACACCACCTCCCTCTTTCTGCTGGTGATACCCCTCCCATGCACACCAGTATCCCACTAGCTCTCCCAACCAGCTTGTCATACTGCCTGGCCACCTTTAGGTCATCAGATATGATTACTCCCAGGTCTTTTTCCTGTTTTGTGGTTGCCAGTACCACTCCCCCCATTTTGTACTCCGCCCCTGGGTTTCTACACCTTAAGTGCATGATTTTGCACTTTTTCGCATTGAAACTTAACTGCCATACCTCTGTCAACTCCTCTAACTTTCTCAGATCACTACTCATTTTTTCCACCCTTCCTGGAGTGTTAACCCTATTGCAGATTTTAGTGTCATCTGCAAAAAGGCAGACCTTTCCCTCAAGCCCCTCTGCAATGTTGCTAATAAAGATATTAAAGAGGACCAGTTGTAGTACTGATCCCTGTGGCACCCCACTGGTCACCCCTCCTTCCTCGGAGTGAACTCTGTTTACTACCACCTTCTGTCACCTATCCCCTGTCTAATTTCTTATCCAGTTTACCACCTTTGGTCCCACACCTAGGCTGCTCAGCTTGCTTATGAGCCTCCTATGTGGGACAGTGTTGAAGGCATTACTGAAATCTAGGTTGGTCATGGTATACCATTACCGCAGTGACTCCGGCAGAGCGAAGACCATCACAGCAACAGGAATCGGGCAAAATCCACCCGTCACTGTGATGGTCTGTGTGGCGATCGGGAGTGCCTCACTGGGTGTTTGCCCCCCCTCCCCGGTCCAACTCCGGCTCGGAGTTAGAATCCTAGAGACAGGGGGGTGTGGGGGACGGAGCCCCCCGATTGTGTGCGCCGACATACCTGTGGCTACAATGCTGACAGTCGGCATTGCAGCTGTCACTGTAGGGGATGTCGGCAGTAGCGCTGTTGAAGCGCTATAGGTAAACCTTTGGTCACATACACTGCTCCACCCTGATCCAATTAGCTGGGCATCCAGTCAAAGAAATCTATCAGATTCTTTTGACATGACCTCCCTCCTGTGAATCCATGCTGCCTCGGATCTTGTAAGCTGCTGGATTCAAGATATTCCACAGTCCTTTCCTTCAGTAGTGATTCCATTAATTTCTCCACCACCGAAGTCAGGCTGACTGATCTGTAATTGCCAGCCTCATCCCTGCAATCACTTTTGTGAAGTAGGACTACATCTGCCCTCCTCCAGTCCTACGGAACCATTCCCATCTCCAGTGAGTGGTTGAACAGGGCTGTCAGAGGTGCAGCCAGTACCTCCCTGAGCTCCCTCAATATCCTTGGATGTACTCTTTCTGACCCCATTGCCTTGTCCACTTTCAAATTCGTGAGTTCCTTCAGGACTCTCTCCTCTGAAAATGGACTAGTGTCCACCTCCCTTCCTCTTTTTACTTTTCTGTGGCCCCTCACCTTCTCCTTCCTTGATGAACACGTAACAAAAGTATTTGTTCAGGATGTCTTCTTTTTCCTGGTACACCTCCATCCAATCCCTCCTTCCCTCCTTCCCTTCTTAGCCTTACAATCCCTCACCTGATCTTCCTTTTTTTGACTTACATACCTGAAAAATGTCTCATCCTCTTTCATTACTGCCCGGGTTATTCTTTCCTCCATCTGCACCTTTGCACTCGTCACTGCTTTCCCCTGCCTCCTTCTGTTTCTCCTGATACACCTCCCTATCCTCCTCCCTCTGTGTCTTTTCATACCTCCTGAATGTTAACTTTTTTGCCCTTACCTTCTCAGACACCTCTGTTGAGAACCATGTCTGTCTCTTTTCCTCTTGCTTTTGCTCACTTGTCTGATGCAGAGGTTTGTTGCCTTCGCTATATCCCCTTTTAGCTTCGCCCACTGTTCCTCCACTCCAACCAGCTCCCCCCCCCCATGGCATCCCTAAACTATTCACCCACCTTTTAAAAATCATGCCTCCTGAAGTCCAGGACCCTTACCCTTGTGTGGTTCAATTCTGCCATAATTCTTATACTTATCTACACTGTACGGTGATCACTGGTTCCCAGGTGGCCTCCCACCATGACATCTGCAACACTTCCCCATTAGTGAGTACAAGGTCCAGTACTGCCCCATCACAAGTGGGCTCCTTTACTAGTTGCCTGAGGAATGCCCACCTCAGGGTGTCCAGGATATCCCTGTTCCTAGCTGAAGCTGCAGCTGGAAGGCTCCAATCTACATCTGGCAGACTGAAGTCCCCCACCAGCAGCACCTACCCTTTATTTGCTATCTTTTGGATGGCTCCACCCAAACCTTATCCAACTTCACCCCCGTCCTGGAGGTCCTAGATCATGCCAATGTGAAGAGTGGCCCCATTCCCCATCTCTAGGATGACCCACAGTACCTCCGCCTCTTCCTATATTCCCCTGTATCTCTGTCACTTTTATGCTTTCCCTCACATAAAGCACCACTCCTCCACCTTTCTCTCCCACTCTGTCCTTCCTGAATAGAGTATAGCCTGGCTGGCTACAACTACCACTGTATATCCCAGTCATAAATCTCAGTGCACCATGACTCGGTAATAGCGACAATAGAACTATTGTCTTATTTTTATTATTTTGGTCCTGAAAGAAGCTATAATTTTTTCTGGCAGGCCATGGCAGTAACCATTGGTCAGATATACAGGTGTAGAAGTCTGGTAATGCCACATGCCATGCTCTTTGATATTGAGGGCCAGGAGGAAGACAGTTGGGTGCTGTACAATAGAAAATTAGGCTATTACAAACTTTGGCACAGCATGCTGTTGCATCCAAAATACTTGGGTCTCTAGGTTAACCCCAACTATTGCAATGTGGGAAGAACTTATTCTTAAGATCCTGCCTTTGGAACGCCCTCAGATACCCTCTGTGAGAATGGAGTGAATGGTTTGAGAGAGTCTGGGGCCCGTGCTTGGACTTCTTCACTCCTCAACACACCATACTGATTTGATCTGGCATAGTCTGAGGGGGACATCATGGACAGAGATCACCACATGGAGACAGTCTCCCTAGACATGGAAGGGTGCTGCTGTGCTTGACTAGTCAATTTTTGTTTACCCATACATCATACCATATATGATCTATGTTATAATGTTTTTACATGAAGTCTTGTTCATCTCCTACTTGCTAGTTACAGTGTGTTAATGAAATTATGTTTAGACATGTGCTACACTGTATGACCTTGTGTCACAGCTGATGGAAATTTCACTGGTATGTGCATGTCTTGTCTATGTATGTCCAATTCTCTATGAATATTCAATAAACATACTTAAAAAAAAAAGAAAATGTTGTCAACAGCTAAGCTGATATTCGGCCTTAGCATTTTGCCTATAAATGTAACCCCCCCTTTGGGGGGTCTTACCTTAGTTGCCTCTAGTTGCCCCATTTTCCCCTTTTTGTGCATCACAGCCTGGTCCGAGTCCAGCCTCTGCAGCTTCTGCAGTTCAAAAGGGGTCTGGAGGAGCAAATCTGCAGAACCCCTGAGCTGCAGTTGTACAAATCTGCGAGCTGGTGGTCCACACATGTTCAGTAGCGCATAATCATTTTCTTACCACTGTAGCAGTAAAACGAAAATCTCTTTGGTGGTCTTGGTCCCCAGGTTCATGTAGTCGAGGGCTAGAGACACAGGGGAGGCACAGGAGAAGAAGGCGCCTAGTTATTTTAAGAGCGCCAATAGGTGCTAGCTCCTGCCTCGTGAATATTAATGAGGCTGTATCAATATTAATGAGTAAGCCTGCCTTCTGCCTGGGGTCAGTGTATTTCGGCAGCAGCAACAGATCAGGGACTAAATTAAAATATTGAACTCTGCACTTAAATTACAGGGCAAAGGGACTGCTTTGAGACAGTAGGGCAATTAATAAATAAAACTGTATATACTGGCTGTACCAGAGCTTAAAAGTTGGGACTGTTAGTAGACTGTATATAAACTGTTTTCACAGCAGCCATGTTTGCAGCCTTTGACCTCAGCACAACCAATCAGAATACCAGAATCCTACAGAAGGACTTGTGGGACTGAGTAAAAGACTTATGGGGGGAAAAAGCAGGGGAAAATCTTGGCAGCCATTTAAGGGACCATTCAGGCATCGAAGGAGCCTGATGAATATTAGTTTTTCAAAGCGACAATTGTTTCAGCCAATAGGGAGCTGTCTGGAGCTTCCAAAATCCAAGTGACTTTTGATTCTGGGTCCAGTTTGGCATGAGCCTCTCCACAGGAAGGGAGCTCCTGCCCCCTGCTAAAGACATTTGGCTGCAAGGTCTAAGAGTCGCCTACCTGGGGGTTGCCAGCTACCTGTCCTCCAGAGCCTGCATTTGCCTTCCACATTTGTAGGAATTTGTCTAAAGAATCCTGACGTGCAGTTGCAGGGCTCCATGTCAATTCAGTGACAGAATAATAGCGAGGACAATATTGGCGATGACAGTACGGTGGCTACAATTATGGTGCCCGTACATGTGGGTGAACACCGTTATGGTGACAGTTTTTAAAATGCTTTGCCCCCTACACTCCCCTTACTAAAATAACCAACCCAGAGGTCATAGCATCTCGGGAAGGGGGAATACCTTTGTCGCCATAACGGTGCTCGCCCATCTTTACGGGCACCAAAGTTACAGTCACTGACATTGCTATCACTGATATTGCCCTCGCTATTGTTCCATCACCGAATTGATGTACAACGCAAGTGCAGCTGTGAGAGAGCTGTAGGAAATCCTGCCACTTCAGCTGGGAGAGAGCTGCTTGAGGGATGCCTGGTTGAGGGAGCCATCTGTGAATTACAAGTAAGATGAAAACCTGCTTGGAGGCTGAGTAGCAACTAGTTTCCAGAAGGTGCTTATTTCTGGCTACGTCACCCTGCATTGACTTAGCGACAGGAAGGGGCGAATATCTGCCTAAAAGAATGATTGAGGATGGTCCGGTTTTACAGAAGTTATCTGGGAGTCTCCCTGGACAAGGACCTCACAAGTGACTGCCCTGCAAGAAGTCTAAAGGATGGCAGTTGATGGTCCTGTTTCACGGAAATGGTATGGGAGTCTCCCTGGGGAAAGGAGCTCACCAGTGATTGCCTATGAGAAGCTTTATGTCCTGCCTGGGGCTGCAGAGCCATGCCTGCCAAGAGGAATTGTTCGCCTGTGTTTCAGATGTGGAAGCTAAAAGTGTAAGGTGTATCAACTACAATGTGAGAAGCATCTAGTTTGGTTGGGAGACTTGCCTTAATCTCTATTTATCACCAGAAGCGAGAAGAGAGATCCTCTTCTGTGTCAGTGATCAACTGCAAGATGAGAAAAGCATTGTTCAGTAGGGTATCACTATGGAATGCCGAAACTCAGTATCCCGACACTCAGGATCCCAAGCCCTACATCCCGACAGTGCAGTTCCCCGATGGATCACCAGCCTGACGATGGAAAGCCCGACTCTCGAACTTGCACCGACCTGGAGTTGGTTATATTGGTTGTATATTGTATTGCTGGCAGGGCAGCTGCAGTCTAGGGGTGCTAGCTGCACAATCGAGCAGACTTGATAAACCTAGTGGCCTGTTTCTGCTGGCAGATTTGTATGTTCATATATTAATTTAGAGGGGTGCGGGGCGCAAAGCCCCCCCCAATTCACCCATGAAAATGCCATAGTTGCGGTGTCGGGCTTTCCACCATTAGGCTGGCAATCCATCTGGGAACTGCACTGTCGGTATGTCAGGCTGAGGATCCTGGCTGTCAGGATCCCGAGTGTTGGCATTCTGTGGTAGATCCTTCAGTAGCATGGGACTGTTTGAGAAAAAAGTGTGTGCCTTCAGGTCAAATTTGATGGTCTTCTCTGAAGCCAATGTGATGTGCTTGAGTGTTATTGAGACCGTGTTTCCAGTGAGAAAATCCAGATACTGTGTTCCGGATGTGAAAGGGTCACGGATGCTATGCTGACAGTGTGGTTTAAGATGCCAGTGGTATACTAATGTTACTGAATTCCAGAGAAAGACAGAGAAAGAGACTGCCTTAATGGTCAGCTTTGAGAATCAGCCAAGTAGTGTCACTGCCCCCCTCACTGCCATTGTGCCTCCCACGAGGGGTCATGCCTTGACATGGGGGTCTGAAGTATGCAGGCTCAGGTCCCTGTGCTAGTCTGTTCCTGATGCGATTTCAACTTTAAAAAGATGCCTAACTGCTACAGTAGCTGAGAGAAGTTTCCAGTCTGCTAAAGCTACAAGAGCCTGCTGCTTGAAGGGGGGCCTGCTGCAATCCCTTTCTATGCACCTCAGCCAAGTTCAAGTTCCTACTGTTTGTGTCTATCTCAATTCTTCTACCTATGAAAGTCTTGGGCTGTATCTGCAAGAGACTAACTGCATAACCATGAGTACAGCAAACATAGCTCTACATTTGGGGGACTGTTAATAGTTGATCTCAAGTTTCTGTCAAATTCAGTAGTTAAATGCTAAAGATGCTAAAGTTTAGAGTTCACCTGCCTACCTTAAATTATCAAGTCCAACATGTAGCTAAAGTAACCAAAGGAGGTGCAAAGCTAAATCTGATTTTGATTTAGACTCTGTTCACACTATAGTGTTTAAAATGGTTTAAGGAGCTTAAACCATTTTAAAATCACCATAGCACAATTTGCATCCACACCTATCACAGATTGTAACACGTTTTTAAAAAACAAGTTTAAACCCTGATAAGACCTAGGCTTAAACAAGGTTTTAAAAACATTACAATAGTTACATCGGACTTAAGCGCAGTGCAGACGCTAAGGCACGGTTCTCCTGCATGTCAGTACATGGGAACCAGTTTCAATTTAAATTGATTTGGAGGCAGTAGTGCGGATGCTGTAAACCATCTATAAGAACGGTTTACGACACACTAGCACTAGTGCAGATGCTACAGCATGGACACTAAAGCATGATAAATAATAAATTTTTTCAAACATTTTTAGTCACCATGCTCTAGTGTGAACAGGGCCTTAAGCATGCCAGTGCCAGTCAACCAGCTGCACCACTTCTAGGCCTGCAACATTAGTACTGGGTATCCAGGGATAGAATTGTGGGGTTCTTATCTGTACTGGGGACTGGTACCAGTTGGGGGCCTGTCCATTCATGTTGTTAAAGCAGCTAGCTAGCTAGATAGAGAGTTCCACTTGAATCCATCAGAAGGTTGATGGGTGTCGGGTACTGAAAAGGGGTGTTTTAAAGATAAAAGTAGAACAATTGTTTAATGTTGCAAAAACCCAAAGGCCAATGAAAAAATGCAAATGTTGTTTAACCTCTACATGCAACTACCCATTCCTAACCCTCCCCTTGTAAATTTATTTATTTATTTTTGGTAACCGGGTAAGTGCATTAGACATAAAAAGTGCCTATTTTCAGGCACGACCTAAGAGAGTACAAGTCAGTACATAGTACAATCAATTGAAATACAGGACAGGTCACAATACATAGTACAATCAATTGAATAACACACAAAGTAACAAAGAACATGATCTGCAATAAGGAACAGTTCAGTAAATAATAGCAACAGGCAGTAAATAGAAGCACTATAATAACATGGGACAGCAGTGAGACAATAGCTTCGTGCAGCAGTAATAGAAACAATTAGGCAAACATAAAGTGGTTAGCGATTAACAATAGACCATCAATACATTGTAAAACTTCAGAGAAACGAAAGCAGCAAGACGTAATAGGGAACACCTTTTTCATAAGTGCACACAGTGGTATCCAGATTAGATAAATGTTTTAAAGGAGAGAGTTTGGAAGAGGAGAAATTGGGAGAAGAAGCATTGAGTAGATCAGCAATAAGTGCAAAAGGAAAACAGAGAGCCAGGAGTAGAGCTCACAAGTGTGAAGTGTTCCATAAGGGAGTCTGATTCTTTATTTAGTTGGAGCAGGAGGGAGGGACTCTAGCTGGTGAGTTTGTGACTGTGTGTTTGTAATTGTATTTGAGGTATTTTCTTGACTGCCATTTCTGTGTGCGTTTCCATTTAGTTTGGGCAGGATTCGGGGATTCTAGCTGACAAGCTTGTGATTGTGTTTGAAAGTGGCTGTGTCTGGACCATGGTGAATGGAGTAAGGAATCACTGCCAGAGGACTCCTTGGCTGATTGTTTTTGGACACAGCCTGTGGTGTAGTCCCACTAACCACCCACCTTAGCGCCTACCCTACATGAATTGGGTGTGTCCCATAGGGCCTTGCAACATCCTGCATCCAGACGGGAAGTAGTGAAGAGAGGAAGCATAACAAAACGCAACAGAAATAAAATATTTGGGAGGTAACAGATAACCATCTTAAGCAGGCAGTTGACTGAGGAGGGAAACAGACATGATGGGAGTGGTGCAGGCAGTGGTTGTGGAGCAGCTGTCTTCAGGGAGACATTCTGGAGGCTGCAATGCTGCCCTATCTACAGGCACCTCTCTGGGCCGAGGGAGGAGGTTGCCTGTCTCCAAGCAGAGTTGGCCAAGCTGAAGGCGGCATCCACGCCCACCCAGAGACCACTAGGGCCATAACCTGTACCTCAAAGGATGCCAGGGAAGAGGAGTGATTGGACTACAGTGGGCTCGGGGAGGGAGGGGAGTCAAAAGCACATCCCTCAACCAGTTCCACTTAGTAACTCCTACACTGTATTGAAGGAATGGGAAAGCCCCACTTAGGAACCCAAGACTGGGACCAGGGAGGACGGGAGGGTCCTCCAGAATGGAGCCCCAGGGAAGGGAGGCAGGGAACCCTGGAGGGGGGTTAAGCTTTTTCTAGTGGGGGACTCTATTGTCTGGGGAGTGGAGTTAGGGTCACCTAGAAGGGGAGAGAGGAAGGTCAAGTGCCTCCCAGGAAGTGCTGTGTGGAGGAATGGGAAGCAGATCCATAGGATCACTATGGCAATAGCTAGGAGGGAGCCACTGGATGTCATTGTCCACCTGGGGATGAATGACCTGGCCAGGAGAAGGGTAGAGTTAGCCAGAGTCCAGGACATTTTCAGGAAGCTGAGAGGAAACCTGAAACAGAGAGCACACTCCATCTCATTCTTGGAGGTGCTACCTGTCCAGGGCACAGGGGAAGCTAGGGCACTTCACATCAAATCAAATCAAATCATCTTTATTTATAAAGCGCCTTTCAAAACCAAGGTGCTGTAAAATAGGTTCACATAAATACATAAATTAAAATAATAAAATTAATAGCCATAACTAGGATAAGCTAAACCAAATAAATATGTCTTTAACTCATTTTTAAATTTCTAGACAGTTGGACAATCTCTCAACCAATGAGGTAGAGAATTCCACAGGGTTGGTGCCGAGAAGGCAAAAGCACGAGATCCAGATGTTTTTAATCGAACCCTGGGAATCTCCAGCAATCCCTCGTTGGCGGAGCAGAGAGGATGGAGGGGGCAATAGGGTACCAGGAGATCTTTCAGGTAGCCGGGTCCCTGATCATGTAGGGCTTTAAAGGTTAGTAAACCAACCTTATAGGTAATCCGCCACCTAACAGGCAGCCAGTGCAGTTCGTGGAGCACAGGTATAATATGACTGGATCTAGAGATCCCAGTCAAAAGCCTTGCCGCCGCGTTCTGTACCAACTGCAGGCAATGGATATCAGTCCCAGATAGCCCTAGGTACAGGGAATTACAGTAGTCAAGACGGGTAGTGATAAAAGCATGGACCAACGTTGGCAGATCACCCAGTGGGATCAGGTGTTTGATCCGGGCGATATTTCTCAGATGAAAAAAAGAGGATTTGACCACGGCTGACACCTGAGATTTTAAGGTCAAGCTGTCGTCAAAAATAATTCCCAGGTTTCGTACCCGATCAGAGGTAGTGAGTGACATACCACCGAGCACTAAGCCCTGTGGTTGGCCAGCCCCCAAACCCATCACCGGGCGACCTGGGTCCACTACCAACACCTCAGTCTTATCAGGATTCAGTCTCAGCCAGCTAGAACTCATCCATAATCTGATCTCAGTAAGGCAGTTATCTAGCATGGAGAGAGCACCATCTTGCCTGGGCAGAAAGGACAGATACAGCTGAGTATCATCTGCATAGCAGTGAAAACCAAAGCTGTATCACCTGATGATATCTCCTAAAGGCAGCATATACACTGCAAACAACATGGGCGCTAAAATGGAACCCTGCGGTACCCCACAAGGCAGGGAGTGAGCACCAGAGGAATAAATTCCAGTGGTAACCCTCTGAAACCTGTCTGTGAGGTAAGACTGAAACCATTTGAGGACTGTTCCAGAAAGTCCACACAAATCCAAGAGTATGCTCCAACAGCACACCATGGTCTACAGTGTCATCGCTGCAGCGAGATCAGAAGGACCAGAATGGTACATGCCTTTCGATCTCTAGCCATAAGGAGGTCATTTAACACCCAGACAAGGGCAGTCTCTGTGCTATGCTTCTTCCTGAAACCAGATTGGAGAGTATCATAGACATTGTGAGTTGTAAGATGATCATCCAGTTGTAACGCAACCGCCTTCTCAATAACCTTCCCAACAAAAGGTAGGTTAGAGATAGGCTGGTAGTTAGCTAGACAATCTGGATCCAAAGAGGTTTTTTTAGGAGTGGTCAGACTACCGCCTCCTTAAGGGGATCAGGAAAGACCCCCCTCTCCAAGGATTTCCAGACAATGTCAGCAAGGATCGGGCAGATAACCTCTAAACATCCCACCAAGAGGGTTGTAGGACCCGGATCCAAACTACAACTGGTTGGCCGCAATGTTTGGATGATCTTCACAATGTCAGTGAACTCCAGCCGGTGAAAATCTGACCAGCAGACCGGGTGGATAACACTTCCTGTCAACAACTGCAATCCCTTAAAGAAGGAGTCGGACCGATACCGGACCTGATGCTATCAACCTTATCTGCAAAGAACCGAGCGAACTCCTCGCATCTTAGCTGAGAAAAGGCTTCTCTGGGCTGGAGACAGATTGGATTGCACAATCTGTCAACAGTCTGGAAAAGCTGAGCCGGTCGATTCTGTGCAGCAGAAATCTCCTTGGACAGGAACTCTGCCTTCTTACGGTTGATTTCTGATTGATAGCCATCGTAATGTGCCATCAACCTAAGCCTGTCAGCAACATTTCCGGACTTCCACCAGGCTCTCTCCAACCTTCGGCCTACTCTCCTTAACTCCTTCAAGGAGCCATCAAACCAAGGACTCTTTGAACGGAGGATGAGAGGCTGAACACGAACAGGAGCAATCTTGTCCAGAGCATCTCCCACAGCCTTATTATAGGCCAATATGAGATCATCTGGACTCATGCATTCACCAGACATACACGATAGGTCCAGTACCGCCATCAGGTCGCTAGGACTAATACCTCTTAAAGGGCGGTACAGAACCATCTCCGTAGGGGAAGACCTATTAGGGGGAGCCCTGAAACTGAACCTTATGATGTGATGGTCAGACCAGCTGACTGGTTCCATCCCCAAGTCAGCAATCTCCATATCCAAAAGGAAGACCAGATCCAATGAATTACCTTTTATATGGGTTGAGGAGGTAACAACCTGTGTTAGGCCCAGTGAAGTCATCAACTGGAGGAGATTTTGACCAAAATAAGAGAGTTCATCATTGACCCAGGCATTGAAGTCCCCCAGAATTAACAGTCTGGGGGACCGCAATACCAGGTAGACGATGAAGTCTGCTATCTCCTGCAGGAATTCTCCACCATCTCCTGGTGGATGGTAGATGAGGAGAATTCCGCAACCTACACCCTCACCCAGGATATATTCAAAGGATCTGGTACTTCCCAAAGGCACATCCACAAGGCCCAGCTCAGTTTTAAACATAATGGCTACACCCCCACCCCTATGATCCAGCCTTGGACGGTGTATCACCGAGAACCCGGCTGGTGTTGCTGAGGCCAATATAGGGCCTAAATTTTCATCCAGCCAGGTCTCGGTGATGCATGCTAGATCAGTTGGTCCAACAAGATCAGCTATTATAGCTGTCTTGTTTTTAATAGATCTGGCATTGCATAACACCGCCAAGGTTGGATGAGCTGTCTGGGAAGACCTCGTCTCCTGCCTACTAAAGTCGGAACCCTTGGGTATGGGAACAAGACAAGAATAACCTCTATCTTGACCCCATTTTGCCCCAGGGCATCTCCTGGATCCTACCACCTCGATCCGCCCTCCCCCCTCCTGTCCCCCACCAGACTCCGCTCTCCATCTTCTTTCATGCTTCCTCAAAATGCCCAAAGCATGACACCTAAAATAGGTGTCAGATGGTAATGGAGGACATTCAAAGGGACGCAATTCCCTGAGTCTGGTGGGGGAATAATGCCCAACCGTCACCAAATCACCCCGACACATTTCAAAAAGAAACAAAACAAATAATCAAAAAAATATATATAATCAACAACTTATATAAAAAATAAATCTCAATTGTTTAGCCTTCCCAGATATAGACACTTAAAAACTATAACCTTAAAATTATCAAATAAAACAATACAAATAAATTATAAATCAAATGACCCAAAAAGAAAACCACCCTTAAGAGTCCATTTCTAAAGAGAATTTAAATCCCCCAAATAAAAATAATTAAATAATCTTACAAATAATAATAAATACAACAAATTCTGAAACCCTGGTACTCTCACTATCCTGGGGATCAAAAAACATAAAAATAAAATAATACAAATTTACAAATTTTCAGGTACTCACTCTACCTGAAAAAAAAAGTAATAATAATAATAATGGTTTGGGCACTCTCACTGCCCAAACATTTACACAAATGACAAACAACAGGAAGAGTTCTCTCAAAAAATGTCTCTGTAGTGGTTCTTCTTTAATCTCAGCAGATCATAGTCCCAAAACCTGTTAAACTCCAAATCTCAAAGCCGAGTGATAAATAATCCAATTTTAATCAGCCTTTAAAATCCATTTCCATTAAAGGGGTTTTCTGGCAAAAGGCCAAGAGTGTGCATCCATACCTTCAACTCCTGATTGAAGGATTGGTGTGGAAGGAAGGGTTTTTGGCTTCATAGGGGACTGGGGCCTGACCTGGGCAGATGTGAGCTTGTATGAGGACAGCCTGCATCTGTCCGAGAAGGGGACCTTGGTCCTTTGTGAGAAGTTTAAATACTTCAGCTGTGAGCATTTAAACTAGCCAAAGGAGGAGAGCCAGGAGGTGTGACAGGGTACAATAGAACCCTGTCCCTTTTGTTGGAGAAAGTATGTAAATGCAAGGATCTGTATTCTTTCCTTCTGTCTCTCTCTGTCTCCTCTGTCTGGTTGCGCAGCCAAGTTTTCCTGTGAGACTTCGGACTTCATCAACCCGAACAGTCTCGCAATCCTTAGCCTCTCGTTGTCTCTCTGTTTTCTCTTGCTTTCTGTTTTTCCTCTCTGGCATATCTAGATCTGGTAATATAAGAATATGTGCAAATCAACATATGAAAGTGAAACTGACAATGGGATCACTTTAATGTTTAGAAAATATGGTGTTATTGTTGAAATATATATATATTTGTAATTTGAGATAACTGTAAAAAGCTAGAGGTTACTTGGGTGCGAATGTCTGAGCCTTTGGCAGTTGCTGTGGGGACCTCAGGAAGTTCTCAATGTTCTAGCAGCTCCTGAAATTTACAAAGAACAGGATTTATTTATTTATTTATTTATTTATTTATTCATTCTAGATTACAAGTACCTTTGAACCAAAGGCTCTTTTACAAAGGTTCCATGTCAGAGACTGGACAATGCAGTAGTACAAACAGTGGAGCATAAGCAATGTACAATAAAGCAAATTCAGGTGGTGCAGGAAAATGGATTAACATACAGTTGCATAGTAAATTTCGCAGAGCTTGCCAAGGGCAGTTGTCAACATGAGCAGAAGTATAGGGAATGGGGTGGGGTGGAGTGAAGAATGGTGGGATAGGGAAGGAGGTGGGAGTGACCAAAGAGAGTGGTGTAGGGTGGTGGATGTAGGATGCTTGCAAAGGATGGGGGTTGAAAAAGACTTAAAAAAACAGCTAAGCTGAGCTGCAAGGGAGATTTTTTTTACAAGAAAGATTTTATTTTTGCTTCTGTACATAGTTATTCTGAACAGGTTTATTTTATTTTATGTTACTGCTACAATAAATAAAGTTTTGGTGATTTTTACAATTGGTCCTGGGTTTCCCTAATGCTTCCTGACCTGTACCTCAACAACAGATGGTGTGAGAAGTGGGATTTAAGCCATGCATACCCTAAGACAGGAAATTTGTGCATGGGTACTGGATCTGGTACCAGGGAAGCATAGAGGAAGGTATGGATTCTGCAGCAGCAAGTCCAGGAGTCATTACCAGGAGAATGCCAGCCAAACTAGCAGAGACAGAAGTTCAGTCTGAAATTGTACAGCCAGCACAAGTTATGGAAAAAGAACAGGCAGTGGCAGAACCTGAAGGCCTGATGGACTTTTTCAAATGGTGGGCTATACAACAAAAAGAGACTGAGATGCAGAGAGAAAAAGAGATTCAGCGTTTAGAAGCGCAGAGGAGAGAAGATATGCAGCAACAGGAGCAGCAGATGAGAGAAGAGATGCAGTGACGGGAGCAGCGATGGCTGGATGCCTTGCAAGCTATCAAAGGCAGAGGATCCAGCATAGATCCAGAGGAGCAACAAAATGCAAGCAACTTAAAGGCCATTAAACTTACTAAGTTGTGTCCCTCAGATGATATTGAGGCATACCTGACAACCTTTGAAAGAGTTGCACAGCCTGCCAATGGCTAAAGCAGCAATGGACAATCAGACTGGTACCCTGCCTGACAGGGAAAGCCCAGCTTGCCTACAGCAGTATGAACAATGCACAGTCAGAAAACTATGACCTGGTGAAAAGCGAAATCCTGAAAAGGTACAACATCTCCAGAGAGACCTACAGGCAGAGATTTCGATCCCTGAGGTGCAACTCGGTTGACAATTCTTGAGAAGCCTTCACCCGACTTAGGGAACTCCTGATGAAATGGATCCAATCAGAGAGCAAAACAGTCCAACAGATCATCAATACATTTGCCATGGAGCAATTCATCAACATCTTGCCTACAGATGTGCAGCTGTGGAGAAAGGAACACCGACCAGAGAATGGGGAAAAAGCTGTTTCTTTGGCTGAGGACTACCAACTGGCCAGACAGATGCCACTGCAGCAAGGTAACAGCCAAGCACCGGTAAGAAACTCTTTTTCCCATTTAAACTCCAAGTCTCCTGAGAACTCTGGTGGGGGTAACAAATCTGTGCCAAAAGACATTATCTGCTATAACTGTAATAAGCCAGGCCATTTTGCAAGAAACTGCCATAATAGAGTGGCACTGGAGCAGATTTGTCCTTGGCAAACTGGGACAAGTACTTAACAGATGTGAAGGTGTGGAATAAGACTGTAAAGGGACTCATTGATTCAGGAAGCAGACAGACAGACCTTAGTGCATGTTAAAATGCTGGGAAAACATGGTGCAAAGGGACCAGGTACTGGTGTCATCTGTATCCACGGGGACACTCAATACTATCTCACCACCCAAGTGACTGTGACTGTTACGGGTGTGTTGCACCAAATGAAAATGGAGGTAGTACCAACATTACCTGTACCTGTGATTATTGGAAATGACTTTCCAGGATTTACTGAATTGATCAAAGAGGGAGTAAGTCCTGATGTTTCAGCAGCTGTGGTGACAAGAGCTCAGGCAAAGAAAATTTCAGATGGTGGGGACACTTTTACTTTCAGTGATTTTGATTCAAACTTGTTTGAGCACAGTTCCAAGATCTGGAAATCCAGGAAAGAAAGACAAAGCCTGAAGAAACTGTGGCAACAAATGACTGATGGACATGAAGGGTTAAAATATGAAAATGCTGAAACTAAATTGATAACTGATTGTGGTTTTGTTTCAGAACAAGCTAACAATGTTTTTTCTCCAGGGTTATTTCAAGCAGCTAGAGGTAAAACCAAAACAAGGTGGATCAATGTTTAAAAAAGTAATGGATTACTGTACAGAGTTTGGGTTAAACCTCAGACACAGACACATACAGAATAGCTGGTTATACCACAGAAGTATAGAACAGAATTGTTACAGATAGTGTCACACCTGGACAGCTGGGTCTGATCCCTGTATAATTTTTTGTTGTAAATGTAAAAAATTAATGTATGATGGACTGTGGCAAAAGGAAATGCTGGCTGCTGAAACTGACACTTCAAACCCCCTCCCCCGGGATAAGTTCAAAGGACAGGACATAGCTAAACTGCAGATATCTAGGGTGCAGTTATCTGGTCAATTTGCTTTGATCCCAGGAAATGAAATTAGTCATTCATGTTGTCCTCAGGGAAATCCTTTGATCTGCACTAGATGTCCTGAGAAAAGGAATACTGGCCAGTGTTATGAATAACCTCCCAGGAATCCAGCTCATTTCATCAAATAGACCTTTGATGTGTAGATACCAAGGCCCAGACAGAATTAAGGAGTCAAATACACTTTTGCTTTGAATACAGTGACTTATATCAAAAAGACTTTTGATATATGTGTGTGTGTGTGTGTGAAGCAAAGCACAGACTGGTTCTGACCAGTCAAACATAAGAAGAGGAAATTCATTATGTCATCTCTTATTTTTTAAATACCTTATTAGGCCATCTTGGTGTTATAAAATATAGATTTTGTTACACCAAGGCAGAGTTTGGTGACCTCAGCGAGAAGGCCGGCTCAGGACTGTTTTTTTAACACACTGAGAAAAACCTTGACAGTCACACTTTCATATTTCTGACTGAGGGAAGAAGCAACATCAAGCACTGTTAGGAGATAAGTATTCTGTGGATAGGAGATTTAGTTTGCACATTTAAACCTGTTTTGTTTAATCGCTACATCACTAACTTTGTTTGGGCCAATAACAAACCCCGGGTACGCCTAAAAATTCTCACTCTTCCCCGGGATGGGGGGGGCATGGGCCTCCCAGATCTGAGACTTTACTAGCAAGCGGTAAACGTGATGCATCTGATGTCCAGACAAACCAAAACAAATAGCCCACACTGGCTGGACATAGAATGAGCGCTGATGGATGATTATACATTCCACAGAGCCCTGTACCAACACAGGGAGGATGGGACCCTATATAAGCTTGCAAATCCATGGCTCATGGTCTCGATGAGAGGCTGGCAGACCATTAAACGGATCCATCAATTGACCCCTTTCCTTCCGCTTATTTGCCCAATTTCCAGCCGGAGTGACTTCCCCCCAAACAGCCTAGATGGCAGTTTTCGGCAGTGGGTGAGAAGAGGACTGAGATATTTGGGACAAGTTGTGAACCAGGGCACAATGTGGGCTTACGCAGAAATTCAAGGGAACTATAATCTACCAAAGAGCGACTTCTATCGGTACCTGCAACTCAGACACTGCGCAGACCATCTACCCCATATGGTTTGGGAACATGAGCAGCTCCCTCCATTAATACAGAGCCAAATTGTTCTCAATAAAACCTTAAAACAAAATCATTTGATCTCATTGTACTAACAAGCCTTGAGAGTACAGAGCCTTACATGCACAGATAGCATTCGTGAGCAGTGGAGTCAAGAATCCGGCTATCCAATAACACCCGAGGATTGGCAACGAGCTTGGAGATACTCAGCCAGAGTGTCCAGCTCCCACATATGGAGACAGTTCACATGGAAATGCCTAATTCGATACTTTAGAACCCCGATAATCACGAGTCATTTCAAGCTAGAGCTCCAAGCCACTTGCTGGTGCCTTTTTGGCAACATGAGGGTAAATCATACCCACATAATGTGGGACTGTCCACTCCTGAGGCCCTATCTTATGCTCCTGCAATCCCACTTTCAGGAGATATTGGACCCTCACTTCCAACTGACAGTGGAGATGTTTCTGTTCTCTGTTTTCCCCCAAAACTTGCGCGGCCCAAGTACTAGCTATTTACTTCTTATTCTCCTTACGGCAGCAAAGAAGTCCATCATGAAGCAGTGGCTGACACCTAAGATACCCAAAATACAAGACTGGTGGAACATTACTAGACAAATCTACACTATGGAGAAAATAACACACAGCTTAAATAACCAAGAAGGAAAGTTTACCACCAGGTGGGCTAGGTGGCAAATATACTACATGTTAAAAGACCCTGCCTTTGTGCCGTAAGTGGGGGGGTGGTGACGAGTGGGGGACCTTTTCCCTCTCTCCCCCTTTGCATTTGGCCCATGGGTCTCAGGGGAGGGGGCGGTTGTTTCGCTGACCTGGGGGCCTGTGGTCTACCGCTGGGGAGAGCACCCTCAAGATATTCCTGATGCGCAGGTATGAGACACCATCATTCCGGATACGTACCTGAGTCATATAGAACTCAGAGCCTAGGATCACTTCCAAGAGGTTATTCTGGCCTCTTTGTCTTAAGAGGAACCTGAAGCTACTAAGGGTCTGGGAGACCTTAAACTCACCTTTTTACCAGAAGGCCAGGACGAACTGCTTATGAACTACCTTCCCCTAGGAACTATGCTTAATCTGGACTTTAGACCCTTTTTTTTTATCATGAAGTATTGTACCCACACTGAAACTGTTAATGTATATCTGCATGAAATTAATCTCACTGGTCTGGATGACACATCTGTAAATATGTTATAAAACCTAAATAAAGATATTTTAAACCTGTTTTGTTTAATGGCTTGTTTTTGGGATATTTTGTTCTGTAATTTTACTGTTTTCCTATTTACCTATTTTAATGTAAATATATATATATATTTTAAAATGGAAACTGCCTGGAGTGCCTTGACATTTCTTTTTATTTAAGTGAAGCTTTTGAAGATTATAGTTAACACTCTGTTGGAGCTTATTGTTATACCAAACTGGGAAACGGTTAGAGTTCTCTAAAGTCTTGCATAGGGCTCTAAGGGTTCATTTTGTTGACCTGGTTAGGTGCCCGTAGGCAAAAATATCTGGCTTCCCCGAAGACAGAATTATCTGAGCCTGATAATTGGGCATGCTAACAAGAGGTTTTCAGTTTGAATCCTTCCAGAACTTGAGACTAA
Source organism: Neoceratodus forsteri (assembly GCA_016271365.2). Taxonomy (NCBI): domain Eukaryota; kingdom Metazoa; phylum Chordata; order Ceratodontiformes; family Ceratodontidae; genus Neoceratodus; species Neoceratodus forsteri. The sequence goes on from CM057451.1 coordinate 111,248,940, forward strand.
GGTGACTCGAACCCACAAAACAAACAAGAGGGTTACCTTGTACTGTTAACTGTCCACAAATCATATGCACAGATGCTGGCACTTTGGGAGTAGAGGGCTGACCGGCTGAGCAAATTTGTGACAGATTGGTTGGCAGCGGTGGCATAAAACGTTTGGTGGTATAAGCTTCATTGTTCAGTGTGTCAGCTTGAGACCGTTCAGCTCACTTGGAAAAAAGAAAGACAGTGTTTTATTTCAAAAGGAAACAGAACTATATATCTTGGCTTACAGTCACAGTTCCTACTCATTTTATTTTTTTTTCTAAAGTGCAGTCAGAGTAGCATAGTCAGGGAAGAAGATGGCTTCCAACTACAGCAGGCACACTGTAGATCACTTGAAACAGTTGTGCGAGGACAGAGGAGTCCTGTTCGAGGTGACAGTCAAAAAGTAGAACCTCATAGAGGCCCTGATGGTAGCAGATACCCAGAGCAGAGAGCCACAGACTGTGACTGAAAGGGACCAGACCTCGAGTGTGGCAGGTCTAGTGGCCAATGAGGGGTCCCAAGCTGATGAGGAGGACTGCAGGGCCACTGTCAGTGAAGAGCCACAGCAGCAGGGGAAGGTCACCAGTATCCTGAATCCAGAGGTACTCAGGCTGCAAATTGAGTTGCGCAGGATGGAACTGAAGGTAGAGCAAGAACAGAGGGAGGCGGACCGTGAGGCAGAGCGACAACAGAGGGAGGCAGATCGTGAGGAGAGTGAGCACCAGTGAGCTGCAGAGAAGAGAGAAGAGTGCCAGTGGCAACATGAACTAGAGAAGCTATGATTCCAACCAGCGGCACCAGGGCAGGTAAGTGGCTTGGGTTTAACTGGGACTGCAGAACTGTATTACAAATTGAACTCCAAATTAATAGCCAAGTTTAAGGAAGGGTAGGACATGGATGTCTTTTTAAATTCTTTGGAAAAATTTTGTATTCAGGCTAAAATTCCTAGACAGTTCTGGAGCTTCCAGCTATCCCCACTACTTACCGGGAAAGTTCGGGATGCATTGGGTCAAATGAACAATGAGGATAGTGATGATTACAGCAATTTAAAAGCTGCTCTGTTAAAAAAGTTTGAATTAACTGCTGAATCATACAGAGCTAAATTCCGTAAGCTCAGGAGAAGCCCTGATATGAGCTCTGAGGAGCTAGCCACAAAACGTTAGTTTTTAAAACGTTGGAGGGAAGGAATTGAGGCAAACTCTGTTGATAAAATTGAAAACATGATTTTATTAGAACAGTTTTATTGAGCTTGTTCAGCAGAGCTAAAAACCTGGCTAGAGGACTGAGATCAAAAAAACAGTGCAAGAAGCTGCTGAACTCTGGGACTGCTATGCCAAGAGCAGACCTACCCTGAGAGCGAATGGGGTGGGTGTGGCAGTGCAGAAAGGGAAAAGCGCACCTTCAGGGCACCTAAAACCCTCATTGCCACCATCAAAACCAGTTAGCCCCAGGTTTCAATGAAAAGATTTATCTGAAGTAAAAACTGCATGTTGGCTGTGTAAGGAAACTAGGCATATTGCCAGACAGTGCCCCAAAAAGGCGAGCCATAATACACAACAGGGTGCTAGAAAAGAAGTGGGTTGTTTGTGTGTCCCTGGGAGCATGCCAGTGAACATGAGGGAACACATGCACCCAGTCATAGTAAATGGTGTACAGACGCAGGGGTTAAGGGACACAGGGGCATCCCTGACATTGGTAAAAGAGGATCTGGTACAGCCTGGTCATATACCCAATAAATACGTAACAGTACAAGGGTTTAGTGGTGAAGAGAAAACATTGCCACTCGCTAGCGTTCTTCTGGACTGGATTGAAACAGGGGGAACTGCGCAACAGGTGGCTGTAGCCAACACATTAGCAGTGGATGTGATCCTGGGTAACAATCTCCAGCAGGGGGTGGTATGTGCTGTTACCCGTAGCCAAGCGGCAAGGGAAAATAGTAGTTCCCTGAACCCCACAGAAACCAGTGTGGAAACTGCTGAGAGGCTGATTCCCCAGCCTGTGTCTCCACATGAGGAGACTGACAAAAATGGGGTAGAAATTTCCCCAGTAGCAAGTAACCACACAGCTACATAGGGTTACTCCAAAGAAGGAGGGGTGACCCCTTGTCAGAGTGTTGGGATTGACAGTGGTCCTGAGGGCCCTGACGCTAGTGCTAGGGACCCTAGTTTAGCAATTGAAGGGGACCTGTCTCGTGCCTTGGGACTGTGTGACGGGTTTGCAGCTGCTCAGAGAAGTGATCCTAGTTTAGACAAGCTGAGGACTTGGGCAGACTCTGATGGAACACAGGGAGGTGACGGCAGACATAAGGTTTATTGAGAAAATGGACTTATGTATACACAGGCAGTACAGAGAGAGGGAGGGATGCTAGGCAGGCAGCTTGTCGTTCCCCAGGGATATCGTGAGCAATTGCTCAAGGTTGCCCATGATATTCCCTTATCTGGTCATCTGGGAACCGCACGAACTATGCAGTGGTTGGTCCAGAATTTCTACTGGCCTAACTTCACCAAGCAGGTGAAGGAGTATTGCAGGTCTTGTCACAGGTGCCAAGAAATAAGGAAAGCAAGAAAGAAAACCCAAGCCACCCTGATCCCCTTGCCCATAGTGGAGGAGCCATTACAGAGGATGGGAATGGATATTGTGGGGCCTTTAAATACCCCCAGCTCCTCAGGGAAGAGATTCATCCTGACTGTGGTGGATTATGCCACCTGGTACCCAGAGGCAGTCGCCCTGTCCTCTCTGAGGACAGACAAAGTGGCAGATGGTTTACTTGGGATTTTCTCCCATGTTGGGTTTCTGCAGGAGGTAATCGCCAATCGAGGGGGTTCCTTTATGTTGGACCTGATGAAATGTTTACAGGAGAAGTGTGGGATGGTGCAGAGATGCACGACACTGTATCATCCACAAGCCAATGGACTTGTGGAACGATTCAATGGTACCATAAAGTCAATGCTCCTGGCGTTTGCTGAACAGCACGGGAGGCACTGGGAGAAATACCTTCCCCACCTGTTGTTTGCATACAGGGGAGGTGCCCCAAGAGTCAACAGGATTTTTCCCCTTCAAACTCTTGTACGGACGCCGGGTACGTGGGCCTCTAGACTTGATCCAGGAGGACTGGGAAGGTAAGCACGCCACCCAGGGAACTCCCCTTGTGGATTACGTCCTTAGGTTTAGGGAAAGGCTGAAGGAGCTTATGGGGACAGCCCAGAGCAACCTGGCAGCTGCCCAACAGAAACAAAAAAGTATGGTACGACTGCAGAGCTCGCTTGTACATGGTGGGTCAGGAAGTCATGGTCCTTATTCCAGAAAGACAAGCTGCAAGCTGAGTGGGCAGGACCGTACAAAGTGGTTAGGAAGGTAAATGACATGAACTACATTGTGGAGCTACCTGACCATAGACAGACAGAAAGGATGTACCATGTTAACATGATGAAGCCATATGCATGGTGTTGGCAGTGTGTAGTCATGGGGAGGGGACGGACGAAGGAGACCCCTTCTGGACTTGCTGGAAGAGAGTAAGTGGGAGTCCTCTGTGGAGGCAGTAAAATTGTCTCCCCAGCTGACCCCGGGCCAGATCCAGAAAGTAAGGGAGGTTTTAGCAGACTTTGCCCCCTTGTTTAGCACCAAGCCTGGACTAACCCCCTTAGTGACACACGATGTGCAGACAGAGACACAGATGCCCATACGGCAGACAGCATATCGGGTGTCAGAGGCTGTCCAAAAGGACATTAGGAGGGAAGTGGAGGAGATGCTGGATTTAGGGGTAATCCAGAGAATCCACAGTCCCTGGGCCTCACCCGTAGTCCTTGTATCCAAGTCAGATGGCTCAACTCATTTCTGTGTAGACTATCATGGACTGAATGCAGTCACAAAGTCAGACACCCACCCAATGCCCCGGATTGACGAACTCCTGGACAAGTTGGGAGGGGTGACCTACCTTACAACCATTGACCTGACTAGGGGGTATTGGCAGGTAGAGTTGACGAACAGAGCTAGGGAGAGGTTGGCCTTCATCACTCCGATAGGCTTATTTGAGTTCAAAATAATGCTTTCCGAATGAAGAACACCCCGGCCACTTTCCAAAGGTTGGTGAACCAGGTGTTAAATTGTGCTGTGGAGTACGCTGTGGCATTCCTGGATGACATTACCATCTTTAGTACCAGCTGGAAGGAACACCTTTTGCACCTTAGGGAAGTGCTGGACAGGACACAGAGGGTCAGGCTCACTGTCAAAGCCGAGAAGTGCCAGGTGGCCATGGGAGAAGTGGCATACCTTGGGCATTGTGGTAGGCCAGGGACAGCTCCATCCTAACCAAATAAAAATAGAGGTAATCCGGGCATGGCTCAGACCAGAAACTCAAAAGCAGGTCAGGAGTTTTCTCGGGACAGCAGGGTACTATAGAAAATTTGTATCCAATTACAGTGCCCTGGCTGCTCCTCTATCAGGACCTGACAAAGAAGAAGATGCCAAAGAAAATTTCCTGGGGCCCAGCCTGTGAGGAATCCTTTTCCAAACTAAAGGAAGCACTCTGCAGTGCTACTTTTTGACAAGTCCTGACTTTAGTAAAACCTTTATAGTTTAGACTGACGTCTCAGACATGGGTATTGGGGCAGTACTGAGCCAGACATCCAGCGAAGGGAGAGACCACCCCATAGCCTACCTGAGTAAAAAGTTACTTCCCATGGAGCAGTCATACTCCACAGTGGAAAAGGAGTGTCTTGCCATAGTGTGGACCCTAAAGAAATTGGAGCCATACTTGTATGGGCAGCATTTTGTGGTGCAGACTGACCACAACCCCCTAATTTGGATGATGCAGATGGGGAAAAACAATGGTCGATTACTAAGATGTAGTCTTGCTTTGCAAGGATATGATATGACCATTCTACATAGGGCCGGAGTGACCAATCAGAACTCAGATAGGTTGTCCAGGGTGTATGAGGAGTGAAATGATTTGGGAAGATCATCCCATGCAGGAGATAGACCCCCCCAAATTCAGTCTAGGTGGGGAGGAATTGTCACACCTGGACAGCTGGTTCTGATCCCCGTATAATTTTTTGTTGTAAATATAAAAAAAATAATGTATGATGGACTGTGGCAAAAGGAAATGCTGGCTGCTGAAACTGACACTTTAAACCCCCCCAGGGATAAGCTAAAAGGACAGGACATAGCTAACCTGCAGATATCTAGGGTGCAATTATTTGGTCAATTTGCTTTGATCCCAGGAAATAAACTTAGCCATTCATGACGTCCTCAGGGAAATCCTTTGATCTGCACTAGATGTCCTGGGAAAGGGGACACTGGCCAGTGTTATGAGACTAAGGTGACTCAAACCCACAAAACAGACAAGAGCGTTACCTTGTACTGTTAACTCTCCACAAATCATACGCTTAGAGGTTGGCACTTTGGGAGTAGAGGGCTGACCGGCTGAGCGAATTTGTGACAGATAGCACATGATAATCCTATGGCTGGTCACTCAGGAAGGGATCGCACCCTTGCCAGATTGCTGTATAGGTTTTGCTGGCTGGGAATTCATGAAGATGTTGCTACCTATTGTAATTCCTGTGCTGAGTGTCAGAAAGTAGCCCAGTCACTAGAAAAGACAAGGTGCCCCTGGTACCCCTACCCTTAATAGATGTGCCTTTTGAGAGAATTGCAATGGATGTGGTTGGTCCTTTAGACAAAAGTAAAAAGGCTAATAGATTTATCCTGGTAGTATCCAACTATGCTACTCAATACCCAGAAGCAGTTCCAATGCATACTGCTACAGCCCCAAAAGTTGCAGCAGAGCTAGCCAAAATTTTCAGCAGAGTGGGCATACCTAAAGAAATTATTACTGATCAGGGTAGTAATTTTGGTGCTACACTGTCTAAGGAGCTGTACAGACTGTTAGGTATCACTGTCATAAGAACCTCCCCCATCACCCTCAGACAGACGGTCTTGTTGAGCATATTAACCAAACTTTAAAATGCATGTTAAAAAGGTTTGTAAAAGGGGAAGGGAAAGATTGGGACCAATACTTGCCTTACCTACTTTTTGCTTACAGAGAAGTGCCACAGACATCAACAGGGTTTTCACCATTTGAAATGCTGCACGCTAGGCAGCCAAGAGGGCCACTGGAAGTGATAAAAGAAATGTGGGAAGACAGGGGTCTACCTTAACTTTTTTTTGCACTAGCTAGCTGGGCTAGTGAACCAGAGATTGCACTAGCCCACAGAAGTTTGCACTAGCCCGCAGTCAGTATGGTTCACAGTGATTTGTTAAACAAAAGGCAATTAAAATGGAAATGTATCAAGTACATGTCTGAATTTATTTGAAACCTAAATTACAAATGAACTTCGTGAAATAAAATACTTCATATGCGTAACACTCAGTGAAGTCAGTGTCTTAATGTCATTGTCCTAAAGTTCTTAATATAAAAGTCCAATGATCCTTAAATGTTGCTAGATTGTGTGGTGTCAGGGGAGTGTGGTTCATTCTCAAGCACACTTGCATTACTATCACAGTCACTCTCAGCTCAGACAGACCAGAGGGACAAGGCTGAAAAGAGCAGTGAAGGTCGGAATACTGGTTTAACTTCCCTGTGTTCCTGGGCTATAGCCTGTTAGTCTCTTGTTTGTTTAGCACCGCAGTCTCTCACTGTTCCAACCACAACCTGTTGTGAATGCTGATGAATCTAGCGATGTTGTTTTACTTTGGGGGGTAGTCTCAGGGGTCTGTCTTTGTACCATTACTGCCTATGGAGATCGAGACCAACTGTTACAGTTAGGATGAAGGAGCTAATTTTCTCACTGGCGCATATTTGTTGCAGCTGCTGCTTCAGAGTTTTGGAAGCAGCTTCTCAGAATGATGGTGACCACTGGTTGACAGGGTCAGAACAAGGAGTCTTACTGTTCTGACCACGCCATGTCCTGACTCCTGAATGCTGTGGGTGTGGGGTGTTGACTGTTCAGTTTTGGGGGGGGGGTGCTGTGGTCACATTTTTCCTTTGGAGTAGCCCATTTTCTCACTTACGCATATTATCTGCTGCCACTGCTGCTTTGCAGCTTCTCAGATGGTGACAACAGCACAGGGTGACAGGGACAAGGCGAAAACAAATGGAACAGCGGAGAGGAGGTAAGAGTGCATTACTAGTTAAACTAACTTTATTTCAGCTTCCGCAGTCTGTCTTGATTTACGTCCAACCCAACGTTATGGCACAAATGCTGCCCTACTACTAGTCTTAATTTAAATACTGAGCTGCTCGTCTTTAATTAGGTACAGTCTGCGGTCTCACTTTTCCGACCGCGCTGTGTCCTGAGTGCTGCTGCTGGGGTGTTGTTCAGTTTGACTGGGGTATCTTTTGTGGTCTCAGTCAGTTGTCCAATCCCATTTTTTATTTATTTTTTTGCTTCTTTGCGGTCTCACTGCACCGATCTCGCTTCATGCTGGTGGTTTTTTTTTTTCTTTGTGACAGCACGAGCGCCTCACAGCACAACAGACAGAGAATGGAACTGCAGCTTTTCACCAGAGGAACTGCTCTAGCCCAACCGGGCAAGTGACAGAGATCCTGGACTAGCCCGCAGCAATCTGCATTAGTACCCGGGCTAGTAAATGAATGTTAAGATTGTCCCTTGTGGGAAGATAACTCCACTCAGAAACAATCTTCTTATATGTGTGCCCTAAGAAAGAAACTGGCAAAATATGTTGAAATTGCCCATAGTAATCAGGAAGAGGCTCAAAACCAGCAGAAGATACATCATGACCATGGGGTAAAAGAAAAAGTTTTTGAGCCAGATGAAAAGGTTTTGCTACTGTTGCAATGTAATGGCTGTGGGGAAGCAGTCAGGAGTCTTTCTGGAGGCTGAGATGCTGCCCTATTTGCAGACAACTCTCTGCCCTGAGGGAGGAAGTTGCCCATCTTCAGGCCACACTGGACAGTAGTAAGGGAACCTCCCCCCAGGCCACACTGGACAGTAGTAAGGGAACCTCCTCCATCCAGGGAGCACGAGAGCTACCACCACTACCTCAGAGGTTATGAAGAAAGCACAGCAGTTGGACCACAGTGGGCTCAGGGAGGGTGAGGGTGGTGGAACAGAGGCACACCCAGTCAGTTGTTCCACTCCATAATCCATACACCATTCTGGGGGACCATAGCTCCCTTATGGATGCACCCGCAGAGGAGACTAAGGAGATTGCGGACAACTGTCACAAGGGAGGCCCACAGGAAGGAGGCAGAGGACACCACAGGGAAAGGAAGCAGCTCCTGGTGGGGGACTCAATTATTAGGAGGATAGTAGAACCGGGGGAGCAGGGAAAACTGAAGTAAGGTGCCTGTCTAGTGCCATGGCTTGGAGGGACAGGAGGCGCATCCTCAGGATCACGAGAAGAGCTGCACAGGAGTCTGAGCTGGATGTCATTGTCCACCTAGGGACAAATGACTTGGCTCATCATGAGATTAGAGCAGTGCAGAAGGACTTTGTAGAGTTGGGGAGGGGCCTAAGGCAAGTAGCACGCACAGTATCCTTCTCAGAGGTGCTGCCTATCAATAGCATGAGTGAGGCGAGGGTACTTTGCACCATGCAGTTTAATGAATGGTTGAAGAAATGGTGTGGAGCATAGGGATTTGGATTCATTTGGGATTGGGGTTCCACCTGGAGGTACACCAGCCTTACTGGCAGGATGGTCTGTATCTGTTCAGGAAGGGAACAAGTCTTTTGGGCAATTGGTTTAAATGCTTCATTGGCAAGCTTTTAAACTAGTCAAGGGGGGGAGACACTAAAAAGCAACAGGAAATTCCCAGCCTCCCCCTACAAAAGAGGGTACTAAATGAGAAAAAGACCAAGGTAGAAAGGACAGTGGGGGATGCTGCTACAAAAGGTAAAGCCATCAAAAAATGGAGAGCAATGAGTACCAAAGCCCGTAGTCTGGGTAACAAGCTTCCTGAATTAGTGGCCTGGATGCAGGAGGAACATTTGGATATCGTGGCAGTCACAGAAACACGGTACACACAGAACCATGACTGGGATATAAATATACCGGGATACACTATCTACAGGAGGGACAGGGAGGGTAAAATAGTAGGAGGAGTAGCTCTCTACATAAAGGAAGGAATCAAAGCAACAGAACAAAAGGGTAAACAGGGAGGAGAAGAAGCACTGTAGGTCAACTTGGAGACAGGCAATGGCACCACAATCTGCACAGGGGTTGTATACAGACCCCCCCGGGGGGGGGAATGGATAAGGAAATGATAGAAAGTATACTTAGAATGGCAGAAAAAGGGGAGATATTGCTGTTGGGTGATCTGAATATGCCAGATGTTAACTGGAGTGCAATTGCAGCAGCCACTTCTAAAAGTGGGGTTATTCTAGATGCCCTCACAGGGGCATGCCTTAAACAACTAGTATTGGAACCCACTCGAGAGGGAGCAATCTTAGACCTGTCTCTCAAATGGAGATGGAGAGAAATCACAGATGTAGAAGTGGGTAGCCATCTGGGAACTAGCGCCATCGAACAGTATGGTTCACAATAAACACAGCTGTAGAGTCAAGCCATACAAAGGCAAAAGTACTGGACTTTAGGAGGGCTGACTTTGCCAAATTGGGTGAGTGCCTAAGGAATGCACTAGCAAATGGGCAGGAAGAGGGGTCTAAGAACAATGGAGAATAATAAAAACTGCCATCACAGAGGTAACAAGCCTTAGTGTGAAGCAAATAAACAAAACAATACGATGTAAGAAACCTCTATGGTTCTCAAAGGAGGTGGCAGTGAAGGTTCAAGAGAAAAAGAAAGCTTTCAGGAAGTACAAGGAATCACAGAAGGAGCAGGACAGAGAATTGCATCAGTTAAAGCAAAAGGAAGCTGGGAAGGCAGTCAGAACAGCAAAGGCCCAAACAGAGGAACAGATAGCCAACTCAGTTAAGAAGGGGGATAAAACCTTTTATAGGTACATCAGGGAGCATAGGAAGACAAAGGGAGGGATAGTGAGGCTTAATAAAGGGGAAAGGAGGTGGGCAGAGGGTGCCGGTGAAAAGGCAGAGATACAAAACAAATATTTTTGCTCAGTATTTACAAAGGAAAAGGGGGAGGTACCTAAACCAAACAATAGAAACACTCTGGATATAGAAGTTGTTACCAGCCCATTTACAGAAGAAAGGGTTCTGAAAGAACTCTTAAAACTGAAGGTGGACAAAGCAATGAGGCCTGATGGGATTCACCCCAGAATTCTAAAAGAACTAAGGGTAGAACAAGTGACACCACTGACTACCCTCTTTAACAAATCATGGGAGGATGGGGTGGTACCTAAGGACTGGAGGAGGGCAGATATGATTCCACTTCACAAAAGTGGGAGCAGGGCAGAAGTGGGAAACTACAGACCTGTTAGTTTAATCACAGTGATAGGGAAAATGATGGAATCACTTCTGAATTAAAGAATTGCCGAGTACCTAGAGGCCAGAGGGGCACAGGACCCAAGGCAGCATGGATTCACAGCGGGAAGGTCATGCCAGACGAATCTAATAGATTTCTTTGACTGGGTGACCAAAGTAGTAGATCAGGGAGGGGCTGTGGACATGGTCTACCTAGACTTTAGCAAGGCATTTGACATAGTCCCACACAAAAGATTAATATACAAGTTAGCCAGCCTGGGAGTCGGTCCCAAGACGATAGCCTGGGTAAAGAATTGGATGGAGAATAGGACACAGAGGGTAATAGTAAATGGAGTCCACTCTGAAGAATGGGGGGTTACTAGTGGGGTATCGCAGGGTTCAGTATTAGGACTGGTCCTCTTCAATGTCTTTATAATGCTTACATTGCAGAGGGACTGGAAGGAAAAGTATGTCTCCTGCAGATGACACAAAGATCTGCAACAGAGTTGATGCACAAGGTGGTGGAAAGGATGAGAAGGGACTTGGCAAGGTTGGAGGAATGGTCAAATGTATGGCAGCTTAGATTCAATGCTAAGAAGTGCAAGGTAATGCACCTCGGAAACAAAAACCCAGGGGAAGAGTACACAATGGAGGTGAGATACTAACAACAAAATGGAAAGGGACCTGGGGGTAGTCATATCAGATGACCTAAAGGTGGGCAAGCAATGTGAGAGGGCAGTAAGGAGGGCTGGGGGGATACTGGGATGCATAGGGAGAGGCATCACCAGTAGAAAACAAGAAGTTGTTATCCCTCTGTACAGATAGCTGGTGAGACTCCATCTGGAGTACTGTGTGCAATTCTGGAGACCCAATCTCCGCAAAGACATAGACAGGATGGAAGTTGTCCAGAGGAGGGCAACTAAACTGGTGCAGGGTCTGTAGCGAAGACATATGGAAGAGAGACTTAAGGAGCTTAATATGTATAGCCTGAGGAAAGGGGGGGACATGATAGAAACTTTCAAGTACCTCAAGGAATCAGCAAAGTCCAAGAGGGTAGCATCTTTCAGAAAAAGAGGTGCAAGAACAAGGGGCACAATTTGAAGATGGGGGTGGCTCAGAGGTATATATATGGTGGCTTTTTTCACAGAAAAGGTTGTGGATGGTGGAATGGCCTTCAGAGGAGGTTGTGGAGTCAAAAACAGTGGTGGAATCAAGCACGCATGGGACAGTCATAAAGCAATTCTAGGGGTTGGGGGGTAGGAAAAAGTAGGCTGCTGGTTAACTAGGATCTGCAGCTTATCCATTAGATAGGGAAATGGGCAGACTGGGTGGGCGAAGTGGTCCTTATCTGCCGTCAAATTCTTTGTTTCTATGTTCTGTTACCCACAAAAGAAAACAAGTTGTTAATGAAGTAGCAAGGGCCATACAAGGTTCTTAGCCATACTGGCATTGTTAAAGTGATTTTGTGAGCTTTGCCATAGCAAATGGGATTAATAACCTGTAGGAGTTGTTATTCAATCTCCTACCATTTAAACTGCCAAAAAGTGCTGTTTTCTGTGAAATAAACGCTTTTATTTCTGTATTCTGCTTCATTTGCATAACCTGCCCCTTTTTGTTCTCAGTGCTGCAAACCCCAAGTGTGACATCATGCAAGGGAAACAAAGTTTATAAGCACTGTTTTAAAACAGAGATCTCTGTTGGTCAGTCTTGGTATTGCAGACATCTACACTACAAACATAGAGGACTGCATCTCTCAATAAAGATATCTAGTCAGCTAGATACTACATGCACAGTGCCTTGCTTGGAAAATAAACATATGAGACCTTTTATTGTTGAAGCCACTACAGGGATTTGAGATTGCACCTCACAGTAAAAGGATTAGAAAACAATGTATTATTGTACCCACAATGCCTTCCTATGTCCATCTACATATTAGGTGCAATCACCACTACCAAAATAAGGGAGTGCACCTCTGAATAACTAACCTTTACATTAACATACTGATTTGCCCAGAATTCATTGGTACTGTATGCAAAGCATTGACAGTTCCCTTGCATGACATCATTCTGGGGGTGTGACCGCACACAGAAAACTGGAGGACACAGTGCTGATAAAACGTAAATGAAAATGACTATGATAGATGTTTTTTACAAAACAAATTGCAGCTTCAGCAACCGAAGCATGGGTGGCAGTGGTATACCATGTGAAAAAGACATCTCCGAAAGCTCACAAAATCACTTTAACTATGAGATTGAGACCCCTGACAAGAAAAATCCTTCTCAGATATACCATGCTAACCTCCTCAAAAAATGGGCTGAAAAAATGCCAAAAGTTGCCTTGCTAGTTTTACCTGAAACTGGTAAGGAAGATATTGATGTAGTTTATGATAGACTAGAACAAACTGTAAATGCTGATGCTGTCAAGATGAATGGTTCCTTAACCTCAGAACAAACTGCAGACATCCGTAATGTGCTAAAGACATTTAACAGTACTTTTTTTTTTAAAAACAATTATTTTACCAGGTGAGACACACTAAGCTGAAAGCTTGTTTGCAGGTGCAACCTGGGAGCATAAGGAAGTTAAGTGACTTGCTCAGGGTCACACAGTATGCACCTAGGGGGCTGTGGGATTCAAACCCAGGTCTCCAGATTTGCAGCTCAGAGCCTTAACCCACTGCGCCATAAATGAATGCTCGTCCTATTAGGCAAAAGTCACACAGGTTGCCAGAGTGGTTAAAAGCTGATGTGGGTAAGGAAATACAAAAAATGAAATAAGTGGGTATCATTGAGGAGTGGAGGAGTGCTTGGTCATCTCTCATAGTAATTGTAAACAAAAAAGAAGGGGGTGTTAGAATCTGCCTTGATTTCAGGAAACTTAAGTGTCAGAATTTGACAGTTACCCTATGCCCAGAATAGATGATTTGGTGGACAGACTGGGTAATTCAAAGTATATCAGTACCCTCAATGTCACCAAGGGTTACTGGCAAATACCTTTAGCTAAAGAATCCAGAGATGCAACTGCATTTGCCACCCCTATCGGATTTTATCAGTTCACCACCATGCCATTTGGTTTACATGGTGTGCCAGCTACATTCCAGTGGTACATGAATGTCGTTTTATCCCCTCACACTGGTTATTGTGCTGCATACCTGGACGATGTCGTGGTGTACAGTCCCGACTGGGAAAGTCACCTAGAACATCTACTAGCAGTTATCTAAGCTATCGAAAATGCAGGTCTGACTATTAATCCTACCGAGTGTGCATTGGGCATGCAGGAAACTAGATATTTGGGCTATGTGTTGCGAACTGGAGAAGTCAAACTGGAGATTTCTAAAATAGAAGCTGTAGCTAACAGTCCTATACCAAAAACAAAGAAAAATGTCAGCTCATTTTTAGGGCTGACTGGTTATAATCAGAGATTTGTTCCCAACTTTGCTGAATTAGCTACTCCCCTCACTGAACTCACAAAGAAATGGTACCCAAATAATGTGAAATGGACTCCAGAGTGTGATGAAGCTTTTCAAGCCATAAAGGCTGCATTATGTTCTACACCTGTTTTAAGAAGCCCTGACTTTGAGAAACTGTTTCTGCTACAAACATACGAACATACGAATGTGCCAGCAGAAACAGACCACCCGGTCTATCTAAGTCTGCTCGAGTGTGCAGCTAGCACCCCTAGTTTGCAGCTGCCCCACCCCCTTCCATTTGTCATCCCACTGCCACCCCCCCCCCACCTCCTCCACCATCACTCTCCCCTGTTCCCTGTCCCATGCCCTTTTGAAGCTGTTCACAGATTTACATGATACCACCCATTCTGGTAGGGCATTCCATTTTGCTACCACCCACTCTGTGAAATAGTGTCTCCTCATTTCCTTCCTAAATCTTCCCCCTCTATTCTTAGCCCATGCCCCTGGTGACCCTCCCCCTCCTTAACTTAAAGGCCCCATCTGCCCCATCCTTATTGATTCCCCTCAGATACTTGAATGTCTCTATCATGTCCTCCCTGTCCCTTCTATCCTCCAGGGTGTACATATTCAGGTCTCTCAGCATGCTGTCATAGTCTCTCCCTTCCATTCCACATATCATCTTTGTTGCCCTCCTCTGCACCCCCTCCAGTAGCCTGATATCACGCTTTAGGTATGGCCTCCAAAACTGCACACAATACTCTAAGTGCGGCCTTACCAGTGACCTGTAGAGGGGCAAGATCATCTCCCTTCGCCTGGATGAAAAAACCCTCACTATGCACTCCAGTATTTTGTTCGCTTTTGCAGCCGATCTCCTGCACTGGGCAGTGTTGTCCATGGTCCCTGTTATCGTTACCCCTAGATCCTTCTCCTCCTCGGTGATCTCCAGCTTAACCCCTCCCAGCTAGTATTCTCTCCTTGGGTTCTTCACCCCAAAGTGCATAACCTTACACTTCTTTGCATTGAACCCCAGCTGCCACCTCTCTGACCACTCCTCTAGCTTACCTAGGTCCCCCTGCAGCTGCTTCCATCCCTCCTGTCCATTCGCCACTGCTCCGATTTTGGTGTCATCAGCTAACAGACTTATCTTTCTTTTTTTTTTTTTTTTATCAAGTCTGTTTATCTCTCTTCCAGGCACCAGAACTCTCTTGGGCTTATCCACTCACCTGTGCTGCTCTACTGCCCACTGTGAACCCTGTCATCTTCAAGGACATTACTTTCTCCCCGAGCCCCGAGGAGGATGAAGGGCCTGAGGAGTCGGAAAGGGCAGTGGCAGGGCTCCAGGGTTGGGCATGTGGCAGTTCGGCACTGGATTGGCCATCACCTATCTGGGCTGGAGGGGCTTTTACATAGTTTACTCCCCAGACGTGGGACATGCAATGCTGTCAGCCTGTGACGTGGGTGCTCCCACTCACATCCAGAAGGCAGTCACCTAGCATCTTCCCTGTTTGTGAGCCTCTGTGTGCCGCAGTGTCGCCAGTCTCCACTGGGGGCTGCTGCTGCACTGGGCTACCCCTGGATCCTTCCCCGAGAGAGGAAAGCAGTCCTCCGGACGCTCGATCCTCTCTCTTCCCTGCCAACCCCTGGTGGTCCAGGCTCATTCCTGAACCCAGGTCACCGGAGTGGCACGAGGTGTGGTGTCCAGCGCCTCAACCATCAGTGCCACCGGGCCAGCCTTAACAGACTTATCTTGCTCACCAACCCATGTGCAATGTCTGATATGAAGAGCCCAAACAATACTGACCACAACACAGAGCCCTGTGGCATCCCACTCATCACCGGCCTTGGCATTGAGAGCTCCCCTCTCACTACCACCTGTTGCAGCCTCCCACTCAGCCAGCTTGTAAACCAGTTAATCATTTTTGTCCCTACCCCTACACCAGTTATTTTCCCCCCAAGCTACCCATGAGGCACAGAATCAAAGGCCTTGCTGAAGTTTAAGTAAAGAACATCCACTGCATGACCCTTATCCAGCTCACCTATCACCCAGCCATAATATTGTATCAGGTTGGTTTGACAAGACTTCCCTGACACAAACCCATGCTGTTTCACATCCTGGAGGCCATTGTCCTCCAGGTATGACACCAGTCTTTTCTTTAGTATTGTCTCCATGAGTTTGTACACTATGGTGGTGAGACTCACCAGAGGATAATTACCCGGTTCATCCCTTGGTCTGCTGTTGTGTAATGGTACTACATGTGCCATCCTCCAGTCCAGTGGCACACATCCCAACTCCAGTGAGGTGCTATACTGATCCACCAGTGGCTCCACCAACACCTCTGCCATCTCACTCAGCACCCTGGGGTGGATACCATCCGGCCCAGGTGCCTTGTCTACCTTCAGTGCCCTCAGTCCCTCTAGGACTCTGCTTGCCTCAATTCTTCCATCTGTTGCCTTCTCTCCCCCTGTCCCCACCCTCCCAGCCCATGGTGGTAGCAGTTTCCTCTTTTCTTCTGTGATCACTGAGAAAAGTATTCATTCAGTGCTTCTACCTGCTCCTCACCCTTTTCCGTCCACTCCCACCCCTTTTATCCTCACTATTGTCTCTTTGCACTTCCTTTTCTCCCTGGCGTATCTGAAAAGTCTCCCCATTAATTCCCTCGCTAATCTCCGGCTCCCTCTGGGCCTTGGCTTCTCACTTTTTCTGGTCACCTCCTGGACTGTCTTGCATACTTCTCCCTGTCCACTTCCTTCCCCGTCCTCCTATACCTCTGGTGCACCTCTTGTTTTGCTCTCATCACCTCCACTACCTCGCTGTTCAACCAGCATGGTTTTCTTGCTCTGCTCCTCTTACTCTGTGTCTTGGTGCAGGCTTCTGTTGCCTCTGTAATCCCCTGTTTAATAATATCCCATTTCTGCTCTGCATCCATCTCCAGCCTCATGCCCTCTAGTTTCCCTTTCAGTACTTCCTGCATCCTCCCAAAGTCTGCCCCCCTGAAGTTTACTACCTGAGTAACTGATTTCTCTGGCTCTCTGCACATTGTTATATTAAACCGCACCGTTTGGTGATTGCTGTCAGCTAATGGGTTCTCCACCTTTATTTCCCTTACTGCCTCCCCATTCGACAACACCAGAGCTAAAGTGTTCTTTAGCCTAGTAGGTACACTAACCAACTGTGTCAGGAGACCCTCCTGGATTGCATCCAGGAGCACCTGCTCCCTAGCACTGGAGGTGGCTGGAACGCTCCAGTCAACCCCAGGCAAGTTGAATTCCCCCATGATGACCACCTTCCCTTTTTTGTCCTGCTAATTCCCTGTCAAGCTCCTCAGACTGGGACGGTGGCCTGTATACCACCCCAAACCTTGGTTTCCTACCCCTTGAGTCTAGGAGCTACAGCCATATTGCCTCTGTTCTCCTTTGTTCCCCCTCATCCCTTGCACATTTGATCCTGTCCCTCACATAGACTGCCACCCCACCACCCCTCCCTTCCTTACGGTCCTTCCTGTATACTTTGTATCCTGGGATTGCCAAATCCCAGTCCTGGTGCTCAGTTGCCCATGTTTCTGTGACAGCTGCAATATCCACCCTCCACACTGCTAAGAGTGCCTGTAGCTCAGCAGATTTGTTGCCTAAGCTTTTTGCATTCAGCGAAACCAGATGCATCCCAGGTAGGCCTAGGTGCAGTCTTAAGCCAAAATATAGATGGGAAAGAACATCCTATTCTGTGTATAAGTAGGAAGTTGCATGACAGAGAGAAAAGGTACTCCACTATTGAAAAGGAGTGTTTAGCAGCAAAGTAGTTCATGGAGTCCCTCAAATTTTATTTGCTAGGAACTGATTTTGTTCTTGTAACTTATCACAATCCACTCTGTTAGCTTAAACAGATGAAAGGCAAAAATTCCAGAATCATACGGGGTACCTGGCACTGCAGCCATTTAAATTCTCTGTGATTCACAAATCTGGTAAAGAGAATAGCAATGCTGGTTTTCTGTCAAGAAATGGATCAGGAATTGAAGGTTCTGAATGTTGAAAAAAAACCAACTAAACTAATATATGGGTTTGAACTTTACTTTCTGCTGTTCTGTTAAAGAACTGGATGCAAATGTGCTTAATTTCTGAAAGTAGAAAATAGAAAGTCTTGGAAACCTGTTTAATAAAACAGGTTCCCTCTTAAAAAGGGGGTATATCTGACAGGGTAGAATAGAACCCTGTCCCTTTTGTCGGAGAAAGTGTGTAAATGCAAGGATCTGTATTCTTTCCTTTTCTCTCTCTTCTGTCTGGTTGTGCAGCCAAATTTTCCTGTGAGACTTCAGACTTGATCAACCCGAACAGTCTCACAGTCCTTTGCCTCTCACTGTCTCTCTGTTTTCTCTTGCTTTATGTTTTTCCTCCCTTGCATATCTAGATCTGGTAATATAAGAATACGTGCAAATCAATATAAGGAAATGAAACTGATAAT
Organism: Neoceratodus forsteri; assembly: GCA_016271365.2. Classification (NCBI taxonomy): domain Eukaryota; kingdom Metazoa; phylum Chordata; order Ceratodontiformes; family Ceratodontidae; genus Neoceratodus; species Neoceratodus forsteri. The sequence continues at coordinate 111,267,165 of CM057451.1, forward strand.
GGGATCACTTTAATGTTTAGAAAATATGGTGTTACTGTTGAAATGTATATATATAAGGGATATGCAGTGGTTCAGTGTGTGATAATGCATTTGTCTTGTACAGTTTCCAGTGACCTCAAGTAACCTCACGAGTGCCGAAGGCATGAGTGAGAGTTACAAGAGGTCACTGGAAACTGTACAAAATAAATGCATTATCACACACTGAACCGCTGCATATACCATTTATGCAACAGGTTTAGATGTTGTGTGAACATTTTGATTTTGGTAGGTGTAAATCATTTGTCAAAAAAGGGAAAAGAAAATTGAATTTTATGCTGTTTTTTGCTAATTATAAAAAACCAAAATGGTATCTATAAATGAAACACCACTCATTTTGTAGATATTTTTGAGCTGAACATTTTTCGTGCTCACAGTACCATGCTATCAGTTTTTGTTTTAAAGTTATTTATATTTGTTTGTCAAAAAAGTGAACAAAAAATTACATTTTCTTCTGTTTTCTTGCTAATCATATACAATATACAGGATTTATATAAATGAAACAGTATTCATTTTGTAGATAATTTTGTGCTGAACAATTTTCGTGCTCACAGTACCATGTTATCTTTTTTCGTTTTTAAGTTATTGACATTTAAATATGGTTAGTACTGCTTCTGAGGCCGAACCTTCGAAATGAATTCTGAAGAGAACTGTGTAGATAAATGAGCTAGTGATGTAGTTACTGTGTGAATAAATGGGTGATGATGTAGTTACTATGTGGATAAATAAATGTATTACCATAGTAGCGAAGATAAATGGTTTTATTCTACAGTTTTTATCCTGACCCTTGTTGCATAAATATATTTATAATTTGAGATAACTGTAAAAAGCTAGAGGTTATTTGGGTGCAAATGCTTAATTCTTTTGCAGTTGCTGTGGGGGACCTCAGGAAGTTCTCAATGTTCTAGCAGCTCCAGAAATTTACAAAGAACAGGATGCTTGCAAAGGATTGGGGTTAAAAAAGACTTATATAAACAGCTACGCTGAGCTGCAAGGGAGATTTTTTTTTTACAAGAAATATTTTTTTTTTGCCTCTGTACATAGTTATTCTGAACAGGTTTATTTTATTTTATGTTACTGCTACAATAAATCAAATTTTTGGTGCTTTTTACAACTGCTCCTGGGTTTTCCGTATGCTTACTGACCTGTGCCTTGACGACATATATTTATTATGCTTTCTTTTAAAAATAAAAAAGGTTTATATATAACCATTTAAAACTGTATCAAGTTACATCAATTAAATCCTCAAGGTTACAATTTCTATATACATTTTGGACCAAAAAAAAGGTTACAATAAAATTTATATATGAGACATGTTATAATCAGTAGTGACAATACATGACTGCAATAAATTTTTAGGGTATAAAGGCAGGGTCCAGGGATGAAATATACAGAATCCATTTCTGCCATCTAAGTTCAAACGATGGCCATTTATCTGAACATCTAGCTATAAGTCTTTCTAGGATGTAAATTTCCCCACTATTGTATGCCAGGCCTGAACAGTAAGGGGGGGCTTGTCTTCCCCAACTTCTTGTAACAGCTTTTTTAGCTACCAATATATAGGAAACTAACAAAGATCCCCTGGATAAAGGGAGATCTTCTGGTGGGACTGAAACAAGGACCAATTCTGGGGTCAATACTGCCTCTGCCTCTACCAGCTCCAATAAAGCTTCAGAGATATCCCTCCAGAATCCTGCTAATCGAGGGCATGTCCAAAAAATTATGAGTCTGTCCAGCTAAGGGCTCCCCACATTCCCTCCAACAGCTTCCTGATGCTCCAGTCGAGAACCTAGCCAATTTCGCTGGGGTGTGAAAATATCTATTTCTTGTCTTCCACACAAATTCTCGCCAGTAAGGAGCACCCAGGATACCCATCGAAAGTTTAGTATACTTTTCCTAAGTCTCCCCTGAAATTGGGGTCAGGAGCTCCCTAGTCCATCTAATAGATTTTTTTGATTGGGTGACTAGGGAACTAAATCAGGAAGGGGAGGTAGATGTCACCTACCTAGATTTCAGCAAAGCCTTCAACACCGTCCCACATTAATTGAATAGTGAGATGGGTAGTCTCTGTATGGGAAACAAGGTGGAAAACTGGGTTAGGAACTGGTTAACAGACAGGAGATAGAGCTTGGTGGTAGATGGGGTACAATCTGGGGAGAGGGGGTGCCCAGTGGGGTACCACAGGGATCAGTACTAGGACCAGGCCTGTTCAATGTCTTCATTAGTGACATTGCAGAGGGGCTGGAAGGAAAGGTCTGCCTGTTTGCAGATGACACCAAGATCTGCAATAGGGTGGATAATCCAGAAGGGGTGCAGAAAATGAAGAGGGACCTGGAGAAGCCTGAAAGATGGTCAGAGATGTGGCAACTGAGGTTCAGTGCAAAGAAGTGCAAAATAATGCACCTGGGTAGAGGGAACCCTGAGGAGAGCTACAGGTTGGAGGGGGAGGAGCTGACTGTCACCAAAGAGGAAAGGGACCTAGGAGTTATCATCTCTGATGACCCTAAGGTATCAAATCATTATACAAAGGTGGCAGGGAGGGCCAGTGGCATGCTGGAGTGCATAGGCAGGAGTATCTCTAGCAGGAGGCAGGAGGTGGTGATGCCATTGTATAAAACATTGGTAAGGCCTCACCTGGAGTACTGCATGCACTTCTGGAGGCCACACCTGCACAAGGACATACACAAGGTGGAGACTATCCAGAGAAGGGCAACAAAGATGGTGCAGGGCTTGCACCGCAAAACATATGAGGAGAGACTAAGGGATCTCACTATGTACTCACTGGAGGAGAGGAGACAGCGGAGGGACATGATTAAAACTTTCAAGTACCTCAAGGGCATACACAAGGTGCAGGTGGGGGACCTTTTTCAGTGTAGAAAAAGTACTAGAACAAGGGGGCACAATATGAAACTGGAAGGGGGTAGATTAAGAGGTAATATGAGGATGCTTTTCTACACAGAAAGGGTAGTTGATGCTTGGAATAGTCTGCTACAGGAGGTAGTGGAGGCAAGCACAATGGAGGGGTTTAAGCATGCCTGGGACAGGCACAAGGGAAGCCTGAGAAGGGAGGGAGTGATGAAAAGCCATTGATCACATAGGGTCAGTGGCCACATACAATGCCAGTGTCAGTGGCTCAGTAGGTAGCACACTCGCCTCTGAGGCCGGGAGATCAGAGGGCTGTGGGTTCAGTTCCCACATCTGGCACTTGGGTTAATATCCCAGTACTGACACTGTAATGCAGCATGAGAGGGGTGCTGCATTTCTGAGGTGCCGTCTTTTGGATGAGACGTTAAACCGAGGTCCCATCTGCCTGGATTGGTGGTAGTTCAGGTGGATGTTAAAGATCCCATGGCACTTATCGAAAAGAGTAGGGGAATTTCCCCGGTGTCCTGGCCAAATTTCCCTCATTCACTAAAAAAAAATACCACCAACAGCTAAATCTGGTTCAAGGTCAGTTGGCATTCATCTGTATCCCCCTCCCCCGGGTCGTGCCTGAAAATAGGCAGGATTTGTCTAGTGCACTTACCCAGTCAACAAAAGCTAAATAAATAAATAAATAAAACAATGTATAGGGCCTATGAGCAGACTGGATGGGCCTAGTGGTCCTTATCTGCTAACAATTTCTATGTTTCTATGTTTCAAGGGGACGAAAACAGGTACAGGTACACGTTGATTGAAGGTGACTCATTAGCTGGTGCTTAAAGCTAAAGTGTGTAGGGGAGAGGCGAATGGGTGCAGGCAGTGAATTTCATTAAAGGGGGGGGGAAATGCTAAGACCTGAGCACCCATTGCCATTTTACATTTCGACAGTATGAAAGATGGGCTGATCACCAGAACGAAGTACGTAGTGGGGGCTAGGGTTAACCAGCAACTGAGTAAAGGTAGGAGGCGATCCAGAACAAGAAATGATATCAGTAATGGTGCCAAGTAAGTAAAGACAGTTAGCTGTGGGGGAGAGCCAGTAGAGGTTATCATAAAGATGGCAGCAAATGTGTTAGGCAATGAGAGGCCAGGGCAAAGCAGCAAATACTGTTGTAAGTTGTGTCCCATTTGTGGAAGCTAGCTTTTGTGGCTGTAGCATAGGAGACTGAGCTATAGGTGAGAGCAGAGAGAAGTATGCCCTGGGTAATAGCCACCCTGGTGGTGGGAGTTAGGGTATGGCTGGTTCTATAAGCCATACCAATTTTGGCATTAATGGCTTTGCATGTACTCGTGATGTGGATATTGAAGTCAAAATTGTTGGTTAACCGTTTCTTTACAAAAATGTGACATGAGCATATTATTAGCTTAAGTCAGTAATTCTAAAGTAATGAAAATCTGATTTTTGGGTTATGGAAATCCATGTGTGGGGTGACTGTATGGGGCAGTGGGTAGGTACAACATCCCGGGGGGTTGTACCACTAAAATATTTAGACCCATTTATGAGTTTACTCTGGGTGGAGGCACTGCGCTAAATCTTTATATCTTTGGGAAAGAACCCTGGCTACATTGGAATAAGGACCCAGGCCCCTCAACCTTAATTAGGCCTACAAGGCATGGGTAGAAGCCCATTGGGACATGGTGTCGCGGGGCTACAGAAATATCTCAGAGTCACGGTTTCAAAAGACAGTGAAAATTATTTGTCTGTTTCATGTGTGAGCGCCCCACACAGTAGGGCAAAAGTGAGGCTGCACTGTAGTAATGGGTGGGATCTTCCATGGTTAAAGGGGTACCATATGGCTTTCATTGGTGAACATACCCTGAAATGGTTTTCTGATGGTCAAACTGACCTCCCTTAGTGGGAGGAAGGATGCCGTGAAGGAGTTTTCCCCCAGCATACCCCTTTTAATCCCTTACCATCTCATGTCAAGTCTCATCCTATGTCTCAGTGTCTTGAAAATACTGGACATCAATTAGGAAGCAGATTATTTATTTATTTGTTTATTTAAAATTTGGCAACCAGGAAAATAGGATTAAGGAGTTTCTAAACCCGTCCCTCTTATTCCCTTTATAGGGCAACACAGACCCGACCGAGACCAGGACGCCAGCCTGCAGCTCCTTGGAAGCTGCCTGCCCTTGAACAGGGCTGCTTCAGCTCCCCCACAGTCGTCCGGCACCCAGCCAGCCACCGACCGAGACCAGGACGCCCGCCTGCAGCTCCTTGGAAGCTGTCTGCTCTTGAACAGGACTGCTTCAGCTCCCCCACGGTTGGCCGGCACCCAGCCATCCACCGACTGAGACCAGGATGCCTGCCTGCAGCTCCTTGGAAGCTGCCTGCCCTTGAACAGGGCTGTTTCAGCTCCCCCACGGTCAGCCGGCACCCAGCCAGCCACCGACCGAGACCAGGACACCTGCCTGCAGCTCCTTGGAAGCTGCCTGCCCTTGAACAGGGCTGCTTCAGCTCCCCCACGGTCATCCGGCACCCAGTCAGCCACTGACCGAGACCAGGACGCTCGCCTGCAGCTCCTTGGAAGCTGCCTGCCCTTGAACAGGGCTGCTTCAGCTCCCCCACGGTCTTCCGGCACCCAGTCAGCCACCGACCGAGACCAGGACGCCCGCCTGCAGCTCCTTGGAAGCTGCCTATCCTTGAACAGGGCTGTTTCAGCTCCCCCACAGTCAGCCGGCACCCAGCCAGCCACCTACTGAGACCAGGACACCCTCCTGCAGCTCCTTGGAAGAAGAGGACCCTCGCTAAGTGCCCACAGTCGAGCGCCTGGGCCAGTCTCTGCCAGCGGGCAAGCGGCAGCTGCAAGCTGACGCTCGGAACCGCCAGACTGGAGGGACTGCCAGGGAAAGGTACAGCAAAACCACAATTTTTATGCCTACCTGCCCTTCCCCCTTCTGTAGCCTTTCTTATATAGACACCTTCCCGCCAAAACGTAAATCACACCCCCTGCGTCTTGCTGCCCTGTAGCCTGCTCTATATCCCCTTGTTAGCTACCAAATCAGCAGACTCCCTTTCTGCTCGCTCATGCTGCCCACACTGTTGAGCCGAAGCTTGACCATTGTTTGCCCTTAAACATCACAGTGAGAAACACATACGCTAGGCACCCCCTATTGTGTTTTTCTATCCTTCTCCCTTTAATTTATATTCCCTTTTTTTAAACTCTACTCACCGGACAGTAGCTGAATAAGTCGTTTACATTAGCAATCTACTGAGGGCACCACAAAAGACATTTGATATAATACCTTCTGCATACCAGTTATACTTTTCATAATGGGGGGATTTCTCTGGATTCTGCTAGCTCTATTACTGTATCCTGAGCGCAGTGAAAAAGGATATCTCTCAAAGGATGCCACACAGGGAGATGTATTACATTACTTGACTTACTGCATTACTGCAACAGTCACAAGGGACTGGGTATGTATATATGACCTTCCAATGCTACAACATATCCCATGGAGCAGTTGCCATGGATGGACTCAGGTGGATTTACTATCTTATGGGACCTTGCTTCAGCTCTGTACAGAAAATGATTCAATGCGCCTGTCTGCAAGACTACTAATCAGAGCTCTAACAAGAGGCCAAAGCTCCATATCCGGATGGCAAACAAAATGGTATCAGAATAAAAAAAAATGGGCAACAGCAAGAATCTTTAACCTATCTCTTGCGGCAACTATGAAACTATTGATACTATTATTAATATGCTCAGGAAATGTAAAACTTAACCCAGGACCCCCAGAGGTCATCACTGCACCAACAGACTTAGCCAAGATCAAAGGGCTAAGCATTCTCCATATTAATGTATGCAGTCTGTTAAAGAAGATCACGATGATCCAAGCCTCGGTTAACCATACCCTACCAGATATACTAGTAGTGTCTGAGACGTGGCTCAGGCCTGTCACTGCCGACAAAGACATAAACGTACCTAATTATCAAGTATTCAGAGCTGACCGTCAAACTAGGGGTGGGGGTGTAGCGATATATGTGAAGGACAGCCTATCTGTAACCTGCCTCGACTCATTATCCATGGTAAAGGAATTTGAATGCCTATCCCTCAAAGTGGCCCTCTCCCACACCACATCGCTGCAGCTAATCGGCTGCTATAGGCCCCTCAGCTGACCTCAAGCTATTATCCCACCTGGATGACCTAATCAAAAGGGAACAGAAGAAACTATAATCATAGGAGACGAAACCTAAACTGGTTCTCAAAGGCAGCTGCACCCTTAATATCATTCCCATGATACACATGGGTTTACACAGCTCATAAATGAACCCACCAGAATCAACAAAAGAATACAAGCAACAGCACACTATTAGATGTTATACTAGTGAATAAACCTTACCTTTTCTCGCATGTTGGAGTACTATTCCATGACATCAGTGACCACTGCCTTATTACGGGAATAAGATCAGCATGCAAGCCGTCATCCCCCATCAAGTTCACAATGAGGAGATCAAAGCAAAAATTCAACATTGAGGCATATCTGTAAGAGATAAACCACTCCACACGATGGCAAGAGTTTTACTTAGCAAACACAGTGGAGATAGCGTACGAGGTGCTACATTACATTATTACAGGTGCCCTTAATATCCATGCTCCAATTTCTAAGGTACGCATCAAAAATAAAACCTACCGTTGGTTCACTCCTGACCTTAAAGGGACACTGTCAACCTGTTTTTCATCATATTATTTCAAGTCGAAACCTCACATTTTATGACTGCTTACCCTCTCTAAAATTCACTGATGTGGCTGTTTGTTTTGTCTGTCTCCCTGTTTAGTAGAACTGAAATGCATGGCAGTGTATATTTATAAATGGCCTTGTTTTTTGTTTACAGTCCTAGTTCTGTTCTTATTGCATGTTTCCTGAGCATTAGAAACACACCCAAACAGTTCAGTCACTCATCAGGAAGTAGCCTCCTAAACTCCCACAGCATCATGAGGTGCTAGAATGTTTTGTGGGCGTTCCCAAGTCCAGGAAAGATGTATTTGGAGCTGATTAAGGAGTGTAAACAAATCTGTTTGGTGTGATAACACCAGTATGTTGGGCAGTCTGTTTTTTACTTTTGTAAAGAAAACATGAGTTAAAATCAAACTGCCAGCTACACCAACAATCTTTACAGAATGTAGGCAATCATAAAATGTGTTTTTTTAAACTAGGGACATTTTGAGACCTAAGGGGGTTAACAGTGTCCCTTTAAAGCCACCCTTCTTGACAGAGACAAATTATGGAAAAAGGCACGAAAAACTAAGATATCAACTGGTTGGGAGCTGTTCGAAAAAGCCAGGAATATCTGTACCAGAAAAGTACAAGATGCTAAGGCTGCTTATTATATGTCTGAACTAGACTCCTCCTGCCACAACCCTGCCAAGTTCTGGAACACCATAAAAGACATAACAGGATACGATCCAAGTAACACACTCCCAGCCAAAATACACAATGGCAAGGGAACCATCTCTGATAGACTGGAAGTCCTGGAATCATTCAACAATCACTTTACAACCACTGGTCTAGCATTCAACACCGCTCCAGCTAACCAAATGCGTTCCCAGTTAGGTATCAAGAACACTGAAGCAGGAGTAACAGAGTCCACCTTCTCCTTCATACCAGCCACCCTGAAGTAGGTGGAAGAATTAATATCACAGCTGGACACCAGAAAAAGTGCAGGTGCAGACTCCCTTGATCCCTATTTTTAAAAAATTGCCATACAAGTATTAGCAGTGCCAATAACACACCTATTTAACTTCTCACTACAACTAGGATCTATTCCATCAATCTGGAAAACAGCCCAAGTTATCCCCGCTACTGAAAGCAGGGGACCCCATGGACCTCAACAACTACAGGCCAATCTCTATCCTCCCTGTGCTATCCAAGCTGCTAGAAAAAATTGTAAGCACCCAACTAAGAGGATACCTTGAAGAGGCTAATCTTTTAAATCCAGCGCAATCTGGGTTTAGAACCAACCACAGCACCATCACAGCCCTGGCTAAAGTAACCAGTGATTGGCAACTCGAACTGGACAAAATAAATTGTGTCTGTGCTGTATTTTTAGACCTGAGTAAGTCATTCGATACGGTCGACCACGAACTGCTCCTCTCCTCCCTGAAATCCACAGGACTCGACGCAACCTCCGTTAGATGGTTTAATAACTATCTCACGGGAAGGACCCAGCAGGTGAAGGCTGAAGGAGACCTATCACCACTCAAATCTCTCCAAAGAGGAGTTCCCCAAGGATCCATCCTCTGCCAAATCCTATTTGCCATCTATATCAATAGCATTGACAATAACCTCACCAAAGCCACTGTACACCTGTTTGCAGATGATACAGGATTGTATGCCAGTCACCCCTCTCCCGTAATAGCATGCATAGAGCTACAAGCAGAATTCAACCTATTACAACACCAACTACTGGGAAAAAAACTCCTGCTAAATGCAAAAAAAACAAAGGCAATGTTTTTCTCCCCCCAAACACGAGCCGGACACTCCTTCCCAAACAATCTCCCCCACATATCCACTGTCCTTGGTGAAAATCTTGAATATGTTACAAAATTCAAATATCTGGGGGTCTGGGTAGACAGTAGACTTGACTACTTAAACCATCTGGAAGATCTAAAAAAACTCTGTCAGAGGCTTGGGCTCTATTACAGAATAATGCACTTTCTCACAAGTGATTCTAAAAAGAAGCTGGTCCAGGCCACATTTCTATCAGTATTAGATTATGCAGATATCCTATATGGTCGTTGCCCCAACTCATATCTTTTTTTTTTTGCTCCCCTCCTCCTCGCAGCCCCCATCTCTTCAGGAGTTTTTCAGCCCTCGCTCAGCTACCTGGTGACCAGTGCAGTCCATCCCCCATTGAGCCGTGGTTATACCCCCCAGGCGGGGTACGGGGTGGGGGCCCATGCACCCCGAGACGTCTATCTTCGTCGGGATGCTGTCTCTGGGCAGGTAGGGGCATTGAGGGTTGGGACCTGGTGCTCCGTCTACTAGGAGGCCACGAGGTGTTTTTCCTGTGTTCTCGTGATGTACCATATCCCCTGACATCAAGGCGCTTGATCACCGACATCTGGCACATCGCCCCCCATTAGGCATAGAACTTGTTGTACCTCGGGTCTCCACCCGGGGTCAGACAAGAGCCGAACTTTGGTTTCCCCTTCCCCCTGGAGAGGACAAGCAGTCCCTGGGATGCTCAAGCCCTCTCCCTTCGGACGGCTCTCCAGCTTCCTGGCTCTCCTAACCTGGGTCGCTGGCGCTCGCACAGAAATCCAACCACTGTGCTAAAGCGGGTCGAGCTCCAACCTCATATCTGAGCAAACTGGACACTTTACCATAGAGCCTTGAGGTTTATTACAGATCTTCCTCTCAGCACTCACCACTGCTCACTTTATGCTGCAGTTGGATGGACCTCGCCCAATTTAGAAGAGACAGGAATGCCACACTATGGACTTATAGAGCGATATCAAAGATGCTGCCAAATTATGTCTCAGACTGCTTCACACAAATCCACATCAAGTAAATATGCCCTAAAGTCTAAATTTCATCATGCTTAAAGTGCCCAAATTCAATTCTCGATATGGTAGATCTGCTATCAGCTATGTCTTATCTGCCTTATGGAATACGATGCAGAAGACCCTGAAAGTGAACAGATACATCTCATTTACATCCTTTAAATATCTGTATTCGAGGCTTATCAAAGAAAAATGTAATTGTTTCCACAAACAGTAGAGTATTCCTAATCTTATACATCTCCCTCCCCAGATAGCCAACTCACAGAAGGTATCCACCTTTACTAAAAGTCACCACCCCTCACACTCCATGCACCCCTCCTTTCCATCCGCCTCCCCTTAATCCCTTGGCATATATCACAGCCCTATACCCCTGTTATACAAACCCCTCAGTGCCGCCCTCCTGCCCTCTTCATAAGGCCCACAGTTTATCCGTTCCACAGTATAGGCCCCCACCATCTTCCTCCTCCCCCACCAGCCAGGCACACCATTTCCGGCTCCCCTTTCTCTCACCGCTTATTACCACTACACCTGAATTTAATGTATAGTCCGATTAGAATGTATCCTTAGACTGTGTGTATACTGAATATTCTATGTAGCATCCTAGAATGTGTGTATACTGAATATTCTATGTAGTATCCTAGAGTGTGTGTATATTGATTATTTTTTATGTATCTATATAAATTGAACCTTGACCTTACCAGGTCCATCTTGCAAATGAGGTGTGCTCAACGATGTTCGCCTGGATAAATAAAGATTTGATTGATTGATTGATTAATAACTACAGATGAAAAAACAATTAGCTGGCCAACCCGGATGGACAAAGGGATGAACAGACTGCGTGATGTAACACTTCACAGCTCCATTGTCATGTGATCTTTGCACAGCTCAAACAAAAGTTCAATTTGCCAAAAAATGACTTCTAGAGACACCTTCAGTTACGTTCCACTCCTTTATAGAAATAGGGGTTACTAAACCACCATCTCACAGGACATCTGGAATGCCTGTTGGTCCATGTCACACAAGGCATGCCAGGACAATGAAAGCACATCGATAAAAAATAAAATCATGTATAGATGGTATCAGACCCCACATTTCCTGGGTTCTATGGCTTTGACTGATAATGCTAAATGTTAGCCCTGTGAGGGAGGGTCACTGTGTCATGTACTGTGGGTGTGCCCACCATTTGAAGGGGGGCAGTCAGCACTGAACACCACATACTCAAGTGTGTGTCTGGTCTCAATCTGCAGCTCGTGTGCACAAACATTGTTTTACTTACTCTTTACTGCAGTATAGTAAACTGTATCCGGCAGATTCTGCAGACTCCCAAGCTTACATTGGCTGCAATTAGAAATCCCAGAATCCCCTGCAGCTAATGTCAGAGCTGGGCTGCAGCAGTGGGAGATTCAGTAGTGAGCAGTGCATGTTCACTAACCCCTGTAATGTGTTTGGAATGAAATTTAGAAGCATTTAATAAACTGAGCAGTTGTCTCCTTTATTATGCACCTAGTGCTGGATCCTACTGAACATTTGTACCTTTTGGAGCTCTGAGCACCAATGCCAGTAGTGAGTGGCCTTGTCTCCTGCACCACCCTAATATTATAAAATACTTATTCAGACCACCCTAACTCTCTGCCCCATCTGCAACCAGGCATAAGTACTGTAAATGCATGTGGAACAATAATCCTACAAAATATGCTGTTCGCATTTACTTGTGTGGGGATATGGTTATTTATTTTACTGAATTGTGCCACTTTTTATATACCAAGCCAACGATGAGACCTTAACCTCAATTTTTTCTTTTTGTAAATCTTCACAGAGACTGCCTCATGGACAGGATAGGGCTACTCACCTTGGCCATGTCGTTCCACCAATATCTAACAACACAATGCAGACTGCCAGCTTACATCTTTCTTCTCGACTTCTGAGACACTATCTTAAGCAACCCTGCAGTAGTCCCTGTGATGCTACCCGACAGTGAGGGTCGATAATGAACACAGAAAGAGGCATCATCTTATGCTGCCTCAGCTGATTTGTTGCAGTGTATTGAGGGACAACAAAGGCAGGTAACTTTATTACCCTGTTACCTCATAGCACCAACCTGAAGTGCTTAACTGATGAAAGAACATGCACTCACAGAAACATAGAATCTGTTGGCAGATAAGGACCATACAGCCCACCTAGTCTGCCCATTTCCCTACTTGGTTTGGCAATCCCAACTCTTATCTGGACTGCCTTTCCCCCACTCTGCTGTATAGTTGGGTGCCTTAATGCTTATCCCATGCACTTTTGAATTCCTGTGCTGTTTTCGCTTCCACCACCTCCACTGGTTGGCTGTTCCACTGATCCACCACCCTCTCTGTGAAAAAATACTTCCTAGCATTCTCCCAAGCCTCCCTTCCTCCAGCCTCATGTTATGTCCCCTTGTCCTTGTGCGCTTTCTTCTCTAAAATATTCTCCCTTCCTGTACCTGGTTTATTCCTCTAAGGTATTTGAAAGTCTCTATCATATCCCCTTTCTCCCTTCTCTTTTCCAGTGAATAGGTGTTAAGTTTCTTGTCTTTCCTTAAGAGGGCATGGGGCAGAGCATGAGGGATGGTCTGGGTGGAGGGGGCTGAAGCCGTCATGGGAATGACAGATGGAGAGGGGGTTGGGGCAGCTGGAATCTAGGGGGCTAGCTGCACACTCGGGCAGACATTGATAGACCGGGTGGTCTGTTTCTGCTGGCAGATTCGTATGTTCATATAAAGCTTGTGGTGCAGTGCATGTATCATTTTTGTTGCTCTTCTCTGGACTGCTTCCATTCTGTCTGTGTCCTTCCTGAGATGCGGTCTCCAGAACTGGACACAGTATTCCAGATGAGGCCTCACCAGTGATCTATACAGTAGGATCACCACTTCGCTCCTCCTACTGGTTATGCCCCTTCCTATGCACCCCAGCATTCTGTTTGCTTTCCCCCCACTGCTTTTTTGCATTGTTTGGACAACTTCAAATCATCAGATATGATAACCCCCAGGTCTCTCTCCTGACTTGTGGTGGCTAGAACCTGCTCCCTCATCCTGTATTCCTCTCTTGGGTTTCTGTGTCCCAGGTGCATTATCTTGCACTTCTTAGCATTGAAGCCCAACTGCCAAACCCTTGACTTTCTATTCCTCAAGTAGTCTTAGGTCATTTTTCATTTTATCTAGCCCCTCCTGTGTGTCGACTCTGTTGCAGATCTTGGTGCCATCTGCGAACAGGCATACTTTCCACTCCTCTTCAACCAGTCAGGTCCTTAGTGCACCTGTCTGCACACCCCGTGACTATGACTTGAGTGGAAAGTGCTCACAAAATCATGGCTGACTAGGTAAGTTTCCAGCTAGTGGGACTTCCTCACACCTTTCAATCACTCTCTGCCTTGATAAAAGCATACAAGCATTAACAAACTAATTCTAGACAAGGAGATGGGTGTAACAATTATTGCACTAATCTTAGTCGGGGCTGTAAGGGGTCCTTCGGTTATGAGCGTTCAATGGAGTGGGGGAATACATTGTATGCTATTCACCCACCACATTTCTGTGTCATGAACACAGTGGCACAGGGAGGGAGAAATCTGGGGAACTGCCATATCCTAAGATGGGGGCATGTCATCATCTTGACATCACTTTTCACTGGGACTAAAACTGTGAAGAACATGTTTTCACTTGTTGAGGTGAGTTGGTGCATAAAATATAGAAAAATGCAAAAAAAGAAGCAGAGATATTTTGCAGACATTGCAGGGCAAAATTGCGGAGTTATACTTCAACTATATATCCCCAGTGAAGTGTTCCACAATATATCTGTTATTGTTTTCTGAAGCACATATTGGCCATGTTGAATTGTTAAATATGGCATTTTGATGTTGATCTACTTGTAAAAAGTGTTGTAGTTAGCACCCTATTTAAGTTAATAGCAACATGTGCACCTGTACTGCAACCCATTGTTTCAGTAGCTTCTGTATAGATGTTAAGTGCTTCATGCATACATGCTTAGCCAGTGGAATTCAAAACCAAACAGGGGCAGTGAATCTGATGAAAGCAGCATTACACAGAACCCCTTAGAAACCCCCTACCCACCTCACACTGTATTGCTTTGTCCACACAAATCTGCATGCTACATTATCAGTATATTTGCCAGTATGTTTGAGTTTTTCTTTACAGATTTTACTGTTTCACACATTTTGGGAAAAACTCCCAAAATTGCATAAAATTGTGGAACTATTGAAGAAAATGGTGAAAACTGTAGATTTAGCAATATATCTGATGGTGAAATTATCCAGTGGCCCTGTTAGTTACAGCATGGTTATTTAGGTATGAAAAATGCTGGCCAGAAATTATTATAACATGATGTAGCCACAGTTCATGCACAATGGATATGACAGAGCCCCAGTTAAGGTAACATCACAAGCCCAGCGACTGTGACTTTATTTATTTAGGAAATCGGAATTACAACCCTTTGAGTTATAGACTCGTTTCCAAAGGCTCCACGTCAGAATAAAACAAACATTCATACAGTGCATACATAGAATAAATGTGAGTGAGCAATCATACAGAATATAAATACAATGCGCACGGGTTAATGCCTATACATTTGGTAGCTAAAACAGGGCAGAGCTATCAACATATTTACCTAATGAGCAGTTAAGACCTATGTAATTGGTAGCTGAAGCAATGCATGATATGTGCTAGTAGTAAGCCGCCTCAGGGAGGCTTTGTCTTATACATAAGACAATGCATTCATAGTCCAGTGCAACTATATGGTAACCAAGGGAGGTGAGGAGCCTATAGGCTAGAAATAGTGAGGGCTCTCCACTGCCTGGCCAAGGGTGGGTACGTGGCATAGTGGCGTGGTGGAGGATCCACAGGTTACCGGTTACACTGACATTGACGTGAGGAGAGGAGAGGATATGGGCCCTTAAGGCAGCTTTAAAAGGACCTAGATCGGTGATTGATGTGACAGCTGGTGCCAGGGCAATGTACCAGGATGGAGCTCTAAGGGGTAAGGATTACTGGGCCAGGAAGGTCCTGACCCTAGGCACCTTCCAGATAGTTTTTGCGGCAGTCCATGTGGACACTGAGATGGTGGCTACCTGAAGAGAAGCCAAGACACCTATTTGTGTTAAACCCAGGTGGATTTTTTTGGTGAAGAGACAGGTCTGACATAATAGTCTTTCCTCAAGGGAGAGGATATTGGTGAGCACATATAGGGTGCAGGTATGTGTATTTCTGTCAGCACCAGAGAGGAGCCAGCAGGCCTTATTGATGACTGCTTGTATTTGATGAAGCACCGTAGGGTCGGTGGCAGCATAGATTGTGAGGCCATAGTCCACCAGCGATAAGACTGAGGAGGTAATGGCTAGATGAGGTGCTTCAGGTGGCAGGCAGTCTTTACGTCTGTAAAGGAGACCAATGCAGGTGTTGGTGGCGGAGGTGAGGGGGAAGAGTCAAATGTAATACCTAGATACTTATTCTTTTGGACCTGTTCCAGTGGGATGAGAGAGGTGGAGAGTATTTCAAGGGGGAAATCCTTTGATCTGTTTTGGTGGTGGGCATAGAGCATCGTCTTAGTTTTTTTAATGTTGACCACCAATCTGTGTGCTTTACTGCTGTTGCAAAGTCGAAATCCACTGAAGATCCTCCATAAAGTATATTCCCAGGTTTGGGAACCTCCTATCCGCTGATGGCCCACCATAGTAACCTTTCCCTTGAAGGTGCTAATTTAGAAACCAAATTCCCTTGCACTAGCAAGTTCATTGACTGTCCCTGTAACTAGGGTAAGGGGTAGAAACAGACATATAGTGAAATGGCATAGTGCTGCAACCCTGTTCAGTAGTGTAGAGTTAATGCTCCTATGAGGGCTGTTCATATGAACATACGAAATTGCCAGCAGATACAGGCCATTCGGTCAATCTAGTCTGCTCGAATGTGTGGTATGCTGTCTATTAAACTGCAGCTGCCCCACCTCCCCTTGAGCCCCTTCTAACTTTTTGTCCCCCACTTCTGACTTCTTTTCCCCCACCTTCCCCATAGTTTTGACCCTCCCTTTGGCTGTATACCACCTTCTCTTGAAGCTGCCCACCATCTGCAGTGCTACCACTTCCTCTGGCAGCACATTCCAACCAACCACAACCTTCTCTGTGAAATAGTGCCTCCTTATCTCTCTCTTTCTCTCTTGAACCTTCCTCCCTCCCTCCAGTTTCAGACTGTGTCCCCTGGTGTTCCTCCCACCTTTTAACTTAAACAAGACCTCTAAACTAACTCTGTTTATGCCCTTTAGGTACTTGAATGTCTAAATCATATCCCCTCTCTCCCTTCTCTCTTCTAGGGTGTACATGTCAAGCTCCCTCAATCTCTTCTCATATGTCTTGTCCCCCATCTCCAGGATCATCTTTGTCACCCTACGCTGGACCCCCTCCAGCAGTTTGACGTCCCTCTTCAGATAGGGACACCAAAACTGCACACAGTACTCCATTGGTGACGAGAGCTCTCCCCAACTACTACCCTCTGCTTCCTGCCATGCAACCAGCTGTTGATCCACCCGACCAGCTTCCTCCCTGCTCCCAGGCTGTTTAACTTGCTGGTCAGCCTTCCATGGGGCACAGAGTCAAATGCCTTACTGAAGTCGAGGTAAAGGACATCCACTGTGTGGCCCTTATCTAGTGACCTTATCACCCAGTCAAAAAAGTCAACAAGGTTGGTCTGACATGATCTCCCAGACACAAACCCATGCTGTCTGTCATCCTGTAAGCCATCCTCCTCCAGGAAACTCACCAGCCTTTCCTTAAGTATAGTTTCCATTAGCTAACATTCACATTCCAATTATCTATAAAGGGTGGAAGGGAGATGTTGTAGGGAGGGTTCACCCTCCCATCCAGTCGGGTAGAGGGGAACTGGTTTTCCACAAGGTTATGGTTACTGTTCATTGTTTACTGTTAGTATTCTTATTACCGTCTCTGTTCATTGTTATGCTGTATAGTACAACATCAGTTCAATTGTGCTTACGCAACTGGATGAGATGTATGCTTGTGTGACTTCGATACATTTGTGGCTATTCGCCTCGCTATCCATGGGATATACCACCCTGTGGGGGTATGATGCAAGGAACCCTAGAGGAGGGTTCTGCCCCCCCTGCATAGGTGCCACGGGAATAATTCTCTTGGACAGGTGGGGGGCCAGCAGTACAGGGTGCAATGGGGGAGGAGATGGAGGCTGGAATCCCGGTAGAGAGAGTGAGGGAAGCCCTCAGGTCCCTTTGGACCAAGAAAGCACCTGGGCCAGATGAGAGACATCCCAGGGTGCTGAGGGAACTGGTGGATGTCCTGGCAGTCCCCCTGGTGAAGCTCTTCAACGTCTCCCTGAGGATTGTATGGGTGCGCCAAGACTGGAGGGTGGCCCATGTTGTGCCGATCCACAAGGGGGGGGGTCAAGGAAGGAGGTGGAAAATTACAGGCCCATTAGCCTGACATCGGTGGTCAGCAAGGTGATGGAGGGTGTCGTCAAGGATAGGCTGGGGGGGGTTACTGGAGCAAAATGGATATTTGGATGATAGGCAGCATGGCTTTGTCCTGGGAAGATCATGTCAGATGAACCTTGTGGAGTTCTATGACTGGGTGAACACGGCCCTGGACCAGGGTAGGCCAGTGGACATCCTCTTTCTGGACTTCAGCAACGCATTTGATTCAGTACCCCACAATGGCCTGCTGGCTAAACTGAAGGAAATGGGGGTAGGGAGACAATTGTTAAGATGGATAGGAAATTGGCTCTCTGAGCATACTCAGAGGGTGGTGGTTGGGCGGCTTGCCTTATCCCCAAGGTGGGTTACTAGTGGGGTGCCCCAGGGGTCAATGCTGGGGCCACTCCTGTTCAGTGCCGATGTCTCAGACATAAGGAAGGGAGTCAGGAGTGAAATGAGTCTCTTTGCAGATGAGTCAAAGCTGGGTGCAGTGGTGGATGAGGAGGGGGGAGGGTGGCCTTGCAGGAGGATCTGGAGGTGCTCGAAAGGTGGTCAGGAAAATGGAAACTAAAATTCAGTGCAGGGAAGTGCAAGGTTCTGCACCTGGGAGTCAGAAATCCAGGCCAGGGGTATACCCTGGGAGGAGACAAAATTCAGGTCACAGAGAGTGAGAGAGACCTGGGTGTAATGGTAAATGTCAAAATGAACAACTCAGAGACCTGAAGGAGAGCAGCGGCAAGGGTAAATAGGATGCTGGGATGCATCACCAGGGGAATTACCTCCAGAAAGGTGGAAGTGATCCTACCCCAGTACAACCGCTTGGTTAGGCCACACCTCGAGTATTGTGTGCCGTTTTGGAGACCACATCTAAAGAGGGATGTTACACTCTTAGAGAGGATCCAAAGGAGGGCAACCAAAATGATCCAGGGTCTGGGGGAGAGAACCTATGAGAAGAGGCTCAGGGAGCTCAACATGTACACCCTGGAGGAGAGGAGGGACAGGGCAGACATGATAGAGGTCTTTAAGTACATAAAGGGGATCAATAAGGGGGGGGCCCAGTCAGGGTTCTCCAAAGGAAGAAGGAGGAGGAGGGGACAATGAGAGGGAACGGGTGTAAGCTGGAAGGGGGCAGGCTCAGAGGGGAGATGAGGAGGTGTTATTTCACTGAAAGGGTAGTGGAGCCATGGAATGGGCTGCCCAGGGAGCTGGTAGAGGTGGAGACTGTGGCTGGGTATAAGAGGGGATGGGATAGGTACAGGGGGTGGGTAAATCTGACCAGGTCCAATGCAGGTGGCACATCTGTGACTGGGGACAGTATAACCCAAGGGGAAGGGGAGGACATCAGAATTGGCCCTCAGTGTGGGTGCTCAAAATCGAGCAGACTCAAAAGACCATTAGGCCTAGTCTGCTGGCATTTATGTTAAAGGTAGCTTTTGAAGAAGCCCAAAAAGAATACCCAAAAGAGTGTTGAGCATCGAAGAGGTGAGAAATTAGAAGAGATCTAGACCGGAAATAAATGTAGCAGATATAGACAGGAAGGAAAGGAGAAGAACGATAAACTGCGAGGACAATGAACAAAAGAAAATTGTGACGCGATGCAGAAGGGCAGACTTCCTAAGGAGAGAGGGAACAGCCGGGGCTATCATCCAACTCCATCCAACAGCAGAATCTAACTAAGGAACCTACGAAAGCACTAATCCTGACTAATATTATGACCATTGGCATGGAGGAGAGGGAAAAACCCCTTTGAGGAGGAAACCTCTGGGGATCCAAGGCCTAGGTTGCCTTCCCTCCAGGCTGAATCACGTCTTGATTAGGAACAGCTCTGCTACAGCAATTTAAAGTAGAGATCAAGGAAGAAGAAAAAGTCCAATTTTAAATAAAGCTCTCACTCTGTTCCTCAAGATGGACACCATCGAGGGATGCGAGCGATGTCTCTGCAAAAAGAGACTCTTAAAAGCAAGAGAGGAAGTACGATGATGGAAAGAAGTCTTGAAGGCTGGAATGGTTTAAGGTGAGATCTGAAATGAACAATGTATGATGATGTAGAGAAGCCTGCCAGCCCCTAGCAAAAGGGCAACAGACATGAAGGCATGTCTCCGAGTAGAGAGCAGGTCGAGTCGAGGTAGCATGGACCCAAAAGGGTTATGCTCAAGTATTTGATGTGAAGGGGCAGGCCCACATAGAGGTCGGATGAGCGAAGGATACCCAGATGAGGTCATGAGAAGATTGATGGTGATAATAGCCACTGGAGTGCAGCAGTTTGATGAGGTAGCGTAGGACCCAATGAGAGGTATGCTCAATTAATCAGTGTGAAAGAGCAGAATTAAGCAATGTAAATAAGTAGACCCTGAGATCAGACTGAGTGAAGCAGAACCAGACTCAGGCACCTGGATGCCATAAGAACTAAAGGAAGAGGAGGATACAAATAGGGAAGGTGATGGCAGGATAGGGAAAAAAACCCAAAAGAAAGCAAAGGTCATAGAAGGAGTGGAATGGAGGGAGGAAGAAGAAGAAGAATCAGCATTTATATAGCGCTTTTCATACACAGTATCCCAAAGTGCTTTACAAGCAATGCTAGTCTGGTAGTGAAGTGACTGAATGTAGAAGGAAATGGGAAGAGGAGGGCAACGAGTGGAGTCGATGAGGGTAGACACCCCTGATACAGCGGAGAGATGTAGAGAGGAGGAACGAGGCAAGTAATGGAAGACGATGATGGAATGGGTTACCAGACCACAAAGAGCCCGAACAGCATGAGGGGTGTTTGTAAAATGTTGCAGTATGGGAAGGCCATGACATCCATGGCACAGCTAACCCGATGGAATAGAGGTGGTGATGGAAAACCCATGCAACAGGACAGGACGGGAGCAGGGGAAAAACAGCAAGTGCTGCATCAAACCAATAGACTGAGGCAAGAAAGAAGGCACCCAAATCACAGGAGCCATGCAATTGTGAGAGGCAGAGTACCACGGTCGGGGGATGAAAGGTGGAGAGCAAAGGGTGAAAGGTTTCTGAACGTGTAAGGAATGCAGGAAGAACGAGCAGGAGGAGAGATAAAAGGAGAGGATGAAGTGGAAACATACCTCCCAACCTCTCAGCATCAAATATCACAGCGTTGGCCTTTAAAAGCACAGCAAATGGCCAGAACATGTAGCACCCACCTAAAAGAAACAGTAATATGTCCACAAATAGAGGGTCCTGTATAGCTAGTGATAATAAACATTTCCATCAGCTTTGTTCAATGAGAGAACAATTTGTGCATCCAGAAATAGCTCGAACATGATCAAGAACATCAGAAAAGTTATGCGGAGCAAGGGTAAATCTGATGGGAAAAATCATGGTGCCATGGGAAATCCATAGAAGTTGAGAGGTTCGAGTGGAAAGCAGAGGAGCCATGAACCAAAATAATGTGGTAAGCAGAGAAAAGGCAGACGAGAGGGAAGGACCACTGAGAAACCCAGCATGGAATCGGTTACAGAGGATACGGAAACTGGAGGTGGCAGCAGCACACCGACAGAGAGCAAAGAGAGGAGAAATGGAAACGCTCCGGGTGAGACAGCCACCAAAAGCCGAGAACGGCAGATGACATTGCACCTGGAAGTGCCATTGAGGAATGGGGCTTGAGGAAAGGAGATGGCCCCATCATGAAAATGGAGACCAGTGATCCAAAGACTTGTGATCTGGCTCGGCGGCTACCGAGAAGGTGGGTCCGCTGCAGGAGAGACAGAGCACTGCTCAGAGGAGTGACCGTTCAGCTGCACCAGAACGGTTGGTAGAGGTAGGTCAGATGTAGAACAGAAGATGGGTCGGAAGGAGCAGAGTGAAACTGGCAGTTGTGTGGGGGGAGGAAAGAATAACATATGTGGGAGGCAGGATCGGGCAGCGACAAGAAGCAGCAGGGGAAATGGACAGAAAGGAGAGGGAGAGCAAAAGCGGAGAGAAGGGAGAGGTTTGGGGGTGTCTGGAGGCAAAAGAAGAAAGAGGGACTGAATGAGGAGAGCAGGAGAAGGGCAGCCAACAGAGTCTCCGGCTGTAATGAAGAGATGAATCCTGGAACAGTCCAGGAGGAGTGGCCTTTTAAGGCCTGATTAGGGAGTGATGTAGTTTCTCCACCCATTGAACCTCAGGCTTAAAGCCTTCCCAGTATAAGTAGATGTCAATACTAGGGCCGGTCCTCTTCAATGTCTTCATCAGTGACATTGCAGAAGGGGTGGAACGGAAAGTATGCCTGTTCGCAGATGATACAAAACTCTTAACAGAGTAGACACACCGGGAGGAGTGGAAAAAATGAAGAGTGATCTAGAAAAGTTGGAAGAATAGTCAAGGGCATGGCAGCTGGGTTTTAAAGCAAATAAGTGCAAAATAATACACTCGGGCATAAGAAACTGAGAGCAACACACCAACTGGGAGGAGAAGTATTAACAGTTACAGAGCAGGAAAGGGACCTGGGGGTGATCATTTCTTATGACCTGAAGGTAGCGAAGCAGTGTGACAAAGCAGTGGGGAAGGCTGGAAGGATGCTGGGTTGCATAGGAAGGGAAATCACCAGCAGAAGGAGGGAGGTAATAATGCCCCTATACAGATCACTGGTTAGGCCGCACCTCGAGTAATGTGCACAGTTCTGGAGGCCCCACCTCCCTCTAGATTGAGCCTTGAATGGGCCAGCCATGTCCCTCGCAGGTGCGGCTGTGGCTCCTCAAGCCGCCACCCCTAACACCTCCACTAGCTGCCGCAGAGTTCCAGCAAGCCGGGTAAGGAAACCGCCTGGGCCGGGGAAGTTGTGATCAGCTGCCATTGGCCGACCGCTCTCCGCTCCATTCACCTGATTGGACTCCGGCTTCGGCCTGCTACCTGATTGGTCTAATACTGCTTCTGCTTTTCTGGGCTCTGCGCCCATTCAATAGCATAGCAGAGTGCCGAAATTTTACGACCACCCCCCACCTCGCTTCCTTAATTAACAGACCACGGCTCCGCCAACCTGCCTTCTGGACCCACCCCTGTCTATTTCTCCACCTATCCTCTAGTTTAACACCTACTTTCACTGCCCATGTCCCTGTGTTCATTAGGTGATATGTCCACACACCTGAGTGCAACTTGCTGCTATGCCCACCTACCCCAGCCCACTCTCGTGTCTCTGCTCTCCACCCCTTCTCCTAGTCCTGTTTACACCTTGCCTCTTATTACAATACACCTCTGTTTATTCTTTTCTTTTTCTTCCTCCTATTATCCCCCCTGACCATGCCTCTCTTCAACTGTATGCTCCTGCCTCTTTTTTCTCTCTCTTTATTCCTCCCCTCAGCTATCTTCCTGGTGCCTGCCACCCATCTCCACCCTACTCCTACCTCCTACACATCCCCTACCACCAACTTGGCACTCTGGCCCTTGCACCTTGCCCACCCTTGAGGCACCCCCCTACTAAGGGCTGGCTGTATACTGCCACTCATGAGAATGGAACCTGGGCAAACCATCCCCTGTTGCTATCCACTGCTCTACACTGGGACACACAGCACATACACTGCATTCGGGCATGCAAGAAACGGAGATGAAATTGCACCTACTATGAACATCGCCAGATGACACTAAAACTCCTGCTCCTCCTCCTACTGATGTCTGGGAGTGTTCACCCAAACTCTGGCCTGGTTTACTCCAGTCCAACCAAACTTGGTAAAACTGATGGGGGTCTCATCATCGCCACCCTCAACATTTGCAGCCTCCTCCCAAAGCTTGCTGCCCTTCAACTCTTTGCTAACCAGCATAACCCTGATATCCTTACTATTGTTGAAACCTGGCTGACACCCAATACTCTGGACCATGCCGTTACACTACAAAGCTACAACGTCATCAGATTTGACAGGATTACCAAAAGAGGGAAGGGGGTGTGCAATTTACATCAAAGACAACATCACCGGTCACCCCATCTCCGTGACCTCTTCTGACTCTTCTGTGCAATTTCTACCTGTCAAACTACTCCTTGGGGCCCAAAATAAAGTGCTTACTGTAGTCTCGGTCTATATGCCACCAAAAGACCAAGGGGCTGGTCTCTGTGCTGTCCTGGACTTTGTTAGATCCCAACCGCCTGGCACAGAGATCCTCCTCCTTGGCGACTTTAATATCAATCGGCTTTCACCTGACGTAGGAACCCAGAAGGATGCTATCTTGTCAGCTACCCTAACGGAGATGGTTGACTCCTCCACAAGGAAGAACTACAAGTCTGGTACCAGCACTCTCCTAGACTGGGTCCTTGCCAGCCACCCAACCCGTATCAACAACACCACTGTCCTCCCAGACTCCCTCAGTGACCATTCCCCTGTCATCTGTAACTGGTCAAATAAGTTTCGCAAGCTACCTCCTAAAACCATTTCATGCAGAGTCCTGCCCCATGGCTAATTGACCCACCTCAAATCCTGTCTCAGGCAGCAAGACTGGTCTCCCACATACAATGCGCTGGACGTTGACTCGGACCTTGATTATTTCATCTCCACATTTAACGCTGCCTGTGACTCCTATGCCCCAGTAAAAAAGTGAAAAGTCAAGGCACTCTCCAATCCCTGGCTCACTGCTGAGTTACTGGCTCAGCTAAAATCAAGGGTCCACCTCTGGGCAATGGCTAGGGCCACAAGTGCACAACCGGAGATTCAAAAATATGAACAGTCTCGCAACAACTGCACTAAACAAATACGAATGATGAAGAGTAAATACTACAAGGAAGCCCTTACCAACACTTGGGGAGATGGGAGAGCTTTCTGGGACAATATCAGGGAAGTCACAGGGAAGCAGTCCAAATCCTCTCCGACCCTACTGACTGCCGACGGAGCCACCACCCTCGACCCAATGGTCATTGCCAATACCTTCAATGCAGCCTTCACCGACCTCAGTAGTGTCCCCGCCCCAGACTTCTTCTCAGAAACATACTCTCCGGATCCAACTTCCCTCCATACCACCTCAAATCATCTGCCTTTCCATTTCAAAAAAGTGAAGGCACATAATGTTCGCAAATATATAACAAAGGCTATCTCCAAGTCCAGAGCCAGTGGTGACTCACTGGACCTTAAGCTGCTATCCCTCACCCTTGAAGAGGTATTGCACCCGCTCACCAGAATCTTCAACCTCTCCCTCAGCCTTAGTCAGTTCCCAAGCAAATGGAAATCTGCTATTGTCACTCCGGTCTTTAAAAGCGGTGACAAGTCTATACAGGGGAACTACTGGCCTATATCGATATTAATCCCCCCCAGGCCCTTTTGCGCATTGTTGCTGACCAACTTACTGACTACCTGGTCAAGTACAATATCCTATGTACACAGCAACACAGGTTCAGGCAAGGGCACAGCACATCAACTGCCCTCCTGGAATTCACTGGAGTCATTCACAACTCATTGGACAAAGGTTATCTAACTGGAGCTGTATTTATCGACCTGACTAAGGCATTTGACACTGTTCACCATGGCCTGCTTGCCAAACAGCTACTGAATATCGGGCTCTCACAGGACTCTACTACTTGGTTTAATAGTTACCTGCACCAGCACTCACAGAGTGTAAAAATCTCAGGAGTACTCTCTGACTCCAAACCTGTCTGCTCAAGTGTCCCACAGGGATCCATACCGGGCCCACTTCTTTTCAGTATATTCCTGAACTCCCTTCCTCAATCCTGCCCAGAACAAATTATCCTCTATGCTGACGAAGCCGTGCTTTTCACCACCCATAAGGACACACAACCCTTACTCCACAGCCTGCAGCTTGCTTTCACCACTGTCAAGAACTGGTTTGCAAAACATAAATTGGTTCTTAACTACAAAAAACTAAATCTATGCTTTCCTCCAGCTCGCAAAACAAACATAGGCGATATCCCCTTGATATTAATACAAGCACTGGAAATACCCTTGAACAAGTGTTATCTTTTAAATACCTTGGAATCTCACTCGACCCTTGCCTATCTTTTGGGGTCCACATTGATAGTGTGTCCAGAGTTGTGAATTCACGCATTGGAATTCTCTAACGAAACAGACAGCACCTTACCCAGGCAGCACTGAAGAATGCTATTCAAAGCTCTGTTGTCTCCGTCATAGACTACGGCCTAATAATCTATGGCTCTGCCTCTACTACTGCCCTCAGGTGCATAATGACCTCCCTAAACAAGGCCTGTTGGCTGCTTACTGGAGCCCACTGACTCACACATACGTGTGAGCTTTACGCTCAAATGGGATGGCTTCAACTCACCAACCGCATAAAGTACCTTACCTGCCTGATGGCGAAAAAAACTACCTTGGGCCTTACTCCACCTAGTATCCAAGCCCTCTTGTGCCCAAACACTAATCCTCAAAATACCAGAGGGTCTGAACATCAGCTACTATATGTCCCCCGATGCCGCACCACTCTGGGCCAATGATCCTTTGCACAACGTGCTCCAAGCTGAATGAATGCCTTCAGCACTCACATCACCACCTCCACCACACTGGGATTATTCAAATCAAGCCTCCATCTTCATCTCACAGCCTCCAGCTCTTGTGACTGCCTCCCCTAACTTCCCCCCTCCCCATTCGAGCTCAACCACCCCCCTCTGATTTCTTGACAAAGCCGTGAGCTGCTCTAATCTCTTTTCAGCTGCCACTCCCCTATCCTCTCTCCCTTCCACCTAGATTCCCTCTAGGTTTATGATATGACCCCTATATGTGTTATTCATGTATATTAGTACTGTGATGCTGTACCTGAACTGATGAATATTATTTTATGCCCGTTCCTTAAGTGTTGTATGCTCTTGTTTAACATGTTTTACATGCCTTACAGTATGTTCCTAATATCTCTATTTCTTCGCCTTCCGCCTATGAACTTCTCCTCATCAAAATCCCTCCCCTTCTCCCTCCCCATCTTTGTTGTATATTGCTGCCCTGGCATAACTCCTTCCACTATTACTGAACTTCTCTTCACTATGTCTTCTCATGCCACCTACGGGGAACTCCTCATTCTTGGGGACTTTAATAAAAATTGGCTCTCCCTTCTAATACTAAACTCTGCGATAACATCAAATCCCTTAACCTCTTTCAACTAGTCTCTGCTCCTACTCACTTAGACCTTAAAACTTTAAACTACACTCTTCTGGACTGGGCCCTCACCTCACACCCCCATAGAATTACTGCATCGGGCACCCTCCCAGATGCCCTTAGTGACCACCATATGGGGTATTGCATTCTCAAGGTTCCCACCACAAAGCCCCACCCAAATTCATCCAGATTCTCTCTTTCTGGTCCTTGGACCTCTCCTCACTTTGCAGGGATCTAGCAGCTACGGACTGGTCACCTATATTCACTGCCACGTTAAACTTCTTCTCAACACACTTCATGTCCATTTGAGATCGTCACGCCCCACTTAAGAAAACCAGGATCTGAGGCTGTCACTCCCACCGGATCTCTGCTGAGCTATTAGCCTGCTTGCAGGCACACGAGCAGGCCTGGAAGGTTTACAAATCGTCTGGGTCCCCTGCTGATTACCACAGATATCAAACTTTACGCAATGCCTGCACAAGGGCTACTAAACTCGCCAAGGCTGATTATTTTACTTCCACCTTCCAAAACAATCCCATCGATAGAGAGGCGAACAGCTACAGTATATCGAAGTTGCACAAGCATAATCACATACCAAATTGCGTAAGCCCATTGAATTGTAAAGGCTATGCCTGGGGTTCAGTGGAGAGCAACAACTAACCATGCCCCCAATCGGGCCTTTAAAAGGCTGCTCCTCTCATTTGCTCCTCAGGTCATTTTCTCGTTTTCCCACCATCCTCCCCTCCTCCTCCAGTGACTTGTCTCTCTCTTCTGTGGGCTCCTTCCTAAGCTACCTTTAGCCAAGGGATCCATTCCCTCGGTATCTCTAGGGGTGGAACCCTCCTTTAGGGTTTCTCACCTTTGTACCCCTACAGGGTGGTATATACCATGGATAGAGAGGCGAACAGCCACAGTGTATCCAAGCTGCACAAGCATAATCACATACCAAGTTGCGTAAGCCCATTGAACCTCTGCAATGTCACTTATAAAGACATTGAATAGGACTGGCCCAGAACTGTTCCCTGTGGCACCCCACTGGTTACCCACCTTTCCTGGGAACAAACTCCATTTACCACCACCCTCTGTGTTCTATCTCTCAACCAGTTTCTGACCTGGTTTACCACCTTGTGGCCCATTCCCAGGCCGCTTAACTTGCTTACAAGCCTTTTATGTGGAATGGTGTCAAAACGTCTTGCTGAAATCCAGGTAGGTTATATCCATTGCTCCCCCCGATCCACTTCCCTCGTCACCCAGTCAAAGAAATGTATCAGATTTGTTTATTACCTTCCTGCCATAAATTAATGCTGCCTCGGATCCTGTGCTCTGCTGGATTCAAGATGTTCCACAATCCTTTCTTTTATCAGTGATTCCATTATTTTCCCCACCACTAAGGTCAGGCTGACTGGTCTATAGTTTCCAGCCTCCTCCCTGCTCTGATGTTTGTGTAGAGGGACTACATCTACTCTCCTCCAGTCTTCTGGAACCACTCCTGTTTCCAGTGATTTAGTGAACAGGGCTGCCAGTGGTGCTGCCAGCACCCCCCTAAGCTCCTTTAATATTCTAGGATGGTCCCATTGCATTCTTGCCTTATGTTTGCACTAAGGGTTAAATGTTGTAGCTGGTTCAGAAATGTAATCACTTGTTTCCTCCTGTTTATTTCTTTTTTCTGCCCCAACAACATGGGTAAGATGCATTGTAATTAACTGTTAAGCCTTGTAATTTTTTGTACACTTAATAAGTTTTTCAAAAACAGTGCAAGGTAACAATATACTGTATAATATTTTATAATTTTGCAACAAACAGTTAATATGGTGATGATCCAGAGGGTCTACCTACAAGATGGTATTTTGCATATTTTAAACATTTAGGTCCAGATATTCAAACTGCACCATAAAAGTGCGCAACAGCAGGAGCAAGCGCAAGTCCACTGCGCCCATGTACAATAAGTGTGATATTCAAACACTGAGCAGGTCAAGATGCGCCTGCAGCACATGACTGAATATCGCGCCTACTGCACCATAGCACAACCAGGGATGTGCAGTGGTGCAGTTCAAATGCGCAATAGCACAACCAGGGATGCTCAGTAGAGCAGGGCAGCAGTGCAACAGCACAACCAGGGATGTGCAGGGACAGGATGTATGGGCGGATCACCCATGCTAGAGATGGGCAGAGGAGCACACAGCAGAACAGACATCGTCCCCCACACCCCATGCACTGCACAACCGGGGGAGAGCTGGAATAACCACCGGCCCATGGATACCAGCAACAAACCCACAGCCAGGGCATGGTGTACCAGCACACCCCCTGGCAAGCTGTGACCGGCACACAAGGAGGTCCAGCCACCCCGTGCCACACCATCCCACCAATGCAGAGCACACCCTGCACCATGATCCCCAGACACCCTTCCCAGGAGCAGTGCCCACCAGTGCAGGACACCCCATGCATGCCACCGCCCTCACTGTGACAATGCAACCCTGTGCACCACAGAACCATGCAAAGCAGCCCCACCACGAGCACCCTTCAGTGGGTGGCAGCAGATAGCGATGCACCGACTGCATACACAGTGCTGCCATGCACGCCCCACCCCGAGGTACAGCTGAGAGACCAACCATGAGTCGGCACACGAGGTACCCAACACATGACAGGGCATGCCCTGGACCCCACCACCAGCACCCTGCACACCCTCCCAAGGACACACCCATACCCAGCACTGGCCACAACAGCCAGCGCAGACACCCACAGTGGTGCATAGAAGCATGCGCCACACAGGTTGCAACACAGTGCATGGACAAACACCCACCCATACCCAAGGGCACACCAACACAGGGACACAGTAGCGGGTCAACCAAGCCCCTGGCGTGTGGCGACGGAAACCATGTACACACGGCCAGCACCCCTCCATAGCTCAGGAGTGCCAGCCACCCTGCGCAGGCACCATGAAGCTGTATGCCATCAGCATGTGCCCGGAGCACAAGTGACAGACAGTGGAGCACATCCCCTGCAACAGACACAAGTGACAGCATGGAGGTGGGACAACAACAGCGGAGGCCACAGTGCCACCTGAGGCAGACATTCACCACACCAGTGACAGGAGGCAACCTGGTATTGTGCTGGGTACAGTGGCTGTCCAGCATGGACAGACAACACTGACATGCCAGCAGACCATGGAGGTCACAGACATGCAAGGGTGTCAGCTGCACAGGCCATGGACACAGTGCATGTGCCATGGACCACTGCACACAGTCATCCAGTGGACAGGGAACAACACACAAACCACAGACAGTAACTGATAGCTACGCCCACACCAAAGTCACTTCCCCTATAAACACACACACACACGCGCCCATGACTGCACCACCCCTGACAGCATGCACACCACTGCAGCTGAGCACCTGTAGTCTGCTGTAAATCAGAGACCACCACAGCAGGCATAACAAAACAAATGTCTATTAAAAGATAGAAAACAACTATTTACAAAATATTTACAAAAATGTTGAGGGTCAGGGCCACCAACCAGGTGGGGGTAGGTAAGGAGCAGGGGTGAACAAATGGTAGAGGGAAGGAGGGGTGTGAGGGTGGTTCCAGGAGGGTAGGTGCAATCCTTGGGTTCATGAAGTTCAGTGGGAGCCCCACTCCCCGCTCTGATGGTGCCTCCCACCATGCCTCCTGCGGACTCCTAGCTGCTCCATCCTCTGTAAGATTTCCAGGGAGGCCCTGGCCACCTGCAGAAGCTCCTGCATCGCCCTCTCCATGTGCCGCATCCGCTGTCCACCTAGTACAAGGCAGCAGAGTCAATAGGTGTGAATGCACAGCCCCCGGCAGCCCACCCACTGTGCATGGCATACGGCCGTGGGATATTCCCCTGTGATGGTGTGCGACCACCCACAGTGATCGTGTCCACAAGACCTGCCCACTCAGGCGCACACAGCCATGCGGACCGCTGCACACACCCACAGCCCAAGTCCCGCACAGCACCACCGTGGCTGTACAGTGACATGGCTATGCGGTGTGAAGGCAGTGGCACAGCCATGTACCTGGTGCACGCATGGACCACCAGTGATGCACACCCACACATGCAGTGCCACTGGACAGTGCTGACTGTACTGTGTGGCGTTCATGTCAGTGGTGTCAATGGATGGTGGCCATGCCCCGCCGCCTGCCCTGCAACGCAGCATGCACAGAATATCCTGGAAGAAAGGCACTCACCATCATCGGCCTGATCCAGGCACTGTAGTCCGCTGCAACTGGCTGCCTGTGGCTGTTGACCATCTCCACCACCCACACCTCAGTGTCAGTCCTGTCGGGCTTAGGGTGCAAACATGGAGAGGGGTTATCAGTACAATCCAGTATCAAAGGCCCCTCCCGGGTGTGTGTGATCCCGCACAGCCCAGCCATGTCGCAACCCCCCCAACACCACCAACACCACTGCCCACACTGGATAGCCCACCCCCCCGTGTGGTGGACACATGCCCACTGCGATACCCATACTGACGCAACCAGTGTGTGGATGGGGCACCTACCTGGTCGTGGCACTGCGCCTCTCCTGGCATGTGCCTGCAGGTGGGCAAGCCTGTCCGGGTCCCTGCACTGGAGGTCCCCATTCTGTGGTGACACTGCTCAACTGTGTGCCCCATTCCTGTGGCTTCCACCACCGCCACCTCCTCCCATACAGCACTCCTGGCCCTGTCCAGGGGTGCATTCCCAAAAAGTGCCCCAGCATGGGGCTCCACTATGGCCACCAAATTGGCCAGCTCCACCTGGCTCCAAACAGCAGCCCTCCGTCTTACCATCTCTGAAGCTGGTCGGAGTCAAAATGGCGCTCGGTAGCACGGTCTGCCACATGCAGATGCTGCGTGGTACAGCGCTGCCATTCCCCATCGCGCTGCCACCGAGCAGTGCGATAGTGGTGCACCCATGTGGATGCATGGTGCCTAGGGGGCAAAGGTCGGGCACAAGGTCAAGGGTCGGCGCTGACCCGCCACAAGCTGCGATTGGTACTCCCTGCGTGTAGCGCGGTTGGGTGCCTGTGTGAGATGCCCTGTAGTGTCCTACTGCGCTGTGGCTCCACATGCTTGCGGCACCCCAGTGCAAGAGCGCCATACATGTGAACAGCGCAGTAGCACCACTGGCACAATGGTGGCCGTGCCCTGCACTGCCTCCCACGCATAGCGTATCAGCAGCACAGCAGGCGTCGGCGTCAGCATGCCGGGCATGCTCCGTTCGGTGTCCACTGCGCACGTCACAGAACTGTACCCTTGCCTGAGCACATTCAACACAATTGCGCAAGGTGCAACAGCGCGATATTTAGCCGGCATATGCAAATCAGCTCATCAGCAATTCAGTGTTGCAGATACTGCATTAGCATCCACTTAAAATTGTGCCTCGCCTTATTTGCATGTGTTGCGCTATATAAATGTGACATTGGGCTGCAGAGGCCATAGTTTGGTATTGCTGTCTATTGTACTGTGATGTGTGGGAGATGCATGGGACTGCACAGTCAGAGGTAACACCTGTCATTCCCACAGGATCAATGATGAGTGACCGTGAGGTGGAGGAGGAGGAACAGAGATGTGGGAGAAAGAGGAGGCTAAACTTCACCAAGGCAGAAACAGATGCCCTGTTTGAGGCCTACCTTGACCAGGAACCGCTGCACAGCGGGGAACACCACAGGCCCATACTGCTGCATAGGGAGAGGTGGCGCATGCTGTCAACCAGCATGGCAGCCATCAGCAGTCCGTGCAGGAGTGCAAAAAGAAGGTGCGCACGGACCAGAGGAGGATTAAGGATAAGGTGGCTGCCATCAGGGCAGCACGGGCTGCGACTGGTGGGGGACAGCCAGCCGTGCAACACCTGACCCCACAGGAAGAGCGGGTTGCTTGCAGCATGCTGCGTTGTGCCATCGAGGGTGTTCCAGGTGGTGGCTTCCAGACGGGTGGCAGCCCGTCACTGCATGGTGGGTCCTGATCCGCTACTGGGGGATACCACAGGTTAGGGCAGATACATTAATGCTACTGTGTTTCCTTACAGCTCCTGGCGTCTACATGGGTCAGTGGTGGTGGGCTCGTCCACTGAGGGAGATACCCTGGACACAGAAGAGGGCCCATCCACCTCCTCAGGTGTCTGAGGTCAGGAAAACAGTGGGCCTGCCTGGCTGTCCGGACTGATGTTGGTGGAGTAGGTGCAGAGAGGAGACCTCCCGTGTCCCAGTGTGCTAGCGTCCATGGATGCCAGCATGCTGGAGACTGGGACTGGTGCGGATCCATCACTGATGATGATGGAGCTCACATCATGGACAGTGATACGTATGGGCGCAGGATGTCCGCACTGCAGGCTACAGCATGGGCATAGCCATGGGTGGTGCTGCTGTGGGAGGCTGCGGCGACATCACCAGTCCCAGTCTGTGCCTGTCTGCACCAGTGAGGCAGCACTGGTGTGTGTCCAGGACAGTGGGGCTGTTGCAGCCACTCGGCAGCACCATTGAGCCCTGGAGGTGGCAGCCAGAGGGTAATGTCCAGCAGTCGGCCAATGGCGATGGGGGACAGTGTCGGGGCAGCATCAGTGCACCACCTGTGGACATGCCCAGACAAGGCCCTGGTATGCAGCACCCAACCTCACGGGGTGCTGCCCATCATGGCCGCTGAACACCATGAGGGATATCATGCCAACTCAGGTGGATGACTCTTAAATGAGCACACCACATACCCATGATTCGGTGGATCAGCAGTTGCGGCTTGTGATGTAGTGGTGGATGCACTCAGTGCGGTCCTGCACCAGGCAGAGAGCGATGCAGCAGGGACACTGGTCTGCTCCGGCAGGATGATGGACTGGCTGCGGGAGGATGTGACCGCCGCCATTGACGAGCAGCTGGAGACATTCACAGCTGTCATGGCCACAATGGGCAAACAGTTATTTGCCATGCGTCGCGGAAACACCGCCTGATCTGTAATGTCACCCCCATTCGGCGTTGTGCAGACACCATCCTTGTCAACACCGGGTTCAACTGTGGGTATTCTTGCTATGCCTGGCGAGGGCATGTTCAGTGAGCTGCAGACCCTGCTCCAGAACGGTCGCAGTCCCGCAGGAACCTCTTTGGGACCATCGGTGTCACCCCATGGAGTTATTGTTCAGCCTGTCACTGCTGGTGGGTCTCGGTGGGGCCCTTCGCATCCATGGTGGCTGTCGGACTGGCCTTGCGTGTTGACCTGTCTCCCACCATGGCTGCTATCTGACGCTGCCCTATGTGCAGTGTGTTGTTGTTCATGCAATGCACAGGTGGGGCACTGCCCTGACACACACACACGTACTCATGTGCACACCTCCGGTGCTGGCCACTGTGGTGTGTGCATGATGATGCCTGTGTTGTACTGTCCACCACTGTGCAATGAGCCCAGCTGCCTGAGACACGGCCTGGTGACAGGCACTGGGTGTGATGGTCTTGTGGATGTGCGCATAGGGTGGTGCTGTGGCCTGGGCGACTCCTACCTTTGTGCATGTCCCTATGTGTGTGTGTGTGTGTGTGTGACCGTGTGCTGTGTTAGCCTTGCCCATCCCTGATGGCATGTGTGGCCCCAAGTGCTCAGCCAATTCCTTGGCGACATGCACCCTGGGATTTGGTCCATGCGTGTTTGTGGGTTGTGCACTTTCACATTGGTGGTTACACATGGTCCCATGGTTTACTGGGTTGGTTGAAGTGCCCTCTGTGTTGGTGTCCTGGTGCAGCTCTGCATCTGGATCAGTTAGAGTCCCTTGACCAGGTGGGGCTACCTATCACCATCTGCATCAGCGTCCTCGATGTCCCCATCGCTGTCCCCTCTTTGACCTGTACAGCTATCTTACAGTCATTGGCCATGTTGTGCAGGATGCAACAGGCCAGGAATAGCCTGCAGACCTTGGTGGGCTGTACTGTAGGGCACTGCCAGGCGTGTCCAGGCAGCGGAAGCGTGCCTTCAGCATCCCGAACACCCGCCTATGACATAGCGTGTGGTGGCATGTGCCCCATTGTAGTGTTGCTGCGATGGGGTTGGCTGTACGCAGGTATGGTGGAGAGCCAGGATGGAGTGAATGTCCACCGTCACCTGTGTGTGCAGAGGGCGGACATGTTTGGTGATCAGCGCCACCCTGCCATGGGCCATCTAGGCCAGTACCCATGTCACCTCTGACTATGCCCTCCCAAGATCCATGTCTTTCTTCATGATTTGCATGCATGCGGGCATGCTCCGTTCGGTGTCCACTGCATGCGTCACAGAACTGTACCCTTGCCTGAGCACATTCCTTGCAATTCGCGCCAAGGTGCAACAGCGCGATGTTAGTCAAGATAGGTAAATCAGCTCATCAGCAATTCAGTGTTGCAGATACTGCATTAGCATCCACTAAAATTCAGGCCTCACTTTATTTGCATAGGTTCTTATATAAATGTGACATTGGGCTGCAGAGGCCATAGTTTGGTATTGCTGTCTATTGTACTGTGATGTGGGAGATGCATGGGACTGCACAGTCAGAGGTAACACCTGTCATTCCCACAGGATCAATGATGAGTGACCGTGAGGTGGAGGAGGAGGAACAGAGATGTGGGAGAAAGAGGAGGCTAAACTTCACCAAGGCAGAAACAGATGCCCTGTTTGAGGCCTACCTTGACCAGGAACCGCTGCACAGCGGGGAACACCACAGGCCCATACTGCTGCATATGGAGAGGTGGCGCATGCTGTCAACCAGCATGGCAGCCATCAGCAGTCCGTGCAGGAGTGCAAAAAGAAGGTGCGCACGGACCAGAGGAGGATTAAGGATAAGGTGGCTGCCATCAGGGCAGCACGGGCCGCGACTGGTGGGGGACAGCCAGCCGTGCAACACCTGACCCCACAGGAAGAGCGGGTTGCTTGCAGCATGCTGCGTTGTGCCATCGAGGGTGTTCCAGGTGGTGGCTTCCAGACGGGTGGTAGCCCGTCACTGCATGGTAGGTCCTGATCCGTCACTGGGGGGGGGGGGATACCACAGGTTAGGGCAGATACATTAATGCTACTGTGTTTCCTTACAGCTCCTGAGCGTCTACATGGGTCAGTGGTGGTGGGCTCGTCCACTGAGGGAGATACCCTGGACACAGAAGAGGGCCCATCCACCTCCTCAGGTGTCTGAGGGTCAGGAAAACAGTGGGCCTGCCTGGCTGTCCGGACTGATGTTGGTGGAGTAGGTGCAGAGGAGACACTCCCCGTGTCCCAGTGTGCCAGCGTCCATGGATGCCAGCATGCTGAGACTCGGACTGGTGCCGGATCCATCACTGATGATGATGGAGCTCACATCATGGACAGTGATACGTATGGGCCGCAGGATGTCCGCACTGCAGGCTACAGCATGGGCATAGCCATGGGTGGTGCTGCTGTGGAGGCCTGCGTGACATCACAGTCCCAGTCTGTGCCTGTCTGCACCAGTAGGGCAGCACTGGTGTGTGTCCAGGACAGTGGGGCTGTTGCAGCCACTGCGGCAGCACCATTGAGCCCTGGAGAGTGGCAGCCAGAGGGGTAATGTCAGCAGTCGGCCAATGGCGATGGGGGGACAGTGTCAGGGGGCAGCATCAGTGCACCACCTGTGGACATGCCCAGACAAGGCCCTGGTATGCAGCACCCAACCTCAAGGGGTGCTGCCCATCATGGCCGCGAACACCATGAGGGATATCATGCCAATCAGGTGGATGACTCTTAAATGAGCACACCCACATACTCCATGATTCAGTGGATCAGCAGTTGCGGCTTGTGATAGTGGTGGATGCACTCAGTGCGGTCCTGCACCAGGCAGAGAAGCGATGCAGCAGGGACACTGGTCTGCTCCTGGCAGGGATGGACTGGCTGCGGGAGGATGTGACCGCCGCCATTGACAGGCAGACAGAGACATTCACAGCTGTCATGGCCACAATGGGCAAACAGTTATTTGCCCATGCGTCGCAGACACCGCACAGTGCAATGTCCACCCCCCATTCCCGGCGTTGTGCAACACCATCCTTGTCAACACCGGGTTCAACTGTGGGCATCCCGAGCATGCCTGGCGCAGGCATGTTCAGTGAGCTGCAGACCCGTGCTCCAGAACGGTCGTGTTCCCGCAGTGGAACCCCTTGGGGACCATCGGTGTCACCCCATGAGGCCATTGGTCAGCCTGTCACTGCTGGTGGGTCTCGGTGGGGCCACCCACGCATCCATGGTGGCCGTCGCACTGTGCCGCGTGACTGACCTGTCTCCCACCATGGCTACTATCTGACGCTGCCCTATGTGCAGTGTGTTGTTCATCATGCAATGCACAGGTGGGGTACCCGGCCCTGAACACACACACACGTACCATGTGCACACCCTCCCGGCTGCTGGCCACTGTGGTGTGTGCATGATGATGCCTGTGTTGCACTGTCCACCACTGTGCAATGGAGCCCAGCGTCTGAGACACGACCAGTGACAGGCACTGGGTGTGATGGTCTGTGGATGTGTGCGTGGCTAGGGGTGGCAGTTGTGGTCGGCGTACCTCCTACCTTTTGTGCATGTCTTGTGGGGTGTGTGTGTGTGTGTGTGTGTGTGTGACCGTGTGCTGTGTTAGGCCTTGCCCATCCCTGATGGCATGTGTGGTTCCATGCTCAGCCAATTCCCTTTATGACATGCACCCCTGGGATTTGTCC
This sequence comes from Neoceratodus forsteri, assembly GCA_016271365.2. Classification (NCBI taxonomy): domain Eukaryota; kingdom Metazoa; phylum Chordata; order Ceratodontiformes; family Ceratodontidae; genus Neoceratodus; species Neoceratodus forsteri. Next base: position 111,304,780 of record CM057451.1, read on the forward strand.
ATGCGTGTTTGTGGGTTGTGCACTTGCCATTGGTGGTTGCACATGGCCCCATGGTTTACTTGGGTTGGTTGAAGTGCTCCTCTGTGATGGTGTCCTGGTGCAGCTGCGCCATCTGGATCAGTTGGGGGTCCCTTCGACCAGGTGGGGCTACCCATCACCATCTGCATCAGCGTCCTCATTGTCCCCATCGCTGTCCCCCTCTTTGACCTGTACAGCTATCCCACAGTCATTGGCCATGTTGTGCAGGATGCAACAGGCCAGGAATAGCCTGCAGACCTTCAAGGGGCTGTACTGTAGGGCACTGCCAGACGTGTCCAGGCAACGGAAACGTGCCTTCAGCATCCCGAACACCCGCTCTATGACATAGCGTGTGGTGGCATGTGCCTCATTGTAGTGTTGCTGCGATGGGGTTACGGGCCGCAGGTATGGTGTGAGCAGCCAGGGATGGAGTGAATGTCCACTGTCACCTGTGTGTAGAGGGCGGACATTAGTTTGGTGATCAGCGTCACCCTGCCATGGGCCATCTAGGCCAGTACCCATGTCACCTCTGACTATGCCCCTCCCAAGATCCATGTCTTTCTTCATGATTTGCATACTCACCCACTAGGTGGCCAGTGGGGATATCCCCACTCTTGAACCTGTGGTAAAGTGTAGACTGGTGCCAGATGAAGGCATCATGTGCTTCCCCAGGGTGCGTGGTACAGACATTGGTTATGCGCTCCCTAGCATCACACATCACCTGGCAGTTGATGCTCGCATAGCCCTTCCGATTTATGTATGCTGCACCTTCCAGATCAGGTGGCGTGCGGATGGCCACATAGGTGCAGTCAATGGCCCTGAGCATGCCAGGCATGTGTGCTACCCTGTGGAACTCTTGTATGTGTGCTGTGCACTCCGCCAGTGTGCTGGGGAAATGGATGTACTCCGCAGCATGTGGCAGCAGTGCGCTGAGGAATTGTGTGAGTAGGCGTGACGTGGCCAACTGGGTTATGCCTGTTGTGTCCCCTGTTGGTCTCTGGAAGGTACCCGTGGTGAGCAGGCACATGACAGCTGTCACTTTTGTGTCCACTGACAGAGCATGGCTCCGTTGTGTGGGTGCCTTCATCTCATCACTGCACAGCTCACAGAGCCGTCTCAGGATCGCCTGGTTCAGGCGGTACTGGACCACTATCTCGGTGTCACTGTACAGCTCGAACCTGGAGCGGGCTCGGTACTGCCTGTTGGGGGCATACCACCAGCGGGTCCTTCCATGGCTGTGCCCCCCTGCTGCCTGCCTTCTCACACCCCTCATTACTGCCTCCATCTGAATGGTGGCACTGGCCATGTCCCTGGCTTGTGTTACCCCCCCCGGCAGCTGTATTCCCATTCCCCCCACTGTTCTTTCTGCTACTCCCCCTGCACCAAGAACACCTCCCAGATTTGGACATCCTGCCCACTGTCAGTGCCCTCAGTCCAACGTGGCACTTCCCCTTTCCTCCTGCACAGTGGCACATGCTCCCCACTCCTTTCCTGTTCCTGGTAATTTCCAGGTGTGCTCTGTCCTGCTCCTGCCCTGTCCTGCTCACTGCTAGTGTCTGTCTGGTTGCTTTCACCTCGCTCCCAAATCTGGCTTCCCTGTAGCATTCTTGCACCTCTCTCTCTTGTTCCTTTTTATTTTGGATCATTTCTGCTATCGTGCAACTTCCGTTTGCTCCCCTATTGCACATGGCGCATGCTGTTGAATATCACACTGTGCCGTTTATTCAGGGTTCCTCCCCCTTCAGTTGCACATGCATTCATTATCATTGCGCTCTTGCACATTGCGATTTGGGAGGGCACAGCTGTCTCCCGCTGAATATCGCACAATGGCTCATTTTCGAACTTGCACTGGCGCATCCCTGTTGCGTATGGTGCAACCCTTTTGAATATCTGGGCCTTAATCTGCACACATTCACAGTCTCAGAAGACTACTGGATAAGCTTAGTACTTTACCTCTAACATTAACTAGGATGTACATATGCATTGCCTATGGTATTATTCACTACAGACATAGGGGGCCAGATATTCAAACTGCGCTATTTTGTGGAGCAAGCCCTTGCGCTGCACAAAATAGTTGTGCAGGGGTGTGGCCATAGCGATATTCAAAAGAGTTGCGCTCTTGAGCAACTCCTTTGAATATCACCCCCCCCGGCCACAGCCACTGTGCATGGCGCAGTGGAACTTGTGCCACTGCAAGTTGTCAGAGTGGAGCATTCAACTTGCGGTGGCGCAAGTACCATTGCGCCATGTGCAAAATCTCGATATTCAAAAGGTGACATGCAAATGGGGCCATAATTCATGCAAGGCGCGGGGGGGGCATTTGCATCTGATTATGGCCCCATTTGCATGCCATTAGCATGCAGGTGCGCCGATCCCCGAGGACTTGCGCCTGGCGCCCTGCCAGGCAGCAGCTGTCAGCGACCGACGCCCCCTGCAGCCCGATCGCAGGCAAAACAGTGTAGAATCCCCCACCACCCCACTGGCCCGATCGCGGGCATGGTTTAATTCCCACCACCAGCCCGGTCGCGGGCGGCAATGTGTCTCCCCAGAACACATCCCTGGTGGTCCAGTGGACCGTAAATCCCGATGCGGGGATGGTATAAAGAAAATACCCCGAACACACTCCCTGGTGCCTAGTGTCCCCCATCCACCCACCCACCCACGAAGCCTCACCACCGCTCCCCCTCCGGCGGCGGCGGGCAGCAGCATCCACCCGCCTGCAGCGCCGCGCCCCTCTGACTGACTGCCTGGTAGAGCTGCATGCCCATTGGTGCAAGCAAGAGCCAATGGGTGTAGCCATACCGTCAGAAAGACAGTCCAGTTTTGTGAATGAATACATTCATTCACAAAACTGGACTGTTTTTGTACGGTATGATTCACCATATAAGACAGTTCAGTTTTGTGAATGAATACATCATTCACAAACTGACCGTTCAGGAGATGGGCTGCACGCCCATTGGCTCTTTGCCCTGCACTACTGGCGTAGCCCTACCGGCAGCTGGGTCGGCGGGAGTATGGGCGGCAGGCGGGTGGATGCTGCCACTACCGCTGCCGGGGAGCGGGTGGTGAGGCTTTGTGGGTGGGTGGGGTGGGGACACTCAGGCACCAGGGATGTGTTTGGGGGTTCTTTATACCATCCCGCTGACGGGATTTACGGTCCACTGGACCACCAGGGATACATTCGGGAGACATTACTTGCTGCCTGCGATCAGGCTGGTGGGGATTAAACCATGCCCGCGATCGGCCAGTGGGGTGGTGGTGGGGATTTTACACTGTTTTGCCCGCGATCGGGCTGCAGGGAGGGCACAGGGAGTGGGTTGGGAGCCAGCCACAGGTGGCAGCTGCTGTGTTGCGCCCTGCAATGCAGCAGCTCACCTGTGGGTAGCCCTTGACTTAAGCCTTTTTTTGGCTCAAAGTTGTGCAGGCGCAGGTTGGGGGTTGCGCCTGCATAACTCTGCACAGCCCGGCTGAATATCGGGCTGTGCAGTTTATGCATGGTTCCTCCCCCTCCAGTTCAGCATGCCTTCATTTGCATTGTGCTGTTGCTCAGCCTGTTTTCAGTGGCGCAACTGCCTCCTGCTGAATATCGCAGAATGAAGCAAGTTCGGACTTGCACAGGTGCAACCCTATTGCGCATGGCGCAACCCTTTTGAATATCTGGCCCAAGATGTCTATCTCAGGGAACTACTATACCGGACTCTAGGGCCTCTGCTAATGGGGCCACAATTGTATACATTTCTGCTTCTCACCATTAGCCATGTATTGTGCTCTTCCCAGTTTCAAACATTCCAGTAAATTATTTCTCCAGTTGGTAATAGGGGGAGGCTTTTCACTAATCCAATACCGAGTGATAGTTCTCCTTGCATTTATGAGTGCTAGCTGCCAGAGCTGGCTGTTTGTTTGTTTTTTGTCCCACCCCATCATGTCTGCTCTCAAAACCAAATCCAGGGATGAGTAGGGCAATTTGCATACAAGATCTGACCCATTATTTCATGGACCTTGCTCCAAAAGCGTTGTATCAACTGGCACCCGTATATCATATGGTGAAAGGTTCCTATTTGTGATTTATATGTAGGGCAATTTTGGTCTGTATCAGTATTCAGCCTGTGTATTCTCTGCAGGGGACCAGAGGCAAAATAGGGTCTGCAGTGCCACAGTAATGATAGAGAGAAAATTGGGCAAACAGGGTGGGCCATGAGGCCGTTATCTGCTGACACCTTCTATGTTTTTATGTTGATTGCGCGCATGCGTAAGAAACATATTGCGGCAGCTTTCTCCAGAAGCAGGTTGTGGAGGTGCTGCACTGTTGTGGCCAGTACCCCCACAGCCTTTAAAGGCTTGACCTGTTTCCCCCAATGCCGTGGCACACAGCTGCTGACACTAGTTCAGCCAGTGTGCCACCAACTTGTAAAAATTTAGCCGCTGCAATCAGGGGCCACCTCGTCATTGCAGCATCAGCCATTAGCTTCGATGAGGGAGTGACCCGTCATTGCAGGGTGGGATCTTGAAACAGTGATATTGTTTGTGAACACGGCAGTGGCTTGCCGCCGTGTTCACAAACAATATTAACCCCTCCCGCCGAGGGGGTGCCCAATCCCCCTCAGCAGCATGTGCCCCCCCGACCATGTTTATTTGCTGACGGGGCCCAAATCCCCGCCGGCTTCAGTGCCACAAGATTTATGTTGCTGACGGGGAGCCCACTCTGTCAGCATTATGTAACCCCCCGCTTTTGTTATCTGCCAACGGGTGCCCAATCCTCGCGGCATAATGTCACCCCTTTGTTGTGTGACGACCGGGTGCCCAATCTCCTGTCAGCTACAGCTTCCCCCAGAAAATCTCCGTTGGCACGCTGGGAGCCCACCCCAGTGTGCCACATGCACTGTAAAATAAAAAATGGTCCCGCAATGTCTTTTTTTTTGTTTGTTTAACCTGTAAAATGAAACGGTCCCTCGGGGGTCTCCCTGCCCCCCTCCCACAACCCACTGCTCATCCTGCCTCCCCACACCCCCCCCTCCATACTTACCTCCAGAGTCTGGCGTGATGATCTTCAGTGGACCGGGAACACGTCTGCACTCTTCAAAGCCAACTGCGAACTGAGGAAATGCTGGTAAGCTGTATAATGGAATAAATACATTTTTTTCAACTTTGATGCATATCTCAGGCATTTTTTTGAATTTTGGCACCAAATTTTCAGCATGGGGTTTTTGGGACCTCTCCTCATGAATTCTGGCACTGCCATTTTATTTGGCCCCGAAAGGGGATTTCGTGGTCACTGCATGGAATCCCCTTTCAGGACTGAGTAACGAAATGACAGTGCCAGTGTTCCTGAGGTGAGCTCTCAAAAAGCCTATACTGCAAATCTGGTGGGGAAAATCAAAAAAATTACTGTTTTACGAGTGTGTGTTGGCGAGTTGCTACGCATGCTCATAACTTTGCGAATTTGCAATATTTTCATGCCAGATTTTCAACATTGGCATTTTTTCAGATCTCCTTGTGAACAGTGCAGCTGTCATTTTCCACATCCTGGCCGAACTGTGTTTTCGCACTTCCAGTGTAGAATAGCACGGTCATTGAGGGAAATCAGTGTTCAGGACAGATTAGGAAAATGACAGTGGCACTGTTCATGAGCAGAGGTTCTAAAATGCCTATGTTGAAAATTTGGTGATGATACTCCATAAAATCACTGTGTTACGAGCGTGCGTTGCGCAGTTTGCACACACGCTTGTAACTTCACAAATTAATAATATTTTCACTCCAGATTTTCAGCATTGCCATTGTTCTGTACCTCCTTATGCACAGTACAGCGGTCATTTTTCACATCCTGGCTGAAATGTGTTTTCACAGTTCCGGCGCAGAATCGCGTGGTCGCTGTGGGAAATCAGTGTTCGGGACACATTATGAAAATGACAGTGACACTGTTCATTAGCAAAGGTCCTAAAGTGCCTATGTTGAAAATTTGGTGACAAGAGTCCATAAAATGAGTGTGTTACAAATGTGCATTGCTCAGTTTTCATGCATACTCGTACATTCGTAACTTTGCAATATTTTCACTCCAGATTTTCAGCATTGCCATTTTGCCACACCTCATTATGAACAGTGCAGCTGTCATTTTTCACATTCTGGCCGAAATGTGTTTTTGCTCTTCTGGCGCACAATAGTGTGGTAACTGTGGGAAATCAGTGTTCGGGACATATTAAGAAAATCACACAGACACTGTTCATGAGCACAGATCCTAAAATGCCTATGTTGAAAATGTTGTGATGAAACTCTATAAAATGACTGTGTTACGAGCGTGTGTTGTGCAGGTTCAATGCACCTTTGTAAGTTTGCAAATTAGTAATATTTTCACGCCAGATTTTCAACACTGGCATTTGTTCACACCTCCTTATGAACAGTACAGCTGTCATTTTTCACTTCCTGGCCGAAATGCGTTTCCCCGCTTCTGGCGCACAATACTGCAGTCGATGTCGGAAATCAGTGTTTGGGACAGATTAGGATCGAGCAACTTGGGGGGGGGGGAGTGACAGAGCTCAACTGAGCTCTGTTGGGACTGCTGCGTATTACTTTGTGGGCAGGAAAAGGTGCCAACGCAGGCAGGAGCCCAGCACAAAAGGGCAGCCTGCAGCGCCAGGAGATACAGAATGAGCGAGCGAGGAAGTGGGAGTGAGTGAGCTCAACGGAGCTCTGTAGGGACTGCTGCGGATTACTTTGTGGGCAGGAAAAGGCAGCAATGCATGAAGGGGCTGAGTACAAAAGGGCAGCCTGCAGCGGTGGGAGAAACAGAATGAGCGAGTGAGAGAGGGGGAGTGAGCGAGCTCAACGGAGCTCTATCGTGACTGCTGTGGATTTCTTTGTGGACAGAAAAGGGTGGCAATGCAGGCAGGATCCCAGTACAGATGGGCAGCCTGCAGTGCCGGCAGAAATGAAATGAGCAAGTGAGACGGGGGAGTGAGTGAGGCCAACGGAGCTCTGTCAGGACTGCTGCAAATTTTTTGTGGGCAGAAAAAGATGCCAACAGAGGCAGGAGCCCAGTACAAAAGGGTAGCCTGCAGCACCAGGAGAAACAGAATGAGTGAGTGAGACAGGGGGAGTGGGCGACCTCAATGGAGCTCTGTTGGGACAGCTGCAGATTTCTTTGTGGGCAGGAAAAGGTGCCAATGCAGGCAGGAGCCCAGTACAAAAGGGCAGCCTGCAGTGCTGGGAGAAACAGAACGAGCGAATGAGAGAGGGGAAGTGAGCGAGCTCAATGGAGGTGTATCGTGACTGCTGCGGATTTCTTTGTGTCCAGGAAAAGGTGGCGCTGCAGGTAGGAGTCCAGTACAAAAGGCCAGCCTGCAGCGTCGGCAGAAACGAAACGAGCGAGTGAGAGAGGAGGAGTGAGCGAGCTCAACGGAGCTGTGTCAGGACTACTACAGATGTCTTTGTGGGCAGAAAAAGTCACCAATGCAGGCAGAAACCCAGTACAAAAGGGCATCCTGCAGCAGCGGGAGACACAGAATGAGCGAGTGAGGGAGGGGGAGTGAGTGAGCTCAACAGAGCTCTGTTGAGACTGCTGAGGATGTCTTTGTGGGCAGAAAAAGGCAGTAAAGCAGGCAGGGGCCCAGTACAAAAGGGCAGCCTGCAGTGGCAGGAGAAACAGAATGAATGAGTGAGCGAGGGGGAGTGAGTGAGCGAGCTCAACAGCGCTTTATTGTGACTGCTGCAGATTTCTTTGTGGGCAGAAAAGGGCAGCAACATAGGCAGGAACCCAGTACAAAAGGGCAGCCTGCAGTGCCGGCAGAAACAGAATGAGCGAGTGAGACGGAGGAGTTAGTGAGTCCAACGGAGCTCTGTCAGGGCTGCTGCATATTTCTTTGTGGGCAGAAAAAAATGCCAACAGAGGCAGAAGTCCTGTACAGAAGGGCAGCCTGCAGCACCAGGAGAAACCGAATGAGTGAGTGAGACAGGGGGAGTGAGCGACCTCAACGGAGCTCTGTCGGGACAGCTGCGTATTTCTTTGTGGGCAGGAAAAGGTGCCAATGCAGGTAGGAGCCCAGTATAAAAGGACAGCCTGCAGCGCTGGGAGAAACAGAATGAGCGAGTGAGAGAGGGGAGTGAGCAAGCTCAACAGAGCTCTGTTGGGACTGCTGCAGATTTCTTTGTGGGCAGAAAAAGCCACCAACAGAGGCAGGAGACCACTACAAAAGGGCAGCCTGCAGTGGCGGGAGAAACAGAATGAATGAGTGAGAGAGGGGGAGTGAGTGAGCGAGCTCAAAGGAGCTCTATCGCTACTGCTGCAGATTTCTTTGTGGCCAGAAGAAGGTGGCAACAGAGGCAGGAGACGACTACAAAACAGCAGCCTGCAGCACCAGGAGAAACAGAATGAGCGAGTGAGACAGGTGGAGTGAGCGACCTCAACAGAGCTCTGTCGGGACACCTGCAGATTTCTTTGTGGGCAGAAAAAGGTGGCAATGCAGGAAGGAGCCTAGTACAAAAGGCCAGCCTGCAGTACTGGCAGAAACGGAACGAGCGAGTGAGGGAGGGGGAGTGAGCTAGCTCAACGGACCTGCGTCAGGACTGCTGCAGATTTCTTTGTAGGCAGAAAAAGCCGCCAAGAGATGAGGGAGCCCAGTACAAAAGAGCAGCCTGCAGCACCAGCAGAAACAGAATGAGCAAGTGAGAGAGGGGGAGTGACCCACCTCAACAGAGTTCTGTCAGGACACCTGCAGATTTCTTTGTGGGTAGAAAAACGTGCCAACACAGGCAGGAGCCCAGTACAAAACAGCAGCCTGCTGCACCGGGAGAAACAGAACGAGTGAGTGACACAGGGGCAGTGAGCGAGCTCAATGGACCAACGCAATCAACATTCAACATTGACAAATGCTTGTTATGTAGTAGGCCTGATGCATGAAGTTGTTCTGTACCTGCCTGAATTTATTGGAGTGAGCACATAATTTTGACATGTTGGGCATGTTTTTGAAGGGATATCCTCACTTCTTCACTCCAGGCAGTTCTTTTACTATTTCGGACCCCCCCACACGAATCCCGACCCCCATGCAAAATAAAGGAAAGTATGTTCCCTGGTAGTCTAGTGGTCCCCCAACCCTCAGCATGTATCCCGACCTGTGTTTCAAATATGAATAAACCCTTGTCCATGGTAGTCTAGTGGTCCTCCCACCCCCAAGCATGACTCCCGAGTGGTTCACAATAATATTAAAATTAATTTCCCTGGTAATCTAGTGGTCCCCCCCCAACCCCCAGCACAACTCCCGAGCCATTTACAATAATATTAACATTAATTTCCCTGGTAGTCTAGTGGTCCCCCCACCTCCAGCACATATCCCGACCCGTTTACAGTAAAATTAAACCTCATTACCCTGGTAGTCTAGTGGTCCCCCCACCCCAGAGCACATACACCGATTGTGTACAGCTCATTCATTCCTCAGTTGGTGGCCAGCCATGGTGGTGTGATGAGGGCTGAGCCGGTCACCGCTCTCTTCATGGCAGATGGGTGGGCTGAGTGGGGGTGGCGCTACCGGGTGGGGGTACCACTAGACTACCAGGGAAAATAGCTTACTGTTATTGGAAACAGGGGTCGCGATATGTGCTGGGGGGTTGGGCAGTGGGTAAAGTGGTAATTTGGGATTCTGAATATGCGCACAGTACTGTGATTACTAATGTGTTTAACCTAATTAACCTGATTTCCCCCTTCCTTGTTACAGCTCCTTAAATAAATCAGATCTGTTGGTTTCAGCAAAGTTACACTGGCTGAGGTATTCATTTATGTTAAAGTATTGTACTGTGGTTTTTGCACTGTATCATCTTGTTTTGCAGGGGGTCCCTGGGCTCCAGTCGATGGAGCCAGTCCTGGGGGTAAGTGTACATTGTGAAGATATTCCTAATGCATTGTGTGGGCCACTAGTGGGAAGAAAGGGGGTTACAGTATCCCAGAGGGCTGTGACCAAGTTAGTTTAACTACTGCAAACCCTTCTATATTGTCAATACTATAAGATGTTGTACACTTCTGTACTAAGTCATTGCTTGGTGCTGCCCCCAGCTGTGTACCATAGCAGTGTGCTGGTTTCTGCAAGAGTCCTAACAACATTTCTAGTTCATCCTGGTCCCAGCCTGTGGTCTCTCTCTCTCTCTCTCTCTCTCTCTCTCTCTCTGGTCACTTGCTGTGGCCCGTCCTGGTCTCCAGCTCTGGTGATCATGCAGTAAGAAGCGGCAGTGGCACAGCTCTCGACTATGCTCCGATCTGCTGGAACCTGGAACAGGCTCTCCAATAGGCAGGCTCTGCTGGCTCTCTGATCCTTCTGATATGAATTATAGTGGCCTCCTCAAACACAGAAAATGAGGCAAGTAGTAGACTATTGCAGGGGGCCCCATTTATGATTCATGCCAGTCACTCTCCCTATTGGGAATACTGGTCGGGGCCATGGACATTTCTAGCTACTTCTTCCAACATGGCATACCAGGGGATGGTAGCAAACCTCTCACTTAGAAACATGACTTTGCCATCAGATAAGGACCGCTTGGCCCACCTAGTCGGCCCATTTCCCTACCTACAGAATAAGCTGCAGATCCTAGTTAACCAACAGCCTATTTCTTCCTACCCCCCACAAAAATTGCCTTATGTCTGCCCATGCATTCTTGAATTCTCCCACAGTTTTAGACCCCACAACCTCCTCAAGAAGGCGGTTCCATGCGTCCACCACCCTCTCTGTGAAAAAATACTTCCTCACATTGCCCCTGAGCCATCCCACCTCTATCTTCAAATTGTGTCCCCTTGTTCTTGCACATCTCTTTTTCTGAAAGATGCTACCCTCTTGGACTTTGTTGATTCCACTGAGGTACTTAAAAGTTTCTATCATGTCCCCCCTCTCCCTGCTTTCCTCAAGGGTATATATATTAAGCTCCTTTAGTCTCTCCTCATAGGGCTTCTCTTGCAGACCCTGCACCATTTTAGTTTCCCCTCCTCTGGACTGCCTCCATCCTGTCTATGTCCCTCCCTCTCTTTACATGCATCTAGGCCAGGCTATTACTCGCCTATGTTCTCCTAACTATTTTGTTGTTTTTCTCCTGCTGACGTTCTTGCTGTATACTCCCAAATACTATTTGATGTTACTTCACTCATGTTCCCTAAACCACTTTGATGCTCGGCTCCCGTTTCTGTTGTTCTTACTGCGAATTCCAAACTGTTATCTTTTGTTGTGTCTGTATTACCCTATGGTGGAGCAAGTTGCTCCTGTATGTAACCTCTACCATATTACCAACTGTTGGAGCATGTGGCTCCTGTATGTAACCCAACTGTTGGAGCATGTGGCTCCTGTATGTAACCCAACTGTTGGAGCATGTGGCTCCTGTATGTAATTGTGTTTTTATGGATACCTTGTAACTCTCCCGGGTCGCTCCAGAAAATAGGCACTTTGCTGTCTAGTGTGCTTACCTGGTTAACAAAAGCAAATAAATAAATATGTCCTTGCGGAGATGGGGTCTCCAGAACTGGATGCAGTACTCCAGATGGGGTCTCACCAACTGTCTGTACAGACAGATAATAAATTCCTGTTTTCTGCTGGTGATGCCTCTCCCTATACATCCCAATATCCCCCCAACCCTCCCTACTGCCTTCTCACATTGCTTGCTAACTTTAAGGTCATCTGATATGATTACACCCAGGTCCCTTTCCATTTTTGTTGTTGTTACTACCCCCCCCCCCCCATTGTGTACTCTTCCCCTGGGTTTTTGTTTCCCAGGTGCATTCTTTTGCACTTCTTTGCATTGAATCCAAGCTACCATATTTCTGACCATTCCTCCAACCCTGCCAAGTCCCTTCTCATCCTTTCCACGCCTCCTTGTGTATCAACCCTGTTGCAGATCTTTGTGTCATCTGCAAAGAGGTATACTTTTCCTTCCAGTTCCTCTGCAATGTCACTTTTAAAGACATTAAAAAGGACTGGACCCAGTACTGAACCCTGCAGTACCCCACTAGTAACCCCTCTTTCTTCAGAGTGGACTCCATTTATAATTAACTTCTGTGTCGTCTTGTCCAGCCAATGTTTTACCCATGCTACCATGCTGGAACCCACTCCCAGGCTGGTTAATTTGACTATTAATCTTTTGTGTGGGACTGTGTCAAATGCCTTGCTAAAGTCTAAGTAGGCCATGTCCACAGCCCCTCCCTGGTCTACTACTTTGGTCACCCAGTCAAAGAAATCAAGTAGATTCATCTGACATGATCTTCCTGCTGTGAACCCATGCTGCAAACCCATGCTGCCTTTGGTTCTCTGTCCCACTGGCCTCTAGGTACTCAACAATTCTTTCCTTCAGAAAGTGATTCCATCACTTCCCTACCACAGAGGTCAAACTGACCGGTCTGTAGTTTCCTGCCTCTGAATTGCTCCCACTTTTGTGAAGGGGAATCACATCCGCCTTCCTCCAGTCCTTAGGTACCACACCATCCTCCCACGATTTGTTAAAAAAGGGTAGTCAGTGGTTTCACTAGTTCTCCCCTTAATTCTTTTAGAATTCTGGGGTGAATTCCATCAGGCCCCATTGCTTTGTTCACCTTCAGTTTTAGGAGCTCTTTCAGAACCCTTTCTTCTGTGAAAGGACTGGGATCGACCCACCTATCCAGAGTGCTTCTGTTAATTAGATTAGGCACCTCCCCCTCCTCCTCTTTTGTAAATTACAGTGAATTACTGCTATGAAGTTTGCATAGCGTTATGATTTTTACACTTAACCCTTGCTCCACAAAGGTTTACTGATGTTCTTAATAAAGTTGCAGGAACATCTGCCAGAACTAGACTCATAGTGGATTCCCTGCAGGGGGAGGACCTCAAACAACTGGTACAGCAACTCACAAGAGACAGGGCTATCCTAGATCTAGTACTGACTAACAAAGAAGGGATCACAGATCTCCAGGTAGAAGGTCACCTCGGGGCCAGTGACCATCACATGGTATGGTTCAATTTGGCTACTACATCTAAATCATCCCATTCCAAGGCAAAAATATGGGAATTCAGAGGAGCTGACTTTGATAAGATGGCCAACAGAGTTAAGCTAGCCCTGGCAAAAAGAAACACAGGTGAGGAGGTACAGGCAAAGTGGGCAAGCATCAAGGATGCAATACTTGAAGCAACATCCCATTGTGTTAGACAGAAAGGAAGTGCAAAGAAGAAGGAAACCACTTTGGTTCTCAAATACAGTAGCAGAAAAGGTCAGAGCCAAAAGGCTGGCCTTCAGGAAATATAAGGGAACACAGGGATGAAGATAGGAGGCATACCAAACTGCCCTAAGGGAAGCAGGGAAGGCAGTAAGGCAGGCAAAGTCCCAAACTGAGGAAACACTAGCACGAACAGTAAAAGAAGGTGACAAGACTTTCTATAGATACATTAGTGAAAGGAGAAAGTCCAGAGTGGGTATTGCTAAGCTTAATGGAGAAAAGGGAGCATGTGAGGAGGAGGACCCTGAAAGGCATCTATCCTAAATAGATACTTTTGCTCAGTATTTACTGAAGAGAAGGTAGGCAGGCCCACAGCTCAGCATCATGGACACAGGGGGGAGGGAGGTGAGCACTACTCCCTTCACAAAAGAAAGGGTCCTACAAGAGCTTGCTAAGCTCAGGGTGGATAAGGCAATGGGACCTGATGGCATACATCCCAGGGAACTTAAGGAGCTAAAGGAGGAACTAGCAGAGCCATTAGCAGAATTGTTTAGTGAGTCTCTGAGCACAGGAGAGGTCCCAGAAGACTGGAGAAGGGCTCATGTGATCCCGCTCCACAAGAGTGGTAGCAGGGAGGAGGCAGGGAACTACAGACCAGTCAGTCTTACCTCAGTAGTGGGCAAGATTATGGAGGCACTCCTTAAGGAAAGGATAGTGCAACACCTGGAATCCATAGGGGCACAGGATCCAAGACAGCATGGGTTTACAAAAGGAAGGTCCTGTCAAACTAATCTCATAGATTTCTTTGACTGGGTAACCAGAGTGGTGGACCAAGGGGGAGCAGTTGATGTCGCCTACCTTGACTTCAGCAAAGCTTTGGACACTGTTCCACATAGAAGACTGATAAATAAGCTAGGTAGGCTCGGGGTGGGTCAGAAGTTGGTCAACTGGGTGGCAAACTGGTTGACTGGCAGAAAACAGAGAGTGGTGGTAAATGGTATACAGTCAGAAGAGATGCAAGTCACAAGTGGGGTACCTCAGGGATCAGTCCTGGGGCCAGTCCTATTCAACATCTTCATTAGTGACCTCGCAGATGGACTAGAGGGTAAGGCTTGTCTGTTTGCAGATGACACCAAGATCTGCAACAGAGTGGATGATCCAGATGGGGTGGGCAAAATGAGAAGAGATCTGGATAAACTAGCAAAATGGTCAGAAGAGTGGCAACTGGGATTTAATGCAAAGAAGTGCAAAATCATGCACATAGGGAAGAGAAACCCTGAAGCCACTTATAGGCTGGGAGGAGTTGCTAGCAGTCACAAAGGAAGAAAGAGACTTGGGCATCATCATCACTGATGACCTAAAATCATCCAAGCAGACCTCTAAAGCAGTAGGTAAGGCTAGGGTGTTAGGGTGTATTAGTAGGGTATCACAAGTCGTAAGAGGGAGGTAATCCTCTGTACAAGACATTGGTTAGGCCCCATCTGGAGTACTGCATGCAGTATTGGAGGCCACACCTTCACAAGGACATTAACCAAATTGAGGCAGTCCAGAGAAGGGCAACCAAAATGGTGCAGGGACTGCATCAGAAGACATATGAGGACAGATTAACGGAGCTCAATATGTATACCCTTGAGCAAAGGAGGAGAGAGGTGATATGATCGAGACATTTAAACACCTTAAGGGCATAAACAAGGTGAAAGAGTCTAACATGTTTAAATATAAGAAAATAGCAGGACAAGAGGACACAGCATGAGATTAGAGGAGGCCGATTAAGGGGAATGTGAGGAAATTCTTTTTCACAGAAAGGGTGGTAGATGCATGGAATGGCTTACCACAAGAAGTGGTGGCTATGAATACAGTGCAGGGCTTCAAACAGGCATGGGATAGGCACAAGGGAGCAATACAAATGACTATGAATAGATAGGTCACTGACAGAGCAAAGGCCGATGGCACATTTATAAGGTAGAAAAAGAAATGGGCAGACTGGATGGGCCTTGCGGTCCTTATCTGCCGTCAACTTCTATGTTTCTATGTTTCTATGTTTCTATGTTAGAGCTAGCTTTGGACACACAGACTATTAATCATTGAACTAACTTGATAGCAACATTCCTTAATGCTGAATATATGGGGTCCAGTATTTGTAGGTATATTATTCTTTAAAATAATAAAGCGTTACACATTCTGGCCAATTACTCTGAATTTTGAAGCCCAGAACTATGAATTTTAATGCTTAGAGGTTGAGAGTTATGGATGGAAGACAAAGCAAATGAAATGGGCCTGTTTACACCTTAAATGTCAACCTGGCAGGGCCCCATGACGCTATCAGCTGCACTTAACACCTAATCAGGGAGGTGAGAGTCATGTCACAGTTCAGCCCCTGCCCTGCCTTGCTCACTTTACTCAGTGGCTGAGTCCTTTACAAAAGGAATGCAGCTCAGGCAGAAAGAAGAGGGTATATAGTAAATATACTTTGGGGATTGTTGGGGTCCCCTGGCAGGCTCGGACACTAGGCCCGTGCCTATGTTGCCTATGCCATAATCCTGCTCCATCCCAAATTGCTATGATTGTCTCCTCTGACACCTGCTGCACCTTCCTTACATGGGAGGTCGATTTTTACTCTTGGGTCTTGAAGAAATGAGATGCAGAGCAGTGAGAGATGGCCTGGTACTGGCACCAAGTACAACAAGACGATGGTGAGTTTCACAACTAGATGAGGAGTTTCACTCTGTCTCACATGTTGGCACCATGAGGAGTGTTTTGGCCTGCCGCGGCAACCAGGGAGCAGGCAAGGCTTGGTTCAGGTCCTGGAAACTCTGCTTTCTGTGGTTGTGGCTGGTGGGGAGTCAGCGGTCACAGAGCTGCTTTCCCAGGGAGGAGGAGGACCACCCAGTGCAGGGAGTACCATCCTCTCCCTCCCTACTCATCATATTCATTTTTATTTTATTTTTATTTATTTAAGAATCAGTTTACAACCTTTGAGCCAGAGGCTCGTTTACAAAGATACTCCGTCACATAAAGACATACATTGCGTTTCAGTTACATAGCAAATTAGGCTCGTTTACAAAGGTACTTCGTCACATAAAGACATACATTGTGTTTCAGTTACATAGCAAAGATTTGCCAAAATCAGTAGGCATTCACCAGAGGTGCCACGTCACATTGTGGTCAGACAGATACAATTGGGTACAGGGTACATGTAATCGATAGCGGGTATTAAACAAGTTGGTATCAAGTGAGCAATTCTGGTAGATAAACATTGAAACAGCTGGCACTGGCCAGGTTAAACCTAGGCATGGTGGACATGGAAGTGGTGTAGGGATGGTTGGTGGAGAGCTGCTCGGGGGCATTGTCAGGAGAGAAATAAAGAGGTGGAGGCTATGTTCAGAGACAGGAGCAGTTACGAGTGCTGAAGATGTGGTTCCGGAGTGCGGTTTTGAATGTGGAGATGGTGATGGCATTGGTGATGGTGGCAGGAAGAGAGTTAAACCAGGTTGGGGCTCTATAGCTGAAGGACCTCTGGCCACGGCTGGTTCTTGTTCTGGGGACCTTTAGAGTGGTCTTGTAGGAAGACCGTGTTGCAATGGTGGGAGGGCTCTGGTGGATGGATGCTGTTACCCCAGGGGGGGAGAGCCCGAGTAGGGTTTTTTGGTGAGGAGATCAAGTTTTATGAGAAACAACAAACTTTTAATCCTAGAGGGAAAGCACAGAGCGCCAGGTTGGAGCCTCACACTGTCATCGGCAGAAGAATGGAAATGGATTCAAACCCACCCAGCAAGGAGGGACATGCCACTCAGGGTCACCCAATAAGAGTGATGCTGGTGGGGGACAGGTCTCTCCTGTCTGCCTGTCACCCTGGACCAGGTCCCACTCAGAGTCTCATCCATCTCTATCAGGTAACACTCTTAAGATGTGAGTGACCTTTTGTCCATATTAGCTCACTCAGATTGGGTCTTGACTGTGTGGACTGGGTCACATTTTGAGATGCTGGTGGCTCCCTTATACTGCTGTAGACACTTGGGCCTGATTCGCAAAGTCTCTGGCATGGTGCTAGGGGCTTGCGCCAAAAAGCGAAAGATACGCCAAGAACGATTCTCAAAGGCAGCCTGCATCAAATGCAGGCTGCCTGCCCCAAACAGGGCCTGCATCACCCCTGCGCCAAAATATGGGCTGGTGGGGTAAGTTGTAGTGAAACTTATTTGAATTAGTGTATTTATTATTGAGTGAAGGATACATCTGAGACCAGCCAGAGCAGCCCACATTTAGGGGCCATATTATAAGAACTGTCTCTAGCTCTGTAGTTTGGGTGAATGGTGCTAATTGTCTGGCCTGGGGTCTCAGCTAGTTGATAGCTGACCTCCAACAGTCAATAGTGCGCCATCAGGAAGGTAGCAGTTCTACATAAAAGCAGCCACTGACAATGTGTCCCAGACATTCGTGTCCAGCGAGTGAGTAGAACAGCAAAGGAGTGGAACAGGTGACTGGTGTTGGCAGGCATCAGCAGAGGAGAAGTGAGGACTCTGCCAGTCGACTAAGGCAAGGCACCTCTTCACTACTATGTAACAGTCACGCTGGGAAGGACAGAAGGTCAAAGGTAGGCCAAAACTGGAAATAGAAGCAACACCAATATAGCGTAAGAGTATAAAAAGATTTAAACAAGGCATGGGAAACTACAAATAGAAACAAGCAAAAAATTGGAAAACTAGAAACACCCTATCAGGGGTAAGGGTATAAAAGTATTTCAAGGTAATGTAGTGAGACTAGAAGTTGAAAATGTTGGGAGTGGTGCAGTGCAGTGGCTGTGGGGTGCAGTTTTCAGAGACACCTTCTGCAGACTGCAGTGTTGCTCCATCTGCACACACCTCTGGGTTGAAGGAGGAGGTCACTAGACTCCAGACCAAGTTGGTTAAGATTCACAGGACCTCTTCCCCCAGGGGCCACCAAATCTGTCACCATTACCTCAGAGGATGTCAGGGAGGAGGAACGGCTGGACTGTGTGGGCTCTGGGAGGGTGGGAGTGGTGGGACAGAGTCACATTCCTCAACTGATACCACTATGTAATTCCTACACCGCTCTGGCAGGGTGGGACTGCCAGGAGGAGGTACCTGCGGTAGTGACCAGGGAGGAAAAAAGAAGGGCAAAGGGAAGGATAGTGAGACTGAAGGGGAGGATGGGGGCTGCATGGAGGATGACAACAGTAAAGCTGACATACTGAACAGATATTTCTGCTCAGTCTTTACTGAGGAAGAGGAGGGTAATGGACCTGAAGGGAGTACAAGAGGTGGGAACAGCGCAGAAATGGACACAAGTCCCTTTACACGGGAAAGGGTCCTAAAGGAACTGGAAGGAATAAGAGTCAATAAAGCAATGGGGCCAGATGGGGTACACCCCAGGGTCCTAAAGGAACTAAGAAAGGTGGTGGCTGAACCTCTGGCAATCATGTTTAGCCAATCACTGGAAACAGGGGAAGTACCCAAAGACTGGAAGACAGCAGATGTAGTTCCCTTATACAAAAGCGGGAACAAAGAGGAAGTGGGGAACTACAGACCAGTCAGCCTGCCCTCGGTAGTGGGGAAGATCATGGAAGACCTACCGAAGAAGAGATTGGTGGAACATCTGGTTGCCAATGGACTACAGGACCCAAGGCAGCATGGTTTGACCGGGGGAGGTCATGCCAGACCAACCTCATTGAATTTTTTCACTGGGCGACAAGGGAGGTGGATCAGGGAAGGGCAGTGGACGTGGCCTATCTGGACTTCAGCAAGGCCTTTGACACTGTGCCACATAGAAGGCTATTAAACAAACTGGGGAATATGGGAGTGGGCAGGACAGTAGTGCAGTGGGTTGGTAATTGGCTGGGCAGCAGGACACAGAGGTTGGTGGTAAATGGCTGTCACTCCACAGAGGGAAGAGTGACCAATGGGGTGCCACAGGGATCAGTGCTGGGACCGGTCCTATTTAACATCTTCATCAGTGACATTGCGCAGGACCTAGAAGGCAGAATTTCCCTGTTCGCTGATGACATGAAGCTCTGTAACAGAGTGGACACGCCAGAGGGTGTAGACAGAATGAGGAGGGACCTGCAGAAGTTGAAATTCAATGCAAAAAAGTGTAAGATAAGGCATTTGGGGCACAAAAACGCTGGAACACTATATCAGTTGGGGGGTGAGGATATAGCATGCACCAAGCAGGAAAGGGCCCTTGGGGTTATTGTCTCTGATGACCTCAAGGTAGGGAAACAGTGTGACAAGACAGCAGGTAAAGCAAATAGGATGCTGGGATGCATAGGCAGGGACATCACCAGCAGGAAAAGGGAGGTCATAATTCCACTATGCAAGACACTAGTGAGGCCCCACCTGGAGTACAGAGTACAGTTCTGGAGACCTTACCTACATAAGGACATAGGGTAGAGAAGGTTCAGAGGAGGACAACAAAGATGGTACAGGGATTGCATCACAAGTCCTATGAGGACAGACTGAAGGACTTGAATATATACTCCCTGGAGGAGAGAAAGGAGGGAGAGAGAGGGGATATGATAGAGACATACAAATACCTTACAGGGAGGAACAGGGTGCAGGAATACACTATTTTCCAGCAAAAAAGATGTTCTAGGACTAGAGGGCATGGGATGAAGTTGGAGGGAGGGTGATTCAGAGGAAACACGAGGAAGAATTTCTTCACAGAAAGAGTAGTAGACAAGTAGAACACCCTGCCAGAGAAAATGGTGGGGGCTGAAACAATCACAGGATTTAAGAATGCATGGGATAGACATAGGGGAATTCTGGAGGTCAGGGGTAAGGGGCAATAGACTTTTAGAAAAACATAAGTGAACTTACAAGCTCAAATGGGCAGACTGGGTGGGCCATAGGCCCTTATCTGCCAATAGTGTCTATGTATGTATGTATCTACGAGAGCTGGATGTCATTGTCCACCTGGGAACAAATGACCTGGCTAGAGAAGGGGGCTAGGATAGTACAAGGGAAGTTTAGGGAGCTTGGGAGGGTTCTGAGACAGGTAACTCACTCAGTGGCTTTCACTGAGGTGCTGCCTGTCTATGACAGGGGACAGGAGAGGGATGTCCACACCAAGAGCTTCAACTCACAGCTGAAGAAATGGTGCAAAGAGGAAGGGTTTGGCTATATTTGGGACTGGGGACCCACCTGAGAGAATAAAGGCCTATACAGGGGTGATGGTCTGCATTCATCTGGGAGGGGAACCACAGTCCTCAGTGGATGGTGTAAATGTTACTTCAATGAACATTTAAAGTAGCCAAGGGGGATGGTGGAAGGAATAGGGGAGTCAGAAACTGCCCCCACAGGCTGAAGTAGAGAGTAAGAAGAACCTGAGGGGAGAGGAATCCCCCAGGATGCAAATTAATAAAGGAAGGAGGGTGGTAAACATAAAGGTGGAAGGAACAGGAGCATTAAAAAGAGAGGGGCATAGTAAGGGCAAAAAGGAAAAAAGGGGGACAACAAGCAGAGTAGGTACAAAATCTGGAAGACCATGTGTGGGAATGCTAGAAGTCTAGGAAATATGATTCCGGACCTAGATGCCATCATGGCAGAGGCTGACCTGGATATTGTGGCCATTACTGAGTCATGGTGCACTGAAAACCATGACTGAGACATGGCCATACCAAGCTATACTCTTTTCAGGAAGGACCAGGTCAGAAGGAAAGGAGAGGATGTGGTGATTTATGTGACAAAAAACATAAAAGCGATGGAGATACAGGAAAAACAGGGGGAGGCAGAGGTACTGTGGGTCACCCTGGAGATGGGGAATGGAGCCACTATTCACACTGGAGTGATCTACAGACCTCCAGCACAGGGGAGGAATTAGATAAGGTACTGATGGAAGCCATTGGGAAGATGGCTAAAAAAAGGGAGATGCTGCTGGTGGGGGACGTCAATCTGCCTGATGTAGATTGCAGTCTCCCAGCAGCAGTTTCAGCTAGAAGCAGGGGCATCCTAGACTCTCTGCAGGGGGCATTCCTGAGACAACGAGTCCATGAAACTACTTGTGATGGGGCAATACTGGACCTGGTACTCACTAACAGGGACAGTGTTGCAGAAGGTGGGAGGCCACTTGGGGGCCAGTGATCACCATATGGTGTGGTTCAATATAAGAACAGCTGCAGAATCGAACAACACAAGGGGCAAGGGCTCTGGACTTCAGGAAGGCAGCTTTTATAAACATGGGTGAATGCCTCGGGGGTGACCTGGTTGGGGGTGGTGGCCTGGAGGAACAGTGGGTGAAGATAAAAGGGAGAATAGTACAGGCAATAAACCTCTGCTTCAAACAAGCAAAAGCAAAAGGAAAAAGTGATGACTATGATTCTTGAAAGAGGTGGCTGAAAAGGTAAAGGAAAAAGGGTACCGTTCAGAAGATATAAGGAGACACAGAGAGAGGTGGATAGGGAGGTGTGTCAGGGGAAACTGAGGGAGTCAGGCAAAGCAGTAGGGAGTGCAAAGGCACAAACCGAAGAGAGAATAGCCCAGGAGGTAATGAAAGGGGGCAATACATTTTTTAGGCATTTAAGTGAAAAGAGGAAGACCACAGGTGGGATTGTAAAGTTAAAAAGTGAAAGGGGGACTGTGCAAGGGAGACCAGGAAAAGGCAGACATCCTGAACAAATACTTTCGTTCAGAGTTCACGGAGAAAGGAGAAGGGGAAGGGCCACAAAATAACAGAAGCTTTGCAGGAAGGGAGGTGGACAGTAGCCCTTTTTGGAGGTGAGAATCCTGAAGGGACTTTCTAATCTAAAGGCGGACAAATCAATGGGGCTAGATGGGGTGCATCCAAGGGTGTTGAGGAAGCTCAGGAAAATACTGACTGCACTTTTGATAGTTTTATTTATCAGCTCACTGGAAACAGAAGTGGTTCCGGAGTTCTGGAGGAGGGCAGATGAAGTTCCACTACACAAAAGTGGCAGCAGTGGAGGCTGGCAACTATAGGCCAGTCAGCCTGACATCGACAGCGGGAAAGTTAATGGAATCATTGCTGAAGGAAAGGATTGTGGACTACCTTGAAGCCTGTGGGTTACAAAACCTGAGGCAGCATGGTTTCAGAGAGAGGAGGTCATGCCAAATTAATTTGATTGGCTTCTTTGACTCTGCAACAAAGGAACTAGATTGGGGGGAGCGGTGGACATTGTCTACCTAGATTTCAGTAAGGCTTTCAACACTGTTCCACATAGGAGAGTAGTAAGCAAGCTGGATAGCTTTGGCGTGGGTCCAAAGGTGGTAAACTGGATAAGAAACTGGTTCACGGATAGGTGACAGGGGGTAATGGTAAATGGAGTTCACTCTGAGGAAGGGAGGGTTACCAAAGAGGTGCCTCAGGGATTAGTGCTGGGGCTGGTCCTCTTTAATGTTTTATTATGTGACATTGCAAAGGAGCTAGAAGGGAAGGTTTGCCTTGTTGCCAATGACACCAAAATCTGCGATAGGGTGGACACTCTGTGTGTGTGTGTGTGTGTGTGTGTGTATATATGTGTGTGTGTGTGTGTGTGTGTGTGTGTGTGTGTGTTGTAATGGATGAACCTTGGACCTGAGAAAACTAGATGAGTGGTCAAGGGCATGTCAGCTGGGTTTCAATGTGAAAAAGTGCAAAGTAATGCACTTGGGGCACAGAAACCGAGGGCAGAGTACAAAACCGGTGGAATGGTAGTGACAACCACCAAGCAGGAAAGAGACCTGGGGTAATCATACTGGATGACCTAAAAGTGGCCATACAGTGTGACAAGACAGTAGGGAGAGCTAGTGGTATGCCGAGGTGCATAGGGAGGGGTATCACCAGCAGAAAGAGGGAGGTTGTGTTGCCTCTGTATAGATTGCTGGTAAGATCTCACTTAAGAGTATCGTATCCCGTTCTAGAGACCACATCTCTGGAAGGACATAGACAGTATGGAGGCAGTCCAGAGGAGGGCAACCACATGGTGCAGGGTCTGAATCAAAAGCCCTGTGAGGAGAGACTAAAGGACCTCGGTATGTACACCCTGGAACAGAAGAAGGAGGGGATATGATAGAGACCTTTAAATACCTCATGGGAATAAAGTACAGGAGGGAAGTAATTTTCAGAAGAAAAGGTGCTCAAGAACGAGGAGCCATGATCTGAAGCTGAAAGTGGTAGATTCGGGAGAGATGTAAGGAAGTACTTCTTCATAGAAAGAGTAGTGGATTCCTGGAACAGCTTTCCAGCGGAAATGGTGGGGGTGAAAACAGTGGTGGGGTTCAAGAATGCATAGGATAAGTACAAGGGAATCATTGTGGAAAGAAAGGGGGGAGAGAGAGAGAGAGAAAGAGCTGTAGACTGGACACGATCTGTGGTAATAGTGTAGGTAGGGAAAAATGGGCAGACTGGATAGGCCAGGTGGTCCTTATAGGTACATAAGGTAAAATCTTTATTTTTATACAGGTAAACATGTCATTAGGGAAAATGTTACCCTGTTCGCAAAACAGTCCTTTGTAAGAACAATACAGTTATATAAAATACTTTTTAAGTATTACAAAATAATATTATGAAATACACATCTCATTATATGTTTGCTTAAAATACATACATCAAGGAAACAACATCTCCTATACTTAACAATTACAAACATTGGAGAAGCAGCTTTCCAGTGCATTTACAAAAGCAGTGGAAGATGAAGCAGTATGTACAGAGAATGGCAATTTGTTCCGATATAAAGCAGCCTGAAATCACAATGATTTTTCTCCAAATTTAGTGCTGCACTTATCGGGGCTGATTTTATTTATATGCACCAATCTACTCAGTTCATGGGCTTGGTGCTCTTTTTTTGTAAAATATTGTACAGGTTATGTAATAATTAGGGTTGTGAAACAGGCTTTTATGTAAAAGTTTCAGCCTGGTGTTGTAGTCAAAGTCTGCCCATTTAAATTAATTAACAGTACACAATGATGAGTATTGAAATTAGAGCCCAGTACTGTATGTACTGGGACAGTTTAAAATACAATGGGCTGGATATTCAAACTGCGCCATTCTGTGGCGCAAGCCCCTGCGCTGCACAAAATAAGTACAGTGGTCTGGCGCGATTCAACGGAGTTCGCTATTGAGCAACTCCTTTGAATATCACCCCCCAGCCACAGCCACTGTGCATGGCGCAGTGGAACATGTGCCACTGCAAGTGGTCAGAGTGGAGCATTCAAGATGCGGTGGCGCAAGTTCCATTGCGCCATGCGCAAGTTTCCGATATTCAAAAGGTGACATGCAAATGGGGCCATAATTCATGCAAGGTGCAGGGGGGGGCCATTTGCAACTATTTATGGCTCCATTTGCATGCCATTAGCATGCAGATGTGCCGATCCCCGAGGACTTGCTCCTGGCACCCTGCCAGGCAGCAGCCATCGGGGACCGACGCCCCCTGCAGCCCGATCGCGGGCATAAGTGAAAAAAAAACCCTCCCCCTGACTGGCCCGATCGAGGGCATAATAGAAGAAACCCTCTCCTGACTGGCCCGATTGCGGGCATAATAGAAAAAAACCCTCCCCGACTGGCCCGGTCAGCGGGCATAATAGAAAAACCCCTCCCCGACTGAGCTCGATCGGGCATAATAGAAGAAACCCTCCCTCCCCGACTGGCCTGATCACAGGCATAATAGAAGAACCCCTCTCGACTGGTTCGATCAAGAGTACAAGGGAAAAAAGACCCACTCTACCAGCCCCGATCACGGGCAGAACAGAGCTCAACCCCCTCGAGAACATATCCGGTGGTCCAGTGATATGAGCCCGACGCGGCATTAGAGTCCACCACCCCTGTTCACTATTTGTGATTTGCAGCCATCACTTGTTTACGGGAGCCCTCATTTCGCTTCTCACAGGCAGAAGATCTCTCGTCCACTCAGCGTTCTCAGCCACCGACGATTGCCGGAGCGTACGTTTTATTGGTTCAGAGCATATTGAAGCGCAGTAGCTCATAGCCGAGTTACAGTCCAGATATGTGAATGAATTCATTCACATATCTGACCGTTTTGTACGGTGTATAGCTGCACGCCATTGGCTCTTGTTCTGAACCAATGAGCGAGCCTCACGGAGCAGTCAGTCGGCGGGCGGCGGGCAGCAGGTGGTGGGATGCTGCCGCCCACTGGCTGACGGGGGAGCAGGAGCGGGTGGTGGGGCTCTGGTGGGTGGGGGTGGGGGCCACTAGATCACCAGGGCTGGTGGACCTTGGGGTGGACTCTAATGCCCGTGATCGGGCTTCGCGATCCACTGGACCACCAGGATATGTTCTGGGGTTGAACTTCTGTTCTGCCCGCGATCGGGCTAGTGGGGTGGGTTTTTTCACTTATGCCCGCGATCAGGCCAGTCGAGGGGATGGGGGTTTTTCTATTATGCCCGCGATTGGGCCAGTCGGGGAGGGGGTTTTTCTATTATGCCCGCGTCGGCCAGTCGGGGGAGGGGGGTTACTATATACCCAATGATTACGGTAAGAAGACATAGGGCCACCCACAGGTGGCAGCTGCTGTTGCACCCTGCACGCGGCAGCTCACCTGTGGGTGGCCCTTGACTTACTCTTTTTTTGCTCAAAGTTGTGCAGGCGCAGGTTGGGGTTGCGCTTGCATAACTCTGCATAGCCCACTGAATATCGGGCTGTGCAGTTTATGCATGGTTCCTCCCCCTCCGGTTGAGCACGCCTTCATTAGCATTGCGCTGTTGCTCAGCTTGACTTGGGGGGCGTAACTGCCTCCTGCTGAATATGGCAGAATGGCGCAATTTTGGACTTGAGCAGGCGCAACCCTATTGCACATGGCACAACCCTTTTGAATATCCAGCCCAATGTATCTAATCTATCCAACAGTCTGTTATTAGCTGTTTGGTAAACCAAATGGCCATATTTAAGGGAGGGAAAAATTTATTGTTTAGCTATGGTTTTACTGGCAGTTTTTTTTTAGGCGCTTAGTGGTGTGTCTTAAAACTCCTAACTGCTTGTTTACATTACTAACAAGTGAAGTTATATGTCCTGTAAATGACAGATCTGAATCAAGACACTCCCAAGTAGCAGTATTCATGTACCTGTTCAATAGTTTCACCTGCATCAGTATATAAAGTGAAGCCCACCAGGTTGAAGCCCAACTCTGCAGAATTCTGCAGTAGAGTTACTGCAGCAAACAATGCAGTTTCAATGAGAGTTAATCCCTTTTGTCATGCAGAAAACCTGTGACACTGCGTTTTATTCTGGTGGGCTTCACTGTATATCCAGGTCAGGCTTGTCCCTAGGTCTAAAATGGATCAACTTATGAGCCTTGACCTAGTGAACCACTCCTGTACCCCAGTAAAATCTATTTGAAGTTTAGTCTTAAAATCCATCACGTTCTTTCCTGTGGTAATCAAAGCAGTGTCATCTGTGTATAGCCGTAGAGAAGAGAACTGTACTACAGGGGAAGGTTGTTGATGAAGTGCAGAAATAGGAGGGGTCCCAAGATAGTCTCTTGAGGCACCCCTCGAATTAAACCATTCTTTGATAAAAGAGCCTGGGAAACTGACACCCTCCAGGAATGGTTTGACAAATAGGACCTAATCTAGTCCCAAGGACTGTTGCTAATCCCCAGGATTCTTATTCTGTCTAGTAGCAGGGAGTGACCCACCAGGTCAGATACCTTGGACAAATCTATAAAAATGGCAGCTGTTTCCAGCCTGGAATCCAGGAGGAGGACACCAGATCACTTGAATTACAACAAAGCCATAGTGGTAGAGTGCACCCTCCTGAAACCTGACTGGAAAGGCGTCAAAAGGTCATATCTGTCTAAGTATTCAGTCAATTGTAAGTTAACATGCCTTTCCAAATTTTTGGATAACATTGATAGTAATGCTGTCAATTGATAGTTCCCCAGGTCTGAGGCATCACCTCCTTTAAAAAGAGGAATTACCTTATTTTCTTTCCATTTTGCAGAAAATTGACATATGCTTAAACTCCAGTTAAAAATATGAGTAATAATAGGGGCTATATCGTCCGATGCCAATTTTAAAAATGTACCTTCAATTCTTTTGGGCCTGGGAGATTTGTGTACATTGATACCCTGAAGGCTTGTATGAACTTTTGAAGTGCTCAGAGCCCTAAACTGAAAAGGAGGAAACTTGTGGTCTTTCTCAATTTTTTTTTCCATCTGAATTTTTGAAGGAATAATTATTTGCAAGGCATAGCAGGTGAACAAAACAAGTATTGAAAATATTTGAAATCTCATGGTAGTCATTAATCAAGTTCCCTTCATGCATCAATGGCACAGTTTTATCTAGACTGGTTAATTTACAACTTGCCAGAATTTATGTGGGTCTTTGTTATTTTCCAATTTATGTTTATAACATTTCGCTTTAGCTTTCTTTATCTGTTGCTTGCACTCATTACGTTTCAGTTTGAAAATTTCCCAATCCTTCCTGTTTTGTTTTGTTTTTTTGCTAACTGCCAGAGTCTATTTTTTTTTTTATCATTTTCAAAATGTTTTCATGTATCCATGGAGCCCTGGCTCTTTTTGCAGTAAATCCATGTCTAGGGGCATGTTGATGGCACAATCCTCCAAATGTCCCTGTGATATGAGTCCTTGGCGAAACTAGGATGGGTGGTGATGGTATAGACATGAAACTGATCTCTGTAGCCCTTCCCGAGGTAATCGAACCCATCAATAGGCTATTCAACCTGTCACTCCGACTGGCTACCTTCCTCTCCACATGGAAAACCTCCCTGGTCACACCTGTGCATGAAGGGGGTGACCAGTCACTAGTCTCGAATTATAGGCCCATCTCAATTCTATCGCCACTCTCAAAAGTTCTGGAGAGAATCATATCTGACCAACTCATGGACCATCTGTACAAATATGACCTCCTCTCCCACACACAGCACAGCTTTCACAGACTGCACAGTTCTAATACCGCCCTTATTAATTTAATTGGATATGTACATGAGGCACTCAACCGGGGTCAGCTGGTTGGGGCAATCCTTATAGACCTAACCAAAGCCTTTGACCTCATGGACCACCAGTTGCTGCTCCACAGGTTGAGGCCTAGGGCTGTCCCCTGGCTCAGTCCGATGGTTCTCCAGCTATTTATCCAGGCGATCTTAAAAAGTCCAAATTAACGGTGCTACCTCCAACACCTGTGAGGTGTCAGTAGGTGTACCCCAGGGGTCTATACTGGGCCTCCTCCTCTTCAAAATCTTTGTGAACCACCTCCCTGATGCCTGCCCCATGTCTGAGATCCTGCTATATGCAGATGACACAGTGCCATTCTCAAGAAACTCCTGCCAGGAAGCACTGTCTAAGGAGTTGCAGAACAACTTTAACCTACTACAGGAATGGTTCAAGGATAGCATGCTGGTGCTCAATAGTAAAAAAAAAACAAGGCAATGCTGTTTGCTGGACGACAAAAGATGAGGTCCACTGCACGTCTTTCAATTATCTACAGCTCTCACACCACCCTGGAGTAGGTAACTTCCTTCCGGTATCTTGGTCTCACCATAGATGAGTCCCTGTCGTTCGACGAACATATATGCAACATTGCCACACTGGTCAATAGAAAACCAGGGGCTCTGTATAGGCACTGGTTCTGTCTTACTTCCGAGACCAGGACACAGGCAGTCAGAGGTACAATCCTTCCAATCCTGGACTATGGGAATGTAGCCTATGGGGCTGCCACTGAAACTAGCCTGCTCAAAGTACATGCCTCCTTAAATAAAGCCAGTAGAGTTGTGTTAGGGGGCATATTGCCTATTGCATACATGTGAACTGTACATACGGACTGAATGGCTCCCACTTATGGACCACATTAAGCTCCATGCCTGCATCTTGGGACAGAAGGCCCTACTCGGACTTACACCTCCCTCTATACAAGCCTTATTCCTTCCTGCTCCAGCTAAACATGCCACAAAAAGTGTTATCAAACATGTATTAACTGTTCCATTCAGAAGGACTGCCTTGGGGGGATAAGCCTTTGCTATCAGAGCCCCTGCTTGGATAAATGAGCTACCAACCGCCACCACAAGCCTTACCCAACTTGGCCCTTTCAAGTCCGAGCTAAGGAAGTCTATCCACCTTCCTGTACGTTGCTATTGCCACTCTTAACTCACAAGCCAGCATGCCTCTGTTCCCCAAAGCCATGCCCCTAAAGACTATCTCCCCTCTTGTACGCTGACACAGCCACTCTTAGCCTAGCAGGTACCAGAACCCTAGGCTTGCCAAGGTTCTTCTTTCATTCTACAATTTGACGCAAAACTCCCTGCTCATCACCTGCCCATGTCTTCCCACCTGCCTGCTCACGTTTCTCCTCTCACACTCTCCCTGACAAACCTTCACCCACTGACCTCCTTACACCACCCACCTTTGAGCCTACCGTCATCCCCCTTCTCTGATTCCTCTTCTCCTACCTAATCCTGATTGGTTCCCTCCACCCTTTCTGACTACTATGCCTAGGCTGACTCCTCTGGCTAGAGCCTAGTAACCTTTAGGTATCCGTTTTGATGAACAGCTCCATCTCTTGTTTCCTCCCAATACAACATCTTGCCTAGCTTCCACCTCTGATTTTTTCTCAAACTAGCACCTAACTCTGACTTAAGTACTTATTTGCATGGCATGACGTGAGAACCCAACCCCATTGACTATGTACCCTTATTTTGGTTATGTGTTGTTATTTGAGTATGCTATCCTATATTGTTATGTTATTGCCAATGTTTACTGATTTCTCCTGTTCACATTTTTCTTACTATTAGATGTTCTTGACAATGCCTATTATGCTGCTACTGACTCCAAACTTATGTACCCTCCCCTTGTGACGATGATCCTTCGTAAATGAGCTTCTAGCTCAAAGGTTGCTATTCTGATTACTAAATAAATAAAAAATACTTCATAGCCCAGTCTAGTTCAGGAATGAATTTACGATCCCAATTTTCATTTTGCACACTTAACCTAAATTTGTCAGTTGAAAAATGTCTCATGTTCCTTGCCCAATGATAATTATTATTATTATTATACAAAGGCTGTTCTTACAAAATAGTAATCCAGATCGGATTATGATCCCCTAATTAAAGTGGTAGTATCCCTGATTCTAATACCCTGCCATCTGCCATCCAATTCTATGTTTCTATGTTCCCTTGTGACCCAGTCAAAGAAATGGATAAGTTTAATTGGGCAAGCTCTCCCTGCTACAGACCCATGCTGTCTCCAGTCCTGAAACCCACTTGCTTTTGAGAATTCAACAATTTGTTCTTTAATGATGGTTTCCAGCAGCTTACCTACAATCAAGGTTAGACCGACTGGTCTGTAATTTCCTGGGTCATAGCTACCCTCACTCTTGTGAAGAAGCATCAAAATAAGCTACACTTCAGTCTACTAGAATCACCCCATCTCTGGGGAATAATTAAACATATTTTCCAATGGCACTGCCAGTGTCTTCCCTACCTCTGTAAGCAACTTAGGGTGCAACCTGTTAGGACCAGACCCTTTATGGGGCCTAAATTCCCTTTCATGTGAGACTGGTCTCAACTTCAGTCCTCATATCCTCCCCCACTTCTTAGGTTTGCACTCCATACTCCAGTACTTCCACACTGAATACTGAACAAAAGTAAATCATTCAATAAATCATCCCTTTCCCACCCTTCTCCAGCCATATTCCTCCATTACTTATTCTGATAACACCCTCCTTAGTTTTCCGTTTTTCTCCATTGTACCTAATGAAGATTTTCTCTCTCATCCCTGACCCTGACTGTGATTTTTAGCTCCACTTCTTCTTGACTTTTTCTTACCATTATTCTGGTCTCTTTAAACTTTTTCAGAAAGTGCTCCCAAATGGCCTTGCTCTGTTACCCCTTGTATTTTTGGAATGCTACCATTTTGCCCTTTCTACCTCTCCCACCCTTCTAAAAAGTAGCTTAGCTTTTTGTTCTTCCTAACTGGTCTCATGCATGATACCAGCACATCTGTTACACTCCTCTTATTGACATCCCATCTTGCTTCTGCCCCATCCAGCCAGGTTTGGGAGTATTTGGGAGCCGGGGGGGGTGCCATTCAGTCAATCATGGGCTCCACAACGGGCACTAAACAGTGAATAAAGATGGTGGTGGTGCACTGCTACTCACACTGGGACAGCCAGGAGGGGCGACCACCCCCCAGCCCCCCCCCCAGCTTTGCCATTGATCCGATTCCTTTACCCTTACTAGTTAATTTTCTGCATTTCCTCCATCTTGCTGAGGTCCACCCTTCTGAAGTCCATGACCACAGATTTTGAACTGATGTGATGTGTTTCTGTGGTTATGTTGAACCACATTGTGTTGTGGTCACTGGACACCAGTGGTTTCCTCATGCCTACTTCTCTGATGTCTCAGTGTTTTACAGAACCAGACCAAGAGTAGCCCCCATCTCTAGTTGGCTTCCTGATCCATTACATACGAAAGCAGTCTTACATCACATCCACCAATTCCTGAATTAGTCCTCTGACCCGTTCTCCCTGTTGTGTGGGGTGCCGCAGGGCTCCATTTTGTCACCCATGTTATTCATGGTGTATATGCTGCTGTTGGGAGATATTGTAAGATGGTATGGGCTGAGTTTTTTACTACTATGTAGATGATACTCAGCTATACATGATGGAGCTGTCTCCATCTTTAATAACTGCCTCGTTGAGATCCAAGACTGGATGACTGCCAACTGGTTAAAGCTGAATCTGGGCAAGACTGAGGTTTTGGTTGTGGATCCAGGTTGTCAGGTAGAGGAGCTTTTGGCTGGGCAGCCTTCTGTGCTTTTGCTTGGTGGCAGCCAGTTGATCGCCTCTGAATGGGTGCAAAATCTGGACGTTATTTTTGACGAGGGACTGATGCTTAGATCTCAGGTGTCGTCCGTCATCAAGGCCTCATTTTACTATCTGAGGAATATCACCTGGATTAAATACCTGGTTCCACCTGATGACCCTCCAACATTGGTCCACGCCTTTGTGACCTCACGCCTTAACCACTGCAACTCCCTGTACCTAGGGCTTCCGGGGGGTTGATATCCATGGCTTGCAGCTGGTGCAGAATACTGTGGCCAGGTTGCTGACAGGGCTTCCTTGATCTTGCCATGTCACACCTGTGCTGTGTGGCCTGCACTGGCTGCCTATCAAGTGGCAGGTTACCTTCAAGGTCAGGTTGCTGACCTATAAAGCCCTATACGACAGGGACATGTTACCTGCAGGAGCTTCTGTGCCCTTACTACCCCCTCCACCCACTCTGCTCTGATGGGGAGGGATTGCTAGAGATTCCCAAGGTGTGTTTGAAGACTTCTGGGGCTTGGGCATTCGCATCTGTGGCCCCTGCCCTGTGGAATTCTTGACCTCATCGGATAAGGGAGTGCCTGACCATGGAGATTTTCAAATCTGCACTGAACATTTTCTTTTTAACCTTGCTTTCTCTGAATTTGTATAAATGGTCGCTGTTGACTTGTTTTAATTATTTATGGATATTTTAGCTAGTTTTGATTGATTGACTGAGTGAATTCTGGCACTGCTGGCTGTTGGGATTTTCCAGTTCACATCCAGCACATTTAGGTCACTCACCATCACCAACTCTTTCTTGTCCGGATGCCTTCCTGATCTCTTCTCCTAATTCTCCATCCCCATCCTTCGTGCACCACTCCTTCAATCATTTGTACAGCTGGAAGATTTTCAGCTTCTTTGCTTGTTCCATGTTGTGTACTGTTAGGACTTCTGAGAAAGTCATAGTACCAATCCCTTAACCTTGAACCTAGCATCCTGAAGCTGGATTTGACTACTCCAAACAGCCTTTCTGCCAGTTTTTTCATCCCCAGATGGACAATAACATATGGCCTCCCGCCTACTTTCCTAACCAAGCCATCTTCCCTGGAAGTACTCTATCTACTGTTGCTCCTAAGAGATAGTGCACCACCCTCTTTTCCTGGTCTGATTCTCAGATCACAGTCTGAATACCCCTAACTATAGAATCCCCTACTATAAGTTATCTTCTTCTAACTCTCCCTTCCTGGCTGCTATGCCTCCTGCAGGCATTGCTGGCTTTGCTGCTGTTGGGGCCCCGGTTGCAACAAAGTATTCTCTCCTGGCAGGGGGAAGTAGCATATATCACCTCACTCAGTGGAGTGACATGGTTGCTTGTTGCCTCGCCCCAAACAGGTATTACTTTAGGACAATATCAACGAATATGTGAGAGTTGCATGCTCCTCTGAATATCTCCATCATTTTTATGTTTGCCATGTGCGCACGTGCAGTGAACGTTTTGTTAGGAGAGTGGCTTTTGAGGGGTGTGACACTGTCAGTTCCTGGAGTACTGTGTCCAGTTCTGGAGACCACATCTCTGGAAGGACATTGACAAAATAGAGGTAGTACAGAAAAAGGCAATGAAGTTGGTACATGGATTGCACCAGAAACCCTACGAGGAAAGACTTAAGGACTTTAATATCTATTCACTGGAGGAAAGAAGGGAGAAGGGAGATATGATAACGACTTTCAAGTACCTTAGAGGAATAAACAGGGTACAGGTGGAAAGCATATTTCAGAGAAAACTCTGCACAAGAACAAGGAGTGATCTACAGCCCTGCAGCAGTCCCCCGAGTTGTCTCCCCCCAGAGTTGTTACACTGAATCTCCCCCCCCCCGACTTGGTCCACCTCCCCAACTTGCGTTCCCCCTGGAGTTGTTTTATTAAATCTGCCCCCTCCCGACTTTCTTCCCCTCCTCTATTTGCATCCCCTCTGAATTGCTCTATTAAATTTGCCCCCTCTCGACTTTCTCCTCCACCCACGAGTTGCGCGCTCCCCCCGCCGGAGTTGAAATATTTATTGTTTGCAGCTCTGTTTCATTACAGTGGTACAGGGGCCTGTGCTCTGGGATGGATTAGCGCTTCTCTGTGCAGTGGCATACAGACTTGCTGCAATGTTTTACTTTGCTGGTTTTGTTGCTCAGTTCTGCACTTCAATGTGATTCAGTTCTCTGGTTTGTGCGTAAACCTACCACCACACCCCACCCCAAGCCCTTACTTATCCACTGGGAGTCCAATGCTGTAATCCTCTCTGGACCGTAGACACGTCTTCACTCTTCAAAGCTGGACCGCGAACTGAGGAAATCAGGTATGCAGTTCAATGTATTTCAATGGGGTTTTGAACTGAGTGGCATAACTTGCCCATTTTTGAACATTTTTGCATCACATTTTCAACATGCCTTTTTAGGGACCCTACCTCATGAACCATGGCAGTGAAATTAGGGAAATCTGTCCTAAAAGGTGATTTTGCAATCACTGCATGAAATCCCCTTTTGGGCAGGAGCTGAAAATTTTCTCCGCCCTAGTTCATGAAGTGGGGTCATAAAAAGGCTATTTTGAAAATCTGGCGTAAAAATATAAAAAAAACAACAGTTAAGAGCCTACATTGACACTTGTGAACAAAGGCTTGTAACTTCGGTAATTTTCAATATTTTGACCCCAAATTTTCAACATAGTTATTTCTTCACAGCACCTCAGGAATGTGTCAGCTGTCATTTTTCAGATCCTGGACAAAATGTGTTTTTGCATCCCGAAAGGTGATTTCATGGTCACTGCACAAAATCACCTTTTGGGTAGCAGTTGAAAATTTTCTCTGTCCTTGTTCATGAGGTGGGGTCATAAGAAGGATATATGGAAAATTTGGGGTCAAAATATTTAAAAACAACGAAGTTATGAGCCTACATAGAAATTTACGAACACAGGCTCATAACTTAGGTAATTTTTAATATTTTGACCCCAGATTTTCAACATAGCCAGTTCTTTATAGTACCTCAAGAATGTGATAGATGTCATTTTTCAAATCCTGGCCAAAATGTGTTTTCACAATAGTGGCACGAAATCACCTTTTTGGCAGGATTTGATAATGTTCACCCTTTTTCATAAAGTGGGCTCATAAGAAGGCTATGTTGAAAATTTGGGGTAAAAATATGAGAAAACAAAGTTATGAGTTTAAGTTGTAATATTTCAATGCAAGCTTGTATCTATGGTAGTTTTCAATATTTTGACCACAGCTTTTCAACATAGCCATTTTTTTCACATCACCTCATGAATGTGACAGCTGTCATTTCTCAAATCCTACTCAAAAGGGCAAAAGCAGCAGGGGAATTCAAGAATGGATGTGTAACCCCCCCCCTACAAATTGAGGTTTACTATAATGTCTTTCTGGACTCCTAAAAAGCCCACTGTAGGCTGGCCCGGTGGCACTGAGGGTTGAGGCACTGTACGCCACACCTCGCCCTATGCTAGCAACCCGAGTTCAGGAGGAAGCTTGGGCACTGTGGGTCAGCAGGGGTGGGTGAGGATTGAGCACCTGCTGGGCTGCACTCCTCCCGGGGGGGGGGAGGATGGGACATCGCTCTGCATGCCGGTGGCTCCCGGTGGAGACTGGGGGTGCTGCAGCACGCAGGGCAGCATGTACATAGCATGGCTGATACTTGGCAGGGTTGCCATGCACCGTAGCATCAGGGACGTGCACCACGCACATGGAGGGGGGAGCGCACACCAGAACAGGGAAAGGCACTGATCTGCGGGGTTGGCGACAGCACCTGCCCCGGGGTCCAAACTGCTTGGCCTTCTAGTGTCCTCTTCCCGGGCTGTCACCCACAAACTGGAGACTGATTGTGCAGAGTGCCCAAGAGGAGGGGCGACCCCACCACGGAGGGGTTAAGCTGGGGGTGCTGGTTGTGTGGCTTAAGAGGGAGGAGAGAGGAGGCTCAGGTCAGAGGACGTCAGGCAGGGCAGGAACAGGCAGGATGCCTGAGAGAGGTTCTGCAGACCATGACCAGAGGGAAAAAATAGGTGAAAAAAAATGCCCACTATCAGGCTGGTGTCCTGTTTGTAGTAGTTCTAGTTATCTGCTTGAGAGTGCTCTGGCGACTCTCTGTGCTTGTCTGTTTAAGAGAGCACCTATTCTGTGGTTTGGAAATCAGTCTGGGCTGGGTCCGAGTAATTAGGGCTTGTGATCAGACAGACAGCCTGTTATATTGCTCCAGTCTGAAGTCGCTATATGTGCAGAGGGAGTCTTGTTAGGGAATGTGATTATTTGCTGTTTATCTATTATAATAGTGATGATAGAGAAGTTTATCTAACCTGCTTTCCTTTGCAGCTTGAGCATTTGGATAAGAGCCACCATTTTGGTTCTGGACTGCCAGTACTGGACCAATCAAATCTCTGGAGGCCTAAAATGGAGACTGTCCCAGGAGTTTGTTTTTTTTTCTAATTCTTTTTGCCCTCCTGACACACTGGACTACTGGGGCATCTCTCCAGTGGAGCCATGGGGTCTTGTGCCTCCACCGCCCACCTAAACCATTGCCCGACCAGGAAATTGGGTATGCTGGGTCCCCTCCCTTTCCTCTTGCCCATGAGGGAGGCAGAGAACCACGGAGAGCCGTATCGGTTCGGGCTGGCATTGGGCGTGTGGGCACTGCCACAGGGCTGCACCTTCGCCTCTCTGGAGCCAGGAATTTTTCCACTTTTTTGCTTCTATCCTGCCCCCTCAGAGTTTGGCTGCACAGGGCAATGTAGCGCCGCAACTCTGCCCCTGCTGATGCAAGTGTCACTTCAGTGAGCGCCTCTGACTGCCGCCAGAGGTTGCTCTCGAGCAACTGCTCCCCTAAAGCCCTACCTGGGAAGACAAAGCAGTCCTCAGGACACTCAATCTCTTCCCTCCCCTGCCAATGCCCGATGACCAGAACTCATTCCTGAAACTGGGTTACCGGTGTGGTGTGAGGTATGGCGTCCAGCGCCTCAACCCTCAGCACCACTGGGCCGGCTATCACTGGAGGTTTTATGGGAAGGAAATTCTGTAGTTTTTGTAGTTTTAAGTTTGGCGCCTAAATGGACCTGGAGGGGGAGCCCATGCTGTGACAGACAGTTCCTTTAGCCAAACGAAACTTTTGGATCACCGGGAAATCCCCTGAACTGCCTGAAGCAGTGTTCAGTTGTGCGTTGGAGGTGGAAGAGTGAACAGCTCAAGCTGTCGAGCAGCTGCTCCTAGTAGGAGCATTGGAGAATTGGTGGGAAGGCTCTGCTGCCCTACTTGCAATGCTCTGCAGTGGCTCTTATCCCCCACCCTCCCCAGGAGAGGAGAGCTGTCCTCCAGATGCTCAATCTTCTCCTCCCTGGCCGACCCCTGGCAACCCGAGCTTGCTCCCAACTCTGGGTCTCCTGCGTGGTTCGAGATGTGGCGTCCAGTGCTTCAATCCTCTGCGCCACCGGGCCAGCCCACATGATACATTTTTAAATCAGGTAGTCCCAGCCCTTCCATTTCTTTCCCCAGCACCTTGGGATGCTGGCCATGTCACAGAAAGTTAATTTATTTTTCTGAACCAACTACTTATCAATTCACATATTCAGGTTGTCAAGGAATCGATCCTCAAAGACAGCATGGATACACTCAAATCAAGCATATCCTGGTCACACACCCTGACACCATGAAAGGACAGGTGCAATCCATAGCCCTCATCTGCCTGTCCCCAGCAGGTGCAAAGCCACACACAGGGGCTGTTGGTGGAACCAGTGAGCTATGCTGACAGGACTGACAGTCATCCAATAAGAAGTCCAGGTTGATGGCCTGGTGGATCCCCTGCTTTACATGGAGTGGGTGACCATGGGATGTGGTAGTCCAGGTCAGTCCTCCGGGGACTGCCATATTGTCAATATTCAAAAGTAGTGCACATTGGCAAGATACACCGGCTAGTGTTGGAAAACCCACCAGCCTCTTACTGATGCTCCTCGTGTTGGGGGCCGGTGGATAGAGGGCTGATCAGGCCTAGTAAAACAAGAGACAGCAGGGCAGAGAGGGGTGCATAGGTGCTGTGGCAGCCCCTCTTGCCATACAGCTTCCACACCTCTGCCAGCCACACTCACTGCTGTAGTACTCTGGATCTGGCACAGGCACAACCCCACCCCCGACTAGCCAAGGGCCTATCTGTGCACACAGCCAGGAATTAGATGCAGAGAGTGTGTGCATCCAGGGATGTGGATGCTGCAGAATGCCCTAATGGTGTGCATCCTGTAAGTAAGAGGCACTTTATTGTTTGCCCCAGCCCTCTCCATGTGCAGAGAGGCTATATACCCATTGTGGATTGGACCGTTAGTCAGTTTAATAAAATTAAGTTGCCCTCATAATGACAGATTTATGTGTTTCCATGTGTCAGAATCTGATGTAATGTGTTTGAGCAATGGTACTAAATTCAGCCTGATCATAAGATTATAGTCTGAGGGGATTTTCATATACAGACATGTCGTGTAATTATCGGACCATTTTAGTCTGTCTGTGTCTGAGCCTAATGATTGTTTTTAGCAGTGCTTATTAAGAGGGATTATTTCCCAGATAATTTTTATTTTCTATTTTGTTTGTACTCCTCCCCTCCCATGGCACTCC
The DNA here is from genome assembly GCA_016271365.2 of Neoceratodus forsteri. NCBI lineage: Eukaryota > Metazoa > Chordata > Ceratodontiformes > Ceratodontidae > Neoceratodus > Neoceratodus forsteri. Next base: position 111,343,304 of record CM057451.1, read on the forward strand.
ACTCCCTTCGGGAAATGTCTATGGCCATTCTAGTCCCTACCTCCTACCTGTATCCCATGGCGGTCCATCCTCCACGTAGCCTTGGCTTACCCCCCAGGCGGGGATGAGGTGGGGGGACAAGCACTCTGAATTCCTTAGTCTCGTCAAATGCCGGTCATCAGGGCAGGTAGGGGTATTGGGGATCGGGGCCTGGAACTCCCTCTACCCGGGAGTGCCGCAGGTGTTTTGCCCATGTTCTGGCGGAGTGGTCTATGCCCGATGACACGACATCTCCGCGATGTCGCCACTTCCCAACTGCTCTTGCACGCCATAAACTGCTATGCCTCTGGCTTCCGCCAGAGGCCAGTCAGGCACTGAGCGTGTATCCCCCTTCCTCCCGGGAGAGGAGAGCTGTCCTCAGATGCTCAATCCTCTCCCTCCCCTGCTGACCCCTGATGTCCTGGGCTCATTCCTGAACCCAGGTTGCCGGCGTGGCGTGAGGATTGGCGTCCAGTGCCTAAACCCTCAGCGCCAACAGGCCTGCCCCCAAAGAATTTTTAAATAAGAGGAGTTAGACATGACAAGGACTCACTGGGATTTTGAAGAATGACTAGTAAATCATCAACACAGGCCAATACTTTGCAGGAATTCTTCTCCGCTTGAACATCCTTAATCTCCCTGCACTGTCTTATTTTAGTTATAACTGGCTCATTTTATTTGCTAACAAAAACTAAACTAGGGGAGGGAGGACATCCCTGGTGGGTTCCTCTTCCTAAAATGACATTCTTAGATTTTAAACCATTAGTCAACACTGATGCCCCGAGGAGTATTTATAAAGCATCAACACCCATCTTAGAAAAGAGAGACTAAAACCATTCCTTAAGACCTCCTGAAGATAAACCCACTCAGTGAAGTCAAAGACCTTTTCTGCGTCTGATACCAGAGTTGCATCTCGTGCCGACCATAGTACAGAGAGTAGACAAAGCAAGGCAAGGCAATTTTATTTATCTGGCACCCTATCCAAATGCTCAGAGTGCCTCAAAACAATACAACAGCATATATCAGTACAATAAAATATATTAAAACAATAAATAAACAGCTATACAATATAATTACAACAGCTACAGATTATAATTACATAATTAATGAAGGCCAGAGCAAATAAATACATTTTTAGCTAGTTCTTAAAAGCCCCCACCATGTGTCAGATCTAATTGCCTCAGGTAAGTAGTTCCAAAACAATGGGACAGCAATCCCAAAGGCCCTGTCACCTGATCACATGAGGTGGGATTGGGGAACATGGCACAAGCCTGCACTGGTGGCTTGGAAAGAATGGGAGGAAAGGTAGGACATTTAGAGGTCTTTCAGGTAGCTAGGGCCCAGACCATGCAGGAGTATTAACAAGCCTATTTTGAAGCTGATGCACCACACTGCATAGGCAGTCAATGCAGGCTGTGCAGCAGTGGCATGATGTGGTCACTTTGAGAAGTTTCCGCCACCTGTCAGGCAATAGCAGTCTGGACCAGCTGCAGACATCATAGCAAACCTCCAAATAACCCTAAGTACAAAACGTTGAATAATCCAGTCTGAAGGTGACAAAGACATGGACTATTTTATTAATTTTTTTATTTACTGGGTAAGTATGCTGATCTCAGGGACTGTTTTCAGGCATGACCTGGGCCATTAAGATGGCACAGTAAGAGATACATACAGTTCAAAATACATGGAATACATTGAGTAAGGATTACATTGGCAATATTAAGAAGTACAGTAGGACACAATTACACTGTATTGGAGCCCTGTTCACAGGAATAGGTAGGTAGAGGGCGAGTAGTTTTTGAGCTCAATGCTTGGAACTACAGCTTGCCAGATCCACTGTTAATGTGAGTTCTCAGATATTGGGGCACTTTATACCACAGTGTAACGCCTTTGTAAAGGCATTACTCTGAGTTTTAAGTTTATTTGGGCTAGTTTGCCATACTCATTGTAGCGTGACCCCGGGGACACCTCCGGGTCAGGTGACTACTATTTTAGATCGGCCTGCGGCGAGCAGGGTGAGCCGAGCAGGGCGAGCATGCATGTTGCCGCGTGCGGAGACGGGCTCAGAGACACGCGCATCTGCGCGTGTTCTGCGTTTTCAGAGTGATCAGGTGAGCAGGGGGCCTACAAACTGTAAGTTTACGATCCATCATGTGTACCATTGAATTGATACAAATCTTTTCTGGTTGTATGTATCATGGCTGAATCTGGTATGCATTCAATAAATATGTTTAGCAACCAGTGCATTAGTTGCTTAATGTATTGCATGAATGTGGAAAATAACACCAGTACAAGGTTTACCTTTGAGAAATGCATAGAAAATGAGTCCCTCAGACAGACAGTGACCATGTTTAATGAGAGATTAACAGAATTGGAAGCAAGTCAGTGCCAAATGAGAGCCAGGTTTCAAGCACTCGACTGAACTAGTCATTCCATGTCTAATTTACCAGCTGCTACTAGTGCATCTCAACCTATTATAGATTTATTAAATGATAGGACCTCCTACACTGATATTATTAATACTGATTATAGTGGACGTACTAGAAAGCGCCCTAGAGAGCAGGAGTATTCTGAAAACATGGATGAACAGTGGTATGAGGTACAAGGTAAAAGAGCACTTAAAAAAGGACAAAAGGCCACACAGTTTTTTCTGCCAACACATAATAGCTTTGAGCCCCTGTATGTTACTAATAATACTGCAGATGTGACCCCTCTACCGGTAGATTTTCCCCTTCATCTATCTGATGTTGACAACCATGGTATCTTCCCTGAGTCTATCTGTAGTTTACCTGCCCCCCCAAGTTTTGCCCTCCTCCTTCTCTGACCCCACTGATCCCATTAACTATATCTTCCCCTAACTTTATTCCTGTTAGTGTGGCTCCTGAGGTAAATTATCTGACTCAGATGGAGATCCCTCTGACACCTTGTAGTGCCCCTAGGCAAGTGTTTGTACTAGGGGATTCCATTATTAAATATTTAGATAGAGCAATTTGCGATCCTGATAAAGCAAATCACACGTGCTCTAGTTTTAGCGGTGCCAGGATCTCAAATATCTCTGATATGGTCCATAATACCTTATATCATTGTGGTCAAAACGCTTTGGTAGTGCTCCATGTTGGCACTAATGATTTCTTACATTCAGATTTATTGGATATTAAGAAAGATATTGTGGCACTTTCTAACATTCTGGTTAATATGGGATGTGAGATTGCCTTCTCCGAAATTTTACCTGTTCCTAAAGCTTCTGAGGCATTTAATAATAGAATACAAAAATGTAATAACTGGCTTCGCCTTAGATGTCTCAGACAAGATCAGGTCTGTCTTACTCATTGGGAGGAATTTGTTGACAGACCGGAACTGTTCTGTAGAGATGGCCTCCATTTAAGTCCAAGGGGTAATCGTATATTGGCAGAACATATACTCAAATACAGAAGCCCATCTTCTTGAAGTTGTGTTAACAAGTAGTGCTTTGAAACAACTCAGAGCTGCATGGGAGATACTATATTGGACTAGAAATCTGCAACAAATCTCACTCTTGCTTACATCCGAGGGAGGTTTTCCTTACTTTACAGTCTTACATTGGTATTGCTTTGTGTTTAATTATTTTAGGTTTTAAATCAGGAAGGGGGTTTTCAAAACTGCTTATCTTGTGAGTAACTTCAGAAGGGTTGAAATAACTGCATATTTGATTTTCCTTTGTGGGTAACTTAACTGGACTGTCTACTAGTATTCTGTGACAGTTTGCATCAAAATATTTTGAAATAATTTACTGGTGGTGGCTGTTTACATCTAATAGCAAAGGCTACAGTTTGTAATTTGAAGCCAGACAGAGCCTCAGGTGGAGGAAGTTGTCTTCACTAGTCAGGGAGGCCTGCATCATAGAAAATTGTTCTGGGTGGAACATTCCAGCATTGATCAATTACTATAAACTACTGGTGTGATCCAGTTTCAGATCCAGGTGTTGGCTGATTTACTCTAAAGAAGGGCAGTACTCACAAGGGTGATGGACAAGTGGTGTGTTTGATTGTTTCTAACAGTCACTGGTGGTTGTGGACTACCCACCCACCCTTCCTCTCACAAAACCCGCCCCAGGCATGGCATTTCCTTTATAGCCAAAGTTCTGACATCACTTCCTCAACAGGTCTTGGGACAGAATTGTCATATTCTTAATAACTCAGCAAGTGCATAAAGGGTATGTACACACCAAAATATGAAAAAAAAAATTATATACTACATATTGTAAGAGAGAGAGAGAGAGAGAGAGATATGTGGGGAGTGGTGTAGAAACAACAGAACAATTTGGTGAGCAAATTAAGGGTAGGTTAGTATGTAGCCCAAATAATTCACATATGCACAAAAGATATTTGATTGCACCGTAACCTGCTTTATTTCATAAATATTCACAAGGTTACATAGAAGTGCTTTTGGCAAAAAAGTGCTTTCTACATTTAAAGTGCTTGATACATACAAATACATACAAATAGTATGAGCTAAACATACATTTTGTATAACAACAGTTTCATATGCATGTAGACAAAACAACCTACCCAGTCTAAAGCGTCAGCCACCACTAACCCCTGCACTTCGCCACACAGGCTTCCTAAGGGGGTGTGGAATTAAAATCCCAGTGGTCTTATATAGCCAAAGTGCACGTGCATTTTAAATATCAATTACACAATTAACAATCAAAATTTAAAGTTACAAAGTGCCCGTTAAAAAAAATATTTTACTTGTACTTGATCTTATTTAACATGTCTTGTTTGCATCGTAACTATGACCAAATCACATTTTCACATTACATTTGATATGCCTTACATTTGTCTTTTCAGGAAGGAAAAACTTCATTCTTAACTTAACAAAACTCCTTACTTCTCAATACTATAAACTCCAACATACAACTTCCGAAATTAATGCATTTATTAATAGCATTTTATACCCACAATCAATCATTACTATGAACTTGTTTATATTTCAAGTAGTTAGATGTTATCTTCCAACCATTATATTCTGTTGTTGTTATACACTTTAGAATACAATAATTTTCAAAATTAGTATATAAACTGCAAGTTATTTTAAACTGGTGCATTGCATTCCCCCTCTGGATTCTTTATGACGTCTTTTAATTTCCAATGATGAGTTGACATTTCTTGGACTGATTAGAGTTTTGAAGTCAGGAGGTTGTAGCAGTCAATAGACATCAATAAATTGTAAACTACAAACCAAAATATATTCACATTAACTTTCACTGTAATATCATCCCTCAATTTTAATTTTCTAAATCTGTTCCTAAACATAAAACAGTGGATGGAGGAAGGGGGGAGAAGGGGGGGGAGGTGAGAAAGGCGACGGGGAACAGAGGCAGAGACAAAAAAACAACTACAAATATTTCATTTCAAATAAGGTTTCGAATCCAACACATTGTTCAAACCTGATGGTTTTAAACTTTTAAGCTTCCAGATCCAAAAAACATTCTCTCTGCTGCAGAAAGGTTTTAAATAATACTCCAGTTTTAACCTTATTTTTCCTTTTTACACACTCCAGACCTATAAATTGTAAACCATCAGGACTACTGTTATGAATTGACTCAAAATGTACTGCTACTGGACTCATAGGATTTTTATTAATGATATTCCTAATGTGCTCTTGAACCCTCTTTTTCACTGGTCTTTCTGTCATGCCAATATACAACATGTCACAAGTACAAACAATACAATAAATAACACCTTCTGTACTCTATCTGACTGAATACATTGGCATGTTCGTTCAGGGCTATCTGACTGAATATGGAGGTATGTTGGTGCCGTGCTATATGACTGAATATGGAGTCATGTTGGTGCAGTGCTATCTGACTGAATTTAGGGGCATGTTTGGTGCAGTGCTATCTAACTGAATATAGGGCCTTGTAGGTGCAGCACTATCTGACAGAATATATGGCATACATTCATTAATTTGATGTTTTTCTGTACAGACAGGATGAATAAATTCTTGTGCCTCAATTGCATACATGCATACATTGCAGTTTCTGCATTTTTTAAAACCACATGGTGGAAGTGGTAGCCATTGAGTGTTTTTTTTCACTGTCTTTTTTCTTATATTTGCTGTGTGTTATTAAATCTTTAATGTTTTTTGTTCTTCTGAATGTAACACTTGGTTTTTCACCAATTTCTTTTGCTAAATTTGTATCATTTAACAAAATTGGCCAATATTTGTATATTACATTTCCAATTTTTCCTGCCACTGCACTGTATTTAATGCTAAATGTTATTGGTTCCTTTTCACATTTCTTTTTAGTACATGTTTGTAACAAATCCTTTCTGTCCAAAACTTTTAGTTTACTCATGGCTATATCTAGATCTTGTTTCTTATAACCTCTGTCCATGAACGCCTGTAACATTTTATCTGATTCTACAATGAAATCTTTTTCCTCTGTACAATTTCTTCTAGTTCTTAACAGTTGTCCATATGGTATAGATCATTTGAGTTTAACTGGATGATTACTCTCAAAATGCAATAGAGAATTGCATGCTGTTTTCTTATATATTTTTGTAATTATTTCACAACCAGCCTCACCATGCAATTCAATATCTAAAAATGGAATAGTGTTTCTGTTACAAGAGTAGGTTAGGTGTAAACCTAAAGGGTTCTCATTCAACCAACCAACAAATTCTGGATTTCTATTTTCAGGGCCTCCCCACATGCAGATGACGTCATCTATAAAGTGATACCATAAAAGGATGTCATCTGCATATGGGAAGGCCTCTGAAAACACCATTTCCGTTTCACACAAACCTAATGTCAGGTTTGCAAAAGATGGTGCCATACAAGTACCCATGGCAGTTCCCAGTATTTGCAAAAAAAATTCTCCACCAAACTCAAAAACATTATGAGTCAAAATAAACTTAATACTCTCCAAAAGAAATTTAGAAGGCTTAGGGGAATTTGTTCTCTCCAAAAAATAAGGAATATAATTGTTCCACATCGATTGTTAACTAGGATTATAAAAAGGGTCTGATAAATAGAGCTTTCTGATTGGCTGCAAACATTCTAACAACCTTATGTTAATCTTTTATTAACATACATGTAGAGTTTAACTATATGCCGAGCAAGGTTTAACACTGTTTAAAAATATTTTTTTATTATAATAGCAATAAGGCACTCCCAGGGATTATGCTATTGTCAGCATCACCTTCTAGGGGCATGTGGCACTCGGTTACACCTCGTGACACAGTACACCCCTAGAAGGTGATTAACAGACCATTAACATAACCCTTGGTCATGCCTTATCACTTAAATATTCTTTCTACCATATAAAACCCTGTAATTTCATCAAGTCCCCCGTGTCTCGAAGATGGGATCTAAGTTTTACTACTTCCTTCTGAAGAAAAAAGTCTACAAACACGGACAAATTATGTGTTAAAGAATCCATCCCTGAGACAATTGGACATCCAAGTGGTGTCTTTTCATTTTTATGAATTTTTGGTAAGGCATACAGAACTTGCATTCTTGGGTTTTCTGTCCACAAAAAATTAAACTCATTAACAGTGATGTCTCCTGATGTTTTCGCATCTATTAACAAACTCATCATATCATCCCTAAATTTATTCATTGGGTTGCTCGGCAGTTTTCTATATCTTGACTGATCCCCGATAATGTCTTCTATCATTTTTTCATACTGAGAACTCGACATTATGACTATATTGCCGCCCTTATCTGTGCCTTTAATAATTATGTTTTCCCAATTTTGAATCTGTTTTAAAGCTATTTCTTCTGACTTCAATAAGTTTTTCCAAACTTTACTTTTATCATGGTCAGTCAAGATCCTAGAGACCTCCTCAGTAACCACCTTTTCAAAAACCACAATATTCGGATTTATAGATCTGGAACAAAAGTCTGATTTTCCCCTAGATACGCTGTTCCATGAACTTCCACTCTCATTCTGGTTTTCAATGCCAATTTCATCACCATTAATGTTGTTTATAGGTATTGTATGTTCACTATTCAAGTCAGCATTTGCTTCCAAATACAATTCAGTCAATATTCTAAAATCCATACTTTTCTGATTATTTTCTGTTCCAGTCAGTTCCATTCGTTCTCCAATTTCTAATAGTTCATCCGATTCTGGTAGGTTTTCTTTGTCCCACTGTGACATCTCATGGTTTGACTTGAAATATTCCTTTAATTAAATTTTTCTAAAAAGCTTAAACAAATCCAAATTAATATCAAACTCATTGACAACTACTGTCGGAACAAAAGTCAATCCCCTTTGTAACACTTTCACTTGTGATTCAGTTAGCTCTTTTGTTGACAAGTTTACAATATTTAACTCCTGGATTGCACTCATCTTCCTGATCTTCTTGGGGCAATGTTTCCAACCCCTCTTCCCCCTCCTCATCCCCTTCCTCTCTTTCTGTGAATAGGCTCTCCTTTTCCAACTTCTACTTCCAAATAAAGAATCGTCTGAAGTTTCCATCTGATTATTATTCTTATCAACTAAATTAACTTTCTGAAAAGTCACTAATCGCTCTTGTTTGTTCCTGCTCTGATGTCTAAAACTGCTGTTGCTTCGCTTTCTTCCTCTAGATCATCCCCGACTAGTGCTGCGTTCAGAATCTTCCTTGGGTCAACTGAAAAACTGATTACTTAATTTGTCACCCTCATCTCTTGTTAATTTGATTTGTTTCCTAATCAGTTTTTTCTCGTATGTTTCAAGCCTTTCCTTTAAATCAAGATCAAGTTCATTAAAAATGGGATCCTTTGCAAATTCATTTAATTGATTCTTGACTGTCTGTAATTCTTTATTAATTTGCCTGTATTTTTTCATGTCAGCCTTAATGATTAATTTAATGAATGTTGTTGTGCAAATTTTAGCTGCTTCCTCCCATTCTGCCTTGTATTCAAATGTCTCAAAACCACCGGAGGGTGTCTTTAAAACTCGCAATCCCCTTGGATATAATTCTTTCTCTAAATAGGTTTCTAAAGTTGTGATGTTATAAGCTGTATTTAATTCCTTAAAAAACTGCTTTTCAATTTCGAAAAATAAATCACTTAGCACATTAATTGCCTCATGACTGTCTTGAATAACATCTGTCCCAGACTTGTTTAATTTTAATTTCCTTTAAGCTAAGGACTCCATTGAGCCCAATGAAGATGGTTGGTACAATGCTGAGGAATGTTCTCCGTTACCATCACCACTCCTTTGAGTCATCTTTGCAGCACAAATATATTTTCCAAAGGATTCTAATCTTAATGTGCAGATGAAAAAAGGGACTTTGATCTAAAAGGCATATCAAATAGATAAATTACGATCTTGTTCAAATGCTTATCGGGCACTATTGAAACGAAAAAAGGCTCCACTGGTGGCTGACGACTTACATTAGACTGAAACCTACTTAGTGCTGCAGGTTTCTAAAGTTAAATATATTCATTTAAAAACTTTCACAACAAAAATGAACCTGCGCTACTAAAAATCGGTAGGTTTGCTCTAACAAAAACATAGAGTCTTAACTTAAAAACTCTGTAAACAAACACCATAGAAACAACAGAACAATTTGGTGAGCAAATTAAGGGTGGGTTAGTATGTAGCCCAAATAATTCACATATGCACAAAAGATATTTGATTGCACCGTAACCTGTTTTATTTCATAAATATTCACAAGGTTACATATAAGTGCTTTTGGCAAAAAAGTGCTTTCTACATCTAAAGTGCTTGATACATACAAATACATTCAAATAGTATGGGCTAAACATACGTTTTGTATAACAACAGTTTCATGTGCATATAGACAAAACAATCTATCCAGTCTAAAGCGTCAGCCACCACTAACCCCTGTGCTTTGCCACACAGGCTTCCTAAGGGGGATGTGGAATCAAAACCCCAGTGGTCTTATATACCCAAAGTGCACGTGCATTTTAAATATCAATTATACAATTAACAATCAAAATTTAAAGTTACAAAGTGCCCATTACAAAAAATATTTTATATGTACTTGATCTTATTTAACATGTCTTGTTTACATCGTAACTATGACCAAATCACATTTTGACATTATATTTGATATGCCTTACATTTGTCTTTTCAGACTGGCTGTGGGGCAGCAGTTTTCAGGGAAACATTCTGGAAACTGCATTGCTGCCCTATTTGCAGGCAACTATCAGCTCTGAGGGAGGCAGTTGCCCATCTCCAGGCTCAACTGGCAAGGACTATGGAGGTCTCCCCCACCCAAAGAGCACCAGTGCCACAACCACTGCCACAGAGGTTGCCAAGTATGAGGAGCAGTTGAACCACAGTGGGTTCTGGGAGGGTAAGGGTGGTGGAACAGAGGCAAATCCCTCTAGTTGTACTTCTTCACAAATCATATGCCAGTATGGCAGAGCAAGGTTCCTCTATGATGACACCCTCAGTGGAGACCAAGAAGAATGCTGGGGACATCTACAAGGGAGACCCACAAAAGGGTAGCAAAGGACACCACAGGGGAAGGAAACAGCTTCTGGTAGGGGACTCAGTTGTTTAGGGGGTAGAACTGGAAAAGGGAGGGGAGAGGGAAGTAAGGTGCCTGCCTGGTGCCATGGCTTGGAGGGACAGGAAGCAAATCTTCAGGATTGCAGAAGCAGCATCACAAGAGAGGGAACTAGATATCATTGTCCACCTTGGGACAAATGACCTAGCTAGGCATGAGATCAGGGCAGTGCAGGATGAATTTGTGGAGTTGGGGAGGGGCCTCAGACAGGTAGCAAGCATGGTAACCTTCTCAGAGGTGCTGCCAGTCTATGGTAGGGGTGATGCTAAGGTACTGCACACCATGTAGTATAATGAATGGTTGCAAAACTGGTGGAGAGCACAGGGCTTTGGCTTCATTGGGGACTGGGGGTCCACCTGGAGAGATGAAGGTCTGTACTGACATGATGGTCTGCATCTGTCCAGGAAGGGAACCAAGCTCCTAGGTGATAGGTTTAAATGCTTCCTTGGCAAGCTTTTAAACTGGCCAAGGGGGGCAGATGCTGATAGGAAGTAGGAAATGTCAAGCCTCCCCCCACAAAACATGGCAGGTAGTAAGGTAAACACTGAGGTACAGAGGTTGACAGAGGGCTGGACAGGGGTAAATGGAGAAATAGACAAAGGATATAAGAGCAGGGATAGGGAAAAAAGGATAAAGCCAACATCATATGGAGGGCAATGAGTACCAATGCCCATAGTCTGGGAAACAAGCTTCCTGAGCTAGTAGCCCCAATGGAAGAGGAACACTTGGATATTGTGGCAGTCACGGAAACATGGTACATGGAGAACCATGACTGGGATGTCAACATACCTGGGTACACAATCTACAGAAGGGACAGGGAGGGTAAAAGAGGAGGTGGAGTAGCTCTCTACATAAGGGAAGGGATCAGAGCTACATAACTAAAAAGTAAAGGGGGCAGGACAAGAGGCAATGTGGGTTACCTTGGAGACAGGAAATGGCATCACAATCTGCACAGGGATTATATACAGACCCCCATCTCAAGGGAAGGAAATGGACAAGAAAATGATAGAGGACTCTTAGCAGCAGGGAAGGATAGGATAGGGCTTCATGTTGGAGGGCTTTGGTTGCAAATGACAGGAGCCTGGGGAACAAAATGGGAGAACTGGAGGCCACCATGATGGAGGAGAACCTAGACATTGTAGCAGTGAACGAGACTTGGTGGAATGAGCACTACACCTGGGAGACAGTGATCCCAGGGTATCGTTTGTTTAGGAAAGATCGGGAGGGGAAGGGGGGAAGGGTGGTATTATATATCAGGGAAGGGATTGGGACCATGGAAGGGCAGGATGAGGAGGGGGAAACAGAGATAATGTGGGTCACCCTAGACAGGGGACAGGGGGAAAACCTGCGTGTTGGGGTAGTCTATAGACCTCCTATGCAGAGGGAGGGAGGAAGGGAATAGACACTTTGTAGAGTCAATAGCGATGATGGCACGGAAAGGGGAAATTGTGGTAGTCGGGGACTTAAACCTTCTGGACATCAACTGGGAGGCCCAGACAGCAATCTCCGCAAGGAGCAGGGGCATCTTAGAAGCTCTTCAGGGCATATTCCTGCAACAAAGGGTCAGTGAGCCCACTAGGGGTGTAAACCTGTTGGATGAGTTCCTCACAAATGGGGACAGTGCGGAGGAGGTGGAGGTGGGGGAAGAGCTTGGCACCAGTGACTACAGGGCTGTCAGGTTCAGGGTGAGAGTGGGCAGGGAGAGGGTTAGGACAAGAACCAAGGTAATGGACTTCAGAAAGGCTGACTTTCATGGAATGAGGAAGGTAGTTGGGGAAGAAATGTTGAGGATAGGGGATGTGCAGGGAGTGGAGGAATTATGGGCAGCCATCAAGAGAGGGGTATTTAAAGCCATGGACTCATGTATAAGAAGGGTAAGAAAGAACAGAAGACAGAAAAGACCTCTATGGTTCACTAGAGAGGTGGTGTTAGGGGTCAAGGAGAAGACTAGAGCATTCAAGAGATACAGGACACAAAAGAATGAGGACAGGGAAAAAAGAAAGGAGGCTGGGCAAAAGATAAGGAGGGCTAAGGAGGCCACTGAGGAGAGGATAGCAAAGCAGGCAAGGAGGGGGGACAAAACCTTCTTTAGGTACATTGGAGAAAGGAGGAGGGCACAGCATGGGATTGGAAAGATAAGGGGAGAAGTGGAACAATACTGGAAGGGGACTTTGAAAAAGCAGAGGCATTAAACAGCTATTTCGCCTCAATCTTCACAGAGGAAAGGGAGGGTAGGGGACCAGGATGGGGTGGGGAGGGTGACAGCCACAGACAGGTGGCTGTGGCACAATTCACTGCTGAAGGAGTAAGGGAAGAGCTGGGTAGACTTAGGGTAGATAAGGCAATGGGGCCTGATGGAATACACCCAAGGGTTCTCAAGGAGGTGAAGGATGAACTGGCGCCACATCTAGTGAGGCTGTTAAACTTGTCCTTGGTCACAGGGGTGGTGCCAATGGACTGGAAGAGGGCAGAGGTGGTTGCACTACGTAAGGGGGGGTGGTAAGACGAGGTCAAAAACTACCGTCCTATTAGTCTTACCTCGGTGGTGGGGAAGGAAATGGAAACACTACTTAAGATCAGGTTGATAGAATACTTGGAGGTGAATGGCATGCAGGATGACAGGCAACATGGCTTCACCAAGGGAAGGTCCTGTCAGACTAACCTGATAGAGTTTCTTGATGCGGTGACACAGATAGTGGACCGGGGAGGAGCAGTGGACGTGGCATATCTGGATTTCAATAAGGCTTTTGACACCGTTCCACATGGTGGAATGGTACATAAGCTGGACAGACTAGGGGTGGACAACAGGATTACCAGGTAGGTGGAAAGCTGGTTTAAGGGAAGGAGTCAGACGGTGGTGGCAAATGGGACACATTCCAGGGAACAGGCAGTGACCAGTGGGGTGCCACATGGGTCAGTGCTAGGACCAATACTCTTTAACATCTATGTTAGTGACCTAGCGAAGGGACTGGAGGGATGGGTGTGCCTGTTCGCAGATGATACAAAGGTCTGCAATAGGGTGGATTCACCTAGTGGGGTGCAAGTCATGAGGCAGGACCTGGAGAGGCTGGAGAAGTGGTCTGACACCTGGAAATTGAAGTTTAATACACAAAAGTGCTCGCTGATGCACCTGGGGAGGAAGAATAGGAGGGAAATTTACTCCCTTGGGGGGTTGGTGATTAAGGAGAAGGAAACAGAAAGAGACCGGGGGATTATGGTATTGTGTGACCTCAAGGTGGGCAGCCAGTGTAGCAGGGTGGTGGGAAAGGCAAATGGAATGTTGGCCTGCATTGTGAGGGGTTTTAATAGCAGGAAGAGTGAGGCGCTAATGTCATTATACAGAACCATGGTTAGGCTGCATCTGGAGTATGGGGTGCAGTTCTGGAGGCCTCACCTACAAAGAGATGTTGAGCTGATGGAGAGGGTGCGGAGAAGGGCAACCAAAATGGTACGAGGGATGCAGGATGTACCATATGAGAGAAGATTGAGAGGGCTGAATTTGTACCCGCTGGAGACTAGGAGGGAGAGGTGGGACATGATTGAGACCTTTAAGTATCTGAAGGGAATAAATAAGGTAGAGGGTAACAGCTTGTTCAAATTGAAGAAGGGAGTGAACACGAGGGGACATAGCCTCAAATTGGAAGGTGGGCAATACAGAGGTAATGTCAGGGGGAAGTTTTTCATGGAGAGGGTGGTGGAGGCCTGTAACAAGCTGCCAGAGGAGGTAGTGGCAGCTGACATGGTGGAGGGGTTCAAGAGGGCTTGGGATAGATTTAAGGTGTTGGGAAAAGAGGGTGGAAGCATAAGAGAAAGGGGGAGGTAGGGTGTTGGGCAGACTAGATGGGCCATGGTGCCTTTCTCTGCCATCACATTTCTGTGTATCTATGTATCTGTGACATTCTCAGAATGGCTGAAAAAGGGGAGATACTGTTGATGGGGGACCTGAATATGCCAAATGTTAACTGGACAACATGTACTGCAGCCACATCCAAGAGTAGGGTCATTCTCGATGCCCTACAGGGGGCATGTCTTAGCTAGTGTTGGAACCCACTTGGGAGGGAGCAATATTAGACCTGGTACTCTCAAATGGAGAGAGGATCACAGATTTAGAAGTCAGTAGCCATCTGGGACCAAGTGACCACCACACAGTGTGGTTCACAATAAGCACTACCATGGAGACAAGCCATACAAAAACAAGGATATTGGACTTTAGAACGGCTGCCTTTGGCAAAATGGGTGAGTGCCTAAGGAATGCACTAACAAATGGGCAGGAAGGAGGGGTGGAAGAAAAATGGAGATAAATCAAAACTGCCATCATGGAGGCAACAAGCCTTTGTGTGAAACAAATAAAGAAAACAAAACGGAGTAAAAAACCACTATGGTTCTCAAAAGAGGTGGCAGGGAAGGTTAAGGAGAAAAAGGCTGCATTCAAAAAGTATAAGTAATCACAGAAGGAGTATGATAGGGAACTGTATCAATTAAAGCAGAAAGAAATGGGGAAGGCAGTCAGAATAGCAAAGGCCCAAACCAAGGAAAAGATAGCCAACTCAGTTAAGAAGGGGGATAAAACCTTTTATAGGTACATTAGGGGGCATAGAAAGATTAAGGGAGGGATAGTGAAGATTAATAAAGGAGAGGGGTGGTGGGCAGAGGGAGACAGTGAAAAGGCAGAGATACTGAATGAATACTTTTGCTCAGTATTCACAAAAGAAGAAGAAGAGGAGTTACCTAAACCAAACAATAGAAGCACTCTGGTTAGGGGGGTTGACACCAGTCCATTTACAGAAGAAAGAGTCCTGAAAGAACTCCTAAAACTCAAGGTGGACAAAGTAATGGGGCCTGATGGGATTCATCCCAGAATCCTAAAAGAACTAAGGGGGGACCTAGTGACACCGCTGACCACACTTTTTAACAAATCATGAGAAGATGGGGTGGTACCTGAAGACTGGAGGAGGGCAGATGTGATTCCCCTTCACAAAAGTGGGACCAATGCAGAAGCAGGAAACTACAGACCTGCTAATTTGACCTCGGTGGTAGGGAAAATGATAGAATTACTTCTGAAAGAAAGAATTGTTGAGTACCTAGAGGCCAGAGGGGCACAGGACAAAAAGCAGCATGGATTCACAGCGGGAAGATCATGTCAGACAAATCTAATTGATTTATTTGACTGGATGATCAAAGTAATAGACCAGGGAGGGGCTGTGGATATGGCCTACCTAGACTTTAGCAAGGCATTTGACACAGTACCGCACAAAAGATTAATAATCAAGTTAGCCAGCCTGGGAGTGGGTCCCAGGGTGGTAGCATGGGTAGCAAACTGGCTGCACAACAGGACACAGAAGGTAATAGTGAATGGAACTCATTCCAAAGAAAGGGGAGTTACTAGTGAAGTACCTCAGGGCTCAGTACTGGGTCCAGTCCTCTTTAACATCTTTTTAGGTGACATTGCAGAGGGTCTGGAAGGAAAGGTATGCCTCTTTGCAGATGACACAAAGATCTGTAACAGAGTTGATACACAAGGAGGGGTAGAAAGGATGAGAAGGGACTTGGCAAAGTTGGAAGAATGGTCAGATGTATGGCAACTTAGATTCAATGCAAAGAAGTGCAAAGTAATGCACCTGGGAAACAAAAACCCAGGAGAAGAGTACACAATGGCAGGGGAGGTACTAACAACAACAATAATGGAAAGGGACCGGGGGGTAATCATATCAGATGACCTAAAGGTGGGTAAGCAATGTGAAAAGTCAGTAAGGACAGCTGGGGGGATACTGGGATGCACAGGGAGGGGCATCACAAGTAGAAAAAGGGAAGTGGTTATCCCTCTGTACAGACAGTTGGTGAGACCCCATCTGGAGTACTGTGTGCAGTTTTGGAGACCCCATCTATGCAAGGACATAGACAGGATGGAAGCAGTCCAGAGGAGGGCAACTAAAATGGTGCAGGGTCTGCATCAGAAACCATATGAAGAGAGACTGAGAGACCTTAATATGTATACCCTTGATGAAAGGAGGGACAGGGGACATGATAGAAACTTTCAAGTACCTCAAGGGAATCAACAAAGTCCAGGAGGGTAGCATCTTTCAGAAAAAGAGATGTGCAAGAACAAGGGGGCACAATTTAAAGATAGAGGGGGGCGACTCAGGGGTAATGTGAGGAAATTATTTTTCACACAGAGAGTAGTGGATGCATGGAACCGCCTTTCTGGGGAGGTTGTGGGGTCTAAAACAATGGGGGAATTTAAACATGCATGGGACAGATATAAGGCAATTATAGTGGGGGGTTGTAGGAAGTATGCTGTTGGTTAACTAGAACCTGCAGCTTATTCAAAAGGTAGGGAAATGGGCAGACTGGGTGGGCCAAGTGGTCCTTATCTGCCGTCAAAGTCTATGTTTCTATTAACGAACATTTAAACTGCTTAACCTGGAGGCAAGAATAACTTCTACCCCCCAGTGGCATTCAAACAGAGAACCTGCTACTAAACATTTGAATTATTTAAAATACCTTTATTTTAATGCTAGGAGCCTTAATAACAAATTAGATGAGTTACAGGCTTTACTTTCAGTCGATAAGATTGATGTGATTATGGTCACTGAAACTTGGGGTGATGACAATATTAGCTGGGATCCATCTCTTCCTGAGTATATTCTTCATAAATATAACAGACAAAATAGAAAAGGTGGTGGGGGTAGCAATTTTTCTTAATGAATCACTTAAGTCGGTCAATATTTCTGATAAGATCAAGTCTCCGGCTAGTCTCTCTGAGTCCTTGTGCATTAAACTAATCTTAAATAAACATCATCATTTAATTTTAGAAGTGTGCTATCACCCCCCCCCCCCTCGGGTACATCCTCTGATCATCTTGATGATTTAATCTCAGAAATTGAAACTACCTCCATTTTGGGGGATATTATCCTGACAGGGGACTTTAATCTAGATGAAATTGACTGGATCACACAAACTGCTGCCACTGGTTCAGGTAGAAAACTAATTAACATCTGCCAGCATTGTAACGTCACCCAGGGTGTAAATCAGCCAACTAGAGGTAAAAATATTTTGGATCTGGTGCTTCACAGCGAGAGCTTGGCACCAACAAACCTTATCGTGACTACACCTATTGGGAATAGTGACCATTGTTCTATCAGGTTTCAGTTAGAACATATGGTTGTTCTATTAAAAAAGCAACTCTGTATTATATCTGCATGATAAAGCAGATATTTCAAGCATTAAACCAGTTTGGACAATGTAGATTGGGCTTCTATTTTAAATACTGTAGGCATTGGTGATTATTTTTCCTTTTTATATAATAAAATTTCTGACTTAAGAAATGTGTTCATCCCGACCAAACCGAAAAGGATTTCTAAACAACATGTACCTAAATGGATGAATAATTCAATAAAAGCCCTATTAAAAAATAATAAAAGGTATGTTGCATATTTGAAATCACGGCATACTACCGATTGGTGTACATACCGCAATATTCAGAAGAAATGCAAGAAATGCATAAGGAAAGCTAAAAAAACATGGGAACTCAATTTGGCTGTCAATGCAAAGAAGGACCATAGCAAATCTTCCTTTGCTTATATTAACTCTCTTAAAAACCCTACCTGTCAAGTGGCGCCTATCCTGTTTAATGATTCACAAATTTATGATCCTCTGGAAATGGCAAATATATTTAATAGCAATTTTTGTAAAATCTTTTTAGATAAACAGACAGTTGATATAAATATAGATTACTTGGAAGGGAACATTACTATTTCTGCATCCAATGTATATGCAAAATTAATCTCTCTTAAAGGGAAACTTAGTTTATCACTGGATGGTATACCAGGCCATCTTCTGTATTTATTGGCTGATAGTCTGGTATTTCCTCTAAAATTACTCTTTGAATACTGTATAAATTACAACTTTGTGCATCAACTATGGAAAACAGCTTATGTAATCCCAATTCATAAACAGGGACCAAAAAGTTGCTGGGAAAACTATAGACCAATTAGTCTAACTGCTCCTTTGTGTAAAATTTTGGAAAGCCTGATTAAAGATATTATCACTTCTATCTTAGTAACACTAGATGAGGAGCAACACAGTTTTAAAAAGGGACGTAGTTGCCTAAATAACCTACTGTGTTTTTACGAGGATGTCAGTTTGCAGCTCGACAATAAACTCCCATATGATCTAATATATACTGACTTTAGTAATGCTTTCGACCTTCTTCTCCATTGGGCACTATTACAAAAACTTGCCTCCATTAATATTGCTCCTGTTATTGTTAGATGGATATCTAGTTGGTTGATTGGCAGAACTCAGCGGGTCTTGATAAATGGACAATTGCCAAGAACAGGACATATCACTAATGGTGTACCACAGGGCTCGGTTTTGGGCCCTAGCCTTTTTCAATTGTTCATATCGGATATTACAGATAGCTGTCTTTCTAATACCATTAAATATGCTGATGACATCAAAATTGGAGGGTTGTGTTCTACCCCTGAGCAGATTACTACCATTCAAACTGACCTGAATAACATCTCTAAATGGATTAATCTCTGGGGTATGAAACTTAATCATAACAAATGTAAGGTTATGCATTCTGGAGTTTCTAACCCTTTACATCCATGTACCTTGGACAACAAAGTGATGAATAATTTTAGTATAGAGAAAGATTTGGGGGTGTTAGTAACAGTAGATTTTCGGTTTGACTCCCATATTAATGCCATAATGCTGAAAGCTAATAGGGTCATCTGGTCTATTCTGAGAAATATCCAATCAAGGGACAAGAACGTGTTATTGCCCCTATATAGAGCCTATGTTCGTCCGCATCTGGACTTCTCCTCCCTGTTATGGTGCCCTTTTAGGAAGCATGATATTTTACATCTTGAGAAAGTTCAAAGACATTACACTAAATGTGTTAAAGGGTTACAACAAGTTTCATACGACTCTAGATTAACTATATTGAACTTAATGCCTATCACAACGAGACGGTTAAGAGGGGATCTTCTTCTTATGTTCAACGAGATGGTTAAGAGGGGATCTTCTTCTTATGTTTGATATTATGAAAGCCCCATATTTATTGACTAATTTTGGATTGATGTTCAGAGATGATAACTTTAATCTCAGAGGTTACCCACTTCAGTTAAAATTTAGGAAATTTAATTTAATGCCCAGAAAATTCTTTTATACTTTACATATTATAAAACCCTGGAACACTTTACCTATGGAAGTTATTTCTCACAGTTCTAAACTTATGTTTAAATCCCACTTGGACAATTTGATACAATCTGATTTCACTCTTTGTTATTATTAAATGCAAGGAAGCACCTATGGGCCTCACAGCTCTCTGGCTCCTTTTCCAACCTTAGTATGAACCTTAGTATGAACAATAAAGATTACAAATAGGAACAAATATGTACAGGAATACATATCAAGGGTACAATAAAGTAGTCATACATTAAGACAATCAGTTACGTGCACCAGATAGGGGAACAAGCAAGCCTTCATAAATGCCCAGGATATGGAGGAGGGTGCAGCTGGTGCAAGATGTGGTGGCTTGATCCCGGTGATATTACAAAGATGGTAAAAAATGTTCCTGACTACTGCTGATACCTGCTGCTCCAGTGTCAACTTACAGTCCAGAAAGATGCCCAGATTATTTATATATATATATATACTTTTGCTCTCTTGCTGCCTCCAGCTGCTTCCTTCTAACTGACCCACCCTGCCCCGTCACCCCGGAATCACTGGAACTTACCTTTCTGCCCGGTACAGGTGTGGAGCCTACAGGTGTGGAGCCTGTGGAGGGTCAGGCATCATCCTGCAGTTGGAGGGTTTTTACCTCCATTTTCTCCCATTCCCTGCTGGGGTGCACACAGCCAGATGTGTGTGCGCATGGAGGCACATGTACATCAGCAGAAATCCCACAGCACCCTCCCTCCCTTCCTCTGGTACCCTCAGACCTGTACTGCTGGCAGGCCTCCACCTTGGGGCTGTCATTTGGTGGGAGTGCCAGTCCTCCCTCCCTGGAAGAGGAGAGCTGTGCTCCAGACACTTGATCCTCTCCCTTCCTCCCTCCCCAGCTGACCTCTGGCAGCATGCTTGCACCATGAACACGGGTTGCCAGCATGGCAGGAGGTAAGACATGGATGCGTCAACCCTCCATGCCACTGGGCTGGCTGATGCCCAGATTCTTGACCACATCCACAACTTGGAGTGACTGACCTTTTACAGATGGCAAATTCCTACATTTAAGAATCTGTCTCTCAATTTAAATCTAAATCTGTCTCCCTCCAAACAAAACTTTATGTCTTTTCCTGGCAGTTTAAACTCTGCATCTTGTTCTTGTAAGTTTCATCTCCTGTCTTTCACACAGTGTATCAGAACATTGTCATTTTCCTTCATGAGGCCAACCTGAAGAGCACATGTAGTTTTAGCAGCTGCAACAAAATAGGCTGTTCTGTCCCAGAGCTGGTCTCCTGTTGGCAATTCTGTAAACAAGCTTATGGAGGTCAAAATACATCTCAAGGTCAATTACCTGTTTTACAGAAAATTTTTTAATAAACCCCACATAGCTTTCTGCAATCTTTCCAACAATATAAGTAAATACATTTGCAGACCAAGGGATCCTAGTTTCACATAAAGATTCACAGATATTTTTTAATCACAGAGAAGAAAGGCGAAAAAGAAAGAATAGAAACAGCAATGAAGCCATCAACATGGCCAGTTCCCAGGTACCACAAGAAAAATGTTATTGTGCAATCAGACAGGCATGAGACTGACAAGTGGCAAATTGGAGAGGACAAAATAGACAATTGCTTTTAACTCTGTCTGAATAACATATGTGACAGAGTCTTATCCAACGCCGTTGATCATACCCCTCTTTAAGAGGGAACCTGTTTTTTTTAAACAGGTTTCTAAAACCTGCTTTTATTTCTCTTTTATCATTACCTTATTACATATTGCATATGCAGCATTCCTTTTTTCATAACACCTTTTACAGTAAACATTTTAGTTAAGAACACACATATTCAACCTTCTGAATTCTCAGTTCCAGAACCATATCTTAACAGAAAATCGGCACTGGCATTCTCTTTTCCAGATTTGTGTATCACTTTGAATTTAAATGGCTATAGTCCTAGGTGCCACCTTGTGATTCTGGGATTGTTATCCTTCATTTGATTAAGCCAACAGAGAGGACTATGATCTGCTATAATACAAAGTTAGCTCCTAGTAGATAAAACTCAAGTGACTCCATTGCCAATTTTGCAGCAAGGCATTCTTTTTCAATAGTTGAGTACTTTTTCTCTCTGTTGTTCAGTTTCCTACTGATATTCAGAATGGAATGTTCTTTTGCATCTATATTCTGATTCATGACTGCACCACATCCTACCTCTGATGCATAAGCCTGGGACATAAATTGTCTCTCAAAGTCTGGGCTTCTTAAAGCAGAGGCTGAACATAATGCAGCTTTGATGGCCCAAAAAAATCTCATCACATTCTAGGGACCATTTCACATTATTCAGATACTGTTTTTTCATGAGTTCAGTGAGGGGAGTAGCTAACTGGGCAAAGTTGGGTACAAATCTCTGGTAGTAACCAACCATACCTAAAAATGACCTGACATGTTTCTTTGCTTTTAGGGACAGGACTGTTAGCTGCAGCTTCTAGCTTGGAAATATCTGGCTTTACTTCACCATTTCCCAAAATATAACCCAAATATCTGGTTTTCTGCATGCTTAATGTGCACTTGGTAGGACTAATGATCAGACCTGCATTTTTGATAGATTGGAGGTGTTACAGGTGGCTGTTCCAATCTGGACTGTACACCACAACATCATCCCGGTAAGCAGCACAATAACGAGTGTGATGGGCTAGAATTACATCCATGTACCTCTGGAATGTAACGGGTGCACCAAGTAAACCAAACACCATGGTGGTGAAATAACAGACTCCAATGGGAGTGGAAAATTGAGTTTTGTCTCTGGATTCTTTAGCTAGGAGAATTTGCCAGTAACCCTTGGTGAGATAGAGGGTACTAATGTACTTGGTAGTCGCCAATCTGCCCACTAAATCATCTATCCTGGGCATAGGGTAACTGTCAAATACGGACACTTGATTACATTTCCTAAAATCCAAGGCAGATTCTTACACGCTCTTCTTTTTTATTTACAGTCACCACTGGTGATGGTGCACTTCTTGATTCTTCAATGATACCCAACTCCTTCATTTTTTTTGTATTTCATTAACTACGTCTGCTCTTAACCACTCTGGTAATCTGTATGTCTTTTGTCTGATAGGTCAGCATTCTTTATCAGTATTACATGCTTGATCCCTTTTGCTTGAGCTAGCACTGTGTGGTAAAAGTACTTTTAAATGTTATTGCTAAGTTTCTGCGGTTTGTTCTGTGGTTAAGGAGACATTCACTTTTACAGCATCAGAAGTTACAGTTTGTTCCAGTCTGCTGTAAGCTACTGTATATCACTATCTTCTTTAGCAGTTTCTGGTAATACTAGCAAAGCAACCTTTGGTGTTTTTTTCAACACATTTCTTCAGGAGATAGGCATGGTGTATCTTGATAGGATTTTTCCTATCAGGGGTCTCAGTTTCATTGTTAATTGTACCAGTATGTCTAACGACTTTATATGGCCCTTGCACTTCATTAACAGTTTGTTTTCTGTAGTGGGTAACAGGAACAAGACTTTTTCACCTGGCTCAAAAACATGTTCTTTTACTCCATGGTTATACAATAATACATCTTCTGCTGTCTTGGGCCTTCTTCCTGTTTACTGGGGTCAAATTCAATATATTTTGCCAAATTATTTTTCTGTGCACACATATAAGATGTAATAGATTCTTTCTGAGTGGGGCTATCATTCTATGTTTCTTTTATTGCATATAGTGGCCCTTAGGTTGTCTGCCATACAACATATTAAAGTGTGAAAAACCTGTTGATACTTGTGGCACTTCTCTGTAAGCAAAAACCAGGTAACGTAAGTATTGGTCCCATTTCCCTTCACCTTTCACAAACCTTTTTAACATGCGTTTTAGCATTTGATTAAAACACTCAACAAGACTGTCTGTCTGAGTGTGATATGGGGAGGTTCTTATGAACACGATACCTCATAGTGAGTACAGCTCTTCAGCAATGCAGCACCAGAATTATTATCCTGATCCGTAATAATCTCTTTATGTATGCCCATCCTGCTGAAAATGTTGGCAGGCTCTGCTGCCACTTTTGGGCTATGACAGTATGCATTGGAATTGCCTATGGGTATTAGGTTTCATAGTCACATACCACCAAAATGAATGAGTACCCCTTTTTTGTGTAAGAGGCCAACAACATCCATTGTGATTCTCTCAAAAGGCACATTTGTAAAGGGTAGGGACACCAGGGGCACCTTGTCTTTTTTAGTCACTGGGGCTACTTTCTGGCATTCAGCACAAGGTTGGCAATAGATAGCAATATCCTCGTGAATCCCAGGGAATCTGTACAACAATCTGTCTAGGGTGCAGTCCCTCTCCAAGTGACCAGCCATAAGACTATCATGTGCTGCCTGTAACAACTCAGTTTTATATTTCTTTGGTATGACCAGTTTTTCTATCTGTTCCTACATCTGAGGATTAACCCACATTCTGTACAGTGGCCCATTACACTTTTTGAACATTGAGTTCACTCTGTTTTTGTTTCACTCCCAGCTGCTTAAAATAGCTTTGGAGATAAACACTGTTAGTTTCCTCAGAAACAAAATCACAATCAGTTATCCGTTTAGTTTCACCATTTTCATATTTCAGCCCCTTATGTCCATCAGTCTTTTGTTGCCACTGTTTTTTTCAGGCATCTTCTTTCTTTCCTGGACTTCTGGACCTTGAAGCTGGGCTCAAACAAGTCTGAATCAAAGTCACCAAAAAGAAAAATGTCTACAACATCTGATATTTTCTTTGTCTGTGCTGTTTTTATTACAGCTGCTGAAACAGCAGGGTTTGCTCTCTCTGTGATTAACTTAGCAAATCCTGGAAAGTCATTTCCAATAATCAGACGTGCAGGTAACTTAGGTATTACCCCCACTTTCATTTGGTGTGTTACCCCATTAATGTTCAGAGTCACTTGAGAGGTGGGATAGTATTGAGTGTCCCCCTGGATGCAGATGACCCCAGTACCTGGTTCTTTTTCACAGTGTTTTCCCAAAACTTCAACATCAAAAAGGGTCTGTCTGCTTCCCACATCCATAAGTTCCTTCACAGTCTTATCTCCCATCTTGACATCTATAAAATACTTATTCCTGTGTTACCTTGACAACATTGTCAATTGACACTACATTGACATGAAAATGCAGATGGTGACCACGTTGCCTGGCAATCGTGCCACCTGACCTCAATCATGGCAAAGCACCAGAGAACATCCCATCTGTTTGCAGGGGGCTTTGCCCACTGCATTCCCACCATGGGGAGCTTTACCCCCCACACCCCCAGACAAATAATATAATCACCTCCAGATCCAGGGAGGGAGAAACAGTGCAATATCCCTCAAGATGCAAGACAGCAGGTGCTGTAAAATCCCAATCAATGGAATGACTGTTGATCGGGTTGCAGCACCCATATTGCTGTCGCGGTAGGGGTTTCGCTGCGCTGATGGCACACCCCTTATTTTAATGGAAGTTTCTTGCAATATGGCATGGCTTATTACAGTAGTAGCAAATAAAGTCTTTGGGTGCCTATTTGTTACCCCCATCAGAGTGCTTATCTGATCTGGAGTTAAATAGGGAAAAAGAGCAACTTACCATTCCTTAGCTATTACTTTGCTGCTATGGTATCTATCTGGCCATCTGATAGTCCTCAGCCAAAGAAACAGCCTTTTCTGCACTTTCTGGTCAGTTTTCTTTTACCCAAAGCTGCACATCTATAGGAAGGATGTTGATAAATTGCTCTATTACATATATACCGATGATCTGTGGGACTGTTTTGCCCTCTGGCTAGAACCAGTTAATGAGGAGTTCTCTGAGTCAGGTGAAAGCTTCTTAAGGATTGTTGACTGAGTGGTACTTCAGGGACTGGAATCTCTGCCTGTAGCTCTCTCCTGAGATGTCATATCTTTTAAGCATTTCTTTTTTCATAAGGTCATAGTTTTCTGACTGTGCAGTGTTCATATTGCTGTAGGCAAGTTGGGCTTTACTTGTCAGATAAGATACCAGCCTGATTACCCATTGCTGTTTTGCCCATTGGCAGGCTCTAGTGATCCTTTCAAAAGTTGTCAGGTATGCTTCAGTATCATTTGAGGGAACACACCTTTGTAAGTTTAATGTCTTTTAAGTTGTTTTTGTCTTGTAGATCTGTTGGAACTGTACTGGATCCTCCAGCTTTGATAGCTTGCAATGCATCCAGCCATTACTGCTCCAGTCACTGCATCTGTTCTCTTCTCTGTTTCTCACACTCTTTTTGTTGTATAGCCCACCATTTGAAGAAGGCAGACATGCTTTCAGGTTCTGTTCCTGCCTGTTCTTCTTCTTCTTTCATCACTACAGCTAGCTGTACAGTCTGTTTGAAATTTTGTTTCTGCTTTGAGTTTGGCTGTCATTCTTCTGGTAATTACTCCTCCGCTAGCCGTTACAGGATCCATAACTTTCTTCTATGCTTCCCTGTTATCAGCTCTAGTACCCACACACAAAATTCCTGGCATAGAGTATGCACAGCATAAATCCCACTTTGGCTGACACCAAGTGTTGTAGAGGCATGGGCCAGGAAGCATAGGCACACCAAGAGAAGTTATACAATTCACAAGTAGCATTTTATTAATTTCAATGGATCCACAATGGGTCATCAACAAAATATTTGTCGAATAACCCAACCGCAAAATCGGCAGGTCGACTGCATTTTGCAGAAGCAACAAGTGTTTTCTTCGGGGGGCTTCACCCCCAAACCCCACACCCTCCCCACTTAGAATTCTCAACTCTGAGTCAGAGCTGAGTTGGGGGGTGCAGGATCCCCTACAGACAGTGCCAGGTGACAGCGGGTTCCCTACAGCGATGTGGCACTGTTGTTGCTATAGGGGACTCTGCTGTCAACATGTTGAAATCGGGGATGTATACCAATTTCAATAACAATAAAATTAAAGAAAAATTTAAATTGTACAGAATAGCTCTTCATACACCAGTACAAACAAACAAAGAAAGTCCTACAACTGAGAGTCCAAACAAGAAAGAGACCTGGGGGGAGGTAATCATACTGGATGACCTAAAGGTGGCCAGGCAATGTGACAAGGCAGTCGGGAGGGCTAGTGGGATGCTAGGGTACATAAGTAGGGGTATCACTAGTAAGAAGAGGGAGGTGGTGTTGCCCCTGTATAGAATCATGGTAAGACCCCACCTTGAGTACTGTGTCCAATTTTGGAGACCACATCTCAGGATAGTCATAGACAGACTGGAGGCAGTCCAGAAGAGGGCTACCAAAATGGTGCAGGGTCAGCATCAAAAGCCCTATGAAGAGAGGCTAAAGAAGCTCAACATGTACACCCTGGAGAGGAGGAGGGAGGCGAAAATGATAGAGACCTTTAAATACCTCACAGGGACTGATAAGGTACAGGAGGGGGTATTTTGTCAGGGAAAAAGGTGTTCTAGAACAAGGGGACATGCTATGAAGCTGGAGGGATGTAGATTCAGAAGAGATATGAAGAAGTACTTCTTCACAGAAAGGGTGTTGAGTCCTGGAACAGCCTTCCAGTGGAGGTAGTGGGGATGAAAATAGTAGTGGGGTTCACAAATGCCTGGGTAGACCCAAGGGAATCACTGAAGTGAGGAAGTCAGGGGATCTGCAGCAAAAATTAAGATAAAAATGTGCAGACTCAGTGGGCCCAACGGCCCTTATCTACCATCAGTTTCTATGTTTCTCTCTCTCTCTCTCAATTTAAATCTCAGTCTCTTTAGCTCCTTCTAAACAAAACATTGCTCTCTTTTATAAGATGTCTTTTCCTGACAATTTAAACTCAGTAAGCTTCATCTCCTGTCTTTCACAAAATCTATCACAACTTTTTTAATTTATTTGCTGAGACCAGCCTGAAGAACACATCTAGTCTTAACAGGTGCAGCAAAATAGAACATTCTGTCCCAGAGCTGGTTTCCTGTTGACAATTCTGTAAACAAACCTGTGGAGGTCAAAATACATCTCAAGGTCAACCCCCCTATTATAGAGTGTTGCTTTTTTAATAAACCCCAAAAAGCCTTCTGCAATAATTTCAACAATATAAGTATGTACATTTGCAAACCAAAGGATGCCAGTTTCACATAATTCACAGATATTTGTAACCACAGAGAAGCAAAGGGAGAAAGAAAGAATAGAAACAGCAACTGAAGGAAGGGAGATAACAGGAAAATTGTGGGACAATTGGAGTGGCCAGTTCCTAAGTGCCACAAGAAAATTTGATTGTGCAGTCAGACAGGCAACAGACAGATAAGTCACAAAATAGGACAGGACAAAATAGATCCTTGCTTTTAATTCTCTCTGAATAACAAATGGAACAAGGTCTTACCCAAACCTGTCACAAGATAGAGTCGAGTAGCATCTGCATAGCAGTGAAACTCTAATCCATACTGTCTAATGATCTCACCCAAGGGCAACATGTACAGTACATGGCAAACAGCACAGATGCAAAGATTGAGCCTTGTGAAACCCTACAGGACACCACAGTCGACCCAGAGATGTAATTAGCTAGGGCTACCTGCTGCAATCTCCTGGTTATGTAGGACTCAAATCAGCACAAAACTGTACCAGTGAATACCACATACAGTAGTTCCAAAGGTGATCAGTCAGCATACCATGGTCCACTGTGTCCAATTGTTAAATAAGAAAAAAACACAATGCCTATATTTTCAATCTGGCAACAAAAAACCCCAGAGCGGGACCCTGGATGTGAAGTTTGGCAGCTGGCTCAGGATGGTAAACGCAACCAGCTATAAATACTTGGGGGTAATAGTGGATAACAAATTAAAATTTAATAAACACATACAATCAATAGTCAAGAAGACAAATAAAAAAGGGAGCCTTAAGGAGAGTAGCAAATATAACAACTGAGACAAGAAAGAAGATTGTGAGTCACATGATGATTCCTGTGATAGAGTATGGTCTGATAGTATATAGAAACGATAACAAAACTGAACTAAATAAGTTAAATCAACTTTATTATAAACTGGCCAAATTTGCAAAAAGAGTAAACATGGAATACATCACTGTACACTATGAGAAATTAGGCTAGTTGCACCCGGAAGAGAAAATAAGTTATATTTGGTTAACCTGGTGTCATAAACTAATATACCAGATGAAAAACTTGAAACGAGGTATTGCGATTTTCACTTACAAAGTGAAAAAAGGATATAAGCTGAGAAATCATAGTCTAAACATTCCAACTGCTAGATCATATAATAGATACGGGGATGCCATGTCTCAGTATTCTGTGTCCATGTCTTTGAACAAGTTACCTAACAATCTGAAATGCATCTCTTCATATTGTACCTTCCAAAAAGTTTTGAAAAATTACTTAGATTACACTATGTATGTTTTTAAGCAAAAACATTTACTGAAACTACAAAATGTAAGTGATAGAAATTATATGTCATATGTTAAATGTCAAATGTCTGTATGTTTGTATTTTAATATGTTTTATACAGGAGATTGTTGTAAATAGGGTTATACCCTAACAATTATAATACCTGTATAAAAATAAATTTTATTCATTCAAATACCGACAAAAGATCCAAGAGAACCAAGATGGAACAAAGTCTCTGGTCTCTCACCATAAGGATATCATGCATCACTCTAACGAGGGCAGTTACAATACTGTGACAAGATCTAAACCCTGAATGGAGAGGCTCATAGATGATACACCTCTCAAGGTGAGCCTCAAGCAGCGCCATAACTACCATTACGATAACCTTTCCCAGAAAGTGAAGGTTTGAGAGAGGCCTGTAGTTAACCAGACTATTTGGGTCCAGAGATGGCTTCTTACGGAGGGGCTTCACCAACACCCTTTTCAGAGCTGATGGAAAAACACCCTCCCTTAGAGAACACCAATAATCTCAACATGTACTGGCCCTAGCGATTCAAGACTGTCAATAAACAGCCAAGAGGCCCAGGATCCAACAAACAGTAAGTAGGGCACAACAAGCCTGAGATCACGTGGACCACTCTTCTACAATTGTCCAGAACTCAGCCCAGGATGGCAGATCATCAGTGGCCCTCTGAGCTTGGATAATACCAGTCCATGACAGGCCGCTTGAGGCTATCCCAGTTTGAATGGAGGGCACCTTGTCAAGGAAGAATCAACTAAACTCTTCGCACTTCTCTGCAGAAAAGACTCGTTCGGTCCATAGACAGAGTGGATTTATCAATCTGTCTATGTTGCTAAAAAGCTGAGCTGACTGGTTCTTGCTTGCAGCAATAGTCCTTGAAAGAAACTCTGTCTTTTTCATGGTGATTGCTCTCTCATATTCACCATAGTGAGTTCACAGAGCCAATTTGTCCTCCTCAGAGTGGGATTTCCACCAAGAATGCTCCAACTTCCATCCCTTTGTCTTCAAACACCTCAGCTCTACACAATACCGTGGTGAGTTGTGGTGGATGGTCGAGGAATGGATACGGAAGGGTGGCCACAAGAACTGTGTTATAGTGCTCCACAGCTTTGTTGGCTCCCTGAGTACAAGCTGTCATTATACCCGAGATGTCCGGCACCACCTGGAGATTGCAACATCTTCACTGTGGGGGGTATTAAAATGGGGTACCCCACAGAGGAATGACATAGTGTGATAATCCGACCAAATGACCAGATCAACCTTGATTGCACTTTTATTTTTTTATTTATTTATTTAGTTTTTTGTTGACCGGGTAAGTGCACCAGACAAATCCTGCCTATTTTCAGGCACGACCCGGGGAAGGGGATACAGATGAATGCCAACTGACCTTGAACCAGATTAAGTTGTTGGTTGTATTTTTTTAGTGAATGAGGGAAATTTGGCCAGGACACCGGGGAAATTCCCCTACTCTTTTCGATAAGTGCCTTGGGATCTTTAACATCCACCTGAACTACCACCAATCCAGGCAGATGGGATCTCGGTTTAACGTCTCATCCGAAAGACGGCACCTCAGAAGTGCAGCACCCCTCTCATGCTGCACTACAGTGTCAGTACTTGGATATTAACCCAAGTGCCAGATGTGGGAACTGAACCCACAGCCCTCTGATCTCCCGGCCTCAGAGGCGAGTGTGCTACCTACTGAGCCACTGACACTGCACTTATGTCAAGCCCTGATTTGAAAACCAGGTCAAGGGGGTGACCATGCAGATGGTTTGCATAAGCAACTGCCTGGGTGAGGGGCAGTGATGACATCAGCTGAAGGACATTATTAGAACCTTGTCTACTGCTAATAAAACCCACCTGGTCTTTTCCTATTAAGTTTTGTGTTCTGTTACTCAGGGTCTTCACAATTATCTTATAATTACCATTGAGAAGTGAAATAGACCTATAGTTAAGCTATCACCTTGTATCATTTCTGCGAAAGGATTAATTTTCACTTTTTTCATTTGATGTAGAATATGTGCCAGTTTAGATCGAACTAACCAGATGACTAGAATGGCATCCATGGTTAAGGGGAACAGTGGCAGGGTCTCCACAGGGGGAGAGGCTCTTCCCCATACCCGGTGTGGCAGGGTGGCCTGGAGGGTAGAATGGAGCCAGGGGGGCCCTTCACCCAAATTATGGGGCCTGCTTGGAGGAGCAGGTCCTGGGGTGCCGG
This sequence comes from Neoceratodus forsteri, assembly GCA_016271365.2. Classification (NCBI taxonomy): domain Eukaryota; kingdom Metazoa; phylum Chordata; order Ceratodontiformes; family Ceratodontidae; genus Neoceratodus; species Neoceratodus forsteri. Next base: position 111,374,599 of record CM057451.1, read on the forward strand.
CATTAAAGGGCCGGGTGGGTCACAGGTCATAGGACAAGCCTTGGAGAATGGACTCTGGCTGGAGCTTAACACAAGCCCAAGATGTATGAAGAGGGATGTGGGCCTGGGCATGGATACCCCGAGAGGATCAGCAGGAAGCAGAGCAAGCGACCTTGCCACTATCTATGAAGGTGAGTTGTTTCGGAGGGGTCTAGATGGTGGCAGTGCCCAGGGGCTCTCCCATGGCAGGGCAGCCAATAGCAGGGGGCTGGAGTACTGAAGCAGGGCTGGGTTTTGGGGCCCCTGCAGCAGTGGAGCCATACAGAGTAAAGGCTGAGCCAAAAGGAGGGAATGGGTGCCATGAATTTGGGAGCACCAACAAGGTCAGGTTCCTTTTGCCTTTAGCCGAGATTGAGTGGGTTACAGGGCCTGGGTCGAAGGACAAAAATCCTGGTATCCCTTGAGGTTTGAGCCAAGGACCAGGGGCCAGGTGGGGGGAGCAGCACGCTTTTCTGCACCGGAGATAGGGCATTGACCAGTGCCAGAGTGTTTCAGAGCAGGAAACCAGGAATAAGGAGAAAAGGTTTGGCTTACCAGTTCAGACAGCCAAGAGTCTGGGGGTTTCTAAGTCAAGAAGTGCCTTGGGTAAAACATCCAAGAAGTTAGAAGTGGAGAAGCCTTGCTTGCACTGCCTGTAATCCACTGTGTTGCTGCTCTTAAAGTCCAGCCAAAGTGTTTTTGTACAAATGTTCAGATAGCCCCATGGAGCTGCTTTATTTATTAAGATGAAGGATGTGACCCCTACATTGCTGTAGTCATTTGTGGTGCAGGAGCTAAATAAAGAAGCTAGTTGGGAAGAGACTGGTAGCAATGTGTCTTATTAAAGCTGGAAGGAGGACTGAATGAAATGGAATCACCCCGCCCCTTCCCCATGTCTAAATTAATTTCTCATAAGTTTTGATTCCAGATTAATTTACCATCATGCCTTAAATGGGATCGAGGTGCTCTGGGGCTCAAGGCATCAGGAGGTTGCAGCAGGAGATCCTGGTCGAATGTCAGCATTCAGGGAGAACCCAGATTTTCAGCTGGTGAGATGCAGAGTGCATGGGTGAATGAAGTCGCCAGTAAGGTAGGCTCACAATTTTCCTGCCTTGTTTGGGAGTGCACTCGCTCAGGTGTTAGCACTTGATGTAAACCCCTCCTAACACCCCTGGACCATCTGCGATAGAATTTATGTCCCTAGACGGGGGGCCAAGGTGGGGGAGGTTATAGTCATAAAGCAATCTGTTTGAAAAACAGATTGTTGCAGAAGTGATTGTCAGGTTTATACCTGTGAAGTGCCCCCACCATACTTGTTACCCCTAGGCTCCATGTAGTGGGTTATCAAATTTCTTGTTCCATATTAAATCAGTTTTGCACTTTTGATTCTGGAGTGGACAATGAATTTAATTGATTTAAAGTGTGCATGTGTGCCCATTAATGAACATTGCCCCTGCAGCTAGCCTACTGAAACAAAGAAATGTACCTGCCCCTCATCCAGCTAAGCCATCTCGAACAACAGCAGAACCAGGTAATGAACATACTCTAATTCTTGGACTGTGTTTTCATAGTTGCACAGTGCCCCCCTCCCACCAAGATACCATCTGGATACCTCTAGATTTTGGGGGGGGGGCTTGCAAATACAATCAGTGGGATACTATGGGCTGCCAAGTTACAAGGTTTGGCTGAGGACAGTAGTGCAGTTGCTAAACAGTGGTTTAACTAATACAAGTGCTCACGCTAGAGTGGCAGGCAGGGGGGAGACAGGCTTACAGATCAGCAATAGCAGTTGCAAGGGCTGGGGGTGAATGAGGAAAGAAGTTGGGATTTAAACAGATTTATAGAGCCAGAGGATTTTAGAGAGGGGGGCAGGCCATTCCACAGTTTAGAGAAACTGAAAGAGAAACAGGCTTGGCCTAAGGATGTTTTCTTAGGGTAGCACCAGGAGTTTTTTCTGAATTCTCTTGTGGCACATTTTTGTCAACCGAAGAGCATGGCCTGTACACTCGGGGACAGCAAGCCAAGAAGGGCTTTTTTGCCAGTAACCAAGATGCAGTAGTGTAGTCTCAAGTCAAGGTTTCACCAACAAAGGTTAGTATAAAGTATGCAGGAGTGGGAGTCCTACCTTTGGTCAAGTACAAAGCGGCATGCTCTGTTCAACAGACTACTGACCCTGGCCAGCACACTGTCACTGGCAGCACCATAGACCACCAGATCAGAGTCGATTATGCTGACGATGTAGCATCTGGCCAGGAGTTTCTTTATCTCTGGTTGGAAGCTATTCCTATGTCTGCAGAGTAGCCCAAGTCTGGAGTTAGGAGTCTTGATTAAGGTGTCAACATGTGCCGCATAAGATAACCCAGAGTAAAAGGTGATCCCGAGGTACTTGAAGGTATCTGCCTGCTTGGGGGCGGGGGGGGGGCCCTGAGGAAGAAGTAATGTTTAATGGTAGGGAAGATGGGAACTTACTGTGGGTGGCAAAGAGCATAGATTTGGTTTTCTTAGTGTTCATAACAAGCAGATTGGAAGTGAACCAATCCTCGATAGAAGAAAAGTCAGTCTGTAGCCTCTGCTGTAGTTTCCTCAGGCACTTGTCAGTGGAGGTGATTACTGCATTGTCAGCATAGAGAAGGATATTAGTGGACTTACAGGCTGTGGGAAGGTCATTTATAAATAGACAGAAAAGAAGGGGGCCCAGGACTGACTCTGGGGACAACAACAGTAACTGGTCTATATTCGGAGAGAGCACCACAGCATTTTACAGACTGAGTTCAACCCACCAGATAGCTGATACATCATTGGGTAGCATCAGCAGAGAGGCCCAATTTGATTAGTTTCTGGCAAAGTAAGGCAAGGTTGACAAGGTCAAAGGCCTTGGTAAGGTCAATGAATATGGAGCCTGCAACGTCACCTCTGTCCAGTGCACAGTGACACAAATCTGCAAACTCCAGTGGAGCTGCCATTGTGCTGTGCTTTTTTCCTGAAGCCATGCTGCTCCTTGGCCAGGAGCTCATGCTGGTTTAAATATTGAGTGAGCTGGTCATTTACCACACTTTCTAGCATTTTTGAAAGGGGATAGGATTGAGATAGGGTGATAATTTGAGGACAGACTATGGTTACTCCCTTTGAATACAGGGGTTATATGCGCTACTTTCCAGAGCCTTGGTACTTACCCGTGGAGATGGATATGTTAAAGATGATTTGGAGGGGTGGGAACCTCCCTTAGTTCTAATTTAAGGAGCTTTATATCTATATAGTCCGGGCCTATCCTAGTCGTAATTTTGCTTTGGGTAAGGTAGGTGTACATCTCAGCCCAGGTTAATCTTTTAAGATAGAAGTTGGGTTTGTGGGGGAGGTCAGGTGTGTCATCAGCCCCAGCAGTGTGAGAGTTTGGGTCCGGATTGTAGACAAATAGATTGCTAAAAGTTATGTTAAAGGAGTTTGCAATGTTCTTGTCCCCTTCAATTGTAGTGCTGTCTACTGTGATAGAACTGGGAAGAGGTTTCCTTGCATTGCCTAGAATTTCATTAATCCCACTCTGTAGCTGTTTAGGATGGGTGAGGAGGATCTTGTGCCTGTTTTTATGGTAGTTAGCCATGACAGTTTTAATTTGGGTTTTGATAGTGTTCCTGGGCTCTTTGTACTTTTGGAGAAAAGTATGATGACTGTATTCCTTAAACAGGGCACAGGCTCTATCACACTCTCTGGTTAAGGACTTGATTGTGGGGGTAAACCATGCTTGTGAGGTTCCTTTGCTGACAAGGGTCTTGTAAGGGGCAACAATGTCACAGATTCTATTGAACTGGAGTATGAAGTACTTCAGTGCTGCATTTATGTCTCGTGTGTGGAACAGGAAGGCCCAATCAACCTGACACAGGAGGGCATGGAATTGAGGAAGTCTGTGACTGCGGGACAGTTTGACTTTGATAATGGATGGCTCCATAGGGGGTGCTCTAGTTGGCCATTTGCACGTGACTGAGGAGTGATCACTTAGAAAGTCAGGCAGAACTTCTGTAGAGATGATCCTGTCAGGGTGGCTGACTTGTACCCAGTCAAATAGGGTAGCAGTGCCCGTTTTATAGTTGACCTTAGTGAGGGAGGAGACCACTTGGGTTAAGAAGATGTTGGCAAGCTTGTCCTTGTAAGCCTTTTTTTTTACATCCTTTATTGTGGTAGGCCCCAAGGGGCTTAATACATAATTTCCGAACATATAGACCATTCATCTGTTACATAGGTACTTAAGATAAATCTTGTTGACATCACAGTGTGTACTTACACAGTAGCTTTTTACTGAATAAAAGCATAGGATGATCTAGTTAAATTAAACTACAAGATCTCAGAGATCTACCAAATAATACTGCAAATGTTCTTTTCTATTACAACTCAATGGAGATATTAACAGACTGTTCAGTGCACTGAATAAAGTAATACAAAAATGTTTCTTTCATATTTTTTATGAAATCTTGATAAGGGAGAGAGAGAGCGAGAGAGAGGGGAAAGGGGGCCCAATAGTGCCTGGTCAAGCAACTAGATGCAAGTTAGGCTCATACAAGAGCCATCTAGTCCACCTGTTTTGGTATAAGTGGGTTTGTTGGCGAAGGCCGAATGTAATCCTCTCCATTAAGTGAATATTGTCTACTATATCCCTCCAGTCTGCTACGAGGGGGCTCTCTGTGCCCATTTTTTAGAAATGGCCTTCAAAGCAGCTATCGTAAGAACTGACCATAAGTATGTTGCTCTCTTCCCGCACTCTCCTTTGGTCTGAGACCTAGAACCAGATGTTCAGGGCCCAAGGGGGACTGAAACTGGAAAATTTCCTTAAGATGGTGTTCTATATCTGTCCAGTACTCCTTAAGTATCTGACATGTCCAAAAAATATGGGCCTGTGAAGTTGGTGCGAACCCACATCCCCTCCAGCAGTTCGAACCAGCTGTTGGTGCATAGTGCACCACCTGTGCAGGAACATGGAAGTACCTAGCTCTCAGCTTCCAGCCATATTCCCTCCAAAGAGGGGCCCCTGTTGTCCGCCATGTAGTGTGCCACACTCCAGCCCATTGTTTCTCTGGAAGAGTGATCCCCAGGTCTGTTTCCCATTTAAATGTAAGTCTTTCAATGGGTAGAGTCAGATCTAGTAAATACCTTTGATACAATAAGGATATGGCTCTTCTCCCACCCCCTGACGACTAAATGCCACGGAAAGGAGGGTCCACCACCTCCTCCTGCAGCCGGGCATATGTTTTCTGAAGAGTAAGGACATCATCTCTGATCTGGTAGAATTGTAGATTATCTCGTGGGAGAAGCCCAAATGTCTACCTGGCTGCCTCAAAAGAAATAGGGCTATCTGCAGATAAAACCTGATAAGGAGAGTGAAATCCTTTCCTGGCCCACTGCTTGAACCACGAATCTAAGGTGGCAGCTGGGAAGAGAGGGTCATAAGCCCACCATCAAAATTTCCACAGCTGATGTCTTATGGGACCTCAGTTTATTCCTCTCTTCCATCCCTCCAAGACAGTCCTCGTCCCTGTATAACAAGTCTCCAGTAGCCTGACATAATCTTGAAATAAGATGGCAGGAAGAGGAAGCTCAGTCTCAACTGCCAGATCCATTCTTTTCCAATGGGAATCAAAGCCAGGGCTGCCCCACAGGAGTGCCACCCACATTTGGGCTGCAGCCCAGTAGCCCTGTAAGTTAGGGAAAACTACACCACACTGGGCTCGAGGGGCATCTAAAAGGCCTCTACAAATCCTAGGATGGTCTTTAGCCCAGAGAGATCTAAAAAACATGCTCTACCATATATTTACAGTAACTCTTTCTGAGAGACCAGACAGGGTACACATCGAAACAAATAAAGTAACCTAGGTAGGGCATTAATCTTCAATGCCTGTGTCTTAGAGTATATAGATAAGGGCAGAAGGGTCCACCTCTGAACATCCTTCCTTAGCTGGGTGATCAAAGGGGGATAATTGAGTTCCCAAAGCCGGTGGTTGCTAATACCAACCTTAATCCCAAGGTAACTCATCTGATTGAGGTCCCACTTCATGGGTTATCTATTCCGTAAACCCAGGGAAGGGATATAATTACAGCTAAGTATCTCCATTTTAGAGCAGTTCAGTTTATATCTGGAGAGGGAGAAAAATTCCTCCAACTGCTGAAACAAGGCAGGGATAGAAGAGTCAGGTTCTGTAAGGTACACAAGTACGTCGTCGGCATATAAAACCAGTTTATGCTCAAAGCCATTCAGTCTTATTCCCTTTATGTTCCCATTCTCCCTAATAGATTGAGCAAGATGTTCTATGTATAATGCAAAAAGCAATGGTAATAAAGGGCACCCCTGTCTTGTACCTCTGCAGAGTTTCAGAGGTCTAGAAATATGCCCATTTGTTTGAACATAAGCTGTTGGGGAGTGATATAATTTGCTTATTAATTGTGTAAATTCTCTCGGGAACGCAAACCGGGAAAGAGACGCCCCCAAAAAGTTCCAATCAACTCTATCAAATGCTTTTTCCACGTCAAGACTCATTATTAGGGCTGGAATAGCTGAATTGTTAATATAGTCAATAAGGTGAGTTGTGCGTCTCAGGTTATCCTGAGCTTGTCTGCCTGGGACAAATCCATTCTGGTCTAACTGTATGAGGTGGGAAAGATACTGTTGTATTCTTTTAGCCATAATGGATGAAAAAATCTTATAATCAGTGTTCATGAGGGAAATTGGGTGATAAGGAGCACATCTGGAGGGGTCCTTTCCTGGCTTGGGTATCACCAAAATCAATGCTGTGGCCCAGGAGAGTGGAGCCAAGCCCCTGTCCTCCAAGACCTCAGAGAATACTCTTAAAACAAGGGACTGGAGCAGGTCCTTAAAACATTTAAAAAATTCCCCCGGGAGCCCATCTGCCCCAGGGCATTTCCCTGTCTTCAGGGCTCCCACTTCCATTTTAAGTTCCTTTGCCGATATTGGAAGCATCAGCGCTTTAGCATGAACTGGAGATATGGTTGGTAATTTCAGGTTATGTAGGAAAAATTCAGTCTTCTCGTCAGGTGGGGGGGTTTTTTTTTGATATAATTGTTCATAAAATTCCTGAAAAGTCTCAGCTATCTCATTTGTTTTGTATACCACTTTCTGGTGTCCCGGATGCCACAAATTTGTGATTGCGGCCCTAGCTCTTTGTGCTCTCAATCTACTGTCTAGTAATCTAAGTGACCTTGGACCACCCTCGTAATATTTCTGCTTTAAAAATAACAATTTCTGTTCCACCTGGTAATCCAATATTTGCCCCAATTCCCCTTTAAGAGTCTTAAGCTGCTGTGCAACAGCTCTAGAGTATTTCTGTTTTTGCTTTCCCTCCAGTAATTGGATTTGCTCAGTAAGGGTCCTCCGTCTTCTCTCTCTCTCTCTCTCTCTCTCTTCTTCTTCTTACAGCAAGCTGTATAAACTTCCCGGAGAACAGCCTGGTCACGATCCCATAAGGTGGTACATGACATGTCCTGTCCTCATTTTCTGTTAAAAACATTGGTATGTGTCTAAAATTTGATCTTTGACTGCATTGTCCTTAAGCAAGGAGATATTAAGTCTCCAAAGTGTTTCTGAATCCTCCCAGATCTAAACCCATGAAGAGTGGCGTGATCTGAAAGGACAAGTCCCTATCCAAGTATCTTGTACCCTAGAAATCTGGTCTCTTGGTAGCAAGAAGTAGTCCAATCTGGAGTACATATTATATGTGGCAGAAAAGTAGGTGTAGTCCTCTTGTTTCGTGCAACAGTAATGCCAAACATCTAAAATACATAATTCTCCAAGCAACTTATGGACCCTTCTTGCCACCTGATGTGACTTTCTTGGGATCTGGGAAATTGCATCTTGGGCAGGGTTAAAAGTTAAATTTAGGTCTCCTCCACCTACCAAGACTCCCTCCGCCCACTCCTGGAGGAGGAGGAAGAATGATCTATAGTCCCCATAAGGGGTATCTGGTAGGAAATACACACAAGCAAGTGTTATTAATTGCCCCTCAAGTCTGCCCTTCATGAGGGCATATCTACCCTCCTTATCCACCTTTTCTGCCAATTTTTCAAAGTGGCACTTATGTGGAATAAGTACCATAGTACCTCTACGTCTGCCCTTTTTATACGAGGAGGCAGCTACCTCCCTAAACCCCAGCATCAGAAATTTACTGTGCTCTCTCTCTCTCACTCGGAGAAATGTGTTTCCTGTAGAAGCACAAATTCTGCTGCTGACTTTTTAAGCTGAGCCAAGATCTTACTGCGTTTAACTGAACTTGTAAGGCCATTTACATTGTAAGTGCATACCAATGCACCTAAGTTAGCCATTATGTTTAAAACAAAAAGAAATTAAATACCAATTAAGACAGGCTTCCCAAAATCTCCCTCTCAAATTCCCCCTCCCCATCCCCCAAAAACAGTGCAGTATGTCTCCATCTTTTAGCAACTTATTAACTAAATAACAATCATCATTGCCAACTGGGCAAAAACCTTTATGATTTAACGTAAAATGACTTCCTAGGTAGAAGATCCAGGTTTATAGGATCTTTGTCTGAACTCCCTTCCCCACTGTGGAAAGGGAATTAAGAGGGGGGAAATATTTATGCTCTCCAAATGGAGGGCTCCCCCCTAGAGCTGCAAATGGTATACATACTGTATAAAGTATGATGACTGTATTCCTTAAACAGGGCACAGGCTCTATCACGCTCTCTGGTTAAGGATTGGATTGTGGGGGGTAAACCATGCTTGTAAGGTTCCTTTGCTGACAAGGGTCTTGTAAGGGGCAACAATGTCACAGATTCTATTGAACTGGAGTATGAAGTACTCCAGTGCTGCATTTATGTCTCGTGTGTGGAACAGGAAGGCCCAATCAACCTGATGCAGGAGGGCATGGAATTGAGGAAGTCTGTTACTGCCGGACAGTTTGACATTGATAGTGGATGGCTCCATAGGGGGTGCTCTAGTTGGCCATTTGCATGTGACTGGGGAGTGATCACTTAGAAAGTCAGGCAGAACTTCTGTAGAGATGATCCTGTCAGGGTGGCTGACTAGTACCCAGTCAAGTAGGGTAGCAGTGCCCATTTTGTAGTTGACCCTAGTGAGGGAGGAGACCACTTGGGTTAAGAAGATGTTGGCAAGCTTGTCCTTGTAAGCCTTTTTTTTTTTTACATCCTTTACTGTGGTAGGCCCCAAAGGGCTTAATACATAATTCCCGAACATATAGATCATTCATCTGTTACATAGGTACTTAAGATAAATCTCGTTGACATCACAGTGTGTACTTACACAGTAGCTTTTTACTGAATAAAAGCATAGGATGATCTAGTTAAATTAAAATACAAGATCTTAGAGATCTACCAAATAATACTGCAAATGTTCTTTTCTATTACAACTCAATGGAGATATTAACAGACTGTTCAGTGTACTGAATAAAGTAATACAAAAATATGTTTCTTTTCATATTTGTTATGAATTCTTGATAAGGGAGAGAGAGAGGGGGGAATGGGGGCCCAATAGTGCCTGGTTAAGCAACTAGATGCAAGTTAGGCTCATACAAGAGCCATCTAGTCCACCTGTTTTGGTAAAAGTGGGTTTGTTGGCGAATGCCGAATGTAATCCTCTCCATTAAGTGAATATTGTCTACTATATCCCTCCAGTCTGCTACGAGGGGGGAGCTCTCTGTGCCCATTTTTTAGAAATGGCCTTCAAAGCAGCTATCATAAGAACCGACCATAAGTATGTTGCCTCTCTTCCCCGTATCTCCTTTGGTCTGAGACCTAGAACCAGATGTTCAGGGCCCAAGGGGGACTGAAACTGGAAAATTTCCTTAAGATGGTGTTCTATATCTGTCCAGTACTCCTTAAGTATCTGACATGTCCAAAAAATATGGGCCTGTGAAGTTGGTGCGAACCCACATCCCCTCCAGCAGTTCAAACCAGCTGTTGGTGCATAGTGCACCACCTGTGCAGGAACACAGAAGTACCAAGCTCTCAGCTTCCAGCCATATTCCCTCCAAAGAGGGGCCCCTGTTGTCCGCCATGTAGTGTGCCACACTCCAGCCCATTGTTTCTCTGGAAGAGTGATCCCCAGGTCTGTTTTCCATTTAAATTTAAGTCTTTCAATGGGTAGAGTCAGATCTAGTAAATACCTTTGATACAATAAGGATATGGCTCTTCTCCCACCCCCTGACGACTAAATGCCACGGAAAGGAGGGTCCACCACCTCCTCCTGCAGCCAGGCATATGTTTTCTGAAGAGTAAGGACATCATCTCTGATCTGGTAGAATTGTAGATTGTCTCGTGGGAGAAACCCAAATGTCTGCCTGGCTGCCTCAAAAGAAATAGGGCTATCTACAGATAAAACCTGATAAGGAGAGTGAAAACCTTCCCTGGTTCACTGCTTGAACCACGAATCTAAGGTGGCAGCTGGAAAGAGAGGGTCATAAGCCCACCATCGAAATTTCCACAGCTGATGTCTTATGGGACCTCAGTTTATTCCTCTCTTCCATCCCTCCAGGACAGTCCTCGTCCCTGTATAACAAGTCTCCAGTAGCCTGACATAATCTTGAAATAAGATGGCAGGAAGAGGAAGCTCAGTCTCAACTGCCAGATCCATTATTTTCCAATGGGGATCAAAGCCAGGGCTACCCCACAGGAGTGCCACCCGCATTTGGGCTACATCCCAGTAGCCCTGTAAGTTAGGGAAAACTAGACCACACTGGGCTTGAGGGGCATATAAAAGGCCTCTACAAATCCTAGGATGGTCTTTAGCCCAGAGGAATCTAAAAAAACATGCCCTACCATATATTTAACTCTTTCTGAGAGACCAGACAGGGTACACTTTGAAACAAATAAAGTAACCTTGGTAGGGCATTCATCTTCAATGCCTGTGTCTTAGAGTATATAGATAAGGGTAGAAGGGTCCACCTCTGAACATCCTTCCTTAGTTGGGTGATCAAAGAGGGATAATTGAGTTCCCAAAGCTGGTGGTTACTAATACCAATCTTAATCCCAAGGTAACTCATCTGATTGAGGTCCCACTTCATGGGTTATCTATTCCGTAAACCCAGGGAAGGGATATAATTACTGCTATGTATTTCTGTTTTAGAGCAGTTCAGTTTATATCTGGAGAGGGAGGAAAATTCCTCCAACTGCCGAAACAAGGCAGGGATAGAAGAGTCAGGTTCTGTAAGGTACATAAGTAAGTCGTTGGCATATAAAACCAGTTTATGCTCAAAGCCATTCAGTCTTATTCCCTTTATGTTCCCATTCTCCCTAATAGATTGAGCAAGCGGTTCTATGTATAATGCAAAAAGCAATGGTGATAAAGGGCACCCCTGTCTCGTACCTCTGCAGAGTTTCAGAGGTCTAGAAATGTGGCCATTTGTTTGAACATAAGCTGTTGGGGAGTGATATAATTTGCTTATTAATTGTGTAAATTCTCTCAGGAACGCAAACCGGGAAAGAGCCGCCCCAAAAAAGTTCCAATCAATTCTAACAAATGCTTTTTCGACGTCAAGACTCATTATTAGGGCTGGAATAGCTGAATTGTTAATATGGTCAATAAGGTGAGTTGTGCATCTCAGGTTATCCTGAGCTTGTCTGCCTGGGACAAATCCATTCTGGTCTAACTGTATGAGGTGGTTAAGAAACTGTTGTATTCTTTTAGTCATAATGGATGAAAAAATCTTATAATCAGTGTTTAGAAGGGAAATTGGGTGATAAGGAGCATATCTGGAGGAGTCCTTTCCTGGCTTGGGTATCACAGAAATCAATGCTGTGGCCCAGGAGGGTGGAGCCAAGCCCCTGCCCTCCAAGATCTCAGAGAATACTCTCAAAAGAAGGGGCTGGAGCAGGTCCTTAAAACATTTAAAAAATTCCCCCGGGAGCACATGTGTCCCAGGGCATTTCTCTGTCTTCAGGGCTCCCACTTCCATTTTAAGTTCCTCCGCCGATATTGGGAGCATAAGCGCTTTAGCATGAACTGGAGATACGGTTGGTAATTTCAGGTTATGTAGGAAAAATTCAGTCTTCCCGTCAGGTGGGGGGGTTCTTTTTTGATATAATTGTTCATAAAATTCCTGAAAAGTCTCAGCTATCTCATTTGTTTTGTATACCACTTTCTGGTGTCCCGGATGCCACAAATTCGTGACTGTGGCCCTAGCGCTTTGTGCTCTCAATCTACTGATTAGTAATCTAAGTGACCTTGGACCACCCTCGTAATATTTCTGCTTTAAAAATAACAATTTCTGTTCCATCTGGTAATCCAATATTTGGACCATTCCCCTTTAAGAGTCTTAAGCTGCTGTGCAACAACTCTAGAGTATTTCTGTTTTTGCTTTCCCTCCAGTAATTGGATTTGCTCAGTAAGGGTCCTCCATCTTCCTCTCTCTCTCTCTCTCTCTCTCTCTTCTTCCTTACAGCAAGCTGTATAAACTTCCCCTGGAGAACAGCCTTGGCCGTATCCCATAAGGTGGTACATGACATGTCCTGTCCCTCATTTTCTGTTAAAAAACATTGGTATGTGTCTAAAATTTGATCTTTGACTGCCTTGTCCTTAATCAAGGAGATATTAAGTCTCCAAAAAGTGTTTCTTCTGAATCCTCCCAGATCCAAACCCATGAAGAGTGGAGCATGATGTCCTGTGGAGCAGGACAAAGTCCCCTATCCAAGTATCTTGTACCCTAGAAATCTGGTCTCTTGGTAGCAAGAAGTAGTCCAATCTGGAGTACATATTATATGTGGCAGAAAAGTAGGTGTAGTCCTTTTGTTTCGGGCGACAGTAACGCCAAATATCTAAAATACATAACTCTCCAAGCAACTTATGGACCCTTCTTGCCACCTGATGTGACTTTCTTGGGATCTGGGAAGTCGTATCTAGGGCAGGGTTAAAAGTTAAATTTAGGTCTCCTCCACCTACCAAGACTCCCTCCGCCCACTCCTGGAGGAGGAGGAAGAATGATCTATAGTCCTCATAAGGAGTATCCGGTGGGAAATACACCGAAGCAAGTGGTATTAATTGCCCCTCAAGTTTGCCCTTCATGAGGGCATACCTACCCTCCTTATCCACCTTTTCTGCCAATTTTTCAAAGTGGGACTTATATGGAATAAGTACCATAGTACCTCTACGTCTGCCCTTTTTATATGAGGAGGCAGCTACCTCCCTAAACCCCAGCATCAGAAATTTACTGTGCTCTCTCTCTCTCTCTCTCTCTCTCTCTCTCTCTCTCTCACTCAGAGAGATGTGTTTCCTGTAGAAGCACAAATTCTGCTGCTGACTTTTTAAGCTGAGCCACAATCTTACTGCATTTAACTGGACTTGTAAGGCCATTTACACTGTAAGTGCATACCAACGCACCTAAGTTAGCCATTATGTTTAAAACAAAAAGAAATTAAACAATTAAGACAGGTTTCCCAAATCTCACTCTCAAATTCCCCCTTCCCCCAAAACAGTGCAGTATGTCTCCATCTTTTAGCAACTTATTAACTAAATAACAATCATCATTGCCAACTGGGCAAAAACCTTTATGATTTAACATAAAATGACTTCCTAGGTAGAAGATCCAGGTTTATAGGATCTTTGTCTGAACTCCCTTCCCCACTGTGGAAAGGGAATTAAGAGGGGGGAAATATTTATGCCCTCCAAATGGAGGGCTCCCCCCTAGAGCTGCAAATGATGTTAAATATTATTAGCTCCTTGCAGTGGGTGTCAGCAGTTAAGCCAACTACAAAAATCATGAGCCCAAACCGCCCTTGATACTCCTATAGAAAGGACACCCTGCCGATACTGTAAGAGTGTTACTTAATCAGGTTGTTTCTATCACTAACATAAGAAAATGTAGGCCAATTGACTTATGCAATATAAAACGATATGAACATACTCTACTAAATCCTGGTCCCTGGCAAGGGAGTAACAGGGAACGCAGTCACCCCCTGTCAGAGGAACCGTTAAGCAGGTCCCATGAGGAGCTCCCATCCGCTCGCAAGTCCGAGCAGAGAAGCCAAATAAATGTGAATACTGTGTATCAATCAACTGATAGCCCCAGTATTTATGAAGTTAGTAAATTATCAATTTAGTTGTGGGAGACCTGACAAGCACAGCCACAGGCACCTTTAGCAGTTTTTGGGGACCGAACCTCAGCAACACATCCCCAAATTGCCCTGGAGCCAAGCCCCCCAAACGGAAAGAAGGTATCTGCCCATAGTGAGGCCCAGCCCCAAGGACTTCCCGGAGGAGCTTACCAATAAAGGCCCTATAAGTCCCCTGCAATCTAGCTGAAACCTTTGCTCCTTGTGCCCCAATGACCACCACTTAAGTCAGCTCACCCTATTAGTTCTTCCAAAGTATATGGGGGAAGTGTAAAATCTAGGTATGGCTTCTCTACCTGCACCTGGCAGATCCAGTAAGCCCCCAGGCCCACCCAATCCCCCAACGAGGCAGCCGCGCCCTCCCCCCAAACCATCAGACCACGGGCTATGTACTGTAGATACCAAGAGGTATATTTTAACAACAAGTACATCCTGTCATTATAGAATGTGTCCAATTAAACATTCTGTCCTCTGTTTTAAATGAGGCTGTTCTCTGCAACCCTTTAAAGAGTCTGAGACGATTTCAACATGTATCTCCATAGAATCAAGCCTGGAGATATCACTAAAAGCAAGTGAGTAAGGGATACTACGCATGAAAGCGATCAGGTAGTTTGGGAGTTCGCTTCTTCAATCGCAGTGTCCCCTCAATCCTTTTCAAACTCGGCCTGTGTTGGCTCTTTATTCAGCCCTCTCGAGCGTTTTTTACTGCGTAGAGAGTCCCACAAGGTGGAAGCGATCATGTTGCCCTTTGCGCCCTGTCTTTTAGTTTCACTGTAGGCCCAGTCCCTGGTCTCCAACTGCCTGCATTGTGGTAGATTGGCCTCCTCACCCTGGGCCTATATGAACCAAAATCAAGAAGTTTCCCGCTGCTTGCAGATCTGGAAAATTTCTCATACCCTCAGCCAGCTGGACTTTAGGCGTGCTGAGTATGCAACAAAAGCCCTGATGTTCTGCTGCTGTAGTTGTTTAACCACTGTGAGTACTTTTGTCCTTTGGGAGGGCAGCTGTGGTGTAAAATTGTGGTCCAAATACAATCGAGTGTCCCCAAAATGAATCACTTTTTTTGACCATGCCAATTGTAAAATCTCTTCTTTCACTCTATAGTCCAGGAAAGCCAGAACTACTGAGCATGGTTTCACCTTCGGGTCCTGGGGTTTTGGGATCAGGAATCTGTGTGCTCGAATTATGTTAAGAGCTTTGTCTGGAGGGAGATTGAGAATCTCATGAAGAAATGAGTCGATGAAAGCGGTCATTGCACCAGTCTCAGTGCCCTCAGGGAGCCCATGAATCCAGAAGTTATTCCTCCTATTTCTGTTCTCTAGTTCTTCTAGGCATGCTTCAAGTTGTTGGGAGTGATGATGCAAGCCCAGAAGGGCTTTGTTATGTACATCGGTGGTGGTGGTATAATCCGTTGAAGTTTCCTCAATTTCCCCAGCTCGCTTGGTTAATGTAGCAATTTCTGTACATTGATCTGAATCCTTAGCTTCTAATCGCTGGAGTGTCTGGTTAATTTGTTTCAGGGTTTGGCAAAGTTCTCTAGATGTGATCGTGCATTCAGATTCCTCCCGTGCGGCTTCTACGATTTGCCCAGGCGTGAGACTCAGGGATTCCAAGGCCTTCTCGTTGTCGACCGAAGCCGGCATTTTTGAGCTTTTACTTGCTTGGTTCGTAGAATTATCCCTCCATTAATGTTTTGGAGGCATCAGATAATCCGAGATTCTTCTTTTAGTCAACAGGATGGTGGGTTAGGGTTTGGATGCCCGTGGATTGTTACATCGATTGGTTGAGCTCGCTGTTTAGGCTACCATTAGATGGGTGTCCCAACCGGAAATTTCTGTCCTTGTAAGCCTTGCTGCCACTGGAGAGACAATTACAGTTGAAGTCCCCAAGGGTTATTTTTATATGCTGTGGGTTTAACCCGGCCACAGTGTTGACAAAGTTGTCAAAGCTGGGCTAACATTGTTGGGAGGAATATAGGCTACAAGGAGGTTGAGATTTTTCCCACCATTTGTACCCAGTTTTAGATTAATGGCAAGTAATTCATTGTCAGCAGATTCCTGATTGAGGGGAGTCTGCCAGATTTAATGTGAGATGATGTACAGTATGCATCCTCTGCCTTTCTTATAACCCCTGTCTCTTCTGTACAGGATATGAGTTTATGTCAATTTCATTATCAGAGATCCTATTAGTGACCCAGGTTTCAGTAACTGCCACCATGTCAAACTGGGAGTTAGTTACCCACAGTCTGAATTCATCCAGTTTGGACATAAGACCACCTACAGTATGTTGACATGGGCCACCTCCTGGTATCCCCTGAATGATGTCATTGGTGCAATAGGGCCAGGGTTTGGGTGAACATTGCCACCAAGGATTAGATGGAACAGTGGCGCTTTTCTTGCTACAAGGTGGTACTTGGAAATTTTCATAGGAGTCATGCTCTTTTTGCATTTAGCCTTTAGCAGCATGCCACAGGGCAGTTGGAGGAGTTTTGGTGAGGGGTAGCCTGCACATTCAAGGAGGTTAAGGGGGTGCGATGAGGGAGGTGTGAGTTGGTGGCTGCTCTCAAGAGGCTTGAAGTATTTCAGGGGGAGTAGACAGGTTCCCTGAGAGGGATGTAAAGTGATCCCCAAGGGGGTGCAACGATGGGGTTTGTTGGCAGGAACAATATTTGTGGCACATGCATAGCAGCTATAATTAATATACTAAGCACATCAGCTGTCAAGGAGGGGGAAGCCATGCTTGGATTCCACATGGGAGGGGGGGAATAAGGGCTGCCAGCCTAATGATTGGTTATTTATTTGTCCTGGTGAAGTGGGGAAATCACATACTTAATGGGTCCTGAAGCTAGGCAGGGGAGTATGACTGAATGAGCAGGTTTAAACTGCTGCCACTGGTGGGGGCAATGATTAGGGAACAATAGTCATGCTGGAGTGTGAAGAGGTGAATTCTCTAGTTAATTGGAGGCAGGTGCCGGCCCTTGCTGTAAGGAGTGAGATAGGAGGACTGGTGTGTACATAAGTGAAGGCAGTCCCTGGGAGGGAGGGTGAGGGGTTGCTGGGAGGACCATTGCAAAATGGCACCGCACAGTGGCACTGCACCAAAACCACAACCCTGGTCTCCAATGTACCTACACTGCTGCAGGCAGCTGAAGTGGCTCAGTCCCACAGGCTGCAGTGTGGGAGAGGGCAGCAATCTAAGCCCTCATGACCCCTAAGTCCAGTGGTTGGGGCAGGAGCAGGTCTGTGCCCGGGAAGCCAGAGGAGATAAAAATAAGCACAGGGGCTGAGTTAGCTGGTACAAGGACATAGAGCATAACAGTGTCTGAGCCAATCAGTGATGCTCTGCCGACAGAAATATCAGATTACAGTGGACTGCAATGGCTGTTGAAGAAGCTCAGACAGCAAG
This sequence comes from Neoceratodus forsteri, assembly GCA_016271365.2. Classification (NCBI taxonomy): domain Eukaryota; kingdom Metazoa; phylum Chordata; order Ceratodontiformes; family Ceratodontidae; genus Neoceratodus; species Neoceratodus forsteri. The sequence goes on from CM057451.1 coordinate 111,392,100, forward strand.
CAAAGCAGGTAAAAACCTCAGAAATTGCACACAGTAAAGCAGGCATATACAGGTATGCGATAAAATACAGCAAATACACAAGAAGCCAGCAGTAAATCATGAGACAGCAGTGTAGAGCAAAAAGAGCATATGCTGCTGAGAACAGATTGCTACATGCTACATCAGTGGTTTAAAGTTGGCTCCAGAACCACAACCCTGGTCTCCTATGTAGTATGTACCTACACTGCAGCGGGCCGCTGAAGCATCTCGGTTCCACAGGCTGTGGTGTGGGAGAGGGCAGCAATCTGAGCCCTCACAACCCCTAGGTCCATTGGTTGGGGCAGAAGCTGGTCTGGGTCTGGAAAGCACTGCTGCGGGCAGCTGAAGCGGCTCAGTCCCACAGGCTGCAGTGTGGGGGAGGGCAGCAATCTGAGCCCTCATGATCCCTAGATCCGGTGGTTGGGGCAGGAGCTGGTCTCTGTCTAGAAAGCACTGCTGCGGGCAGCTGAAGTGGCTCAGTCCCACAGGCTACGGTGTGGGGGAGGTCAGCAATCTGAGCCCTCATGACCCCTAGGTCCAGTGGTTGGGGCAGGAACTAGCCTGTGCCTGGGAAGCACTTCTGTGGCCGGCTAAGTGGCTTGGTCACACAGGCTGCAGTGTGGGGGACTGTAGCAATCCGAGCCCTCATGACCCCTAGTTCTGGTAGTGGGGGCAGGAGCTGGTCTGTGTTTGTGTCTGTGTCTGAGAAGCACTGCTGTGGGTGGCTGAAGCGGCTAGGTCCCACAGGCTGCGGTAATAATAAATTTGGATGAATGATCATGTAAGATTTTATAGGTTAAAGCTCACAAAACTATAGTGCTGGAGGGGCCAGCCCTGCACACTTTAAGTGCTATGATGAGGTTGCCTTGACAGAACTCTTGGTGTGCTGTAACCTGCTTTTTATTACGTTCTTTATTAATGATAGTTTTTTTTTTTTTTTAAAGCAAAGATACCTCTATGTTTTTTCATGAATATTAGTATTATCTGGATTTATAACCTTGTGCACTACTGGAAATTTTTTGTTTGCTGGATTGTTCATGAAAGGTTATAGATTATTTAAACACTGCATCCACTTACAAAGGTATTGAGGACACCTTTCAACACGTTAGCCATAGGGGGAAATAACACAATACATAGACAAAAAGAAAACAATTAATATTCCAACAGTTACACAGAAACATAGACTTTGACGGCAGATAAGGACCGCTTGGTCCACCTAGTCTGCCCATTTCCCTACCTACTGGATAAGCTGCAGATCCTGGTTAATCAATAACCTATTTTTTCCTACCCCCCACAAGAATTGCCTTATGTCTGTCCCATGCATTCTTGAATTCTCTCACAGTTTTAGACCCCACAACCTCCTCAGAAAGGCTGTTCCATGCGTCCATCACCCTCTATGGAAAAATACTTCCTCACATTGCCCCTGAGCCATCCCCCTATCTTCAAATTGTGTCCCATTGTTCTTTTTCTGAAAGATGCTACCCTCTTGGACTTTGTTGATTCCACTAAGTTACTTAAACGTTTCTATCATGTCCGCACTCTCCCTCCTTTCCTCAAGGGTATACATATTAAGCTCCTTTAGTCTCGCCTCATATGCCTTCTCTTGAAGACCCTGCAACATTTTAGTTGCCCTCCTCTGGACTGCCTCCATCCTGTCTATGTCCTTGCAGAGATGGGGTATCCAGAACTGGATGCAGTATGCTAGATGGGGTCTCACCAACTGCCTGTACAGAGGGATAACAACTTCTTGTTTTCTGCTGGTGATGCCTCTCCCTATACATCCCAGTATCCCCCCAGCCCTCCCTACTGCCTTCTCACATTGCTTGCCAACCTTAAGGTCATCTGATATGATTACCCCCAGGTCCCTTTCCATTTTTGTTGTTACTACCTCCCTCTCCCCCATTGTGTACTCTTCCCCTGGGTTTTTGTTTCCCAGGTGCATTATTTTGCACTTCTTTGCATTGAATCGAAGCTGCCACACTTCTGACCATTCCTCCAACCTTACTAAGTCCCTTCTCATCCTTTCCATACCTCCTTGTGTATCAACCCTGTTGCAGATCTTTGTGTCATCTGCAAAGAGGCATGCTTTTCCTTCCAGTTTATTGCAGCACGGAACTATTTAGGGTTACAGATATTTCAAAAGTTTACATCTGAGACCTTATTACCAGTCCGTCCAGTCGAACATTGAAACCTAAGTAACCCACATGGGAAAAAAACAAAATGACTACAACATTTCGACTGAGCTACACCATAGCAAACTTGTTTTAAACTAATCCCAAAAATAGTAACAAATGCCATGAAAAAACAGATGGCTGAAATTAGTGCTCCCCCATGCACTAGGCTACTCAGAATAAAACACCCAGGCTCCTTATATAGGGTTCCCTGAGAGAACGTATGATCGCAGTTCCAACAGAGTCAAATTATCTAGAAAAGTGATCTTGTAATTCTACAATATAACTTTTAGTAAAGGAACACTTCAGCAGAACACCCCCATTGATACTTCACCTCCAAATACAAAAACAGTAAATATTGGAAAACATGCAAGAGTAGTCCACATTTAATGAGGGGAGGTCGGCATACTAAAAATCTGTATAAGGATCAGGTAGTTCACAGAGGTTAGATGTATAATATTTGAACAGTCCACTCATGGAGGGGGAAGGTTGGCTTTCTTAAATAGCATTAATGCGGTCAAGTGTTTCACACATGGAAGAGGAATCACTGTAGAAAGTTTAGACACAGCCTGTCAATATGCAACGTACATACAAGAAACATAGAAACATAGAAGCTGACGGCAGATTAGGGCAGCAAGGCCCATCCAGTCTGTCCATTTCTTTTTCTACCTTATGAATGTGCCATCAGCCTTTCCTTTGTCAATGGCCTATCTATTCATACTCACCTGTATTGCTCCTTTATGCCTATCCCATGCCTGTTTGAAGCCCTGCACTGTATTCATATCCACCACATGCTGAGGTAGGCTGTTCCATGCATCCACCACCCTTTCTGTGAAAAAGAACCTCCTCACTTTACCCCTTAATTGGCCTCTCTCTGATCTCATGCTGTGTCCTCTTGTCCTGCTATTTTTTTTTTATATTGGAACATGTTAGACTCTTTCACTTGGTTAATGCCCTTAATGTGTTTGAATGTTTCGATCATATCACCTCTGTCCCTTCTTTGCTCTAGAGTATACATATTGAGCTCCGTTAATCTGTCCTCATATGTTTTCTGATGCAGTCCCTACACCATTTTGGTTGCCCCTTCTCTGGACTGCCTCCGTTTGGTTAATGTCCTTGTGAAGGTGTGGCCTCCAGTACTGCATGCAGTACTCCAGATGGGGCCTAACCAGTGTCTTGTAAAGAGGGATTATTACCTCCCTCTTCTAACTTGTGATACCCCTACTAATACACCCTAACATCTCTCTAGCCTTACCTACTGCTTTAGTGGTCTACTTGGGTGATTTCAGGTCATTGGTAATGATGATGCCCAAGTCTCTTTCTTCCCTTGTGACTGCCAGCAACTCCCCTCCCAGTCTATAGGTGGCTTCAGGGTTTCTCTTCCCTATGTGCATGATCTTGCACTTCTTTGCATTAAACCCCAGTTGCCACTCTTCCAGCCATTTGTCTAGTTTATCCAGATCTCTTCTCATTCTGCCCACCCCATCTGGATCATCTACTCTGTTGCAGATCTTGGTGTCATCTGCAAACAGACAAACCTTACCCTCCAGTCCATCTGCAATGTCACTGATGAAGATATTGAAGAGGACTGGCCCCAGGACTGATCCCTGAGGTACCCCACTTGTGACTTGCATCTCTTCTGACTGTATACCGTTTACCACCACTCTCTGTTTTCTGCCCGTCAACCAGTTTGCCACCCAGTTGACCAACTTCTGACCCACCCCAAGCCTACCCTGCTTATTAATTAATCTTCTGTGTGGAACAGTATCGAAAGCGTTGACGAAGTAAAGGTAGGCGACATCAACTGCTCCCCCTAGGTCCACCACTCTGGTTACCCAGTCAAAGAAATCTATGAGATTAGTTTGACAGGACCTTCCTTTTGTAAACCCATGTTGTCTTGGATCCTGTGCCTCTATGGATTCCAGGTGTTGCACTATCCTTTCCTTAAGGAGTGCCTCCATAATCTTGCCCACTACTGAGGTAAGACTGTCTGGTCTGTAGTTCCCTGCCTCCTCCCTGCTACCACTCTTGTGGAGCGGGATCACCTGAGCCCTTCTCCAGTCTTCTGGGACCTCTCCTGTGCTCAGAGACTCACTAAACAGTTCTGATAATTGCTCTGCTAGTTCCACCCTTAGCTCCTTTAGTACCCTGGAAAGTATGCCATCAGGCCCCATTGCCTTGTCCACCCTGAGCTTATCGAGCTCTTGTAGGACCCTTTCTTTTGTGAAGGGACTAGTGCTCACCCCCCCCCCGTGTCCATGGTGCTGAACTGTGGGCCCTGCCCTACCTTCTCTTCAGTAAATACTGAGCAGAAGTATCTGTTTAGGATAGATGCTTTTACATGGTCCTCCTTCTCACATGCCCCCTTATCTCCTTTGATCTTAGCAATACCCACTCTGGACTTTCTCCTTTCACTAATGTATCTATAGAAAGTCTTGTCTCCTTCTTTTACTGTTTGTGCTAGTGTCTACTCAGTTTGGGCCTTTGCCTGCCTTACTGCATTCCCTGCTTCCCTTAGGGAAGTTTGGTATGCCTCCTTATCTTCATCCCACTGCTTTCCCTTATATTTCCTGAAGGCCAGCCTTTTGGCTCTGACCTTTTCTGCTACTGTATTTGAGAACCAAAGTGGTTTCCTTCTTCTTTTGCACTTCCTTTTCTCTCTAACACAATGGGACATTGCTTCAAGTATTGCATCCTTAATGCTAGCCCACTTTGCCTGTACCCCCTCACCTGTATTTCTTTTTGCCAGGGCTAGCTTAACTCTGTTGGCCATCTTATCAAAGTCAGCTCCTCTGAAGTCCGATATTTTTGCCTTGGAATGGGATGATTTAATTGTAGTGGCCAAACTGAACCATACCATATGATGGTCACTGGCCCCCAGGTGAACTTCTACCTGGAGATCTGTGATCCTTTCCTTGTTAGTCAGTACTAGATCTAGGATAGCCCTGTCTCTTGTGGGTTGTTGTACCAGTTGTTTGAGGCCCTCCCCCTGCAGGGAATCCACCATGTGTCTAGTTCTGGCAGATGTTCCTGCTGGTATTGACCATTCTGTATCTGGCATGTTGAAGTCTCCCATTATCAGAACCTTCCCTTTAGCTGTCATGTTTTGTATATCTTCTAAGAGTATTGTGTCTATGTCCTCTCACCGGTCTGGGGGCCTGTAGACAACCCCATTTCTTATGGCTGTCCCATTTCCTGTTTCCAGGGTGACCCACAGTTCTTCTGGCTCCTTATATGTACTCTGAATTTCTGTAGCTTTGATATTTTCATTGACATACAGGGCCACTCCACCACCCTTTTTGCACCTCGGCCTTTTCTGAACAGTACATAGCCAGGTACTAAAGTCTCCCAAGTGTGGTTACTGGTAAACCACGTTTCGTTAATAGCTACCATGTCCAGTTTAGCCTCTGTCATTATTGCATGCAGGTATGGGATCTTGTTTCCCAGACTGCGAGCATTTATGTACATGATTTTCCATTGGCCAGATTTTGGTGTGTTAGTTCTTGGGTGAGGTCTGGCATTCCCCTGTGCATCATATAGGGAGTCGGACCTTTTTCCTTACCTGGTGATGCAAATGAAATGCAAACATGCTGAACTCCTGTTTGACCACTAGCTGAGGGGGGAAGGGTGTTCTTCCCATTCGATGTATGGGGTGCTGCACCCCTCTCCCCATTTGCTAGTTTAAATATTCTGCAAAGACGTCAAACTTCTGCCCCAATGCACTGACTCCCTCCTTAGTCAGATGCAGTCCATCAAATTTAAAGGACTTTCGCTCCCAAAACTGTTGCCAGTTCCCCACAAACGTGTGTCCTTTTTCCTGGCACCAACCCTTGAGCCACATGTTTAGCTCCCCTATCTCCCCTTCCCTGACCTTCTGTCCATCTGCCCCCCTCTCCCAGACTGGCAGGATCTCAGAGAAAGAGATGCCAGATGAAATGGATGATAGTTTGTCACCCAGCCTGGTCAGGTGTTCCTTGGTCTCCACAACTGACTGGCTGGCGAGATCATTAGTCCCTATTTGTATCAGGATGTCAATGTTTTCCCCTGCTTCCTGAACAATTTTAGCAATGCGGTCAGTGTATGTCCATGCTGATGTACCTGGGAGACATCTGACCACTATCTCTGGCTGGAGATGGATATCAACTTCCTGAATCATGGAATCTCCTATGATCAGAAGTTTTTTGGATTTCCTTTTTGCTTTTTTTGTTTTGGTTCCTGTTTTGGGGGAGTTTTGTTGTGCCAGCTCCTGTGCTGCAGTGTCCTGCTCTGCAGTGTCCTCTGCCCCTTTGTTTGATTTCAGAGATAGAGGCAGATACCTGTTTGTAGTTTTTATATGGTTTGTGGAAGTAATAATATGTTGGAGAGCACCGAGTGATGGGGCACCCGATTTGCCCTTCCTAACCACCTGCTAACCTCCCGGACCACTACCCCCTGCGGTCTAGGTGCTTCTGTTGGATGTTGGGGAAATGGAGGGTGGTTCTTATAATATAGTTCCTCTTGAATATGAAATTTGAGTCATGCAATCTCTTCCCATGCTGCCTGGAGCTAAGCCCGAAGATCTTCAGTGGCCCAGCATGTAAGACAGTGTCCTAAATCCTGCAAAACTGCCCTTCTGAAAAGTGTCCCACAGTGCCTGCAGTTAATGATATCCATTCCAGATAATTTGCTGGGTTTATAACCTGGTCAGAGTAAGTAGAAGGAAGAAAATGAAAACAAAAGTTTGATTCTGTGTTTTGTTTGTTTGTTTTTGTATAACTTATTACAACAGGTTAAAATACTAGTGCCTCTGTAAATGAGGTCACCATGTGGATACCTCACTATTCTGACCCTTCCTGCTTTGCCACAGGAAATGTCACGACTGTGCTACCCTATAGAAGGAGTGTAGTGTGGGGTTGTTGGGGATGGGGGTGGGTGGCTGGGCTCTTCTCCTGCCGAAAAAGAAGAACCACGGATGAAAGAACCAAGGAGGTAAGAGCAGAAACAATCAGTCAGCAACAAACAAAGTAACCCTGAAAGCTTATCCTAATGATAGATAAAACTGCAAAACCTGTAAAGCACCACCTGTAATAATTTCATAGAAGATATACCATGTAAGAAACACTTTGCTACAGGGAAAAATAAAGCAGTAACAGAAGATATACCTTGCAAAAGACAATTTGAATCAGAAGATTACAGCAGTAATCTGTTAGCACACGCCTGTAGGCACACCTTGGAATAATGCAGCAGAAGGTATACCCAGCAACAACACTTTGAATCAGAGAAAAATAAAGCAATAAAATGTTAGCAACAAACAGTAACAATCCCTGTGAGTACAAAATAAAAATAACAACACGGTAGTAAATCTGCCTAGCCAAAAGAAGTCTTAATCCTTTCCCTTGCTCTGGTAAGATTCTTTGCTGTGTCCTTTCAAGCAACCTAGAAGGAAAGAGCTCAGGTGAAACTGGGTGCCTTGACCAGCAAACCTAGTTTTCCACCTCCAAAATCCAAAATGGAGAAACCATGCAGGAAGACAGTCAGCACTCATGCACCTCCCTCTGTCTCCGAGTCGGATCTTTCTCTCCCGCATTTTCAAGTTCAGTTCTCTGGACCAGCTTGTTGGCTTCTCGGGGGCCATTGTATAGTCATTGAATAGATAAGAATGCCCATTCCACAGGATTTTCAACTTAGCTGGCATTAGAAGTTGATGTTGTAGCTTACGGGAGTGCAAGGAGCTCTGCACATGATCAAACACCTTCTGATACTGCCTCGTGGCATATGACAGGTCTGGAAATAGTGAGATGTGGGCATCTCCATTCCACAGCTCTCTGTTCCTTCTTGCCAGGGCTAGGATACAATCTCTGACCCCAACCCCACACTGCAAACTATTAAGATGTATGTTTACGGCACTATAACTGCTGGTGTCACCACAAATAATTTTCACTCAAGTTACCAAGGGCTACATCATGCTTGCCTGCTAGTGTACCCCACCCCCACCCCTTGGGAATACCAACTTTCTAGCATACACCACTATTAATGTCCAGCCTCCACATTTTACATTTCGCAGTTACTAAGGAACCCACTGGGAAACAGGTCCGCCAACTTCTCAACAAGTACCTTTGGGAATTTTTGAAATGCCTTATACTGCTACTACTGCTCATCTCGGGTAATATTCACCCAAACCCTGGCCCTCCTTCCCTTAGTTCCACTGGCTGTGGAAGAACAGGTGCACTGTCCCTAGCTAGCATCAACATCTGCAGCCTCTTCTCCAAACTCAAGGCACTAACTGCCTGGGTTACGCAACATCACCCTGACGTCTTATCAGTAGTTGAGACATGGCTGTCACCAAAGATCCCTGATACTGCCATTGCATTGCCAGGATACACTGTCTTCAGCCAAGGCAGACTGACAAAAAAAAGGTGGTGATTGTGCCATATATATGAAAGATTCACTAAAGAGGCATGGACCGTCACTGCCCAGCACTAGGGTCTACATACAGATCCTTGCCACCAGAATAATACCTGGAGCACACAACAAGGTGATAACTGTGGTATCCATTTATATCCCACCAAAGCTTACTGCTGTGGGGCTAAACTCCATCCTTGACTGCATCAAAGATATAGGACACAACTTGGAGACCGCTTGGTGGTTTCATTGTAAACTGGCTCTCTCCCAGTGCAAATAACTACAAGGATGCCTTAGCGGCTGCTAACTTCTCTCAACTGGTCCAGTCACCCACCAGGATAAACTACAGAATGGGTACCAGGACACTATTGGACTGGATACTTACTAACAGACCAGATCATATTACCAGCACTGAAGTCCTCCCAGACTCAATAAACGATCATTCACCCATCATGTGCACTTGATCAAACAAATACATCAAACCAACAGCTATAACCATCTATAGTAAAGTATTAATCCGGGGATATCTGGAACTCCTAAAAAGCCCAACTTCGTCAGAATGACTGGTCACAAATTGACACCATTTCTGACTTGGACACTGCCTTGGATTACTTCATCACACAATTTAATGCAGCCTGTGATGTCCATGCCCCCACAAAAAAAGGAAGGTCAGGGGTAACAATAACCCCTGGACTACATTTGACCTCCTTGAACAAATGAAATCCCATGATCATCTAGGTATCATGCTAGGGCCAAAGGTAATCAAGTAGACATCCAGGCATACAAGACATAGAAACATAGATTTTGATGGCAGATAAGGACCGCTTGGCCCACCTAGTCTGCCCATTTCCCTACCTACAGGATAAGCTGCAGATCCTAGTTAACCAACAGCCTATTTCTTCTTGCCACCCCCCACAAGCATTGCCTTATGTCTGTCCCATGTATTCTTGAATTCTCCCACAGTTTTAGACCCCACAACCTCCTTAGGAAGGCTATTCCATGTGTCCACCACCCTCTGTGTGAAAAAAATACTTCCTCACATTGCCCTTGAACCGCCTCCCCCCTTTAAATTGTGCCCCCTTGTTCTTGCACATCTCTTTTTCTGAAAGATGCTACCCTCTTGGACTTTGTTGATTCCACTGAGGTACTTAAAAGTTTCTATCATGTCCCCTCCTTTCCTCAAGGGTATACATATTAAGCTCCTTTAGTTTCTCCTCATATGGCTTCTCTTGCAGACCCTGCACCATTTTAGTTGTCCTCCTCTGGACTGCCTCTGTCTGTCCTTGTGGAGATGGGGTATCTAGAACTGGACGCAGTACTTTAGATGGGATCTCACCAACTGTCTGTACAGTGGGATAACAACTTCCTGTTTTCTACTGGTGATGCCTCTCCCTATACATCCCAGTATACCCCCAGCCCTCCCTACTGCCTTCTCACATTGCTTGCTAACCTTAAGGTCATTTGATATGATTACTCCCAGGTCCCTTTCCATTTTTTTTGTTGTTACTACCTCCCCCCATTGTGTTATCTTCCCCTGGGTTTTTGTTTCCCAGGTGCATTATTTTGCACTTCTTTGCATTGAATCCAAGCTGCTATACTGCAAGGAATGCCTGCACCAGAGCTATACGGTGTGAAAAAGCAAAGTACTTCCGTGATACCCAAGCCAACTCCTGGAAAGATGGGCATAAATTTTGGAGCAACCTCACTGCAATAACAGGGAAGGACGCTAAAGTGGCCCCACCATGCTCAACCTTGATGGCTCCATAACTCAAGACCCACTTACTATAGCCAATACCTTCAACGCTGCCTTCTCGGACGTCAGTCATGTAATACCCACAAATTTCTTTGATTCCCCATCTGAAGAATGCCTTTCTGCAAAGATTGGAAAATCAAAGCCTTACCCACCATTCTACTTTAAAGCGGTGTCCAAAGGAGATGTCAAGGTATATTCTTAAAGTGCTCGTGAATACTAGACTAAGTGGGACTCACTAGATCTTTAAAACTCATAGCCCTCACCATCGATGAATATTATCCCCACTGATCAAGATTATCAACCATTCCCTCATGCTCTCCCAATTCCCCCTAAAGTGGAAATCGGCGTTGGTGACACCTGTTTACAAAAGCGAGGACAGGACACTGCATGGGAACTATAGCCCCATCTCCATTCTTCCACCTGTTTCCAAACCACTTGAGTGAATTGTGGCAGACCAACTGGTAGACTACCTGGAGAAGTACAAACTGCAATGCCCGCAGCAACACGGTTTCTAAAAAGGGCACAGCACCATCATTGCCCTTCTTGAATTCACAAGCTATATTTATTTATTTATTTATTTATTTATTTATTTATTTATTTGTTTTATTTATTTATTTCAATTCTAGGATTACAATTACCTTTGAGCCCAGGGCTCTTTCACAAAGGTTCCACGTCAAGACATAGGTATCACATGACAATAGACAAAATTGTTACACAAATAAGGGTAAAGGATATCAAATTAATTTCAAACAGACAGGGAGAGGGTAAAGTGGAAAGGAAGAGGACAATAGGGAGGGGTGGTAGAAAGAAATGGGAGGGGCAAGGCGGGAGGTAAGAAAATGAGAAGAGAGGAGAAGTGGGGGGGGTAGGTAAGGATAAGGAGGGGAGTGGGGTGAAGCAGCCAGGAAGGTGGCATTGTCAGGTGCTGTGGAGCGTATGGGGCAGAGGCCAAACTGGGGCAAGTGCATTATGTAAGGAGCTAGATATAGGAAGCACAATAGTGGAGTGGAGTTGCATAGACATTATCCATGACAGTCGCAGATGCTGGAAGCGATCAGGGTGTTTCGGAGCCTTGATTTTAAGGCCCCTAGCCCAGTGGTATTGATAGTATCATTGGCAAGACCAAGAAACCAAGTGGTGGCCTGTATGAATGAACGCTAATAAATGTATTTTGTGCAGCAGCGAGGATAATGGAAAAGTTGTGGCTTTGAATCCTGGTAATTCTGGAGCTGGTTTTTGTTTGAAGGAGGAACAGACCCTGGAGGCAGTTCCCAACTGTAATTTCTTAGCAAACACACAGGTTTGGTACTGAATTCCATTACCAAGTTGAAGCCAGTTAGCTTGTGAGTAGAGGTCACAGGTGTGTGTGAGTCGTTCGGCCCCAGTGATGAGTCAACAGGCCTTGTTTAAGGTGGTAGTAATCCTTCTGAGTGCAGTGGTAGTGGCAGTGCCATAGGTGACAAGACCATAGTCAATTTGGGAGATGATGGAGCTTTGAACTGCAGCAAATAGGGCCTCTTTGGTCAGGTGCCGATGAAGCCAGTAGAGTAAGCCCAGTCTAGTATTCACAGTTTTAGCGACATTGGGTATATGGGTTCCAAAGGACAGGTGCGGGTCTAAGGTGATTCCTAGGTATCTGAAGGAGTCAACCTGCTCCAGGGAGTCCCCAAGGCAGGTGTTTAAGGAGAGTTGGTGGTGTTTGTGCTTGTTTTGGTGGCTGGTGAAAATCATGGTCTTCGTTTTTTTCTGGTTAAGGATTAACTTATGTTCTTTGAACCAGCTTTCAACAGAGGTGAAGCCGTGTTGAAGGGTTTGTTGCAGGTGGCTTGGGTCATGATGAGAGGCAAGAATCACCACGTCATCTGCATAGAGTATGGCTTGCTGAGAGGTGGAGTTGGGGGAGGGAGTTGAGGAACAGGCTGAACAGCAATGGGCCCAGGATGGAGCCTTGGGGGACACCGGAGCGAACCTGTTTAGTGTCGGAGACCACGCCTGATATTTTTACACATTGGGACCTGTTGTCAAGATGGCTATTGAACCATTTTACTGATTCCATGGAGAGACCAATGTTCAGTAGCTGATGAAGCAGGAGGCGGTGGTGGACAGTGTCAAAAGCCTTTGACAGGTCGATGAACGTAGCTCCGGTTAGGCGACCCTGGTCAAGGGAGTTGTGTATGGCTCCAGTAAAACTCAAGAAGTGCCATGGCAGTGCTGTGACCTTTTCTAAGTCCATGTTGCTGCCAGCAAAGGATGTTGTACTTGTCCAGATGATCAGTAAGCTGTTCTGCTACTATTCGTTCCGGGGCCTTAGAGACAGGTGGCAGGATACAGATAGGTCGGTAGTTCACATGGGAGGTCCGGTCACCACCTTTATGGATAGGCATGACAGTCGCTGCCTTCCATTTGTCAGGGAATTGGCTGAGAGAGAGGGAGAGATTAAAGATCCTGGTGAGAGGCCCCAGAACCTCGTCTAGAGTGAGGGACAGAAGTTTGAGGTCCAGTGTGTCAGCACTTGCTCTAGTGTTTTTGATGGCTTTGGAAATGTATTTACTGATGGTACATTTGCTTACTGCTCTGAAGTAGAAAGGGGGACGACTTTTTGGTGATGACTGATGGGTGGGAAGAGGGGGGTCGCTGTCATTGAAAAAGTCAGGAGGGAGGATGCTGCTGAGGTCGGTGAAGGCATCATTAAAGGTGTTGGCTATGACTTTTAGGTCCAGGATAGTATTCCCGTTTACCAATATTCCCCAAGCCGTGGATCAAGCCAACTTGTGGGTGCCACATACATTGACCTTACCAAGGCATTTGATATGGTCAGCCACTCTCTCGCCTTCTTGAACAGCTCATTGAAAAAGGACTATCTAAGGAATCCACAAATTGGTTTTCCAGCTACCTAAGTGATCGCTCACAACAGGTGAGGATTAGTGATACACTGTCAACAAAGCAACCTGTCCTGTCTGACGTACCACAGGGATCTATACTGGGACCCATGCTTTTCAGCATATTCTTGAATGAGCTCCCCGCCTCTTGCTCAGGCCAGATCCTTCTACACGTGAACGACGCGGCACTTTTTTCGAGCAGCACTGATCCTGCCCAGCTAGAAATCCAACTACAGACTAGCTTCATTTCTTTTTTCTTCCAATTGTTTAACCAGGCGAGACACACTAAGCTGAAAGTTTGTTTATAGGTGCAACCTGGGAGCACAGAAAAGTTAAGATACTTACTTAGGATCACACAGTATGCAAGTGGGGGCTGTGGTATTCAAACCCACGTCTCCAGATTTGCAGCTCAGAGCCTTAAACCACTGTGCTATACTGCCTCCCTATGGAAGCTGAGGCCTGGTTTCACTCTCAAAAACTCATCCTCAACTACAAAAAAACCCCAAAAACAATGATTTTTCACAGTTCGGATAACAAGCATTGCACCCAACAACTCACAGTCAGAAATATCTTGGGCGTACCTCTTGAGCAGACTCAATGGTTCAAGTACCTAGGTGTGACTTTGGATGGCACATTATCCTTTACCAACCACATTGATAATGTCGCCAAAACTGTGACTACTCGCATTGGTCTACTTATCAAACACAAAACCTGCCTGACCACTGAATCCCTCACTCTTGCAATACATAGTTCAGTAGTCTCAGTGATTGACTATGGACTTGTGGTCTATGGATCTGCTATGGACACTGCCCTGTGCCGAATCACTGTTGCTCTAAACAAGGCCTGCTGTCTACTTACTGGGACCACTCAGCTGTCACACACCTGTGATATCTATGTGCAGGCAAACTGGCTTCAGCTAATGGGCAGACTCAGATACTAAACCTGCCTAATAGCTAAGAAGACCTCCCTTGGTCTTATGCCCCCAGGGGTCCAGATGCTCCTCAGACTACCCTGCAACACTTGTCAAACCAGAAGCTCCAATATCCAAATGTTCCTAGTACCTCGATGCTGTACAACTCAAGGGCAATGCTCATTTGTGACCAGGACATCAATGTGGCATAACTCGCTCCACTGTGATGTTACCAAAGCTATCACACTGGGTGCCTTCAAACAAAAACTGTGTCAAACCATAGTGGCCAGTACCATATGTGATTGCTTCCTCTAGGAATGGGATTGGCCTGCTCTCCTCTGCCCTGTAATTTCAACAGCACTTATACCCAGCCACCCCAACCTCACTACATCACTCACCCTTTCCTTTCTCTTTTTCTACCTTATCACACTGCTCTTAATACCCCCTTGCTATATCACTACCCCCAGCCTCTTGCCACCCCTCTACCCCCCATCACTTTTCTCCATCTATGACGTATATTCTCCCCCATACTCCTGACAATGCCTCTCGGCAGCTTTCTCCTACTCTGACTGCTCTATCGCTACTACCTCAATTCTTTTGATTTTATTTACCCTAGACCACTGCTTTCCTCCTCAAGGCTTACAGTGTCCAATGCCAGTGTACAATTCTGTCTATATGTAGATGGTCCCCCAATCCTGACAAGGCCTCTCGGCTGCACCAATTTTTCTCTCCTGTGCAACAAGAATGCTAGCCTCATACTGCCATAATCGTCCTACAGCAACTGACCATAAGCCCTTGCAGTGGACTATTTGCACTATAAACTACTTGCACTGTATGCTATTATCTGTATACCACTTGTGTTAGAACTCATTACTTTGTATCTTGTCTTTGTGCCATGATGTAGAACCTATGTAAAAGAACCACTGGCTCAAAAGTATTAATCCCGAGAATTAAATAAATAAATTAAATAAATAAGATGGCTCACGATCCTCCACTGCTAGCTGCTGCCCACCCGTTTGTGATCCAGTAAGCTTTCTCCATTGCAAGGGCAGGGTCCTCATCTGAAGCTGAGCATTTGAGACAGCACTGCAGAAATAAAGTCTAAAGGGGCTTCTTCTTCCTATTGTTCCAGCAGCCTGATCAGATGAGCATTCCTCTCTCGTTTGATTTTCCACTGTCTCTAGCCATTGCCAGAGTAGGGAGTTTTCTTTTATCAACTGCATGCTGGCATCAACGGCTTTCAACACTGAGCTCCATTCTTTGAATCAGTTACTCTGCGTTGTCCATTCTGGCCTCCAGAGTGGAGACTCTGAGTGTAAGTCCATCTAGTTTTTTATCCGTTTCTTGAACTGTTCAGTCCAGCTGTGCGAAGGCTGAATTAACTGTGGTGAGGGACACCTTGGTACCACTGCTCCCTGCGGCTCCATCATGCAGCAGGGACCTTACATCTCGTGCCTTGGTCATCTTCAGTGAAAATAATTCAGTTACAGGAGCTGAGGATTTCTGTTTGCCCATTGCTCATTAGGAGTTACTTGCCAGCAACCCCAAGAAACTAGTAAACTTCAATCAGAAGCAATTAGCTTAGTTATTTTAAGTTTGGACACTCACAACCTCGGGAGCTCTCTAAATATACATCTGCTCCATTCTACTGCTAAGCCATGCCCCCCCAGTCAAGCTATTTTTATCATTAACTTTGGAATGTATTTCTTGTATATTACCTTTTAAGAATATGCACGTCAAACTAACTGCTGTACCTATGAATAAGCTTACAATCATATTGTGGAATGTTTAGGTTCTCTTATTAAAAGAGAGTGAGGGTGCTGCATTTCATGAGGTTTTTTTGAGCAGATATAACCCTACTTTATGAAATACACCTAATACCAGAGGAGGCAGACAATTGCAAAGAATATGGGTGAGGAGGGTTATTCATAACTGCTGCAACAGAAAAAAGCAGAAGGGGGAATTTTATAGAGAAAAATAGCAGCTTCTTATTTGTATATTCTAATTTAGAAGGCAGATGGCTGATGGTTTGGGAAGGGTGGTCTCTAAATGGTAGGGATATGATCATTTGTAGCACCCAGGACCCCCACTGAGAGTTGACCGCAACTTTTCCAGCTGGGGCTTTGGCAAAGAGTAGGCCATCCTAGACCCTACAGGGAGCTATTTTCAGGCAGGTTGTAGCAGAACCTACTAGGAGTGGGTCAGTGTTTGACCTGGTACTCACAAAACTCTCTCTGAGCTCCCTCAGTATCCTTGGGTGTATCCCATTGGTCCCCATGCCTTGTCCACTTTCAGATTTGTGAGCTGCGAGTGCCTTCAGGACTCTCTCCTCTGTAAATTAACTTGTGTCCACCTCCCTTCCTTCGATGCCCTTGACACTTATCTGTGGCCCCTCTCCTTCCCTTTCTTCCATATACACTGAACAAAAGTATTAATTCAGAATAGACCAAAAAGCACTTGAGACTGCAACCAGAAAGTAGGGTTGGTGCAGCGTCCAACAGGTAGCCCACCTCTATAACGCAAACAGACAGAAAACAAAGCACTGTACTCATGACGAAACAATGAATAAATGAATGAACAAGAAAGGAAGTAGGAACTTGTAGTATGCAGTATGACACAGTTGTATACATATGTAGAAATTACTTTTTTAATGCCTTTTTTTACTGCTTTGTAAAACATTCATTTTGAAAAATGTGAATATTGCTTTAAGTTGGAATTTATTTTCATTAGTGAGTGGCTTAATGAATTAACTGATTAAGCATTTTCACTGTTTAAATGGATGTAGCATCTCTGAAAACCACGCCCCCTGACAAAGAGATTAGGGTCTCAAAATGCCTAGGCAAGGTGGGTTCACAGCCCGATTGTGTATGTGCATTTAATAAAATAGGTTTTGGATTATATTTTTCTGTGGATGCTATTCTTTATGACAATTATTTCTCCATGAGTGCAGTGCCTTGTTTTCTTTCTGTTCATTCAGGATGTCTGCTTTTTCCCTGTCCCCTTCCACACACTCCCAGTATTCAGTATTCAAATCATTATCCTAGTACCTACTCTTAGTCCTTGCCTGCTTCCCTGAACGTGAGGAATATATGGTTGCCTATTAGGCCTCCTTGCACATGGGACTCTGCCTTGTATTAAAAGGGAATGTACTTTGTATCGCCTGGTTGTATCAAATATGTTAACTGGTGTTTTCATGTGGCGAGCACTCTTGAGTTGTTGATAGTGTATCCAGTTGTTATTCTGCTACTGTTATGTTGCACTTGGGACAGACTGGTGGCATTGAAGGTGGACAAATCCCCAGGCCCAGATGGCATACACCTAAGAATGCTGAGGGAACTGAAGGAGGAGCTTGCAGATCCATTGGCTGGCTGTTCAGTAGTTCACCAGAGTCAGTTGTGGTATTCCAGGACTGGAGAATGGCGCATGTGGTGCCCCTCCATAAGAGTGATCCCAAGGATGACCCAGGGAATTACAGGCCTGGTCATGTGTAGATTCATGGAGACCATACTTAAGGAAAAGTTGGTTGAGTATCTAGATGAACACAGTTTCCAGGATGTGAGCAGCATGGGTTTATGGGATGGAGGTTGTGTCAAATGAATCTGATTGACTTATTTGACTGGGTCACTAAAACAGTGGACAAGGGCCAAGCTGTGGACATCCTTTACCTTGACTTCAGCAAGGCCTTTGACTCTGTAACCCACAAGAGCATGATCAGGAATTGGTGGATCTCAGAGTTGGAAAGAAGTTGACCAGATGGGTGGAAAACTGGCTGAGGGGCAGGACCCAGAGAGTGGTGATGCGGGGTTAGCTATCTAGGTAGCTTTAAAAACCCACCTTTTTAGTATAGCTTTTAAGGACTTATATTAGTTTTTAACTTTATTGTATTTATTGTTTTGTGAATTTGTACAGGCGCTTTGATTTTAAGAAAAGCGCCTTTTAAAAATAAAGATGAATTGAATTGAATAGCACCAGGGAGGTCACCAGTGGGGGTCCACTGGGTTTGGTGCTAGGACCGGTGCTCTTCGTTGTCTTCATAAATGTTATTGTGGATGATATTAACGGCAAAATATGCCTATTCATGGATGACATAAAACTCTGTGGGAGGGTGGACACAGTAGAAGGGATACAGGTCCTGAAGGAAAATCTGGAAAAACTAGAGAGATTATCTGGATTTGGCAGCTTGGTTCCAATCCAAATAAATGGAAAGTTATACATATTGGAGCCAAGAACCACAGGATGGAATATAGCCTGGGAGGGGTCCGGGTATCTGAATCAGAGGAGGAGAAAGATCTGGGAGTGATGATCACTAATTTATTTATTTTATTTATTTGCTTTTGGTAACCGGGTGAGTGCACTAGGCATAGCAATGCCTATTTTCAGGCACGACCCGGGAGAAGACAGTTTAAAACATACAAAATGAAATATACATGTGACGCAGCACATGAAATTGGTGGAACACAGTGAGGAATGCAGGCAGCTAACAACAACTGGAACAATAAGTTCAAAGAGCAGTTCACATTAGGAATAATTAGGGGAGTGTTACAATGGAGGCAAAACTGGAGAATGCATCTAGATAACATAAACAACTAGAGTTACACGGTGAGTGAAACAGGCATTAGCAACAAAGGTTTGTGCAAAACAAAGTACAGTAAGTGCCTAAATTGAGGGGTGAGATGATAAGAGAGAGAGGTGGAGAGAGAGTGAGGGATGAGGGGAGGAGAGATGGGTAGTATGGGAGGTGGGGAAAAAGACGTAGAGGAGGAAAGTATTATGGTGAGAGAGGGGAGAATGATGAAGTCTAAGGTGGATTAAAGCAGGTGCATTGGCTGATTGTTTGTAGATGTACCCGGTGCCGAGTTTTAAAGCTAGCATGGGTAGGTGCTCTACGAATATTTGGAGGTAGCGAGTTCCAGTATTTTGGGGCCATATGTGCAAAGGCACGTGAGCCCATGTTGGTTTTACATCTGGGAATGTGATAGGGGGCTAGGTCAGCAGATCGGGAGCTCATAGGACAGAGGGCGTGAGTGGACCAGACAGGCGAGATAAAATGGAGTGCCAGTGTGGACTGTGTTGTCAATAAGAGACCCAAAGGATTGGAGCTGATGGCCAGAGGGGCAAGGCCAGTTAAGGTCAGAATAGAGTTGGCAATGGTGTGTGAAGCGAGGGGATGCCGAGGCATACCGGCAGATATTGTTATAGGTGGTGTCCCACTTATGAAGAAGAAGAAGAAGAAGAATCAGCATTTATATAGCGCTTTTCATACATCCAAAGTGCTTTACAAGCAATGCTAGACTGGTAGTGAAGGGAGGATTTAGAGGCAGATAGATACGTGACTGATCCATAAGTCAGGGCGGGGAGTAGAAAGCCTTGAGCCACAGTGAGTCTAGCCGAAGGGGTAACGGCATAGCTGGTACGGTAGGCACCACCTAATCTCGCATTTACAGATTTACAGGTGTTGGTTATGTGTAGGTCAAAGTTAAGGGATTCGTCCAGAGTGATGCCCAGGTATTTGAAGGATTTGGTACTGTTAAGTGAAGAACCATCGGTACAGGTGATTGTTAGGGCATCAGGGTATGTTTTGAGTTTGGTGGGCGATCCAAAGAGCATGGAATGCATCTTACTAATGTTGAGAATGAGTTTATTCTCTATCAGCCACAACTGAATGGACGTGAAGCCTGAGTTAAGAGGTTGGTTGACGTCAAGTGGGTTCCTAGCACTGTGATAAATTACTAGGTCGTCTGCATGGAGGAGGGTTGAGCAGGTTGAAGCAAGCAGCGGGATGTCATTAATGAAAATGGAGAAAAGCAAGGGGCCAAGTATGGAACCCTGGGGCACTCCAACTTGGATGGATGCGGGATCAAAAGAGGCGGAATTGAAGACAATGGTCTGCTTTCTACCAGACAGGTAACTGTCAAACCAGGCAACTACATCAGTAGAGAAGTCAAGGGAGCAAAGTTTAGAAAGAAGGAGGGTATGGTTTACCAGGTCAAAAGCTTTCGTTAAGTCAATGAAGATAGAGCCAGTCAGGAGGCCAGCGTCCTAATGACCGGAAGCACTCCACGCAGTGTAGGAAAAGCAGCAGCAAAGGGAAATAAAATGTTGGGCTGCACTGTCAGAGGGATCAGCAGCAGATGTGAGGAGGTAACACTGCCCTTGTACAGGTCATTAGCGAGGCCACATCAGGAGTACAGTGTGCAATACTCGTGCCCAGATCTTAAAAAGGACATTAACCTGCTGAAGACCGTCCAGAGGAGGGCAACAAAGATGATCATGGCCCAGCAGGGTATAACATATGAGGAGAGGTTGGAGACTCTGAACATGTACTCCTTGGAGGAGAGAGAGAGAGAAAGAGAGGACATGATTGAGATGTTCAAGTATTTGAAAGGAATAAATAGGGTGGATAAGAAGTGTCATTTTAAGCTTAGTGGAAACTGTTAACACCCCAAGATTGCAAGACTACAAGAAATAAATCAACACAAATTAAAATTGTTAATAATGCCTACTTCACCCCTCTACACTGCTATAAAATGTATATTTTATATGCACCCAACAGCATGGATTCAGAAAAGGCCACATATTGGAGGTATGAGAATCCTTTTGTCTTATTGAGAAATTAAGATTAAAGATTAACAATCCTAACTTTATTAGTATTATTTTGGAACAGTATTTTTACACTCTACAAGACCAGAAAAAAATCTTCAAAAAATATTTAAATCTAACTGGATTGTTTTTAAAAGCTTAATTTTTAAATATTGGAAATCTCAAGAACATCTGCAGCCATTTCCCAGAAGTGAGTGGAAGTTCCTATTTCTGCTGAGTCTGTACGATATACAGTACATTTTTTTTTAAATAAGAGCTTCTAAAGTATATATGATCTAGATATTGTATCTTGATCAAAAGAGGTATTTGAGTTGCAGAGATGATGTCTTTTTGAACCACATGTCCACTTTATATTTGTGGAATACAACATAATATAGGTATCTTATACAAAGGTGATATTTGTGGAATGCAGCATAATACAGATATCTTATATAAAGGTGATATTGCTCTCTGCCCTCGCTTCTGCATGAAACGGGCGAACATATCCACCCTCAAACAACTGCGCTGGTGCTCTCTGAAGCTCCTGCTCCTTCTGCTGCTGCTATCCGGGAATATACACCCCAACCCTGGCCTGATAACCACCTGCTCAGACCACAAACTGAGTCAATCTGGGACGCTCACCCTCGCAACTCTCAACGTCTGTAGCCTCCTATCTAAACTCAACGCTTTGCAAATATTCTCTATCCAACACAACCCGATATTATTGCAGTCGTCGAAACCTGGCTTTCTCCCAAAATCCCTGATATGGCAATTTCTCTGTCTGGCTACAATGTGTTCAGACTTGACAGAAGCTCTAAAAGAGACGGTGGCTGTGCAGTATACCTTAAAGAGTCACTCCTTGGCCACCTTATGTGTAAGCCTACCTCGGATACATCCTCACAGATTCTTCCCATCAGAATCCTGCTTGGTGCCACAACAAAACCCTGACTGTTGCTGCTGTATACATACCTCCAAAAGAGCAACTTAAAGGCTTCAACTCGGTCTTGGATCTCATCTGTTCACTACCTCCTGACTCGGAGTCTATACTAATGGGCGATTTCAACATCAATTGGCTGGCACCAGATATAGGGTTTTTCAAGGATGCCATTGCAGCAACCAATCTTGCTCAGTTGGTCGATTCCCCTACCAGGCACAATTACAAAACTGGCACAAGTACCCTTCTAGACTGGGTCCTGACCACCCACCCATCCCGGATCTCTAACGTGTCTGTCCTTCCTGACTCACTAAGCAACCATTCCCCAGTCATCTGCGAATGGTCGAATAGATTCAACATGCCTCCCCCCAAGTTAATCTGCAGCAGAGTCCTTCCACGGGGTCAGCTGAAACACCTTAAATCTCTACTCAGACATCAAGATTGGTCTCCTATCTGCTGTGCAACTGATGTCAGCTCGGCCCTGGACATTTTCATCAACTCCTTCAACGCTGCCTTGTGACTCCATGCCCCCATCAAAAAGTGCAAAGTAAAAGGCTTCTGTAACCCTTGGCTCTCAGCAGAACTCCTAGCACAAATAAAAGCCTGGGACCATCTCTGGCATCGGGCTCGGGCAACAGGTAACCAAGCTGACATACTCAATTACAAACAAGCTCGTAATGAATGTACAAAATCCATCCGCAAGACAAAAAGTATATATTACAACGAAGTACTCACTGACACCTGGGGTAAGGGGAAATCCTTCTGGAGCAATCTTAAAGAAGTCACGGAGAAGTCATCGCAAACCTCTCCTACCATGTTGGACATAGATGGGGACATAACCCTTGACCCAGTTCTATTGCCAACACATTCAATACCGCATTCTCAGACCTCAGTAGTGTTCTCCCAACGGACTTTTTCGAAGGTGATACTCTGCCATCATTCTCCACCACCACCACCCCTCCTGCTAACCACCCCCCATTCTACTTCAAAGCAGTCAGGATGCCTGAAGTCCGCAATTATATCATTAAGGCAATTGCCAGATCCAGGACAAGTGGGGACTCTGTTGACCTTAAGCTACTGTCCCTTACTCTCAATGTAGTCATATCACCTCTAACTATGATCTTCAACCTCTCCCATGGTCAGTTTCCTGACTGCTGGAAATCCGCCACTATCACACCTGTCCACAAGAGTGGGGACACGGCTCTACACGTGAACTATTGCCCTATAGCCATACTACCCCCTCTCTCCAAAGCCCTCGAACCTCGAACGTATAGTAGCTGACCAACTCTCGGAATACCTGGACAAATACAACATCTTGTGCACCCAACAGCATGGATTCAGAAAAGGTCACAGCACTACAACTGCCCTCCTTGAATTCACTGGTGCCATCCACAACTCTCTAGATAATAGTCTCCTCACTGGGGGGGTCTTCATTGACCTGTCCAAGGCTTTTAACACCGTCCACCACCACCTATTAATCACACAATTGCAAATCACTGGACTCTCCCATGAATCCTCTTCCTGGTTCAAGAGCTACCTGGAAAACCACTCTCAACGTGTGAAGGTTGCTGACGTCCACTCTGCAGATAGACCCGTTCACTCTGGAGTCCCCCAAGGTTCCATTCTCGGGCTGCTCTTTTCAGCCTCTTCCTAAATAGTCTCCCAAAATCTTCTCCTCAACATACCCTTCTCTATGTGAGCGATGCTGTCATTTACACCACCCACAAGGACCCCTGCTCCTTCAAAACAATCTATAGCTTGGTTTCTCTGCAATTGAAAACTGGTTTTACAAACATAAATTAGTCCTCAACTATAAAAAAAACAAGTCTATGTTTTTCTGCAGCTCTCACAACAAGCACAGGTCTCAGCCCCTCCAAATCACTAATCACCTGGGTGCTGCCCTCGAACAGGTTCAATCATTCAAATACCTTGGAATCACCATGGACAGTAATCTATCATATGCCACCCACATAGACAATGTCTCAAAAGCTGAAAATACATGCATTGGCCTTCTTTACCGGCATAGGCAATGCCTCACCACAGATGCCCTAAGGATCTCAGTTCAGAGCTCGGTGGTCTCACTAATCGACTATGGCCTGATCATCTATGGCTCGGCTTCTGCCACTGCCCTTAGGCGCGTATCCTTGACCTTAAACAAAGCCTGTAGGCTGATCACTAGATCCCACCTCTCTCCAAAGCCCTCGAACCTCGAACGTATAGTAGCTGACCAACTCTCGGAATACCTGGACAAATACAACATCTTGTGCACCCAACAGCATGGATTCAGAAAAGGTCACAGCACTACAACTGCCCTCCTTGAATTCACTGGTGCCATCCACAACTCTCTAGATAATAGTCTCCTCACTGGGGGGGTCTTCATTGACCTGTCCAAGGCTTTTAACACCGCCCACCACCACCTATTAATCACACAATTGCAAATCACTGGACTCTCCCATGAATCCTCTTCCTGGTTCAAGAGCTACCTGGAAAACCACTCTCAACGTGTGAAGGTTGCTGACGTCCACTCTGCAGAT
This sequence comes from Neoceratodus forsteri, assembly GCA_016271365.2. NCBI lineage: Eukaryota > Metazoa > Chordata > Ceratodontiformes > Ceratodontidae > Neoceratodus > Neoceratodus forsteri. The sequence continues at coordinate 111,416,259 of CM057451.1, forward strand.
AGACCCGTTCACTCTGGAGTCCCCCAAGGTTCCATTCTCGGGCTGCTCTTTTCAGCCTCTTCCTAAATAGTCTCCCAAAATCTTCTCCTCAACATACCCTTCTCTATGTAGACGATGCTGTCATTTACACCACCCACAAGGACCCCCTGCTCCTTCAAAACAATCTATAGCTTGGTTTCTCTGCAATTGAAAACTGGTTTTACAAACATAAATTAGTCCTCAACTATAAAAAAAACAAGTCTATGTTTTTCTGCAGCTCTCACAACAAGCACAGGTCTCAGCCCCTCCAAATCACTAATCACCTGGGTGCTGCCCTCGAACAGGTTCAATCATTCAAATACCTTGGAATCACCATGGACAGTAATCTATCATATGCCACCCACATAGACAATGTCTCAAAAGCTGAAAATACATGCATTGGCCTTCTTTACCGGCATAGGCAATGCCTCACCACAGATGCCCTAAGGATCTCAGTTCAGAGCTCGGTGGTCTCACTAATCGACTATGGCCTGATCATCTACGGCTCGGCTTCTGCCACTGCCCTTAGGCACGTATCCTTGACCTTAAACAAAGCCTGTAGGCTGATCACTAGATCCCACCATCTCACCCACACCTGCGACCAATACACCCAAACCAGATGGCTCCAATTGTCGAGCCAGATCAATTACCAGACCTGCTTAATGGCCAAAAAAATAACACTGGGCCTAGTCCCCACAGGTGTCCAAGCCCTCCTCTGTTTGGCACAGAATCAGCGCCCTACCAGGGGCTCAGAATATCAGCTCCTGCAAATCCCACATTGCTGTACCACCTAGGGGCAAAGATCCTTCGCTCACAGAGCTCCCAGTTGGTTAAATGGCCTCAGCTTCGACCTCTCTTCACTGCCTAAGCTAGGCCCTTTCAAATCTAACCTCCACCTCCTCCTCTCTGCCTGCAGCTCCTGTGATTGTCAACCTTAATCGGCTCCTCTTAATCCAGCACTTATCCCCCCCACTTAACTTCTTTGACATTCCCCTCCCCTTCCTCTACCCCCTTATCCCTTCTTGCACTATTTTGTTTACCTGACTAATGCCACCGGCTACTAATGATTTTGTTGTCCCATCCTAGCTTCTTAATTCTATTTTCTTTCCTCTTCCTATGGCTCCTAATACCATGGTATATGTATGTATGTATGTACGTACCTACCTGCCTGGAAATGACTGTAACCTGCTTTGTTCTCCCTTATTTGAACTTGCATTGTTTCCTTCAAATTGTATTGTTTTCATATTGTCATGTCTTCTACTGTCAGTCAGACAGACATGGAAACTTTGTAAAAGAGCCTTGGCGCAAAGGTATTTGCAATCCTAGATCAAAATAAATAAATAAAATAAAAATATTTGTATGCAGCAATAGTATGTCAATCATGTATTTATATTTTACTAATAATACTTGTGGAACCAGTTGTAGCTGCTTTCTATGTTCCCCTCACCAAAAAAAAAACAAACAAAAGAAACAAAAAAAAGCTTAGTGGAAACTGAAACATGAGGTGACACTGTCTCAGATTGGAGGATCGGAGGTTTAGGAGGGAGGCTAGGAGGCATTTCTTCATGGAGAAGGTGGTGATGAGATGGAATGTGCTTATGGAAGGGGTGGTTTCATTGAAGACTGTGGGCAGAGAGGCTGAGATAGACTTAGGGGGGAAAGTAAAGGTCAAGGAAGCGGCAGATGGAGGGGAAGGGTGGATTGGGGAGGGGGCAGGGTCAGCAGCTTAAGCTGAGGACTCTGTAATATGAGCAGACTAGATAGACCAAATGGCTTTTTCCGCTGACTTCTTCGTAAAAAGGTACAGCATTGCAAATGTCATGGTGGTTAGCCCCCTGGGCACCAGTGATCACTGTATGGTATAGTTCAGCATAAGGAAAGGAGCTGATGTGAAATACACAAAGATGAGGTTCCTGGATTTCAGGAGGGTGGATTTTAAAGAAACGGAAGACTGCTTCAGAAAATGCCTCAAGGGGAGAGAAAGTCAGGGAAGGACAGGGGCAGAGTAGAGGAGAATAAGGGAGGGCATCATTAGAACAAAGCCTATGTGTGAAAGAAGTAAAAAAAAAAAAGTAAGAAAAAAGGAGACCATTATGGTTCACCAGGGTGGTGGCAAAAGCAGTTAAGGAAAAAGGGCAGCTTTCAAAAGGTACAAGAAAAACTCAAAAAGAAGAGGCAGGGAAGTGTACCAGACCAGGCAGAAGGAAGCAGAAAAAGCAGTATGGAGAGCTAAAGCACAGGCAGGGGAAAGGATTGCAAGAGAAGTGAGAAAAGGGGATAAATGTTTTTCCAATACATCAGTGAGAAGAGAAAGGCTGGGGTGGGACAGTGAGGATAAGGATAGTGGAAGGGGGAACTGTGCAGAGGGAGACCAGGAAAAAGCTAAACACAAAATTAGCTGCTCAACCCTTGCTCATTCACAAACTCTAAAAAGGCTTTTATTTATGGTGCTACTGTTTATGGTATGCATATATGAAAACTGAGAACTCAGAGCACACACCCCATCCCCAACAAGGCAAATTTACAAATACACATTTTTTCTGCCTGAATTCACCACTTATTCTATCTCCAATAGAAATGGGGGTATTAGGCCCTGCAGTGCATACCTCACAACTGTCCTGGTTTTTCCAGGACTTCCCGAAATTAGACTCCCTGTCCTGAAGTCCTGTCTTGCTTGCTTCTTTAATGGATTTTTAGAATGCCAGTGATAGCCTAGCAGACCTGTTTGTTTGTTTGTTTGTTTTTTTGCATAAAAATGTTTATTCAAATTTCAAAGCACATGTAACTCACCTACAAATGGGGGTTCCCAAAAAGTCTTCCTTGAGCTTACCTAAATGCTCACTGCCAGGCTGGTGTCCTGCATTTTAGCAGTTTAAATGTGATTACCAGAGCTTGTATAGCCTCTGTGTACTGTCTCTTTAAGAGCTGCCTAATTGCAGCTTAAGTAATCTGAGAGGGTGCTCTGTTGAGCTGTGTTCTGCTTGCTGGAAGCTGTATCCAGCCCAAAACAGACTGCTTCCGAACTTGTCTCCATGCGGTCTGGGCTTTGCCAGACTGGCGCAGCCAGACTACCCACTGCACAGAGAAGCCATCGACAAGAGACCTGCCTGGGGATCAGCCCCCTGCTCCACGCTTAAACAGGAACGACGCCTCTGCAACTTGTGTGCCCTGCTTCTCCTGGCATTCCAGATCAACCACCTGCAGTCTCGATTTTCATCCAGCCTGTGTCCAGTCTTGGGTATTGTGAGTAAATACCAGGGTAGCTCCCTACAACAACAGCTTAATTTGAGTGGGTCATCTGATTGTCTTGTTGTTTCATTTTCTTTATGAACTGAGCCCTCTGGCTCCGGATTACAAATATTATGTACTGTGCATGTTGTGTTTTCCATCACAGGGCCTCAACCAGTTGCAACCCCGGGCAACTGTCCTGGCTAGCCCATCTCTTCTCTACCTGGGTACCCAGAGGTGAACTGTGTGGAGGGACTCAAAGCGCATGCATAACTGCTTGACTAATATAACCTTTAAGCTAATTAACCTGATTTTGCCCCTGCCTTGTTCAAGTCCCCTGAATAAATCAGATCTAACTTTTTCTGCTTGTAATCTGACTGTGGTTCCAGTTTGTGCTCAAAGTACTGTACTGTTGCTATTTGCTGTGCTTAACCTTGTTTTACAGGAGGTCCCCAGGGTCAAGCCAGAGGAACCAGCCCTGGTGGTAAGTGCGAACAGTGTGGGTACTTGTGTGGTGTACCAGGGGTATTGTGAAAGTGATTATTGTACAGTGTTCAGGCCACTAGATGGGAAAGAGGGGGGTTACAGTGTCCCAGAGGGCTGTGCCCAGGTTAGCTTGACCACTACCAACCCTGACCTCCGGGCGGAGGCACCCGTTTCAGAACTCAGGCCCCTTAACCTGCTACTAACCAAGTAGGCAGGGGTAGTAGCCCTTGGGATAGCGCCACCTAGGGGTTACACACACATACAATCACTTACATTTACACACACCATAAATACAATTTAATCTGACCGGTGTCTGATCAGTTTTACAATGCCAGTATCACATTCTGCGATGCTCTCACAAATACAGATTTGTTTAACCATGGTGCCAAACTAGCACCTAAGGTGCCCACGTTAGTAAAGTTATCCTGGCCCCTATACCTCTATCCCATCCCATAGGAGTACACGCTCATGCTGAGAAAGGTCTGCCAGGAAGGGGGCCCATTCTCTAGTAAACTGTTCGAGCCTGTCTTTGACAAGGAGGGTTAGTCTCTCTAAGGCTAATGTGCGTAAAGCAAGTGCTCACCAGCTCTGCACTATAGGAGTTACACAGGATACCCAAGTATTTTGAATACAATGTCTGGCCAGAATCAGCAGGATTCGCACCCATCTCAGTAAAGGCTCCAATTCCCCCTCCACATCTAGCTCCATTCTGAATAGACAAGTTAATGGGCCCAGCGGGATCGCTCTGCCTCACATCCTCCCTATCTCCAGTACCACCGATTTCCAGAATTGTTTCAGAAGGCGACAGGCCCAAAAACAATGCACATAGGTGCCCATCTCCTGTCTACACCTTCCACAGTAAGGTGATGTTGCAGGATGATATTTATGGACAATCACCGGTGGATTATATACCCTATGTATAAATTTGTAAAAAGCTTCTTTAAATTTATTACAGAGGAGGAGGAGTCCCATGTGCATAGTTAGGAGCTCACCCCAGTCTCTCTCACGTATCTGGATGCCCAGATCCCTTTCCCAGAGTCTTTGGGTATTCCCTGAAAGGTCCAGCAAACACTGCCTAGTGTTTTTCACTGCTTTCCCTATAAACCCTTTAACATCCCATCTTGACATTTGCATAAGAACTTCAATTTTCCTTAATTCCACCATCCAAGGTCTTTCCCTTTCCAACCTCATCACATAAGCCCTAACCTGGGAATATCTAAATAAGTGTCCTCCCCTAAATTTAATCTCTGATGTAAATCCAAAAATGAGCACAGCCACCCCCCGCTACATAAATCCTCCAAATTCCTCACACCCTGCTTCTCCCATGTCTTAAATCCAGGCTCCTCCCACCCCGGCAAGAAGTATGGGTTTCCCACAACTGTCACTAAATACGTATCTACAGCCTTCACTCCCCATCGCTTTGATAATCTATCCCAACTGTCCAAGGCTGTCTCCACCAGTGGGTTCCTAGGCTCCTGTCTTCTGTATGCTCCCCAGCCCCACCTCTCCAGATATACAGAAAGACGCGCTGCGCAGTCCCTCTGCTCGAGATCCATCCACCATGCTACTGAGGGCATGTGAATCCAGTCACTAATGTACTTCTGCTGAGCTGCTAAATAATATGCTCCAATGTCCAGGAAATTTAGTCCCCCTTTTCCCGTATCTATCTTAAGGCACTGTAAGCTTATCCTCGGGCGATTCCCTTTCCAAATGAACACGGAGAACAAACTCTCTAACCTCTTAGTATCCTTCCGGGACAATCCCACATGCAGCATCTGTATAACATATACCAACCTGGGGAGGACATTCATCTTAATCAAATGTATCCTTCCCAGCCAAGAGATTGGAAAAGAGATCCATCTTAGGTCAGCATCTATTACCTTAAGCATGGGGCCATAATTAGGCCTATACGGAGAGTCTAGAGACCACCCAATTTTAATTCCCAGATATGTGAAGTGCTCTCCTACTACCTTACAATCCCATCCCTGTTCCCGTCTCGTAGTTCTGGGGAGCCTCATGATCTCAGATTTATCTAAATTTAATTTATATCCCGAAAATCGGGCAAACCTCTCAACCAATTGTAGGAAAATGGGCATAGACTTCCCAGGGTCCATAACAAAAAGCAGAATGTCATCTGCATACATGGTGAGCTTATGTTGCTCCCCTGAAACCCCCAGCACCCCTTGAATTCACTCTTCCTGCCGAATGGCTATTGCCAGAGGTTCCACCACCAGGGAAAAGAGCAATGGGGAGAGTGGACATCCCTGCCTTCTGTCCCTACCCAAACCAAAGCCTTCTGAAAGAGTGCCATTCACCAAGACCTTTGCTCTAGGTGAGCTATGTAAGGCATGCACCCAGCCTCTGAATGCATCCCCAGACCAAACCAGGCCATCGTCTCAAATAGATATTTCCATTCCACCCTGTCAAATACCTTTTCTGCATCCATAGAAATGACACAAGTGTCCTCATTTCTCTTTTCCGCTCCCCAAATCACATTCAGATGTCTCCTCACATTGTGATACGAGAGATGCCCCTTAATGAACCCGGTCTGGTCTGGGTGAATCACGTCAGGCAGCTCCTCTTCCAGATGCCCTGCCAGGACCTTTGTGAATATATTGGCATCGCAATTCAGAAGCGAGATCGGTCGAAAAGATGCACACTCCAAGATATTCTTTCCCACCTTAGGGATCAGACATATTGCTGCATCTGAGATGGTCCACGGGAGCCTCAGAGTCTCCCCTTCTTTCTGTTGGAATGTCTCACACAGTGGCTCAGCCAGTTGCCCTGCCAAAATACTGTAGTGTTCTACTGGGAACCTGTCCGCCCACTTGCCTTCCCGGTTTGCAACCTCTGAATAGCCCGCAATACCTCTTACCTCTTCACAGGGCCATTTAATGCCTCCTTTTGGACCCTCATCAATTTGGGCAGTCGCAGGGTATCAAGAAAAGCTTTACCCTGCTCCCCAGACCCCTGCCCCCCTTCTGTCCAATACAGCTTTTCATAGAAACTGTGGAAACATTCTCTAATCTGCTGGGCGGATTTAGGTAAAACTCCCCTTTTGTCGTTGATGATCGCCTAAATATAGGTTTGGCCCTTCCCTCCCTGCATCAAACGTACTAACAGGGGCCCTGGTTTGTTTCCCCACTCATATAATTTTTTCCTCCCAAAAGTCCATGCTGTTCTAGCCTCCCCACTAAGTAGGGTGTTCAGGGCCTCTCTGGCTGCTTTCAAGCTCTCCCGGACCATTTCATTCCCTCCAATCGCAGCCCTCCTCTCCAACTCTCTCACTTTGGCTTCTTGCTCCACTCTCCTGGCTTGCTTCTGTTTCTTGACTTTGGCTACATACTTTATTATCATCCCCCTCATGTATGCCTTTCCCGCATCCCAGATAGTACCTTTACCAGTGGGCAAGTTTGCATTCGCCGTCATATAGATTCCCCATTGTTCCCTCAAATATTCCTTGAAATCTTTGTCCCCTATCAAGTATGTCAAGAACTTCCAGGGTGGGGGGCCTTCCCTCGGTTTGTTCATCATCAGTGACACTATGACCATAGCGTGGTTGGAGATGTGAATAGGACTATGCCGCGTTGTATGAACTCTTCCATACCAGGTCTGCGGGAGAAACACGTAGTCGATCCGTGACCATGTGCCATGCAGGTTAGAGTAAAAGGTGTACTCTTTGGCCCCTGCATTTGCCTCTCACCAGCCATCTGTCAACTCTAGCGCTACCATTCCCTGATGCCACTGCCTAATTGTTTCATTTTGCCGCCCCCTACTCTGGGAATGATCCAAATAAGGGTCTAGGCTACAGTTCAAATCCCCCCTAGAAACAAGCCTGGAAATTGTTCCTTAATGAGAAGCGAGAGGAATGTGTTGTAAAAAGAGGCCTCAAATATCGCAGGGGCATATATACTACCAAATGTTATCTGTTCTCCCCACAGCTCTCCCACGACAAATACATATCTCCCTCTGATCTGATCTCTTATCACCCATTGTACCTGGAATGGGAGATTCTTATGCAGAAGGACAGTGACCCCCTTTGTATACGCCTTAAATGAGGCTATAAAACATTTCCCCACCCATCCCCTTGTCAATTTCATGTGCTCCGCTGCTGTGAGATGTGTTTCTTGCAATAACACCACTTGAACCCCCTGTCTCTGCATGGCCTTAAGGAGACTCGCCCACTTCACAGGGGTCGTCATCCCTCAAACATTCTAGGAACATACCACAAGATCTTGTCTGTTAACCATTAAAACAGTGTATTCCTATCACAGTTCCCCCCCATGTTAACCATGCCATTGCTTCTTCCAACTCTGAGAAGGTGCGTGAGCACCCCCCCAGCACACCCTATACACCTATCTGGCAATCGCACCTGGCACACCTTTACCTAATGTTTGTGTGTATGCGTGCAAGAACATATATTTAACAAAACAGTAACAATATTCAAAACATCTAAGAAACATTTAATTGTATCCTCCCCAACAATCCAAACACCCAAACTGAACATACCCTCCCCCTCAAGTCCCTTAATCCCTATACTTCACCTTATCCACTCCTTGGTTCCATAGCTTGAAGTCAGCAATCAACATCCCAGCCTCAACACTATCTCCCAACTGTGCTTGAGTGTCATTCAGATACCACTATATAGTTGTAATCTGCCCCCCCCCCAGAGTATACAATGTAATCGCCGCACCATGTTTAGTTCCTGTGCATATAATTTCCCACAGGTGCTCGCCTGCCCGTATCAATTAGGCAGTCCCACCCCCGAAGGGGTCACCCCATGTAGCAACAAGGTGACCACAGGTGCTGCCTCTCTCTCAAGCACCCTAAATCATACTCTGGTACTATATCTCTTCCCCAGCCAGTGCCCGGGCATCATACCACGCGCCCCCCCATTTGCCACCATGCATTTAGTAACAATAAGTCCCAAATCCTGTGGTTCCAACCCTCAGCCATTCACTGAGGTCTGTAGACCACCCCCAGCTATTAACACATGTAACCCCCACCATAGCTCTCTCGGCCATTCACTTTACTAAAACCCTTTGTTTCTGTTGTGGATTAACCCTCAATTCCCTCAGAATGATTATTAGCTTGTTTCAAAGCTACACTATGCACACTTCAGTTCAGAGTCTTTACTGCGCATAAACCATCCACAAGGACCCTGCACCTCCTGTGACCGGAGAGTGGGAAAGGGGTAGAAGAGTCTATGCTGACCTAAAAAGAAAAGCGTTCCTCCTCGTGGAGAGGCAACAGCCCACATCCTCAGCACAAAACCATTTTAACTATTAAAGTTATTAGCAACAGTGAGCCACTTAAAACGGGTCACCCTTTAAGGATAAAAGAACAGATTGTATAACCTTATTGCTCTCCAGATTATGTGCTTCACCCATTTTTCTTGTGCAGGCCCTCCACAAACTTTGCCGCCTTATCTGCCTTCCAGAATGAATATGTCGCTCCCTCATACTTCACCTTGAGAGTCACTGGATAAAGTAGATAGTTTTACACCTTAAGGGACCTGAACGAAGCCATAGATTCATTAAATTTCTTGCACTTGGCCAAGAGTCTCGAAGAGTAGTCCTGCGAGAGAAAAATCCAGTGAGCCTCAAATAGCAGCTGTCCTTTCTCTCGATAAGCACGCAGTGTGACGTAGACAGCCAGTTCTGAGTGCTGTATCATTTTTTTTAAATATAAAATGTATTACTGACTGTCTCTGCTACAAATCTGATGCTCTAGGAGTGACCTCAACCCCCAGGTTTTAGCTGAAAGATGCAAGCCAGGAGAAAATGCTGACAGCATGTGAGTTCACACACACTCAGTTTTTAGAGACAATGTGTTACATGGAAGGCTTTAATCAAGGATCCTGTTTGTCTGAGTTTATTACAGCCATAGTTGCTATATCATATCCATTTTATGACATTGGAGAGGAACCTAGGTTGTTACACAGAGGTGCAAGGTTGTAAATGCTCCTGTGAAGCCTGTGTGAGGGAGGATGCAGCATGGATCAAAAGAGATGTCATTTGAAACATGAGTCATGCTGAGGATTGCAAAATTAATAATGAAAAGACATCCTGCTTTTTTTGTATAAGATACATTTTTTTTATATATAATCTGACAGAGGAGGAGCTAGCTGACCTCACACAAAAAAGGGGTTGGCCAATACAGTATGCTTAAGGAATATTCTGTTTTACTACACAGAGACACATTTTTACCTAGACTCTGACCAGGAAAGATCTTTGGAGCACTTGTCAACAGATATTTTAGAAAGAGAGTCAAATCTAAGTATTGTAAGTAGGAATTGCACTGTTTAAACCTTGTTCTTTTAAAAGATTTGTATGTCTTGTGATATGAGTTCTGAATTTTGTGTTTCACGTATTTTTATCTATCTCTAGTAAAACTCTTTTTAGAACACATTTGGTCTGTCTTTGAATTTCTTTTAGTTGTAAGAAAAGTATTTATGGTTATAGCAGACAGCAGGCATAAGCTTGAATGGTGGTACCAAACTGGAAAGAGAAGCGTTTTAAATCTGAGGTCTTTATTAAAGTTTTTAAAGGTTCATCTCTTTATACCTGGTTAGGTGCCCATAGGCAAAGATATCTGGCCCACCGAAGACAGAAATATCTGAGACTGAGTATGCTAGCAAGAGGTTAACAGTTTGAATCCCTCCAAGACTTGAGACCAAAGGTTGATCCAAACTCACAAAACAGACAAGAGGGTTACCTTGTTCTGTTAAACTGTTCACAAGACTGCGCTCGGAGGTTGGCACTTTGGGAGTAGAGGGCCTGACCAGCTGAGTGGGTTTGTGACACGCAGCATCTTTTCACGGTTCCGGTAATTGTGAAACCGCATGATGACTTGGCGGGGCAGCTGCCGCGTGGGTGGCCTGGGCATAACAGCCCCGTTGTGCACACTCCAGCTTCAGCTTGCCATTCTTCTTTTCTATGTTGAGCAGCTTATGTTTCTGCGCAGAAATCTAAGGCATTCCCTCCTTCCATCCCTTATGGTAGGCCACGCAAGCGGAGGTTTAAACGGTGATGGTAGTTCTCTTGGTAGTCCGCCGCCTTCTTCATGTCCTCCAGTTCCTTTTGCAGGGCCAGAATTTGCCCCGGGACCTCCTGTAACTCATCCTCCATCCTCGAAAGGCGTTCCTCCGCCTCCGATAGACATGTCCCCTGAGCAGGCTGTTGAGTTAGGACCTCCTGCAGCCTGTCATCTATGTGGGTCTCTAACTTGCACAGTCGGGGCTCCAGTGCAACCAGCACCTGGCCTGTTAACTTGCACCCCAGGGCACTCACCTCGGCGGCTGACAGAGATACCACATGATGGCTTTCGAACTGAGCACAGGCTGCTCCTTTCTTCGCAGTTTTAACGGTCACACATTGGCTTTTACCGGGACCCGATGAGAGATATTCGTCCATACTGGGGTACTGCACAGTCTGTGTACCAGAGTAACCATAAGTGTGAGTGATTTATCACTATTTTATCTCTAATTTACTCCAGCGAGGAGGAGCAAGGTGCAGACACGTCTTTCCACTTCAAGTGCTCATTAGCGCCCCCAGCAGACCTGTTTAACTACCAGCAGAATTAGAAAGTGTAGGAATTCTGGACTGATATAGCAGTCAACAACACAGCAAGGGTTAAACTGGCCCAAGCAGGCAAGAGCAGTTTGTAGGAGACACCCCTCCCCCAGCATTCCTCAGGCTCATCTGTTTCTCTAATGAGACTACTGAGAGAGAGAGAGAGAGACACACACACACATACACTGTATTTTAATACTGTACAGTATATTTCTGTTCAGTTAAGTCTGGAAATTAATAACACTGTATCCTTAAAAGCCTGGAAATTAACTAAACACAGGATCTTAAAAAAATTATTTCTCTAGCAGTGCCAATCTTCCACTTTAGTTTCAAGTAAGTAAATGAAGAGAAATGACAACAGAAAGATGCAAAACATTTGTCTGTGTTTTGTTATTGTGCCATTTGGTAGTATGCAACTGAATTTGACATTTAAAAAGCACAAACTAAAGATACTTTACGTACAGTATGTACAGTACTACATCATGTGATGTACATGTCATGCGATGGCGTGGCATCACGCTGAATAAAATATGGTGTCCCTGATTTTGGTAATTTGTCCTTGATTTTTGGGGGGGAGTGTCCCTGATTTTGGTCTTAACAGGTTGAGAGGTATACCGCTGTGAAGTTACTAGGCTACCAGACATAAAGATAGACTACCTATCTGCTGGATAGGCATCAGGAAACCTTAGAGATTAGGAAAGGGAAGGTAAAGCAGAAGATAAAGTAGGATCCGTGGTATCTCAGTAGGGAAAATGGACACACTAGAGGGGCCAAGCACTCCTCATTTGTTATCAATTTCTATGTTTCTGTGGGTCCCTACTCTAAAATGCATCTGCCTGAATTGGCTTCCTTTATAAGGAAGAAAATTAACTGGCTATACAAGTTCAACATGCCACACGCCTTTTGATGGGGGTACAGATGCCACACCCTGCATTTGAAAGAGGTGGATTACATTAAGTATTTAGTGTACTGAAAAGAGCTGTGAGAAATGGAGGAAATGACTCGCGGTGTTTGATCGAGTAACCAGTATACAACTTTTTGTCTTCCACAGAGTTCTGTACTTCCTGCAGGCACTGCCAATTAAATTCCCATCCAAATTTTTCAAACACTTGAATAGCATACTCCACTCTTTTCTGTGGAGGGGCAGAGCGGCACATATCAGAACATCTTTACTACAGGAGCCACGGGGGGGGCGGTATGTACTTAACATGTTGCTTTACTATTAGGTGGCCTGGTTACCGTTCCTTGACTGAAGTACAGGTGACTGCAGCCCTCAGTGGAAGCAGATGGAGGGGGGCATCGCTGGAAGGAAAGGCCTTGTTAGATGTGGTGTGCCTGAGTCAGGGTGGGTCCATATGCCCATTCATATGGCTGAAAATGCAAATCCCTTCTGCAGGGTAACAGAGCAAATCTTGAGTATATAAACTTATTAATCATCCCAGAAACTTGTCCCCCATGGCTTATTTATTTGTTTATTTAGTTTATGTTGACTGGGAAAGAGGACTAGAAACATAGACTCTGACGGCAGATGCGGACCGCTTGGCCCACCCAGTCTTCCCATTTCCCTACCTAACGGATAAGCTGCAGATCCTAGTTAACCAACAGCCTATTTCTTCCTACTCCCCACCAGAATTGCGTTATGTCTATCCCATGCATTCTTGAATTTGCCCACTGTTTTTGACCCCACGACCTCCTCAGGAAGGCCGTTCCATGTGTCCACTACCCTCTCTGTGAAAAACTACTTCCTCACATTGCCCTTAAGCCGTCCCCCCTCTATCTTCAAAGACTGGACAATTCTTTACCTGTTTTCAGCCTCGTCCCAGAGAGGGGGAATACAGGTGGATGCAACTGAAATTGAACCAGATTTTATTTAACCAGTGCATTCAAGGACCAAAGAGGGTACATGATATTTGTGCACCAGGGGTTCCTGCAGTGGGAGAAAAAAGTCCTAACAACAGTAGGGAACTTGTATGAGGACAGATCATATGGTTCTAATCTGAACTAAAACATAATTAGGAACTGCCTTCTTCCTCCTTCTTTGTATATCTATGTGTCCGGGGAACGTTGGAAGAACAAGGCTATGTGGTGGTGGTCCCTGTTCTTTCTCCAGTGGAGAGTATTATATTCATTCCCCTGCCAGATTCCAAACCAATCTCACCTTGCTACAAGTTGATTGGGGGGGACCACTAGACTACCAGGGTCACCTGTGTGTATCAGGCACACATATGCATGGGTGCATTGTATGCACCCATACCTCCTGACTGTCCCTGCTTTTCAGGGAGGTCCCTGATTTAGCTTCCACATGTTCCTCTGTCCCTCTTATAACATGTATTTATGTGACAGAACACTGACTGTGCCTGGCAGCACACAGTTCCTGCTTCTTCCGGCCTGTACTTCTGTTCTGACCAACAGGGGATGCTGTGGGTATGCCTTGGCCTGCAGCTTCCAGCCTGTGCTCCCATTCTGACTAAAAGGGGGAGCTTTGTGCTCCATGCAGTAGCACCAGGCAAACTGCATGGGAATGTATGCTAAGCAGCACTTAATGAGATGCAAATGTACCTGTTTGCCCATGGATTACCTAAGTAGGCTTATTTGCATGGGAGCTTTGAATATAGCTCCTGTTTGCCCCGGCCTAACCAGTTTGCACTGGGCTAATGTGTTAGCACTGTGCAATCAGGTTAGCCCCCGGCAAACCTCACTTCAGCATAGCACAGTTCTGCAGTGTGTGGCTCACATTGTTGTTTGCAGACTCATACCTCTCAGCTGTCCCTGATTTTACCTCACAGTTGTACTCTGTCCCTCCTAAAAATTTTGTTTCCATGACCAAACAGAGGGGGTTGTAAGCATAAAATAATGTCGAACATTAATGTTACAGACGTGTTCTTCCTTAGAAAATGCATTTTACACTACACCACTTATTCTACCAGCTTCCTGAGTGGATATCACCACTTTTTAAGATGTGTCCCTGACTTTAAACCCTTGTCCCTGATTTATGAGTCAGGAGGCTGAGAGGTGTGTTTGCAGTAGCTGTGAGACATCTCTGTGCAATCACACACAATGTTCTCCACCTGCAACACGGGCTTGCTACAGAGTCTAATGAGCTGCAGATACAGTTGCAGTTTGCACTTCCCTGTTGCTTTATTCAGTGCTGTCTTATTCCCGGGGCTATTTTTGCCCTGCACTCCCAGACGGGTTTGCCTGGCTTCCTTAGACTGCTATATTCAGCAGGTTTAGCACTGGGCTATTCCTGTTGAATATAGCTTGCTTTGTGCTCTGGGCTAAGGTTGCCTGCCGAGCAGTGCTAATTTAGCCCTGGGGCAAAGTTTTGAATATCTGGCCCTTACAGTGCAATTCAACGTGCATGCTTTATACTTAATCTCACTCCTAAAATCAAGAGATCTACAATGTATTTCAATGGCACAGTTAAAAATACTACTGTTTCTTGTTCCCTCATCTCACTCATTTTTGAGTTCTGACCTTGATATAGCTATGTTTTCAAGGTGAATAAATGAACGTTCTTCCAGGATCCCATCAGTAAAGCTTGCCATTCATTGATCCAGGCTTACTTGCCAATAACAGAAATGTTTGATCCTGGGAATGATTTCTTCCAACACTCACTCACTTTGTAATGTAATCTCTACAGTTCATGACTCCTCTAGTAAACCACCAGTTTAACTCCTACACCACCCAGGATCTAGCCCCTTTCAGAGATGGGTCCCTACCCTACCCAACAAAACTCCTACATCCTGGTTCATGCTACCTGACAGGACAAAATGATAACACCTAAACTGTGAGCGCACGTGTGTGTGTTGGGGGGGGGGACTCTGGAGAAGTGTAAATCATTACATTTCACACCTCAGCATTTATTTTTACTAGGTCAATTAGTAATTATTTTCTCTAAATGATTTAAAGTGAGACTAATGTTATTGTTTCATACTAATATTATTCCTGTTCGTTCATTCATTTTGAAGCATTTTAGTTAGGATATTTAGGTTTTCTGGCACTTTTTAGGAATAGTAAGAAAATATTTTTTCAAGTTTCAGTAAGTAATATGCAGTGGCGAAGTGGGGTGGTCATGGTGGTGGGGCACTGTTGTGGCGAAGGGATGTGGTTGTGGCAAAGGGCAACGGTTGCAGTGCTGGGTCCCCAGATTTTTCTTGAGCCTAGGGCCCCAGGTTGCCTTTATCTGGCTCTGATTTAGGAAGATTTGCAGAGAAATTACAGCTGGGATATGTACAAACACTGCTTCAGTTTCAGGGTCGGGAACAAGAAAATAGAGTGGTGGTAGGAGAGAGAAAGGAAGCACACTGTACTGAATGAAGAGGACGCAGAGAGATGTGCTTCAACTCCACTCGGTGTTAGAAGACAGCTGTGGTGAATTCAGTATCCAGTCACATGCTTCCAGAGCCCTCTTCTCGCTGTATTAGCAGTATGTCAGTATAACTCTCGCTATGCAACCGTAAAAAGGATTTAGCGGCTCAAGGAGCTGCTACAGTATGTGACTCAGTGATGAAAACATTTTCTAAGGGAGAACTAAATTGTCACACTAATGCCTAACATTATTTTATGAGTCAAATCCTGTCACTTCTGTGACAGAAAGGGTCTAATTCAGGAAGGCCAGAGGGCATTTGAATCTAAATTAGGGACATTCCTTAAAATCAGGGTCTGCTGAGAGGCATGGTGTCAAAACAGACTAGCACAAAGAAAAAAACACATCAAACATACCTCTCAGCTGTACCAAGTCTGCCTCTAAATTGTCCTACCAAATTTGGCTTTTTTATCATTAAAAAAAGTAGGGGGTTGAAGCATAAACTATTGCTAGACATTATTGCCGCAGTCTAGTTCTTCTTCAGAAATTGCATTTCACAGTGAGCCCCACAATATCACAGGCGTTTTGAGATGATATCTACATTTCATAAAATATGTCCATTTAACTCATTCGGGAAAGACCAGCCTCTGAAGAATGGAGGTAATTCCTTAGTGGTAATTATTTTGATGAGTTTTATTGTGAGCAGTTTCTGTTGCCTTTTTAGTTACAAACAACTCGCCTGCTCTTTGTCTTCGGAGTGAGTGTTGCCTGCTGGTTAATTACAGCTGTCAGTTTCACAGAACTATATAATATACAACAATGTCAGTTTGGATCCGGTCAGTAACATCGCGACCAAAAACATTGTGGCCAAAAATAAAGCTGGGAATACATCGCAGCTTACAATGTAGGCTTGCAAAATCATTGTTTCTCCAAAGCACACAGGCAGCTGGCAGGCAGTATGAGGAATGAACCCTGGTGGCCTGTGGGTCCCCTAGCCCGTTTGCTGCAGCCCAGTCTCAGCAAAAGAAGACCCACTAGTGATCCCCCGTGCAACCCCCCGGCCATCCCCGATCGCCGATCTGCCCACCTGCTCCACTGCCACAGTAGGCAGTACAGTGCGACATATCCCTGGTGTCCAGTGGACCCCTAGGTAGTCCCAACCTACTGATCTCACCCTCGACCCCTATTAGTGGTTAAGATCCTCCACCTCCGCCTTATGACTGGTCAGGCTGACTGAGATGCAATGAATAAGTGTATACCCTCATGGTACGTGCGGCTCATTCATTACAGCTCAGCCTGGGTAGCCAGCTGTGGTGGAGAGTGAGGGCTGTGCGTCACGCCACTTAGGGTCGGGGTGGGTGTGTGAACAGGGTGATGGGAGACTACCTGGGGGGATAGGGGGTCCACTAGACACCAGGGATATGTTGCACTGTACTGCCTACTGTGGCAGTGGTGCAGGCAGGCAGATCGGTGATGGATCACTAATGAGTCTTCTGTTGCTGTGAATGGGATGCAACAGGTGGGCTAGGGGACCCACAGGCCACCAGGGGTTCATTCCTCATACTGCCTGCCAGCTGCCTGCGTGATTTGTGGAAGTGATGATTTTGTAAGCCTACATTGTAGGCCGCAATGTATTCTCAGCTTTGTTTTTGGTCAAGATGTTTTTGGTCATGATGTTACTGAGCAGATCCACCAGTTTCACCTTGCTGGCACTTACAGTTGAGATGCAGTTACAGTTATTTGCTGCAGGTGGCTGGGTAGTTTATGTAGACGTTTATTGGGGGTTGGGAAGCATACTTACAATAATGAAACAAATGACTTGCACTCAGAATGCTGTTTTTAGATCACATAATACAGATGTCATCAAAAGGAAAGTTTTGGATGTTTGGCAGCAGGATGGTCCAGGGCCACTGCATTTTTGCCTGGCTCAGATGGAGGCAAGTGTGACCTGGTATGGGCATGGAACAGGGACCTGCCAGCATCTCAGGAGCAACAGTGACCCAGTAAAGTACTACAGCTGGACAAAAGAGCCTAAGCGATTCAGTACAAGGGAGCTGCCAGCATGTCAGGTTGTGAGCCAGTACACATCACAGTGTGATCCAGGCGAGAGGGTCGAGACCCAAAATGAGTAACCCTCAACATCGTGTCCCTCTTCACTGTGGTGGGTTCAGATGCAGTTCCATCCATCTGCTGGTGACAGTGTGAGGCACTGACCCAAGGCCTCGTGCTCTCTCTCTAGGATTAAAAGTTCATGGTTTCTCTTAAAACTTGATTGAACACAATGAGTGGTCCAGCCCAGGGCCCCGTGCTTTCTCTCTAGGATTAAAAGTTTGCTGTTTCTCTTAAAACTTGATTGAACATGATGAGTGGGGATGGAGAGGAAGGTGTACCAAGTTCTGGAAGATCCTCCTCCTCTGTGGGAAAGCAGCTCGGCAACCGCTGAGACAGGATATAGTGATCCCCACCAACCACCACCTGGAGTCTCCAGGATCTGAACCGAGCCTTGCCTACTCCCTGGTTGCTGTGACAGTCGAGTCCTTGTGGTGCCAATGTGTGAGACAGAGTGAAACGCCTTGTCTGCTTGTGGAACTCACCTTCATTCTGTTGTATTTGGCACCAGGACTGGGCTGTCTCTTTCTGCTCTGCATCACATTTCTTCAAGATTCGAGAGTAAAAATTGACGTCCCATGTAAGGAAGGTGCAGCAAGTGTCAGAAGAACCAGCCACAGTGATTTGGGAAGATTTGGGGAGAAATTATGACTAGGATCTTTGCAAACACTACTTCAGCTTTGGGGTCGGGAGCAAGAAAATGGTGCGGCAAGGGGGAGAGGGAGGAAGCAACTGTACTGAATGGAGAGAATGCAGAGAGATGTGTTTCAGCTCCACTCAATAGAAGGAGACAGGTTGTGGTGTGTTAGGTATCTAGTGATGTGCTTCCAGAGCCCCCTTTTTCCTACTACGTAATAGCAATATGTCAGCATAGCTTTCACCATGTCACCATACAAAGCTGGGTAACCTGGGGTAGGAAACAAACTGGGCAGGTGAATACAGAACTGGCTGTGAGGCAGGACACAGAGTGTGGTCATTAATAGGGTGCATTCAGAACCCAGGGAGTCATGAGTGGGATACCGCAGGGGTCAATTCTGGGTCTGGTGCTCTTCAAAATAGTCATTTGTGATTTAGGAGAGGGAATCCAGAACAAGGTGTGTTTCTCTGTTGATGACACCAAAATTTGCAGCAGAGTGGACACTGAGGAGGGAGGGAGAAAAATAAAAAGATTCCTAGAAAATTTGAAAACTGGTCAAAATTATGGCAACTAAAGCTCATTGTAAAAAAGTGCCAAGTGGTTCACATTGGTAGAAGAAGCAATAAAACTGGACTACTGGATGGGGGTTGGGTAAGGGTGGTGCAGACAACTGAAAAGAGTGGCGGCCTCAAATCCATGGCACGGTGTAACAAGCATATTGGAAGGAAACAGGACACTGGTATTTATAGGAAAGGGATCTGACAGTAGGAGGAAGGAAGTAATACTGCCCCTGTACAGATTCCTGATATGATCCATCTAGAATACTGCATGCAGTTCTGGTGTCTACATCTCATGAATGACAGGGACCACATAGAGCTCACACAAAGGGGGGTTACAAAGATGATCTGGTGACAGCAAGGGAGGTCATATGAGAAAAAGTTGGCATAGTTTAAAATGTATTCACCAGAGGCCAGGATGGAATGGGGACATATGACTGAGAAAAAAAGTACTTGCAAGGAATCAACAGGGTGGATCATAAGGCCTTGTCCACAAGGAGTGAGGGCACAGTAATAAAAAGGACATGGGTGGAAACTGGCTGGGGGAGATTCAGGAGAGACATGAGGAAGTTCTTCTTCATGATGCAGGTGGTGGACAAATGGAATAAACTGTCCAGAGAGGTGGTTGAAGCCAAGACTGTGACAGGGTTTAAATTTGACTGGGAAGATATAAGGGAATAGTGGGAACGCCTGATAGAAGAGGGAAGGGATACCTAGGTGTAGCTCCCCTTATCCTCCACTTATGTCTAGGGGTCCTGATGGTATAGCGAGGGGAGGGGCACAGACCCATGAGTTCCTCCAGCACATTCCTTAAAAACTGGAAACAAGACAGGCTTAACTTTGCTGTTGACACATTCATGTGGAACAAGCCTCCTCTTACCCAGGTGGAAACAGCTCAGGCACCACGACTTCTGCTGGCTTCAAAGTATTGGGGGGGAGGACCTTCTTAGGAAGAAATGTGCAAGTGAATTAATTAGTTGTAGTTTGCCCCATTAGAAGGCCACTGCCGAGCGGGTGTGGAGTGCACCGAGGAAGGGAAGTGTTTATTCTTTTTTTTATTGCATTCTGTGTGACAGCTTTGCAGGTTCCTGGAGCTCCAATGGATGAAATAGCCTCTGTTTCTGAAGGGGACTGTGTTTGAGGGAAGGAGGGAGGGCCTGAATAAAGACGGAAGCCATGGACAGCATGACTCCAGTGAGCCAATAGGGTCACGGAGATCACTATTTATCAATCAGAGAGCCAGGCGACCCTTGCATGAGCAACCTGGATGCATGAGTTCCATGATGCAGGAGTGCAGCTTCTTGAGTAGCATCTGCAGGGTGTCTGCAGGAATGACACCAGGCCACAGGGCACGCCAGGCAAGTACAGACTCAGGAAGGTGCACAAGGGGAAGTGAGCTATAGAGGAAAAAAAACACTGTGCAGAATCAACCAAGAGATACAGAGAAGATGTGGAGGATGGTGAACAGAGGCAGGCAGATGACGGGGGGAGTGGGGTCATAGGGATGACTGGGGTAGGGGGATTAGTGAGGTTGGCAGGATAGTGAGCTGCAAAGGATGTGGAGCAGCAGTTTTCTTGGGGACCTTGTGGAGGGTGGGTGGGGGTGTCTGGTGTGCAGACAGTTCAGACAGCTTAGGCAGGAAATGGAAAGCATGAAATGGGAGCTGTGGAGAGGAAGCAGTTATGAATCAGGAGGGCCAAGGGAGGCCAGGGGGACAGAGAGGGCTCCTTCACAAGATATACCAGGTTACCACAGGCTGAAAGGATGAGTTTGGACAAGGGAGCCAGAAGCATCAACTCAGCAGGAACCAGGGGCTACAGGGAAGGGGATTTGGCAGGTGGCAACATAGAAACATAGACTTTGACGGCAGATAAGGACCACTTGGCCCACCTAGTCTGCTCATTTCCCTACCTACTGGATAAGCTGCAGATCCTAGTTAACCAACAGCCTATTTCTTCCTACCCCCTGTGATGCTTGGCCAGCTGGTTGTGATTATTGTATGATATTGGTATTATAAATAAGTGATATATGTATGAAATGTCAGTCTGTGAGATTTGGCCCTTTTAAATTATAAGGTGTCAGCAGCTGAAATCGCAGGATGTATTACGCTGACCAGGAGATCTCTGTAACATAATTAACTTCCTTGAGAAATTGCATTTTATGGCCTTTTTATGACCTCATGCTTTTGAAGATGAAAACCAAAGGTGACTTTATGAGTCTGGCAGAGGATAAGCCTAATAAACTTTTATGACTTCTTAAGAGGAATAGGCCATTTGATACCAACCTGGTGTGAAAACTTGTAAACCTCAAAGGAACTGGTTGATCAAAGACTCATAATTTGGGTTTTTGCTGATATTAACATTATTTAACATATCTCCTGGTAGGAAAATCATGTGTGTAATTTTATATTCAAAAAGGAGGAACTAGATGACTCACAGAAAGGGTGTGGAGACACAGAGTTTAAACTGATACATGAGCCTGAAATGTTGTCATATCATCTTGGGACTCTAGAGAGACACAGCTCTCTGATCTAACTTTAAAACACACTTCCAGAGGTAATAACTTAGATAGCAAAAATCTAACTGTATTGTGGTAGGAGTTTTGCTTTGTAATTTTCCCTTGTTCTTTTATGTGATTGTGAGCTCTTTGATATATTGTTCTGTGTTTACATTTTTCATATTTTTATCATCTTTTAGTAAAGTACATTTTCTTAAGATACTGCCTGGGTGTGTCATCCAAGTTCTTTTTGCATGTGATGTATACGTGGCTCAGTCTGACAGCTGTTTGAAGGGCTTGATGGTGTTACTGAACTGGGAAAATGTAAAAATATACCTAAGGTCTCTTACAGAGTTAAAAGGGTTCATTTTGGAATCCTGGCTGGGTGCCCCTGTGAAAGATTGTACCGCAATCCCCGAAGAGGGTACGTATCTGAGCCTGTTCATTGGGTATGCTAGCATAAGGTTCACAGTTTGATTCCCCCCAGAACTTGAGGCTAAAGGTAATTTGGACCCAAAACCAGACAGGAGGTTTACCCTATCTGTTACCTGTTCACACTATTGCGCTCTGAGGTTGGTACTGTGGGAGCAGAGGGCCTGAGCAGTGGAGTGCTTTTGTGACAGATTTGTTTGGCAGTGGTGCGACAAATTTGGTAACACAAGCTTTAACTGTTCAGTGTGTCAGCTTAATACTGTACAGCTCACTTGCAAAAGAAGGCAGTGATTTTTTTAAAAAAGAAACAGAACTATATAATTTTGCTTACAGTCAAAGTTCCTACCTGTTTTATTTTTTTATCTAAAGTGCAAGTTAGAGCAGACCTAGTTAGGGAAGAAGATGGCTTCCAACTACAGCGGGTACACTGCAAACTACTTGAGGCAGTTGTGCCAGGGCAGAGGAGTCCAGTATGAGGGGAAAGCCAACAAGCAGAACCTCATGGATGCCCTGATGGCAGCAGATACCCAGAGCATCAAGTCACAGACTGTGACTGTAAAGGACCAAACCTTGGGCATGGAGGAGCCAGCGGCCAGTGTAGTGTCCAGATCTGGTGAGGATGACAGCAGGGCCAGTGCAAGACAAGGGTCACAGTAGCAAGGGAAAGTCACCAGCATTCTGGAGCCAGAAGCAATCAGGCTGCAGACTGAGTTGCACAGGATGGAGCTGGAGTTTCAGAGAGAAGAGAAGCAAAAGCAGTGAGCTGCAGAGGAGAAGAGGGAGTGAGAACAGTGAGCCACAGAGGAGAAAAGGGAGTGAGAACAGCGAGAAGGTGACCGGGAAAAGTGTGAGTGCCAGAGGTGAAATTATCCAGAGAAGCTACTACTCCAATCACCAGCACCAGAGCAGGTAAGTGGCTTGGGTTTAACTGGAACTACAGGACTGGCTTACAAATTAAATTCCAAATTGATAGCTGAATTTAAAGAGGGGGATGATATGGATGCCTTTTTAAATTCCTTTGAAAAGGTTTGTATTCAGGCAAAGATTCCTAGAGGGTCCTGGAGCTTCCAGCTATCCCCACTACTTACCGGGAAAGCTCGGGGAACATTGGGTCAAATGGACAATGAGGACAGTAATGATTACAGCAAACTTAAAGCTGCACTTTTAACAAAGTTTGATTTAACTGCAGAAGCAAACAGAACTAAATTCCATAAGCCCAGGAGAAGCCCCGACATGAGCTACGAGGAGCTAGTCATGAAACAACGTCAGTGTTTAAAACGTTGGTGGGAAGGAATTGAAGCAAACTCTGTATATAAAACTGAAAATGCTATATTGTTAGAACAGTTTTTTTGGCATGCCCAGCAGAGCTGAAAAACTGGCTGGAGGACCGAGATCCCAAAACAGTGCAAGAGGCTGCTGAACTCTTGGACCGCTATGCCAAGAGCAGACCTGCTCTGAGAGTGAATGGGCAGGTGTGGCATCACAGAAAGGGAAAAGCACACCTTCAGGGTAGCTAAAACCCTCACTGCCTCCAAAACCAGTTGGCCCCAGGTTTCAAAGAAAAGATTTTTCTGAGAAAAGAAACAAATGTTGGGTTTTCAAAGAAACTGGGCATATTGCCAGACAGTGTCCCAAAAGGATGAGCAATACGCAAAATGGGTCTAGGAAAGAAGTGTGTTGTTTGTGTGTCCTTGGAAGCATGCCTGTGAACATGAGGGAATACATGCACCCAATCACTGTGAATGGTGTACAGACACAAGGGTTAAGAGACACAGGGGCATCCCTGACGTTGGTAAAAGGGGATCTGGTAGAGCCTGGTCAGTTTATACCCAATACATTTGTAACTGTACATGGGCTCACTGGGGAGGAGACCACATTGCCACTCACTAATGTTCTCCTAGACTGGGGTGAAACAGGGGGAACTGTGCAACAGGTGGCTGTAGCCAAAACTTTAGCAGTTGACATCATCCACAGCAACCATCTCAAACAGGAAATGGTGTGTGCAGTTACCCATAGCCAAGTAGCAAGGGAAAATTGTAGTTCCCTGGACCCCATAGAAGCCACTGTGGAAACCACTGGGAGGCCGGTTCCCCAGCCTGTGTCTCCTGATATGGAGACTAATGAAAAGGGGGTAGAAATTTCCCCAGTAGCAGTTAACTAAACAGCTACAGAGGGTTACTCCAAAGAAGGAGGGGTGACCCATTGTCAGAGGGTTAGGAATGACAGTGATTCAGAGTGCCCTGATGCTAGAGCTAGGGACCTCAGTTTAGATACTGACAGGGACCTGTCCCATGCCTTGGGAATGTGTAAGGAGTTTGCAGCTGCTCGGAAAATTGACCCTAGTCTAGAGAAGCTGAGGGCATGTGCAGACACTGATGGAGCACAGGGAGGTGACAGAAAACATAATGTTTATTGGGAAAATGGACTGATGAATACTCAGGATGGTAAGACAGAGGGAGGAGTGATAGGCAGTCACCTTGTCGTTTCCCAAGGGTACCGTAAGCAGCTGCTCAAGATTGCACACGATATTTCCTTGTCTGGTCATCTGGGAATTGCACGCACTGCACACTGGTTGGCCTAGAATTTCTATTGGCCCAACTTCACCCAGCAGGTGAAGGAGTATTGCAGGTCTTGTCACCGGTGCCAAGAAATAGGGAAGGCAGGCAAGAAGACCCAAGCCGCCCTGATCCCCTTTCCCATAGTGGAGGAGCCATTCCAGAGGATGGGAATGGATATTGTGGGGCCTTTAAATACCCCCAGCTCCTCAGGGAAGAGATTCATCCTGACTGTGGTGGATTATGCCACCCGGTATCCAGAGGCAGTTGCCCTATCCTCTCTGAGGACAGACAAAGTGGCAAATGCCTCACATGGGATTTTCTCTCATGTTGGGTTTCCGCAGGAGGTTATCACCGATTGAGGGGGTTCCTTCTTGCCAGACCTGATGAAATGTTTGTGGGAGAAATGTGGGGTGGTGCAGAGGTGCACAACACCTTATCACCCGCAAGTCAATGGGCTTGTGGAAATATTTAACAGTACCCTAAAGTCAATGCTCCAAGGGTTTGCTGAACAGCATGGGAGGGACTGGGAGAAATACCTTCCCCACCTGTTGTTTGCATACAGGGAGGTGCCCCAAGAGTTGACAGGGTTTTCCCTCTCAAGCTCTTACATGGATGCTGGGTACGTGGGTCCCTAGACTTGAGTATATGGGAAGGCAAGTACACCACCCAGGGAACTCCCATAGCAGATTACGTCCTTAGGTTTAGGGAAAGGCTGAAGGAGCTTATGGGGACAGCCCAGAGCAACCTGGCAGCTGCCCAACAGAAACAAAAAGTGTGGCACAACCGCAGAGCCAGAGCTCACTCGTACACGGTGGGTCAGGAAGTCATAGTCCTTATCCCGGTTCAGAAAGACAAACAACAGGCTGAGTGGGCAGGATTGTCCAAAGTAGTCAGAAAGGTAAATGACGTGAACTATATCATAGAGTTACCTGACAGAAGACATACAGAAAGAATGTACCATGTCAACATGATGAAGCCATATGCTAATAGGGCTGACTTGGTGTTTGCAGTATGTAGTCCTGGGGAGGGGACGGATGAAGGAGACCCCCTTCTGGACTTGCTGGAAGAAGGCAAGTGGGAGTCCTCTGTGGAGGCAGTTAAATTGTCATCTCAGCTGGCCCCGGACAAGATCCAGGAAGTAAGGGATGTTTTAGCAGATTTTAACCCACTGTTTAGCACCAAGCCTGGACTAACTCCCTTGGTGATGCACGATGTAGAGACAGGGACACAGACGCCCATACAGTGGACAGCATATCGGATGTCAGAGGCTCTCCAAAAGGACATTAGGAGGGAGGTGGAGGAAATGCTGGATTTAGGGGTAGTCCAGAGATCCCACAGCCCCTGGGCCTCACCCATAGTCCTTGTGCCCAAGCCAGATGGCTTTACTCATTTCTGTGTGGACTATCATGGACTGAATGCAGTCATGAAGTCATACATCCACCTGATGCCCTGGACGGACGAACTCCTAGACAATTTGGGAGGAGCGACCTACCTTACAACTATTGACCTGACAAATGGGGTATTGGCAGGTACAGTTAACTGACAGAGCTAGGGAGAGATCAGCCTTCATCACTCTGATAGGCTCCGATAGGCTTATTTGAATTTAAAGTAATGCCTTTCAGAACGCCACTTTCCAAAAGTTGGTGAACCAGGTGTTAAATGGTGCTGAGGAGTACGCCGTGGCATACCTGGATGACATTGCCATCTTTAGTGCCAGCTGGGAGGAACACCTGCCCCACCATAGGAAAGTGCTGGGCAGGATACAGAGGGCCAGGCTCACTGTCAAAGCTGAGAAGTGCCAGGTGGCCATGGGAGAAGTGGCATACTTCGGGCATGTGGTAGACCAGGGACAGCTCCGTCCTAACCAAATAAAAATAGAAGTGATCAAGGCATGGCCCAGACCAGAAATGCAGAAGCAGGTCATAAGGTTTCTAGGGACAGCAGGGTACTATAGGAAATTTGTACCCAATTACAGTGCCCTGGCTGCTCCCCTATCTGACCTGGTAAAGAAAAAGATGCCAAAGAAAATTACCTGGGAACCAGCCTGTGAAAAGGCCTTTACCAGACTGAAGGAGGCACTGTGCAGTGCTCCTGTGTTGACAACTCCTGACTGTAGCAGACCCTTTATAGTCCAGACTGATGCCCCTGATGTGGGTATTGGGGCAGTACTAGGTCAGACGTACAACCAAGGGGAAAGAACACCCTGTAGTGTACCTGAGTAAAAAGTTACTTCCCAAGGAGAAGGCTTACTCTACTGTGGAAAAAGAGTGTCTTGCCATAGTGTGGGCCCTAAAGAAGTTAGAGCCATACTTATATGGGCAGCATTTTGAGGTACAAGCTGACCACAACCCCCTGGTTTGGCTGACAAAAATGGGAAAAACTAATGGTAGACTATTAAAATGGAGTCTTGCCTTGCATGGGTATGACATGACGATCTTACATAGGGCTGGAGCAACCAATCAGAATGCAGATGGCTTGTCGCGTCTATATGAGGAGTGAACTGACTTAGGGAGCTCATCCCATGCAGGGGATAGAGCCCCCAAATTCATTCTAGGTGGGGAGGATTGTGACGCTTGGCCAGCTGGTTATGATTATTGTATGATATTGGTATTATAAATAAGTGGTCTGTGTATTAAATGTCAGTCTAAGAGATTTGGCCCTGTTAAATTATAAGGTGTCAGCAGCTGAAATCACAGGATGTATTACACTGACCAGGAGATATCTGTAATGTAATTAACTTCCTTGAGAAATTGCATTTTATGGCCTTTTTATGACCTCATGCTTTTGAAGTTGAAAACCAAAGGTGATTTTATGAGTCTGACAGAGGATAAGCCTAATAAACTTTTATGACTAAACTTTTATGACTTCTTAAGAGGAACAGGCCATTTGATACCAACCTGGTGTGAAAACTTGTAAACCTCAAAGGAACTGGTTGATCAAAGACTCATAATTTGGGTTTTTGCTGATGTTAACATTATTTAACATACCTCCTGGTAGGAAAATCATGTTTGTAATTTTATATTCATAAAGGAGGAGCTAGATGACTCACAGAAGGGGTGCGGAGACACAGAGTTTAAACTGAGACTTGTGTCTGAAATGTTGTCATATCATCTTGGGACTCTAGAGAGACACAGCTCACTGATCTAACTTTAAAACGCACTTCCAGAGGTAATACCTTAGATAGCACTGAGGTTGGCACTGTGGGAGCAGAGGGCCTGACCTGTGGAGTGCATTTGTGACACCCCCCCACAAGAATTGCCTTATGTCTGTCCCATGCATTCTTGAATTCTCCCACAGTTTTAGACCCCACAACCGCCTCAGGGAGGTGGTTCCATGTGTCCACCACCCTCTCTGTGAAAAAAATGCTTCCTCACATTGCCCCTGAGCCATCCCCTCTCTATCTTCAAATTGTGACCCCTTGTTCTTGCACATCTCTTTTTCTGAAAGACGCTACCCTCTTGGACTTTGTTGATTCCCCTGAGGTACTTAAAAGTTTCAATCATGTACCACCTCTCCCTCCTTTCCTCAAGGGTATACATATTAAACTCCTTTAGTCTCTCCTCATATGGCTTCTTTTGCAGACCCTACACCATTTTAGTTGCCCTCCTCTGGACTGCCTCCATCCTGTCTATGTCCTTGTTGAGATGGGGTCTCCAGAACTGGATGCAGTACTCCAGATGGGATCTCACCAACTGTTTGTACAGAGGGATAACAACTTCCTGTTTTCTGCTGCTGATGCCTCTCCCTATACATCCCAATATCCCCCAGCCCTCCCTACTGCCTTTTCACATTGCTTGCTAACCTTTAGGTCATCTGATATGATTACCCTCAGGTCCCTTTCCATTTTTGCTGTTGCTACTACCTCCCTTCAGGTGCATTATTTTGCACTTCTTTGCATTGAATCCAAGCTGCCATACTTCTGACCATTCCTCCAACCTTGCCAAGTCCCTTCTCATCCTTTCCACCCCCCATGTGTATCAACCCTCTTGCATATCTTTGTGTCATCTGCAAAGAGGCATAATTGTTCTTCTAGTCCCTCTGCAATGTCACTTATAAAGACATTAAAAAGGACCGGACCCAGTACTGAACCCTGCGGTACCCCACTAGTAACCCCCTTTCTTCAGAGTGGACTCCGTTTACTATTATCTTCTGTGTCCTGTTGTCCAGCCAATGTTTTACCCAGGCTACCACCCTGGGATCAACTCCCAGGCTGGCTAATTTGTTTATTAATCTTTTGCATGGGACTGTGTCAAATGCCTTGCTAAAGTCTAAGTAGACCATGTCCACAGCCCCTCCCTGGTCTACTACATTGGTCACCCAGTCAAAGAAATCGATTAGATTCGTCTGACATAACCTTCTTGCTGTGAATCCATGCTGCCTTGGGTCCTGTGCCCCACTGGCTTCTATGTACTCAACAGTTCTTTCCTTCAGAAGTGATTCCATCATTTTCCCTATCACAGAGGTCAAACTGACAGGTCTGTAGTTTCCTGCCTCTGTCTTGCTCCCACTTTTGTGAAGGGGAATCACATCCGCCCTCCTCCAGTTTTCAGGTACCACACCATCCTTCCATGATTTGTTAAAAAGGGTAGTTAGTGGTGTCACTAGTTCTCCCCTTAATTCATTTAGAATTCTGGGATGTATCCCATCAGGCCCCATTGTTTTGTCCACCTTTAGTTTTAGGAGTTCTTTCAGAACCCTTTCTTCTGTGAAAGGACTGGGATTGACCCCCCCAATCCAGAGTGCTTCTGTTAATTGGATTAGGTACCTCCCCCTCCTCCTCTTTTG
Source organism: Neoceratodus forsteri (assembly GCA_016271365.2). Lineage (NCBI taxonomy): Eukaryota > Metazoa > Chordata > Ceratodontiformes > Ceratodontidae > Neoceratodus > Neoceratodus forsteri. The sequence goes on from CM057451.1 coordinate 111,445,449, forward strand.
TGAATACTGAGCAGAACTATTCATTCAGTGTCCCTGCTTTTTCACTGTCCCTCTCTGCCCACCCACCATCCATTCTATTCAGCCTCATTATCCCTCCCTTTGTCTTTCTACATGCCCTAATGTACCTATAAAAGGTTTTATCCCCCTTCTTATCCGAGTTGGCTATGTTTTCCTCAGTTTGGGCCTTTGCTATTCTGACTGCCTTCCCTGCTTCCTTCTGCCTTAACTGGTACAGTTCTCTGTCCTACTCCTTCTATGTTTCCTTATACTTCCTAAGTGCTATCTTTTTCTCCCTAACTTTCCCCTCCACCTCTTTTGAGAACCATAGTGGCTTTTTCTTATGTTTTGATTTATTTATTTGCTTCACACAAAGGCTTGTTGCCTCTGTGATGGCAATTTTGATGTTTCCACATTGTTGCTCCACCCCTTCTTCGTGCCTGTTTGCTAATGCTTTTCTAAGGCACATTCCCATTTTGCCAAAGTAAGCCCTACTGAAGTCCAGTACCCTCACTTTTGAATGGCTTGACTCTGCAGCTGAGTTTATCATGAACTACACTGTTTGGTGGTCACTTGTTCCCAGATGGCTACCCATTTCTAGATCTGAGATCCTCTCACTGTCCCCATTTGAGAGTATGAGGTCTAAGATTGCTCCCTCCCAAGTGGGTTCCAACACTAGCTGTCTGAGGCATGCCCCCTGTAGGGCATTGAGAATGGCCCTGCTCTTGGTAGGAAATGAGAGTAGAGGGAGACGGGTTAAGGAACATATCCAGGGTAAACAGAGGCAAGGAAGGATTTCAGATGAGGGCATGGGCAGGGGTTTGGAGACTAGGAACAAGTACGCAGTGATGGCTGAAGAAAGGAAGCAGGAGGATTGGGGTGGTAACATAGATCAGGGGAAGGGGGAGCATAAGGGAGGGGGAATGTACAGTGCACAAGGGGAAGGGAAAGACTCTAGGGTAGAAATTGGAGGGGGCACAGAAGCAAAGAGGGTAGTCACAGACCCACTAACAAGAGGGGGAAGGGGCCAACAAAGGTAGACGGGGGTAGCGGGAGGTATTAAGAAAGGGGCACAGAGGGGAAGTAAAGTTAGTGAAGGGGAGCAGGATCAGCTGGGGAAGGAGCACAGAAAGGACAATGGAGGAACAGCACGGGTGGAGGTGCATTTGGGGGGAATGGAGGGAGGAAGGGACAGGGAATTAGAGGAGAGGACACTGAAGGAAATGGGACAGAGGTAGGGCATAACAAGGGGGCAGGGCAGGCGATGGGGGAAAGAGTAGTCATACTAGGGACTTAGTGCTCAAGGGAGTGAGATGAGGAGGAAAGGGAGTGAGGAAAAGCCGGGCCTGGGTGGAGTGTATACCAGGTATGACAGCAAGGAGGGTAGGACAGTTCATTCAGAATTGGGTGTAGAGGGCTGGAGATAAACCTCATATTGTGGTGCATCTAGGTACAAATGACCTGGAGGGGAGTGCAGTCGAAGAAGTGCAGCAGAGCTTCAGGGAGGTAGGAAAAATCTGGACTCAGGTGGACAAATCAGTGTAATTCTCGGAGGTACTCCCAGTACCTAGGGCAAGCACCGCTAGAAAACTAAGAATAGAGGAGTTCAACAGGTGGCTTGGAGGGTGGTGTGCAAAAATGGGGTACAGGGTAGTAGGGAAGTGGGGCGAGACATGAACTAAGAAGGGGCTCTATGCACGGAATAGGCTGTATCTCAGCTGAGAGCGTACAAGGACTTTGAAATAGGGGCTGAAGAATTATATTATTACTGAAATAACTTTTAATTAAGGAGGGGGGCAGATGGGGACTGCAAAAAGGAGTCACCTAACAGGGGAGACTGGAAGGCCTTATGCCATGGAAACAGAGGAAGGGAGGGAAAGAAATATACCAAGGAATAAAAGTAGAAGGGAGGGATGGGGAAAGGAGGGGCAAGGCACAAGGTGCACTGTTGTATCTTTGAATGCTTGGAGCTTGGCAAACAAGGTAGCAGAATTCCAGACAATGATGGCGGAAGGGGAGGTAGATATTGCTGCCATCTCGAAAACCTGGGCCACCAAATACTTTGACTCGGATCTCACGATCCCTGGATACAAGGTGTACTACAAAGACAGGGAGGGGGAAGAGGAGGAGGGGTTGCTATTTGCATTAAGGATGGGATATTGTGTACCAGTGAGGAGGGAAAAGAAGGGAGGCCAGAAGCCATATGAGTACTGCTCCAAAACCTCAAAGGTAAGAGGATCAGGTTGAGCGTGGTGTACAAGCCAACTTCATAAAATGAAGAGATTGACAGGGAGCTGGGGGAGCAAATCAGGAAGGTCAGTGGCAAAGGGAGTACGGTTATAGTGGGTGACTTCAACCTACCTGGGACTGACTGGCAGACTATGACTACTACAAACACCAGGGAACAGATATTGCTTGAGGCTATCCAGGACAGCTACCTAGAGCAGGGAGTGACGGAGCCCACCAGGGAGAGGAACATACTGGATATTGTGTTAGCAAATGGTGACAAAGACCAGGATGTGGTCGTACAGGACCCACTAGCAGGAATTGACCACCACTCAGTGTGATTCTTCCTCATCACAGGGAGGGAGTCATCTAAGACCAGGACAAGGGTGGTAGACTTCAGGAAGGCAGATTTTGCCAGGATGGGCAGCATCCTACAGAGGTATCTTGCTGGAATTAGCCCACGGATGGATGCTGAACAGAAGTGGTCAATCATACCGAAGGGTCTGAATGAGGCCACGAACACATGTGCCAAGTCTGAGTTAGAAGTCCAGGTCAATAAACCTAGCTGGCTCAGCAGGGAAGTGGTGGGAAAGGTAAGGGACAAGAGATTGGCCTTCAATAGATTCAAGAAATCTGGGTGGAAGAAAGACAAGGAGGTATACTAGAAAGCATATAGGGAAATGAGTAGGGCAGTCAGGGCAGCCAAAGCAGCAAGGGAGCTCAGATTGGCTCAGGGGATCAGAGAGGGGGAGAAGGAGTTCTTCAAATACATAAGGGAGAAGAGGAGTTGTAGGGACGAGATTGCTAGAATCAAGAGGGAAGGGTGATGGGAGAAAAAAGGGAGGACCAGGCAGAGGCACTCAATGAGTACTTCTGCTTGGTGTTCACAAAAGAAAAGGATGGCCCAATACCACAAGGGAAAGGAGGGAGGGGCGGGGGGTGCAGAGGTAACAGATGGGGTCATCCAGGAGGATAGGGTTCTAAAAGGCCTTAAAGCCTTGTGGGTGGACATGGCATGGGGATCGGATGGTGTACATCCAAGAGTCCTGAAGGAATTGGCAGAGGTGTTGGCAGGCCCTCTAGCAGACCTGTTTAACACCTTCTTGGAGATGGGGAATGTGCCCAGGGACTGGAGGATGGCTCATGTGGTGCCCCTCCACAAGAGTGGGCCCAGGGGCATAGCTATAAGGGTGCAAGGGGTGCAGTGGCACCCGGGCCCACAAGTTTTGAGGGGCATAAATCATAATGCTGATGTTTATTCAAAACTGGGGAGGGGCCCTGTAACATCACCTTACACCCAGGCCCTCTGGGAATTTGCTACGTTACTGAGTGGGCCTAAGGACAAACCAGGCAATTACAGACTGGTAAGCTTCACTTCTATAGTGGGGAAGTTGATGGAGACCATTCTGAAGGAGAGGTTGATAACCTTTCTGGATAGTAATGCACTACAGAGTGAGAGACAGCGTGGGTTTGTCTCGGGAAGATCTTGCCAGACTAACCTAATCGACTTCTTTGATTAGGTCACCAGGGCGGTTGACGAGGGCCATGCTGTGGATGTCTTGTATCTGTACTTCAGCAAAACGTTCGACTCGGTACCACATGGGAAGTTATTGGGCAAGCTGAGGGAACTGGGAGTAGGAGAGAAAATAATAGGGTGGGTTAAGAACTGGCTTCAGGGCAGACAGCGGAGATAGTTATAAGGGGGTAGATATCCAAGCCAAGACTCATAACTAATGGGGTACTGCAGGGTTCATTGCTTGGCCCTGCTTTATTTAATGTCTTCATAGGGGACATTGCAGAGGGGTCAAAAGTAAAATCAGCCACCTGCCCTGTGGAGTGGAGAGCTGAGGCAGTGATGCCTTACCTCCTGCCATGCCAGCGATCCATGTTCATGGTGTGAACGGGTCGTCAGGGATTGAGCATCCAGAAGACAGTTCTTCTCTCCCAGGGAGGCTGGGGAACAGAGGCCGGCATTTGCCCGACACCTAGCGGAGGCTGGATATTAGCATGCCTGGCCCAGTACAGTGGGGCACGGAGGTGAAGCAGCCAGTGCGCACGCTGTGTGTGGACACATGCGTGGCACACCCATTGTCAGTACTGCACACACTGCCGCCAAAATGAAATGCAGAAAAATGGCAGCCAGGGTCGAGTGGCTTGATGGCCATCCTACACAATGCACTGTCTTCAGAAGGCATCACCTGTACTGGATCCAGTCCTGGTGGGTGAGTTAGGGGGCTCCCCACCACCCCGCCACGGGTGGTAACCCATTGCGGAAGCAAGGTGATGGCCCAAGTTGGAGGACAGGTGCAGGACAGACAGCGGCCAGATAAAAAAGGATACCAGGAAGGAGGAGCCGACCAGGCAGCTAGGGGGAAAAAAGTAAGTTAAAAAATAAAAGTAAAATAAGCCTGTTTGCTGATGACACAAAGATTTGTGCAATAGTGGACAGTGCAGAAGGGAGGCAGGCACTCAGTGAGGATATAGCTAAACCTGAGCACTGGTCAGAGGAGTGGCAGCTGGGGTTTAATGCTAAGAAGTGCAAGATCATGCTCCTCGGAGCCAGAAACCCCAGGACCAGCTACTGGCTGGGGGGGGGTGCAGGTATCAGCTTCAGAGCAGGAGAGAACCTGGGGGTACTAGTCACAGGGGGCATGAAGGTATTGGCACAGTGTAGGAGGGTGGCAGCAAGGGCAAATCAGATGCTGGGGAGCATTGCCAGGGGTATCACTTCCAGTAAGGAGGAGGTCATCCTGCCCTTGTACAGATCACTGGTGAGGCCGCACTTTGGAATATTATGCGCAGTACTGGTGCCCTTACCTCAAGAAGGATGTGAGATTACTGGAGGGGTGCAGCGTAGGGCAATAAAAATGATCATGGGGCTAGGGGAGATGCCATATGAGGAAAGATTGAGGGAGCTCAACATGTACTCCCTGGAGGACAGAAGGGAGAGGGGGGACATGACAGAAACATTTAAATACTTAAAAGGCATAAACAAGGTCAGTACGGGAGGATTGTTCCACTTAAAAGGAGGAAGGGTCACGAGGTGGCATAGTCTGAAGTTGGAAGGGGGAGGTTCAGATGGGAGATGAGGAGGTACTACTACACAGAGAGAGTGGTAGTGGTATGGAATGCGCTGCCAGAGGAGTTAATCAAACTGAGGACAGTGGACAGTTTTAGCGAGGATGGGATAGAGACAGGGCAGCATAAGGACAGGCAAGAGCGTAATGGGGATAAGCCTGGGAGAGGGATGAAGGGGGATTGGGTGGGTGGGGAGCAGTTGCAGAAGTATTAAACTGCGAGCTGCACATTCAGGCAGACTTGTTAGACCTATGTGCCTTTTTCTGCCAGCGATTTTGAATATTCATATGTTCATATTAAAAACTCAGCACCACTAGGTAAAAGCGAAAAATAGAAAATTTTATTTTTTGTTCAGGATGATCAGAATAATTTAAATAAATTAAAGGAGTAGCTCCATTTGGGCTGAGAGTTCTTGAGAATTGACAGGCAAAGATCACTTCCCCAGCCAAAGCTAATAGATTTTCTGACCTACAGCATATATCAAACTGGCTCCACACATTCCAGAATGAGCTGAAAACTAGATTAAACCCTCTACTAATACTGATTTTCCTTATTCCTGTTCCTTACGAAGGAGTGTCTTACTCTTCCCTGCCACCAAACTTAATACCATACTGGGGCATGATGCAGTCAAAATGCCTCCCATGACTGTTCCCCAACTTACATTCCCACCTAGAGCCAAAACAGGTGCCATCCATCTTACCATTCTGAGCCAAGGTGAGCCTTTAAAGAGCATGATGGTGGTCCCCTCTTTCTAGCTTCTGTTTCCAGGAGGCCATATCCCTTAAGAGATCTAAATGGGTCCTGCTCCAGACACAGACATGGCAGGCCCTAAGGCGAATCCCAGGATGCGGTCCCACCCCTTCTCTTACCTCCAGCAGTGTGCCACTCAGGACCGGTCCCCCGAATCTGCCACCTGACCTTCAGGAGAGCCCTGCCGTGGTCCTGCCACCACTGCAACAGCCCCACTACCTTGATTCCACTCACCTTGATTCCACTCCATACCTTTGGCAACTGGGCCCCCAGCCTCTAGATGGTGTTTCTGGCTTTTCACTTCCTTCGCTCCTCCTGTACAACACAGCACCAGAATCTCTGGCCCCCAAATGGCTGCCAACTCATGCCACCTTCCCTCAGAACCTTCCACATGTCGCACAGATGCTGCCAGCTGACACATTACTGGGCCCGGGGAGCTTTGGACCCCTGGCCACACTGGCCCTACTCCAGCCCACCAAATCTCAAACTCTCCCCTCTACTCCCAGTACTCCGGGCCTAAATACAAGTGAAGTCTGCCACATTCAGAGCAGACATGGGAATTGCCTCCTGAGCTGACTAATGGCAAAAAAAAAGGGGGGGAGAAAAAGAAAAGGCAGAAGTAGTGGGGGGGGCTTAAACTCTTCCCCCCTTAAAACTATTTTCTCCTGGAAATGGGGCAGAAGGTGGCTCCCCCAAGGGCTCCCTAACCAGAGTGGGTATGCACATTCCCCACCTGACCTAGGGCCCCCTCGGGTGCACCCAGCACCCAACCCCCTTTAACTTGCCACCCATCCTGCCACATGTAGTGATTTCAGTTGGGATTATTTAGAAAGAACAAACACCTATTAAAACTTATGCAGTACACGTCCTATGGCCAGGCAGTCAAAGAGCACTTAAACATTTTAAAACCTTAAAGTTCTAAACATACAAATTGAGTACTTCCTAAATAAACACAGACACCACTCACACACCATACTCTCGCCATTCACCCAATACTCGCATTCACTCATCATTCATAAAGAGGTAGAAGCAGTTTAATGTTTGTGGAATAGCAGTAAGGAGAGATGGGGTATACAGTGCTTGTGTAACTTGTAGTACTTTTTGTGGCTTTACTCTATTTCTACCCTTGAGTAGTAGGTATGTAGGTAGTAATTCGTAGGGAATAGAAGGCCCAAAATGATACCTCCTCCAACTTGCGGAGATATGACCCCCGGCACTCAGGAGAGGAAAACCCCTCCGGTGGAGAAAACCTCTTAGGATCCATGGCCGGAAGTCTGCCTGTCCTGTGGACATGCTAACTGGAGAAGGACCTAGGTTCTAGTAACCATAGCTAATTTGAGGTAGGTGAGCTGCATGGAGAGACGATAATCCATCCTCAATTCATGGATGATGCCGATCGCATGATGATCCTGAGGTTGAAGAGTAGGTCTGTCCTGAATGAGTGATAGAATCCTAAATATGAAATAAATCCAGGTGAAGGAGGATGAAGGAAGTCCAAGTTTCCAGGAAGATGAATGATGCTTATCCAGTGGAATTGCAAGGGTATAATGAGAAGAGGGATCATGACTGGATCGATAAGGTATTAAACTGTGAATGGTGGAAATGCTATGGTAGAAGAAGTCATTGGTGAATGATCCAACTTGTGAAAGGTTTGAATGTAAAGGCATGGTCTGGAGGCAAGGAACTCCATATTGAACAAGGAGCCACTAAGGAAGCATCGATAGAGTAGAACTGAGTAGAAAAGTCTTTGAGTGCCCTGGAGATGATGGTTTGTTTGCAATCCAAGGATGGTGCAAACTGAATGATGATGCTGAGGATAAAGGGTGCTTCTTTTCCATAGGGATGGTAGAATCCCATGTGTGGAGCAGATCCAGGTAAAGAGGGGCTAATGTAATCCATGATTCCACAGTGATGACGGATGCATGTCCAAAAGGATTGTAGGGGCTTAATGAGTCAGGGGAGCATGATTTGAGTGATATAAGACCAGATAGTACACTGTGGGAGTTGTGATGATTTGTATAATTATGAGTGACTGATCCAATTCATGTAAGGTTTGATATTCAAGGTAGTCTGAAGGTAAAGAATCGATTAGTGAGCGATAAGTCACTAGGTAAGCATCCCAGAGTAAATTGAGAAGAGGGGATTGTGAGTGATTGATGAGAGTAATACCATGAGTGATTAGTAAAGCAATAGAGGAAGATTTGTGGAGCGATCCAGATGGTAACCTAATATATATGGGGAATGATTGGAAATTCAGTTTAAGGAATGGATGGCTTCTTTGTTCATGATGTTCAGTGACTTTATACTTAAATCCTTTGCTGGTACGCTGCCTGAAAAAAGGTGGGTACTTCATGGTGTGATATTTAGGAGATTCACTTTGGTGGCATAGGTTGGTTAAGTTTGCAGGTAATCCCGGTGCCAAAGTACTTGAGAGAAGCTTAGGGGCGGATGTAAGGAAGATTCTGTAGGCTAGACTGGTGGTGAGATAGATTAGTGCAGAATGCCATAGGATTTTAGTGTTTTGGCTGATTAATACCAATTGGGAGGCAAGGCTGAGTTAGTGAAGTTGCCTTGGCTGTTACAGATTGCCAGTTAGAATATAGGAGAGCTAGTTCTCAGTGATGGTCTTTACAGTAGAGATTCATGAAGGTACTTCGAGGAGAAAAGGCTAAAAGGTCAGCTGGAAGAGTGGTTAACCAGGCTGAAGGTACTAGGTAAAAAGGTGCAGATGATTGTGTAAGGAATAGCGCTGTCCGGGTGTGAAATCAAAGGTTTGGATGCCGTGGAGTCAGTAATCAGTTAGGCTGTGGAGATCCCACGATGACTATTCTGGAAGATAGCTGTGAAATTCCGAAAACTAGCAATAACTGTTGGGAAGTAGGAGTCGAGTAACTTGGTCATCAGAGTCAGTGTTGAAGGAGAGGTGGTAGAAGGTAAAATGGATGCTGTCTGTAGTTGAATGGGCTATCTTGTGATTCCCGGTATCTGTAAAGCGATGCTGATTACAAAGTCGGAGTATAACAGAAGGATTTAAGTCCTTACCATGTATGAGGATAGCCAATGAGACAAGGCATACAGGGAAGTCATGGTAATAGGATGGACAGGAATCACAGGGTACATCCATCAGAAATGGAGAAGATCTTCCTATTGTCCAGGCGAATAGGAATCCATGAAAGATTGTGAAGAATTGATTGGGCAGTGTAAAACTCTATAATAACGTAAGAGTCTATGAGGCACGTAAGCCAAGGAATGTTTGCTGGCAGTAGTATTACGCCAGTATAATGAACTAATGATCCAATGAGTAGTGGAAGGGTACTGTTAGAAGGGCTGGAGTAGAAGTAGGGGATGGATCATATGGAAGAGCAGATGACCAGGTAGGAATACTGGTCAGTGATAGGAAACGAGGCCCAAAAGAGCCACAGCAAACATATAAAGCCCAGAGCCAGCAAGGCGAAGATGAGAAGGCAGCCATGCACAATGGGAAGGAAGTCCTGAGTAGATCCTGAGGAACTGAAGGAAGAAGCAGGGGAAGCTATGGGCTAAGCAAAGCCGGATGACATCCAGAGCTGGAAGGTACAGGACCGGAACAGTTCCATGGCGAACAGCAGCGAACTACAGGAAAACTGAAGCAAGGCAACAGATGATGATCCACGGAAGGCCAATGAGCCAAGTGAAGCACCAAGAGCAACAGGAGTCCCACATCTGATGAAGGCTGGAAACGACTAGAGAAAATGATGGAAGGTGCTGGAGCGACGAAGGACAAAGTCCCAAATCTGCAAGAGAAAACAAATTCATACAGCAGCTGGATGGGGACCTGCAGCAAGAAAATCCATGAGGCAGTTGACCTGGAGTGAGAGAGGGAGTGAACAAGCCAGCATGATCCATATGATGTGGGAAAGGGGGCAAAGGGGCTAGAGAATGAAGATCGATGGAAGAACGGGATGGGGAGTGGAGTCAGGCAAAGCAGAAGGGTCCTGTGAGTGACGGGAAGTAGCTAATAGGCAGAATGGAGGCAAACAAGTCGATAAGGTCCTGGTTCCAGTGGTCAAAGTAGCAGGCAGAGCTGAGAGGTGGAAGGCAGCCAGAGTGGAAAGGCCCCGTTCCCGAATGGAAGCGGCGACCTGTATTTTGTAAGTAGAATGATGAGGGTACATACAGTGTAAGAGTTCCATTCCCAAAGGGAAGCCTCAACTGGCATTAGGTAGATAAGGCATGGTAAAAATCAGTAGAATGGAGACATAGCTCCCATCCCTGGTAGTCAGGGCGAGTTGACCTGCACTTGAGGATGCCCAGCAGAGATAGGGATGGAGGATGTCAATTGGTAAGTAGGAGGAAGTTCCATTCCCGAAGGGAGGTGGCAACTGGTATGAGTTAGAGAAGGTATGATAAAAGTCTGGAGATTGGAGACATGACTTCCATCCTCGGTAGTCGGGGTGAGCTAACCTGAGCTCGATGCTGCCAAGCAGAGCTAGGGACAGAGGATGTCAAAGTGGTAAGTAGGAAGTAGTTCCATTCCCGAAGGGAAGTGGCAACTGGTATGAAGTAGAAAAGCTATACCTGCACTCGATACTGCCAAGCAGAGTTAGAGACGGAGGATGTGGAAATGGTAAGTAGGAGGTAGTTCTGCCCGCAAAGGGAGGTGGCAACCAGTATGAGGTAGAGAAGTTATGTAGTCAGCTGGGTGTAGGAGGGCAAAATAGTCAAAATAGTCAAATGCGTGAAAATTGAATGAGTCATTTAATATGGTACAGACAATGTACACCTGATCTGAGGATGTCACCAAGCCTCCTTTGTATAGTAGGCTGAAATCATTCACCCAAGGAGCTGGGTCTCCCTTAGTCTTAAAGAGGCCTAACGATCTAAGCAACTGAGGTAGAAAAGATCTATTGCATTCCTCATTGCGTTGCGCTATGCAAGTGAGAAGGCTTTTATTCAAATTAGAAGGTCCAGGTTCCGTTTCCGATGGTCAGGGGCCTCCGTTGTGCCAGAAGCATTAAGTACCGTTTTATGTGCACAGCCCTCTGGCATTACACATCTGTTTAAGGACAGTGCAGTAGTAATTGCTTTACTTGACCCCTTTACAGGTTCAGCGTGCTCCGAGGTAATAAATTGAGTGCTATAAGCCTGCACTGCAGGATCATTCAGGAAAGGAATCCAGACCCCATTCACAAGTCAAAACCCACTCTACAGTTAACCAAGCTGTGGACACTGACCATAACTGTCATGTAAATGTTGCTCTGCATATTCACAGTTTAAGGACTTACTTACGGAAGGTGCAATTTTGGTCTGTCACCCTCTCAAATGCCATATTCCTAGGGAGTTTCTTCATTCATTTGGCCGTGCTGCTGCAGTCGGGGTCTCTGAAATAGGTACAGGAGGCAGAGAATGAAGCACAGCGTGCTGTGTGGTTAAAATGGGTGGGGCGTGTAATGGCACAGCAAGAACTGATATTGGAACAGCTTGGAGAAGCTTAGCACCTGCAGATTCGGATGTCACCTCCTCTGCTTGAAATCAGTAAGTAAGTATCACTATTCCTCCTGCAAGGGTGGTGTAGCAACAAGGCGACAGGAACTGAATGCAAGATGTGCAGTGCTGGCCCGAACTGCATGAACCTACTAATACAGTGATGTTAGCAATGCCTGTGTAAGCAGTGTACCGGGTGCTTGCTCTAGTGCAGCGTTTGCGAGAAGTGCCAGACTCGGCAAGTTGAAAAGCCCAAATGGGGAGTGGCAGAAATGTAAACCCCAGGGCATGGGAAGGAAGGACAGGAAACGTGAGCAAGGAGGTGGATGGAGCAGCCATAGAGGCCAGGGAAGGAAGTGGCACCAGAGGCAGGAGCGCACACACACAAAACACTCCCTAAGCAAGGGAGGTGCATCAAAGGAGGGCTTAAGTAGAGCTTGTGGGAGGAGCTATTCCCCACATTGAATCTCAGGCAAGCCCTCCTATACTTTGAATTATTATTATTAGTAGTCACTCCACAAGGGAGTGACTGCATGGAATGATTTACTGTAACTGTCTCTTTTTTTTTAAACACATTTGAACACAACAGTCTTAGCAGGTCAGTCCTCGCAGATTCTTCTTCTCCAAATGGGAGGGATAGTTTCAGGGTGGCCTCCTCTGGGCACAGTACTTGAACAATTTAAAAGTCTCCAGACCTCTTGATTTCAATCAGGGACCATCTTGGCAAATCACAAAATGCTGAGCAGTTTCTTCCCTAGATGACGGGCCCTCCACCGTGGGGCTAATAGTAGTCCAGCTCTGGCTTTGTAGGCTCCTCAGCAAAAGAATCCATGGTGATGATATAATATTTCATGCAAGAGCCCACCACGTCCTGCACCAAGGTGAAGTGTTTGAATAGTGTGAGCCCTGCCCAAAATAAAGAAAAGCATAAGGCCCTTGTCTTCTGGATGATAGCCTGGTTGGCCTTCTCAGGAGCCCCGGTCACTGCAGTAACTTCTGGATCATACCCTGAATACCCAATCTGCCCTTTTCTCCGCGATGATGTCACAAAGTCTCTCTGACACGTAAGGATATTCCACATTGGCATATTCTACACAAATTCTTCTTTGAATCCACCTCTCTATCTGTGACCATTCGGGCAGGTCCCTCACACTGGTCCGGCGGATGGCTTCAGACTCCAGCCACACATGGGTATGGTACGGGATATTAACAAGATCATTGCTTAGGAGACCATCCATCTTCTCACGCAGGGTCTTGCTCTGCTCCGGGAGGCGTGGGGTGGTATCAGGCAGCTTCACTGCAGGCCGCTGATAATGCTGGAGAATAGCTCTGTATATCTCGTGGTTAACCAACTGAAACCACTGGAAATCTTGTCCTGGGGGCAGTGGGGCAGGCACCCCCCAAATAACCTCATTTCCTGCCTCCTCTTCTGTGGCACGACCAGACAGAGACCCCGAGCCTAACCCCCCTGGGCCATGGGGAGCCACCAACTGCTGTACCACATCCTCTGCCTCTCCCTGTTCCACAGGGATAGTCAATAGTGGCAGGCAATGTGGGACAGGGCAGACTTCTGTGTACCATGTCACCCTCACTGGCAGGTTCCTCCACGGCTTCCACCACTATGTCTGCCTTTGGGGCCTCAAGCTGTGGCACCACAACAGGAACCGGTGTCTTGGCCTCTGCTCCCAAATCCAGACTACCTTGCAAGAACAACAATGTGGTGCCCACAGACATTCCCACAGGGTAAGGCCAGGGTAAGGCCAAGGGTAGCCAAAGGGAGTGCCTTCCCAAATGCCCACAGCCAATCCATTGGAGCAAATAGCACACAAGGGCAGCTTTACCACTCCCTCTCCTTGGTATCCACACTAAACACATTTTTCTACAACTGCTCCTCTCCCTGCTGAATTCCACAGCCATGCCAGCAATGACATGGGGATGGTGTGGTGCTCCTAAACTGGAAACCTCTCAGTCATTTTAGCAGATTCTGGCAACCTGTCTTCTCTTCCACTGCAAGCACTTAAAATGGCACCTCCTGCTCACTTTTCTACGGTACTGTACAGAGCGAGCCAATCCTGAGTATCCTTGCTCCCCACCTGACCATCCCCCATGTTCAGTGGCACCCAAGAAAATGTGCCATACCACAATGCGGCCCACATTACTGTGCCACCCCAACAATGCCCACACGTGGCAGTCGGACCCCTTCCAACTCCTTACCCCCACAAAGCCAGTGGTGCTGAAACTCCCAAGCACAGAAGACACCCTGGATGAGCCCCCACAATCTTTAGCCCCCCTTATCCTCCACTTATCTCTAGGGGTACCAATGGTTTAGCGAGGGGAGGGGCACAGACTCATGAGTCCCTCCAGCACACTCATTAAAAACTGGAAACAAGACAGGCCTTACCTTGCTATTGACACATTCATATGGAACAGACCTCCTCTTACCCAGGTAGAAACAGCTCAGGCACCGCGGCTTCTGCTGGCTTCAAAGTATTGGGGGACTTCTTAGGAGGAAGTGTGCAAATTAATTCATTAAAAACTCAGCACCACTAGGTAAAAGTGAAAAATAGAAAATTTGATTTTGTGTTCAGAATGATCAGAACAAATTAAAGGAGCAGCTCCATTTGGGCTGAAAGTTCTTGAGAATCAACAGGCAAAGGGCACTTCCACTGGCCACAGCTAACAGATTTTCTGGCCTAGAACTTAGACCAAACTGACTCCACACTTTCCAGAATGAGCTGAAAACTATCTCAAACACTCTCCTCATACTGATTTTCCTTATTCCTGTTCCTTACGGGGGAGTGCCCTACTCCTCCCTGCCACCGAACCTTATACCATACTCCCGTTGCTGCTCCCAAACTTACATTCCCACCTACAGCCAAAACAGGTGCCATCCCTCCTACCATTCTGAGCCAAGGTGAGCCTTTAAAGATCATGAAGACAGTCCCCTCCTTCAAGCTTCTCTTTCCAGGAGGCCACATCCCTTAACAGATCAAAATGAGTCCTGCCCCAGACATAGGCACAGCAGGCCCTAAGGTGAATCCCAGGATATGGTCCCACCTCTCCTCTTACCTCCAGCAGCGTGCCACCCAGGAATGGACCCCCGAACCTGCCACCTTTGGGGGAGTCCTGCTGTAGTCCTGCCACCACAACAGCCCCACTGCCTCGATTCCATTCCATACCTTTGGCAACTAGGCCCCCAGCCTCCAGACAGTCTTTCTGGCTTTCCACCTCCTTCACCTCTCCTGTACAACACAGCACCAGAATCCCTGGCCCCCAAACAGCCGCCAACTCCTACCACCTTCCCTCGGAACCTCCCACACGTCGCACCGACGCTGCCAGCTGACACACTACTGGGCCAGGGAGCTTTGTACCCCCCCACCGACCACACTGGCCCTGCACCAGCCTGTCGAATCTCCAGCTCTCCCCTCAACTCCCAGAACCTCAGACTTAAATACAGGTAAACTGTGCCACCTACAGTGCAGACAGGGGAATCGCCCCCTTGAGCTGACTAATGGAAAAATAACAAGGGGGTGGAAGAAAAAGAAAAGACAGAGGTAGTAAACCCAGATCTCTAAAGCCAACCCAGCATTAGGCCAAGCATGGCGCTAGGCAGGAAACTGGACATACATAAAAATACAGAATTTGTTGCCAGAAAAGGACAGCTTGGTGCACCCAGTTTGCCCAGCTGGTCCCTGCCTAGTCTGTCTCCACAGACACTAACATGTCTCTGGGGACCCTCCCTCCTCCCTGCCTATTTACTAATTTTCCCTAATTTTATCCCACGCATGCTTGAAGCCCCTCGCTGTTTTCATCTTCATCACTTTCACTGGCGGTCTATTCCAGGTGTCCACCACTCTTACAGTGTAGTAGTAGTACTTCCTCATATCCCTCTTATCCTCCCACCCCCAGCTTCAAAGTATGTCCTCTGGTCCTGGTGCTCTTTCTTATTTGAAAGAGACTGTCCTCCTGCACTCCGTTCACCCCCATGAGGTACTTGTAGGTCTCTATATTGTCCCCTATCACTCTTCACTCTTCCTGTGTGTACATGTTGAGATCCCTTAGTCTCTCCTCCTAGGGCTTTTGATTCAACCTCTGTACCATTTTAGTTGCTCTGCTCTGGACTGCCTCTACCTTGTCTATATCCTTTCTGAGATGTGGCCTCCAGAAGTGGACACAATACTCCAAGTGGGTCTCACCAGCGAGCAATACAGTGGAAACACCAACTTCTCCCTCCTGCTGGAGATACCGTTCCCAATGCATGCTGGCATCCCACTGGCAGTACCCACCATACCTCTCAAGCATCCTGATTTCAGCAGGATACCCTGATTTTTGGCCGCTTTCTGGGGGCTGGTCCCAGTGTCCTGATTCATCTCCTTACTGTCCCGGTTTGGAAAGCAGTCGCCATTGGTAACTAACAATGCCATGTAAAACATGGCTGGGCTGGCCGAATCTCTTTTTTTTCTGCCGAATCTTAAATCAGTTGCACAGACCAAGCATGCATGCAACAGACATGAGCACACCATCAGCCAATTGGTGCACTTACTGGCACAGCATGGTCCTTCGGTATTTTGAAACACCTGCCCCAAACAGCGGAGTATTACCCTCCCTGCCTCCAGGTCCAGCAGTTCCCTCTGGTGCTCTCGGACCTTATACAGCCAAGAAGAGTTCCAGAGTGCTAGAGAGGAAATTCACACTGAAGCCACCAACAGGCCTGATTGAGAGGAGGAGGAGAAACTTTGAGAGTGCAGCTACCCGCACCCGCGCCGCACACTGAACAGCAGCCACCAGAGCTGTGAAAAAAATGACTTTCACAGCAGCATATTTTTTAATAAAAGAGCTGCAAATCCACTATTTGCCAGTACAGCAGCCAGCTAGTCACAGGCCCAGCCAGTACAGCAGCCAGCTAGTCACAGGTCCAGCCAGTACAGCAGCCAGCTAGTCACAGGTCCAGCCAGTACAGCAGCCAGCAGCTGGATTTTCACACTGCCAGTCAGTGTGTGCTCCCCTTTTTTTGAGAGGTCAGGTGTTTTTTTTTGGTTTTTTTTTTTATGTTGCTTGCACGCATGTGCAAGAAACATAGTGCCATCATCCGAGTTTTCGGAGGTGTGGCACCCGTCTTCCAATTCAGTCAGTGTGTTTGCAGGCACGGCCCCAGTTCCCCAATTACTGCTGCAGCTGTCTGCGACAGCAGTTGAAATGCAGTGGTCGTATAGTTGAAAGGAGAGCTCCGCCCAGTGAGCAGCGCTCCCCACACACACACACACACACACACACACACACACACACGCACGCATGCACGCATACCGCGTGCTCATGCGCCCCCTCCCCCGGCCACGCACACACTGTACAGCCGACGGGTGCCCAATCCCCATTGGCTCCACATCCCCCCCAAAGCTGGTGGTGCCACGCTGGGAGCCCACCCCAGCGTGGCAAATGGTAGAGGCCGACGGGGTGCCCAATCTCTGCCGGCTCCACGCCCAAAGAGCGCCAGGTGCCTGGGAGCCCACCCCAGCGTGGCAAAATGTAAGAGGCCGACACGGGGTGCCTAATCCCCATCGGCTCCAGCCCCCCAAACAGTTTTTTCAGCTGCCACGCTGGGAGCCCACCCCAGCGTGGCAAAAGTGTTATGGCCGGCTGGGTGCCCAATCCCCGCCGCGGCTCCACCAAAAGAGTCCAGGTGCACGCTGGGAGCCCACCCCAGCATGGCAAAATGTGGCAGATGACGGGTGCCTAATCCCCATCGCCCAGCCCCCAAAACAGCTTCCAGCTGCCACGCTGGGAGCCCACCTCAGCGTGGCAAACGCCCTCCTTGTCTATATTAAAAATAAACCTGCAAATGCAAAACTGTCCTCGGGCGCTTCCCTGCCTCCTCCCACAACCTGCACCCACCCACTGCGCACCCTGCCTCCCCACACACCCCCACCCCATACTTACCTCTGGACCACGGCGCGACGATCTTCGGTGGACCGGGAACACGTCTGCACTCTTCAAAGCCGACCGTGAACTGAGGAAATGCCAGTAAGCTGTATAATGGGATAGATAGGGTTTTTTCAACTTTGCTGCATATCTCAGGCTTTTTTCGGAAATTTGGCACCCATTTCAACATGGGTTTTTGGGACCCTCCTGATAGCTCTGTCATTGTCATGGCGCGAATCGGGCCCAAAGGGTGATTTCGCTGTAACTACGTGGAAATCACTTTTCGGGACCAATTAACGAAATGACAGTGCCAGTATTCATAAGGTGGGCTCTCAAAAGCTTATGTTGCAAATTTGGTGAAAAAATCCTAAAGACTGTTTATTTAGCATGCGCTATGCAGTTCCCACACACGCTTGTATGGTCGCAAATTTTTATATTTGGGACGGATTCACACGCCATTTTCCCACACTTCATGGTGCAGTACAGCTGTCATTTTCTCACATCTCGCCCAAAATGTGTTTCCGCGCATGTAGCGCATAAATGGCACAGTCGGTGTGTGAAATCAATGTATGGGACACATTAAGAAAATCACAGTGGCACTGTTCATGAGCAGAGGTTTTAAAATGGCTATGTTGAAATTTGTGAAAAAATTCCTAAAAATACTGTTTTTATTTAAGCTATGCTATGCAGTCTTACGCACGCCGTAAGTTCACAATTTTTAATATTTTTACATCTAGATTTTCAACAGTGCCATTTTACCACACCTCCTATGAGCAGTACAGCTGTCATCTTTACGTTCGCCAAAATGTGTTTCCGCGATGTAGCGCATAAATGGCACAGTCGGTGTGGAAATCAATGTTCGGATAGATTAAGAAGATCATAGTCACACTGTTCATGAGCACAAGTGTTAAAATGGCTATGTTAAAAATTTGGTGAAAAAATTCCCACAAATGACTGTTTTACCAGCATTTGTTGCGCTGATCCTATGCACGCTCGTAATTTCGCGAATTTTCAATATTTTCATTCCAGATTTTCAACATTGCCATTTTACCACACCTCCTTATGAGCAGTACAGCTGTCATTTTTCACATCTCGCCCAAAACATGTTTCTGCCCATGTAGTGCACAATGTCGCATTCAGTGTGCGCAATCAATGTTTGGGACAGATTAAGAAAATCACAGTGACATTGTTCATGAGCAGAGGTCTTAAAATGGCTATGTTGAAAATTTGGTGAAAAAATTCCCTTCAGACGTTCTGCAATGTTACTAATGAAGACATTGAACAGGACTGGCCCCAGTTCCGATCCCTGCAGCATCCCACTGATCACCTCCTCTCCCTAGACTGCACACCATTTACCACCACTCTCTGCCTCCTGTCTGTTAGCCAGTTTCTAACCCGGTTTACTACCCTTTCCCCCATGCCCAGCCTATCCAGCTAGTTTATCAGCCTCCTATATGGGATGGTGTCAAAGGCTTTGCTGAAATCAAGGTAAGCATTGTCCACTGCCCCACCCTGATTCACTTCCTTTGTCACTCAGTCAAAGAAATCAACCAGATTTGTCTGACATGATGTCCCCCACTGTGAATCCATGTTGTCTATGGTCCTGGGTCTGATGGCTTCTAGATGCCCACTATCCTTTCTTTAAGCAATGTCTCCATGATCTTCCCCACTACTGAGGTGAGGCTGAATGGCCTATTGTTCCCTGCCTCCTCCCTGATGCCAGACCTGTGTAGAGGGACCACATGTGCCCTCCTCCAATTCATTCGTGTTGAATGACTCAGTGAACATGGCTGCCAGAGGTACTGCTATCTATCTCTCTTCGCAGTTCTCTTAATATTCTGGTTCCATCGCTTTGTCCACCTTTCAATTTAGTGAGCTCCTGCAGGACTCTTTTGCCTTTGAATGGACTATTGTCCACTTCTTCACCCCCTTGGCAACTGCTGTACTGCTGTGGCCCTTGCCCCTCCCACTCTTCTGTGAATACTGAATGGAAAGACACAGTAGATGTCTTGGGAGGAAGGCATGGAACTATCACTTCCAAATACCTAAACAGCACATACAAGCAAGCAACATTCAGCATTGACAAATGCTTGTTTTTGGTTGGGGTGGTGTTTTCATAGATCTGACTCTGGCTTTAGGCTTTTGCATCTGAGCCCCCTTCCTCCAAACTGGATTGGACTGACTGTCTGACATGATAATAAAGCCTTAAGCAGCCTGTCATCATCAATCAGCCCAGAGCTCAACCAATTGAACCTATGTGGCAGCATGGGGGGGAGGGTAGGCAAGGAGGGAAGAAGGGAGGAATTTTGCTATAAATATAAATGTATTTTGTTTACTCTCAGTAGTACAGTGCCTTTTTCAGAGCACTTCAGGGGGCAGCTGCTGAGTTCCTTTCTGCTGCTTCAGTAGCACTGACAGAGCTCTGCACATGGGAGTGCTGGCAGTAGTGGTGAGGGCTAATTTGATACCCTCTTCCTGTCCAAAGCTTTTTTGGACGCTCAGTAGCAGCTGGAGGAATGAGTGGGAAAGGGGGTCGCTCTCATCTCAGACTCTTGCTGCTATGGAGGAGGAAGGGGGACTGATGAAAGGAGACAAATGGGGGGGGGGGTTAAAGAATGGTCCTAGTATATGAATAAATACTTTTAGTTTGTATTTTAATTTCTGTGCAGACATTAGATTTGCATATATAATGACTGTTTTGTACAAGTGCCAAAAAAAAACAGTAGAGCTGTAAGTTATTAGTAATTAGAAAAGGGGTATTATGTGCATCATATTAGCAGGTGATGAAATTTAGCAGTCAGCTCTAGGGGACGGCAGATAACCAGGGTTTTACTGTACATTATTTAACTATTGGCACACAGTTAGACATGGCACAGGCAAGGCATGGCATCACTAAACTATTTTAAAGCAGTGGCTGAAGCATTTATTATAATAGCGCTATGTCCAGTGATTCCCAGTGCCCACTACAAGGCAGCACATAGTGTCATATATAATCAGTGCACAGCCACTGCTTTCAAATTATTCTGCCAGTGGTGCCATTCCTGTTCTGACACAGCATGTAAAGCGCCAGATGTGTAAAAGTGCTAGCGCATGTGTGTGTGTGCATGTGGTGTGTGTGTGTGCATGCATGTGTGTGAGTATGTGTGTGTGTGTGTGTGTGTGTGCATATGTGTGTGTGTGTGTGTGTGTGTGCGTGTGTGTGTGTGCGCTGTGTGTGTGTGTGTGTGTGTGTGTGTGTGTGTGTGTGTGCACTTATTCTGGTTAGAAACAAATGGCTTGTTTATCAGAAAGGAAGTTGCTTAATAATGACTAAAGTTCCAACTGCATGGAGGAGTGGCTCACAGCTGGACATAGCACAGGCATGGTGTCATTTAATTTCTTTTAAAGCAGTGCTGGAGAATTTATTATCAACAAAACTGAGGGCTGCAATTCCCACCCAGTGCCAACTTCAAGGCAGCACATAGTGTACTTTATAATAAATCCACCAGCCACGGTTTTAAACGGACTCTGGCAAAACAGTATGTATTTCGTTTTATTTGACTGGAAATGGAGAGCTAAGCAATTGTGCCTATTTTCAGCCTCGTCGAGGGTGGGGGGGGGATGCAGATGAAAACTGACACATTGAACCAGGTTAAGCTGTTGGTGGCAGGTATTTTTATAAATGATGCCATGCTGGTACCAACACAGCATGTGATAAAACACAAAGTCTCATGACAAAAAGCAAGAATGGGACCTATTACTGGTCATATAAAAAGTTCTTCATGTTTATTCAACAAGCTAACCACAATACAGATACACAATCATAACATCTGGGCAAAGAAATAAATAACAATAACATTAGCAGTGATTCCACACTTGATTTGCCTCTATAAATAGCTGCTAACACGTGAAATGTGACTCACAGCAGTCCGTGAATATGCAACTTTTATGCTACTAAGCTGTCTCTGATTTTTTTTAAGGGCTCTGTCCCTGATTTGCTCATCCTGAGGTTGAAAGGGATGCTATCCACTGCTTTGTCACACAACATAGAAACATAGAATTTGACAGCAGATAAGGACCGCTTGGCCCACCTAGTCTGCCCATTTCCCTACCTAACGGATAAGCTACAGATCCTAATTAACCAACAGCCTACTTCCTTCTACCCCCACTAGAATTGCTTTCTTATGCCTGCCCATGCATTCTTGAATTCCTCACTGTTTTTGACTCTATGCACCTCTCAGGAAGGCTGTTCCATGCATCTATAACCTCTGTGAAGAAATACTTCTCAATTACCTCTGATCCGTCCCTCCTCATCTTCAAATTGTGCCCCTTGTTCTTGCACATCTCTTTTTTGAAAGATGCTACCTCTTGGACTTTGTTGATTCCCTTGAGGTATTTGAAAGTTTCTATCATGTCCCCCTTCTCCCTCCTTTCCTCGAGGCTATACATCCTAAGCTCCTTTAGTCTTTCTTCATATGTCTTCTGGTGCAGACCCTGCACCATTTTGGTTGCTCTCCTCTGGACAGCCTCCATCCTGTCTATGTCTTTGCGGAGGTGGGGTCTCCCGAACTGTACACAGTACTCCAGATGTAGTCTTACCAGCTGTCTGTACAGAGGGCCAACAACTTCCTGTTTTCTACTGGTGATGCCTCTCCCTATGCATCCCAGTATCCCCCCAGCCCTGCCACTGCCATCAGATATGATAACGCCAATGCTCTTTCCTGCTTAGTGACTGTCAGCACCTCCCCCCACCCTATACTCAGCTCCTGGGTTCCTATGCCCTAGGTTCATGATTTTGCAGTTTTTGGCATTGAACCCCAATGGCCATGGTCTTTGCCCACTCCTCAAATTTTCCAAGGTCCCTATGCATTCTCTCTACCCCCTCCTGAGTGTCCCCCCATTACAGATTTTGGTGTCATCTAAAGGCATACCTTCCTTTCCAGTTCTTCTGCAGTGTCACTTATGAAGACATTGAAGAGGGCCAGTCCCAGTATTGAACCCTGCGGTACTCCTCTGGTCACTCTCCCATCATTAGAGTGAGTGTCATTAACCACTACCCATTGTTGCCTATCCATTAACCAGTTGAAGTTCCTTACCCAGTTCATCACTTTGGATCCCACCCCTAGGCTGCTCAGTTTTTTTGTCTATCTTCTATGTGGCACAGTATCAAAGGCCTTGCTAAAGTCCAGATAGGTCATGTCCACTGGCCTCCTATGATCTACTTTCCTGGTCAGGCAAATAAATCAATCAGATTAGTCTGGCATGACACCCCCGAATCCATGCTGCCTTTGGTCTCGTAGTCCATTGGATTAAAGATACTTTACCACCCTTTCCTTTAATAAGATTTCCATTAAGTTTCCCACGACTGATGTGAGAAAGACTGGCCTATAGTTGCTAACCTCCTCCCTACTTCTACTTGTTATGAAGCGGGACCATGTCTGCTCTATTCCAGTCTTCCAGAGCCACTCCTGTTTCCAGTGAGCTGTTGAATAAGGCCATCAGTGGGACAGCTAGCACCTCCCTGAGTTTGTTTAGCACCCTTGGGTGTATCCCATCCAGTCCCATAGCCTTGTCCAATTATAGAGCTGCAAGTCACTTCAGAACCTTTTTCTTTGAAAATGGACTTGTGTTCAACTCCCCCTTCCTTTGTTCCTGCCATGGCTTCTCTTGCTGCAAAGCACCCTGAGCCTCATGGGTAGGACGCCTTAAAAATACAAGTGCCTTGCCTTTTCCCGCAGTAGAGCATCTGTCTAAGATGGAATATGTAACCACCCTCTGGGGGCTTACCTGTATCCCCCCCCCCATTAGCAGGCTGTTTTATGCCCCTTTTGGGCATAATCCATGGGATGCAAGCTGTTGGCGATTGTTTGACCAGCACTCGCATAGGTGCAGGGGGTCTTCAAAGTGCTGACTGCCATTGCGGTCGGACGAAATGGGGAGTTTATCCGTGGTCCCGGTGCCCCTTCCATGTCCCTGGGGACCAGAGACCTGAAGGAAATCGGGCAGAAGCCCGTACTTGATGGCAGCGGGAGGTTTGGCAGTGGGGCTGCTCGGGAGCTCATGAATATTAATGAGTGTCTCCCTGCATATTAATGAGAATGTTGCCTGCTGCCTGGGGGGACATAGTTTTGGCAGCAGTGACAGCAAAACTGCTGGGAGTCTTCAGGTGACAGTGGGCTCCTTTAAAAGGGAACGGTCTGGGCTACCATCCAGTGTGGTGATGATGCAGCTGGGGTGAAGTGTTAGGCTGCAACAGAGGGTAGAAGGGGAGAGACTGTATAAACGGGACTGGACTACACTAATCTGAAATGGAGCTGACATGTTTGTGACTCCTAACCCCTTGCTTTTTAGCCAATCAGTGATCTAGGCACCCACAACTGTGACAGAGGGACTCCTGGGAAAAGGAGGGGGACTAATTCTGGAGCCTAGATCATGCCCCAATAAACGAGCAGGAAATATTGTTCACTATGGATATCAATTATTGAAAGGCTTCAACAGCCAATCAGAGGACTGGGATTTTGGCTGATGCAGTGATGACTTACTGGGATTTTGTCAAGCTGTGGCTGGGCTCTGTACGAGTCAGGACTGTAGTGTGATAGCAGGGGCTTATCCAGGTCCTAATCTGAAATGTGTGTTTGCTGAAGGATTCCCCAGGTACTGAAAGCAGGACTGGATTGTAGTAGTAGTTGTAGTAAAATATTTATTTTTATTCAGGAGAAGTTCTTACTTCACATCTTAGACTGAAGCCTTTTTTCATGATGGTCCTGACAATAGAACTTTAAAATTACATCAGATACAAACACAGTACAAACATCACTTTCAATCTCCAAAACTTTTAAACATCTAATAAATATACTTGCATTCCAACAAGATTTATATAATTCATTTCACTACATGAAATACAAATTTAAAAATTAAGAAGTATCTTCTTCACCCATTGCACATATATCTGACTTTCAATTCCTCTGTCAAGAATTTGGTAACCAATGATGGTTTATAGCCTGATTTATTTTTTGCTGTATAACATTCAACAATTGACAATTTGAAGCATATTCAGCTTTAGATGTCATTTCAGTAAAACAATTTTTTACCTTAAGCATGTAAGGGGTCACCCAATTATCTCCTAACTTATAATTATGTTTAACACTTTTCTCCTCTATTTCATCCCTAAGATATTTTGGTTCTCCTGTCATTTGTAATCTATGTGTTTGTAAGGCCCTCATCAATTTTCTCCTATTATCAAGTGTTAACCAGTCCGATGTCAAATACAAATTACAGTGGTGAGTTTTATAATCACACTGTAAGATAAACCTAGCTAAATTATTATAGGTGACCTCAAGCTTTCTTAGAAGAAAGCCAGAGGCCTTTCCATATACTGTATATGACTGCCATAAGCTACTGTAGGAATTAATAACTGGTTTACAATCGATTTCCACATTCTAACATCTGTATAAAACTTGTTTCTTTGAAAAGCCCCTAATTTTCTATATACTTTACTTACTTATTCTTTTTTTTTTTCCAATTGTTTAACCAGGTGAAACACACTAAGCTGAAAGCTTATTTTACAGGTGCAACCTGGGAGCACAGGGAAGTTAAGTGACTTGCTCAGGGTCACACAGTATGCAAGTGGGGGCTGTGGGATTCAAACCCAGGTCTCTAGATTTATAGCTCAGAGCCTTAAACCACTGTAATATACTGCCTCCCTAATTTTCTATATGTATATCAAATTTCAAGCCCTAATCTACCCAAACCCCTAGATATTTATAATAGGGAACCTGCTCTAATATTTCCTGTTTTAATGTTTTTATGTACAATTCTTATTTATGGTTTATTTTACTCTTCTGAATTGAAAAAAGAAGGGTTTTAGTTTATTTGCTATTTAATACTAATTTTGAATTGGCTAACCAATTTTCTACCCCTACAAAATCTTCCTGGAGCCCCTTTTCAACCTCTTTAATGTTTGTACCATATGCTAACAAAACTGTATCATCAGCGTATAATTTAATTTTAGTTTTATTAGCAACTTTTACCAAATCATTTACATAAACCAAAAAAAAGAGTCGGGCCCAAAATGGACCCCTGTGGTACCCCTCTAATAACTTCAAGCTGTTTTGAGGTTACATCTTCAAGTTGAACCAATTGGGATCTTCCTAATAAGTAAGAAGAAAACCATCCTAAAGTTTCAAAATCTAGGCCCAATTTTTCCAGTCTCTGAAGTAAAACCCTGTGGTCCAGGGTGTTGAAGGCTTTAGACAGGTCCACGAACACTGCGCCCACCTCCCCCCAAGCTGAGAGGAGACAAGATCTATTAGGTCGGTGGGCGCGGTGTCCGTGGAACACCCTTTTCGGAATCCTGATTGTGAATCCGAAAGTAGGTGATATTTCTCCAAATAATTACTTAATTTGTTTTGGATCATTTTTTCCATTACCTTCGACACCGTGGACAACAGGGCTATTGATCTATAATTTGAGGGGTCAGTTGGATCCTCCCCTTTAAAGATTGGAACTACCTTTGTTTGCGAAGGAGAAAAGACAGAACCGAGCTACTATTTCCCCAAGTACTGAGAAGTTGCTGAATGAGTGTTGGGGAGAAACTAAAGGTGGCAGATACCCTGCACTGGGAATTGAGTTACCTGAAAAGACTGAGCAGATTATCTGAGTTTTACAGTTGCTGCTGAGAGGTCATTTGCTTGTGTGGACTGCCACTTCATTTTCTTAAAAGAGGCCAAACGTCTCAGGTCGTGGGGTGCTAGCCTGAAAGTGTATGCATCCTGAGTGAACTGGTCAAAGTGACTGAGATTGGCGGGCTTGCTGCAGCTGAGTAAAAGAGTTGGTCACTGCTAAGCTGAAAGCGTGGACTGGTGTGCAGGGGGGCTGTTGTTGCTGAATCCCCTCTGTTAAATTGCACTAACACTGATTGAATCGGAGGCTAGCACCTGCTAAAACTGGTACTGGACCTCATTAGGGTGACTGCCTATAACTTTACTTGGTGAGAGCGCAGTGCAAGGACTCCAGGAGGACCCCCACCATTTGGGAGTCCTCACCCAGAGCCAGTGGGGGAACTCACTAACCCCTCCCAAGTGGGATTCACTGTCTCAGGAGGTCATGGGTCTTGCACCCGAGTGCTAGGACACTCCGATCAGGGAGCTGGGCTGTGGAGCCACTCCCAAGTTTGGGCCTTCTGGGGCTGGTGGTGTCCTGCTACGGTGCTCTGCACTGGGCCAGAAGTGGCTGAAGGTGACTAATGGCCAGAACTGCAATCAAGGTGACCAGCTGCAAGATCCTCAAGCAAGTTTCATCTGGATGGAGGGATCCTAACAGGCCTGTTTCTGTGTTGCAGCACTGGGATTCGAGGAGCTCTACATTTCGCTTGGCACAGAGGTCAACTAACCATGAGTACCCAGGACCTGGTTCCTTGGAAGGGTCAAGGGGGAATTGTGTTTGTTCTATTTAAATTTCAAGCTTCAGCATTTCAGGGCCCCAACAGTCGGCCACTCCGCGGCACCAAACAAGCATGCAACTAGTGGGTACCCCTAGGGACAATACAGAGACACTGGTACCAGTGGGGGAGGCCTTGGCCTATGAGCCCACATGTTTAAAATTGCATATCTCACTAACATTTTTGCCTTCACAGCAACCCTACATCCAGGTATCCCCTTCCCTATTCTGTACCCCTGAATGAAGCTGTGAATTTGTCATTTGAATCTGCTGTGTTAGTGGACTTCACTGCATGCACTTACTGCTGAAATATATGGTTTATGTTGGGATAAGGTATTTGGTGACACAGTGTGCAGAGTGGTTGGTTGGGGAGGTGGGCAGGCACAGCATCCCAGGGGGCTGTGCCAAGTGGATATGTGGCTCACTGATACTTTACTCTGGGTGGAGGCACTGTACTATTTTCACTTTTTCTAGAAAAGAACCCCTAATAGTCACTGTAGCAGGACCCAGGCCCCTTGCCAGGTATTAGAGACAGGTGGCAAGGGGGGTAGCCCACTGGCATATGGTGCCAGGGCTACAAATATAAAACACTGTGACACTTTTGAGCCTCCTACATTTTTTTTCTGCCCATAGATCTAGCAAAAAAAAGAGGCTAACTAATCTGGTGGTTAATTTCTTCATTGTTTTGAGCATCAAACTACTATTCGATGAAGATGGCGGATATGTACTGTTAGCAAGAAGGTTTGAGGGGGGTTGATTGCCTCTTTTTTTTGAATTTCTAAATCCCCACCACACCCAATTTGCTGTCAGTCTCACCAGATCTGCTCCATTTGGAAAGCTGCAATACATCGAGTGATGCTAGGTGACAAAAGCCTCCACCCTCCTATACAGGAGGTGCACCATCAGACATGGGATGGAGAGTTGCTCACGGTTCTTTCACTGGAGCTTGCTCATACAGTGCATCATATTCTCACTCTCGTTTGCCTCCCAGGTTACCCATAGTCTGCAACAGTACCTTACATGTGTTACAAAGGAGCTGCTCATTGCAGTGAAGGCAGCATCTAATTAAAAGCTGTCAGTGCCGGGAGCAGCTGTGTAGCCCCTTGCTGAATTCTGCTTATGATATCAAAACAAGTGCCGCTAGAGCCCTCACTTGTGCAGTCAACAGTGTTTTCATTTTTAATGAATGTTTCCTGGCTATAAAAACCTGAATTCAGGCACCTTTCATAATACCACTCCCTTATTTTTCCCCACAGTGCCTCTGCCCCCTCCTTGAGACAGTTTCTATGGCAGTCTCCTATTTCTTTAAAATCCACCCTCCTAAAGTCCAGGACCCTCATTCTCATGTGGTTTGCCTCTATTCATGTCTTAATGTAAAACCACACTGTATGGTCATCGCTGGTATCTAGGAGACTGCCCGCTGTGACATCTGCAACTGCAATGCCATCTCTGTTTGTAAGCATCAGGCCTAGCACTGCCCTGTCTCTAGTGGGTCCCTTGGCTAGCTGCCTGAAAAAAGCCTCTTGTAGGGAGTCAAGGATGACCATGTTCCTTGCTGAAGCTGCAATTGGAAAGCTCCACTTCACATCTGGCAGATTAAAGTCCCAAAACTAGGAGCACCTCCCCCTTACTTGCCATCCTGATGATGGCTTTCCCAAGTGCCTTATCCAACCCCTCTTCCTGTGCCAGTGTCTGTATATCACCCCTGTATTGACAACAGTCATAGTCGATGGACCTCTGGTCTCCAGCAAGTACACATTCAGAGTCTTAAGCTGATCCTAGTAGGATCTGACCTACTGATCCTGAATAATTTTGTTTACCCTATGCTGCACCGTCTCTAGTCTGTCTTTCTTTTTTTTTCTCAGGTAGACCCTCCAGAACTAGACACAGTATGCCAGATATGGCCTCAGCAGTGGTCTATGGAGATGCAATACCACGTCCTTCCTCCTGCAGTCAAACCCCTCTCCCTATACACCCGTACATTCTACCTTGCTATAAGCTTTGTTACAATGGCTAGATTGTTCTATGGAGTCACCTCTATAGACATTGTCAGCTTTTGTGCCCATTTTAAAGTGTCTGTACTGAATGTGTTTGGAGGAAGCACTAACAATGTGAAAAACATAGATGGCAAGTCATTTGCACGCACCTTCCCCCCTTTGATAATGCAGGGCATGACAATATGGAGCCTAAGCTTTCTATTTGGCCGCCCCAATCCTTGCTGTGCCAATCTCCCACATCTTCAGCACATCACTCACTCCCCAATTTATGGATGATTGCCAGAGTCATACCAGTATTCAAGCAAGGTGATCCAAAATGTCTTGAGAATTACCGTCCTACAGCAATACTGTCTGCTATTAGCAAATTATTAGAGAAAGTGGTGGCACCGTATTTGATGGCGTATATCCAGAAATATGAACTGTTATCCTTGGAACAGCATGGCTTCCATAAGGTACATAGTACTTCCACTGGGTAACCCAAGATATGAGCGAGTAGATTTGGGCAAAGTAAAAAGAGCGACAGAATAACCGCGAAGGAGGTATAGGCAACTGTGTTTATTGAGCGATGGTGCTATGAGCGAATGTGTTATAGTGAGTCACCAATGGAGGAGCAGTAGTGAGGAGTAGAAGGGAGTTTCTTTAAGGCTGCAAAATGTGCTGGCAGCAAGGCACAGAGGGTTAGGTGGATGGATCTGTGTGCTGCAGTGAGATGTGCGATGGCGTTCGATTCCCACAGTTACTGCTATTTTACCTTGGTGTAAGTGCCATTTTTTTTAAAGTGTTGCAACTGATTTTTCTCCCCCCATCCTGTGTTTCTCCCCGTCCCTGAGTCCAGCACTCCCCCAGTGTTGATTATATAGCACAAAGGGTAGAAGGAACAACACGAGGTATGAATACTCTGGATCTGATTTTAACCAATATGGGTGATACAGTAATGGGATGTACTACTTCAGCCCCCTTAGCAATAGTGATCATTAAACTGTATACTCTGAACTACAGGAATCAATCATCTAACAGACAGGATGCACCAAAGTTCTTAACTTTGGGAGGGCGAACTTTGTGCAGTTGAAGTCTAGTATGGCTGAGTGGAACTGGGCAAATGATTTCCAAAATAAGTCATTAAGCAACAAATGGGACCTCTTATGCAAGAAACTAGACCAAGAAATTTGCAAGTACATACTGTATAAAACCAAATACAGCATAAAAGGAAGAACACCAAATTGGATGACTTCCAAACTCAGGAGACTAATGAAAAAGGAAAACAAGCTGTTTAAGAAACTAGAAAGTAGACATCAGGAATCAGGGTGATCAGATTATAAGGAACTAGCTAAAAGGGTAACACAAAGAGATCAAAAAAGCAAAATCAGGTTTTGAATTAAAACTAGCTACCAAATCAAAAGACAATTATAAGGCATTCTATTCACATATAAACAAAACTAAAGAGGTAAACAAGTCGGTGGGACCACTGAAAAATTACGATGGCAGTAGCATATGTATCTGATTTAAAGCAGATAGCAAATATCCAAAATGCATACTTTTCATTAGTAGTTAATCCCAAATCTAACTCAGACTCACAAAAAAAAAATAATAATAATAATGCCACACCCATTTGCATAGACCTTAAAGATGTGGAGGAAAGGTTAAAAAAAGTCACCCAAATAAATCTCCTGGACCTGATGGCATGCATCAGATTATAATTAGGATTTTTTGTACCGAGCTGGCCCCACCCTTAACCCATATTTTCCAAACATCTTTGGATGAGGGAGAAGTAGTGGAGGCGTGGCGGGTGGCTACTGTTATTCCTCTTCATAAAAAGGGGACTAGGGTGGATCCTACCAATTACCATCCAGTTAGCCTGACAGCCATTCTGTTAAAAATACTTGAGGGCATCATAAAAGACCATATCACTAGCTTCTTAGAACAGGAAACTTTTCTAGATAGTACACAGCATGGGTTCACTAAGGCAGATCCTGCCAGACAAATATGTTGCATTTCTATGACGGGGTGAGTAGGGCATTGGATACAGGAGATTCAGTGGCTGCGGTCTTTTTAGATTTCTCAAAAGCTTTCGATAAGGTCCCGCATGCTGAGCTAATAGATGTACTCCATAAATTAGGTCTACTAAGAACAATTTAGTTAACTGGATTCAATCCTGGCTCACCAATAGGAAACGAAGAGTATGCATAAAGGGTGTTCTTTCAGACTGGGCCGAGGTGACAAGTGGGGTGCCCCAGGGATCTGTATTGGATCCTTGCTTATTTAATATTTACTCAGTGTATATTCTATACAATATAATCATGAAAAAATCTGAATAACAAAATTCACCGATGATTGTAGGCTGGGGCCATTATTCAAAACCATGAAGATGCTTTAGCACTCCAGCAGGCCCTAGATTACATTCAGGGTTGGACCACTAAACACAAACTGCTACTTAACCAAGACAATGCACAGTAATACATATGGGGAGAAAAAAAAATGTGTATACACTAAATAAAATCGAACTCATTAAAACATCCGAGGAAAGGGATTTAGGTATATTGATTTTGCATGATCTCTCATTCAAGTCCTACTGTAAAAACATTGTTCAGAAAGGAAATAGCATACTGAATTCTATATTCAGACATATTGAGAGTAGGAGTAGAAAGGTCTTGGTACCTCTCTATTCATCCCTGGTGAGGCCTATCCTGGAGTACGGGGCCCATGTTTGGTCCCCTCACAGAAAAGGAGAAATCCATATGATCTAAAGGGGCCAAAACAGAGCAACTTGAGCCATAGAGGATCTCAAAGTGAGAAACGATGAGGAAAGACTGAGGAAGTTGAACAAGTTCACCATGGAATACAGGAGAATGTGAGGGGACATGTGCCTATCACATAGAGCTTGGACGGATAACGAGCTATGGGACATCTTGGGGCTGCAAAGCAGGGAACAGCTATATACTATCCATTCATATCCTCTCCAGTTGAAAAGCAGACAATGTAAGCTGTCAAGAAGTAACATGTGGTATAATCAGAGGATGGTTCCCATATATAATGGACTCCCACACGAGGTCGTAGGCAGTAATACAACAGACCAATTTAAGAAAAATTTGGATAAGCATTTTAAGGGAAATAGATAAATGCCCTCAGATATACTATGCGAGCACTATGGACAAAAGTCTATTGTATAACTCTGTACTACCTATGAAATCTGCAGCGGGAAAGGGAGGTATAGCTCTCTATAAAACTATAACAATATATTGCTCCTGGGAGAGTATTAAGGACTATCGCTGATACTTATTTATTTATTTAGTTTTTGTTTACCGGGTAAGTACACTAGCCAACACAATGACTATTTTCAGGTACGACCCGTGAGAGTACAACATAAATGAACAGGTACAAGAACATTTTTAACAGGGATACATAGATACATAGATACATAGACAGTGTCGGCAGATAAGGGCCTATGGCCCACCTAGTCTGCCCATTTGAGCTTGTAAGTTCAGTTTGTTTTCCTAGAAGTCTAGTTCCCCTTACCCCTGACCTCTAGAATTCCTTTATGCTATCCCATGCATTCTTAAATCCCGTGATTGTTTCAGCCCCACCACTTCCTCTGGCAGGGTGTTCCACTTGTCCACCACCCGCTCTGTGAAGAAATTTTTCTCATGTTTCTCTGAATCGTCCTCCCTCCAACTTCATCCCATGCCTCTAGTCCTGAAACATCTTTTTCGCTTAAAATAGTGTTTTTCCTGCACCCTGTTCCTCCCTGTAAGATACTTGTATGTCTCTATCATATCCCCTCTCCGCCTCTCCTCCAGGGAGTACATGTTCAGTTCCTTCAACCTGTCTTCATAGGACTTGTGATGCAACCATGCACCATCTTTGTTGCCCTCCTCTGAACCTTCTCTACCCTGTCTATGTCCTTACGTAGGTATGGTCTCCAGAACTGTACACTGTACTCCAGGTGGGGCCTCACTAGTGTCTTGTATAGCGGAATTATGACCTCCCTTTTCCTGCTGGTGATGCCCCTGCCTATACATCCCAGCATCCTATTTGCTTTACCTGATGCCTTGTCACACTGTTTCCTACCTTTGAGGTCATCAGAGATGACAACCCCAAGATCCCTTTCCTGCTTGGTGCATGCTATATCCTCACCCCCAACTGATATATTGTGCCAGGTTTTTGTGCCCATATGCATTATCTTGCACTTCTTTGCATTGAATTTCAACTGCCAAACCCTTGACCATTCTTCAAGTTTCTGCAGGTCCCTTCTCATTCTGTCTACACCCTCTGGTGTGTCTACTCTGTTACAGAGCTTTGTGTCATCAGCGAACAGTGAAATTCTGCCTTCTATATCCTGTGCAATGTCACTGATGAAGATGTTGAATAGGACTGGTTCCAGCACTGATCCCTGTGGTACCCCACTGGTCACTCTTCCTCTGTGGAGGACAACCATTTACCACCACCCCTGTGTCCTGCCACCCAGCCAGTTACCACCCACCACACTACTGTCCTGCCCACACCCATAGTCCCCAGTTTGTGTAATAGTCTTCTGTGGCACAGTGTCAAAGGCCTTGCTGAAGTCCAGATAGGCCATGTCCACTGCCCTCCCTGATCCACCTCCCAGTCACCCAGTCAAAAAATTCAATGAGGTTGGTCTGACATGACTCCCCTGGTGAAACCATGCTGCCTTGGGTCCTGTAGTCCATTGACAAACCAGATGTTCCACCAATCTCTCCTTCAGTAGTGCTTCCATGATCTTTCCCACTACCGAGGTGAGGCTGACTGGTCTGTAGTTCCCTGCTTCCTCTTTGTTCCCACTTTTGTATAAGGGACCACATCTGCTGTCCTCCAGTCTTTGGGTACCTCCTGTTTCCAGTGATTGGCTGAACAGGATAGCCAGAGTTCAGCCACCACCTCTCTTAGTTCTTTAAGGACCCTGGGGTGCACCCCACCTGGCCCCATTGCTTTATCAGCTCTTATTACTTCCAGTTCCTTCAGGACCCTTTCTCGTGTAAAGGGACTTGTGTCCATTTCTGCACCATCCTCACCCTTGTACTCCCTTCAGATCCATTACCCCCTCTTCCTTAGTAAAGACTGAGCAGAAATACCTATTCAATATGTCAGCTTTACTGTTGTCATCCTCCACGCGCTCCATCCTCCCCTTCAGTCTCACTATCCTCCTTTGTCCTTCTTTTTCACTTATGTACCTGTAAAAGGTTTGTCCCTTTAACCACTGATTTTGCAATGTGTTCTTCTGTCTGAGCTTTGGCTTCCTTACTGACTTCCCTGCCTCCCTTGTTTCTCCTGGTACTTCTCTATCACCTTCTGCCTGTGTCTTTTGTATCGCCTGAATGCAGTCTTTTGGCTTTCACTTTCTTTGCTACTCCTTTGGAAAACCATAATGGTCTCCTCTTTCTTTTCCTCTTGCTAACCTGCTTAATGCATAATTCTGTTGTTCTTATAATCCCCATTTTAAATACTGCCCACTGTTCCTCAACCCCTGATTCCTGTCCCATTCCTCTTAATGCCTCTTTCAAGCATCTCCCCATTTTCCCAAAGTCTGCCCCCCTAAAATCCAGGATACGTGTTTTTGTGTGGTTTGGTTCTGCTCTTTCTGTGATTTCAAACCACAATAACTGGTGGTCACTGTTACCCAGGTGCTCCCCCACTGTTACCCCCATCACACTGTCCCTGTTTGTGAGCACAAGGTCCAGTATTGCCTTCTGCCGAGTTGGTTCCATGACCAGTTGCTTGAGGAAGGCACCCTGAAGGGAGTCCAGGATAAATCTGCTCTTAGTTGATGCTGCTGCTGGGATGCTCCAGTCCACGTCTGGTATGCTGAAGTCTCCAACTAGTACTACCTCACCTTGTCTGCCATCCTTTGGATGGCTAGCATCAAGCTCCCTATCTGTTTCTTCCTCCTGGGCTGGTGGTCTATAGACCACACCTCTGCGGGATGGCTGGCCCCATTTTCCTTTCCAGCTTAACCCACAGTATCTCTCCCCATTTTGTTCCTCCTGGATCTGTGTGGCCCTTATGTCATATTTCACATACAGTGCCACTCCTCCTCCCTTCCTGCCTGCTTTGTCTCTTTCTGAATATGTTGTAGCCAGGTATGGCCATCTCCCAGTCATGGTTATCATTACACCAGGTTTCAGTGATGGCCACAATGTCCAGGTCTGACTGTACCATGACAGCCTCCAGATCTTCCATCTTGTTGCTAAGGCTCCTGGCATTTGCACACATGGCTTTCCATGATTTGACCTCCGAGACTGCTTCACTGTTCTACTCCAGCCCCTTCCTTGGTTGTCATTTATCCCTGGTTCTCCTTGCTGTCTGCCCTTCTGCTGAATTTTGGCCCTTTTCTGCTTATCCACCTTTTGGACACTAATCTCCAACTTTTGCACACTGCTTTGCAGAGATAGCCACTCCTCTGGTTCACTGGTTCCATTACTACTACAGGGAGAGAAGCAATCAAAAAAATTTTGCAAATGTACACAATGTAAAACCTTGAAAGAACTTCTTCAACATAACAGAGGTAGTAGGTAGCATTACAGGTTCTCACATGGTGAAAAACAGATTTAACATGGTACAACTGGAGGAAAACAGAAAGTACAACAGTAAGCCACAGTGGGCAAGACAAGTAGCAATTGTTGAGGGGATCAACAGAGGATAAGTCAAGCAAATACAGTTTGCAGAGAATTGGGTATCAGGTCTAACTCTGAAAAATAATGTCTATAGGATTAAAGTGAAAGAGGAGGGCAGGAGGAGACAGTAGGGTAATATAATGAGAAGAGGCTTAGGAAAGGAAGACAGAGTAGCATGGGTAAGGGTGAGAAGGTGGATGATCAGGGAAAAGAGAGACAGGACAGAGGGATCATAGCAGGGAGCAGGAGTAGGGAAGGACATGTATTGGAGGGAGGTGAGAAAGTAGAGGACCAGTCAAGAAAGAGATAAGGCAGAGAGATCACAGCATGAAAGAGTTAGAGCGGAGATACAGGAGGAGGGAGATAGAAATTTGAGAGATAGGAGAAACAGCATGGGCAGGCAAGTCTATAGGACTTAGGGAAACAAAGTCCAGACATAAACAGATAGGAATAGAAGAGGAATGAGAGAGCACTGGGGCATGCGATATAATCAGGACCATCAGGTGGGATCAAAGCAGGTGCAGGGGCCAGTATGCAATAGATAATGGCGAAGCTCATTTTTAAAACACCGATGAGATCCAGCCAATTTGAGTTCAGGGGGGAAGAGTGTGCCAGAACTGGGGAGCCGCACACTTGAAAGCCCCAGTGCCTTTTGTGGTTGAGCATCTTGGAACATGGAATAGAGAGTTGTCAGCAGACCTCAGACCGTGAGGGACTGAGTGGGAAATTAGAAGCTCTGCCAGAGATTTAGGGGATTCGAGCCTTACAACAGAGTCAGTAAGGGAACCAAGATAATATTGTCTTGTTGCCAAGGAGGAGAGCTATCCTAGGTCATCGTAAAGCTGACAGCGGTGCTTTTGTCTTGAGGAGGAGGAGGATGCATATCGACATATGTTATTGTAAGTGACATCCCATTTCTGAAGAGCAGTTTTGTGAGCACTAGAGAGGATGGGGCACTGTAGGTTAGGGAAGGTAGCAGAACACCCCTAGCAATGGCTTTTTTAGCAGATGGCATTAGCAAGTAACCCGATTTGTATGCAGCACCAAGTTTGCAATTTACAGCCTTGCAGATGGATTGAATGTGCAGGCTCAGATCAAGGGATTGGTCAAGCAGGACACCAAGATAGTTAAAGGACAAGACAGTTTCCAGTTTTGTATCACCTAAGTCATGGACTGTAAGGGAGGAGGGGCACCTATGAAGTTTAGGGGCTGAGCCAAAAAGCATGGCCTTGGTTTTCTTCATGTTTAGGACCAGCTTATGTTCGTACAGCCAGTTCTGTATATTTTTGAAATCAGTTGAGAGTATTGAGCTTAGATTCTCCACTTTGTTATCACTGGTGTAAATGACAAGATCATCTGCGTACAAGAGAGGTGAGCAACTTTTCAGTGCACAGGAGACATTATTAATAGAGAGAGAGAAGAGGAGAGGACCCAGGATGGAGCCTTGAGGAACCCCCACGTTTACTGAGGCAGACTCGGAAATGGTTGAGTTAAATTTTACTGCTTGTGACCTATTGTATAGATAGCTGCTAAACCAGCATACAACTGGAGAGGAGAAGCCCACACTATGCAAGCAGGATAGGAGTAGGGGGTGGTCCACAAGGTCAAAAGCCTTGGTAAGGTCTATAAATACAGCAGCAGTGAGTCTGCCTGAGTCCATGTTTGAGAGAATATCTGAGGTAAGTTTCAATAGCGCAGTAGATGTGCCATGGTTTTTTCCGAAACCATGTTGGGCATCAGATAGGATACCCCACTTTGAGAGAAAGTCACATGTTTGGATAGCGACTGCCTTTTCAAGTAGTTTGGATAAAACTGAGAGAATAGCAATAGGTCTGTAATTATTGATATCTTTTTTGTCCCCTTTTTTAAATACAGGAGATATTCGAGAAAATTTCCAAAGGACTGGGACAGTGCCAGTGATCAGGGATAGTGTATATATTTTCGCCAGTGGTGAGGCTATGTAGGCAGCAGCAAGTCTGAGTAAATGGGGTTCGAGGAGGTCAGACCCGGCACTAGTGTTGCCAGATATGGATAAGAGAAGTTTAAAGACCTCTTGTGCAGTAATCTCCTTAAAGTAAAAGGGAGGAGTATGCAGAGATATCTGGGGAGCTGTAAAGGAGCCAAGTGTTGTTAGGGGCTCACTGACCTGCAGGGGAGAGGTCAGTGGTGGGAAGGCAGAGGTATACAGAGACAGATCCAAGAATTTCTGGCTTAGAGCATTTGCAATGGTCTTTGGATCGTTACAGTGCACCCCATTTAGTATCATATCCTTGGGGGTATGGGACTGGGAGGATCCCAAGAAGGTTTTGATATGGGCCCAAAATTTCCTAGAGTCCGATGCTGAGCTCACGAGCAGGTCCTGACAGTATTTACTTTTGGCTAATCTTATTTTCCTTTTACAGAGATTTCTATAGGCCCTATAAGTATTAAAATCATCCATGCGCCTGGTTTATTTGAAACACTTCCATAGCTTATCTCTTTGACGTAGTTCAGTCAGGAGGTCCTTGTGTAACCACTTGGTTTGCTTGCCTGTTACTCTCCTGGTTATCTTGAGGGCATGCTTTGATTGGATAGCAGTTAATTTTTTGAGAAAAATGTGCAGAGCCTCTTCAACACTGTTTGTGCAGTAGATATCAGACCAATCTACACAAGAAATGTCCTGAAGGAACGCCTTTTCATCGAGCTGTCCAAAATTTGTGAAGGTAACATAACAAGGTGGAGGAGGTGGTGGGGCTCCTGAGGCCCACATGCAGAAAATTGGAGTATGGTCTGTGATAGCATCCACAAGGATCCCTGTAGAGATCATATGCTCAGGCCGGGTTGTAAGTAACCAGTCTATGAGGGTACCAGTTTTGGTTGGATTTGGGGCCCTGGTTGGTTCAGTAATCATCTGATGTAGGTTATAGGTGCTGGTAACTGATACCAAGGAACTATGAGCAGTACCCAGCCAATTTAGGTTAATATTCCCAAGAATTATAGCCTCGTTTTGGTTTATATTTGAAAAAGTCTTGTCGAGTAGATCTTGTAATCTAGTCAGGCCACCAGAGGGAGGATTATAGGCACATATGATATGGAGCTTCTTTGCTCCTAATATAACAGTGACATGTAGATGTTCACATAACTCAGAGGCCGGGTCAATGACAGCATTTAGGTTGAGGTGAGATCTGTGAAAGATGGCCACACCACCGCCGCGCTTGGTTTTTAACCTATCACTTCGTATCAGGGAGTAGTTGTCAATTTTGCAGAGAGTGTCAGGTATACTGGGTTTTAGCCACGTTTCAGAGAGGCAGAGGATGTCAGGGTTGTAATCTTTCATCCATACCTCCAGTTCATCCTTGTGGCATGTTAGACTCCTGATATTCATGTGGGCAATAAGGAGCCCTTTCCTTGGAAGACCAGATCGTGCTTTGGCAGTAAGGCGAGTGAGAGGGCCAGGATTGACCTCAATGTCACCTGCTAGAAGGAGTAAAAGCAGTGCCAAGAGGCAGAGCCTTACCGGTTGAGAGATTTGCATATGAACAAACCTCCTACTCCACTTTTGATGGCCAAGGAGCATATAATATCTACAGCCCTTAGGGTACAGGATAAAGAGCCAAGTAGCTACCGGCCTGAGTTTAGTAACAATTGAGTTGGAAGAGCTAAAATCCTGGGTATCGGACTCCATACTAAGATAGTCACTGGGAATAAGGAGTGACACTATGTTCATACTGAATAGAGCAAGTATGATAAGGGGTATACCACCCAGACGGTATTTATCCATAATTCCTTGAACAAGGTACACTTTGGGACAAGGGACAGTATTTGCACGTGGTTTAGTGTGTGTCATTGTGGATAGATTGAGCAATAGTTGCTTGGAACAATGAGATCAGGGAATTTCTTTGAGTGCTGAAATCTAATAGGCAGCAGTCAGCGGATGCTGGGACTGATAAGTAGCATTATTAAAGGATACCAAGGGAGCAGACAAGAAAAAAAAATGCCAGGGATTGAGCAGCAATCCCCTTGCAAGGCAAGCTTTGAAGGAAATAGCACTGATCCAAGAAGTGCAGGATTAGCAGGGGTTAATAGCCAGTGCAAGCTTTAAGGAAGCCTGGCTGTTTTCAGTAGTAACAATTGACCCCCGGTGTCAATGCAATTATAAGGGAGCAAATGGGATTCTAGGGACTTAGTCATATGACAGACCAAGTCCTATATAGCAAGTGCCTGCCCAGGGTGGAGGATACGCCAGTTGCCGCTGGAAATGCTTCCTGTATGCTTTAGCAGCAGACTAGGACCCCAAGGAGCACTCAACAAGATTGCAAGCAAGAACAGCTATTTTACGTCTATGTCTATCCAGAAAGTGAAAAAAAAATCGCTATTCCATCTGATTTCGGCTCACCACCCACGGTAAGCGCCTTCATGGCACTATGTTCCCTTGGGAAGAGCAGAGACTGAAGGCACTCCAATCAATAGGCAGCGTGAAAGAGGTGCACCAATCAGCAATCCATCAGAGAAAAGCACAGCCAATCGGATAATTGGCGCCTTTTTTGAAGAAATCCCAACGGAGCGCCAGGAGCTGGGAGGATGTACCTGAAATTACAGTTACAGTTACAGCTTTGCCACCCGCTACACTGAGATGCAGCCGGACTCATGGTTTCCAAGTAGGGATCGGTCCAGGCGGTCGTAGCGCTCCTACCCCACGGGAGGGGGGAACCTCAGGGGAGTGTCGGTGTTGCCAGTCGGTCCTGGTCGCGCCACTCCGGGAGCGGGCTTGGGATCCAAAGCCCCGGTGGGCTTGAGATTCAACCTGCTGAAATTACAGGTACGGCTTTGCCACCCACTATACTGAGATGCAGCAGGGCTCGTGGTTTCCAAGTAGGGATCTGTCCAGGCAGTCGTAGCGCCCTGCCCCACAGGAGGGGGGAAGCCTCAGGGGAGCATCGGTGTTGCTGGTCGGTCCTGGTCGCGCCGCTCCGGAAGCAGGCTCGGGATCCAAAGCCCCGGTGGTCTTGAGATTGTGCATGTCGGCATTTTGGTATTCACTGATGTGCACTTGCTGATGTTGCTGTTGCCTGCAATCCATCGCAGTTATGACATGGTACCTTTCTACTGCCCTTGCCAAAGTCACCTCAGAGATTAGGGTTGAAATGGATCACAGCAAGCTGACTGGAGCTGTCTTTGTAGATCTTTCTAAGACTTTTGATATGGTAAACCATATATTTTTATTTTATTTTTTTTATTTATTAATTTCATCTAGGATTACAAATACCTTTGATCCAAGGCTCTTTTACAAAGGTTCCATGCCTGAGACAGTACACTACAATGGTATTTAGATGGGCAAAAAGCAATAGACTAACAAGACAGGTGATAAAGCAGAATGAAACATCAGATTTAACATACAGTTGCAAAACCTAAATTATAGGTAGAGCTTGCCAAGGGCAGTTGTCAATCAGGATAGAAGAGCAGGAAGAGTAGCAGGGTGGGATGAATGGGGGGGTGATGAAGAGGGAGTGGAAGGAAGGGAGTGGAGCAATATGAGGCTAGGAAGCATGGTCTGCTGAGCTGAGATAGGAGATCCCACTATGTATGGCAGTCGCAGGTGCTAGAGGCAGCGAGGTGGCGTCAGAGACTTGATTTAAAAAGCCCTAGCTTTGGGGCAGAGGAAATGCCAGTGTTAAGGTTATTCCACCAATAAGGAGCCCTGTAGGCAAAAGAGCATTGACCCAAGGAGGTTCTGCAGTGAGGGATCATCAGGTGATGGGAGTCCGAGCCTCTCGTGTGATGGGAGTTACTACTGGGGTTGAGGAGAGATAGTACCCCTGGTGGAGCCAGGCCCATTGTGATCTTTTTAGCCATTATGCAGGTTTGATATTTTATGTGATTAGATAGTTGTAGCCATCCTGACTGTGCGTAGAGGTCACATGTGCGTGTAAGGTGATTCGACCCAGTGACTAGACGGCATGCTTTGCTGAGCATGGTAGACATACATCCAAGTGCTGTAGTTGTGGCTGCTCCGTAAATGATGAGGCCATAGTCGATGATGGAGAGAATTGAGCTTTGCACTGCAATACTCAGGGCAGTAGGAGTTAAACAAGACCTATGTCTGTAGAGAAGGCCGATACACACGTTGGCAGCTTTGGCGATATTGTCAATGTGTGATGTGAAGGACAGGTTACAGTCAAGAGTGATCCGTAAGTATTTAAAGGCTGAGACCTGTTCGATAGTTGACCCATGCAGGTTTGTTATGATCAGTGGAGGAGACCTGTGTTTGTTGTAGGAGTTACGAAAGAGCATGGACTTGGTCTTTTTATAGCTGAGTATTAATTTCTGTGAGCAGAGCCATTTTTCAACTGATGAGAATTTGAGTTGAAGATTCTTTTGCAGGGAGTGCTGGTCCTTGTAGGAAGAGATAATTACTGCATATACTCCTTTGTTCTAAGCTTCGTTCTTTTGGTTTGTCAGCCCCTGCTCTAGCCTGGTTTACAAACTACCTACAGGGATGGCAGCAGCTAGTCAGGTATAATAGGGTGTTCTGTGAGCTTACTCCTGTCAAGGTTGGATTACCACAGGGGTCTATCCTGGGGACCATCTTATTTTCCCTATTTAATAATGGCTTACCCTAGGTGCCAGTCCTTAGTAGTGCTACCCTTTATGCTGATGACCTGGGGCTATTAACCAGTTCTCAGGACATCAGCATTACTAAATTTCAATTAAAGACTAATTTGTGCCAAATACAATCTTGGCTCCTGTAAAATAAATTAGCCCTTAACCTCAGGAAAAAACAGGCTGTGCTTTTGGCACTCAGGGGAAGTGGTAGGACAAAATTAAAGGGCACAGCAAAAGACAAAAGCAACACTGACCACTAGATGTTTTAAAAAAAGTTTTAGTATTAACAAAAAGCACTTCCATTTCAGGAGCTATGTGCAGTGTGCTCACTGAGAGTGGTGGCTCTTGGCAATGCTAGGCCCAATATAATTTGGGAGGTCAAAGGCCACGAGCATATTATCCATGTAATACAAATCGTAAGCAAAAGATGCTTTGTTAAGCTCTCTTTAATAAAGGACCCACATAATACATCATGCTTGAGAGAGTTATTAACCAGCTTACTACAAGTTAGGTAAGCACAAAAAGGACTCAGTTGGAGGGGATACAAAAAAAAAAACAGCTCAAGTGCACATAGGGCTATTGTGCATAAATTAGAAATAAATATCTACATGGAAAAATCTGTCTCATGTAAAGAAAAAATCCAGCCCTGTATTGTCATTGTGAACCTAACAATATTTATATTAAACCACACCCCTTATGGTGGGGGCGGGGAGCTGCTGGAGAACAGCGACCATAACTCTGTTTGGTTTGAACTGGCCCTCGAGTCTGGCAAAACACATCTGAGAGCCAAAGTCCTTGATTTTAGAAGGGCAGCCTTTGATAGGCTGAGTGAGCTGGTCAGGGATGTTACTTGGGGTGGATAACATAGGTGGAGTGGAAGAGAGACGGGGGCAATCAAAGAGTCATTCTCGAGGCACTGAAGGTACACATAAAAACAGTAACAAAACAAAAAACTGGTTTAAGAGACCATTATGGTTCTTGGCAAGGGTCAGGAAAGTGATGAGGGCCAAGAAGAAGGCCTTCTATAAATGCAAAGAAAAGCAGGGGGAGGTAAAATGGGGAGAATATGTGCAGGAAAATAGAGAGCAAAGAGGACAAATAGGGAGACCAAAGCAGACACCGAGCTACATATTGTAGAGGGGGTCAGGAACAAATAATAATAATTTTATTTATCAAGCACAATTCAAGTATCAAAACACTGTACAAGTATACGATCATAAAAATTTAAAACACAAATTAAAATCCAAAATACTCAAATCAACAATTAATTCTCAATAATTCACAAAAGCAAGACTAAATGGATGGGGTTTTTAGTGCTATTTTGAAGCTCTCCATGGTCTGGCACTCTCGAACCCGACAAGGTAGAGAGTTCCACAGGGTAGGTGCTACAAAAGCAAACGAGCAAGCACCAGATGTTTTCAGCTGCAC
This sequence comes from Neoceratodus forsteri, assembly GCA_016271365.2. NCBI lineage: Eukaryota > Metazoa > Chordata > Ceratodontiformes > Ceratodontidae > Neoceratodus > Neoceratodus forsteri. Next base: position 111,488,929 of record CM057451.1, read on the forward strand.
CCTGGGAACCTCTAGCAATCCCTCATTGGTAGAATGGAGGGGCGGAGTAGGGGCAAAGACGCTCTTGCAGGTAACTTGGGTCTGGTTCTACGTGATAAGCATGAATTCAGCATGCTGAACACCCTTATTGCAACCCCACAAGATGTGGGATCCCGGTGAGAGAAAACAGTGCAAAAATCTTTTTTTTTTTTTTTTTTGTTTTCACCAGTAGGATGGTTGGTCCTTGCCAGTGAGTGGCTTCAAAGCAGCCACTAAGGGGTCCGAGAGATGAAGCAGCCGATATTTACTGGTGAAAAAGTCTTATAGGGCCTGGCAGCCCTAAAGATAGATAACACTTCAGGGCCAGATGGGTTGCATCTGAGGATACTCAGGAAATTAGCAGCAGGACTGGCTGAACCCCTGTTAGGTCACTTAGGACAGGGATGGTTTCAAAGGATTGTAGGGTGGCCGACGTAGTTCCAACCCATAAGAGGGGAGGACAAGGTGCAGCCAGGGAACTACAGACCTATTAATCTTACCTCTATTGTAGGGAAGCTGATGCAGTCACTGTTCAAAGAGGATCTTGTGGACTACCTGGAGAGCACCAGACTCCAGAATAGTAAACAGCATGGATTTGTGGCAGGGAAATCTTAACCTAATAATTTTCTTTGACTGGATGACAAAGGAATTAGATAAGGGCCACGCTGTAAAGTTGCTGTACTTTGACTTCAGTAAGGCTGTTGACTTGGTACCTCACAGACAAATGCTGAGATGGAGGACCTGAGTCAGATTCATGGCAGGAAGGTCTTGTCAGATTAACCTGATAATTTTCCTTGACTGGGTGGCAAAGGAATTAGATAGGGGTCACGCTGTGAATTTTCTCCACTTTGACTTCAGTAAGGTTTTGACTTCGAACCTCTCAGATGACTGCTGAAGAAGATGGAGGATCTAGGTGCAGCTAAAGTCATAGTAAATTGGGTAGGTAGCTGGCTAAAGGGGAGGCAGCAGAGGGTTATGGTCAAAGGAGTTAAATCATAAAAGAGGGAGATTATGAGCAGGGTCCCACAAAGATTGGTCCTGGGTCTGGTCTTGTTCAACATGTTAATCAGTGACATTGGAGAGGGAATCCAGGGCACGTTGTGTCTCTTTGCAGATGACAGAAACTGTGGGAGGGTGAATAGTGACAAGGGAATAAAGGAAATGCAAAGAGACTTACAAAAGCTAGAAGGGCAATCAGGGGTTTGGCAGTTGAAATTTAATTCCAAAAAGCGCAAGGTAACGCACATAGGGAACAAGAAGCCCAAGAAGGAGTACCAGACAGGAGGAGTGAGACTTAGTACCATGGCTGAGGAACAGGATCTTGGAGTAATAATCAGCAACTCACTTAAGCCAGAGGTTTTCCACCTTTTTGTTTGCTCGAACCCCAGACCGAAGGTCGGTAGTAGCAGGCAATGATGTCGCTGCAGACTTGGCCCTGCTTTGACTGCAGATAATCCAGTAGGTTAAAAAGGAAGTTGGCTATTTTATTAAGTATGTTTTAAAGAGGGGGTCTGGTCAAAAGTACTGCTTTGCAGAATCAGAATTCACCTACCCCCAATAATTCTCATACCAAAAATTAGGTTTCTGCATTACTTCATTTTAAAGTTGAGAGCTATTTTGTAACCCTGATCTCATTCCCTGTTCAGAAAAGCCAGTTTCAGTGAAGAGCCACTGATGATGTCACAACCAGAACTCACAGACTAGTTTTCCCTGTCAGCAACCATATAGGATCTGCTTCTCTGAAGTTACAGAAACTGTAGCTGCAGTAATCATTAAAAAAAAAATGACATAGTTGCCTGCAGTGCTTGCATTTACAGAATGTTTAAGATGCATGGTACTGTACTTTAGAATGCAGGGGTGTAGCTACAAGGGTGCAGGGGGTGCAGTCGCACCTGGGCCCATGAAGTTTGAGGGGCCCAAATCATAATTTTAATGTTTATTCAAAACTGAGGGGGCCCTGTAACATACCCTTGCACCCAGGCCCTTTGGGAATTTGCTACATTACTGTTAGAATGCATCAGGAGGCGGTTTTGGAATGTAGAACTGAATTTAAATATAGAATGTCAAAGTGGTGTACAAGTTTAGAATGTTTTTGGGGGGAATAGGCAATCTCGGCATGTGGCAGGGATGTACCATCTCACAGTGTGGTGGGACACTCAATCTCAGAATGTGACAGGGACACACATCAAGGAATTTAGCGGAGACTGGGAATTCTGGGGTAGCCCGTGAGGAGGGAGCATGGGTAAGGGCACCGCCCGTAATGGCGACTCGTTCCCCGCTAAATCCCTCACAGTGATGGGAGGGTAGGGTGACGGATGGGAGGTGGGTGAAATGGGCAACAGGATGTCGCTATATGTACGTGCATGGGGGGCGAACACGGTGAGCATGGGCTGGAAGGGGTGGAGGAGCTGTAGGGGGGGGCGCTGCGGTGGGTTGCTGAGCTGTGTCGTGGCATCGGGGGTTGGCCTGGGTTGGGGTGGGTGAGGTACGGGTTGGGTCCAGGCGCTGGTGTGATTTTATTGCGCTCGGCCTAACCTTTAATTTTATTCTCCCGACACGCCCCTGGGTTGAAATCCTTTAGTAGGGGGGTGCAGGGTGCAAAGCACAGACCCCCCACAGAAAGCATTGAAATTTACATCCCCAGTGTGGTTGTCCTGTGCGCCGTGGTGTCAGAGTGCCAAAAATGTTTTCCGCACTCTGACTGTGCGATAACAGCGATCGCCTTTAGGCTTTCACTGTTATCACATAGAACCAAATTCTGGAACATAGTAAGGATATACACTGTCAGAATATGACAGGACACAACATTTTATTTTGAAACTGCTTGTCCATGACACATTCCAGAATTGTATGCACCCAATGCATTTCAAAATTCTGCATTACATTCCCACCACAATCCAACATTTTGCGTGACAGCCATATTCAAAAATTGCACACTCCGTTGCATTCCAAAATTGCACATCCAAACAACATTCCAAAGTTGTATTTCAATGCTACATTCTGAAACTGCCATTGCCACTTTCCGAAATAGTGCATCACTGCCACGTTCCGAAACTTTCATTACCACATTCCAAAATTGTGTGTCACTGCCACGTTCCAAAGTTGTGCATCACCACCACATTCCGAAAATGTGTGTCACCGCCACATTCTGAAAATGTGCATCACTGCCACATTCCAAAAATGTGCATCACTGGCACATTCTGACAATGTGTGTTACTGCAGAATTATGAAATTATGTGTCAGTGCCACATTCCAAAGTTGTGCGTCACCACAACATTCCAAAAATGTGCATCACCGCCATGTTCCAAAACTGTCATTGCCACATTCTGAAAATGTGCGTCACTGCCGCATTCTGAAAATGCGCATCACTGCCACATTCTGAAAATGTGCATCAGCGTAACATTACAAAATTGTGTCAGTGTCACATTTCAAAGCTACGTGTCACCACCACATTCCGAAAATGTGTGTCACCGCCACATTCCGAGGTTACATACAAAAACGTACAAAATTGCCAGCAAAAACAGGCCTCATGGTCTATTGAGTCTGCTTGAGTGTGCTGTTAGACTCTCATCTTGCAGCTGCCCCTCCCGCTCTGCCCCTCCCCCGTTCCCAGTATCTCTTACCCTTACCCTGTCCCAACCCCTCTTGAAACTGCCCACAGTCTTACAGGACACTATTTCACCTGGTAAAGTGTTCCAATTGTCCACCACTCTTTCCATGAAAAGATGTCTCCTCCTCTCCTTCTTGAATCTTCCCCCCTCCAAACTCAGTCCATGCCCTCTCATGTCTCTCCCCCCTGTCATCTGAAAAATCCCTTCTGTGATGGTCTTGTTTATCCCCTTCAGATACTTAAAAGTCTCGATCATATCCCACCTATCTCTACTCTCCTCCAGTGAATACATATTCATCTCTCCCAGTCTGGCCTCGTAGGGTTTGCTCTACAATCCCTGGATCATCTTTGTGACTCTTCGCGGCACCCCCTCCAACAGTCTGATGTCCTTCTTCAGGAATGGGCACCAGTACTGCATGAAGTACTCCAGGTGGAGCTTGACCAACGACCTATACAGGGGCAGGATAACCTCCCTCCTTCTGGAGGAGATCCCTTTCACAGTACACCCCAGCATTTTGTTGGTTTTTGCTGCTGCCTTCCTGCACTGAGCAGAGTTGTTCATGCTCCCCATAATGATCACTCCTAGGGCCTTCTCCTCTGTGGAGCTCCCGAACTGTATCCCATTCAAGTGATAATACCTCCCCTGGTTTCTGGCTCTGAAGTGCAGAACCTTGCATTTCTTGACGTTGAACCCCAACTGCCATGTTTCTGCCCACTCCTGCAGCTTAGTCAGGTCCTCTTGCAACCCCTTCCACCCCTCCGCGTCATTAACCACAGCTCCCATCTTGGTATTGTCTGTGAACAGACTGATCTTGCTCTGGATCCCGTGTGAGATATCTGCAATACAAATCCCAAACAGCACTGGTCCCAGTACCGATCTCTGTGGTACTCCACTCGTCACTGCTCTCGGTGACGAGAGGTCCCCCACCACCACCATCACCCTTTGCTGCCTTCCCTTTAGCCAGTTTATGATCCAGTTCACCATTTTTGGTCCCACCCCCACATATTCCAGTCCCCCAACCTCCCATGCGGCACCAAATCAAAGGCCTTACTAAAGTCCAAAACAGGACATCCACTGCATGGCCCTTATCCAGTTCCCGCATTACCCAGTCGTAGTACTCTGCAAGGTTTGTCTGGCAGGATGTGGCACGATTTGCCCACTATAGAAGTTGTGCATCACCCCCACATTCCAAAATCATGTGTCACTGCCACATTCCAAAATTGAGCGTGACTGCCATATTCCGAAATTGTGCGTCAGCGCTACATTCTGAAGTTGTGCATCACCACCACATTCCGAAATTGGTCGTCACCACCAGATTCTGAAATTGGGTGTCACCACCACATTCTGACATTTTGTGTCACTGCCAGATTCTAAAATTGTGCATCAGCACCACATTCCAAAGTTGTGTGTCACCGCCACATTATGAAGTTGTGCGTCACTGTCACATTCCGAAGTCGTGTAATCCCCACATTCTAAAATCGTGTGTCACTGCCACATTCTAAAATTGTAGATAACCGCTAGTTTCCAAAATTGTGCATCAGTGCCACATTCTGAAGTTGTGCATCACCACCACATTCCGAAATTGGGTTTCCCCACCAGATTCTGAAATTGGGTGTCACCACCACATTCTGAAATTTTGTATCACTGCCATACTCTAAAATTGTGCATCAGAACCACATTGCAAAGCTGTGTGCCCTGCCACATTATGAAGTTTTGTGTCATCATCATCATCATCATCATCTTATTTCTATTTGTAAAAAGCGCCCTTCCAAGGCTCAGGGCACCCTTACAATCAATAAAATACAGAAATTCATAATTTACATAAAATCCTTCCTATCATGCAATTTTAAAATGTAACATAAATTCCTTATATTAAACAGGCCTAATACTGACCCCTCAAGTACCACAGAAGACCTGATTAAACAGGTATGTTTTAAGGGATGTTTTAAAACCCTCCATGGTCAGGCTATCTCGTATCTGATGAGGTAGAGAGTTCCACAGAGTTGGAGCCCTAAAAGCAAATGCTCTTCCTCCAAATGTTTTCAAACGGACCCTGGGAATCTCTAGCAGTCCTTCGTCAGAGGATTGGAGAAGGCAGGAGGGATAGTTAGGGGACAGAAAGTCTTGCAGGTACTGCGGTCCCTGGTCATGTAGGGCTTTATAGGTCAGCAATGCGACCTTGAAGGTTATCCGCCACTTTACACAGGCCAGTGCAGTTCACACAGCACAGGTGTTATATGCCTGGATCTAGGGGCTCCGGTCAACAACCTGGCCACCGCATTCTGCACCAGCTGCAATCAGTGGATATCAGCCCCCAGTATCCCTAGGTAAAGGGCATTGCAATAATCAAGATGAGTGGTGACAAAGGCATGGACCAAGGTGGGAAGGCCTTCAATCGGAACCAGGTGTTTCACCCTAGCAATATTCCTAAGATGATAAAAGGAAGACTTGACTACAGTCGATACTTGTGCTCTCAAGGTCAGGCCCTCATCAAAAATCACTCCAAGGTTACGCACCTGGTCCGAGACCATTAGTGGTACTCCTCCCAGCTCTAATACAGAGAGCTGTCCCACTAGCATCCCGATTGATCTATGATCTGGCTTCACAACCAATGCCTCTGTTTTTCCTGGGTTTAGACTCAGCCAGCTAGCACTCATCCTGTCCTGAATCTCAGTCAGACAGTTGTTTAACATTGAGACAGTATCTTTCTCCTAGCCAGGCACAAAAGACATGTGTAGCTGAGAATCATCAACATAGCAGTGAAAACTCAAGTTGTGCATCACCGACACATTCCAAAATCGTGTGACACCCCCCACAGTCTGAAATCATGTGTCACTGCCACATTCTGAAATTGTGCATAACCGCCAGATTCAGAAATTGTGCATCGGTGTCACATTCTGAAGTTGTGCATCACTGCCATATTCTGAAATTGTGCGACATCGCCAGATTCCGAAATTGGGTATCACTGCCACATTCTAAAATTTTGCATCATCGCCAGATTCTAGAATTGTGCGTCAGCACCAGATTCTGAAGTTGTGCATCACCACCACATTCTAAAGATGTGCATCAGTGCAACATTACGAAATTATGTGCCAGTGCCACATTCCAAAGTTGTGCATCACCGCCACATTCCAAAATCGTGTGCCACTGCCCACATTCTGAAATCGTGTGTCACTGCCACATTCTGAAATCATGCGTAACCACCAGATTCTGAAATTGTGCATCAAGTGCCACATTCGGTTGTGCATCACCCACATTCCAAAATTGTGCAGCACCACTCAGATTCTGGAACTGGACACCACCGCCACATTCTGAAATTTTGCGTCATCGCCAGATTCTAAAATTGTGCATCAGCACCATATTTGGAAGTTGTGCGTCACCACCGCATTCTGAAGTTGTGTGTCATTACCACATTTCAAGATTATGTGTCACCACCACATTCTGAAATTGAATGTTGGCACCACAATCTGAAATAAGCATACATACCAACCACGTTCTGAATTTGTTCATCGCCACCACATGCCAAATTAATGCATCCAAGACACATTAAGAAATTACATATCCCTGATACCTTCTACAACTATGTGACTCCCACATTTCAAAATTGTGTATCTCTGTCACATTCTAGAACTACATGATATCACCCTGTTATGAATTTTAGCGTCTCTGCCACTTTCCAAAATTGTGTGTCCCAGCTACTTTCTGAGAGTGTGTCATTGCTGCATTCCACAGTTGCAGTCTGGTGGCATTTTGAAATCTCATTCCTGCAGTATTCTAAAAACTAAACACATTTTTGTCATTCTAAAGCCACGTTTGCTGCTGTATTCTCCCCTCCTCATCGCATTCTTTAGTACTGTACCATGCATCTACACATTATGGAAATGCGTGCCCTGACCCACCCAATGTCAGCTCTCCTTTTCAGATGTTTACTACAACTGCAATTTTATGTAATGTGGAAGAAATAAGTCTCATAAGGTAGTCCACAAGAAGGACTAGGCTACAAGTTCTGGTTGTGACATCAACAGTAGCACTTTACTGAAACTGACTTTTTTAAACAGGCAATGAATTTATGGTTACAAAATTACTTACAACTTTTAAACAAAGTAAATTAGAGATCTCATTTTTGGCACAAGGCTATACATACATAGACACATAGATACATAGATACATAGACAGTGTCGGCAGATAAGGGCCTATGGCCCACCCAGTCTGCCCATTTGAGCTTGTAAGTTCAGTTTATGTTTTCCTAGAAGTCTGTTGCCCCTTACCCCTGACCTCCAGAATTCCTTTATGTGTATCCTATGCATTCTTAAATCCCATGATTGTTTCAGCCCCCACCACTTCCTCTGGCAGGGTGTTCCACTTGTCCACCACCTGTTCTGTGAAGAAATTCTTCCTCATGTTTCCTCTGAATCATCCTCCCTCCAACTTCATCCCATGCCCTCTAGTCCTGGAACATCTTTTTCGCTTAAAAATAGTGTATTCCTGCACCCTGTTCTTCCCTGTGAGATACTTGTATGTCTCTATCATATCCCCTCTCTCCCTCCTCTCCTCCAGGGAGTACATGTTCAGTTCCTTCAACCTGTCTTCATAGGACTTGTGATGCAATCCATGCACCATCTTTGTTGCCCTCCTCTGAACCTTCTCTACCTTGTCTATGTCCTTACGTAGGTATGGTCTCCAGAACTGTACACTGTACTCCAGGTGGGGCCTCACTAGTGTCTTGTATAGCGGAATTATGATCTCCGTTTTCCTGCTGGTGATGCCACTGCCTATACATCCCAGCATCCTATTTGCTTTACCTGCTGCCTTGTCACACTGTTTCCCTACCTTGAGGTCATCAGAGATGATAACCCCAAGATCCCTTTCCTGCTTGGTGCATGCTATATCTTCACCCCCCAACTGATATATTGTGCCAGGGTTTTTGTGCTCCATATGCATTATCTTGCACTTAGGCTGATTGAGGATATGCTGATCTAAGTTCTGAATTTATTGATGCCAGAAATTTTGGCCAGACTCCCTCTTTAAGGTGTTATTACAACACTTTTCTACATCTATAATTGTTTTGTAATAACTGGGGGGACATTTTTTCTCATAGGAGAAGCTGGTTATAATTGGCCATTATAATCCGCGGGTTATAACGGCGAACACGCACCATCTTCTCCTCAACCTCTGCTTGGGCTCACTTGCTGAAGCGCTCATATTGTCTGCCGCCAAGTCAAGTATGGAAACAGTTCGACGAAACACCACAGAGACTACAAATTGCTGGCAGAAGTGAAAGGCAATAAAATAGAAATCTTCTAACCTTTGAGGCCACTGTCAGGCACTTTAAAATCTGACACATGCATGGGTGTACCTTCTGTTCTGCCCCGCTCGCACTCAGTTAGCCCTGCTGGTCTCAATAAACCAGCAGTCAATCACCAGCATTTCCAATTCCTGCACTTATAAAGAATAAACCATTAAAAAAACATCTCAGAAGGCTACTAACATTTGTCAAGATATTTTTTTCCACTCCAGTTCCTCATTATCGTGGCGATATGCAAATGACATATCTCTGAACTTCATTTGCATATCGCTATGACAACCACCACCCTGACCTAAACTAAATCTTAAACATACTTGACAGTAAAGTTCTAAAACTTCTTTTCACAATATTTGAAACTCCCCAGGTTAATAGCTAGGTATGTTCTGCTCTTCTATAAAATGTTCTAAAATGACAACAAAAAAGCAGACACAAGATTTTATTAAGAGTAGCATTTATTTTTCCAAAAATCTGGATGGAGAAAAAACATCCCCTAGCAATTACGTAAAACAATACATGGGGGGAAGAGTGCACAACTCGAATTTAATGCACACCCTCGGTGTGGGATGCTTTGATAAACCCCTCAGGCTTTGCCCTTGGGGTTTATGTAGCATCTCACGCCTTGGGTGTGCATTACATTCTCATTATGTACTCACCCCCATGTAATATTCTATATATAATAACTGGGGAGCGTTTTCTCCCGTAGGAAACCTGAGTTATAATTTACCATTATAACTTGCAGGTTATAATGGGGAACACACGCTGGGTTTCCATTACTGCACACATGCGCTTGCCACTGCTCTCACAGTCCACCAGACACTTGCCCAGAGTCGACTCCACCACCATCTCTCAGCGGTAAGTAAATGTAGAACCCCCCCAAAAAATGTTTCCTCTCCACAGTACAGTTTGAGTCCTGTAATAAATGTTAAAAAAAGATAAAAACCAAAGATTTCAGCAGCCGCGCCCACTCCTTGACTGCGCTGACAGCCTCTCATCTGGACCAGACTGCGGCAGTTTATTTTATACAATTGCTGTGCCAAGAAAACGTTCCTCAGCAATGATATAAATAAAATATGGGAGTTGTGTAGACCTGGAAGTTTTACATTATTTTCGGTGTTGATGCTTAAAGAAACCCTCGAGCTTCACTCTCAGGGTTTATGTAGCATCCAACACCTTGGCATGTGTGTAAAAACTCATTAAACACACAACCCCATGCATTATTCTATATGTATCTGCAAGTAAACTAGTGAGTTATCACCTTTACATTTCAAACTGCTAGTAAAAATAATCTAATTGAATTCTGTATTGTTGTGTTAGAAAATACAATGTCTATTCAGTCCAGAATATTTCAGTAAGAATCTGTCACACTTTTAACTTTATCAAAAGAAATAAGATACTCTTTTAATAACACATTTCAAGTTATACATGCTGTAACACTGTTGTCCATCTATTTATTTCTGCAATTAATAAACAATTGTGATCTATCTTTTTCTTTTCAAGTCAAATCTGGATAGAAAGAGAATGATATTTGCAGAATTATAATAAATGTTTACAGATTTTTTTTTTGACAATTGTTGTCCAGGAGGGGAACACTTTTTTTTTCCAATTGTTTAACCAGGTGAGACACATTAAGCTGAAAGCTTGTTTACAGGTGCAACCTGGGAGCACAGGGAAGTTAAGTGACTTGCTCAGGGTCACACAGTATGCAAGTGGGCACTGTGGGATTCAAACCCAGGTCTCCAGATTTGCAGCTCAGAGCCTTAAAGCTCAGAGACTTAGCTGAAACATGTTTCCGGGTGTGTTTTGGAAGCACAGGGACGTTAAGTGATTTTCTTAGGGTCACGCAATATGCAAATAGAGCATGCTGGAATCATACCCAGATCTGCTGGATGAACAACCTTGTTCGCAGCTCATTGCTCTAACCTGTGGGCTATACTGTCAGCTCATCATCAAAAACTACACAGTTCAAGGCTGGCTATATGGTGTCAATAGGCATGGGGCCCCTTATCAGGATTTCTACACCCTGGCTGTGTTCAAGTCAGTACATATTTCTGGCAGTGCCACATCACCATCTTCTAATTGTAAGGCTATGCCTGTGGTTCAACGGAAAGGAGCAACTAACCCCAGATCAGGCTTTAAAGGGCTACTCCTCTCAGTTGCTCCTCAGATTGTTTTCTCGTTGCAGCCGGAGGCTTTCTCAGCAGCTCCCTTTCCTGCTTCCCTTGTTCCTTGTTATCTCTCATTTCTCTGTTGCTTGCTGCCTGGCTGGTTCCACTGGGTCCCTTCCTGCTCTCTCTCTTTCCCTACCTCTCCTACTCCATCTCTCTCAGGTTAGTTTTCCCATTTTCATTTTTTTTTAATTTTTTTTTATTCCCTATCTGCTCATTTCCCCACCTTCCCCCATTCCCCCATTCCTGCTTCTCCCTTGGTTGTGCCTGACTGTACCATCTCTCCCACTCATCTCGTTCACTCCCTCCTAATCTGGCACTTAAAGAACCTGGTTGGAATGCACTCCCATGGTTACTGATTGCACTCTGCCTTCTCTGTGCCCATGTCGGGGTTCCCTTTGCTCAGTCTGACCTCTCTGCAGGTCAACTCATCTAAATCGTCTATCTGAGCACAACCCTTGTGTGGGTCCCATGCTATTTCTCGACTCTACCTTCTCTCCACTTCAGAGACATTCCTCCCATGTCCATTATTCCATGGCTCAGGACTACCCTGCAGCTGAAGGTCTCGCTCTGGACCCACGAAGTCTGCATCTAGAGCATGTGAAGTTGGGAGCAGGGTACTTCTCAGCTGGCCCATAATGGGAATGTCTTCCCTCCAGGCTGACCTTCAGTTGTCAACAATGCCAGCAACACCTCTAGCTGTAGAATTTACGACTTCAGCTGTGAGGGGTGGGGCTGTGTCATTTGAGCCCCTTTAGCTGCCTGAGCGGGTTCGGATGCACCCTTTATCCTTTTCTCCCTCCCATCACCTCTGGTTCACCTGGTCTGTTTTGTGGGCTCGAGTAGGCCAGCTGAGTGTCTCTGTTACCATTTCTCTCATCCGTTGCTTTTAGGTGTCTAATTTCAGAGACATCGCTCACAACCCTCAATGGCATTCCTGTTAGAAGGAAAGGTGCTAGCTTCCTCTAAATCTGAATATTTTCCACGTCCCTTAATCTGGACTCTAAATTGCAGTAGCAGAGTCATCACTAACCAAAACATCCTTCAGCCTGAGAGGAAGGTGGCCTAGGCCTTGGATCCCCAGAGGTTTCCTCCTCAAAGGGTGTTTTTCCCTCTCCTCCATGCCAATGGTCATAATACTAGATAGGGTTTGTAATTTCAAAGGTTCCGTATTTAGGTTCTGCTGTTGGATGGAGGCAGATGGTGGTCTCATGGCTGTTCCCTCTCTCCTTAGGAAGTCGTGCCCTCGTGCCTCCTCCAAACTGCGCCCTCATGCCACCTTCACACCTACCTGCAGGTCGCTATTCATCCGTTATCTCCTGCTACTCTACTCAAGCTCCCATCCATCTCCACCTACCGACCTACATCCTGGTCTTTCATGCTGATTGCATTCCTCGCCTATTTGCGCTGCTCAACACTCCTTTTGGGCACTGTTTTGGGCTCCTTCCTAAGCTACGTTTAGCCAAGGGAATCATTCCTGCGGCACCTCTAGGGGTGCAACCCTACTCTAGGGTTCCTCACCTTTGTACCCTTACAGGGTGGTATATATGCTTACCCCAGGTCCACCTCGAAAATGAGTTTGCTCTACGGTGTCTGCCTGGTTAAATAAAGATTGTTATTGATTGATTGATCCCATGGAGAGAGAGAGGCAAATAGCCACAATGTATCCAAGTCGTACATGCATAACCACATACCAAGTTGCATAAGCCCATTGACTTGTAAGGCTATGTATGTGGTTTAATGGGAAGGAGCAACTAACCATGCCCCAAATTGGGCTTTAAAAGGCTGCTCCTCTCAGTTTCTCCTCAGATCATTTTCTTGTTGCCCCACCATCCTTCCCTCCTCCTCCAGTGGCTCATCTCTCTCTCTCTTCCGTGGGCTCCTCCCTAAGCTACCTTTAGCCAGAGGAATCATTCCCATGGCATCTGTAAGGGTGGAACCCTCCTCTAGGGTTCCTTGCCTTTGTACCCCTACAGGGTGGTATATTCCATGGATAGAGAGGCAAACAGCCCCAATGTATCCAAGTTGCACAAGCATAACCACATACCAAGTTGCGTAAGCCCATGGAACTTTTTTTTTCCACCCCTTCTCTTACAGCCTGTTCCCCAAATATCATGGATTTCAGGTATGAACTCAGGTCTACAAGATGCAAATGTGGCCCCATACCTACTGGCCTGGCACCATGGGACCAACCTTGAAATGTGTAGTTTTTGATGATCAGCTGGTAGTACAGTCTAGAGGGTAAAGCAAAGAGCTGTGAACAAGCTTGATTCATCCAGCAGAGTGGGTTTCCAACATGCTTTACTTGCATATTGTATGACCCAGAGCAAGTCACATAACCTCCCTGTGCTCCCAAAACACACCTGGGAACAAGCTGTAGCTCAATGTGCCTTTTTTGACAAATTTAGTAAAAACAATCTGAGAATATTTTTTTTGATTCTGCAGATATCATTCTCTTTCTATAATAAATAATAATACTCATAATAATAACACAACTTTATTTATTAAGCACCTTTCAGGTATCAAGGCGCTGTACAAAAGTAACAATAAAAACCCAAGAAGTAGAGTTAAAATAAACATTAAAATCATAACATCACTCATATCAGTTCATAAATGCTTGTCTCCACAGGTAGGTCTTAAGTTCCTGCTTGAAGCTCCCCACGGTCGTACATTCCCAAAGCTGACGGGGCAGAGAATTCCAGAGGGTTGGGGCCATAAACATAAAAGCACAGGCCCCAGAAGATTGTAAAGTAACCCTCGGAACATCCAGCAACCCCTCGCCAGCTGAATGGAGCTGTCGCACAGGGTTGTAAGGAATCAGAAGCTCTTTCAAGTATTCAGGACCAAGTCCATGTAGGGCTTTGTAGGTCAATAAACCTACTTTAAAGGTGATCCACCACTGAATCGGCAGCCAGTGCAAATCGCGCAACACAGGGGTAATATGTGACCTTCTTGACACCCCTGTCAACAATCGAGCTGCGGCATTCTGCACTAGCTGCAAGCGGTGGATATCAACCCCAGGAAGCCCTAAGTAAAGGGAGTTGCAGTAGTCAAGGTGAGAGGTCAAGAAGACGTGGACCAACACAGGTAAATCGCTGGATGGAACAAGGTGTTTCACCGTGGCAATGTTCCTAAGATAGTAAAAGGCTGACTTGACAACTGCTGACACCTGATAACGAAGGGTCAGCCCATCGTCAAGTCCCACTCCCAGGTTACGCCCCTGTTCTGAGGTAAGGATCTGAACGCCCCCCAGAAATAAACCAGAGGGCTGATCAGTCCTCAACCCCTCTATCCTGTGACCCAGGTCCACTACCATAACCTTAGTCTTTCCTGCATTCAACTTTAACCAGCTCGAATTCATCCAGTCATGGATTTCAGCAAGGCAGTTATTAAATACTGAGACAGCACTAACCTGGTCGGGTGCAAAAGACAGGTAGTGCTGGGTATCATCAGCATAGCAGTGAAACCTCAGCCCATACTGTGTTACAATGTCTCCGAGGGGTAGCATGTACACTGCAAACAACATGGGGGACAGCACCGAGCCCTGGGGAACCCCACAAGGCAGAGAGAAAGGGTCAGAAGAAAAAATACCCGACGCAACTCTCTGCATTCTACCCGATAGGAATGATGTAAACCATCTGAGCACTGTACTTGACAAGCCACAGATGGACCTGAGGCGCTTGAGCAAAACCCCATGGTCTACAGTGCCAAAGGCTGAGGAGAGATCAAGGAGTACCAGAATAGAACGGTTTCTCTGATCTCTCGCCATCAGGAAATCATTGAGCACCTGAACCAGAGCAGTCTCAGTGCTGTGCCCCTTACGAAAACCCGACTGGAGAGGTTCGTAGATACTATGGATGGTCTAATGGTTCTCCAGCTGGTTTGCCACTACTTTCTCTATAACCTTGCCAATAAAGGGAAGGTTCAAGATTTGTCTGTAGTTAGCAAAAATATCTGGGTCCAATGAAGCTTTGTTCAGAAGAGGTGTCACCACCGCCTCCTTCAGGCAGCTTGGAAACTCACCCAATTCCAAGGAGCACCAGATAATTTGAGCCAGAAACAGGCCAATGATCTCAAAACAACCCAAAATCAGGGAAGTTGGGCCCAGATCTAAACTACAGCACATAGGGCACATCCCCTGGACAATCCGCATAATATCCTTGAACTCCGGCAGGTTAAAGGTACACCAGGTACTGTGACCAAATGCCAACTAACAGTGCCCCCCATAGAACGAGTCAAGCAGATCTCTGATCTGATGTCAGCCACCTTATTCGCAAAGAACTGAGCAATCTCATCACACTCTTTTTGTGAAAAAGCTTGATGGAGCTGTAGACAGGCTGGGTTGCACAACCTGTCCACAGTTCAGAAGAGCTGAGCCGGTCGATTCTTAGCGACAGCGATCTCCCTGGACAGGAACTCTGCCTTCTCATGAGAAATCTCCGATGGGTAGAGCTGGTAATGCTCCACCAAACTAAGGCGGTCGACTTCCAGAGCAGATTTCTGCCAGCAACGCTCTAACCTTCATCCCACACACTGCAACTCCCTCAAGGACCCATCAAACCAAGGAGCCCAAGGGCGGAGTGGGAGGGGACGGACACAGACAGGAGCTATCAAGTCTAGAGCTGAGGAAATTACCTGGTTATAGGCCAGAACCATCGGCTCCGGACTCAAGCTGGCAACAGGAAACTCCAAGAGGTCAATCACCGCCATCAGGTCTTCAGGGCACACATCCTGTAAAGGGGGGTAACTGACCATCTCCACAGGGGCAGACCTATGAAGGGGAACACAAATGTTGAACCTCACGGTGTAATGATCAGACCAACTGACAGGTTCCACCCCCAAATCAGAGGCCTCAATGCCATGTTTCTATCCAGATTTGACTTGAAAAGAACAAAATAGGACACAATTATTTGTTTATCAATTGCAAAAACACATAGATGGGCAACAATGTTAAAACATGCATAACTTGAAATGTGTTATTAAAAGAATATTTTACTTCTTTTGATAAAGTTAAAAGTATAACAGTTTTTTACTGAAATACTTTGAAGTGAATGGGATTTTCTACCATAACAATACCAGAATTCTTTTGGATTATTTTTACTAACAGTTTGAAATGTAAAGGTGATAACTCACTAGTTCCAATGCACATACAAAACACTTATTATAAATGTAGAAAATGTAATAACACTTTAATACACGCTAAATAAATCAGCTAACTTCCTATTTAACCTGTTGGGTTATTTGCAGACAAAGCAGGGCCAAGACGGTGTGCACCCCTGACATCGACATTTCGACAGTGGAGTCCCCTACAGCGACAACAGTGCCACGTCGCTGTAGGGAACCTGCTGGAACGTGGCACTGTCTGTTGGGGGTCCTGCACCTCCCCAAATCAGCTCTGACTCGGAGTTGAGAATCCTAAGTGGGGGGTGTGTGGGGGCGCAGCCCCCCGTGTGGGGGGTTTGGGGCAAAGCCCCCCGAAGAAAACACTTACATCTTTTGGAAACTGGCAGCTGACTGCAAAATGTAGTTGACCTGTCGGTTTACTGCTGGTCGTCGCTGATAAATATTTTGTCGATTTCCACCACCGTGGATCCGCCAAGACTGCAATGACATTATTGCCTGTCAGAAGCCTACAGCACATAGATACATAGAAACTGTCAGCAGATAAGGACCTCTAGGCCCATCCAGTCTACCCATAAGCCCTAAACTTGTATACAGTCACTGACCCTAAGTGATTAATGGCTTTTCATCACTCCCTCCCCACCCAATGTTCCCTTGTGCCTATCACAGGCATGTATAAACCCCTCCACTGTGCTTGCCCCCACCACCTCTTGTGGCAGACTGTTCCAAGCATCCACCACCCTCTCTGTGTAGAAAAACGTCCTCACGTTACCTCTTAATCTACCCCCCCTCCAATTTCATGTTGTGTGCCCTCGTTCTGATATCTTTTCTACATTGGAAAAGATCTCCCACCTACATTTTGTTTATGACCTTGAGGTACTTGAAAGTTTCTATCATGTCCCCCCTTTCTCTCCTCTCCTCCAGTGAGTACATATTGAGGACTCGTAGTCTCTCCTCATATGTTTTGTGATGCAAGCCATGCACTGTCTTTGTCACCCTTCTCTGGATAGCCTCCACCCTGTCTATGTCCTTACGCATGTGTGGTCTCCAGTACTGCACACAGTACTCCAGGTGAGGCCTTACCAGTGTTTTATACAATGGCATCACCACCTCCTGTCTCCTGCTAGTAATGCCTCTGCCTATTTATTTATTTGTTTAAGAGTTTCACCAGGAAGGGCACACTGAACAACAAGTTGCTCGTCTCATGGTGCATTCTGGTGGGGGGGAGTTGGAAGGCATACAATAAAATATAATCAACACAACAGTATACATTGCCAATATATGGGAATTAGAAGACATACAAATAAGTCACAGGCAAACAACAAAACAGTATATAGTGTCAATTATGCATAGGGTACGTTACCCAGCAGAGAACAATTAACAAGCAGTAACAGGCAGCAAGAAATTACAGTTGGTATGTATATTCCATTACATCATCGGATAGGATAACTATTACAGCCCATTTTGATACAACATGGTCTGCTCAGTTGCAGTTCACAGATAGATAATTGTGTAAGGCTGAGGAGGTAGAGGAAGGGGAAGAAGAAAGGTGAATCGGGGAGAGAGGTGGGAATTCCACAGTTTAGGGAAGTGGTACGAGAAGGTTGCCTGGCTGACAATAGTCATACAGCACAAGACAGGGGTGTAGCCAGAAATTTCTGTGTTGTACACAATCTCCAACAATTACACCCCCCCATTAAAAAATGTACACATCCTTTCCAAAAGGCACCCCCTTCCAAACAAGTCAGATTGTTGTCAGATGATTCCTCTACTCTCTAAAGAGGTTATACATGTATCAGACACTCCTCAGTGGCCTACACGAACCCAAATACAGATTAGAATGATAATATTAACAGAGTGGCATATGGTTTGTGACAGGTACTCAACAAAACTGTACACAAATGTGTACAGTGAGTATGCCTGCCTACACCCTTGGCACAAGACACCTAAAGTATGGGAAACTGAGGACCTAAGTGAATGGGTGGATGGTGGGGAGATTGTTAGGGAAGAGTTGAGATAAGTAGGGAGGGAGCCAAACCAGAATTTGGAGATGAATTTAGCACAGTGGAGGAGATGTCTGTTATCAAGAGATGGTAAAGCCAAAGTGTAGTAAAGTTGACAGTGATGAGTGAGGGTAGGAGTGTTGAGTGCGAAGCAACAGAAGGAGTTTTATTTTTTATTTTTAGCCTTTGGTAACCAGGTAAGGCCCACTAGGCACAAGTGCCTGTTTTCAGGGGTGACCTAGGAGCACTGGGCAGTTAAGTGACTTGCTCAGAGTCACACAGTATGCAAGTGGAGGTTGTGAGAATCAAACTCAGGTCTGGTCTGCTGGATGTATCAAGCTTGTTCACACCTCGTTCCTCTAACCTCTAGGCTATACTGCCAGCCAGTTAAACAGAGTGTCCAACCTGGCTAGGGAGGTCTTAGGTGCGGCACTGTAGACTACGTCGCAGTAGTCAAAGATGGGGAGGATCATCTTCTGGACAAGTTCATGCCTAGGCGGGAGAGAGTGGCAGTTCCGGTTCCTAAATAGTGCGCCTAACTTGAGGCGCAGCTTTTTAAGGATGGCATCTATGTGACCAGAGAAAGTGAGGTGTTGGTCAAGCCAAAGCCCCAGCTATCTGATTGAGGAGGTGTCCTCGAGGACTGTCCCGTTGAGGATGTGGAAAGTGGGTAGGGAAGGGAGCCTTGAAAGTCTCTGCCTAGTGCCGAAGGTCATGGAGACAGTCTTCTTGGCAATTAGGAAAAGCTGATGCGAAGAAAACTAGCACTGAACGTTGCTGAAATCGTTCTGAAGTCTAGTTGCAACATCGATGGGGGAGTGGCCGGAGGTGTAAAGGACCGTGTTGTCGGCATACATATGAATAGAGGTAGATGTGCAGACAGACGGCAAATCATTGAGAAAGATGGAGAAGAGTATGGGGCCCAACACTGATCCCTGTGGAACTCCTGTGTCAATAGGAACGGGTGAGGATATGGAATTCGCTATTCTAACTGACTGGGACTGACCTACCAGGTAGGCGCGGAACAAGTGTGTGGCAGCAGCTGGCAAGCCTGCAATGAAGAAAGAGTGTAACAGGATAGAGTGGGAGACAGTGTCGAAAGCCTTGGCTAGGTCGACAAAGATGGCGGACGTGATTTGACCACTGTCCATCCCAGTGAGGATGGAGTCAGTGTGCCTAATCAGGGAGGTGGTGGTGGAGTGGGTTTTACAAAAGCCAGACTGGAAGGGGGTGAAAAAGTTAAAGTGAGAGAGAGATAGGCAGAGAGTTGGGTATGAATTAGGTGTTCTTGCAGCTTAGCAAGGGTGGGAAGTAGGGATATGGAGGTGTTAGTTCCCAGGGAAGGATGCGTCACCGCCCTTAGGGAAGGGAAGAACAATGGCATGTTTCCAGACAGAAGGTATAGCTTCCAATGTGAATGAGAGGTTGAGTAGCTCTGTCAGTGGGGCAGAGATAGCCATAGCAGAAAGGTAAAGCAGCTTAGGGTCCAGCCCATCAGGCAATAACTGCCTTTAGAAAGGTTTAGGGTAAGCAGGGCATTCAGGGTGTCAGAGGGTGTTATGTTAATGGATGAGAAAGGAAGGGGCTGGGGATAGGTGTGTGGTGAGTTGGGGGAGAATCAGACTGAGAAGACGATGAGGAGGATAGAAGGGCAGAGGCACAGGAGGTGAAAAAAGAATTTAATTCAGAGACGACACTCAAGTTTTCAGAGGTAATAGTGTTGTTTATAGTGAGAAGGGGGGTAGGAGGAGGAGAAGAAGGGGGGGAGAAGAGAAAGTGAATGACTTTCCAAAATTTTGAGGGTCTGTTTATGTTCGATTGAAAGGTTGAGGTAAAGTAGTTGGCTTTAGCCAAATGAGTGGCTTTGATGCATTTGTTGAGAAGTTGATGATAGTTGTCATAGTCTTTCTGGAGCTTGGAGATTTTGTGTTGCTTCCAGGCTTGGTCTCTGGTTCTTTGACCTGCTATGAGTTGCGGTGTGACCCAAGGAAGGTGGTTCCCGCAGACTCTAACTTTGCGTATCGGTGCATGCTGGTTCCAAACTTCGAGAAATTTACCTTTAAAATATTCTGCAGCTACGTCAATCATGTTCACTGAGGTTATAGGGGACCAGTTTGTGCATGATAGGTCAAGTAGGAGTGGCCCAAGGTGCATGGATTTGTATGAGTGAGTCACTAAGATTTTGTGTGGGACTTTGGTATGGTGGATTCTGCGTACTAGGAAGGTCATGCAATGGTCACTCAGAGCATCTGACAACACTCCAGATTTGATGACTGTGTGGGTGGGAAGTGAGAGCCCAGTTCGGGTCTATACTAGTAGGTTCAAGGATGAGTTGGGTTAAATCATGGGCAGCAATGTTGTTTTTTACCTTGAGTAGGGAAGGGGATAACCAGTTTAGGTTAAAATCGCCCATGATATAGACTTCACCCAAGGAGGAGTGGGAAACTATGATAGAGATGATGTCAGTAACCAGGGAGGGGTTGAGGCCTGGGCAGCAGTAGGCCACTGCAATAAAAATAGGGATTGTGAATGGGAGAGATAATTGTAATATGAGTACTTCATACGCTTTGGGGACAGAGGTGGAATAAATGGTAGTGAATTGGATACCCGAGGAAATGTAGATTGCCACACCTCCGCCCCTCCCGGACCAGTCTTGTCATGAAATAGAAAAGCCCGGGATGGCAAGGAGGGGGTCTGCCTGTTTTATTATTTAGCCAAGTTTCAGTCAGAATAATTATGTCAGAGCCTAGCGAAGCAACGAGGGGCTGGAGTAAACCAATTTTAGGGAGAAGGCTACGCATGTTTAGGTGCAGTTTTCAAACCTCAGGGCAAGGCAGAGGTGTGAGGTAGAGGGGCTACAGGGGTAGCAGATGGAGGCATTGTGCCATTTAGGGAGCAAGGCCCAGGGTTAGGATTTATGTCTCCAGATGATAGAAGCAGGAGTGCAATTATTAAATAATGGAGTTTAGAACCGGCGTGGTGGCACTGAGGGTTGAGGCACTGGGTGCCACACCTCATGCAATGCCTGCGAACTGGGTTCGGGAACAAGCCTGGGCTGTGGGAGGTCAGCCGGGAGGGAGAGGATTGAGTGTCTGGAGGACAGCTCTCCTCTCCCAGGAGGGGAAGGGTTGCACTCATGCTGAATGACTGCCCGCAAGTGGAGGCCAGGGGGAAGTGCGGGTCTGCGGGCACACAGAAGGGGTGGGTGCTGCAGGACTTCCACGGACGTGCATGCACCTCCACGCATGCACGTCTGGCATGTGCACCCCAGCAACGGGGATCAGGGAAAAAATGGAGAAGAAAATCAATCTTCAGGTCGCAGGATGAAGCCCGATTCTCTGCAGGCTCCACGACTGGGCCAGGCAGAAAGGTAAGCCCTGCTAATTCCAGGATGTCGGGGCTGGGAGGGTCAGTCAGAAGGGGGCACAGAGGACAGGAGCACAAATAGAATATGGAAAAAAATAAAATAAATTAAAAATAATGGAGTTTAGCACTCTTATACCAGGGTATCTTAGAGGCTCGCCAAGTAGGAAGGGCGGGGGGCTGTCAGTAGGAGGGAGAAATCTAATGGTGTGTACAAGTGTACAGTAGAGAGGGATGAACATGAGAGAGGCACAGGGGCAAAGAGAGAAGTGATTCCAAGGAAGAGAAAGGAAAGAGGGGGATACAGCATTGTTAGGGACCAAGTGGAGAAGTGTTGGAGGACAGGGAGGGAGTGCTGGTGAGGGGGAGGGGTTGAGAGTTGTTATGAGGAGGCGAAGAATTAGGGAAATGAGAAGGGTTAGAAGAAAACTGAGAGAGTGCATGGTGAGGGAGGGAACAGAATACATAGTTGCAGAAGGGAGGGCTAACATAGGAAACCAGAGAAATAAAATAGTATTGGGTGGGTTGACAGTAGTATTGAGCCTAGAATGTACTGGTAGCACAAGACAAGTGGGAATTGCTGATGACTACATGACAGTGATCCCCCTCCCAGAAGAAGCATACAACAGACAGGCTTCAACATATAGCAGAACACAACCAAATCACACAACCCTAAGCTCCCCCTCCCCCCAGTAGACCAATGAAACAGACCAGCCCCAAGCAGAGTACATGCCAATCCAACCCACAGGGCATTTGATAAATGGTGGGGGGCAAACACTTTGAGACAGAAGGGAGCTGAAAGTGTCTCTGGAAAACCTTGATATATACAGGTTAATTATCTTACTTTTTAAGTCCATTTTCAGTCTCAAATCCAATCCAGTTGGAAGCAGAGTGATGCAGGGCAACTTGCTAGGAAAACACATCCTCACTGAACTCAGAAATGTCCAGTCTCCTTGAGCAGCATATGTCAACTTGCCAGAAGATAGTTCAAATTAAAGACTCTTGGGCAGTTAAAGATTTAACACTTGGAATGCACCCTTCTCATTTGCTGCCCCTTGAAGTCAAATCAAAACACTTAGAGACAGAAGGGAGCTGCAAGCTTCTCTGGAAAACCTTGATATACACAGGTTAATTATCTAACTTTTTAACTCCATTTGCAGTCACAAAAAAAAGGATCTCTGAAAACCCTTGATATACACAGGTTAATTATCTTACTTTTTAAGTCCATTTTCAGCCTCAAATCCAATCCAGTTGGAAGCAGGGTGATGCAGGGCAACTTGCTAGGAAAACACATCCCCACTGAAATCAGAAACGTCCAGTCTCCTCAACATTGTACCCCAGCATGCCACTGGCCCTCCCTGCAGCCGTTGCACACTGCTTTGATACCTTAAGGTCATCAGATATGATAACCCCTAGGTTCCTTTCCTCTTTGGTGACAGTCAGCACCTCTCTTCCCACCATTCTGTAGCTCTCCCCAGGTTCCCCCACCTAGGTGCATTATCTTGCTCTTTTTTTAATTGAACCTCAGTTGCCACACCTCCAACCATCTTTCAAGCTTCTCTAGGTCCCCCTTAATTTTCTGCACCCCTTCTGGAGTATCCACTCTGTTGCAGATCTTGGTGTCATCTGCAAATAGGCAGACCTTTCCTTCCAGCCCTTCTGCAATGTCATTAATGAAGACATTGAACAGGACTGATCCCTGTGGTACTCCACTGGTCACCTCTCTCTCTCTCCCTAGATTGGATCCCATTTACCACCACCCTCTGTCTTCTGCCCATCAGCCAGTTTCTAACCCAATGTATCACCTTATGCCCCACGCCCAAACTACTCATCTTGTTAACCAGCCTTCTGTGTGGGACAGTATCAAAGGCTTTGCTGAAATCTAGGTAGGTGATGTCTACTGCTCCTCTCTGATTCATTTCCCTAGTCTCCCAATCAAAAAAATCTATCAGATTTGTTTGACAAGACCTTCCTGCTATGAATCCATGTTGCCTCAGATCCTGGGTACCATTGAATTCCAGGTGTGTCATTATCCTTTCTTTCAGCAGTGTCTCCATGATCTTCCCCACCACTGAGGTGAGGCTGACTGGCCTGTAGCCACTATCCTAAGGCATTTGTTAGTTACCTCCTGTATGGCTCCTTTTAGTTTTCCCCACTGTTCCTCTACTCCCTCCATTGCCTCTCCCTTCTCCAGGGCTGCTCTTAAACATCTACCCATTTCACTGAAATCTGCCCTGCTGAAATCTAATACTTTTGCCGTTGTGTGGCTTATTTGAGTCCCTGTCTCCATGCCAAACCACACCATGTGGTGGTCGCTGCGCTGAATCCCAGCTGCCCTTCCACCTCGACTCTTTTGACTCTGTTTCCATTGGTCCATACCAGGTCCAGAATAGATTTGTCTCTGGTTGGGTCATGCACCAGCTGTCTGAGTCCAACCCCATGCAGGGATTCCAGGATGGCCGTGCTTCTGGCTGAAGCAGCTGCCTGGGTGGTCCAATCTACATGCGGCATATTGAAATCACCATCAGCAGGATTTTACCTTTAGCTGCCATGTCGTGAATTTCCTCCATTAGTACCCTGTTCACTTCCTCCCTCTGTGCTGGAGGTCTGTAGATCACTCCAGTATGTATTACTATGCCATTCCCTGGTTCAAGGGTGACCCACATTGCCTCAGCCTCCCCCTGTCTTCCCTGTATTTCTGTAGCCTTTATGCCTTCTCTGATGTACAGTGCTACCTCCCCTCCCTTTTTACCTTCCCTATCCCTTCTGAACAGTGTATAGCCCGGTACATTGATGTCCCAAATGGGATTAGCAGAGTACTGTGTCTCTGTTATTGCTACTATGTCAAGGCCTGCATTCGTCATCAAGGCTTCTAGGTCTGGAACCTTATTTCCCAGACTGCAGGCATTTGTGAGCATGACCTTCCATGTTTTACACCCTGCCCTCCCTCTGCTCTTGTTATCTCTCCCTTGCCTGTTTTCCACACCCTGGTTTTCTTGTTCATGTGCTCCTGTCCCCCACTTATCCCCCCTTTTACACATTTCGCCTGCCTGCTCCTCCCTGCTCACTTCAGTTGTTCCTGTTGTCAACTTGTGTTTTTGCATGCTACCATGGGGGAGTGATCCTAAGCCACTTGTTCATCCTGACTCTCCTCCCTTGGCCAGTTTAAATCCTCTCTGCTGAAGCAGTCCAACTTCACACCAAGGATTGAGGTCCCCTTCCTGGACAGATGCAGGCCATCCTTCTGACATAAGCTCACATCTGCCCAGGTGGAGCCCCAGTTCCCTATGAAGCCAAACCCTTCCCTTCCACACCAATCCTTCAACCAGGTGTTGAAGGCTTGGATGTGGAGTGCCCTATCCTCCCCTGTGCCTCGGACAGGTAGCACCTCCGAGAATGAGATGGAACATGCTACCTGTTTCAGGACCCCCCCAGCTTCCTGAAATCCTCTTGGACTCTGGCTAACTCCACCCTTCTCCCCGCCAGGTCATTGGTCCCCTGGTGGACTATGACATCCAGCTCCTCCCTCCTGGCTATCACCCTAGTGATCCTATGGATTTGCTTCCCATCCCTCCATGCAGCGCTTCCTGGGATGCACTTGACCTCCCTCTCCCCCCTGCTAGGTGTCCCTAACTTCACACCCTGGACAATAGAGTCCCTCACTAGGAGACATTTCCCCCTCCTTTGTGGTCCCCTGTCCCCCTTTTCTGGGGCTCCAGCTTGGTGGTCTTGACCATCCTCCCTGATCCCAGCTGTGGGTGCCTGTGTGTGGCATTCCCGTTCTTCCAAAATAGTGTAGGAGTTATTCAGCTGGACTGGTTGGGGAATGTGCTTCTGACTCCCCCCACCCTCCCTGAGCCCACCGTGATCCAGTACTTCTTTCTGGGCATCCTGTGAGATTCATGTTGTGGACCCGGTGGTCTCTGGTTGGGGGTGGATGCCACCAGTAACCTGGCGGAGACAGGCAACCTCCTCCCTCAGCCCAGAGCGGTGCCTGCAGATAGGGCAGCATTGCAGCCTCCAGAATGTCTCCCTGAAGACTGCTGCTCCACAACAACTGTACTGCACCACTCCCATAATGACTGTCACCTCCTCACTATTCTGCCTGCTTATGCCTCCTAATTGCTATCTGCTATCTCCTAATCCTCTTCCCTGTTCTGTGAACTAACCCTTTTTTCCTTCTTCTCCTTCTCTCCCTGTCTCTCTTCTTCTGTAGTGACTTACAGCTTCTCTACTCCTGCTCTTGTATGTGCCCTTGTGAACCTAGTTGCTAGCTTCACCCTTTGTACTTCTGCCTATATACACACCGGCTAGGCTATTGCTTGTGCTGTGCTGCGTAACTGCTCCTGTGTCTTTAAGTAGGTGTGGCTTGGCCTACCACTATAAAGTTAGACCACCTGGGGGTGGTTGGAGAATGGGAGTGGGTGGGGTGGTTGTTTCTTTGGTACTCTGTGTCTATAAAAACAATCAGGTAAATAAAACAGACGTTTTTCTGTAAACTACAGAAGAATTACATAAAACCTGTTACAAAACACAGAAGTTACCCGGAATCTGTTACCAAACACATACACTTCCTGAAGTGTATTAGCAAAAAACCCCTCAAAAGCAGACTGTGGAAAATCACTTTAACAACTAAAGGTAGTGGAAAGAGAACACAGCTATATAAACTCAATTACATAAGCCTGTTACAAAACACAGAAGTTACCTGGAATCTGTTACCAAACAGACACTTCTTGAAGTGTATCAACAAAAGAACTCCCAAAAGCAGACTGTGGAAAATCACTTTAACAACATGGCTGTCCCCCGGAATACCGACTGCGCAGCACCAGGAATACCACGAACACCATCACAACGACATTTTCGGCAGTTCGCTAGATAATCTCCACATTCTCGACACTGTTGCCAGTAAGGACTTTGCTCCCATCACCAACCTAACTCTGACTGGAGTTAGGAATCTAAAGTATGGGGGTGGGGTGGGGCAAGCCCCCACAGAAAACACTTGGTCCCTGAGCACAACACCAGTTGGCAGTATTGTGCTGTCGCTGTGTCGTCGGTCGACAAATTTCTTGTCGCTCTGGCATAGTGGAACCACTGCCCCCAGCCCTTAATTACAGGCTGATTTACCTATGAATAACTCTGGACTGCTAAGACTTATAGGTAAGCACAATAGCTCACTCAAAGTAGCTTTTTATGGGCTTTCAGACACTAAGAAATCCTTAAGACGAGGGTTCTTCTTTAAAGGAATTAACTAAGTAAACTGTGGGGAACTATTTATCTTGAACACTAAATTGAGATCCTGTGAACATGAGTGGAAAATAACTGGAGGGAGGTTCAGGAGGGATGTGAGGAAGTACTACTTTATGGAAAGGGCGTGGAACGATGGAACAGTCTGTCAGCCGAGGTGGTGGGGGTGAAAACAGTTAGGGGTTTCAAGCAGAGTTGGGATCAAATGAAGAGTATAGTAGTTACTCAGGGTGATAGAACCAAGGAGGAGAATTGGGGAGAGGACAGGGAGGGTTAGTACCTTGGAGGAACAGCTGGCTCCATGGCTTATAGGGAACTTGGAGAGACTGGATGGACCACTGGTCTTTTTCTACCATCATTATCTATGTTTCTATGTTTCTATATCAATTATGTTTAAGTAAAACAAGATGGGGAACATATTCAAACAGTGATCTTTGTATGACGATGAAAATGAATCAAAACAAACGGGATTTCAAACCTATGTATTCCTTATTTAGAACAGAGGTGCAGGATCAAAAAATAGCACATCATTATTAGATTACAGACTACAAAAAGGCACTTTCCCTATGGAGGACAGGAAGCAGAGGGTGGTGGTAAATGGGATCCAATCCAAGCAGAGGGGGTGACTAGTGGGATAACTCAAGGATCAGTCCAGGGGTCAATCCTTTTTAACGTCTTCATTAGCTACATTGTGGAAGGGATGAAAGGGAAGGTTTGCCTGCTTGCAGATGACACCAAGATCTGCAACAGGATAGACACTCCAGATGGGGTGGAGAAAATGAGAAGTGACCTAGGAAACTTGAAAAAATAATCGGAAGTGTGGCAACTGAGGTTCAATGCAAAGAAGTGCCAAATTATGCACCTGGGATGCAGAAACCCTGGAGAAAGCTACAGGATGGGGGGTTGCTGACGGTCACCAGGAAGAAAGGGATCTGGGGATTATCATCTCAGATGTCATAAAGATGGCCAAGCAGAGTACAAAGGCTGTAGGGAGGGCCAGTGGCATGTTGGAGTGCTTAGGAAAGTATATCACTAGGAGAAGGAGGGAGGTGGTGATACCACAATACAAAACACTGGTGAGGCCTCATCTGGAATATTGAGTAGCACCCTATATGAACGACTATTATTTAGCGACTCGATATGAGTAACTCAATAATAGCACTTCTAATGACAGCATGTAGTGAATAATATCAAGAGAGATCTCAGCAGAGCGAGTGTGGTGAGCTACACTCACCAATGCAGGATATGGGATGATGTTTGACCAAGCTCTGCTGAGCTGGCTGTGTAGCGTGAGTGGTTTACGCTACCACCACTGGAGCCAGTGACCCAGGTTCAGGTCCAGTGTCAGAGCAATAAAACAAATGCTTCTTTTTTTCTTCTTTTGTGTTACTTCTAAGTCTGCCCCCCCCCCGTGGAGTTGATTATATTAATTTTGGGGGGCATGGGGGTGCAGAGGGCATAGCCCCACACATAAAAATAGATATGGATTGTTTTTCCAAGTGTAGTAAGTGACCGACGCCTTTTGCGATGGTCATCCTGAGGTCCGTCACCCTGCTTGTGTTGGGCGGTTTTCGTCTTGCTCT
This sequence comes from Neoceratodus forsteri, assembly GCA_016271365.2. Classification (NCBI taxonomy): domain Eukaryota; kingdom Metazoa; phylum Chordata; order Ceratodontiformes; family Ceratodontidae; genus Neoceratodus; species Neoceratodus forsteri. The sequence continues at coordinate 111,517,342 of CM057451.1, forward strand.
ATGTGAGCGGTGCTTTTTAGGATTTGCCTTTATCATATAAATCCGGAATACTGTATACAGTTCTGGAGGCCGCATCTTTGTAAGGATGTGGACAGGGTGGAGGCAGTTCAGAGAAGTGTGACTTAGATGGTTCAGGGATTGCAGCAGAAACATATGAGGAGAGATTAAAAGACCTTAATATATATAAAATGAGACACCGGCTGTCAAAGTGTTGGGAGGAACAAGCGAGAAGGAGGAGGAGAGGATGCTTGAGGCTGCAGGATCCACAAAAGGCAGGGACAAGAGGGAGGCTACAGGATCCACAAAAGACAGGGACTAGAGAGTTAGTGAGGGTAGGGGAATGGTGCAAAAAGGCAAGGGGTTGAAGGGGGATGAAGCAACACTCCAGGTGAGTCATATCTTAGGCAGAGAGAAAAAACAGCTGTCAGGGTGATGGAGGTACCTGAGCAAGTGGAGGAAGGGATGCTAGTAGTTACAGGTTTCCCAAAGGACAAGGGTGAGGTGGGTAGGACAGTAGGGGGAGCAGTGCAAAAAGGTAAGGGGTGGAGGGAGGTAACAAAGGGGAGATGCAGTGGAGAAAGGGGGAGGACAAGGCATGGGTGAGGGACCTCTGGAAGGGGGTGGATATGCTTGGGGAGGGGATGGACAAAATTGGGGAAAACAATGATGAAGAAAGAAGGTAGAGGAGGAATGAACAGAGTAGGCAAATGGGACGGATAACACAGCAGAAGGTTATTGAGGAGAAGGTAGTAATAGTGGGGGATTCAATGATAAAGGGCACGAGATGGGGAAGGAAGGTAAACAAGAACAAGGGTATCTGGGCTGTATGCTTACCAGGAATGATGGCAGGGGATGTTATCCACTACATTCCATCCAGGGGGAAATTCCAGGATGAAAAGACACACCTGTTGTTCGACTTAGGGACAAACGACCTATCAGGAAACAATGTAATGGATGTGCAGGCTAGGTTTGGGGCACTGGCCAGGTTCTATAGTGGGTTGGGATTTAAGTCACTTACATTTTCGGAGGTGTTGCCTGTTCTGAGAGTAAGTTCTGACAGAAAGCAATGAATAGAGGAGTTTAACAGTTGGCTGAAAGGCTGGTGTGCTGAGAGAGGGTTCGGATTCCTGGGCGACTGGGGTGACTGGTGGGAAGGATGAAAGTGTCTTTGCTCAGGATAGATTTCTTTCTTTTTTTTTTTTTAATTTTCTCTTTATCCTCCTCCCTCCTTGCAGCCCCCTCCTCTTCGGGAGACACCTATGGCCTTATCAGCCTTCGCTCACCTACCTGGAGCCGGTGCAGTCCATGCCCCATGGAGCGTGACTATACCCCCAGGCGGTACTGGGTGGGACCCCAACCACCCCGACGCCCGCTTAATTGCCGGCATGTTGTCCCTGACAGGTAGGGGCATTGAAGGTCAGGGCCCTGGTGCTCCATCTACTAGGTGGCTGCAAGGGTTTTTCCTGCGTTTCTCGACGGCCAGGTCCAGTGACGCCAAGGCGCTCAAGCACCGGCGTTTGGTACGCCGCCTCCCCCATCTGTTGGAGCATCGGGCTTGCTGTACCTCAGGTCTCCACCCGGGGTCAGACAAGCACCGAGCTCAGGTATCCCCCCTCCCCCCGGAGAGGACGAGCAGTCCCTGGGATGCTCAAGTCCTCCTCTCCCGGCCGGCCCTCCAGCTCCCGGGCTCTTTCCCGAACCCGGGTCACTGGCGTCGCAAGCGGAAATCCAACCACTGCGCCGGCGGGCCGGCCACTCAGGATAGATTTCACTTGAATCTAGAGGGAGCATCTGTGCTTGTAGGCAAGATGGAGGAGTTCCTGGAGTGAATCCTCAATTTAAACTAGCTCTGGGGTCAGGATTTTGCAAGACTCTGAGAGAGGTCCCCCCAAAGCATAACCCAAAACTAGTATAGGCACAGGAGAAAAATGAACACACTGAGGGAGGGGGAATGGGAGAAGGAAAGAGGAAGGCAGAGATCAAGGTGATACCGAGGTGGGGGAGTGGAGAGTACTGTGCACACATGCAAAGAGTCTAGGCAATAAGGTTCCAGATCTGGCAGCAGTCGTAGCTGAGGCAAGCCTGGATCTGGTGGGGATAATGAAAACATGGTGTCATGAGGACCCTGATTGGGACATGGAAATACCTGGGTACACGTTGTTCAGAAGGGACAGAGAGGGTAGAAGAGGGTGGGGGTAGCACTGTATGTGAGGGAGGGCATCAGGGCAGTGGAATTACAGAGTAGGACATGAGGTGCAGAGTCCATTTAGGTAGCTTTGCCCACTGGAAAGGGTAAGGTAGTGCATTTAGGGGTGATCTACAGGCCACCATTGTAACTGGACTCAGAAGATGAGGTTATGATAGAGGAGATATTGAAAATGGCTAATAAAGGTGAGGTACTGTTGATGGGGGATCTAAATTTACCCAACGTGAGATAGGAAACATCCTCAACAAAATCAGGGGAAGCAAAACTATAGTGGATAGTCTGCAGGCAGCCCTCCTCTGGCAGCTGGTTATGGAACCCACCAGGGAGGGGGCATTGCTGGACTTGGTCCTGACAAATGTTGACGGGGTGGGAGAAGTCGCAGAGGGGGAACACCTTGGTTCAAGTGACCACAGTACTGTCTGGTTCACGTTACAGACATCAGCTGAGATTATTTGATCCAAGGCGAAAGTACTAGATTTCAGAAGGGTAGATTTTCACAAAATGGAGGTCTATGTGCAGGAGGCAATAAGGGGGGAAAGCAGAAAGGGGGTGGAGGACATGTGGGATTGCTTGAAAGGGGCCATAACTGAAGCGACAAAATTCTATGTCAGGAGGGTGAATAAGACCAGGAGGAAGAGAAAGCCTCTTTGGTTCAGCAGGGAGATGGCGCATAGGGTTGGGGAGAAGAGGAGGGTGTTCAGGAGGTTCAAGACAACGCAAAATGGAGAGGACTGGGAAACATACCAGAGGAGGCAAAAGTAGGTGGGCAGAGAGGTGCAGAGGGCGAAGGCCAGGGCAGAAGAAGATATTGCAAAATCAGTCAAGACTGGTGACAAAACTTTTTTTTAGGTATGTCAGTGAGGGGAGGAAAACTAGAAAGGGGATAACCAAACTTAAAAACAATGAGGGGGTTTTGCTGGAGGAGGATAGAGAGAAGGCACAGTTATTAAATGACTGTTTTTGCTCAGTATTCCTGGCTGAGAGGGCGGAGAGTTTAGGGCCATTACTACTGAGGTTGGGGCAGGGATTGGGGTTGATACGAGCCCATTTAAGGAGAGCGCAGTCTTGAGAGAGCTGGAGCAATTGAGGGTGGCTAAAGCCATGGGGCCAGATGGGGTGCACCCTAGAGTGTTGAAGGAATTTAGGAATATTCTGGCAGCTCTCTTTAGCAGGTCCCTGGAGACAGGGGAGGTTCCAGAAGATTGGAAGAGGGCAGACGTGGTCCTTCTCCACAAAGGGGGGGTAGGGAGGAGGTGGACAACTATAGGCCTGTGAGTTTAACCTCCACAGTAGGTAAAAGTATGGAGAAGTTACTTAAGGGCAGGATTCTGCACTACTTAGAAGAAAACAACCTTTTGGACAAGCATCAGCATGGTTTCACCAAGGGGAGGTCCTGACAAATGAACTTAATAGAGTTCTTTGACTTGGTCACTAGGGAGGTAGAGCAGGGGGTTCAGTGGACACTGCACATCTTGATTTCCGGAAGGCGTTTGATTCAGTACCATATGGGGGACTACTTTATAAATTGCGTGGTCTAAGCCTGGATGGGGAGGGTGGTAGGGTGGGTGTGAAACTGGCTAAAGGATAGAAGCCAGAAGGTAGTGGTAAATGGGATCACCTCAGGAGAGGTAATGGTCACCAGTGGGGTTCCCCAAGGGCTTGTGCTGGGACCACAACCACTGCTTTTTAATGTATTCATAGCAGATATAATGGAAGGACTGAGGGGAAGGGTGTGTCTCTTTGTGGATGATATGAAAGTCTGTAATAGGGTGGATAGCCAAGAGAGTGTAGAGAATACGCACAGGGACTTGAGGATGTTAGAGGTTTGGTCTAGGGAATGGAGATTGGCCTTTAACATACAAAAGTGCAAAATCATGCACTTAGGGAGGAAAAAACAGAGAGAGACTTACTGTCTGGCGGGGTCAGGCCCCAGAAGTAACTGAGAAGGAGAGGGACCTGGGAGTCACTGTTTCGGGGGACTTCAAGCCAACTAAACAGTGTGACAGGGTGGCGGCCAAGGATAGTAGGATGTTGGGCTGCATCGGGAAGGGATTCACTAGCAGGAGGAGGGATGGCATCATCCCACTATACAAGCAGTTGGTTAGACCACATTTGGAATATGGGGTACAGTTCTGGAGGCCATTCCTAAGGAGGGACATGAACAGGCTGGAGCATGTCCAGAGGAGGGCATTCAAGATGGTAATAAGCAGGGGTCAACCTTAACTTTTCTTTGAACTAGCCAGCAGGACAAGTTGATTCCGAATTGCACTAGCCCGTAAATTGTTGCAGTAGCCCGCAATTGTAATGGTACATTTTGATCACTTATACAGGAAAAAAATGCAAGCCAAAAAATACTCAGATTACTGCACATTTATCCTGCTCCCACATTGCTTCCTGTCCCAGCAGAAAATAAAACTGCAATTTCATCATACACAGTGTGCCCCCCCCCCCCATGGTTTTGTACCATGGCTTCCTCTCTTCTTCTTTCTACACACCCTCCCCCCCTTTGAGCTCTTGAGCCGGACACGTCTGGAAGTTTTCATACAGTGTCAAGTGAGCCAGAAGCACATGTAAGATTTCTTTGGGAAGGGGTCTACTCAAACCTAAGGGGTTTGGGAAACAAAAAACTTCATGACATTTTCATTTTTTAAAGTACTGATTTTAACATGCTATGCCCCAAAGTAACATATTTTTTGTAAACATTCTCCTTTCATCAGACCAGGGTAAACAGGACACAGGGATGATATTATACTACCCCAGGGTTTATATAGGATGATCTATGCACACCAGGAATGCTTATTTTAACCTTTCAAATTATGTGTTTTATTAAGGTTTTTTGCAACATACATGTTACAAAGCTTTGTTTTTAGGATGAAAGGACATGCTGAGTAGGATAAGGGTGGGACTACATGGATGGCATCGGCTGGCATGGTCCATTTAGAAGAGCTGGGGACCCCTACACTTGCCAGTAATAGCAGCTATGGGTCTATGAATAGTCATTTAAGAGTATGGTCCGCAGTGGTGTCCAGGGAAAGTACAAAGCTGAGAGATTTGGAAGGGAGAGAGAGCAGCTATGGTGGGGCTGGGATAAAACCCACCACCTGCTGAGCAGACCCTGTATGCCTCTTAGCATTTTTTCGCTGAAATATTAGATAAAGATACTAAAATGTAAGGAAATGAGGGGCACTGGTCTTAATAATGTGGGAAAAATTGTCAGATAGACACATTCATAAAATTCAAATCTAGTGACTTAACAGCTTCTATCCTTGATCACACACTAGACACTAGCTGAAAGTTCTAACAGTGGAGTGATAATTACTCACATTCAGCCTTTTGTGGGATCCCCTTCTTGAACTGCCAGATAACTGCAGCTCTTAATGAGGTGTTAATCACACCAGGCCATCTGCAGTACTGAGAGATATTTGCAGGAGGGCTAAAGCCTGCTAAAGTAGGAACATTTTTAACTTCATTAACAGCCATGGAAAACCTGCAATAGTAAAGATGGACAAGTAGAGGGTTAGCTGCACTAGCCCTGTCCAATTTACACTAGGTTTTGGGCTAGTAAAACAATGCTAAAATCGAACCCTGGTGATAGGGCTTGGTCACTTGCAATATGAAGAGAGACTGAGTGACCTGGTCATGTACTCCCTTGAACAGAGGAGGGATAGGAGGATATGACTGAGACCTTTAAATATGTTAAGGGCATCAACAATGAGCCAGTAGAAATGCTTTTAAACTTATGGCAGCAGAAGAGGACCAGGAGGCATGCATTATAGATAGAGGGGGGCAGATTCTGAGGAAACATCAGGAAGAACTTTTTCATAGAAAGGGTGGTGAAGAAATGGAATAGGCTCCCAGAGGTGGTGGTAGGAGAAGCAACCATAGGGGGCTTTAAGAGGGCATGGGACAGTCACATGAGTCTGTTGGGAGGGGAAAGAGAGCCAGAAAAGCCCTAGCCATCATCTAGGCACCTTGAGCAGACTGGGTGGGCCAGGCGTTCCTTTTCTGCCATCACGTTTCTATGTTTCTATATACACTGGAAGAGAGGAGGGAATGAGAAGAGATTATAAAAACCTTCAAGTATCTTAAGGGCATAAACAAGGTGCAAGTGGGTGACATCTTTCAATATAGGAGAGGTACTGTATAAGAACAAGGGGGCACAATATGAGACTGGAGGAGGACAGAATAAGGGGTAATGTGAGGAAGTTTTTTTTTCACAGAAAGGGTGGTGGATGCATGGAATAGCCTGCCCCAGGAGGTGGTGGGAGCAAGCACAGTGGGGGGATTTAAACATGCATGGGATAGGCATAAGGGAACCTTAGATGAGGGAAGGTGAGGCTAAAGTCGATGACCAAGTAGGCTCAGCAGCTGCTAATAAAGGCAGGATATACAAGTAGACTAGCTGGGCCTAGCAGTCTTTATCTACTTTTAATTTCTACGTTTTTATGGACCATATCAATTGCATTGAACCAAAACCAGTCAATTCTTTTCTTCAGAAAGGGAGGTCAAAGCCAGATGATGCAAATTTGCACCTGGGCAAAACAACGCCGTGCATCGGGGTGGTATGAGACTGAAGATGGAGGGAGGGGGGATCCCCCAGCCACTTTTCACTTTGTCCTATGCAGATCTAGCAGGATCCTGGTAAGGGGTGCCAGACAACCCTTGGGTAACACACTCTGTAAAGATGTTAGGACAGGTCAGATGTAGACTGGCATCTGTTTCCTCATTGGGCCCATTGTCTCTGATTCGTTACCATCCAGACTTTCTTGCTCCTAGGTTAGACCAGGGATATGCACTGTGGGAGGCCAAAGGCCTTACATGCTTTGCACAATTCTTGGAAAATGGTACATGCATGTCTTTCCAACAGCTCAAGGCTAAATTCCAGTTGCAGAAAACAGACTTTTTTAGGTTCCTACAGGTCAGACACTTTATTAAAAGTGCAGACCATAAGACCCTATTGAGTAGGCCCAGATCCCCTTGGGAAGATTTCATTTATAGTATAGTCACTCTGAAGAGAAAGGTGAGATGCATATCAGAATTGTACAACTTACTGAATGAACGGGGTCCTGACCCACTGGGAAAGGTGAAGGAAGCATAGGAAAGGGAAATCCAGGGCATAATCCCCAGGGAAGACAAGGACAAAAGGCTGAGAGTGGGATGGAGAGTCACATCTTCCCCTAGGTGGAAGGAATTTTTTTTGGAAAGTTCTAGTTCGATTCTTCTGAACCCCTACAGTAACTTATCCTTTTTACACCACCTACACCGCCCAATGTTGGCGGAATTGTAGTAACATAGGATCCCACTGCCATATTTTTGGGGACTGCCCAATAATTAGGGCAGTCTGGTAGTCAGAGAGGGAAGTGGTGTAGCAGATTATACCAGTTGATATCCCAGATGACTTCTCCGAATGGGTTCTTGGCACCCCCACTGTGGTGGAGCTTCCTCCTTCGCAGAGAAAACTATCTCTTGCCTCGCTGGTGGTGGCCCTGAAAAGTATAACGTCACATTGGTTAAGTGTACATCCCCCCACCCTCAAAGAGTGGCAAAATAAGATGTCACGCACTTGTGAGATGGAGCGACTGACTGCCAGAATATACCTGAGGGAAGAGAAATATAGGATGGTGTGGGACCTGTGATTCAGATGGATAGAGGACAGAGGGCAAAGCAGCCCCAGTACTTAATATGGGATGGCCCCTTTCCCACTGCAGATAGTCATTTAGATGAGTGAATATTTTGGATCACCCAAACCCCAGAGCCACACTTGCAGGCTGGTCTTTTGTCCTCAGGACACTCTGATAGCAAAGCAGCCAATGGATATTGTACAAGAGTTCCGGCTGGGCCCCTCTTTGCTACCCTCCATAATTTCCCTCTCCCTTTGTCACATTTCTTTCCCTTTTTTTATTTCTTCACAGGGGAAGAGGGTAACAAAAACAATGTATCAATTAAAAAGGAATAATGCAATGCTATTCCCCCGGTAAACTGAAGATTAAACACACAATAGTTGGGCTAAGTGCTTTATTTTTCTTTGTTTTTATCCCTGTATGAAATCTAGGCTTGTTTACATGGTTGGCAAGTTTGTACTTGTTTTTATAGTTACTTGGTACTGTATTACTTGGTATTATAGGGCATAAGAAGGCTAACTGCCCATCGAGAATGCCCCCCACAATTTTGTGGATCATTGTTTGGTGCTTACATTTAACCAGAGGTCTAAGTTAGTTTTGAATGTTTCAAATTTAGCACAGTCAACAAGACTGGTAGCTTATTCCAAATCCTTGGGGCTCTTACAGTAAAAAAATGTAGTCTCCGCACAGGGGTTGTGTACAGACCCCCATGTCGGGGAAGGAATGGACAAGGATGTGATAGAAGGCATTCTTAGAATGGCAGAGAAAGGGGAGATACTGTTGATGGGGGACCTGAATATGCCAGATGTTAACTGGAGCACATTTGCTGCAGCCATATCCAAGAGCAGGGCCATTCTCGATGCTCTACAGGTGGCAGGCCTCAGACAGCTAGTTTCGGAACCCACTCATGAGGGAGCAATCTTAGACCTCGTACTCTCAAACAGGGGCAGTGAAAGGATCTTAGATCTAGAAGTGGGTTGCCATCTGGGAACAAGTGACCATCAAACAGTGTGGTTCACGTTAAACTCAGCTACAGAGTCAAGCCATACAGAAGTGAGGGTACTGGACTTCAGGAGGGCTGACTTTGGCAAGATGGGAAAGTGCCTCAGAAAAGCACTAGCGAACAGGCTAGAAGGAGGTGTGGAGCAATAATGGGGAATCATCAAAACAGCCATCACAGAGGCAACAAGCCTTTGTGTGAAGCAAATAAACAAATCAAAATGAAAGAAAAAGCCACTATGGTTCTCAAAAGAGGTGGCTGTGAAAATCAGGAAGAAAAAGATAGCATTCCGGAAGTATAAGGAAACACAGAAGGAGCAGGACAGAGAGCTGTACCAGTTAAGGCAGAAGGAAGCAGGGAGGGAAGTCAGAATAGCAAAGGCCCAAACTGAGGAAAAATAGCCAACTCAGTTAAGAAAGGGGATAAAACCTTTTATAGGTACATCAGAGGCGTGAAAAGACAAAGGGAGGGATAGTGAGGCTGAATAGAATGAAGCGGTGGGGGCAGAGGGGACAGTGAAAAGCAGGATACTGAACGAATATTTCTGCTCAGTATTCACAAAAGAGGAGAAGTGCCTAATCCAATTAACAGAAGCACTCTTGATAGGGGTCGATCCCAGTCCTTTCACAGAAGAAAAGGGTTCTGCAGAACTCCTAAACTGAAGGTGGACAAAGCAATGGGGCCTGATGGAATTCACCCAGAATTCTAAAAGAATTAAGGGGGAACTAGTGAAACCACTGGCTACTCTTTTAATAAATCATGGGAGGATGGTGGTACCGAGGACTGGAGGAAGGCGGATATGATTCCTCTTCACAAAAGTGGGACCAAGACAGAGCAGGAAACTACAGACCTGTCAGTCTGACCTCTGTGGTAGGGAAAGTGATGGAGTCACTTCTGAAGGAAAGAATAGTTGAGTACCTAGAGGCCAGTGGGGCACAGGACCCAAGGCACATGGGTTCACAGTGGGAAGGTCATGTCAGATGAATCTAATAGATTTCTTTGACTGGGTGACCAAGTAGTAGACCAGGGAGGGGCTGTGGACATGGCCTACCTAGACTTTAAGGCGTTGACACAGTCCCACAAAAGATTAATAGTCAAATTAACCAGCCTGGGAGTGGGTCCCAGGGTGGTAGCCTAGGTAAAACATTGGCTGCACAACAGGACACAGAAGGTAATTGTAAATGGAGTCCACTCTGAAGAAAGAGGGGTTACTAGTGGGCACTTAGGGTTCAGTATTGGGTCCAGTCCTTTTAATGTCTTCATAAGTGACATTGCAGAGGACTGAAGGAAAAGTATGCCCTTTGCAGATGACACAAAGATCTGCAACAGGGTTGATACACAAGGAAGCGTGGAAAGGATGAGAAGTGACTTGGCAAGGTTGAGGAATGGTCAGAAGTATGGCAGCTAGGATTCAATGCGAAAGAAGTGCAACTAATGCACCTGGGAAACAAGAACTCAGGGGAAGAATACACAATGGGGGGAGAGGTAGCAACAACAACAAAAAAGGAAAGGGACCTGGGGGTAATCATATCAGATGACCTTAAGGTTAGCAAGCAATGTGAGAAGGCAGTAGGGAGGGCTGGGTGTATACTGGGATGCATAGGGAGAGGCATCAGCAGTAGAAAACAGGAAGTTGTTATTCCTCTGTACAGACAGTTGGTGAGACCCCATCTGGAGTACTGTGTCCAGTTCTGGAGACCCCATCTCCGCAAGGACATAGATAGGATAGAGACAGTCCAGAGGAGGGCAACTAAAATGGTGCAGGGTCTGCAAGAGAAGCCGTATGAGGAGAGACTAAAGGAGCTTAATATGTATACCCTTGAGGAAAGAAGGGAGGGGGGGACATGATAGAAACTTTTAAGTACCTCAGTGGAATCAACAAAGTCCAAGAGGGTAGCATCTTTCAGAAAAAGAGACGTGCAAGAACAAGGGGACACAATTTAAAGATAGAGGGGGAGCGGTTCAGGGGCAATGTGAGGAAGTATTATTTCACAGAGAGGGTAGTGGATGCATGGAACAGCCTTCCTGAGGAGGTTGTGGGGTCTAAAACTGTGGGAGAATTCAAGAATGCATGGGACAGACATCAGGCAATTCTTGTGGGGGGTAGGAAGAAATAGGCTGTTGGTAAACTAGGATCTATTTTATTTATTATTTAAACCAGGTATAGCATACTAAGCTGAAAGCTTTTTTTGCAGGTGCGACCTGGGAGCACAAGGAGGTTAAGTGACTTGCTCAGGGTCACACAGTATGCAAGTGGAAGCTGTGGGATTCAAACCCAGGTCTGGTCTGCTGGATGTCACCAGATTTGTAGTTCAGAGCCTTAGACCACTGCGCTATACTGCCTCACTAAAATCTGCGGCCTATCCTGTAGGTAGGGAAATGGGCAGACTAGATGGGCCATGCGGTCCTTATCTGCCGTCAAAGTCTATGTTTCTATGTTTCCTGTTGCTGTTTGCCTTTGAAATATCAATTTGTTTGGAGTGTAATCTGGGTACCAGTTTTTTATCTGCATACTTAATCACACATTGTTGCATTAGGACAGGGTTTTGTAAAATTTTATAAAGGAACAGAAGATCTCCCCTGTGTCGCCTTGTTTCCAAGGACTGAAAATTTAATTTTTGTAATCTGTCTGTGTCAGATAACTGTGCCAGGTGAGATACCATACAGGTTGCTCTCCTCTGAATGCCCTCGACTGTTGCTATGTCCTTCCTCAGATAAGGGCTCCAAAAAGGTGACCCATAATCTGAGTGTGGTCTAATATATGTCCTGTAGAGGGAAATAATACAGTGTTCCAATTTGGTTATGAAAGTACAATCTATTTTTCTAAGCAATCCATTGGAGTGTTTAGCCAGTTTATTACAGTGGTCTACTGGTGATAGTTTATTGTTAACAATGATCCCAAGATCCTTTTCACTTGTTGCTACCTTTAACTTAATATTATTTAATTTATAGGGCTGAAGTAGATTATTATTACCTAGGTGGAGTACAATACACTTATTGATATTAAATTCCATACTATTTGTATTTGCCCATTCCTCGATATTTATTTATTTAGCTTTTGTTGATCAGGTAAGTACACTAGACAAGACAATTGCTTATTTTCAGGTATGACCCGGGAGAGTACAGGAATTACAGATTTAAGTACATAAAACAACATGGTACAGATTACAGATAACTTACAAGTCATGTGAGGACAACATAAATATAGATTAATACAGCTTAGAAGTCTAGTAAGGCATAGTTTTGTTCGATATGTACACACAGAGTAACATATGTAGCAGCAAAGAGCAGTACAATAGGTACAGTTGAGATGCAGCAGATACCAAACTATTTACAATTTAACAGCTTCGGAAGCCGAGTCTTTTGTCCAGGAATACATCCAGGAGAAAGGAATGCTATGATAGATCACGGTGGTTTGGGGCAACCACAGGCCAAAGTGAGTTTGAGGTGGTTCCACAGGGTGGTACGAAGGCACGCCTGTGAGTGGGAGGAGCGGACCTGGGCAGGGAAAGCGTCCCACAGTCTGGGAGCACACACAGCAAAATCCCTACCTCCCATTAGAGTCCAGGTAGCAGGTATCTTAAGTATGGCGGGCCCCTGAGACCTGAGGGAATAGGTTGAGGAGGCAGCCGGGACAAGGAATTTCGCTAGCCCTGGGGGGGGTACCAGTGCCAAGAACCTTTCCCATGAAGCACCCTAGGACAAAGTCTATGTGATTTGAGGGGGAGAGCCAGTTTAGCTTGCTATAAAGGTCACAGTGGTGGGTGAGACGGGGGGCAGCCAGAGCAAAGCAGCAGATATTGGATAGGTCCTTAAGTAATGTCTAGGGAATCTACCCTTCCTCCCAATTTGGTATCATCTGCAAATTTTGAAAGTAGGGTGTTTGAACTAGTCTGCATGTCAGAAATAAATAAATTGAAGAGAATAGGTCCAAGGGCGGAGCCCTGTGGAACTCCACTCGTCACTTCGCCAAAGCCAGACAGAAATTCATTAATTTTTACCTGTTGTGTCCTGTCTGTCAGCCAATGATTCACCCATTTAACTAGTTTGGTGGAAATCCCTAAGTATATGAGTTTATTAATGAGTTTTTTGTGTGATACACGATCAAATGCTTTGCTGTAGTCTAAAAGAATAATGTCCATGGGAATCCTATCATCAATCTGGTGATGTATATGATTATAAAAAGCTATAAGATTGGAAGTTGTTGAGTGACCTTGTTTAAAACCGTGCTGTATGATGTCATTAAGTTTTAAGTTCTGAAGTTCTGTTTCTAGTATAGTTTTGATGATTTTTTCTAATAATTTACAGGGAATGGAGGTTAGGCTAATAGGTCGATAGTTTTCTGGGTTTGATCGACTCCCTTTTTTGAAAGTTTACGAAGTTCTATATGAGTTTAGTAGGAAACAATGATAACCTTTCAAATACAGAATTGTTATTAATTGATGAATAAGACAAACTTGGTAGTTTTAACTGCCTTAGCATCAACTAAAAGGAATGTATCCAAATACTGTGAAATTTTCTTTCTGTCTAGGATTTACAAAGTATTGAACTATGGCTCTGTAGCTATGATTGTGTCATCTGTCAAATTGTGTACTTTATACTTGAATAAAGACGAGTTTTAAAATAAGGGAGGTCAGATCTATTTGATAATTTAACCTGGTGCTTCCATGGCACCCAGAGTATGTATTCAAAATGATTCTCTTTTGAGAATCTGATTGTCAAGATCACCCCTCTTGGTCCTGATTGGACCTTTTCAATCCTACAAAACTGAAAAGTGTGAGCACTGCAAGTGTCTGCAGCTGATAGAAGTCCATTTGCGGTAGTAGGCAGGGAAAAAATGGCAGACTTGATGGGCCTGGTGATCCTTCTCTGCCATCAAATTCTATGATTCTATTTGTTTTGTCTTTTATTTATTTTATTTATTCTAGGATTACAAGTACCTTTGACCCAAGGCTCTTTTACAAAGGTTCCACATCAGAAAAAACAAACAACAAGGAAGCAACAGGGAAATAGCAGTAAACAATTCATGTACAACAGTGCTATTGAAAGGAGTCAATAACAGGAAGAGTAAGGTGTAGAGGAGGAGGAGGAGGAAAAGTGTAGGTAGTTAATGGAGGCAGCTATAGTAAGATGGTGAACACAGCTAGGATGCATATGCCCACAAGGAATGGGTAGGGTCAGGTGCCTGGGGGTGGCAGAGAAACAGGGATGAGAGGAGAGGGGGAGGATGAAGATGCAGCCAGAGGCATTTGTTGAAAAATAAATGGGAAGGAGTGATAGAAGAGATAAAGGGGCAGAGTGGGGGGGGGATAAGTGCTGTAATGGGGCAAGGAGAGACTAATGAGGTGGTATGAAGACCTGAGATTGGAAGTGGCGCCTCAGGAGCTAGGGGGAAGGGGACTGGGGGGCCTGGGGTTAAGCAGTATATAAGTTAGGATTAAAGCTGTGTAGGTCATCATCTAGGAGAGGCAGTCACAGGAGCCAGAACCAATGAGATGGGCCCGGAGCCTGGTTTTGAACTGACCTAGTGTTGAGGCAGAGGAGATGGTGTGGCTGAGACCATTCATCCATAGAGGAGCCCTATAGGTGAAGGAGCATTGACCCTGTGTAGTTCAACAGCGAGGAACTTGTAGAATCTGGGTTGTCAAGCTCCTGGTGTTCTGTCGGTTGGTGTTTTGATGTAACAAGGCAGTAACACCAGGGGGTGTGAGGCCAAGGTTGATTTTTCCCGCCATATCACATGTGAAATACTTTATACAGTTGGAGAGGTGGAGCCATCTGGATTGTTCATAAAGGGCACAGATGTGGGTGAGGCTGTGGGCACCAGTTATGAGTTGGCATACTTTGTTAAGAGCAGTTGTTATACGTCGGAGAGCGGACGTCGTGGCGGAGCCATAGATAATGAGGCCATATTCAATAATTGACACCACAGAGCTCTGGACTGCAATCTTCAGGGCCTCTGGGGTGAGGTGCTGCCTGTGTTTGTAGAGTAATCCAAGGCATGTGCTGGCAGCTTTAGCCATGCTGTCAATGTGAGCCGTATAGGAGAGATTGGGGTCAAGCAGAATCCCTAGGTATTTGAAAGAGTAAACTTGTTCGAGGACAGTCCCCTGCTTGGCGGAGATGGCAAAGGGTGTTGCTTGTAATGGTTATGTGAACTACAGAATAGCAATGACTTGGTTCTCTTGTAATTGAGGACTAATTTATGATTGGAGAACCACGTTTCAATGGCACTGAATCCAAGTTGGAGGCTGTGTTGTAGTGGTAAAAGGTCCTTGTGAGTAGAAAAGACAACAGCATCATCGGCATACAGGATGATTTGTTCTGAGCAGGATTGTGGTAGGGAGTTTAAAAAGAGGCTGAAAAGGAGAGGGCCCAGTATGGACCCCTGAGGTACTCCAGAGCGGACAGGCAAGGTGTCCGAGATAGCATTGGCAATTTTTACGCTTTGAGAGCGGTTGTCAAGGTAGCTTCTGAACCAGCGGTCTGAGTCCGGTGCAAGGCCAGCAAGGAGTAGTTGGTCATACAGCAGCCAATGATGGAACGTGTCAAATGCCTTCGAGAGGTCGATGAAGACAGCCCCTGTAAGAAGTCCTTTATCAAGGGAACTATGCACTGCACCGGTAAATTCAAGCAGGGCAGTGGTGGTACTATGCCCTTTTCTAAAACCGTGCTGTTGTGTGCACAGAATATTATATTTGCCCAAAAAAATCAGCGAGCTGGTCCGCAACAATACGCTCTAGGGCCTTGGATAGTGGAGGCAATATGGAGGTTGGGCGGTAGTTAGAGTGGCAGGTCTTATCCTCAGTTTTGTGGACCAGGGTCACAGTGGCAGTTTTCCATATTTCAGGGAATGTACTGGTGTGGAGAGAGAGGTTAAGAATTTTAGTTAGGGGACTGAGGACCTCGTCAAGTGTAAGTGATAGCAGCTTAAGGTCCAGGGTGTCACTGATTCTGGAAGTGGAGATGGCTGAGGTGATGTGGCGGCAAGCTTCATTCATCTTAATCTCCCTGAAGTAGAAATGAGGGTGGTTTGACAGAGTGCAGGGTGTGTTAGAGGGGGTGTGACTGACTGTGAAGAAATCAGGTGGTAGAACAGTACTGAGGTCTGTAAAAGCCGTGTTAAAGGTATTTGCAATGACCATGGGATCAAGGGTAGTGGACCCTTCAACAATTAACATGGCCGGAGGGGGCTCTGATTGTTTCCCAGTAATGTCCTTGATATTGTCCCAGAAAGCACGGCCATTTCCCCAGGTGTTGGTGAGGACGTCCTTATAATATGAGCTTTTCATGAGACGAATGGATTTTGTGCAGGCATTACAGGCATGTTTGCATTTTTGGATGTCAAATTATTTGCCTGTGGTTTTAGCCACTGCCCACAGGTGGTCCCTAGATTTCAGCTGGGAAAGGAGCTCCGCAGTTATCCAAGGGTTACAGTGGGCTTTTGTTTTCCATTTTTTTGAAGGAGCGAAGAGGTCACAGGTCTTATTGAAGGCGGTGATGAAGTAGCTGAGGGCAAGGTTAACATCCATCACCTTGTAGATGGCCAGCCAGTCTTGCAAGGATAGGTACTGTTTGAGATGGGTAAGTTGACCACAGGGGAGGACTCTGCTGGTAATGATTATAGGGGGTGGCTTTAGAAATTTATTAGACCATTCACATATAACCGGGGAGTGGTCACTGAGAGAGTCTGGGAGAACGGAGGTATGAGAGATCCTGGTAGGGTGATTGGTGAGAACCCAGTCAAGCAGGGTACTGGTGCCAGTTTTGTAATTTATCCGAGTTGGTGTGGTGCCCAATTGTGAGAGGTTGGCAGCTGCAAGGGCATCCTTATGAGTGTAGACATCAGATGCGAGCCAGTTTATATTGAAATCACCAAGCAGAATGTGTTCAGAGCCGGGAGGTTGGGAGTTGACCAAGTTAAGAACTTCTTTGATGCCAAGATCTTGATCTCAAAGTGGAATATATACAGAGACGATGGTGAGGGCTTTTTGATTGGGACCTAGAAAAATTTTAATGGGTAGAAGCTGGGCCGAGGAGGCAGGGATGGGGGTTGGAACAAGGTGCCCCAGGAGATTATCCTTAATGTAGATGGCACAGCCCCCTCCCCTTTTAGAGACACGGTCCAGTCTGGAAACATTGTAGCCCTGTAAGGTAATTGCCAGATCAGGAACTTTTGGTGTCAGCCATGTTTCAACTACAGCAAGGATGTCAGGATTATGTTGGCTGATAAAGGCTTGGAGTGCATCAAGCTTTGGTAACAGGCTGCAGATGTTAATAGTTGCAATGGTGAGGGCTCCTGCCTTTTTTAGAAGGCTTGGACAGCCCGGGCCAGGGTTCGGATGGACGGTGCCCAAGATCAGTAGGAGAAGTAGGAGGAGCTACATTGAACAGAGGCACAGGTCCAATAGTGATAATGTGTGTTTCCTTTTAGCATACTGACGGTAGGTAGAGTCCATATGACAGTCCCGATGATGTGCAATGTGGTACAGTAGGGATAGGCTGGCTTTCAGACCAGTCTTAGTGGTGTTAAGAAGCAGCCAGGTATTTCCTAGTGGAGGCCCATGGGGAGGACTGGTCAAGAAGTGGATCGTTCCCAAGGTACTGCTGGTATTGATTAAGTAGATAGTGGGTGCGGGGTGGGGGTGGTAGGGGCCTGGGAGAGAGAACAAGGGAGGAAGGACAAGGAGGGAGAGAAGGGGAAGGAGCAGGTGGGGGAGGGAACTCAGAGCTGGTGTAGGGCAAAAGAAAAGAAAAAAAGAATCAGGCAGGGAGCGGTAGTGAAAAGAGAAAATGTTGGCAAAATAGGATTTCGTAGGGAGGCAGTACAAGGAAAGTATATAACAAGTAAAGCAACTGTGACTTCAAGAGGGTAGACTTTTTTTTTAAATGAAAGAACAAGATCCCTCTAGTGGCAGATCTGTATAACCTGCTAATGGAAAACTAACCACTTAAAAAAAACAAAAATCTTCTATTAGACACTTGAATTTTGCTTAGTTGCAGCTAAATCTATTTGTAAATAGTGCCAGCTGGCAAAAGCAGGGGAAAAGTCCTGGCCAATCGGAGCAGGTTTGCTGGAAGCGCCCGTGTTCCGATTGGCTGCGCTGTTGCCATACCTTCCAAGGAGCTGCAGGCAGGCATCCTGGTCTCGGTCGGTGGCTGGCTGGGTGCCGACCGACCTTGGGAGAACTGAAGCAGCCCTGTTCAAGGGCAGGCAGCTGGAGAGAAGAAAAATAGCAGGGTTTAAATAGCGTAGAAGCAGGACAGGTTTAGATTGAGCAATTTAGCAAGACAAAGGAGAGTTAGACTTTTTGGCGCCAAGGCAGAGTGCTTGGATGGAGGGTGGTGGTGCAGGAGCAGGGAAACAACAGAAGAGCTGTAAGCACTTTAAAACAGTAATAGAAATTACAATCCAGCTAATACAGTTGAAATCCTTCTATTAGACACTTGAATTTTGCTTAGTTGCAGCTAAATCTATTTGTAAAAAATGCCAGGTGGCAAAAGCAGGGGAAAAGTCCTGGCCAGTCGGAGCGGGTTTGCTGGAAGAGCCCGTGTTCCAATTGGTTGCGCTGTTGCTGTATCTTCCAAGGAGCTGCAGGCGGACGTCCTGGTCTCGGTCAGGGGCTGGCTGGGTGCTGACCGACCGTGAAGGAGCTGAAGCATCCCTGTTCAAGGGCAGGCAGCTGGAGAGAAGAAAAATAGCAGTCTTCTGTTCTTATTGAGCTTAAATTCTTAAATCAGGAAAGAAGCTATATGTAAGGGTGATGTATGAGAGGGGAATGAGGGAGATGGGGAGCTAAGTGCAGAAATTGAGAAGGGGATCACAAGGTGATAGTGGGGGATCTCAATCTACCAGACATAGATTGGGACAGTTCAGTAGCTACTATAAGTGCATCAGGAGTCAGGCCCTGCCTAATATGTTGCAGTACTGTCTGCTGGTGCAACTGGTCAGGGAACCCACAAGGCAAACTCCTGTTCTCGACATGATGCTCACCAACTCAGAAATTGTTGGTAGAGTGAGACTTGGGGAGCCACTGGGGTCCAGTGACCATAATCCCATGTGGTTGAAACTGGCCCATGGTAGCAGTCTACCCTCATCAAAGGCTGTGGTTGTGGATTTCAAAAGAACATATTTTGACCAGGTCAGGGAACTAGTCAAGGATAAGCTTGAGAGAGTGGACAAAATCAAAAGAGTGGGGGGAAGGTAATTAAAGCACTATTCTAGAGGCAACTGAGGCATGCATGAGAATGTTTCCCAAGAAAAAGAGGCACAAAAGACCAATCTGGTTCTCGAAGAAGGTCAGCGAGACAGTAAGGGCTAAAAAAGGGCCTTCAGTAGATGCAAATAGAAACAGGGAGGACAGGGATGGAGTGAGTACCAGTTAAAGATGATGGAGGCCAAGAAGGCAGTCAGGAATGCAAAAGCAGACACGAAACTCTGTATTGCAGAGGGGGTCAAGGTTTCTATCCTATCTTCCCATTACTTCTGCTCAGTCTTCACAGTGGAGGATAGTGGGTCCTTGCCTGAAAGTGGCATAAAGGCTGCTGCAAGATGGATCCAAGAAATGGGACAGGTGGTAATTATGGGAGAAAGGGTCAGAAAGGGGCTTACAGCCCAGAAATTAGATAAGATCAGATGAGGTGCATATGAGGGTGATCAGGGAACTGGCATCAGAGCTAGCTGAACCCCTGGTAGGGCTACTGAATAGCTCACTGCAGTCATGGGTGGTTCTGAAAAATCTGAGAACAGTGAATGTAGATTCACTCCACAAGGGAGGAGAAAAGGAGCATCCAGGAAACTATAGACCTGTAAGTCTTACATCCCTAGCTGGTAAAGTAATGGAGATACTAGTCAAGAACAGGGCTGGCAGTATAGCCTAGAGGTTAGAGGAACGAGGTCTGAATGAGCTTGGTACATCCAGCAGACCAGACCTGAGTCTGATTCTCACAGCCTCCACTTGCATACTGTGTGACTCTGAGCAAGTCACTTAACTGGCCAATGCTCCCAGGTCACTCCTGAAAAAATGCACTTGTGCCTAGTGGGCCTTACCCGGTTACCAAAAGACTAAAATAAAAGGGGCTCTAGTGGACTACCTGGAGAGAAAAGGGCTCCAGGATAGTAAGCAGCATGGGTTCACAACAGGGAGATGTCAGCAGGGGTTAATTTAATCACTGTTGTACTAACCCAAGGCCTAGTACAAACTGACCAGGACTAGTACAGCTAACCTTCTACTTGTCCATCTTGACTGGTGCAGGTTTTCCATGGCTGCCAATGAAGTTAAAAAGTCCCTGCTTTAGTCAGCTCCAGTCCTCATGCTAATCTCCCTCAGTGTTCCATATGGCTTGGTGTGATTAACAGCTCTTAAGAGCTGCAGTTATCTGGAGTGCCTGAAAGAGAATCCCACAAAAGACTCAACGTGAGTCATTATCATTTCACTGTTACAACTTTCAGCTAGTGTCCAGGTTCTGATCAAGGGTAAAGTGCTCTTAATCACCAGCTTCCAGTGTTCTGTATTTGTCTTTATGTGTCTGATGATTTGTCCCACGTTATTAGGACCAGTGCTCCTCATTTCCTTACATTTTGAATGTTGGTATGCAACATTTCAGTGATAAAATGTTGAGTGGTATACAGGGTCTGTCCTGCAAGTGGTGGATTTTATCCCAGCATCACCATAGCTGCTCCTTGTCCCCTCCCACTCTCCCAACTCTGTACTTTTCCTGGGCACCATTACAGAACAGACTCTGAAATGACCATCCATAGAACATTAGCTGCCATTACTAGTATATGTAGGGGTCCCCAGCTCTTCTTAATGGACCACACCAGTCAATGCCATCTGAGCAGTCCCATCCTTATCCCACCCAGCATTTACTTTCATCCTAAAACAATGATTTGCAGCATATATGGTACAAAAATAAACCTTAATATAATGTATAAGTTGAAAGGTTAAAATAGGCATTCTTGGGGTGCATAGATCCTACTAAATAGAAATAGAAGTGGTAGAGCTTCAAGCATGGGTACTGTTTCCCCTTGGCTGATGTAAGGACAATGTTTAAAAAAATGATGTTACTTGTTGGGGCAGAGCATGTTAAAAACAATACTTTTGTGCCTGGTATATATAACTAATGTCACAACATTTTGTATTTCCCAAGCCCTCTAGGTTTGTCTGGCCCCCTCCCAATAGAAAGCCTAGATCTACCCCTGGCTCATTTGGCTCTGTATAAAACATTCCATAAGTGCAGGTCTCTGGTTGATCACAGGGTGGGGGATGAGAATGTCTTTCTCTGCCTGATTCTGTTCATTGACCTTCAGGTGGTGGTGAAACTGTGGTGAGGTGCATGATGATGTCAGCTATTACATAGAAACATAGATTTTGACGGCAGATAAGGACCGCTTGGCCCACCCAGTCTGCCCATTTCCCTACCTAGTGGATAAGCTGCAGATCCTAGTTAACCAGCAGCCTACTTCTTCCTACCCCCAACCCCTAGAATTGCCTTATGACTGTCCCATGCATGCTTGAATTCCACCACTGTTTTTGACTCCACAACCTCCTCCAGAAGGCCATTCCATGCATCCACAACCCTCTCTGTGAAAAAATACTTCCATAGAATTACCTCTGAGCCGCCCCCTTCTCTTCTAAATTGTGCCCCCTTGATTGCACACCTCTTTTTGAAAGATGCTACCCTCTTGGACTTTGTTGATTCCCTTGAGATACTTGAAAGTTTCTATCATGTCCCCTCTCTCTCCTTTCCTCGAGGCTATACATATTCAGCTCCTTAAGTCTCTCTTCATATGTCTTCCGGTGCAGGCCCTGCACCATTTTAGTTGCCCTCCTCTGGACAGCCTCCATCCTGTCTATATCCTTGCGGAGATTGGGTCTCCAGAACTGCACGCAGTACTCCAGATGGGGTCTCACCAACTGTCTGTACAGAGGGATAATAACTTCCTGTTTTCTGCTGGTGATGCCTCTCCCTATGCATCCCAGTATCCCCCCAGCCCTCCTTGCTGCCCTCTCACATTGCTTGCCCACCTTTAGGTCATCTGATATGACTACCCCCAGGTCCCCTTCCATTTTTGTTGTTGTTAGTATCTCACCCCATTGTGTACTCTTCCCCTGGGTTTTTGTTTCCCAGGTGCATTACCTTGCACTTCTTAGCATTGAATCTAAGCTGCCATACATTTGACCATTCCTCTAACCTTGCCAAGTCCCTTCTCATCCTTTCCACCCCACCTTGTGCATCAACTCTGTTGCAGATCTTTGTGTCATCTGCAAAGAAACATACTTTTCCTTCCAGTCCCTCTGCAATATAAACTATAAAGACATTGAAAGGACGGTCCTAATACTGAACCCTGTGGTACCCACTAGTAACCCCTTTCTTCAG
This sequence comes from Neoceratodus forsteri, assembly GCA_016271365.2. Lineage (NCBI taxonomy): Eukaryota > Metazoa > Chordata > Ceratodontiformes > Ceratodontidae > Neoceratodus > Neoceratodus forsteri. Next base: position 111,539,549 of record CM057451.1, read on the forward strand.
AGTGGACTCCATTTACTATTACTCTCTGTGTCCTATTCTCCAGCCAATTCTTTACCCAGGCTGTCATCTTGGGACCCACTCCCAGGCTGGCTAACTTGTATATTAATCTTTGTGTGGGACTGTGTCAAATGCCTTGCTAAAGTCTAGGTAGGCCATGTCCACAGCCCCTCCCTGATCTACTACTTTGGTCACCCAGTCAAAGAAATCTATCAGATTTGTCTGGCATGACCTTCCACTGTGAATCCATGCTGCCTTGGGTCCTGAGCCCCTCTGGCCTCTAGATACTCAACAATTCTTTCCTTCAGAAGTGATTCCATCATTTTCCCTACCACTGAGGTTAAACTAACAGATCTGTAGTTTTCTGCTTCTGCCTTGCTCCCACTTTTGTGAAGGGGAATCACATCTGCCCTTCTCCAGTCCTCGGGTACCACCCCATCCTCCCATGATTTGTTAAAGAGGGTAGTCAGTGGTGTCACTAGTTCTACCCTTAGTTCTTTTAGAATTCTGGGATGAATCCCATCAGGCCATATTGCTTTGTCCACCTTCAGTTTTAAGAGTTCTTTCAGAACCCTTTCTTCTGTAAATGGGCTGGTATCAACTTCTGTATCCAGAGTGTTTATACTGTTTGTTTTAGGTACCTCCCCCACTTCCTTTGTAAATACTGAGCAAAAATATTTGTTTAGTATCTCTGCCTTTTCACAGTCACCCTCTGCCCACCCTCCCTCCTCTTTATTAAGCCTCACTAGCCCTCCCTTGGTCTTCCTTCGCTCCCTGATGTACCTATAAAAGGTTTTATCCCCCTTCTTAACTGAGTTGGCTATCTTTTCCTCGGTTTGGGCCTCTGCTGTTCTGACTGCCTTCCCAGCTTCCTTTTGCTTTAACTGATACAGTTCCCTGTCCTGCTCCTTCTGTGATTCCTTGTACTTCCTGAATGCTTTCTTTTTCTCTTGAACCTTCACTGCCACTTCCTTTGAGAACCATAGTGGTTTCTTACATCGTTTCGTTTTGTTAATTTGCTTCACACAAAGGCTTGTTACCTCTGTGATGGCAGTTTTATTATTCCCATTGTTCTTCCACCCTCCTTCCTGCCCATTTGCTAGTGCATTCCTTAGGCACTCACCCATTTTGGCAAAGTCAGCCTCCTAAAGTCCAGTACTTTTGCCTTTGTAGGCTTGACTCTATTGCTGTGTTTATTGTGAACCATACTGTTCGGATGGTCGCTAGTTCCCAGATGGCTACCACTTCTACATCTGTGATCCTCTCTTCATCTCCATTTGAGAGAACCAGGTCTAAGATTGCTCCCTCTCGAGTGGGCTCCAATACTAGTTGTCTAAGGCATGCCCCTTGTAGGGCATCTAGAATAACCCCACTCTTTGAAGTGGCTGTTGCAACTGCATTCCAGTTAACATCTGGCATATTCAGATCACCCATCAGCAATATCTCCCCTTTTTCTGCCATTCTAAGTATTCTTTCTATCATTTCCTTGTCCATTTCCTCCCCTGAGAGGGGGATCTGTCTCTAACCCCTGTGCGGATTGTGGTGCCATTGCCGGTCTCAAATTACCCACAGTGCTTCTTCTCCTCCTGTTTTCCTTTTGTTCTGTTGCCTTGATTCCTTCCCTTATGTAAAGAGCTACTCCTCCTCCTCTTTTACCCTCCCTGTCCCTCCTGTAGATGGTATATCCTGATATGTTTATGTCCCAGTCATGGTTTTGTGTGTACCATGTTTCTGTGACTGCCACAATATCCAGATGTTCCTCCTCCATCAAGGCCACTAATTCAGGAAGCTTGTTACTCAGACTATGGGCATTGGTACTCATTGCTTTCCATTTTTTGATGGCTTTACCTTCTTTTGCAGCATCCCCCACTGACCTGTCTACCTCGGTCTTTTCTCATTTAGTACCCTGTTTTGTAGGGAGAGGCTGGGATTTTCCTGCTGTTTATCAGTGCCTCCCCCTTGACTAGTTTAAAACTTGCCAATGAAGCATTTAAACCGATTGTTCAAAGACTTGTTCCTTCCTCTACAGATGCAGACCATCCTGCCAGTATAGGCTGGTGTCCCTCAGGTGGAACCCCAGTCCCCAATGAAGCCAAACCCCTGTGCCCCACACCATTTTTTCAACCATTCATTAAACTACATGGTGCAAAGTACCCTCGCCTCACTCATGCCATTGACAGGCAGCACCTCAGAGAAGGATATTGTGTGTGCTACTTGTCTTAGGCCCCTCCCCAATTCTACAAAGTCCTTCTGCACTGCTCTAATCTCATGATTAGCCAAGTCAAACTGTGTCCTCACAAAACAATCAGCTAAAAGCTCTGACCCACTGCTGCAATGAGTGCCTTCCTGTCAGCAAGATGCCCTACACAACAATTTGACAGAGAAAATACCCTGCTAATCAAACAGAGAAAAATCCACACATCCAAGTCAGACACAGGTAAACCTCCCCAGCCCCAAAACAGGCCTGGTGGTTTGTGCTCTAAAAGCTGTCAGCCCCAAAATAAGTCAGCTGTGCTTTAAACTCTTCCTGCACTGAAAATGTTAAGAATTGTAACAAACAAACGTAAACCTAGATCCACCTCCCTCTGTTGCTTGAAAGACTGTCTTTTCCTGTTTCACACTGCAGGTTTTTCTATGACCACTCCTTAACCACAGTAACTTTGTTAAAAATAGTTTAACTATAGTTTAATTGTTTAATAGTTTAATTGTGTGTGCAGAGCTAGGACTGCTTGATTGAAGATTTGCTGTTGTGGAATCCTCTGGTTCGGTGGTGGGGGCACAGAAAGAGGAAGAGAGGGAGCCATGATACAAAACAATGGGGGGGGGCACTGTGTGTGACTGCATGGCAGCCTTTCTTTTTTCTTTTTTTTTTGTTGGGGCAGGAAGCAATGTGGGAGCAGGGTAAATGTGCAATAATCAGATTATTTCTTGGCTTGCATTTTTTCCTGTATACAGTAAGTGATCAAAATATACAGGTTACTCACCTGTAACAGGAGTTCTAGGAATGGTATATGTTGTTCATCCACACTTATTGGCAGGTATCCTTGCCGCTTTAAATCTTGCTGGAAGGTCTTCAAGCTGGCTCCTCCCACCCACCCAGATGGTAAAACTCTCAGCTCCACCCCATGACACCAGATCTGACCCGCTGGAAGCTCAGGTTGTGCGTCGAAGCCGGGGAGGTCGGGTGGGTCGTGTGGATGAACAACATATACCATTCCTAGAACTCCTGTTACAGGTGAGTAACCTGTATTTCTAGGGACATGGATATGTTGTTCATCCACACTTATTGGCAGACTCCTAGCAGTTCTCTGGGAGGAGGGAGGCAAGACACACACCCCCTACTTAGGGAAAAGAGACTGGAGAACCGAGGCCCCAAAACCAGCATCCTGGCATGACTCAAGGTCGATGTGGTAGTGGGTGATAAAGGTGTGTGCTGACTTCCAGGTAGCAGCCCTTCAGATTTCCTGGATAGGGACATCCCTGGAAGCAGCCACCGATGCAGCGATATGGTGGGTAGAATGAGCTCTTATCCCTCTGGGAGGCTCCATGCCCACCAACCTATAGCAAAGATCTATGCAGGAGGTGACCCACCTGCTTATCATCTGCTTGGCTGCAGGTCTGCCAGGTGCGGCTTCAGCATAGGTGACAAACAGCTGGCGAACCTCTCCCCGAATTTCAGCCATGAGCTCCTTATAGGAAGCGAGCGCCCTTCTAGGGTCCAGAGTATGGAGCCTATATTCAGCCTCCGAGGTGTGATTGAGGTAGAACACTGGCTGAGTCAACACCTGGTTAAGGTGAAACTCCGATACCACCTTCGGAAGGAATTTCGGGTGGGGGCGCAGGACAACCTTGTCCCTGTGGAAGACCAGGTAAGGAGACTCGATGGAAAGCGCCTGGAGATCTCCCATCCTTCTGGCTGACGTAATAGCCACCAAGAAGCGGTCTTCCACGACAGGTGAGAGAGATCACACCTGTGCATTGGTTCGAATGGCTTGCCCATGAGCTTTGCTAGTACCAGCAGTAGATCCCACAGATGGAGGTTCTCGCACTGGAGGGGAAATGTGATCAAGGCCTTTGAAAAAGCACCAGACCACCTTCTCCTGTGCGCCACCGACTGCTTCCCAGCCCGTGCCCAGTAAGCAGAGATGGCTGCCAGGTGCACCCTTAGGGTCGTCGACCTGAGCCCTTGCTGAGAAAGGGACCATAAATAGTCCAAGATGCTTGCCAAGGGACAGGAGGAAGGGTCCAGGCCCTTGCCCTGACACCAAATGGAAAACCTTTTCCATTTGAAGGCATAACATTTCCTGGTCAACTCCTTACGGGACGCCTCAACTACATTGAGGACCTCGTTGGAAAGACCCAAGGCCTGGAACTCTAGCCGCTCAGGAACCAGGCCGTCAGGTGCAGGGATTGAAGGTCCAGATGGAACACCTTCCCGATTGACTGAAAGCAGGTCCGGGCGAGCTGGAAGCTGCCTCAGGAGCCTGGAGCTGAGGCTGAGGAGATCTGGATACCAGCATTGGCGGGGCCAGTCTGGGGCTACCAGAATCACCTGCACCTTGTCCCTCCTTGCCTTGAGAAGTACCTTGTGGATCAAGGGAAATGGGGGAAAGGCACAGAAGAGGCCCGGGGTCCACGGCCTCAAGAAGGCATCCCCCTGCAGCTAGCCCTGCTGAGGGAGGCGGGCATGGAACAGTCTCAGCTTCGCATTCTCCCTGGAGGCAAACAGGTCCACCTGAGGTGTGCCCCAATGGGAGAACAGATCTTGTACTACCTCCGGCAGGAGAGACCACTTGTGGGATACAGCCCCTATCCAGCTTAGGGCATCGGCCAGGGTGTTGGAGGCTCCTGCCACATGAATGGCTAGGAGATCCACCTCCAGGCTACGCATGAGTGACCAAATGCGGAGAGCTTCCTTGTACAGAGGCATGGAGTGCGTCCCGCCCTGGCGGTTTAGGTAGTACATGGTCGTGGTATTGTCCGTCTGGACTTGAACCACTTGACCCCGTAGAAATGGAGTGAAGGTGGTGAGAGCTAGGCGGACTGCTCGGAGCTCCAGCAGGTTGATATGGCATCGGGACTCCAGCGGGGACCAGAGGCCGTGCGCTCTGTGCTCCCCCAGATGGGCACCCCAACCCATCATGGAGGCGTCGGTCGATAGAGAGACCATCGGCTCAGGGCGGACAAATGGGATGCCCTCCTGCAGATGAGCTGGAATGATCCACCACTGGAGAGCATTCCACATCCCCTGGGTCACCGTCACTAGCTGGTCCAATGGATCGCAGCGTTGAGACCACTGGCTGGCCAGCCCCCATTGAAGGGGGCGCATGTTCCAGCGGGCCCAACGGACCACGCTGGTGCAGGCCGCCATGAGACCCAGGAGGCGCAGGAAGTCCCAGGCAGGGCGCGATTGCCCAACCAGAAATGATTGGGCAAAGGAGGAAAGAACCTCTCGGCCCTGTCCGCCGGGAGCCGTGCTCTGGCTCGAAGAGAGTCGAGCTCTGCCCTGATGAAGAGAATCACCTGCTTCAGTTTGAGTTCCGACTTGGCCTCATTGATAAGGAGGCCGACCTGAGAGCAAACCTGGAGGGCCAGATCCCTGGACCTCTCCACCTCCTGTCCGGAGGGGGCTGCTATCAGCCAATCATCCAGGTAAGGGTACACCCGGACCCCTCGGCGCTGCAGAAATGCTGTCACCACTGCCATGCATTTGGTAAAGACCCTGGGTGCAAGAGACAAGCCGAAGGGCATGGCTCGGAACTCGAAAAGGGATCCTTCCACTCGGAAGCGAAGGAATCTCTGATGAGACGGACGGATAGGGACGTGAAAAAACGCATCCTGCAGGTCCAGAGAGCAGAACCACACGCCGCATTCCAAGGATGGTATTATCTGAGCCAGAGTGACCATCCTGAAGGTCCGAGACCTTAGGAACTTATTTAGGTCGTGCAGGTCAAGAATGGGGCGCCAGCCCCCCATCCGTTTTGGGACCAGAAAGTACCTGGACACAAACCCCGGGTCTGAGGGAGGGTTCGCCACCTCTATGATCACCTCTTTCTCGAGGAGCAGAGCGATGTCGGCTCGGCGAGCCGACAGCGAGGCTGCGGTCCCCGAGGCCCCCCTGGGGGCGACGGCTCAGAAGGGCGGGGCCTGCTCGAACTCCAGAGGCAGGCCCTTTCCTACCACTTCCAACACCCACCGGTCTGTGGTTATAGCAGACCAGGTGGAAAGGAATAGTGGAGCCATCCCCCATGGGGGAACCTGGAGTGAGTGACAAGGTTGGGGCGACACCCCTCAACCCGTCACTGTGCAGGCTTGGAGGAGGGACGGCGGGGATCTCCTGGGCCTACCTCCCTGCTTCCTGGAGGAAGCCACGGGCTTGGTTTGGGACACCAGCGTGAGCCTGCTGGCCTTGATGCTGCTGGGCTGGACGTGCCGAAGGCGCAGACGGACGAAAGGGCTTGGGTTGCGGTCTGCGGCCCTTGTCCCTCTGGGCGGATGAGACCGAGTCCAAGGTGGCATTGGACTTTTTGATCCTCTGGAGGTGGCCTTCCACTCCAGGGCCGAAGAGGTCAATCCCCAGGAAGGGGACATCCGCCAATTTGTGCTGGGTATCCGCTGTGAAGGTGGATATCCTCAGCCATGCTCAACGGCGCATAGCCACTGCAGCCGCTACTGACCTGGCGCATGAGTCGCCGATGTCCAACGCAGTCTGAAGTTGCTGCTTGGCCACTGCCCTGCCCTGGTCCTGCACCTGCTTAACCATGGTCTGCAGGTCAGCCGGGAGATGAGGGACTACCTCGTCCAGGGAGCCCAACAGGGCATGAGAAAAATGAGCCATCAGTACAGCCGAGCTGGCCTGACGAAGGCCGAGGGAGGACGCAGCGTAGACTTTTTGCCCGGCGTAGTCCAACTTCTTGGACTCCTTGTTGGGAGGTTTGTCCACGTCCCTGGCATTTCCGGCACACCGGAAGACGCTGTCAGTAACTAACCCCTCGGCCAAGGGGTGTTCCGAGAAACCGGACAGGGAACCGGTAGGGACCACGTACTTCCTTGCCATCCTGGCCAAAGGCGCAGGGCAGGAAGCAAGATGCTGCCAGAGCTCCAAGGCCAGGCCTACAATGGCCTCAGCCACCGGAAAGGCCTCCGTAGGAGAATCCCCTCGGTCCAATATCTCCGTGAGGGGATACTTGGCCCGCTTGGATACGGGCTCGAGCTGCATCCCGGTGGATTCCGAGATGAGCCTAAGCAAACCCATGAAGGACGAAGGGCTATCATCCAGTGACTGACCTCCCGAGGACTCCAAGTCGACCTGCCTGGAGAACAGGGAGGAATCGTCGTCGGACTCGGAGGAGTCTGCAAAGAGCTGCCTTGGGCCTGAGCCACCCTCCACCTGCCGAGGGCAATCGGGAGTGAGGGTGACAGACAGCCTATGGGGCAGACCTTGGGCCGACCGTGAATTTTTGATCGGAGCCCCAAACAACGGCTGTGGAGGCGGCGGTTCCACCGGAATCGGTGGGGCAGCCGGTTTTGGCCGAGCAACAGGCCTGGAAGTAGGTGCCTTGGCTAAGGCGAGGGGTTGCTTCAGCCGCTCCGGTGACAGCCACTTGCTAGCTGGGGAAGGCGACGACATCAGCTTGCTCCCAGACAGAAGAAGCTATTGTCACATGAGGTCATCATATTGTCGATGCAACTTGCGTTGAAGCCTTCCCTTGTCCGAGGAAGAGGATGAGGATGAGCGGCGGCGCCGCTTGCCACGGTGCCGAGACCGAGACCGCCTGTGACGGTGGGATCGGCTAGACCGAGAAGAAGTCCGAGACCGAGACCGCGAACCTCGGTTTTTCCGAGGAGGGTACGAGGGTAGTGCGCGGGAAACCCACTATTCCCTCGGCTCAGAGGGCTCAACCGTGGACTCTGGAACCGGAGGCACGAGCAAGTCCACGGACTCCTCAACCACCGCCGGGGGGACCGGGGAGGGAGGGTTTTCGGCTTCAGCGGTCGACAGCCCGTCCAACGGGTCGAAAAATCTCGACTGCGTTGACGGGAGTCTCGGTCAACTGACCTGACGGGGACACCGTGAAGCCAGCGGCCGAAGCCGAAGGATCGACCGAAGTCGATGGTCGACTACTCAGTGAGAGGGACCTCTCCCGCTCCCAAGAGCATCGATGGAGGGACTTACCTTTGTGGTCCTTCTTCTTTGACTGAGAGGAAGGCCCTGAAGATGTTGGTCCCTCTCCCTTGGTGGAGAGGGAGAGACAGAGCTCCTTAAAAGAAGCTGAATAGGAGGATCCCAAGGAGAGTGGGATAAATGCCGCGGCCGAGGAAGATGAAGACACGGCCTGCGCTTGCACCTCTTCCTTTGAGGCGATCATCTACTCAAGTTGTTCCGCCGAGCCCACCACCGCGAAAACCGCCAACCGGGCCTCCTTCGACTTTACCGGAGGATAACGTTTTTCGGGTTGCCCAAGTTGTAAACGGGTGGCACGGTCTTCCAGGACGTAGGCCGAAAAAGAAGAGCACAGGTCGCAAGCCTGCGGATCGTGCCCAAGACCCAAGCAGTAGACGCACGTGGAGTGCGGGTCCATCCGAGACATCTTCTGCCCTCATGGGCACCTCTGGAAACCAGGAGTCGATTTGTCCATCGCAGCCGCGAGGGAAGTAAGTGACCGAAGTCTTGAAAACCTTAAAAGTAATTTGGGTAAACCAAAGAAATAGGAACCAGTCTTATACGCAGAGCGTTAAGGAGGGAACCTGAGCCTCCAAGCGGTAAGGAAGATCTGGCGTCATGGGGCGGAGCCGAGAGTTTTACCACCCGGGTGGGTGGGAGGAGCCAGCTTGAAGACCTTCTGGCAAGATTTAAAGCGGCAAGGATACCTGCCAATAAGTGTGGATGAACAACATATCCATGTCCCTAGAATCCCCATTATAATTGTAGACTCGTGCCACCAAGTGCGGGCTAGTGCAATTTCAAATCGATTTGTCCTACTGGTTAGTGCAAAGAAAAAGTTATGGTTGACCCCTGCTTGTCAGACCAACCTAACAGTGTTCATTGACTGGGTAACCAGAGCATTGGATAAGAGACATGCAGTGGATTTACTCTATTTCAGCTTTAGCAAGGAATCTGACTCTGTGCCACACAGATGGTTGCTGAAGAAGTTAGAGGATCTGGGTGCAGCAAAGGATCTAGTTAGATGGGTTGGACACTAGCTGTAGTTGAGACACCAGAGGGTGGTGGTAAATGGGATCAAGTCGGGGGAGAGGGAGATCACGAGTGGTGTACAGCAGGGTTCAGTACTGGAGCCGGTACTTTTCAATATGTTCATCATTGACATAGGAGAAGGAATACAGGGCAAGATGTGTCTCTTCGCAGATGATACTAAACTCTGTGGCAAGGTAGACAGCGAGGAAGGGGTTAGGGAGTTGCAGAGGGGCCTGCAAAAGTTAGAGAGGTGGTCCAAAATCTGGCAGTTGAAATTCAATGCCAAGAACTGCAAAACTGATGCACATAGGGAACAAGAACCCCAGGACAGAATACTGGCTGAGAGGGGTTAAGAAGGATACTACCTCTGAGGAAAGGGATCCGAGAGCCATAATAAGTGATTCCCTAAAACATAAAACAATCTAGACAATGTAACAAGGCCTACAGCACGACGACCAAAATGCTGAGGCGTATTGGGAGGGGGTTCAGCAGCAGGAGGATACATAGATACATAGATGCTGCCGGCAGATAGGTACTGCTAGGCCCATCCAGTCTGAGGTGATACTACCTCTCTATACATCACTGGTGAAGCCACATCTGAAATACTGTGCCCAGTTCCAGTGTCTCTACCTAAGAAAAGACAAAGACAGATCAGTGATGGTGCAGAGTAGGGTAACCTACTGGCTGGCAGTATAGCCTAGAGGTTAGAGGAACGAGGTATGAACAAGCTTGATACAGCCAGCAGACCAAACCTGAGTTTGAGTCTCACAACCTCCACTTGCATACTGTGTGACTCTGAGCAAGTCACTTAACTGCCCAGTGCTCCCAGGTCACCCCTGAAAACAGGCACTTGTGCCTAGTGGGCCTTACCCGGTTAGCAAAGACTAAAATAGAAAAAAAACTAAATAATTCAGGGCCAGCAGGGTAGATCCTATGAGGATCAGCTTCAGGGCAGGCTCTACACATGAACTCACTGGAGACCAGAAGGGAGAGGGGCAATAGAGTAAAGACCTTCAGTTCTTCAGATACATAGGGAAAAAAAGGAAGATGAGAGGGGGAACTGTAAGGCTGATGGAGGGGGCAGGGTAATCAAGGAGGAGGACAAGCAGAAGGCAGTTGAACTTAACCACTTTTTCTCAGTATTCATAGTAGAAGATTGTGGGCCTGTGCCGGAAAGCGGCATAAAGTCAGCTACAGAAATGGGACAGGTGGTAGTTACAGGTGAAAGGGTTAGAAATATGCTTGCAGCCCTGAAAATAGTAAGGCTCCAGGCTGGATGGGATGCACTCAAGGGTGCTCAAGGAACTGGCGTCAAAACTGGATGAACTACTGTCAGGGCTATTCAGTACCTTACTACAGTCAGGGGTGGTTCAAAGAGATTGGAGGACTGCAGATGGGACAGGGAGGAACCGAAAAATTACAGGTCTGTCAGTCTTACTTCCATTGTAGGTAAACTGATGCAGACACTAGTCAAAGAGAACCTTCTGGACTACCTGGAGAGAAACTGGCTCCAGGATAGTAAGCAGTAAGGCTCTGTGGCAGGGAGGTCTTATCAGACCAACTTGATAGTATTTTTTGACTGGGTAACAAGGGCAGTGGATATGAGACAAACACTATGGGATTGTTGCATGGGAGGGTTAAGTTGGACACTGCAATTGAGGAAAGGGACCTGGGAGTCATCATAGGCGACTCCCTAAAACAATCCATCCAGTGCGACAAAGCCTGCAACAAGGCAACCAGAATGTCGGGGTGTATTTGGAGGGGTTTTGATAGCAGGAAGAAATAGGTAATACTACCTCTCTATAGAGTTCTGGTGAGGCCACATCTGGCATACTGTGCACAATTCTGGAGTCCTCACCTAATGAAAGACAAATACAAGCTGGAGACAGTGCAACATAGGGTAACGTAGAAAGATAGAAAATTGTTGACAGAAAAGGACCAGCAGGCCCAGAAAGGGACTGGTAGGCCCACCCATTCATTCAATCAATCAATCAATCAATTTTATTTTATACTGGAGAGTATGTGAACAAAAATGCCCATTTTCACAAATGTCCAGTTGTACATGAAATTACAAAGGTAAAAGAGAAACAATTTACAGTATGCAGTTACAAACATACATAAAGGCAGCCCAACGGTTCATTGCCTGTTGTACCTCTGTGGACCGTAACTGATCTCTGATGACACTCTCCCTCCTTGTTTCTGTACTAGTATGTCCCTGTATCTATCCCCTGAATGCTTGAAGCCTTCCACCGTTCTAGCCTTTACAACTTTGACTGACTGTTGGTTCCATGCTTCTACCACTCTTTCTGTGAGAAGTATTTCCTCACATCCTTCCTGAAATTGCCCCCCTTCAATTTCACTACATGTCCCCTAGTCCTGGAGCTTGTCATCTTTTGGAAGAGACTCCTTCCATGCACACTGTTCACCCCTGTGAAGTACTTGAAGGTCTTGATCATGTCACCCCTCGCTCTTCTGCCCTTCAGAGTGCACATATTGAGATTCCTCAGTCTCTCCTCATAAGTCGTCCCTTGCAACCCCGTCCCCATTCCATAACGGAAATGATTCAGGACTAACAGGGCAGATCCCATGAGGAACAGCTTATAGCACTGAACATGTACTCACTGAAGGCAGAAGGGAGAATGGAGTCATAATAGTTCTTCAAGTTCTGAAAGGAACAAATAAACTGTGAGGAACTATCCAGCAAGACTGGTAGTTCAAAAACATGGGGACATGAGTAGAAGCTGATGGAGGGAGATTGAGGAGGGACTTGAGAAAGTTTTACTTTACAGAAAGGGAAGTTGAGCCATGGAGCAGTCTACTGGCTGATATGATTGGCACAAAAACCATAAATGATTTCAAGTACATCTGGAACACAGATAAGGGAGTAATAGTTACTCAGAAGGATAGCAGAAAGGCAAGGATAAGGGGGAAAGTGAGGGCATGAGTCCCATCTAGATACGAAGGTACCATGGCAGAATATGGGTTATAACGGGGCAGACTGGATGGACCAATTATTATTTTATGCCAGTATTCTCTATGTTTCTATGAAGCCATCCACTGTTTTGGCCTTCACAACTACTTCAGACAGATTGTTCCATTTGTCCACCACTCTGCTGGTGAAAAAGTACTTTTTAACCTTTTTGAAATGGCCCTCCTCCAGTTTCACTGAGTTCCTTGTCGTACATGTAGTCTTACTTAATTTACTAAACTGCCTCCAGATCACTGCTTTTGTTCCTCACACTCTAGGCATTAGCACACATAGCCCTCCATGTCATTTATTCCTCATCCTCCCTCTGACGCTTTTACACTCCTCTTTTGCCCTGCCCTCACCCTTAGCCCTGCTCCTTCACTACCCCCCCAGACTCCCTGCAGCCTCTTCCCTGTATGCTTTTCTGTTTCCCCCTTGTTTCTACTCTTTAAGTGCCACCTTGTTCCCTCTGTAGCTGCTAGTGCTGAGGGGAGGCCATGCAGGCCTCCCTCATTAGAGTAAACACACCTATCAGCAACTGATCTGCCTTCCCCTCTGTCAGTTTAAAAGCGCCTCGATGCACTCTGTAAATGTGTGCCCTAGCACCCTGGTGCCTTTCTCAGAGGGGTGTAGGCCATCCAGTTTCTATAGCCCTTTTGTTCCTCCAGGAGTGACCCCAATTCCAATTTATCCAAAGCTCTCTTCCCTGCATCACTCGTTTAGCCATGAGTTGAAGTGAGTGATAAGAAGCCTCCCTTCACCTCTAAATCAACCGGGCAGTACCTCAGAAAAAGATGCTGAGGTCACTGTCTGTTTGAGCCTCATTTTCAGCCTCCTTAAACTATCCTTAACCTCCCTTTTGGGTCTGCTAGCCAGGTCATTAGTCCCTAGATGGAAAATGACAACTAGCCCTTCCACCTTTCTCCCATGCCGTTGACAGTCCTCTGCACACTGTGTTCATCCTTCCCAGCTGAATCTCCTGGATGGCTCCTAACTATTCTGCTTACCTGATCCCCCACTCCCCCTACCACTTCTGTTCCTCTAATAATCGTGTCCCCTACCACTAGTACCTTTCGAGATCCCACCTTCCCTTTGGACTCCAGTCTCATCACAGGTACCACATAAGGGACAAACCTGGTATCCTAAGAGGTACTGTAACAGGGTCCAGTCCCTTCCCTGGGGTGACCAGACCTGCAGAGTCACACAGGGAAGTCACACAGGAGAACAAACCAGTTCACTGTGACCATCCCAGAGACCCCACCCCTGCCTGAGTGGACTTTTCTCCCTCCCCCCTTGCTGACTACAGACTACACCCCCAGTCTGTACCCTTAGCAACCTTTAGAGCAGAGAAGTAGTGGCTGCTTGCACCAGCCCCCACTGGGACCTTCTCTGGAAAAGGCTAAGTTCAGCCTTTACCATTGCTAGTTGTGCAGCGATCGCTGCAATCCAACTGCACATGAGGCAGCACCACCGCCTCCCAAGAAACTCCTGAAAATTGCTATTCCACAGGTGTTGCATCCTATTGTGTCCCCTCCTCCCTCCCTCCCCCAACCTGTTCTCCTCTACTTTCCACATCCTTCACAGCAGGTATACCTAGATTTCTGCCTTGCCTACTGCACGGTGAACACTCACCTAACATCTACCTGATGTGCTAAAGCTTTTTCCCCTGCAAAGAACTGTTTAATACAGTACACCAGATATGATTTATTTTCCATACTACTTTTTTACCCTCCCATGCAGCCACCCTCCTTCCTCCCTGGTCAACACCCCCATCACCCACCATATCAGGGACTTACTTGGAGGGGAGATGCCCCACGGATATAACCCCTGTGGCAGTCAGAGGCAGGAGGGTCATCCTCCCCACCCCTGAAGCACAATCCAGATGTCCTCCAGGGCCCTGTAGGTGGTGCAGGGGCTGCGATGACCAGAAAATCATCCTGTAGTTTGTTGTGGGTATTTTCTGACCCCACCCTCCTCCCCAACATCATGCCAATCCCTGAGGTGGCTTTGCACACTGTAGCATGCCACTGTGGGAGAGGAAAACTCACTGACCCACCACAGGGGTCTCTAGAGGAGTGGGCCCCCCTGTGATCCTTCCCCATCTGAGAGCGCTGTCAAGCAGCAGATCCTATCTAGCCCTCAGGGTCGCCCGACCAGCTTCTTGGGCTCACTTTTGAACTTGGGTCACTGACATTGGAGCACACAACACTTCCCACTGGGACATCAGATGGACCCTCCAGACGTGATTTTTCTAGGAGTTCTGAAATACTTAGTGACAGCAGCCACTCTACCTGCCCCACAGGTCACCCCCTCTTACTTGATCCTTACTCTTCCTATGGAGATTTTGTCAGAGTGTATCCTACTTGTTACCCATGGCAACAAGTAAGAAACTGTACCTTTTACCCCCACAGTTACACTCAATGGGTATAGCATACCTCCTTTGGTGGAAGGACCCAGCGCCTTACCTGCACTTCAGTGTTACCTTGAAAGGTGTGCCCTACGGATGCCCCTCCTTCTTGGTGATCCTTCTTCTTTGTGGTCCTCATTCTTTGTTGCTGCTCCTTACAAATACACATAGAATATTTCAAAACTTAGAGATGAGGGACATGTTGTAAGAGAGAGAGACATCAGCCCTTAAGGGAGGAAAGGGAGATAGAGGAGAAAAGGGAACAGTGGTGGATACAAGGTGTGGGAGGGGGATTTAGCATAAGTTGTTTCAGTAGGTCATTTTTCAAATCCTTTGTGTACCTTGCTCAAATGTTTCATCAGACCCCTGCAGGATATTTTGTCCACAATTTTAACAATAACTGAAATTACTAATACAGATGTACAATCTGCACTTTACAAGAGATTCCTGGAGGGATGACAGGGTCCGTGGTAAGGAGGCAGTATCAGCCTTATGGTTAGTGCATGGAAGTAAAAATAAACGGGTCCCGTGCAAATTCTAACTTTAGTCATTAGCTGATGGTGTGACCGTGAGACAGCCCATTGACTTCCCTTTCTAAATGTCTGATATTCATGCTATAATATGGGGTAGGAGCAGTGCCCCAACTGCAAAAAAAAAATAATAATATCATGCGTAACTACTGTTTAAATCCTTTGGAACTTATTGTGTAAAAGAAGTATTTGTAATATTAATAAAGTTGATCGATCTGGTTGATAAATGGAACAAACTACTAAAGCCCAGAAGTAGGCACATATTTTATTTATTTTATTTAGTTTTCATTGACCGGGTAAGTGCACTAGACAAATCCTGCCTATTTTCAAGCACGACCCGGGGGAGGGGGATACAGATGAAAGCCATGACCTTGAATCAGATTAAGCTGTTGCTTATGCTGTTGCTGTGTTCTTTAAAACAACTACTATTACACCTCAATGAACCCTGCATGTGTTTCCAAGGTTTAAATACTTGACTACCTCCTCCTCTTTGCTCCTGACCTGATGGTTGCATAATGTGTATATAATTGTTAAGCTGATGTTTACTGTCTCTGCCAACAAGGGGATGGAATGAAGTAACAGTGTGAATGTTCTTGTATAGCTGCTGTCCCCCTAGACTTTCATAGAAATGAGTCACTTCATCTCACAAGGTATCCCAGTAAGTGCAATCTTGAATAACTTGACAAGACAAGTTTAAATCAGCCAAATCATTTATAAACATCTCCTCAAATATGCTTTTTGAAATTTAGAAGATAGTGCCATGTTTATGTGGCTTAATTCCATGGAACCATAGGCCGGAGATAAATTAGGGTCTACAGCAGAACAGTAGGTGGAGACTATAGGGCAGACTGGGTGGGCCAGAAGGTCCTTTTCTGCCAACAGCTTCTATGTTTCTATGTAAGTTATTGGCTAATTGAAGCAAAGTGTGTAATTGAAAGGGGGAGGCAGATAGCTGTTTTTGCTTAATATGTTTTTGACAGTGTCGGTGTGACAGAGTTGAATAAGGCCTTGCTCCATTTATTATGCAGAAAGAGTCAAAAGCAAGGATCAGTTCTATCCTCTCCTTTTCTGTCTCTGGTTTGTCTGATTCCACAATCACATTTCCTTGTTAGACCTAGGAACTGATCACTCTGACAGTCTCATGATCCTCCCCCCCCCCACCATTTCCCTGCCTTTACTTGATGCTTCTATCTTTTCTTCCCCTTGCATATCTGTGGTTATAAAAGATATATGTGAATCTTTTTGTGAAACTGGGATCCCTTGGATTGAAAATGTATTATGTTGTTGAAATGATTGCAAAAAGCTATCTGGAACTCACGGGGTTAACCTTGAGATGCAACACAAGCTCTTTTGCAAAGCTGTTAACAGGAGGTTAGTTCTTGGACACACTGTTCTATTTTGTTTCACCTGCAAGGAAAGTGACAAAGTTCTGATACATTTTTTGTGAGAAACAGGATGCCTCTTAATGAGTTCAGGATGCAGAAGTTAATTGCCAGGCAAAGACTTCTGATAAAATTACAGCAATCTTTGGTTGGAGGGAGAGCGAGACTGAAACTTAGAATTAGAGATACCCTCAGACAAAGGACTTTGTTTTCTCTGTTTGTATTTGTATTGACTTTGTAAGTAATTATACTGAACAATTTTATTTTTTATTTTACTGTTATTGATAATAATAAAACATTATTTGCAAATTTTAAAACTGCTCCTGGTTTTCCTATGCTTCATGATCTGTGCCTTAATGACAGTCAGTGGCTCAGCAGGTTGCATGCTCAACTCAGTGGCTTGATGATCAGAAGGTTGTGGGTTCTAGTTTCACACCAGGAACCTGGGCTAATACCCAATACGGACACTCTAGTTCAGCACTAGGGAGGTGCTGCATTGTTGAAGTGTCATCCTTAAACTAAAGTTATATTGTTCACATTTCTTGCTCACATGCAGGCTAATGGTAAAACCATTCCACACACTGTATCCTACAGTACCTTGCTTTTGCTGTATGGTACACTGTTTATTATTTATATTATGTTCTTACTTTGATTGTACAGTTGTTATGATAGAAATATAGAATTTGGTGGCAGAATGAGACCGACGGTCCACCGATATACTGATATGATGTATTCTATTCCCTCCTACCAGTCCCTTTATTTCTGTACCCCCACTTCTAGGACACTAGAAATGGGCTTCGGCTCTGTGTGCCTTTCCTGTATAAAAACTTTAAATAAATTAATACATAAATAAAATACTTTATGGAAGTTGGTGTTCAAGAATATTATTGTAACTTGTAGATCTTGTAAATTATGTCACTCTAATTCTTGTACAGTGTTATGTGTACTTGCCCCCCCCCCCCCAGAGACTAGTGCAACAGGGAAGGTTAACCCAGGGAGAAGAAATTCCCTGGAAGTTGATGGAAGCAAAGAGGACAGGGCAGGCAAGTCTGGAGGAGGGACTTCATTTGGAAAAGAGGAAGCAAAGTTACGTGCACAAATGGGCAGACTGGGTGGGCCGAAGGCCCTTATCTACCATCAGTATCTATGTATCTAGGGAAAGGAGAGGAGGCAGGAAGACATCGTAACAGGGAAGGGCAGAACCAGGGTAAAGATGGGCAAGGCGGGGGGGGGTGGAGCAGGAAGGGGAGGCAGGTTAAAGTGAGAGAGAGAGAGAGAGAGACAAAGAGAATGGAGAGCCTTGTATGCCAATCCAAGGAGGCGGGGAAACAAAATTCCTAACTTTGAGGCAATCATTGCGGAAGTAGACCTAGATCTGGTGGCCATAATGGAATCATGGTGCACGGACAACCACAGCTGGGAAGTGACCATCCCAGGCTACACCATGCTCCAAAAGGACAGGTCAAGTAGGAAACACAGAGGGCTTGTTTCATATGTAAAAGAGGGTATAAGGGCCACTGAGATATAGGGGCAACTGGAAGATAATGTAGGGCTGGAGATACTATGGGTCAGCCTAGATATGGTCTCAGGGGGGCGTTATCCATGGGGGGGTGTACAGGCCTCTAACATGGGGAGGATTTAGACAGAGCCCTGGGGGAAGCCATTAGCAAAATGACCAGCAAGGGGGAAATTTTGATAATTGAGGACTTTAATCTGGCAGATGTAGATTGGGGAATTCTCTCCACAGCTACATCAAGAGGCAGGGCCATGCTCAACTCTATACAAGGGGCATTTCTCAGGTAGATGGTTTGGAACCCACTAGGGATGGAGCAGTGCTGGACCTGGTACTTACAAATAGAGACAGCATAGCTGACATCACAGTGGGTAGTCCCCTGGGTACAAGTGGTCACTGTACTGTGTGGTTCGGTATATGGATAGGACAGAAAAAAACACACACTAAGACAAGGGTCTGGGACTTCAGGAGGGCAGATTTTAAAGAAATGGAAAACTGTCTCAGAGAATGCCTTGAAGGGGGAGAAGGCATAGGGGGATTGGAGTCTCAAAGGAGACAAATTAAGGAGGGTATAGCCCAGGCAATGGCATGCTGTTTGAATGAAGTGAGCAAGGGAAAGAGGAGGAGGAGGCTGCTATGGTTCTCTAAGGAGGTAGCAAAGGCAGTGAAGTGTAAGCCCCCGCTCCCTGTCTAGGGGTATCCAGATGGTAAATTTAGTGGGAAGGGACAATTCACAACTCAAGCACCACAGTTCAAAGAGTTAGAATAGAAAGAAGCACTCATTACCTGAGTTGGTTGAATGTTGTGACAGGAGAGCATGGTAACTGGGGCACCAAATCAGCTGCTGGGTGTTCCGGAGGCTGCAGGGGAAAACTGGTTAGCAGACAAGCATGCACAGTCACATTGATTAAGTTCATTGTCCACTCTAGAATCAACAATGCAAAAAATTATTTAATTAAACTTGAAAAAACAGTAACAATCACTCCATGGAGCAGGGGGTATTAAATATGGTGCATTCCTATCACAGACACAGCTGGAAAATCTAATGCACAGTCTCTTGTGCTAATAGACTATTTATTTCATGAAGATCTCCCATAAGCTGAAAAGGCTAGAATTCCTGGCAGAGTTCTTGGGGCCGAAACAGGGCCTCCACTTGAGGTAGCTTGGTACTGATAACTCTAGGAACTCATATCCCATTCCTTGCCTTCTCTCTCGGGCCATTACATTTTGTACCCTTTACTCTCTCTTCCGGCAATTTTATTCCTACACTTTTCCTCTGAGCTTATGACAGCACGAGACCTTTCTACCATCCCAAACCCTCTAAAGACTTTCCATTTCCTTCCAATCTGCCTGGTGGCACTCTTTCTCCACCCAGGGGCTAATTCCTATGGCACATACTTCCCTTTTCCTTTAAGGTCTTATTCTGTACGTTTCAACTGATGTTCCTAAAGCAAGAACTGAACCACCAGAACCCTTTCAGACATCCAATCGCTGATGCCTCAGCTGGTGGCTGGGCCTTATTCCGGCAGTTTTGGGTGCCCAGGACCTGATCCCAGTCCTTACTAGCACACTCCACTCATGCAGCAATTCCAACCTCTGAACTGACTCATCAGGGGGACTTCTACTAGTGCCAAACAGCTCACCCAATGGACTGCCACCCCGCTGGGGTCCCAACCATTACTCCCCCAAATGGACTTTCTCTGCTTCCACCTCCACAAGCGGATCACACCATGGGTCCTAACTCTTCAGCGGCCTCCAACCTGGGCTTAGGGGTAACTCTGCCACTGTTACACCCTCAACTGCAAGGGATGCCACTTCCAAGTCATGCCACAGGCCCTATTTACCATAGCAGGCCCACTCACAGTAAACCATTCCGACCCAACAGCTGAACTCACCCATGGGCAGTCTCTTCTTTGGGCCTTTAGGCTTACCCTGTCAAGGTGCTGAAGTTCTCTTGGCGAGCCTCCATTTTTCTTTCTTCTTCTAAGGCTTCAGCTCCCAAATGCACCGACAGGCCCCTTTTACTTTGCTCCAATACTCCCCTGTTTGCACACCCGAAATGTCACTTTTAATTCTTCAAGGGTGGAGGGCCGAGGCGGCAAGTGGACCACCCCGGCCCTGCCTCAGCCCTCTGGCCGAACTTGCGGACCGAACCGCAGGTTCCTCTCTCCCAGGGTCTCTCCCTCCAAACCCTTGGTGCCAAAATCCCCTGCTATTTATACCCTCTACTGATAGGGTCCCACCTGCAGTCAGCAGGCAGCACCACATCCAGGACTCAGAGGCACCACTATCTCTCTCTCTCTCTCTGCCTAGCTACCCCCTAACAACCAAAAATTAACTAATAAGTGACCAAAGGGTGCTTATACTTTCCCCTCTCACAAAACATTTACCTCTTGGTGAACGCCCAACCAAGCCGCACTGCTGATCCATCTGGAGAACAGATATGGCCACTTTCCCCTCCCCCAAAGGTCAGAGCACCACACTGGCTGCACCACTGAAACAGTGAAACACTAAACTCAGAAACCCCAATACTACTACTGTAGCTCTTTCCTACACTCTTCAAAATCCCAAACTTCACTGGGCTAAGATTTGACAATCCACTACCGATTCCCATGGTCACCTGTCAGGTACCACAGCAGCCGCCTGCCACCTCCCCCCATTTTTACTACTATACACTTCTCTATTCTTCTCCGCCAGCCCCGAGGATCGAGCAGGTGATAGGCAGGCCCCTGCCTCAGCCCTAGATGATGATACCCTCCTAAGTCCTTCTTTGCCAGCCCCAAGGATCGAGTGGGCAATAGGCAGGCCCTGGAGGATGATATCCTCCTAAGGTACAGACCAGAAAGTGCCATTTTAAGTCTGCACACAGCAACTTAACCCAGCAACAGGGATTCAAAGTGCGCTCCAGCGCTATAGCTGAATACACCACTTTTGTACTGCTTTATTAAAGAACCTTTAAATGTGTGAATTTCTGTCGGCACAGCAGTACTGATAGTACAATTTCCAAACAATTCACCAGGATTTGGGACATTTTAAGTAATTACCAAGCTGCATCTGATTGTTTAATCAACTACAATGGCCGCGACTAGGGTGTTTTCACTGTTAACGCAGCTAAAGCTATGTTATTATAGCATTCCCCTGGTCTTTCTTTACTAATCCTGCAGCCATCTTTAATGACCTCAGCTGCCTGACTAATGATATTGGGGGCTATGCACGACGGGGTGGGAACTACATGCCAAAGGTGTGTATCCCGCCCGTGCAACTCTGCACCTGTGGACAGGTGCGCGCCTGGCAGCATTCATGACCACCAGCCACCTGTCCGTGGCTCTGCCCTTCCAGGGCACGGGTACACGCAGGTTCATGCGGGGTGGTCAGGGGTGGAGCTGCGCACCTGGGTGGGCATCCAATGGGATGCCTAGCCCGGATTCCTCAGTGAATCCCTTACACGGTGAGGGGGCACGTTGGCTGCACTCCCCTGCGGATGTCCACATGGCCGGTGGCTGTGTAGGTGTGAGGTAGGCTGTGCCGTTGGCCATGTTATGCCCCTGGACCAATGGAGCATGCCACGAAGGTGGGAGTGTGAACACCGATCACCACACCATGCCCGGTGGGGCCGGGATGTAGAGTCGGGGGAAAGGCAGGCAAGCGGTGCAGTATGGAGGGGTCTGCAGTCCAGGGGCTTGTGCCCTCATGTACGTGCATGGGGGGTCAGCATACACGGGAAGGGTGGGAGGGCCTAGCTGGGTGCTGGGGTGGATGGCCCTGGGCGGCCTGTGGCGATGTGTGCTGGGGCCCCGTTGGTGAGGGATGGAGGCACGGGGCATGTAGGGGGCTTATGGCAGGGTTCTCCCTGGTATAACCCGTGCCCTTCTCTGCACCCCTGGGGCAGCACTACACACCATTGTGTATAGCACATAGTGCTGGCATGCGCCCTGCTCATTACAGGCCGTGCAGGCGGGGGATTGGGTGCATAGGTGCTGTGTGACCTGTATCGTGCATCCCACGAGGGGGGGGAATTGGGTGCGGAGTGTCTCCACGGTGCACAGATGTAGCGCAGAGGAACGCCACACCTTCGTGCATAGGCCCCATTACATGTAGTGCAGCCTTCCTTACCTAAACTCAGCAGTCAGTAACTGCGCATTAAATCTGTGGTTTAAGCCTAATTACAGTTTAGTGCAGCCGACAATACCGTATTACAACAGCCTAATACTGAGAAGTCTCCTCTATTAGACCAGCTGATATTTATTAATGCTTCAGCCAGTTATTGTGAATTCTTAAATGTTAGTACAGCCAATTGTTTATCTAAGATACAGCCCAATACTGTGAATGTTCATGTTAGTACAGTCGATTGCTTAACTAAGATACAGCCAGATACTGTGAATTCTCCTGTTAGTACAGCCGATGTTTAAATAAGCTGCAGCCAGTAACTGACTTTCTTACTGTTAGCACAGCCGACTGTTGTTTAGATCAGCAGACATTCAGTATGTTTGTTTCCTCTGCAGCCCAGTCGTTGCATTGCACCACTGCCTGGTTAATTATTTGAAAATCAAGAGGCCTCGTTTTGCGCATCCCAGGCCCATTGTGTGAGCTCCGCTCCTATACAGGAGTCTCATGATACCACTCCCAGCCTCCGATTTCACCTCACCCCTCCCCCCTTAGGTCCCCAAGATATTTACCTGATTCTGTTTTCCCTCAGTCCTTCTCCAGCAGCCTTGAGGATCAAGCGAGTGATAGGTAGGCCTCTGCCTCAGCCCTGGACAATGATACCCTCCCAAGGTATGGGCCAGCAAGTGCCATTTTAAGTCTGCACACAGCAACTTAACCCAGCAACAGGGACTCGAAATGCACTGCAGCGCTATAGCTGAATACACCACTGTTGTACTGCTTTAGCCACCCAACCCAACTAGTAAGGAAAGACGGGGGTTACAGTGTCCCGGAGGGCTGTGCCCAGGTTAGCTTGACCACTACCAACCCTGACCTTCAGGTGGAGGCGCCCTTTTCAGAACTCAGGCCCCTTAACCTGCTACAAGCCAAGCAGGTAGGGTAGTAGCCCCTGGGATAGCGCCACCTAGGGGTTACATCTATCTCCAGGTTCTCAACCCCTGAAACCTCTTACCCAATTAGAGTTTCCTATTTCCTTCCTCCAACCCCCTCCCCCCCACTCCACGCTGCCAAAAATGCCTCTCATTCCTGGCCTCCATCTCCTCTCCCTCCCTCTCCTTACAGTATTCCCCCAACTCCCCCACCTCATAAAGATTCTACCCCTCTAATCAACCCCCCAATATCCCCCTCCTCTTCTTCAGTATAACTCTGTATCAACTATTTCTGTGGTAATCCTGCATTCTGGACTTCTCCACGTACCACTCTGGAAACACCTCTTCCTTCTCATCTCTCTTTGCCACCCACCTAGAGCCCGCTACCCACTCTCCCTTCCTTTCTCCTCCCAGAAATGCCTCCTACGCTCTCTTCTCCTTCTCCTCCTATTAATCTCAGGTGATGTCGAGCTTGACCAGGGCCCAATCTCCTCCTCCTCCCCAAGCTCGCTTCACCATAAAGGCCTCTGCATATATCATGTGAACGTGCCCAGTCTCCTCCCAAAAATTGACTCACTGAAAATGTGGCTATCCCAGAAGTTAGAACCCTCTGGATGTTCTTTGCATCTCTGAAACCTGGCTCTCCTCCCGTACCTCCGATCCCCATTTAGCCTTTCCAAGTTTTACTATCCACCACCAGGACAAGGTAAGAAAGGAGGTGGAGTAGCTATATATGTCCATAGTACCATCCCTTGCTCCATCTCCTACCACAAAATGGTCCACAAATCCTATGAAACCCTACCATCCAAAGTCCCCATCTACATAAGTGTCTTACGTTTCCCCCAAAATAGCCCCAGATACCCTCATATCATGTACTAACACAATCACTTCAATCTCCTCTGATGGTGAACTATTCATGTTGGGTGACTTCAACATCAACTGGCTCTCCCCCTCCTCCAAGCACATGAAACACTCCGTGGAAACACTTAATCTCACCCAACTAATCACTGACCCTACTCACGACAACCTCGCTCCTCACATTACTCAACTGGATCCTCTCCTCCCACCCCCCTTGAGTCATGGCTGCCGGAGTCCTCCCAGATGCAATTACCGATCACTGTTTCACTAACTGTATCAGAAAGACAGACCTCCCCTACTCCCCAATCAGATACTTCACCTACCAGTCACTCAGGAACCTTTCCCCTGATGCCCTTCGCTCTGACCTTCACTCTGCTGATTAGACGCCTGCCTTCTCTGCCACAGATGTAAATGTGGCCCTCCAACACTTCTACACCATCCTAACCCAGATGTGGAACTTTCATGCACCTCTCTGTACCTCCCAGGTAAGACGTCTCCGCCATGTGTGGATTTCACCCGTCATTCTATTCCCATGCAAAGCTCAAAATCATGCCTGGTCTCTCTACAAATCCTCCAGTTCTCACTCCAACCTCCGCCAATACCACTCCCTCAGGAATAGGTCCACCAAAGCCATCCAGTTAACTAAGTCTGAATACTTCAAGTTGCACCTTTCTTCCTGCCCGAACCTGACATCCTTCTGGACAATAATCAAAACCCTCCTCAACCCCTCCCCCCAGGATACCATCCCCTCACTTAAAGTCAATGATTCCCTCATCTCAGATCCAACCGACATAGCCTCCGTACTCAACAGGTTTTTTATATCTTGCATGCTCCCTGATACTCTCCATCTCCTTTACTCCCCTCTCCCTCCACAGGTTATACCTTCCTTCCCATCCCCCAAGAAGTCCTTCAAGCCTTTATTCATTAAATACAAAAATCCAAGCTGGACAGTCTCCACCTCAAACTGCTATGCCCCGAAATAACGTGCTCCTTCACCCATATCCTCAATCTCTCCTTCTCCTCAAACACTGTTCCCGCACAATGGAAACAAGCCAAAATCATCCCCATCCCCAAAGGCAGGGACTCTTCATCTCCTATCAACTATCGACCCATCTCCCTCCTCCTCTCTCTTGCAAACTACAGGAGTACTTAGTCCTGGTGAGACTATCTGACTTCCTTTCTACCTCGAACTTCTTCGCCGACTACCAATCCATATTCCGAAGAAATCATTCCATGATCTCCTCTCTATTCCATGTCACAAACTCCATACTGTTCACCATGGACAG
This sequence comes from Neoceratodus forsteri, assembly GCA_016271365.2. Taxonomy (NCBI): domain Eukaryota; kingdom Metazoa; phylum Chordata; order Ceratodontiformes; family Ceratodontidae; genus Neoceratodus; species Neoceratodus forsteri. The sequence goes on from CM057451.1 coordinate 111,564,719, forward strand.
TGGCCACATCACAGTGGCGATATTCATAGACTTTGCCAAAGCATTTGACTCCATCTCTCACCCACTTCTCCTTCAAAAACTCCACTCGGCTGGCCTGTCTTCCTCCACAATAAATTGGATCAGCTCATACCTCAATGGTAGACTACAGTCTGACCTAGTGGGAGACTCAGTGACCCCTCCGCTTCCCATCCTTGTGGGAGGCCCCCAAGGCTCAATTCTTGGTCCAATCCTCTTCTCTGTATTCATTAATGACCTCCCCAAAGCCTGCCTGCTAACAAACATTCACCTCTATGCAGATGACACCATCGTTTATGCTTCTGGTCCCTCCCCTGATACTGTTTTCTCTACCCTCTAGTCTGATTTTACCAAGGTCCTCCACTGGTTCCAAGACAACAGCCTTAAAGTAAACACCAAAAAACTGTCTCAATTGCCTTTGGAACTCCCCACAAGCTGGCTAAACTCCCACTTAGCCCCTCCTTCTTCTTCTCCTTGGATGGGTCCACCCTCGACTCAGTATCATCTTACAAATACCTAGGTCTATGGCTAGATCAACACCTAGAATTCTCATCACACACATTGACTATATGTGCACCAAGCTTCGTCCCAAACTCGGAGTGCTTTACTGAAACAAAAACTCTATTCCTTTGCACCTGCGCCAAGTCCTAGTAGCTAAAACCATACTTCCTATTTTTGACTATGGTGACATAATCTACTTCTTGGCCTCTGCCACCCCTGTCCGACTTCGACACCACCTTTAACACATTATGCCGCTTTGCTACTCACTCCCCTCCCCTCCTTGTACCCATTACTGCACCCTACTCTCCTCTCTGAATCTTCCCCCACTCTCACACAGGAGATACATTCACTCTTTAATGTTCATTGCCAAATACTGGTTCAATCGCCTCCTGCAATATCTCTCTTCCTTCCTCTCACCAGCCCTTGCCCCTCCTTGCTCTCTGAGGTCCAGCCACCCATGAACCTTCTTAGTCCCCCACCGACGCTCCTCCATCGGAGTTTCTACCTTCTCTGCCCGCCTCCCCACCTCTGGAACCAACAACCCCCCCACTTCGTGACTCCCCAGCCTTCCCTGATATAAAGTGCCAAATAAGGCTCATCCCTCCCCCGCCCTGCAGTTGCTTTCGCTTGTCCCTCTCCTCTCGCTCTAACCCACTCAACACCTAACCTTCCTTGCCCAGCCAATCCTCCCTAATTGGCTCACCACAACCACTCTCTTATACATTATTCTGTATATACTGTAAAGTAGACATTGTCTTGATGCACCTTGCCTTTGTAAACATTGCATAGTATTTATTGTATTTTAATATATGAATCTTGAATTTAATAGTACTGTAAAGCATTCAGAAAAATGCCTGTATTAGCATCGGTTCCTCGCTGATAATACCACACTTAGACAGTGATAATACCATCATCCAAATGTGATAATACTATTGTTCCACACCTGAATGATAGTATTATCACCATCACCAAACAGCACAAGCACCCACAAAGATGCCATCTGCCCCCACATTGTCCTAAGTGTGCTTCCCAATTGGCCGCTTTTCATGTGTGGACGGGCAGAACAACTTTAAAAACATGGCAGCTCACTCTCTCACTTAGTGAGACTGTACTACCTCCTCCACATTTCCTCACATTTTTCTTTTGTTTTCTCTTCTCGGAAAAAAAAGAAATGATCTGGTTGAACCTACGGTATGGTGCCCAAAAAAGGAAAAGGTAGGACTACCTACCAATTATTGTGCAAGGTACTTCTGGTAGGGGTGAGGCCCGGAGGCAAGGTGGGGTGGAGCACGGCGCGGTTGGGCAAGAGTAGGAGCAAGACAGTACAGCGGTCGACTAGGACCAAGAGTCCTTCACTGAAGCAGCCGACCGTCTGTCACAAAATGGGAAAAAAACTAAAAATCGCATCCATATATTAAAAAAAAATAACAGATAGCTTACTGTGCATGACAAGGGGTAATTCCATCTCTAGGTTCTGGAGACATGGGAACCTCTCTAGCTTCACTCTCAAGGTTCCTGTGTCCCCAAAACCTCTCGATGGAATTACTCCCTTGTAATGCACAGTAAGCTCTCCATTATTCTATTTATGTTCCTTGTCTGTCTTAATTCTCATGTGATTGAAATGTAAGCTATTGTTTTTATCCTCCTGTAACCCTTCCCCCCGAGTCACACCTGGAATCAAGCCTTAGCTCAGTGTGCCTTTCCTCGATATCAACTTTAAATAAATAATAAATAAATAAATAAATAAATAAATAAATAAATAAATAAATAAAATCTACTGTCTCTCTATTATGCTACCCAATGCTGCCAGGAATGGGCGCAACCTAAATTGGGCAGGATTCACAAAAGAGATAAGCTGGGTGCAACTGAGATGCGCCAGCGCAAACAGGATGCACCAACCAGAGACAGAGCGATCCACATAGGCATGCACAACCCCACTGTGAATCACCTAGAAATGGCAGGGCGCAAATGGAGATGCACCAGCGCAAGCTGGATACGCTGAGCCACACAGGGGAGCAACATAGTGTAATCGGAGCAATTCAGCAAGGCAAGAAGGAGCAACAGGGGCAATGTGCCCATACACAGGAATGAGGGACAGCGGTCCAATGGGACAAACACACACCAGTGAGGCAAGGGCACAATAGACACAGAACCAGGACAGGGTCCCAAGAACAGCAGAACCCATGGCCACATCCCACAGGGGCTGGGGCAGGCACACAGAAGGGGCACGCTGCAGCAGACAATGTGGCACAGAACAGTGCAGAGATGCACATGGCACGGTGGAGGGCAGTGGACAGGGCCAACCCTACAGGTGGCCAGCACCAAGGTAGTGCAGGTGGGGGAACGACACAGGGCCGCAGCATGCCAAACAGCCACCAAGTTACTGAGGCACCACAGTTCCAGACAGCCATGCCACAACCCCAAGCACAGGAGCAGCACACAGGCACACAGGAAATGTGCAGCAGTGCAATGTAGGCGTGCCACATGCAGTGTGTACACAGGGACTGGGGCAGTAACATGAGCCACTGGACAGTGAGCCATGCATATGGCATGGGCAATGGCAGCACCACATGGAGAGGTTGGGCATGGAAGAGGGGGCTGGAGACCACACAACGCTGTGTGCACATACAGCCATGGGAGGATGGGGACATGGAACACCCCCAACAGTACACACACAGGAAGGTAGAACAGTGTAACAACATGGACACAAGTGCAGATTGTAGAAAGCTTTATAAAAAGGTAAATGAAACAAAGTGAACATGTACAACAGCAGTATCAAATGGTAAAACTATACACAATGTGTGGATAAAACAAACAAGCAGAGGGGGGCTGAGTGGGACCAACAAGGGAGGAATGGAGGGGGCAGGAACAGGGGGCTATATAGAACTGTGCCCTGCAATAACATGGCAAGGGGCCACTACTGCGGCAGCGCAGCCCTGCGTGCCATCCCCACATGGCCACGTGCAGGCAGTAGTCATAGGAGGCCCCTGAAGGATGCACTGAGCTGCCCTACAATGTGGTATAATGGCCATAGTGCTGCCTGGATGGCCCGGCTGATCCTCTGCTCCAAGTTCCCCACACGGTCAAGGACACCTCCTCCGGCCACAGCACGGTGATCTTGGTGACCTACATCAATGACAGAGAGAACACATACTAAGGACCATAGTAGAAACAGCTCTAACTGTGACCAGTTCAAGGCCCTAGGCCCAACTTTCCCTGTCCTAGGCATTGCTATGTATTACAGCTCAGTGGAGCATGCACTGGATATGCAGTGTGAGACACAGTATGCAGCACGTGTGATAGCAATACATATGCAGCGCACCGCACACAGTTGCATGAATCACGATTGTCCCAACAGAACACAGTGACACATGCGCAATGCGGACCACCAAGGTGTGGCAAGGGTCATGTCCGAGTCACGCATGCATGATGCTCACATGACTTCCATGTTATGCACAGCAAGCGTGATCACATAGAGCTGCCGTGATACGCAGCAGCAAACCATTGCACACACCATACAGATGTGCGATCAGGGAACAATACCATCCTCTGACACAAGGAGCATCACGCAGGTGGGCGGGCAATGCACAGCAGGCCACACTGCGCGACGATCAGCAGCCATACAGCCATGCTTTACAATGACAGGACAGCCATGCACAGGAGGGGATGCACCATGGGTGGTGAGGGAGGTGCATGCGTGGAATGTGCGCCACATAGGATGCACCCGATCCAGGCACATGTGCCAGAGATGCAATGTAAATGGCTGAGTCCAAATCAACAGATGTGCTGTGTAGATTGAGTTAAGCTGGGGGCAATTATGCAATTCACAGACAATGCACTCAGCCCAGCCTCATCCTGCATGCATGGGCATCTCAGCTGTTTAGCATCTCATTAACACAGACCCAGACCTCATTTGCATGCTCTGAGCCATAAATGCTCCCAATTCAGCAAACTGAGACTAGGTGAATGAGAGGATACACAGCCTTGAAGGTGAGTACACAGCTATTCCTACATGTACATCTGCAGGTAATGTGGTGTGTCTCTACTAGTATGGGAGTCTCTGCCTACACCATGGCACACCCCAGGTGTGGAGGAACCAGCGGTGAGCAACAGGACTGTCAGAGGCACACAGCAGTGTCTGTTCAGGCACAGTGTCACTGTTGCAATGCCACAGGCTCAGGCCCGCTGGTTGATACACACTGGCAGCATGCCATGTGCAGGTACTGCTGGTGGCCATACTGGCATCCTACAGGGGGTACCATGGGGGGGGAGTATGCTGGCCGATGCAGACGCACTGACAGTGAGATGTGCATGGTGCATGTGCAGGGTGGACAGCAGTGCATGCCTCTATGGGCATGCAGCACCGGTGGTACAGCCATGGACCTTCAGCCATCTGTGGCATGTGCACTATACACACCAGACACAGTCACAATGGGTACTGCACACTGTGCATGGCCATGCACATGCATGCCCTACTGTCCCTGGCTGACAGTTGCTGAGGTGGCACGCCACAAGCAGCCTGTCGGACTGGGCCAGAAGGGTCCCCCGCATGCATGGCTAATGTCTGTATGCATTCTCCCACAGAAATCATGGTGTCAGAAAGCAATAGTGTCGCCAACAAGTGGCGACCTTACTTTACTACTTTACAAAAGATAAGGAGCAGGCACTCATCGAGGCATGCAACCTGCGGCTGGATGTCCTGACTGGCACGGGTGGCAGCAGGACATCACGGGCAGAGGGCTGGGAGGAGGTGGCCCACCATGTCAATACTGTGGGGTCCTACAACCGCACCACACAGGAGTGCCACCAGCACTGGAATGATGGGCACAAGAGGGCAAAGGAGAAGGTGGCCCACATTGAGACATCCCTCCAGCGGACCAGGGGTGGGCCACACACGGAGGTCCACCTGAGCCCCAATGAGGAGCTGTTGGCCGCTACCATCACCAGGTCCACTGTGCTGGGTGTCCCAGGGTGGTGGCTTCCAGACCGGTGGTAGTCTGTCACAGCACTCTAAGTAGCCATGTAGCCCTGACGTGCCTGGACCCATGCGTACCCTGGCTGCCATGCCTGTCACTGTGTGCCGTGCAGTTTTACTGTGTACCCAGGAACTGTGCCATGTGCTCTGGTTGCACATGGCCGGTCCATGACGTGCATTGCAGGGACACAACTCCCATGCCCTTGTGGCGCATGGGGGGGTGCACCTTCCAGCAATGCCACTGGGTGGCACACAAGGTTGTGCATCCCCGTGCTGCCAACACCACGTATTGTGCCATGTTGCCACCGCCTGTCACTGCACAGTGCCAGTCACAGCATGCGCATGGCTGGTGTGGCATGGTGGTCGCAGCACAACCCTGCAGCGGACAGGCATGCACACCCATGGCACTGTGGCGCACACCCCTGTACATGTGTGTATGTCTGATGTCCACTGATCCATCCTGTGCATTAACCATGTTCTCCCTTCTTTCCACAGCTTTCCATGCCTCATGGGTGCAGCCATGGTCACAGCTGCATGGGACGCCTAGCGGGTGATGATGCGGGTCAGTCACACAGGGCCACTGGCACTGCAGTGGATGGCACTGTCCCTGGACCATCCACTGCACCAGACACACCGGTCATGGCCCCAGTGGCGGTGGACCACTCGGGCACCTCAGCCACCACTGGCACGGTGGTCAGCGAGGACACTTCATGGCTGGGGTGCCTGACTGGGTACTCTGATGATGACTACGATGATACGGTGGACATCACAGACACCTTCCTTGTGCTCACCAGTGGCATGCTGGGGGGGCAGTGCTGCTACCGTGGACACCAACGCCCCACACCTCAGCAGGGACATGGCTGACAGTGGTACATACAGCATGCAGATGCCTATGCAGGTGGCCCCGGACACCACTGATGTCCCCACTGTATGTGGTGCAGCTGCAGTGGCTGCACAGCTGCCCACAGTGGTGGTTGCTGTGCACCCTGCACATGTGCTATGTGCATCATCGGGGATATCAGGGGCGTTCAGTCAGGGTGCTGTGGTGCATGCACCTGCGCCATTGAACCGTGATGACACTGGCCATGGAAATACACTGGCTGAGCATGGCCATGGCCCACCCATGCCAAAGCCTGCCGTGGTGCAACCACCACCTGTGAATGCTCCAGGGCGGGCTGTCCCATTCCCTGCTCGTCGGTGATGCCACCATGACCCTTCACCCGCTGACGACATGGAGGGCTACCTCCACCTCCTGCATGCCACTGTGGAGGGGCAGGCAGCCCTCTGTGCGGAGTTCCATAGCCACTGGACTGTGATGGTCCAGGAGCATGAGTCTGTGGCTGCTTGGCGTGCACAGATGTTGACCGAGGCATGCCTCAAGTGGGTGGACATGGCTGCAGCATTGGAGTGGATTGCAACTGCTGTGGAGGTGGCAGCTGCATCCGTTGTGTGCTGTGGACATTGGGTGTCCAGTTGGAAACCAAGGAGCACATCCCGCACAACCCCAGCAGTGATGCCTGGTGGACCCCCTGCTACTGACGCTGTCACCGCTTGCCTCCATGCCCAGCGTCCATGGCGTGGATGTTGGCCGTGGGATGGCAACACCACTGAGCACACGTTCACGGTCTCGGTGCAGTACCCTTGCTGGGTTGGTGGCTACACCCCTTGTGGCTGGTGGTGGCACAACAGCATCCACCAGTTGTGGCAGAGGCTGCCTACATGTCTGTGGCAGCTGGGGTGCTGCCCTGTGATGTCCAAGTCCCTATTCCATCGGCGGAGGCATATACCACCTGTGTGCACCACATGCCTTGCCACCGGTGCCTGGGGTGGTGTGTGTGGCAGGCACCTGCCTCGGTGCACCACCGGCTCCACCTTGGGCTCCCTGTGTAGTACCATCTGCGTGTATGTGTGTACCTCTGTTGTGCCATGTGTCATGGGCATGATGAATGCATTCCGGTGTCTGTCGTGCCTGTGCACTGGTTGCAGTGCACACTGACCCTTGACATCCCTGCCATGATCCTGGTGGTACAAATGTGTTGCTGGCCCTGTGTGTGTGTGTGTGTGTGTGTGTGTGTGTGTGTGTGTGTGTGTGTACCACTGTCTGTGTACTGCCCAGTGCCCACTATGCACAGCACGGCCCATGTCCATACCGTAGTGCACCTCCAGGATACATACCTCCTATATTGACCTGCAGTTCCCGAAGTTCACCTCCACCAGCCTGCTTCAGTATTGCCTGGCCTGTGCTGCCAGCCATGTGTCCCAGCGGCACTGTGTGGCATCTGTGCCATGGCTCTGTGGTGGTGCACCACCCCCCCCACCTCCTCCTCCTCCCCGGAACTGTCACCCTCACTGGCCTCAACAGGTGTTCCACAGTCTAGGGCCATTTTATGTAGTATACAACAGGCTTGGAATATGCCACAGGCCTTCTCAGAGCTATACTGTAGGGCACCACCAGACTTACACAGACACCGGAACTGCATCTTCAGCATGCCAAAGATATGCTCTATGATGGTGCGTGTAGCACTGTGTGCCTCGTTGTACCACTCCTCCACCTCTGTTCTGGGTTGTCGGAAGGGGGTGAGGAGCCATGGCCTCAGTGGGTATGCCACATCTCCTGTGGGGGAGAATGGGTGTCCGTTAGTACATTGGTAGTGTGTATGGCGTACACCCTGTCCCCGCTCATGGCCTCAGTGGTGTGTGTGCATCTGGCATGCACTACTGCCTGTGCCTCCCCCTTCCCTACAGTCCTGCATCTCTACACCAGCAGCTGTTGTGTGCCCTGTTCACCTGTGTTATGTATGTCCCTGCCACACATGCACCACCATGGCAGCACCCCATGCCTGGCATGCATTGCTCATGTGCCACCCTGTGCCTGACTGTGTCTGCCTATGTCCTCTTGCACACCTCTGCTATTCCACGGCCCATGTGCCTAATGTGCATTGTGCATGTTGCCCCCTGCCTACACCTCATGTCCTGCCGGTGGGGCCCTGTTGTGCTTTTGTGTCCATGTCACATGCACCTAAGAGATGGCCGCTCAGTATGTCCCCTGTCTCAAACCTCCGGCAGCAGGCTGATTGATGCCATATGAAGGCATCATGTGTGTTCCCAGGGTGTGTGGCGCAGACATTGCTGATGCACCCTGTGGCATTGCACACCACCTGGCAGGTCATGGAGTGGTACCACTTCTGGTTCATGTATGTTATGGCCTCCTCACCAAGTGGTGCGTGGATTGTCACATGGGTGCAGTCTATGGCCCCTATGACACCTGACATGCATGCCACCCTGTAAAACCCCTGCATGACTTCTGTCCACACCACCTGCGTGCTGCGGAAATGGATGAATTCCGAAGCGTGCAGTAGCAGTGCAGTGAGGAACTGTGTGAGAAGCCAGGAAGTCGAGGCCTGTGAGATACCAGTGGTGTCCCCAGTGGGCCTCTGGAAAGTTTCTGTGGTGAGCAGGCACATGACTTGGTCTCCACCATGATGGCATGACCACTTGCGGTGGGTGCCTACATTTCGTCATGGCACAGCTCATAGAGCTGCCTCAGAATAGCCCTGTTCAGGTGGCATCAGCCTACTGTCTCCACATCTGTCAGCTGCTCAAATGACAACATGGCATGATACCGCCATGGAGCAGGCCGCCTACGGTGCCTTCTGCCTCCCCATCTCCTCATCCTCATGAGTATACCGAACATGGCGACTGGTGCTGGATCCATGCTGCTGGTGAGCTGTCTCTGTCTCTGTCTCTGTCTCTGTCTCTGTCTCTCTCTCTCTCTCTCTCTCTCTCACTGTCACACACACTCGCCCCCTCTCTCAGACAGTGTGCAGGTGCTGCTGTTCAGCCGATGACCTGCAGGTAGTTTGCACTTCAGTCTGTTTCTTTTATACTTATCGTTTCATGATGCATTTGGTATTTGCGCTGGGATTGCTCTGTCATTGCACCATTGTTTTGCACTGCGAATCATGTTGCACTGTGTATGCATGGGTACGCCCCCTGTTTATGCGCCGCATGTCATTATAATGCACCTACGGTGCTTCTTCTTTGACGCAGCGCATCTTGGATGCACTTGCGCATTCACCCTGTGTGTGAATCACTCCACGGCACATTTTCTGGCTGTGCTGGTGCATCTCAGTTGTGCCCAGTGCATCTCTTTTGTGAATCCTTCCCACTGAATTCTTTTATAGTCATTCCCCCTATGCACTTAAACAAACAATAATGAACACTTATTAACCATGACTAAACTTGTAAACAGTCCTATTTGCAGTTTTGTCTAGGATTACTAGGATAGACAGGATATAAGGAGACTATTAGCCCATTGAGAATGTCCTCTCATATTTATAGGTAATTAGACCAATAGGTGTTTAGAGTAAAACAGCCTATTTAATGTATTTTTAAAAGAGTTTACACACTCGATGTCTACCACCTGCTGTGGAAGTCTGTTCTATGCTTGAGTTGTTCTAACAATATAAAAATTGTCCCTTTTAGCTGTGATTGCTCTAGGTACCTGTAATTTTTTATTGAGAGATCTTAAGTTACCTCTACTGGTACAAAAGCAATAAGACATGACAGGGTGTGGGTTGTTGATTGATAAGAGCACACCCCCAGGTGCGTTGTTAGGCACGAGGCACTTGCGCCAAGTGACTACAGCAGCTGAGTAGTGCTCTTATCAATCAACAATCCACACCCTGAAGTATCTAACATAGAAACATAGAAACATAGAATTTGATGGACATAAGGACCACTTGGCCCACCTAGTCTGCCCATTTCCCTACCTAACGGATAAGCTGCAGATCCTAGTTAACCAACAGCCTACTTCCTCCTACCCCCCACTAGAACTGCCTTATGTCTGTCCCATGCATTCTTGAATTCCCTCACTATTTTTGACTTTAATTTCACATTAGGAAGGCTGTTCCATGCATCCACAACCTCTCTGTGAAGAAATACTTCCTCACATTACCTCTGAGCTGTCCCCTCAATCTTCAGATTGTGCCCCTTGTTTTTGCACATCTCTTTTCTGAAAGATGCTACCCTCTTGGACTTTGTTGATTCCCTTGAGGTATTTGAAAGTTTCATCATTTTCCCATCTCCTCCTTTCCTCAAGGCTATACATCTTTAGTTCCTTTAGTCTTTCTTCATATGTCTTCTGATGCAGACCCTGCATCATTTTGGTTGCTCCTCTGGACAGCCTCCACCCTGTATATGTCTTGCAGAGATGGGGTCTCAAGAACTGTACACAGTACTCCAGAAGTGGTCTTACCAACTGTCTGTACAGAGGGCCAACAACTTCTTGTTTTCTACTGGTGATGCCACCCCCTATGCATCCCAGTATCCCCCCAGCCCTCCTTACTGCCTTCTCACATTGCTGGCCAATCTTATTGCTCATATAAAATGAGTAACAACTATTTCTATAAAAATCAAACAAAACGCTGGATGCATTATTAAAGATTTAATAATAGTACTTTATTTTATTTAAATATGGTGAAAAAATAGTCCCCAGACTTGGGCGGAGGAGTGGTAAAATTGATTGAACAGCAACTCACTGAAAAATGCTAAACCAGTGAGTTGGAGGGACAGCAATGTATTATTTGAGCAGTTTGGGTCTGCTTCTGTAACTGTGTTTTCCCACTTTTTCTTTTTGTTTATAAAGTATAACTGTATTGCCTACTTTCTTCATCCTGTGTTTTTTTTTCTATTTTTTCCCTCATTCAAGCAGGGGCATAGCTACAAGGGTGTAAGAGGTACAGTGGCACCCGGGCCCACAAGTTTTGAGGGGCCCAAATCATAATTTTGATGTTTATTCAAAACTGGGGAGGGGCCCTGTAACATCGCCTTGCACCCAGGCCCTCTGGGAATTTGCTATGCTACTTCATTCAAGACACAGAATGTTTATCATAGAATGTTTACCATGGAATACAGGGATTCAAAATTCTGCTCAGTTCCACTGGTATAATGTTACTCTCCCAATATACTGTACACACAGTCAACAAAGGCCTGTTTTAGAGCCAGTGACTCAATTATCTCACTGTCAAGGCAAGCAGAAGAGATTTCCCTGATGAGCAGGTAAAGACAGAAGGGGGATTTTTCACAGTTAGTAAAGAAACAGTTGTAAAGAAAACTATAAACAATGCTTAATGTTTCTAATTTGTTTATGTGTGTAAGGAGAGTGTGATGATCAGGGAAACAACATTTATTTAATTTGTTTTATTTTTTATTTAAGGTAGTTTTATTTTTAGGGCCCAGTTGAAGCTTTTTACAGTGTAAAGGTAGCAGCCATGTTTGTGATGGAAGATCAGTTCTGGTTGCAGAGGGACTGATGGAAGATATCTGTTGCTCAATGATATTGCTGTCCTTTCACCTATGGAGGTTAAGGTATTAGGAAAGTAGTGCCACCTTTCAGTTTGTTGACAGGTAAGGAGATGCCTTTTGACCATCAGGGTGAAGAATTTCTTTTACCCATTTTATAATATATTTTAATTCACATTCCATCCTTAGGTTTTCAGACTGTAATAATTTAAATAATAATAAGAGGTCACCCCTTTGTTTTCTTGCTTCCAAGGAGTGGAGACCAGTTTGTAATAATTTGTCATGGTAGTTTTTATTTCATAATCTGGGTATGATTTTTGTAGCTGATCTTTGCATGCTTGCAAGAATTTTAATATCCTTGACTAATGATGGTGACCACACCTGAAACGCGTAATCTAATATTGGGCAAATATAAGTTTTGCATATTGGTATAATGAATTGCTCAGAGTTATACATAAATGTTCATTTAATATGAGTTACCATACTTTTAGCTGATTTAGCAACAGTTATAAAATGTTCAGAAGGTGACAGGGTATCAGTCATTATTACTCCCAAATCCCTTTCCTTATATGAACTCTTTAACATAGTTTGATTAAGAATACAAGTGTGTTTTTTCCCCACAAATGTAATACAGCGCATTTAGGGTCATCCCATTCATGGAGGCCCATTTTCAATTTAACCCAAGTCACTAATCAAGGATAGATGTTTATTGAATGTGTCAACCTCACTCCCAAGTTTTATGTCATCTGCAAATTTTATAAGGATGTTGTTTATGTCCAGTCCCATATCACTAATATAAATATTAAAGAGAGTGGGTCCCAAGACTGAGCCCTGTGAAACACCACTTGTCACATGTCCAACAACTTGACACATTGTGATCTATTTTCAAGCCAGTTGTTTATCCATCTTACTATTTGTTTGTTAATTCCTAAATTTATCAGTTTAAGGACCAAGTTATAATGAGGCACCTTGTCAAAGGCTTTAGAGAAATCTAGTAAAATGACACATCTGTGGGTATACTAGTGTCCAAATGTTCACTTATTTGATTATAAAAGGTTATAAGATTGGTAGAACAAGCTCTTCCCCTAATGAAACCATGCTGATTTTTATCGACTAGGCCTGCATTTTCTAGAAATAGTTCTAATCTTTCTTTAATTAAACTTTCCATAATTTTACCACAATGGGAGGTAAGACTAATAGGTCTGTAGTTTGAAACATCCCCTCTATGGCCTTTCTTATGAATAGGGACAACCACAGCACATCTCCAGTCGTCAGGTATTATGCCTTCTCTTAAAGATTGATTTTAGATGATTGACAGTGGATAGGCCTATAGTGAAGACATATGTTTTAGAAATATTGTACTTATGTTGTCAGAACCAGGACTAGATGTAGCTCTTAATAAAGTTAGTGCTTTATATGCCTCCTGTGGTGTAAAAGGTGCTCCAAGAACAAGTTCTGTATCTTGAAGGACATGTACTTGGAATTTGGGGGCAATAACTGAACAAAAGTAATTGTTGAATTTATCTGCGACCAGTTTATCATTGTCAGTTATAGTATTATTTTCTAATATTGGGCCCACTGCTGCATGGGAATTTCTACAGTTAGAATTTGTATTAAAAAAAGTTATTTATTGTGTTTAGAATGCTCTATATTTAGTTCAATGTCAAATTTAGTCTGTCTAATTTGTTTTTTTAACTCCCTTTGTGCTTGCAAATATTTCTGTTTATTAATGTATGTTCTGTTTTTCTTATACTTAGCATAAGCCCTATGTTTATGATTAATTAGTTTTTTAACTTTGGATGTAAGCCAGATCGGAACTTTACCCTTATTATTGTATTTTTTTCTTGTTAGAACAAAATAATTTTCAATTAGTAATTGTATGTCTTTAAATGTTTTCCAGGCCATATCCACTAATTTATTTTCAAGAATATTGTCCCAATCCAATTCTTGGAGACATAGCCTTATACTAGTGAAATCAGCCTTGCGGTAATTTTTTATCACAGTATTACATATATGTTTGTGCCGGCCAGCTGTTAGGTGGCATGATATCATAAGGTGATCACTATTACCCATTGGACTCTGGGTGCAGACACTATAGATTTCATTTTCTAAGTTAGTTAGAATTAAGTCCAAAGTTCTGTTTTCCCTAGTCATTTTGGTTACAAGCTTATCTAACTCATTTATGACACAGGTTTCAGCAAAAAAAAAAATTTAAACTCATTTCTACCAGTGTAGTCACTCCAGTTAAGCCCTGGTAGATTAAAATCACCCAGGATTAGAACATCTTCACTGTCTGAGAAGAATGCAAGTTTTTCAATGAGGGCTAAATTATATTGTTTAGATGCTGATGGAGGGTGATAATAGTTTCCAAGTAATATTGATGAACGCCCCAGAAAGGTCAATTTAACCCACATAAATTCAAGAGAGACATCCAGACTAGTATGAGGCTGTACCTGGAGTGATGTAATGGAATTTTGTATATAAAAACACACTCCACCACCTGATTGCTGTATCCTATCTCGGTGACAGAGCGTGTATTCAGGGATATCTCTGATCCAGTCCAACTTTGTATACCACCATGTTTCTGTAACAGCTACTACATGTATATTATTTTGAATCATAATTGCTTGTAACTCATGTATCTTATGTTTATTTAGGCTTATGGCATTCATAGTCATTATCTTATAACCTGCTGTTTTGCTGCTACTGAGAGCTGAAGCATTTGGGGTAAAGATAATATTATTGTGATTTCCTCCCTCCCCCTCCCCCCCCCCAGTTCAAGTTTAAATGCTTAGTAATATGGTTTTCAATTTTCCTACCCAGAAGGTTGCTACCACATTTATTAATATGTAGGCCATCCCAAGAAAATAAATGAGGTCTTTCCAAGAAGTCCTCCCAGTGAGTAATACAACCAAAGCCAATTTTAGGCACCAAAATCATAGCCAGTTGTTAATACATATTATTTTAAAAGACATAGATTCTGTTGCTCTAGGTGTGGGTAGGATTTCTGAGAAGCAGATCTCACAATTCTTTGATATCAAAGCTTCAAATGGCAAATTCCCTCTTAATATCTTCAATTATTGACCTATTTATATTGTTTGTTCCTTAAATGTATAATTACATCTGGGTTTTCTCTGTAATTATTAAGAATGCTGTTAAGCATCATTGTTATGTCAGATATAACAGCATCCCTAAAGCTGCTACAAGTCTGATTAGTCTTATCTGGGTTACATATGGTCCTATCAATATGTTTAATAACGGAGTCACCCAGAACATACGTTTGGTGAACAGTAGGTACAGCAGTGGGTTCAATGACTGTTTTGTGGTCTATATTGTCATTTTGACCACTCATATTTGCAGCAACATCATGAATTGGTATAGTATCCCTAGAATTTAGATTAGAATGATTATCCAGGGCATTCTTTTTACCATTGGACAGACATCAGTCCGATTGCTGTATGTCTATATCATTATTCATTCCTCTTAATTCCCCCCTGTTTATTAGCTTCATTGCTATATTGTTGTAACTGAATAATTTCAGGTTGACTACTAATCTCTTTGGATAGAATATCAGCTTCATTGTTGGGGTTAGGGCATAAGGAGGAAAAACGATTTGTAAGTGGTAAGTTAAATACCATAGCCCTTCTACCTTTCTTTATGGTGTTATCAGTAACTAAAGTCCAATCATCTCTTTCAGTGTTGCTTGAAGTGATTTCCCTCTCCCTCCTCTTATGAGTGCTTTTTCCTGCTGCAGATTTGAGTATATTCTGTGCAGCTTGAGATTCGACCCAAAGGAATGGCAATCAGATGAGGTAGAGGGATTTGCAACATCACCTAATTCAGGTAAGGGAGCATACTCTATAACTTTACCTCTAGCTCCATTCTGCTGGAGAGGAATATGAGTAATGGGAATGTTAGAGGAAGATGAGGGCACAGGGTCATGAATATTCTTAATTAACTTTTGTATCTCACTTTGATTAGCCATTATTGCCTCATATTGTATCCTGAAATTCCTCACTTCCAGTTCCAACAACTCGATGTGTAAACACTTGTCTAAAGTCTAAACATTATCAACCCATTTCAAGTACTCTAAAGTTCTATTTTACTCATGCACGCTGATCATTCTACCTTTTTATAAGAACTTTATATCATTGGGCATACATCCTTTTTCCACTCACTCCACATTCAGACTACTACTTGCAACATAAAATAATGTTACATTGATCCACCTCCCTTTCTTTTCATTTTTTTTTTCTGTTTTTCAGCAACATTTCAAAACACATTTAAGATCATGGCAATCAAATATTAGAGTCAAGATATTTAAAGACTCAACCCCTCAAACATTTTAAACATAACCCCAAATGTAGAGAGCTTTCATTGGACAGTTCTGATTGATGGAATAAATCTTGAACTTTAGGACAAACAGGAAAGTTTGTAGCTCAAGTTATAATAAAGTTCTATCTTTAAGGCACTGCAATTTTTGTTAGAATTTAAGCAAAAAACAACTTAGGGTCTAGCTTAGTACATTCCTCCCCTTCAGCATTTTCACAAATAATGTAGTACTTGGTTCACTGGCCTTCAAAGTCCTGAACCATGGCAAAAGTCTTAAATAAAGTTATTCCAGTCCACACAGTTGACAAACACATTTGGTGAGCTTTCTTTACAGCTGCCTGCTCATAGCCTCCCAGATCCATGGCTTTGTCCCTTGTCCCAACACCCCCTATTAACCAATTCCAAATTCAGGTGGACCTTTACAAATTATTCAGAAAAATTAAGCTTAAAGCATTTTTTTGTAAAAAAAACAGACTCTGAGGAATGAGTGGAAATGATGGGTTTCATCACATGTGAAGAAGGTGTACAACAAACAGAGGTACCGGCAGGGATGTACAATGAAGCACCTGAATTAATGGAGGACATTGATTACATATTATAGGAAACTGAACAGGAAAACATGGGGCTTTTTGGTTCGAATCCCCCTAATGTAAGTAGATCAGACATAGACTCTCAAAGAAAACTATTGTTCTCTCCTACTTCTGGTTTTTTACCTCAAATTTTCAATCCTGTTATAACAACTTTTGAGAATGTAGTGTTAAATGAAGTGAATGATGTACTTAAGAACGACAGCCAAAAAATAAAAACCTAACACAGAATGAGTTAGGGGCTTTAAAAACACTGGAAACTGATGCCTCTATAGTAATCAAGCCTGCTGACAAAGGGAGAAATGTGGTGATTTTGGATAGAAATCACTACATCTCTATAGTTACAGATATGCTGAAGGATACTTCTAGCTACACTGGTCTGAATAACAGTCCAATGCATCAATATAGGATGGAATATAATCACTTATTAGAAGAAGCAGTGAGTAACAGTGACATAAGTGAGAAAGAACTAAAATTTCTATGGTGTGAAAATCCCTTGGTACCTAGTTTTTACATTTTACCCAAAGTACATAAAGATTTATGGGACCCTCCAGAGAGACCAATAATCTCCTCAATAGGGTCCATTACGGAAAAATTAGGACAATTTGTAGATTTTTTTTCTACAGAAGGAGGTAAGGAAACTTGCAGCATTCACCAAGGACACTACACATGTTATCTCCAAACTGGAAAAACCAAAATGGAAGGAAGGTATGATGTGGGTAACAATAGATGCGGAGTCATTATGCACCCGTATCCACCACACTGAGGGAGTTAATGCTTGTAGATACTTTCTTGAGAAAGAAGTTAATATAGACAATATACCAGTGGATTTTATCCTTAAAGCTATCCAGTTAATTCTGACACACAATCATTTTGAATTCATGGGAAAAAAATTACTTACAAACGTGGTACAGCAATGGGAGCCTCTATGGCACCATCATATGCCAACTTGCTCCTGGGAAAATGGGAACAGTTAAAAGTGTTTCAGGATGAAAACCCATTTGTTAAAAATATAGCATTTTGGACACGTTTTATTGATGACATCCTATGTGTATGGGATTGTGAGGTGTCAGAACTAGAAAAGTTTGTTAATTGAATGAATAATAATGAAATTAACATGAGATTCACCCATAAATGGGACCAAAAATAAGATAGAATTTCTGGACCTTGAAACTGTGAAACCATTTGAATTTGGTGGTAACACTGTAATAAAAAGTTTTAGGAAATCAACTGCCACTAATAGCTTACCAAGAGCTGATAGTGCACACCCAAGAATCTTAAGGAATCTATATCCTATGAACAGTTTCTCTGACTTAGACGGAACTGTACGGAGGAAGGAGATTTCATAAAACAAGCAGAAGACCTATGAAACCACTTTAGGAACAGAGGATATGAGGAAGGATTATTGACATCTGCATTTAATAAAGCTCTAATGAGAAATAGGCAGGAACTATTGGTTAACTCTTTTGATACCTCATGTTCTACTTTACCCCCACCCCCATCATCACATGAGAAATTTCCAGTGACTTTTATAACTGAATACGACAATTGGGCAGGCCAACTCGGTAATATTATTTGCAGAAATTGACCTTTACTACATACTGACCCAAAATTGGGGAAGATGGTGGGGGAGAAACCCAGAATCACTTTTTCTAGAGGGTCTAACCTTAGGGATAAACTTGTTCACAGTAGAATTGTTGAACCTGTGAGAGATATGTGGCTAGGCACTAAACCAAAGGGAAACCACAAATGCCAAAGATGTAACATATGTAACTATTACAGTGTTGGATCTAAATTTGTACATCCAAATGATGGTGGGGCATATGATATTAATGAATTTATCAACTGTGATACTACATTTGTGGTTTATGCCCTTTGGTGTGACTGTAAGAAGGTGTATGTTGGTCGCACTACAAGAACCCTAAATGTGAGGCTACAGGAGCATGTATAGAATATTTTGAATGGTTAGATGGATACCCCACTGAGAGAACATTTTTTTAAGAAACATGGCTCTAACCCGAAAACTCTAAAATTTATGGGGTTGGAGTGGCAACCACCACAGAAGCTTGGTGGTGACAGAGTGAATGAGTTACTTAAGAAGGAAAGTAGATGGATTTATAAACTTAAGACAATAAAACCTGAGGGACTAAATGAACAGTGGGACTTTAAACCTTTTCTTAGAGATAAGAAAAAATAATAAAATGATGAAAATGAATAATGAAAATGTATGAACTTTGTAATTGATATGCTTCTTCTTTATAACTTTTGTTTTCTGTTCTTTGTTTCAGATCCCATTGTGGATGTTGTTCAAGTAGATCCCCATCAGAATGGCATCCCTTCTCTCCATTAGGCTTGAAGTGGACTTGGGCGATCACCTATAATGACATCCTTCATTCCATTTTTGTGCCATCTCCATTAGTCTGTGTGAGTGCAGCTGTTTCTTTCTTCATGTCAATACACACCATTGAAATGTGTTATCCCTCTAGTGGATATTTTATGTACTCCATGTCGTATGTCTCTCATTTGCTTATATAGGCTATTTTCATACAGTGTGTTTGCTTCCCTTAAAAATTGAGTTTTAAAAAATGAGTCTAAAAAATGAGACTTTAGTAAATATTGATGTGGAAAAACACACTGGAAAGTGAAGTATAAGCCTTTCCTTATTTAGCAAATAATTTGCAAAAATAAGAAGTTGTTAACTTTCTTTATTGTATTTGTATTTAAATAGAAATCTGGACTGTAATAAGATTAAATGATAGATAAGGGGGATTTATCAAATACAAATAACACAAGAGGAGAAAGTAACTGACTGGTTACATATTTTCAAATTTTTATTTTTATTTATGTTTCTTTTGTATAGAAATGTGTATATATGAACAGTGTTTTGACATATGGCACTCACAAATCCCTTGATGGGACAGGTGTAGCTGAGATGAGATTTCTTTCCACTTGATTGTGTCTTGATTTGATTATGTCATCACTTTGATTTGTATATATGCACCTTAAGAATAGTCTGGATATACCCCCTTTGAAGGCGTGAGCTGAAGCACAGGGGTTCTGGTATTGTCCTTTTTTTTGGAATAAACGAGCAACACATTTACCCGCTTCTGAGAGCTCATTTACTTTTGATCTTGGTTTATTTTGAGGGTTGCACCTCACGTATTGAGCACCCACTCGCGTTGCTGCATGGTCTTCCTCTTTGTTTTGTATTCTTTATGGATGCATTGACGGACCCAACGTTCAGCCTATGACCAGTTTGGAATGCAGTGAACACTGGTCCTGGGTGCCTTGCCTTTGAGCAACCAACTCCCCAATGTGTGGTCAGGTAGCTGGGTTCAGAGGGTCTAAAAGAGTCCATGTCCGATCTCTTGTTAGCACACATTTGCTGCAGTTGGGGAATAGTGTCAGGAAAATTTTGGCTGGGAAAGTGAAATGGCTTTGGAATGTCTCTTTCCCACAGCTGGTCATCAGAAGTGTAAGCTTTGTATGATACTCCTGGAGGAGAAGGAGGTACAGGATAGTACTGGTCGTCCACACTGGAGTCCCCCTCTGAAAAAATTCTCTCCACAATCACATCAGGTGATTGGACAGGGGGCCCCTCCCGAGCCACAGGGGGTGGTCCTTGGGGTTTCCTTATGGAACCTGTTAGCATGGGGTGTGGGCCCAATGCAGGGGACACTGAAGGCTCAGTCCTACCTACCACCCCACGGCCTCTCTCTCTCTCTCTCTCTGCCACGGGGAGGATCAGGCACCACCAGAGAAGAAGAAGAAGAATCTGCATTTACATAGCACTTTTCATACACAGTGTATCCCAATGCATTTTACAAGCATTGCTAGACTGGTAGTGACTTGACTGAATGTGTAGTGGTGGCCATATCACACATCAACACCCACACACAGCCTAGACAATTGCATGAACCAGTTTATGGGAAAGGGAATGTTGTCCAGGACACTGGGAATGTCCCCTACTCTTTGCAAAGAGTACCCTGGGTTCTTTTACTTCCACCTGGACACCCACCAGGACAACATCAGGATGGGTAGAAGGGACCTTGGTTTACCGTCTCATTCAAAGGATGGCACACCCCAGCAGTACAGCACCTCCCTGATACTGCACTCAGAGGCTAGCATTTTAGGTACAAATCCAATCCTGGTGTGGAAGGAGAACCCATGATCTTCTGGTCCAGAGGCAGATGTGCTACCAACTGAGCTAAGGCTGGGCAGATGTCTATCACTCTTCTCTCCGAGTTCTATTTCACTAGCGACCACTCCCATTTGCTCCCAGCTGTCCAAACTTGAGGATGCCACACTAGTCACAACAGGGGTAGTCACCAAGCTCCAGGCCAGCTGATAAGCAATAGCAGGCTTAGGCAGGAGAATGGAGCCACTTTCAGCACAGTCCAAACACACCAGGAGGACCTTCACCATTCCAATAATCTGATGGCAGAGGATGCATTTTTTGAGAGTGCCTCCACTGGGCTACTTCCCACAGCCACGAAAACAAAGATGCAGGCATTAAAAGCATCTGGTTCTCCTGAGCCTTGGCCATTTTGTCAACCCAAGTTCCTTATACAAGCAAAGGTCAAGTACTCGTGGCGCATTTCATAAAAGCTGTTAGTTAAGATGGCTTCACTCCTCTCGATGCAGTGTGACTCCCATAGCCCAGTACTAAAGTCTCAGCCAATACAATGAAGTCCTCCATGTTCGGCACATGTTAACAGCTTGCTAACAGTTTATATTATCAAATGGCCCTGCTTTGAGGTGTAAAACAGCATGAGTTCAAAATGGCGCTTTGAAAAAGGAATGCTTCCATGCAGCTTGATCACAACAGTTCAAACACTGTACAGGTCCCCCAAGCAGTTCTTTAGTTTTTCTTTTAATCAAATCCCAGATGAGCCCCCATGTTGTAAGCCCCCCCAATCTAGGGTTATCCAGATGGTAAATTTAGTGGGGGGTGGGGCACTTCACAACCCAAGCACCACAGTCCAAAGAATTAGAATAGAAGCACTCGTTACCTGAGTTCATTGAAAGTTGTGACTGGAGATCACGGTGACAGCTGGAACCAAATCGGCTGCTGGGTGTTCTGGAGGCTGCAGGGGAAAACTGGTTAGCAGGCAAGCATACACAGTCACATTGATCAAGTTCATTGTCCACTCCAGGATCAAAATGCAAACAACGATTTAATTAAACTTGAAAAAACAGTAACGACCACTCCATGGAGCAGGGGTTATTAAATACAGTTGGTTCCTTTCACAGATACTACCGGAAAATCTACTGCAGCAGTCTCTTGTGATAACAGACTATTTCATGCAGATCTCCCATAAGCTGAAAAGGCTGGAATTCCTGGCAGCATTCATGGGACTGAAACAGGGCCTCCACTTGATGTAGCTTGGTACTGATAACTCTAGCAACTCATATCCCATTCCTTGCCTTCTCTCTCTGGCCGTTATGTTCCATTCCCTTTACTCTCTCTTTAGGCAGTTTTATTCCTACACTTTTCCTCTGGGCTTCTGACAGCACAAGATGTTTCTACTGTCCCAAACCCTCTAAACACTTTCCATTCATTCCAATCTGCCTGGTCGCAGTCTTTTTCCACCTGGGGGCTAATTTCTATAGAGCATACTTCCCTTTTTCCTTTAAGGTCTTATTTCTGTACATTTTAATTGATGTTCCTGAACCACTAGAACCCTTTCAGACATCCAATCGCTGATGTCTCGGCTGGTGGCTGGGCCTTATTCCGGCAGTTTTGGGTGCCCTGGACCTGATCCCAGTCCTGAACAGCATGTTCCGCTCATGCAGCAATTCCAGCATTTGAACTGACTCATCAGGGGGACTTCTGCCAGTGCTTATCAGATCACCCAATGGACTGCCACCCCGATAGGGTCCCAAACATTACTCCCCCAAATGGACTTTCCCTGCCTCCACAAGCAGCTCACACCATGGGTCCCAACTCTGCGGTGGCCTCCAACCTGAGGATTAGGGGTAACTCTGCCACCGTTTCACCCTCAACTGCAAGGGCTGCCACTTCCAAGTCGTACCCCAGACCCTATTTACCATAGCAGGCCCACCCACAATAAACCATTCTGACCCAACAGCTGAACTCATCCATGAGCAATCTCTTCTTTGGGCCTTTAGGCCCTTTTGGTGCTTACCCTACCAAGGTGCCAAAGTTCAATTGGTGAGCCTCTGTTTTTCATTCTTTTCGCCTGGTTTCAGCTCTGAAATGCACCAACAGGTCCCTTATGCTTTGCTCCATTACTCCCCTTTTTGCACACCCAAACCATTTTACTTTAATTTGTGGGTCTTCAAGGGTGGCGGGCAGGGGCAGCAAGCAGACCACCCCAGCCCCGCCATGGCCCTCTAGACGAACTTGCAGGCCGAACCCCCAGCTTTTCTCTCCCAGGGTCTCTCCCTCCAACAGCTCGGTGCCAAAATCCCCTACTGTTTATATCCTGTACCGATGGGGCCCCACCTGCAGTCAGCAAGCAGCACCACATCCCAGACTCAGCAGCACCACTAGCTCTCTCTCTGCCTAGCTGGTATACCACCCTGACTGTGACATTTCGACAGCGTGCAACACTACAGTGACTACAGTGCCACATCAGTGTAGTGTCCATGCTGTAACCTGACACTGTCTGTCGGGGGTCCCGCACCCCCCCCCAAATCAGCACTGACTCAGAGTTGATAATCCTTAGTGGGGGGTGCTGCACAGCCCCTGCATGGGATTTGGGGAGTTCCCAAAGAAAATACTTAGTTTTCTTTGAAACCGGCAGCCAACTGCAAAATGTGGTCAACCTGCTGGTTTCGCTGTCTGATTGTTCGACAAAATCTTTGACAATGACCAGTCATGGATCCTGCCTAGCTACCTCCTAGCAACCAAAAATTAACTAATAAGCACCCAAATGATGCTTACAGAAGGAAAAGAAAACAGCATTTAGAAAGTACAAGGAGATCCAGAAGGATGAAGACAGGGAGGTATATCTGGCAAAACAAAGGGAGGCAGGAAGGAGGGTGAGAGCAGCTAAAGCACCAACAGAAGAGAGGATAGTCATGAAGGTCAAAAAAGAGGACAAGATCTTCTCCAGGTATCGGGGGAGGAAGACAAGCGAAGGGATAGTGAAAATCAGGAGGGCAGGGGGAACTGCGCAGAGGAAGATTAAGAGAAACTGGAAATACTAAACAATTACTTCTGTTCAGTCTTTACGGTGTGGGGGGAGGGGGAGAATGATGGTCCAGAATGCCGAAATAAGTAACGAGCAAACACAAGTCCATTCCCAGCGGAGAGGGTCCAGAAGGGATTGGAAGCCTTAATGGAGAATAAGAAGATGTGACCAGATGGAATTCATCCAAGGGGCCTAAAGAAACTGAGTACAGTGCTAGCTGCCCCTCTGGCAGCACTTTTGTAGCACCTCAGTGGAAATGGGGGAAGTTCCAGAGGACTGGATGAGGGCCAATGTGGTCCCTCTGTACAGAAGTGGCAGTAGGGAAGATGCTAGCAATTACAGGTCAGTCAGTCTCACATCAGTGGTGGGGAAGTTAATGGAGACACTACTGAAGGAGTGGGTCATGGATCGAGCACCTGAAGGCTAAAGGGCTGCAGGATCACCTGCAGCATGGATTTATGGGGGGAGGTCATGTTAAACTAATCTCATAGATTTCTTTGACTGGGTTGCCAGGCAGGTGGCTCAAGGGAGAGCTGTGGACGTGGTCTTATCTGGTCTTCAGTAAGGCTTTGATGCTGTGCCACACAGGAGGCTAGTTAAGAAACTAAGTAGCCAAGGGGTGGGGAGAAAGTGACAAGCTGGTTATCAAATTGGTTAAGGGATACGAGGCAAAGAGTGGTGATAAACAGTAGCCACTCAGGTGATAGGAGAGTGACCAATGGGATGCCACAGGGTTCGGTTCGGGGACTGGTCCTCTTCATAAGCAACATTGTAGAGGAGCTTGAGGGTAAGGTATATCTCTTTATGGATGACACAAAAATCAACAGGGTTGACACTCAGGAAGGGGTGGAGAGAATGCAAAAGGATGTGAGGAAAGTAGAGGAATGGTCTAAGGGGTGGCAGCCAAAAAGTGCAAGGTTATGCATATAGGGCTGTGGAACATAGGGTCTGTGTATAAGATGAGGGAGTGGAGCTTAAAGTCACCAAGCAAGAAAGAGACCTGGAGAACATCATATCTCATGTCCTCATGGTAGCTGGGCAGTGTGACAAAGTAGTGGGAAAAGCTAGCAGGATGCTGGGGTGTATTGGGAGAGGGATTTCTAGCAGGAGGAGGGAGTTGGTGCTGCCATTGTATCACTCATTGGTGAGGTCCCACCAGGAGTACTATGTCCAGTTCTGGAAGTCGCACGTCTGCAAGGACATTAAAAGGGTGCAGCTCCCTACGAGGCATCCACCACCTGCCTTCCACAGTGTTGATCATTCCCTGCACCTCTCAGTCATGGTGATACTTTGTGCTACAATAGGCCAACTGAATGTCAGAAAAGGGGAAACCCTATCCCAATCTGACTACCCACCACGTCGCGCCAGGTCCAGGAGCTATAAACTATCCTGCACTGCACTAAAAAAGCTTCTATTACTATTGCTCATATGCTCCGGCAATGTAGAGCTTAATCCCGGGCCTCAAGCTGCCATCACTTCACCCTCGAACCTAGCAAAGATCAAAGGCTTGAACTTGCTCCATGTTAATGTATGCAGCCTGCTAAAAAAGATCACCATGATTCAGGCTTGGATCGACAACACCTCGCCAGACTTCTTAATGGTCTCGGAAATCTGGCTCAGACCAGCAACAGCTGACAGGGAGGTCAACATCCCTAATTATTCACTATTCAGAGCTGCTAGGCAATCAAGAGGTGGTGGAGTAGCCATATACATCAAGGACAAATACACAGTCTCCTGTCTCGACTCGGCAACCATCACAAATGAATTTGAATGTCTATCCCTCAAGGTAGTGATCTCACACAACACATCATTGTGTATCATAGGGTGCTACAGACCACCATCCGCTGGCCTACAACTCCTAATGTATCTGGGCACTGCCTTAGGGATGGTTCTCTGGAAATGATTATTCTAGGGGATCTTAACTTAGACTGGCTAACCAAGGCCTCAGCACCCCTCTCATCCTTCTGCGATGCCCATGGGCTAACGCAAATCATTGATGAACCAACATGCTTGAATAAAAAGAACGCTAGCAACAGCACACTTTTAGATGTTATACTAGTGAGCAAACCACACCTGTTCTCACATGCAGGCACCTTCTTCAGTGATGTCAGCGACCATTGCTTCATAGCTGGAGTACGATCAGTCGCTACACCTCTGTCCTCCTCAAAGTTCTCTGTTAAAAGATCCAAGCGGAACTTTGACCTATATGTCTACCTAGATGAGCTAAAATACTCCACATGATGGCAGAATTTCTACCTGGCGAGGACAGTACAATCAGCTTACAACATCCTCAATAACATAATACTAGGGGCTTTAAACAAATGCGCCCCTCTAATAAAAGTGCATGTTAAGAACAGAACACGTCATTGGTTCTCTGCTGAACTCAAATCTGCTCTGTTAGAGAGGAACAAGCTTTGGAAGAAAGCACGTAGATATAAGACCCCATTGGACTGGTATGCATTTAGGAGGGCCAGAAACCTATGTACAAGGAAGATTAGTGACGCAAAAGCCGCATACTACCAAACAGAACTGGACTTGGCCACCAAGCACCCAGCCAAATTCTGGAATACCATCAAGGACCTCTCTGGTTACACACCTGGTAACTCTTTCTCACCTAAGATTATTTCAGGTAACAGCACCATCACTGAGAGGGTGGAAATTTTGGACTCCTTTAATAACCACTTTATAACAGTGGGGCTAGCCTTCGATAACTCTCCTGTGAACCTGTTATGCTCCCAGCTGGGCTCTCAACCTAATGAAGTCCGAGGCACAAACTCTACATTCTCCCTACAACCTACCTCCCTGAAACAGGTTGAAGACCTTCTATGTCAACTGGATGTAAAGAAAAGTTCAGGCACTGACTCCCTAGACCCATACTTCCTAAAGATTGCTTACCACATACTAGCTGTACCTATAACACACCTATTTAACCTATCATTTAGCCAAAAAGTCCTTCCGTCCATTTGGAAAACAGCCCACGTTATACCTCTGCTTAAATCAGGAAACCCCTGCAAACTCAACAACTATAGGCCGATTTCCCTTCTCCTGGTCCTATCGAAATTATTGGAAAAATTGTAAGTACACAACTGAGATCTTATTTAGAACTATCAAATCTGCTAAATCCTGTCCAATCTGGATTCAGGGCTAACCACAGCGCTATCACAGCCCTCACAAAAGTGACAAATGACTGGCAGATTGAACTGGAAAAAAAAAACTTTGTGCAGTATTCCTGGACCTAAGCAAGGCATTAGACACTGTCGACCATAGCCTACTCGTCTCATCCTTGCAGTCTATAGGCTTGGACTCTCTTTCCCTTTGGTGGTTTACAAATTACCTTACTGACCATTTACAGCAAGTCAAAGCAGAAGGTGAACTCTCATCTATTAAACCCCTACTAAGAGGAGTGCCCTAGGGATCTATTTTAGGTCCCATTCTGTTTGCGATTTACATCATTAACATCAGTGACAGTGTAACTAAGGTTAACATCCACCTATTTGCAGATGATATGGTGCTTTACTTAAGCCACCCATCACTTCAAGCTGCATGTAGCGACCTTCAATCTGAATTTAACCTGCTTCAAAAACAGCTCCTAAACAAAAAGCTCTTACTTAACGCAAAGAAAACTAAAGCAATGCTCCTCTCTACTTATATACATGCAGCTATTCCAGCAACTACAGGAACAGTACTGCAGATCTCTACAATTCTAGGGGAAAACCTAGAATTCGTTACAAAGTTAAAGTACCTAGGAGTCTGGCTAGACCATAAACTATCCTGCATTGAGCATATCAAGGATTTGCTGAAAAGACTTCGCCAGAGACTTGGTCTCTACTTCAGGACCAGTTACCTACTCACAAGCGATGCGAAGATGAGGTTGGTACAAGCCACATTTCTCTCACTAGTAGATTACGTAGACTTTCTTTACAGCCACTGTCCTACCTCTTACTAACAAAACTGGATATGTTCTACCATAGAGCTTTTAGATTTATTACTGGTCTTCCCTTCAGTATGCAGCACTGTTTATTATATGCAGCCATAGGATGGACCTCCCTCCAGTTTAGGCGGGGGAAAAAAATGCTGCTTTATGGACCTACAGAGCTATCTCAAAAAACTTCCACAATACATCTTGGACTGCCTCCCGCTAAGCTCAATAAGCACCTATGCCCTGAGAAGTCACTCTTACATCTCATTAAAAATTCCCAAAGTCTACTGTCACCAAGGCAGAACAGCCATCAGCTTTGCACTGCCCTCCCTGTGGAACAATTTACAGAAAAACATAAAATTGAATACATTCATCAGCATCAGTTCATTCAAGACCTTGTACTCGCGTCTTATTAAGGAATCGTGCAAGTGCTTTTCTTGCCATTAATCGGAACCAATAACCGCAATATCACCATACTGGCTGTCTTTAACCTGTCCTCTTTTACATACATTTCCCTTAATCTTTCCTCTTCTCATGCTCTAGCCTCCATCTGCTGCTTTCCACTGTCCTCTGTTGATTTACTTATCCTATCTCCATCTAAGCTACCTATTAATAATTATGTTTTATTCTGGCCATGCCTTATGATGACGCATTCCCCTACCGCCTGGCTTCTTACTTCTAGATCTACCCTTGTCCCATCCTCTACTATTACCCACCTAACCCAAATTAGCATACTGTCACTTAAATCTGAGATATCCACAATTTGTCACTTGCAGATTATACTGCTGCAACATTGTTTGTTCTATGCTATTGGCTGATGTCTTGTATGCTATGACATATATGTATCAAATTGTCCCATTGTCATTAGATATGTATCGCTCATCTTTCGTATTTTGTCTGAGATTTTATCATAACCAGGTCCATCTTACAAATGAGCTCTGCTAAATAATGTTCGCCTGGATAAATAAAGATTTTGATTGATTGATTGCTACAGAGGATGGCAACCAAAATTTTGAGGGGGTTGCGTGAGAAGCCATACAAGGGAAGACTGCAGGTACTCAACATGTACACCCTGGAAAAGAGGAGAGTGAGAGGGGACTTGATTACTAAGGTGCATACTAAGATATGTAGGATCAAAGAAAAGCCATAAGCTCATGATTGATCCTTTCATTTTGCCTGTATTACAAGAGGGCATATCCCTTTAATATATATGAATCTAGTTTACATTTAAATTCTCGTTTATTCTTACCAATGACTACTTCCAAGGGTAGTCTGTTCCAAGGATTCACAACCCTCTGAGTATAAAAAGCCTTCCTTCTATGCGTGTAAAATCTTTTGGGTCTTAATTGTAGAGGATGGCCTCTAGTATCCTGCCTGTCATCTATATATTCAAAGCCTAACTCCCTAGACAGATAATCTTCCTGGACAATATCATAACACAACAAGAGGTCTCTCTTCAGCCTTCTGGTCTCCAAGGACATCAGCTGTAGCTCAGTTTGACGTTTATTATAGATCATATGGCTAATGTTGCAGATCATCTTTGTGGCCTGTCTTTGGGCCCTTTTGATTCTTAGAATATCTCCTTTATTCATTGGTCTGTACACAGGACTCCCATAATCTAGACGTGGCCTAACATATGTTCTTTATAGTGGCATGATAACCTCTTGGTTTCTGCTCCTGAAATTTCTTTTGATGGTCCATAGGAGTCTTCTGGCCTTTGCCACCTGTGCTGCACAGTGGGATTTAGAATTTAGATTACTATTGATTACACTCCCAGGTCCCTCTCCTCTTCCTATTCCCTGAGATCTGTACCATCTAGGAAATATTTATACTTTTTACTCTGGTTACCAAGATGTATAATGCAAGATTTTTCTTCATTAAATTTCATGCCCCTTTCTCTAGCCCGGCACAGGACTTAATTGAGGTCAGCTTGTATGGAGGTCCTATGTTCTTCAGTTTGTGCAACTCCTGCAAGTCTAGTATCATCAGCATACTTGCATGACCAGTTAGCCACTTTCCTGTATGTAGCTGATATAAAGACCTGAAACATTACTGGTCCCAGCACAGACCCCTGAGGGACACCACTAGTCACAGCTTTAGATGTTGAACAGTAGCCATTTATACATCTTTTTGTTGTATGCGTTATTTACTCTTTGTTTGTTGTTTGCTCTATTTACTCTTTGTTGTATGCTCTATTTACTCTTTGTTTGTTGTATGTTCTATTCACTCTTTGTTGTATGCTCTATTTACTCTTTGTTTGTTGTATGCTCTATTTACTCTTTGTTGTATGCTCTATTTACTATGAAAATGTTGTATTGTCGTAGACCTTAGTTGTGACACCGTTGTTATTATTACTTTTGTTACATGTAGGTCCATCTTGTAAATTAGTTCTTCTCAATGATGTGTCACCTGGATAAATAAAGACTTGATCGATCGATTGATTGATTGATTGATTGATTGATTGATTGATACATACTACGTGTGTTCTGTCACTCAACCATGTTTGTATCCATCCCACTATCCTGTGATCTAAATCCAGGTTTAATGATGGCCCAATGTGGCATAGTATCAAATGCCTTGGAAAAGTCTAGGTATCTACAATACACTGGTGTGCCCTTATCTAGTGCTGATGATATGTTTTCATAACAGCATAACATATACAATAATGCATGGGGTTATGTATTTAACGAGTTTTTACACACACCCTGAGGTGTTGGATGCTACATAAACCCCGAGAGCGAAGCTCGAGGGGTTTATTTAAGCATCCAACACTGAGGGGTGTGAGTAAAAACTCAAGTTAAACACACAACCCTGTGTTTTATTTTATACAATTGCTGGGGAGTGTTTTCTCGCCACAGCAATTATATAAAATAAAACTGCCATAGTCGGTGTGAAGGAAGCCAGTCCGGTGTGGAGGAAGCACAGTCAGTGCTTGAGCAGCTCCTGAAATGTTTTTTCTTTTTAAGTTTAACACGGGAGGCAAGTTTCTTTTTTTTTTTATTTACTTACCACTGAGTCATACTGGTGGTGTACAGTCCCAGGTGTATAGTCAAGTGTTGAAGTGGCCATGACTGTCCGGCCCCATGGTTAGTGGAGGGAGTGGAGGCAGGCACATGTGTGGAGCGTTGGAAACCCGGCGCATGTTGGCCATTATAACCTGGGGATTATAATGGCGATTTATAACTCAGGTTTCCAATGGGAGACAAGCTTCCCAGTTATTATAAATGTGTTATGCATGATCTCTTGGCTGTGAAACCATGTTGTTCTGTATCTGCCAGGTTGTGTATTTTTAGGTAGTCTTTTATCAAGTCCTTTATTATAGCCTCTAGTATTTTTCCTGTGATAGACGGCAGGCTAACAGTTTGGTAGTTGGCACAATTGTCTTTCCTCCCCTTCTTATGAACTGGAATTACCAATGCCATTCTCCAGTTGTAGGGGACTTCACTGTTAATTAATGAATCTACAAATAAATGTTTTAGTGGTGAGCTATATGCAGTACCATCAACTTGAGCATTTTGGAGGAGGTGTTATCTGGGCCAGCGGAAGAGCTGGATTTCAGCTTTAAGATGCTCTTTATTTTTATTTATTTATTTATTTGAATTTTGGTAACTGGGTAGGCCCACTGAGATGGAATGTCCCTTTTTCAGGGGCAACCTGGGGAAAAGGGTTACAAAGGGAGGAACAATGATACAATAAATAATAGCACATGGTAAGTGTATGCAGGCACTTTTACAAAAACATACATAATATACAAAGCAAAACATCATACGGGCAGTAAATTAAGTTACGTCTTCCAAATTGGTATAGGGATAAAAGTCAGAGAATGATAACTAAGCAAATCATATGTACAATTAGGTACAACTGAATACAGAGTACAGTCAGAGCCGCTTATAACGGGCACATCTGTGTAAGCAGATTCTGCCCATTATAATGCGTGCCCGCAGTAACCAAAACAATTAATTTTACACCGACGTGCTGATTTCCGTATTCCCGCTAGTCCTTGCTGCTCTGTCAGTCCGCTGTACTCCCACCCATTCCCATGCACAGTTTTTTGCTCACCTTCCCCAAAGCCAGTAACTCTGCTCCCACTGTTATCAGTGATGTAATCTAGTCAGAGTACAGTATAAGGAAAAAGAAACCTTGACGGCCAAGACAGTACCTATTTTCCCAACATATTTACCCAAAATAGGTATGCGGAGAGGGAATCATTTCATTTTCACTGGTGTCCTGCTTTTATAACTTTGACTGTATTCAGCTGTACTCCCATTCCCATGCACAGTTTGGTGCGCTCCTTCCTTGTAGCCCTCCTGAGGAAATTAAAGCAGTGTTTCTCTCGTGAAAGCCCTTCTTCCCCTTCTTTAGGATTGATCCCTTCACTACCACAACTGAAAGTGTCTGAAGCAGGGGTCAACCTTAACTTTTTTTTGCACTAGCCAGACGGACAAGTTGACTAAAAATTGCACTAGTCCGCAGATTGTTGCACTAGTCCACAATAATAATGGTCAGTTTTGATCGGTTATACAGGAAAAACGCAAGCCAAGAAATACTCTGATTATTGCATATTTATCCTGCTCCCACATTGCTTCCTGCCCCAGCAAAAAAAAAGGCTGCAGTCCAATCACATGCAGTGTGTACCCCATTGTTTTTTTACCATGTGCCCCTTGCTTCCTCTTTCTTCACCCCCTCCCCGCCAAACCAGAGAATACCATAATAGCAAATGTTCAATCAGACAGTTCTAGCTCTGCATACGCAGTAGCCAACATCATCATGCACGCACCACAATCCCACCCTGACCTGCAGGGCAATGTACAGAATCAGGCAGAGAAAGACACTCATCCCCCACCCTGTGATTAACAAGAACTGCACTTCTGGAAGTTTTCTTACACTGTGAAGTGAGCCAGGGAAAGTTTTAAGATTTCTTTGGAGAGAGTTAAACAAACAGGGGCTTGGGATGTAAGCAACTTTGACATATCTGTTTATATATACCAGGCACAAAAATATTGATTTAACATGCTCTGCCCTAACAAAAACATATTTTTATAACAGTGTCCTTTCATAAGTCAGAGGGGAGCAGTATACAGGCATGATGCTGTACTACCTCTTTCTATATAGGATGATCTATGCACACCAGGAATATCTTTTTACCCTTTCAAATTATATATTTTACTAGGTTTTGCTTTGTACCATACATCCTCCAAAGCATTGTTTTTAAAATGAAATGACATGATTGGTGATATAAGGGTGGTACTGCATGGATGGCATTGACTGGTGTGATCCATTAAGAGGAACTGTGGACCCCTACACCAGTCAGTAATGGCAGCTATGGGTCTATGGATGGCCACTTCAGAGCCTAGTCTGCAGTGGTGCCCAGAGAAAGTTTAGAGTGGACAGAATACCTGGCTGGGCAGACAGTGTATACATGATAGCATTCTGTCAGTGCAGTGTTGGATACAGGCACTCAGAAGGTTGGGAAATGAGGCACACTGGTCTTAATATTGTGGGACAAATCAAAGACAAGTTCAACAAATGGGAAGCTAGTGATGTAACCACTCTACCCTTGATCACAGCATTCACACTAGTTGACTGTCCTAACAATTGAGTGATAATGACTCACATTGAGTCTTTTGTTGGATCCCCTCTTTAACTGCCAGATAATTGCAGCTCTTAATGAGCTGCTAATCACACCAGGCTACCTGGAACACTGAGGGGGATTAGCAAAAGTTCTACAGCCTGCTAAAGCAGGGACTTTTTCAACATCATTAACAGCCATGAAAAACCTGCACTAGTCAAGACGGACAAGTAGAGGGTTAGCTGCACTAGTCCTGGTCAATTTGCACTAGGTTCAGGGCTAGTAAAACAATGTTAAGGTCAAACCCTGGTCTGAAGCCATTATGGGAAATCTTCATCCACCTAAGCCAGGACCGATTAACGCATAGTTAACGCTGTATGCCTGACTTCAATTTTGGGCAGATTAGCTGTGAGAAAGGTAATTAACACTTCAGCATGCTGAATTTTTGAAGCTGTAGCAGCTAATCTGCCCAAAATAGAAGGTGGGCATAGATCACTATAACCAGCATCTTTTTTTCATTGTGGTCAATTAATTTGCCAAGTAGAAACAGCAATCTGCCCGTTAAAAGCGATTGTCCGCATAAAGCGTGGGTGCTATAAGTGGAGGGCACTGTATGCAGGCACAGTGACAAATTATTTACAACTGAGACCAACCAAACAATGAAAGCATGACTTGCATAGCACCAGAGCACAGCATAGTAAATAAAGGGAGTATAAGCAGGCTCAAGTAAGGAACCCAGAAAGAGGGCAAGAGAGGACAGAGTGATGAGAGATAAGGGGAGCAGTCAACAGCAGCAGGTACACAGCTGAGTGGAGGTAAGGTGAGATTTGAGAGAACGCTTGAACAGGTGAATAGAGGTACAGGTCATGACAGTGGAGGGAAGAGGGTTCCAAAGAGAGGGACCCGAGAAGGCGAAGGCACGCAGATCCACTGCTAGACGGGGTTTAGGGATAGAGAGCAAAGGTAAGCCAGTAGACTGTAAAGGTCCAGTTATGGGTTTACATTGAATGATGGGCAGGAGGCAAGGAAGAGTGTAAGTATGCACAAGTTCAAAAGTCAGGCAGAGGGTGGGGAATTGCAGCCTGGCTTCAAAAGAAGACCAGCCCAGTGAGCCAAGGACAGTGCAGTGGTGATCTCTGGCATTAGCACCAAGGGCAAATCAAGCTATCCTGTGGTAAGATTGTTTTAGCTTGTTAAGGAAGGAGACCTGGGGCACCATAGGAGATAATCGGAAGTAGGGAGGAGGAGGCAGTGACAAGGCGAGAGGCAGGTGTAAGCTAGGGCTTGAGTCGGTACAGCATTCCGAGCTTCTGATGGAGGGTCTTGACCACTGAGGAAACATGGGTGTCAAAGGTAAGATGGGAGTCCAAGGTCAAGCCCAGATATTTAAAGGACTGAACCATTTCAAGAGGGTCACCCTGAGAGGAGTAGATTAACAGTGATGGCAGGGTGGGAGGCTTGGGGGTCCAATGCGAGAAGAGTATAGATTTAGTTTTCTTAGTATTAAGTACCAGGAGGTTATTAGGAAACCAAGTCTTAAGCTTCAGAAAATCCTGCTGGAGAAGGTGATTTAACATGGCATGGGCAGAGGAGGACCGGTAGAGGATGGCATCGTCGGTATATAATTGAACCAACGCACCCCCACAATGTTGGGGAAGCTCATTGATAAATAATGAGAACAGGAGTGGACCAAGAATAGAGCCCTGAAGGACCCCATCCTTTATGGCACTGAAAGGGGAAGTTTGGCTGGCCCATTTGACATACTGAGTACAGCCAGTAAGGTAGTTTGTGAACCAATTTAGTGCTAGGGCATCAAGTCCAAAGGTGAGTAATGTATGCAACAGGAGATTATGATTAACAAGGTCAAAAGCCTTGGTGAGGTCAACAAATATTGCACCAGTCACAAGGCCTTTGTCCATACTGCTAAGGATGTCAGATGTAACAGTGATAAGAGTGGTGTGGGCACTATGTGATTTTCAGAGGCAGTGCTAGAACATGGAGAGAAAGTTATTCAGTTCAAGCCAAAACTGAAACTGGGCATGAATTATTTTTTCTTGAATATTAGCAAGGGGGCAGAGGATGGAGATGGGACAGTAGTCTTCAATCAAGGAATTTGGACCTCTCTTGTGTACTGTGATGACTGTTGTGGTTTTCCATTTACTGGGCATGGTACTTGAGCAAAAGGAATTGTTGATCAGGTCGTGCACGGGAGGGGCGATGGCAGCGGCACCCAATTTAAGAAAATGTGGTTCTAAAGTGTCAAACCCAGGTGAGCAGGTGTCCTTGATGCTGCTGAGGTGATGCAGAACCTCCTTCCAGGTGGCCAATTTAAGGTGGAACGCTGGACTACTATCCGTGGAAGTTGGGGGGGGTGGCTGTGGCGCATGTGTCGATAGGGAGGTCTTATATTTAGATAGGTCTGGGAAGGCTAAATTAAATTCTGTAGCAATTGAGACAGGGTCAGTGATCTCAGAGCCATTGAGGAGCATGGTGTGGGGTGAGGAATAGGATTTGCCCTTAAGTAGGGAGTTTATCTATCCCCAGAATTCTTTGGGGTTAGAGAAATTATTGGTTTGGAGGGTACGCAGATATGTACGTTTGGCCAGGTTAATCCGGGACTTACATTGGTAATGAAGGTGTCTGTAGGCCTGCTTATGGTGTCATCTTCAGTTATGATTATGTCAGAGGCATAGTTGATTGCTAAGTTTCCTAAGTAAGGTTCGTCTTTGGTGAATACTGATGCAAAGTAGCTGTTGAATACACTACCTCTGCCATACTCCCAGGGCCATCAATAATTCAGTTGTCTGATACAATTGAACAAAGTGTGTTGTCTGAGTTATGTAGCATATTTACATAGCTATAAAATTATTTTAGGTTATTTTTGTTTCTGTTTGTGGCCAACCTAAGTTCAAACTTTTGTTTACTTTTTTTATTGCGTATTTGTATTTTTTTAGAGCTGTCTTATAATTTCCCCAAGCCTGTACAGTTCTGCTTCGGATATAAATATTATAGAGTTTGCGTTTTTTGCACGGGTCTTTTTATTTTCTTTGTTAGCCACTTAGGTTTCATTCCCTGTTGTTAGATTTATTTGTCTTTCTACTGTGAGCATCACATATTCTAAAAATATGTTGTTTAATTAGTGCCCACATATTGCTTACTGATCGATTTTTCAGCTCATCATCCCATTTTATTTTGCCTAATTTTTCCTGTATTGCTTGTTCATTAGCTGAATTGAAATTAGATATCATTCTGCAACACTTTTTGACAGAGTAGCGTTCTTGAAATGAGAAGGCAATGCTATTGTGGATAGTCTCCACCTTACCTGCGCAAGGTTATACATTAGGTGGAGACTATCCAGAGAAGGGCAACAGAGATGATGCAGGGCTTGCACCACAAAACATATGATGAGAGACTAAGGGACCTCAATATGTACTCATTGGAGGAGAGGAGACAGCAGGGGGACATGATTGAAACTTTCAAGCACCCCAAGGGCATAAACAAGGTGCAGGTGGGGGACCTTTTCCAATGTAGAAAAAGTACTAGAACAAGGGGGCACAATATGAAATTGGAATGGGGTAGATTAAGAGGTAATGTGAAGAAGTTTTTCTACACAGAAAGGGTAGTTGACGCTTGGAATAGTCTGCCACAGGAGGTAGTGGGGGCAAGCACAGTGGAGGGATTTAAGCATGCTTGGGACAGGCACAAGGGAAGCTTGAGAGGGAAGGGAGCGATGAAAAGCCATTGATCACATAGGGTCAGTAGCCACATACAGTGTGTAGGGCATATGGGCAGACTGGATGGGCCTAGTGGTCCTTATCTGCCAAGAATTTCTATGTTTCTTGTGATCGCTGGTTCCTAAAGGAGCTTCTACTGTTTATTTACAGATATTTATATTAGGTGATCCAAGCAAGATGTCCAGGGTATTTTTTTTTTTGTTAATGTCATTTTTATTGTTTAAAACACAAACAGTACATGCATTCACAATTACAATCGACATAGGCATTACATTTTTGCTATCTTGCTACTGATTCTGCAGGTTTTTAGTAGTACTGACCTCTCTCAGATTATTCAAAATAGTCATGTAACTTTCTAGTTGATCAGGAGATCAATACCACACCCTGCCTCCCTATTGTCGACTTAGCCAGGGGTGGGATCATCCAATTACTCATCTCAGTGAAATTATCAGATCATTATAGAGAACACTGTCATCCTCATATCTAACATTTCTCAGCACCATGTGGATTCAGTAAAGAGTGCTTTGGAGGGTAGGAAGTGGTCAGTCCTTAAAGACAGTGGGGGGGGGGAGGTGTGGGGGGAGTGGCCCCGGGAATAACAAGGAGAGGCGAACCCACTCAGGGTACAAAGGTCGGCTCTTTTGTCATATAATATAAGATCCAAGTGTTCCATCTGGAGTTACACTTTTGTTGCTGGTCATTCAGCTTATGGGTGAGTTTTTCTTCCAGGGTATTTCCACCACAAATTGGGGTTTTGATATGTTGAACTAGATCGAGCTGTTCAGATATACTGAGAAATTTCTCACTCTGATACTTACTTGCTTTCTTTGTTTCCCAGCATATATCATTATAATTTAAACACCCCATGAAAAGTACCGGCCCCATCTCATATGCTCATTCGAGTTCCAAATTTATAGCCTCGGTTATATCACTAGACTCACTTGGGGGTCTATAACACAACCCAGTAATTGTGTTTCTGCCAGATTTGTATGTGATCTTGAGCCATAATGTCTTAGTTTTATTATCCTTAGCTTTAATTTTCTCAGTGATGTCATAAGAGATGATTCTTTCTGAGATGTAGGCCGCAACTCCCACCCCCCCTTTTATTTACTCGATCACATCTATATAAGTTGTGTCCCATTATTACTTTGCCCCTGTTATCATCCTCAGACCACCATGTCTCAATAATAAATGCCATGTCAATGTTACATTTGGAACTGAGTACAACTTCTAGCACATCCTTTTTGTTATTAAGGCTCCGAGCATTACTGAGAAAGCAGTTGATTGTGTTTGGTTTATGTTTAATGTCACTTTTATTCACTTTAGCCATCATTTTCACTTTATCTTCCAGTAGTTGAGGCCCTCCACCCTTACAAGTCAGTTTAAACACTCCCATGGCACCATTTTGTTAATCAGCCCTGCCAATGTTGAGTTCCTGTAGGATTTAGGTGAAGCCCATCTTTTGCATACACTTGGGTTCACTGGTAAAAATGGTCCCATGCATCAAAAAATGCAGCACCTTCCCTGGGGCACCTGTTCTGCACTCTAATATTAATGTACTGAATGGTTTTGTTCTTTTTTGAGTGTCCCCTTAGTATTGGTAGAATGCTAGAGATAACTGCCTTTTTTCCTCTGCTCTTAATGTACGTACCTATTTCAATGATCTCCACAGTATTTTTCTCATGCTCCCTACCTTTGTTATGTATTCCCACATGTACCACTATTGGTTGTCTTTGCTAGTAGTCATAACTTTAGGCAGCATGGCCCTGATATCTTTAATCTTTGACTGAAACCTACAAGTACCTCGCAGGAGTGAACAAGGTGCAAGTGGAGGGTCTATTTCAGAGAATGGAAGGCACTAGAACTAAGAGGCATGCAATGAAGCTAAGAGGGGAGAAGTTTAGGAGAGATGTGTGGAAATACTTCTTCATGGAAAGGGTGTTGGATGACTGGAACAGCCTGACAGAGGAGGTAGTGGGGGCAAGGACTGTGTGGAACTTCAAGCATGTATGGGGTAGGCACAGAGGTATATTAGGTAGAAGAAAGGGGGAAGGGGAGTGACAGCTATAACTAACTAGGGTCAGTGGTGATGGAATAGGCAGGGACAAGGGGCAAACTGGATGGGCTTAAAGGTCCTTTTCTGTTGATAAAATATATGTTTCTATGTCAGTTGTTATCATTCCTACTTGGTTTCTAGAGTGTGATAACTGCTTGTTTTATGTGCACCTGTAAATTACTCTGTGCCCACTCCTCCTGTCTGCAGCTGGAAATGAGCCTTCCATGGCTTTGCTTGCTAACCTGGTAAAATTGGTTTAAATAAATAAGTGGCAAACATGTTAATATTTTTCATGCACAGACAACTTTTGAACAAGCTGCCAGAGGATGTGGTAAAGGCCAAATCTGTGAACAGCTTCAAGCAGGGATGGGACAGGCATTTAAGGTTAGTTAGAAAAAGGGGAGGGCAGAAACAAATGGGAGGGATGGGCACTAGGGGGCAGTGCAGAGTAGTTAGGTAGGGTGGGCAGACTGGAAGGCCGACAGGCCTTTTTCTGCCATCATTGTCTATGTGTCTAATTAGTTCCAGTCATGGGCTAGTTGAAATGCTTTATTCCCTCTGTCTTTCAGATGAGACGTTAACCCAAGATCCCACCTGCCAGTTCTGGTGGTTGTTCAGGTGAACGTAAAAGATCCCATGACACTTCTTGAGAAGAGATGGGGACGTTTTATTGAAAGAAATCATACATCACATAGGAACAAAGTAAACAAACAGTACTGCCCTTTAAAAATCATAAACACCCTCATTAGAAACAAAAGAAAGCCACCACACACACACACACACACACACACAGCATCACATACTGTGAAGGAAAAAAGGAACTACTTAATCCAACTCAAAGCGTGTTTCCATAAATCAGTCATACAATGCACTGGTAAAGAGTTTTTTCTTGTGAATATACTGCATTCACCTGGTTTTGAACAAAAGTAAGCAATTCTCTTTGTCCTAACTATTTTTGTTGTAATACCAATTGACACCGTTCTTGCCAAATATAATATTTTAAAATCCCACACTGGACCCTCAAGGTACTGGGATGGTACTTTGACCATCGGCCCGAATAAACACCCAGAATCAACACTTCATATAAAAAGGACTGAAAATCCATACAGTTCCAAGCCTGTGCCAAAATCATCCAAAATGCAATAATATAGGGACAAGAAGGGAATAAATGTTCCTGGGTTTCTAAAACTAAAGTACAAGAATCCCTGGAGCAGTACCTGTCTGCAACCTGTTTGTGCTTATGGTTATTCCGGATGCCCAAACACCCATGACTAGAAAGCCAAACTACACCCCACATATGTTTAGGGAGTCATGTATCAATCAATTGGCTAATGTATCTGAGGCTGAACGCACCGTCCCCCTGGGGAACTGAACTGGGGACAGAAACTGAGAATCCAAAATTGAGGCATATAAGGCCTTCCTAGAAAGTGTGCAACATTGTTACATAGGAACATGCCAAACTTTAATTTTAGCAACCACTGTGGTAACACAGGTAAGTACACCACCTTTCTTAATTTTGGTATGAAAATGCCATTTACCGGCCTCCCATAAGGTAATCAATGGTAAAAACCAGTCTTTTGTCTAAATATCCCAAGACCGGGTGGGGGGGGGAGTAATATCTGTGGTAGATTAACCGACCAAAATAGTGTATGAAAAAATAACAAAGGGTTAAGCATTCCTACATCTCCTTTATTAGTCAGTCAGTAATTTGTCTACGAATGGGGTTAAGTTGACTCCCCTAGAGTGCCTGAAAGAGCACGCTATACAACTTAGTATTGAGCTCCACAGGCAGAGGAAAAATATAACACAGATGTAGAAAAAGGGGGAAAATTAATGTTTTAATTAAATGAACACCCTTAAGTTTTGAAAGCTGCATTGACTTCCATATAGCTACTTTCCATTCCCCTTTTTGAAGCTCAAAGGTCCAGTTTTCTTTGGCCATCTCCCCAGGCCCAAAACGGATACCCAAAATAGTAGCTTCTGTGTCAAGTGGCATCCCACAAATCTGTGTCACCCCAGGACATTCAGCTCGCCCCAAAAGATACCACCTGGCTTTTCTCAAGATTAACTGCAGCCCCAGCGAAATGAGAACAATCTTGAAAAATTGGCATTGCTTTGTGGCAGGAATGCTCATCCTTTAAAAATAAACATAAATCATCAGCATAAGTGGAAATATTTAATGCCAGACAATCCCTAGATATAACCAAGCCCCTAATGAGCAGAGCTGAAACAATTTTCCTAAGCAGAATATCTATGCAAAAAAATAATAATGGGCTTAAAGGGCACCCCTAGCTGACACCCCTAGCGACTCTTCACATTGAACCTTTATATCTCTGTACTACAATCTGAAAATTAATGTAGTGATATAATAATTTAATACATGCAATAAAGTGCTGTGGTATTCCATAATTTGTCAGAACCTGAAATAAATAGTCATGGGGGACACGGTCAAATGCCTTATGTTGGTCAAGCCAAACCACCAATCCCTGCATTTTATTCAAACGGGTGTAGCCCAGTTCAGCACATCATACTTTAGTGCTGGATAATACAGCGCCGTCAGTTCAGCGCTAACTTATTAAGAGCTGTGTTACTACAGTACCATCCGATCTCAGCGCTAACTGCATTGCTCTCCATTCTAAAATGCTATCCATTCTAAAATGAATTAACAAATCGGATATTAGTTTAAAAAAAGTAATTTATTCAATACAGTACAGCATGTAAGGTTACCAAAGAAATCCATGGCTGTACATGCAATGCTACCATCCTTACTAAAATTGAAATACATGGCTGTACATTGAATGCAAAGCTCCAGGCTAAAACTGAACACAGTACATGGCTACAGTGCAGTATTTAAGATTACCAAAGAAATCCATGGCTGTACATGCAATGCTACCATCCTTACTAAAATTGAAATACATGGCTGTACATTGCATGCAAAGCTCCAGGCTAAAACTGAACACAGTACATGGCTACATTACAGTATTTAAGGTTACCAAAGAAATCCATGGCTGTACATTGAATGCAAAGCTCCAGGCTAAAATTGAACACAGTACACAACAGTACATGGCTACAGTACAAATGAACACAGTAAAATCCTATAAGTCCCTGACATTTCTAGCTATGCCTTCTAAGAGTTCATCAGCTGTTCAGCTACCAGAATTGTACTCCTTTAATATTGCTGCTAGTCTACTGTGTAGGGACACATACTTCCGTTTCTTCCTCACAACTACATGACCTTTCATAATCTGGGTAATTATCACCTCTGTTAGAGCCTGCTCATCCTTTAGGAACCCTATCAATTGCCACAGATTAGGATGGTACCTACCAACCTTATGGTTGAACCATCTGTGCCATGATTCTAGGTCATTATTTGTGTGACGGTCAACCATATACACACTCCAATAACGCACCGGGCAGTCTACAAGCCACTGTTTGTGGAAATACTCACAAAATGATTTTGCTTCTGGCCATCTTGCTAATGCATATGTCACTAAACTGTTAAAATTAAGTTGTACTATCTGTGGGGGTAAAAATGCTAACCCTAGCAGCTTTCTCACTTCAAGGTTAAAAGCAGGTTCATTTTGATATAGACATTTTAGTGATAGTGTGCCTAACTTCTTTATTATAGCTTGTGAGAAATGAAAGTAACAGCCTCTATGATTTACACTAGGGAACACCTTTGATAATGCACTTATAAGACCAGATTCAAAATCTGAGACAATTATTGTTGGGCTAAGGTTATATCCTCTGGCAGCTGCTTCAAAAACTAATTTCTGTAGTGCATCACAGTATAGTTCCTGGGATTTATTTGCTAACAGTAGATGTACTAAAGGGACTTGCTTACTACCGATAAATGCATGTATAGTAAACAGCTGTGCAAAAGGAACTGGTGCAGCACTGAAAGTCCCGTCAATGTACCATTCAGTTACTAGCCAGCAGCCTCAAACTTTCATCAGTGCAAAAGCATATTGCATCATTGTCCTGCCGCTGGAATAACAGGAAACGTTGCCTATTTAGAGTGTCACTGAATGCATCTGATAGCTTGCAGGGGATCAAGCTGATCTCACCAGGAATTGGGGGACAGTTTTTTTGTCTTGCTCGATACAGGGAGGGTCTCATGGAGTCAAATGTCGGGATGGCAGCACTGGATGATTTGGTAATTGCAGTACAAGCATGTTTGTCATATATGCCTGGTACTGGTGCAGTGGATTCGGCCACTTCGCCCTTTAGCATAGAGAGGAACCTGGTTCTGAATGCTGCGTCTGGATTTGCTTCATGGTTATGCTCTCCCACCAGAATTTCTGAACAGTTAGATACATCTGTGTGTAGCCGCCCAAGGCAATTGTCTGTTGTGCAGTACCAACTCCTACACAAGAAGGGGGGGGGTTAGTTATCAGATTGTGGACTTGTGTCTCAAGAAAGTACTGATTTTTTAAAAATACAGTATTTGAAAGTCACCTTTTTTTACCTCCAGCAATAACCCGGTCAAGTCGATAAATATAGTCATCATGCAATATCACCTCCTTTCCTTGGGCACTATGGACTGTGCAGGTCATGGTTTCAGATGCAATGTGTGGATCAAGGGCTGTAGCCCATCATTAAATAGTGGGCTAATTTCATTGATTGAACATCATTAATAATGTGCTGATTCTGGCAATGTGTGGATCAGGGGAAAATAGAAAGCAATTTGTGGAACTAGGGCTCTAGAACTAGAGTTTTGATTCTTGGCTAATTGACAATGTGTGGAATAATTAGCTAATTGGCTAATTGGCAATGTGGATCACGGGAAAATAGAAAGCAATGTAATAGAAGTGCAATAGAAAGCTTTGAAATAAGCAGCGCTGAAGTGAAGCACCTGGCAATTGTTGCAGCGCTGTAATTGGCGGCGATGTAATGAAAAGTGTTAAACATTACGGCGCTAAAATGTGAAGCACTTAAGTGAGCCGCACCCATTCAAACGACCACTCTCAAAAACTTCCCGTAACTGTAGGAGGTTACCTCTCATTGCCCTCCCAGGTAGACCACAAGTCTGATGTTCCATAATAAATTTCTGTGTTACCTTAGTGAGTCTATGATGGAGAATCGTAGCTAATAGTTTAAAATTGGAATTTAACAGCAACATTGATCTCCAATTCCCAATATCCAGTTTCTCTCCTTTCTTATATAATAATACCAAAAAAGAAGGTTTGTGCCATACCATCCGACATCTTCAGGTGGTGTAACACCGCATTAAATACCTCCCTTAATATGGGAACCAATAAATTACTAAATGTACGGTAGAAACTCGCACCCAAACCATCAGGGCCTGGAGCCGCACCCAGTCACATTTTTGTAATCATAAAAGAAGCTTTCTCAGTCATAACTGGTTTTACCAATTCAGCCAGTTCTTGAGAGGTCAGATCCTCAAAATCTTTAGATCCCAGATGCTGAGTCAAATCCCTATTCCCAGCCGGAGGGGCCCCAAAAATCTGCTGAAACACATCTGTGACTACATTGAGAATGCCTGGGATGGACGGATGAACCACTCCTTGGGATTCCTGGACCACTGAAAGCTGCCGTTTGGCTACTGTATCTTGGCAAGCTTTAAAAATATAAGATCCCTGTGTGCCATGTAGGCTACAGGCCTGTTCCGCTTGTAAGGTTTTGGCCCTTGAATATAAATAGGACTTCATGTCCTTCTTAATCTGCAATATCTGCAATGTATACATCGGTTTTTCAGTATGCTGTAACAATATTAGTCTAAACAACTGCATCCGCAACTGTAAATACT
This sequence comes from Neoceratodus forsteri, assembly GCA_016271365.2. Taxonomy (NCBI): domain Eukaryota; kingdom Metazoa; phylum Chordata; order Ceratodontiformes; family Ceratodontidae; genus Neoceratodus; species Neoceratodus forsteri. The sequence goes on from CM057451.1 coordinate 111,609,640, forward strand.
GAAAGTAATCGGTCCTCCCCTTTGTTTTCCCGTACTTCTGGAACAGACGGCGGAGGCTCTGTTTAGTATCCTCCGACCAATCCAGGAGGGAGCCATACAAAAATCCCACAGTGGCCCTTGCTTTCAGAAGTTCTTCTGCCTGAAAATGAAGAAGCGGGTCCTGTGCAATGGAAGTGCTAAATTGCCAATTACCCGGGCCCACCCTATTGGTTAGGAAACCGCCCACTGACATTCTTTATTCAAAATGATCTGATGTAGCCATAGGGTATGTCTTTGCTTTAACACAGTCCAATTTTCAGAAACAAAAACATAGTCAATTCTGGATGACAGCTGAACCCTATGATAGGTATGACCCTCACTTTCATGCACCTTTATATATGCATCTTGCATTTTTGCTACCGTCAAAACCTGTTTTGAAACATTTGTATCACAATACAATTTTTTGTGTGCCTCCTGATTTATCTTGTAAATTTAAAGGGCAATTAAAATCCCCCACACAAAAAAAATTACCCTACTAGCAGTATGGAGGTATGGTTGTATTAACCAAAACAAAGCCACCCTAGTAAGTTTTGTCTGGGGGGCCAAAACCACACCCACCCTCAAGAGTTGACCCTGATCTTTAATATCAACAATTAAAGTCCTCCCAGGGTCAACATCCATAACTCTGGCAATATGCGCCTGACATGCCTTAAATAAAATACCCACCCCTGAACATGGCTCATCTCCAAGCGACCAAATTGAGGGGTCCCAGATCCAAGCTTTTTGTGCTTGGTGTATATCTGCTGTTGAGCATAAATGGGCATCTTGCAAAAGAAATATGTTAGCCCTAGCATGACTAAGTGCTAAAAAGGTGGTATTTCTCCTAATATGATTGCGAATACTGTTTACATTTAAGGACACCACATCTAGTGTGTCTAAAGAACAGATATCCATAAGTGTTATTTGGGAAAGGTATCATAAACTCAGCATTTTTTCTTTTGAGTTTTCTTTTTTGCCTTCACCAATCCTGCAGCATCCACTTCCATGTCTGATAAATCCTTTTGTGAGGATGTAACCGAGGAAGTCTCGAACTCCCCATCTTCCTCTTCTGCCAAGTTATGTAACACTGAAAAGACATTTTGCAAATGAACGCCCTCAGTTTTAGTAAGTTTTGATTTTGAAAGGTTCCTAGCAGAACATCTTTTACCCTTCACCACTTGGTAAATCTCCTGAGGTTGGTGGGGGGGGGGGCATTGCAGCCACCTGTTCCTGTCTAATATCTGGCAAAACAGTCTCAGTGTCCGGGGGAAGGGGGACAGGTCAGACATCCATGTCCTCAGATGATTCTGTCCACTTCACACCAGGTACAGGTGCAGCAGCTGTATCAGTGTCATCAGGGGGGTCTCCTGCTTGGCTGGGGTAGCAGAGGAACTCTGATCAGGGTGCTCCCCTGTCAGTTCTGTAGACTGTTGGCATGCGGCCTCCACCTTAGTTTGACATGATTGTGCCTCATGCACCATGTCTGCCTGATCATAAAAGGAACCCTTATTATGTACGGCCCAAGGGCATTGCATGTAGAGATGTCCTAATTCATTGCATAGGTTGCACTTCATCGGATTCTGGCAGAACATACCGGTGTGACCAAATTGAAGGCAGAAGCTGCACACTACAGTGTCACAAGCATTACTTAAATGGGACAAAGACCCACATCTGTTGCTTGTTTTGGGTTGCCTCAGGTAAAAGCAGAACCCATGGTCTTGACCAATGTAGAAACAACTGGGTAGATGAATTGGGCTAGATTCTGAAGTGCGAAGCCTTATACAGATTTTCCATCCCCCAAGTCCAGAGAACGTCAGAGTCTAGGATAGGGGTGGGATGATCAATAACATCAGCCCTATGCTTAACCCAATAAAGGATATCTGAAATATGGACACTTTCATTGTGGAAAAACACTGTTATGTTCTTGACTGTAGGTTTGGTAAGTGGAATAGCCAAAAATGGAGACCACAGAGGACTATTTTGCAATTATTGGTACTTTTTCAAAAACCCTTCTAAATGCTGTGAGGTGTTAAAGTTCATGTCAAACTGTGTGTCCCCAGAGATGTGGATTAGAGCAAAAATGTTATTTGGAGTAAACTGCATAGAGTCTTTAAGCAGTTTTTTGCCCACATATACCCTGTCTGGCGCAATCTCCAAACCCCCTTTATACTTAATCCAGAGAGCATTCCATCTAGTAGCAGGCTTTCCCAGGTTAGAAAATAAATCTGAAAGTTTGAATGAGGCTCTAGACAGCCTCTCTGAGTTCTGCCCATCTTAAGAAGCAGTGGCAAGCTGAGCAAAGGATGTAGGAAGTGGATTAGAAGCAGGTCTGTTGACAAAGGACTACTTTTTCTCTGTAAAACTGGACGTTCTTAGAAAGGACCAGCTTCAATCTGATTCATAATGTCTGCCCAAGAATCAGAGGAGATACTGGGCTGAGATGGAACCATGCCAACCGCTGGCTGGATGGATTCTGTATGCTGTTGTTGTATAATATTTACCACTCCCACAACCACCTCCTCAGTGGCAATGTACAAAGGTTGTAGAATGGGTTCAGGGCGAGAGGCAGCACCCAGCGCACCTTGCTCAGTATATGATGCAGCAGGCTGGGGCACATTAAGGGCTAATGAAGGCTGTGCAACTAGCTGACTGCCAGTAGAGTCATCATTTGACTATACATGACATGGTGTGCTAGGCAGAGTACTTTCCAGTGCTTCCTGATGTGGCAATTGCCTGCAGTTCAGGCCAGAAATTGTACTGAGAAGTGGAGTCGTATTTGTGGGGTTACAACCTTCCCCTCTTGGCAAAACGACGGCTGGAGTGATCTGTACTTTTGTAACTGTTGTGCTCTGAATCACATGTCTGGGGGAAGTTAAAGCCCCCTGCAGCTCCTTGGAATGAACTGTTAAACCTTGCTCTGTGGAAGCAGAAGAAGCCGCAAGTTCCATAATCATCTGCCCCACTATCCAACTCTGTTTGTCCGGTGATTTTTGCCAGCCTGCCACGAGTAATGCTCATTCTGGTGACCACAGGAGATGAGCCTCACCCTCTACTGGCCTTCCAACTGTGCCTGCCCTGACCCTTTGACCTAAAGCACACCTCCCTGGAGACGCACCTGGCGAACTCTGTAATGTAGATCCCAGGGCTGCTCTGGGTAATCCTACAGCCGTGTCCTCCTCTGCTAGAAGTTGTAAGAGTCACACTTTCCTTGTAGCTCTGTCCCCTGGCACCAGAAGATCCATGGTGCTTGTCGCAAATCTCCTCTACACCATTCCGACCAGCCTCCACAACCAATGCTTTCCGAACATTCGTACTGTAAGTACCTCAGTCACTGAAGCACCTGCCTTTTCTATATCTGCTGTTGGAATCTCCACTGAACTGTGAAACTCAATTTGTTTCTGTCCCTCTTGGGACCTGACCTTCTCTGGAGCAGACGTGCTCCCTCCACCACCCCCTGCTCAGTCAGCCATCTTGCTGACCATCAGCAGTGGGTCCCTCTACTGGCGAGTAGGGGGAATTTATTCTGGTCAAATTTCCTCTATTCACTAAAATAAAACAAAACAAGCATTTGTCAATGCCGAATGTTTGCTTGCTGGCACTGGCATTGGTAGTGTAGGAGTTAGAGAGCTGCATAATAGGAATGGCAGTGAAATATTGAACTGAAGCCAACCCCGCCACCACCCTGCAGAGACTGACAGGCATTGGGGTGTGCCTTTGGGTCGTCAGGCATAACGGCCATGCCATTTCACCACACCCTACCCTGCAGACACCGACCAGTGTCACTGTGTGCCTTGGGGTCTTTGGCCCTTATGCTCACCCCATTCCATCAGGAAATATGGTGAGATGGGTGATGTATAGTAGAATGGGGTGAACTTTGGGGCCGAAGAGTCCAAGGCACACCTCGATGCCTCTCTCTGGCTACAGGGTGTGGAATGGTATGAACATTACAGGTGAGAATCCCAAGTCACACCCCTAATGCCTGTCAATCTCTACAGGATGAGGCGTTATGGTCAGAAACCCTAACGTCTCAGGCGTTCATTGGCATTTTCACTCCAAATTTTCAACATGGGTTTTTTGTGACCCCCACCTTATGAACAGTGGCAATATCAGTTTGTTAGCCGAAAGCTGATTTTGCACAGCGACTACGCCATTTGGCACCACAGGTGTAAAAACACATTTCAAACAGGATGTGAAAAATGACAGCTGTACTCTTCGTGGGGAGGTGGAAAAAATGGCAATGTTGAAAATCTGCAGTGAAAATATTAAAAAAACTGGTGAAGTCACGAGCGTGTGTAGAAACTGCACAACGCACACCCATAATGCAATTAGTTTGGGGATTTTTTACAGCAGATTGTCAACACAGGCATTTTGGAACCTCCGCTCATGAACAGTGTCACTGTAATTTTCTTAATCTGTCCCGAGCAGTGATTTCCCACAGCGACCACGCATTTCTGCGCTGGAAGTGTGAAAACACATTTCGGTCATGGTGTGAAAAATGACAGCTGTACTGTTCATAAGGAAGTGTGGAAAAATGCCAGTGGTGAAAATCTGGACTGAAAATTTTAGAAATCCATGAACTTACGAGGGTGCGTGGAAACTGCGCAAAGGTCGCTCGTAACTCAGTCATTTTATGGACTTTTTTCACCAAATTTTTAACATAGCCATTGTAACACCTCTGTTCATAAACAGTGTCACTGTGATTTTCGTAATCTGTCCCAAACATTGATTTTGCACACCGACTGTGCCATTGTGCGCTACATGCACAGAAACATGTTTTGAGTGAGATGTGAAAAATGACAGCTGTACTGCTCATAAGGAGGTGTGGTAAAATGGCAGTGTTGAAAATCTGGAGTGAAAATATTGAAGTCCAGCGAACTTACAGTGCGTATTAGGAACAGCGCAGCATGCTAAGTAAAACAGTCATTTGGTGAATTTTTCACCAAATTTTCAACATAGGGTTTTTGGGAGCCTACCTCATGAACTGTGACACTGTCATTTCATAAATCAGTCCCAAAAGGTGGTTCCACGCAGTGACCGCGAAATCACCTTCGAGGCCGATTAACAAAATGACAGTGACAGAATTCATGAGGTGGGGTCCCAAAAACCCCATGATGAAAATTTGGTGAAAAAATTCCTCAAAGTGCCTGAGATATGCATCAAAGTTGAAAAAAAACTATTTATTACATTATACAACTTACCGGCATTTCCTCAGTTTGCGGTCGGCTTTGAAGATTGCAGACATGTTCCCGGTCCACCAAAGATTGTCGCGCCAGACTTCAGAGGTAAGTATGGGGTGAGGGGGGTGTGGGGAGGCAGGGTGTGCAGAGGGTGGGCGCAGGTGGGGGGAGCGGGGGTCAGGACAGTCAGCGTGGGAAGGTTTTCTCTTTCAGGTTTCTTTTTTTTTTCCTTGGACGACGCTGGACTTGTGCCACTCTGGGGTGGGCTCCTAGCGTGGCAGCTGGAAGGCTGTTTGGGGCAGGGTGGCAGTGGAGCCAACAGGGGATTGGGCACCCCCATCAGCCAAATGGACTGTTGCCTCGCTGGGGTGGGCTCCTAGCGTGGCACCCGGTTGTCTGTTGGGGTGGGGGACATTGGAGCTGGCGTGGGATTGGGTACCCATGTGGCTATACAGTGTGTTGGGGAGCACATTAGCATACAATATCGTGCATGTGTGGGGCGGCGCATGCGCTGTGACAGTGGGCGCTGCCTTTCAACTGTACGGCACTGCATTTTCAACTGCTGTCATAGACAGCTGCAGCATTCATTGGCAAACTGTGGCCGTGCCTGCAAACACACTGACTGTACTGGAAGACGGGTGCCACACCTACGAAAACTCGGATGATGGCACTATGTTTCTTGCACATGCATGCAAGCAAACATAAAAACAAAAAACATATTATTCTGATTCAGTATCAGTTTGTTTGCATCTGTTACATCCCCCACATACACACCGGAACGAGGCTGAAAACAGGAAGTATTTCCTAGTCCTCCTTTCACAGTCAACAAAAACTAATTAAGTGCACAGGTACTAACCAAATTTCAGAATGTGAATATGTGTGAACAAATAAATCAATATGTCTGCCTGTTCCTATGCCAAATGTGTCAAGTCTAAAAAAATATTGTCTGTATGTAGTTTGTGTAATTGCAAGGTGCCAGGGGTTCTCAAGTTCTAAAGGTGGTGCCATCTCACCCTGACGGCAGCTGGGTAGTGTGAGTGTAAGCTGTGTGTCACAAAACAAGCTTTCAGAGACAGCTATAATTAAGCAATAATGCACTCCAGGGTGTGTGTTGTGCTGGGATAATGTCACGCCTGGGGTGATTAGGCACGAGGCTGCAGGCCAAGTGCAACTAATCACCCCGGAAGTGACGTTATCCCAGCACAGCACACACCCCTGAGTGTATTATTGCTATTATACAATGGCTCATTATAATTAAAAATAGTTAAAAGAAGAAAAAAGAACATTTTGACAGTTTTACAGTGTATTTTGGAGTATGAATGCATACTTGTTTAAAAAAAAGTTCCCATTTTTTTCTTTGTTAACTAGGTGCTGCTGCTGTTTACCATTACATTTCTTTTTTTTTTTAGCCCTTCTTTGTCTGTTGGTTGTCTTCTGCCCTGTTCCTACCCAGCAATCTGCATTGTTTAGTTTTTGTGATAGAAACTGTTCCGGTTCTGCCACATTCCCTGGGACAACTAAGCAAAAGTCTTCTTTGCGATTTTAATTGCAAAACTGCTTCTCCAACGGAGGAGGACATGAGTGATTTACTGTGTCACACAGGTAGGAAATGTTAGCACTGCTACTGAATAGGGAAGTTTTTTATTTTTATTTTTGTTCTCAGAGGAGGTACAGGGGATGATCCTTTCTGTTTAGTCATGCTTTCTTGCAGTCGTGGGATGAAGCGGGTCAATGAAATGCCGCAGCCGCTCATCTCAGAGTAGTGAGCATGAGCACGTGGTCAAACCGTTAGCGGGTGAAGCCGTTCCGAAAGTAAATTATAGAAAAAACAAAGAAAAATAAAAAATGTTGTTTTATGTATAATGCCACTGATGTGATTATGAGTTGGTGAGAGTAAACCCGGCTGTCGGCGAGGGGGGTTAAGCCGCTGACAGCTTCTGTGACTATTTGAATTTCATGTTGCAGACCATGGGGTTATTTTAAATGATGGCATTTCAGCTGCTGGACACAAAAGATTATGGGGGTCTAAGTTGTTGTGGTTGGGAGGGGAATGTTAAAATGACTCGGCTTCGGAAAAGCTTGAGCAGGGCAGGTGGGAACACCGAACAGTTGAAGCGGGGATCGCGGTGGGCTGCGTGGACCTGTGGAGTGATTCAAAGGATAGCTAATGTGGTCATCTCTGAGCTGGGACTAGACCCGTGATGTTGTACTGGGATAACATCACGGGTCCAGTCCCAGACTGACCAATCAGAGTTCAGGAAATTTTTTGCCATTGTATAATTCTTGGCTAAGAGACATGGGACTCCGTAGATCTATTAGAATGAAATGGGTTTATTCTGCAGTCAAAGGAAAAAGGGGGAGAATGCTAAATTGTCAGGTTACTCCTAGAAGAATTAAAAGGTTTAAGGGGAATTAGCACTGATGTAGTCAGAATTATTTAGAATAAGTGGCAAGGGGGAATGGTGTCTCAGCTCGAGAGGTAAAACCTGATCACCGATTTCCTGTCTGCTGCAACATTTCTACCAATATGTTTTAGCCTAAATCAGTCTAGGTTTAAGAATTTGCATTTACAAATTTAAAACCATTGTTTTCATAGGGTGGGATATTCAAAGGGGTTGCGCATGACACAACAGTGTTGCGCCATGCTCAACCCACTGATGCGACCCAGCGTGATATTCAAAGGGGGATGTTGCACTGCGCAATTCCCAATCGGAAAGTGCACCAGTAATGTATATGGCGAAGGTGGGGGTGTGCCATGCATATGCAGCATCTCGATATTCAGCCCAGGATGTGTGGTGCATGCATGAGCACAAACCCGCTAACGCCCGCATGAGAGGCGCAAAGATCTGCCCGTAAAAGTAGGAGCAAGCGGGGGACACCCACAGGTGGGCTGCCATATTGCCGTCGCATAACCACGGCAGCTGCCTAATTCACTTTGAGGACTGTGTAGTACGGTATTGTCTGACGCCCATTGTCCCACGCAGTGGACCAATGGGCGTACAGCTGTACTGTACTCTGTCAGTCAGCAGGCGGCCAGGCGGCTTGCGGGTGGGGAGCTGCCACCCGCCACTGACCAGGGGGAGCGGGGTGGCGGGTCTGAGTGGGCAGGTGGGGAGGGGGGTACTGCTGGACCACCAGGGATGTTACCTTTTCTAAAGCCCACGATCGCGCAGGGGTTTGGGTCCACTGGACCACCAGGGACATATGTTTTACTAAAGCCCTCGATCAGGCTGGGGATTGGGTCCACTGGACCACCAGGGATGATTGTAATTTACTTAAGCCCATGATCGGGCTGGGGAGCAGGTCCACTGGACCACCAGGGATGATTTTAATATACTGAAGCCCATGATCGGGCTGGGGATTGGGTCCACTGGTCCACCAGAGATTGTTTTAATTAACTGAAGCCCACGATCGGGCGTTTGGGCGTGTTGCCCGCCGAGGGGCAGGGGGCATCAGTCCCTGATGGCTGCAGCCTGGCAGGGCGCCAGGCGCAAGTCGCTGGGGATCGGCGCAGCTGCATGCAAATGGGGCCATAATGATGTGCAAATGGCCCCGTTTGCACCATGCATTCATAATGGCCTCATCTGCATGCTCATGTCTGAATATCGCTCCTGCTGCACCTAGCACAGCTGCCCTTGCAGTGGCGCAGCCCCCTGCTCCTCATCTGCCACTTGTGCTGGCACACTGCCACTGTGCCGTGCGCAATGCGGGCGCCCCCAGTGCTATATTCAACGGTGCTGAGCCATGGCACAGAACCGTTGAATATCACCTGGTCCATGCCCTGGCACAGCCCAGTTGCGCTGCACCCAGGCTTGCGCCCCTGCCTGGTGCATTCTGAATATCCCACCCAGAATGTTTTTCTTGAATGTACTGTTTTGCCTTGTTTATTTTGGATTATGGCTCATAAATAAACAACAACTATTTACTGAGATACAAATGACCGTTTCTGCATTATGAAGAGGATATTTTGTGGTTCCCAGGGATATCTGTCATACCAAAAGAGATGCTACCATAGCCAATCTTATTTATTTATTTAAAGTTGGTGGCCGGGAGAGGCACACTGAGCCAAGGCTCCTTTTTCAAGTGCAACCCAGGGGATGGGGAGAAAGGGAGCGATACAAAACATTTTTCAAATAATTGCACAAAGAACTGTTGCAAATTTTTTACAGGTGCATATTTGTTGGTTACATAATAATGAATTATGTTGGCAGGCAAAGTAAACGAGAGCAATACCTCAGGCTAGTTTGCTGAGGGGATAAAAGTGAATAATTTAAGGGTAGGAAAATGGTGAAAATTGTAGGTAACGACCTAGTATGAGCAGGGGCCAGTGAAAAGTGAGTGTTCTGTAAGGGCTCTTTTCAGGACTGGTAAAGAGGAGGAGAGATGAATGAGGAGATGAAGAGAATTCCAGGAAGAGGGGAGCCTAAAGGCAAAAGCAGCAGAGCCAGCGTGAGACAATGAGGAAGGGAGAAAAGTGCAGTAGTCCCTGGACCGGAGGGGATAGGAGAGCTCAGCCACAGGGGAGAGGAGGGAGGAGAGGTAGGAAAGGAGGGAACCCAACCAGAATTTGGAAATGAAGAGAAAGGAATGCAGCTTGAGACAACAGTGAAGAGAGGAGAGGGAGAGGGAGGAGTACAGAGTGCAGTCATGGGTGGGGGAGGGGCATTCAAAACAAAGTGACAGAAGGCATTGTAGAGGGAGTTGAGCCTAGCCAGAGCGGAGGCTGGGGCAGTACCGTAGATGATGTTGGCATAATCAAAGGTGGGTAGGATAATTTTAGTGAGGAGTGCAAGGTGAGCGTTCTGAGGAAGGGGGAGTCTTTGTAGAGCACCTAGCCTGGAGCAGAGCTTAGAGTGGATGTGCTTGAATCTCGATGTGTTGAGTAATCCAGGCAGCGACGGAGCCAGTCACCCAAATATTTATAGTAAGGGATATCTTCCAGTTGGGCCCCATCTTAGGTTAAGAATTTTGGTGGGGAGGAGAAGTAGGTTAGTTTGTGAAGGAAACCGAATGTCATTGGAACAGTTTTTTTGACATTAACTTTGAGGTGGTTGACTTGAAACCACTGCGGGACTGAGTGAAAGTTGGCTTGGAGCTGAGATTCAACATCTGGAGTGGAAGGACCAGAGACATAAGAATTGTATCAGTGTAAATTTGTATGTTTGAAGCAAAGCAAGCTGACGGAAGAGAATTTAGGAATATAGAAAAAAGTAATGGCCCCAGGACTGAGCCGTGTGGGACACTGGAATGGATGGGGAGGGCGCCGCCTTCTTGGACACTATGGGAGCAACAGGAGAGGTAGGATTGAAACCATTTTACTGCTGGGGTGGAGAGTCCAGTGGAGCTAAGTTTATTTAGCTAGAGGAGGAGGTGGGAGACCATCTGAGTTGAAGACCTTGGCAAGGTCAATGAAAATGGCAGCCATTAGGTGGCCTTTGTCAACCAGAAAGGATAGTTAGTGACACGACAGAGAGGTGACAGTTGAGTGACTGGCATGAAATACAGATTGGAAGGGGGAGAGAAAGTCTGTGGAGTTGAGGAACTCAGTATGTCAAGAGAGAACTAGGGATTCCTGAGGTTTAGCCAGGGAAGGTAGAAGGGCTATGGGGCGATAGTTTCCTGGTGTGTGTGCACCTCCTCCCTTGTGGAGGGGTATTATATTTGCAGTTTTCCAAGCCAGGGGAACCTCACAGAGGAGGAAGGAGCAGTTTAGTGATTGGTAAGTGGGAGAGAGATGGCAGGAGCAGAGATGGGAAGGAGGGGAGGGTCAAGATTGTCCTGGCTGGACTTATTGGGGTTGAGGGCTAAGAGGGAATTATAGACTTCTTGGCAGGAGACTGAGGGAAAGTGTAACCATTTGGAGTGCAGGTGGGTGGGGAGGAGGGGTGGGAGGGAGAGTTGGAGGGAAGTGTGCAGGTTACAAAAAAGGAGTTAAGTTCAGAGGCTACGGAGGCTGGGTCAGAGACTGGCACGTCATCAATGACAAGCGTGGGGGTGGATTGTAGGGTGGGAGGGTCAAGGAGAGAATGGACTGTGTGCCAGAAGTTGGCATGGGAGTTATAGTTTAGGTGAAGCTGGGATGCAGAAGTATGTAGCTTTGGTAGACCTTATAGCTTTGGTACAGGTGTTTCTCAGGCTCCTGAAGAGCTGTTGATCAGAGGGGGCACTAGAGGCTTTGGATCAGGCCCAGACTTGTTCAAGAGACCTACATAGGTGTATGATGTCATAGAAACATAGAAACATAGAAGTTGACGGCAGATAAGGACCGCAAGGCCCATCCAGTCTGCCCATTTCTTTTTCTACCTTATAAATGTGCCATCGGCCTTTGCTCTGTCAGTGGCCTATCTATTCATAGTCATTTGTATTGCTCCCTTATGCCTATCCCATGCCTGTTTGAAGCCCTGCACTGTATTCATAGCCACCACTTCTTGTGGTAAGCCATTCCATGCATCCACCACCCTTTCTGTGAAAAGAATTTCCTCACATTCCCCTTAATCGGCCTCCCTCTAATCTCATGCTGTGTCCCTCTTGTCCTGCTATTTTCTTATATTTAAACATGTTAGCCTCTTTCACCTTGTTTATGCCCTTAAGGTGTTTGAATGCCTCGATCATATCACCTTGCTCCCTCCTTTGCTCAAGGGTATACATATTGAGCTCCGTTAATCTGTCCTCATATGTCTTCTGATGCAGTCCCTGCACCATTTTGGTTGCCCTTCTCTGGACTGCCTCAGTTTGGTTAATGTCCTTGTGAAGGTGTGGCCTCCAATACTGCACGCAGTACTCCAGATGGGGCCTAACCAGTGTCTTGTACAGAGGGATTATTACCTCCCTCTTACGACTTGTGATACCCCTACTAATACACCCTAACACCCCCCTAGCCTTACCTACTGCTTTAGAGGTCTGCTTGGATGATTTTAGGTTATCAGTGATGATGATGCCCAAGTCTCTTTCTTCCTTTGTGACTGCTAGCAACTCCCCTCCCAGCCTATAGGTGGCTTCAGGGTTTCTCTTCCCTATGTGCATGATTTTGCACTTCTTTGCATTAAATCCCAGTTGCCACTCTTCTGACCATTCTGCTAGTTTATCCAGATCTCTTCTCATTCTGCCCACCCCATCTGGATCATCTACTCTGTTGCAGATCTTGGTGTCATCTGAAAACAGACAAGCCTTACCCTCTAGTCCATCTGCAAGGTCACTAATGAAGATGTTGAAGAGGACTGGCCCCAGGACTGATCCCTGAGGTACCCCACTTGTGACTTGCATCTCTTCTGACTGTATACCATTTACCACCACTCTCTGTTTTCTGCCCGTCAACCAGTTTGCCACCCAGTTGACCAACTTCTGACCCACCCCGAGCCTACCCAGCTTATTTATCAATCTGCTATGTGGAACAGTGTCGAAAGCTTTGCTGAAGTCAAGGTAGGCGACATCAACTGCTCCCCCTTGGTCCACCACTCTGGTTACCCAGTCAAAGAAATCTATGAGATTAGTTTGACAGGACCTTCCTTTTGTAAACCCATGCTGTCTTAGATCCTGTGCCCCTATGGATTCCAGGTGTTGCACTATCCTTTCCTTAAGGAGTGCCTCCATAATGTTGCCCACTACTGAGGTAAGACTGACCGGTCTGAGTTCCCGCCTCCTCCCTGCTACCACTCTTGTGGAGCGGGATCACATGAGCCCTTCTCCAGTCTTCTGGGACCTCTTCTGTGCTCAGAGACTCACTAAACAATTCTGCTAATGGCTCTGCTAGTTCCTCCTTTAGCTCCTTAAGTACCCTGGGATGTATGCCATCAGGTCCCATTGCCTTATCCACCCTGAGCTTAGCAAGCTCTTGTAGGACCCTTTCTTTTGTGAAGGGAGTAGTGCTCACCTCCCTCCCCCCTGTGTCCATGATGCTGAGCTGTGGGCCCTGCCCTACCTTCTCTTCAGTAAATACTGAGCAAAAGTATCTATTTAGGATAGATGCCTTTACAGGTCCTCCTCCTCACATGCTCCTTTTCTCCATTAAGCTTAGCAATACCCTCTGGACTTTCTCCTTTCCTAATGTATCTATAGAAAGTCTTGTCACCTTATTTTACTGTTCGTGCTATAGTGTTTCCTCAGTTTGGGACTTTGCCTGCCTTACTGCCTACCTGCTTCCCTTAGGGCAGTTTGGTATGCCTCCCTATCTTCATCCCGCTGTGTTCCCTTATATTTCCTGAAGGCCAGCCTTTTGGCTCTGACCTTTTCTGCTACTGTATTTGAGAACCAAAGTGGTTTCCTTCTTCTTTTGCACTTCCTTTTCTGTCTAACACAATGGGATGTTGCTTCAAGTATTGCATCCTTAATGCTTGCCCACTTTGCCTGTACCCCCTCACCTGTGTTTCTTTTTGCCAGGGCTAGCTTAATGCTGTTGGCCATCTTATCAAAGTCAGCTCCTCTGAAGTCCCATATTTTTGCCTTGGAATGGGATGATTTAGATGTAGTAGCCAAATTGAACCATACCATGTGATGGTCACTGGCCCCAGGTGACCTTTCTACCTGAGATCTGTGATCCCTTCTTTGTTAGTCAGTACTAGATCTAGGATAGCCCTGTCTCTTGTGGGTTGCTGTACCAGTTGTTTGAGGCCCTCCCTGCAGGGAATCCACTATGAGTCTAGTTCTGGCAGATGTTCCTGCTGGTATTGACCAATCTGTATCCGGCATGTTGAAGTCTCCCATTATCAGAACCTCCCTTTAGCTGTCATGTTTTGTATATCTTCTAACAGTAATGTGTCTATGTCCTCCCTCTGGTCTGGGGGCCTGTAGACAACCCCAGTTCTTATGGCTGTCCCATTTCCTGTTTCCAGGGTGACCCACAGTTCTGGCTCCTTACGTGTATTCTGAATTTCTGTAGCTTTGATATTTTCATTAACATACAGGGCCACTCCTCCCCCCTTTTGCACCTTGGTCTCTTCTGAAAAATACATAGCCAGGTACTGAAGTCTCCCAAGTGTGGTTACTGGTAAACCACGTCTCACTAATTGCTACTATGTCCAGTTTAGCCTCTGACATTATTGCCTGCAGGTCTGGGATCTTATTTCCCAGGCTGTGAGCATTTTGTACATGATTTTCCATTGGCCAGATTTTGGTGTGTTAGTTGTTGGGTGAAGTTTGGCATTACCCCTGTCGAAGTATGGGGAGACAAACCTTTTTCTTACCTGATGATGCAAATGAGCGGCAAACATGCTGAATTCCGTTTGACCACTAGCTGAGGGGAGGGTGTTCTTCCCATTCGGCGTATGGGGTGCTGCACCCTCTCCCCATTTGCTAGTTTAAATATTCTGCAAAGACGTCAAACTTCTGCCCCAATGCACTGACTCCTCTTTAGTCAGATGCAGTCCATCAAATTTAAAGAACTTTCGCTCCCAGAACTGTTGCCAGTTCCCTACAAATCTGTGTCCTTTTCCTGGCACCAGCCCTTGAGCCACGTGTTTAGCTCCCTATCTCCCCTTCTCTGACCTTCTGTCCATCTGCTCCCTCTCCCAGACTGGCAGGATCTCAGAGAAGGAGATGCCGTGCATAAATAGATGATAGTTTGTCACCCAGCCTAGTCAGGTGTTCATTGGTCTCCACAACTGACCGCTGGCGGGATCATTAGTCCCTAAGTGCACTAGGACATCAATGTTTTCTCCTGCTTTGTGAACAATTTTAGCAATGCGGTCAGTGTCTCTCCATGCTGATGTACCTGGGAGACATCTGACCATCACCCTGGCTGGAGATGGGTATCAACTCCCCGAATCATGGAGTCTCCTATGATCAGAAGTTTTTTGGATTTCCTTTGTGCTTGTTTTGTTTTGGTTCCTGATTTGGGTGAGTTTTGTTGTGCTAGCTCCTGTGCCGCAGTGTCCTGCTCTGCAGTGTCTTCTGCCTCTTTATTTGATTTCAGAGATAGAGGCAGATACCTGTTTGTAGTGTTTATATGGTTTTTGGAGGTAATGTGTTGGAGATGTCAGTAGAGATGCAGGACTGATGGTGATCTGAGCTGTTATCCTTCAGAAGTGGTGAGTGGAAAAGAAGACCACACTCCACCTGAGATTTGGGCAGAAAGACTTGGCCTGATCCAAGTGGACTGGTGATTGTGCTCACAGGTCCTGGTCAGGGGTCAGTCTTAACTTTTCTTTGCACTAGCCAGCAGGACAAGTTGATTCAAAATTGCACTAGCCCACAGATGGTTGCACTAGCCCACAATTGTAATGGTAAATTTTGATCACTTATACTGGAAAAAATGCAACCCAAGAAAATACTGTACTCTAATTACTACACATTTATCCTGCTCCCACATTACTTCCAGCCCCAGCAGAAAACAAGACTACAATGTCCTCACACACAGTGTGCCCCCCATTGTTTTGTGCCATGGCCTCCTCTCTTCCATTTTCTGCACCCCCGAACCAGAGGATAACATAGCAGAAAATGTTCAGTCAAGCAGACGTAGCTCTGCACATACAATAGCTGGCATCATCATGCACATCACCAAACTTTCACCACCACCCACATGGCAATGAACAGAGTCAAGCAGAGAAAGGCACAACCTCCAACCTGTGATCAACTGGAGTCCAGAACTTCTGAACATTTTCAAACAGTGTCAAGTGAGCCAGGAGTACATCAAGGATTTCTTTGGGGAAGGGGCTACACAAACCTAAGGGACTTGGGAAACAGAAAACTTTATGACATTTCCATTTTTAAAAGTATTGATTTTAACATGCTATGCCCCACCAATAACAGATTTTTCTAAACATTCTCCTTTCATCAGATCAGCGTAAACAGTACACTGGCATGATACTATACTACCCCCCGTTAATATATAGGATGATCTATGCACCCCAATAATGCTTATTTTAACCTTTCAAATTATGCATATTTTTTTTAAATTTGCATTCTATCCTCCTCCAGGTGCACCAGGGGCAGCATCTCTACCTCTTACCACTGGCCCGTGAGCCCAACTGCCACCCAACCAATCCCAACACCCTCCCATGGATTACCCCCTGTGACAGGGCCAGGAAGGGAGCCCCCAACCCCCGGAGCACAATCCAAATCTGAGGAAGGCAGTTGCAGAGGACCAGCGAGACATGGGGGTACAGGCTTCATGGAACCCCTGGCCACTGTTTTTCCAATTTTCTTGTCCTCCTGCCCCTCCAACATTTGGTGTGAGCACGTACGTGTGGGGGCACCCACATGTCTCACCTGCCGGCTGTCTGCCCTCCCGTCCTGCATTGCCCCCCCAGCCCCCATCAGAGGGTGATCAACAGGTCAGATGACAATTCCTCACTTCCCAAGAGAGGAGAGGAGAGCAATCCTCCGGACACTCGATCCTCTCTCGCCTCTGCTGACCCCTGGTGGTCCGGGCTCATTCCTGAACCCGAGTCAACGGTGTGGCATGAGATGTGGCATCCAGCGCCTCAACCTCCAGCACCACTGACTGTCTTAATTTATGTATTTTATTAAGATATTTTGTTACATACATGCTCCAAAGCTTTGTTTTTAGGATGAAAGGACATGCTGGGTAGGACAAGGGTGGGGTTGTATAGATGGTGTTGGCTGGCATGGTCTACTTAGAAGAGTTGAGGGCCCCTACACTTGCTAGTAATAGAAGCTATGGGTCTATGGATAGTCATTTCAGAGTATGGTCTATGGTGGTGTCCATGGAAAGTACAGAGTTGAGAGATTTAGAGGGGAAAGGGAGCAGCTATGGTGGTGAGGCTGGGATAAAATCCACCACCTGTAGAATAGACCTGTATACTGTACCTCTTAGCATTTTGTCACTGAAATCTCATAGATTTCTTTGACTGGGTAACCAGAGTGGTGGACCAAGGGGGAGCAGTTGATGTCGCCTACCTTGACTTCAGCAAAGCTTTTGACACTGTTCCACATAGAAGATTGATAAATAAGCTGGGTAGGCTCGGGGTGGGTCAGAAGTTGGTCAACTGGGTGGCAAACTGGTTGATGGGCAGAAAACAGAGAGTGGTGGTAAATGGTATACAGTCAGAAGAGATGCAAGTCACAAGTGGGGTACCTCAGGGATCAGTCCTGGGGCCAGTCCTCTTCAACATCTTC
Organism: Neoceratodus forsteri; assembly: GCA_016271365.2. NCBI lineage: Eukaryota > Metazoa > Chordata > Ceratodontiformes > Ceratodontidae > Neoceratodus > Neoceratodus forsteri. Next base: position 111,626,907 of record CM057451.1, read on the forward strand.
ATTAGTGACCTTGCAGATGGACTAGAGGGTAAGGCTTGTCTGTTTGCAGATGACACCAAGATCTGCAACAGAGTAGATGATCCAGATGGGGTGGGCAGAATGAGAAGAGATCTGGATAAACTAGCAGAATGGTCAGAAGAGTGGCAACTGGGATTTAATGCAAAGAAGTGCAAAAATCATGCACATAGGGAAGAGAAACCCTAAGCCACCTATAGGCTGGGAGGAGTTGCTAGCAGTCACAAAGGAAGAAAGAGACTTGGGCATCATCATCACTGATGACCTAAAATCATCAAACAGACCTCTAAAGCAGTAGGTAAGGCTAGGGGGTGTTAGGGGTGTATTAGTAGGGGTATCACAAGTCGTAAGAGGGAGGTATTAATCCTTCTGTACAAGACACTGGTTAGGCCCCATCTGGAGTACTGCATGCAGTATTGGAGGCCACACCTTCACAAGGACATTAACTCAAATTGAGGCAGTCCAGAGAAGGGCAACCAAAATGGTGCAGGGACTGCATCAGAAGACATATGAGGACAGATTAACGGAGCTCAATATGTATACCCTTGAGCAAAGGAGGGAGAGAGGTGATATGATCAAGGTATTCAAACACCTTAAGGGCATAAACTAGGTGAAAGAGTCTAACATGTTTAAATATAAGAAAAATAGCAGGACAAGAGGACACAGCATGAGATTAGAGGGAGGCCGATTAAGGGGGAATGTGAGGAAATTCTTTTTCACAGAAAGGGTGGTGGATGCATGGAATGGCTTACCACAAGAAGTGGTGGCTATGAATACAGTGCAGGGCTTCAGTTTTATTATAAATTAGATTTTATGTATATTGCCTGCATGATTTATATGTGCTATTTGGTTTTTAAAATTAGATATCTGTAGGGGTTTTGTTAGACGACTCTCAGGGCCTAGGATTGTTTATGGAATTTCGCAGCTGCATGGGCTAAGGCCTTTTATCCCCCTCCCTGTGTCTGATATTATCATCAGACGTTGTAGGGAAGTGGGGATTGAGGGGGACTGTTTTGCGCATGTGCTGTGGAATGATCAGAGCAAATAGATCAAAGGATCGAGGTGGTTAAGTCCAGGAGGCGTCCTGGAATAAATAGAGCATCTAGGAGAAGCCAGGCGTGGTTGGTGCCTATTGCCAGGAGGCCACCAGGTCAAGTGGCCAGGTGACCTTTAGGGCTGCATCACCCTCAATACCTCTGACAGCAGTGTTGTGTAATGCCAGGTCGGTCAGAAACAAGGCGGCTATTATGCCGCTCTTGTTTCATTGGTCGACCTGGCATGCATCTAAGAGACCTGGGTGGAGACGATGCTGGCCCTCGTTTTGAGGCTGCAGTCCCCCCAGGTTATACTGTGGTTCACTGCCCCAGAGAAAATCGTAGGGGTGGTGGTGTAGCTATTTGTTTTAAATCAAATCTGGACTTCACCGTGCACCCGGTGGGAACCCCAGGTTCATTTGAATGTGTGGCTGTTCGTGGAGGACTGGCGTTGGCTGCAGGATCCTCCTCATCTATCGCCCTCCTGGGCCGATGGGGGGGTTCCTGCAGGAATTCGCCGAGTTTGTTGCCGGTGAAACATTGGATTCCCCAAGTTGTATTTTTCTTGGGGACTTCAATGTTTGGGCCGAGGATAAAAGTCAAAGGTGTGCCGATGAGTTACTGCAGAGTATGTCCCTTTTGGGGCTGGTGCAGTTTGTCGGCGTGCCTACTCATCGGGATGGCCACACATTGGACCTGGTGTTCTCAATGGGACTCGAGATCGCTGATCTCGATATTGATCGAGTAGTTTGGTCCGATCATTGCACGGTGAAGTTCACATTTAGTGCTCCCGTTATAATTTCTCCCCCTTCTGAGATATTTCGCTGCCGCCCGTTGAAAGATCTTACCCCTGAGGGTTATATGGCGGCAGTTGATTTATCTAGGGTGGGTGATGCATGCGTCTGAGCCGTTGACACTGGGGTAGCTGCCTATAATGAGGTGCTATCTGGCGCCATTGACTCCCTCGCACCTGTCCGTGTACGACCCAGAACTTCATACCTGAGGTCACCTTGGTATGATGGTGATCTCAGGGAAATGAAGAAGCTGGGTCGGAGATTTGAGCGTCGCTGGAGGAAATCCCACCTGGAAGCTGACAAACTGGTCCTGTGTGCGCATTACTGCGCATATCAGGAGGCAATCAACCAAAAGAAGACATCATTTTTGTCTCGGGAGATTGCTGCTGGGAGAAGCCGACCGGCTTCACTCTTCAGGACTGTCGACAGACTTCTTCATCCTTTCTGTCTTCAGCCCGGAAGAGTTTCCTCGGATAAGGACTGTGAGGAGTTTGCTCGGTTTTTCTCGGACAGGGTGTCTGCAATCCGGTGGGAGGTCTCCTCAGCCAGTAATACCATTGCTGTCAGTGGTCGTCAGTCGTGTTCAAAGAGCACTCACTCTGAGTGGGGGGAGTTTAAGCCAGTGGAAGTTTGTGAGGTCATTGAGATAGCAGCCAACTTGGGGTATACCTTTTGTGAACTGGACCCTGTGCCAGCACTTCTTGATGAGGTGCATTGACACTGTTGGCCCGTGTTTGCCCTGATTGTCTGGTGCTCCTGAGTCAGGGTGTCTTTCCAGATGCCTTGAAGGAGGCTCTGGTGAGACCCTTTAAAGAAAGCTTTGGACCCGGAGATTAAGACAAATTACCGTCCTATCTCCAATCTTCCATTTCTGGGAAAGGTTGTTGAGAAGGTGGTATCCCTTCAGTTAGGAGAGCATCTCATGACCCACGAGTTGTATGATCCCTTCCAGTCAGCATTTCGGGCCAGGCATAGCACTGAAACTGCATTAGTTCAGGTGCAAAATGATCTCCTTAGGGCTAGAGATCGGGGGGAAAAGACAATTCTTGTCCTCCTTGATCTCTCTTCAGCATTTGATACTGTGGACCATTGTGTGTTGCTTTTCCGCCTGAGGGAGTTATGTGGACTCACCGGTGTTGTCATCAAATGGTTTGAGTCATTTCTTACTAACAGGAGGCAGCGGGTTGTGATGGGTAATTTCTCATCCATGCCCTGCCTTCTTTCGTGGAGTCCCTCAGGGTTCGGTATTGCTAATGTTGTTCCGCGGTATACGTATTGCCCTGGGGAGATCATTAGGAGGTATAGTCTGAGTTTTCATTGCTATGCTGATGATACTCAGCTATACCTATCTTTTGCACCAGGAACATCAAATGCAGTGGATGTGATGAATATCTGTCTGGCTGAGATAAATGACTGGGTGTCTTCCAGCTGGCTGTGACTTAACCCTAATAAGACTGAGGTACTGGTAGTGGAGTCGAACAGAGCTTGTGATGGGATGGCCTCTGATTCTGCTACTGGCATTGTGCTAGGAGCTGTGTCATTGATGGCCTCCCCAAGGGTGCGTAATCTTGGTGTGATCTTTGACAGGAACTTGTCCATGGAGGCTCAAATATCCTCCGTGGTGCGTTCTTGTTTCTTTCATCTTAGAAATATCGCCAGGATTAAGCCCCTTGTTCCGGCTCTGGACCTCCCTACTTTGGTACATGCCTTGGTCACTTCAAGACTTGACTACTGTAATGCGCTCTATCTCGGGGTCTCTGGAACTTCTCTTCACAGACTGCAGCTAGTGCAAAATGCTGCTGCCTGGCTTCTGACTGGACAAAGTAAGTTCTGTCATATAACTCCAGTGTTGCGCGAATTGCACTGGCTGCCTGTCAGGTGGAGAGTTTTGTTCAAGGTGGGGTTTCTCACCTATAAGACCCTACATGGACAGGGCCCTGGTTACCTTTCTGATCTCCTGGTACCGTCCACCTCTGTCCGGGATCTTCGCTCCTCTGGTGGTGGTCTCCTCACAGTTCCGAGAGCTAGGCTGAAATCGGCAGGGGATCGATCCTTTGGAGTTGCTGCTCCAGCTCTCTGGAACTCGTTGCCGTGTGAAGTGAAAGAGGCACCCACTGTAGAGGCCTTTAAGAGTCGTCTTAAGACCTTTTTATTTGTGCAGGCTTTTGGGGTCTAAGTTATATGTATGATATTTTAATTCTAATGTATACGGTATGATACACTGTATAGGTTTTGTGCAGCGCCCAGAGCCTTCGGGATTGGGCGTCTTTTTAAATAAACTTGACTTTGACTTTGACTTCAAACAGGCATGGGATAGGCATAAGGGAGCAATACAAATGACTATGAATAGATAGGCCACTGACAGAGCAAAGGCCGATGGCACATTTATAAGGTAGAAAAAGAAATGGGCAGACTAGATGGGCCTTGCAGTCCTTATCTGCCGTCAACTTCTATGTTTCTATGTTTCTATGAAATGTTGGATATAGACACTCAAAATGTAAGGAAATGAGGGGCACTGATAATATGGGACAAATTCTCAGATAGAGACACATTCAGAAAACTGGAAGCTAGTGACTTAACAGCTTCTATGCTTGATCACACCCCGGACACTAGCTGAAAGTTCTGACAGTGGAGTGATAATGACTCACATTGAGCATTTTGTGGGATCCCTCTCTTGAACTGCCAGGTAACTGCAGCTGTTAATGAGATGTTAATCACACCATGCCTCTGCAACACTGAGAGAGATTAGCAGGAAGACTAGAGCCTACTAAAGTATGGACATTTTTAACTTTATTAACAGCCATGGAAAGCCTGCACTAGTTAAGACAGATAAGTAGAGGGTTAGCTGCACTAGCCATGGCCATTTTGCACTAGGTTTTGGGCTAGTAAAACTATGTTAAAATCGAACCCTGGTCCAGTTGTCTGGGTGTGCTGCTAACTACATAAAAGGGCAAATATGGGCACAGGACACAGAATGGGACGAACTAGGGTGGAGGCTTGTGACAAGTTTTTCTTTTTGTTTATTGACTTTTTGCAAGAAATCTTACTAATAACAATCCACAGATGGATAACATATTTGCAATGTCAAAACATATCATACTTATGAAGGACACCAATGGACATCATCTTACTAGATGCATAGTGGGGGGAATTATCAAATAACCAGTAGGAACCATACTTTTTGCAGTTAGATGTTTTATCCCCTGCCCCGGCACAGCCACCAGTCAACTGATCTCCCCATCCCCGCCACTGGAATCCCAAGGACTTACCTCACCCATCTTTCCTCCATGGTTTACTCCCCCTTCTTTCTGGTGGCAGAGTGGGGGCTGGGGGGAAGAGCACTCGTACCTTAACTAGATGCTTTTGTTTGGTCACACACCTGGTACCGCCCCACAAATTTTATTAAGATGCATTGTAAATGCGATGGGTTGAGCTTGTCAAACCCTTTATACTGATTTTTTTTTTTAATATTTTTCCCTCTGGTCACTGGAATGCAGGACCTCCCTCAGGTGACCTCACCCAATTGGCTCCCTACCGCCCTATCTGAGGCCCTGCCGACCAGGGAATCGGGTGCTGGATCTCCTCCTACCCCACTGAACCCTTGACTAATCCCCTGGCTCTACACCCCCCCGAGGTGGGGCCATCTTACTCCTTACCTGGTACCCTTTCTACAATCTTATGGGCTGTGGCTCAGGAGTGGAGAGAGACCCAGGAGAGCTGGTCTGGCAGGGTCCAGTGGTGGACTGTGTTTGGGCCAATTCCTCGAGGTGCCGTTGTTCTCCTACATTCTGGATTTTTCCACTTTTTTGTTGCACCCCGGACACTGACGTACAGTGATGTCCAGTGTGTAGCCAGGTGCCTCCATACCCTGCTTTGAAGAACATTCACCATCACCCACCCCATCCATGATCTGTGGTTGTTGTTGTGCTCCTAGTTTCCACTAGGACCCATCAGTATGGTGGAGCGATGTCCCCCCTCCCTCCCAGAAGAGGAGAGCCGTCCTCTGGATGCTCAATCCTCCCCTTCCTGGCTAACCCCCAGCTCCCTGAGCTTGATCCAGAACTTGGGTCGCCAGTGTGGTGCAAGGTAAGGCTGAGCCTTAGTCCTCAGCGCCACCACACTGACCACCCTTTATACTGATTTGAATGCAGGAGAATTGTGGCCTTCTCCTAATCAGTGAGCTCCCCAGTAAACACCTGTGAGCCTCTTATTTGCCAGAGCACACTACATAAACAATAAAGCCAAAGAGCGGTTTCCGCACAAGACAGAGAGAAAGCAGGGGGACCTCAGCTCGAAATGGCAAGATAAAATGTGATGCTTTTTCCTGACAGATGGAGCTGGTCACCTTGTTGTGGTGGTCAGGCTTAATCATAATTCTGCTGGATGATGAGACTAAGAACCCCTTCAATAATTTATAATTGGAAAGGCTATGCCTGGAGTTCAATGGCCAAGCAGCCAGCCACTCCCACTTCCTGAGCTATATAAGCAGTTCCTCTTAGCCTCATTGTGAAGCACTTTTTTCTTTGCAACCGAACGCTCTGTCTGTCTGTCTTCTGAGTTGGTTGATGCCTGCAGGGCTGGCTGAGCTCCTTCCCCCTTGCTGCTCCTGCTTGTCTTTGCTGGATTTCTGTGTTTATTTTCCTGATTCTGGTCTGTATTTTGCCTTCGGCTGCGTGTGTGCTTCTTTTTTCTTTGTTTCCTGTTTTCTATGTTTGCGTGTCTTTTTTTTGGGGGGGGGGTCTTTGTTTCTAAACTCCTAACATATTGTTCCAGAAGCTCCTACTGCTTGCTTTCAGTTACTCACAACTCTCAAACTACTGCAATGCAACTGCAATCATTATTTGTGTGTTTCAGCTCAACCATAGCTGCTCCATGTTGCATACTCAATTGATTTCACCTGACTCAGGCTTACACTGAACCTAGCTAAGCAGCTCAATCATGCTCTCTCATTCTACTTACCTCATTATAGCAGCTTCATTGCACTGCCTGGCTACACCTGCTTTCAGAGCAGTGTGTCTCCTTCTTTATGTTTATTGCAGTTACAACTCAGTGTACTCCATATAGATGTTGCTTTTATGTTGATTCACCCTGTTCTACTCTGAGGTCAGCCAAAAAGCTCCTGCTGAGGCTGTTAACTTAGCTTTACTATCTGTATGTGGTTCTCTGCACTTCCATCACTTTCTTGTTTGTCCTACGGCAGGGAGTGGGAAGTGTCTGGGGCGTCGTGGCCCCATGTGGCTAATTATTTCTGTTCTAAATCCTGCCTTCACCCCCAAAAATCCTCAGAGTATTTGTCACTTTGATTTGGCTTTTAAAAGTCTGGCTGGCTTGTCCCACTATTCAGTGCTGTTTCATTGCTACTATGTTATGCAGACCTACGTGCAGGTCCACTTATTACTACTCTGTTTACTGACCTACGTACAGGTCCATGCTTGCTTACGCAATCAATTGCTCATGCCTACTGCATCCTCTTGACTTCAGCCTCTGGGATGCCTGCTGCACTCAATCTGCTTTTGACCTTGCAAGGTCTCAGCATTTACTGCTCATTACGATCAGCACACCAGTGCTCAATCAGCTCGACAGCTTCTCAGCTCTCAGTCTAATTCTGTGGCATGCCAGCCATTCTATTCTGGTTCAGGGTTCCTACAGCTGACGGTCTCACTCTGCATTTAGTCTGCATCTTGAGCATGTCCAACTTGGGGCAGGATCCTTCTCACCTGGCCCATAGCTGGGAATGTCCTCGTCCCGGGCTTGGCTTTAGTTGCCTGCTATGCAACAGCAGCTACTGGTGTAGAATTTAAGACTAGCAGTGAAGGGTGGTTACAACGATCTCCTTTGGCTCTAGTGTTCCACTATAACGGTTGTCCATTGACTTTAGTGGATTCCCTAGCAAGGCACCTTCACCACATTCGCTCTATGACTGCCTCTGGTTCACCTGGCTTGAGTTTAGGGTTGGTAGGCCAGGTGAGTGCCTCAGCAGTCATTGCTCTCCTCTTCTTTATTTTTTATTTTATTTATTTTATTTAAACAGCAGTTTGGAAAAACCTTTGAGCCATAGGCTCATTTACAAAGGTACCTTGTCACAGTAAGACAAACGAAAATACACAGTATAACAGTACAACACATAAGTATAACAGTAACTTAAGACATAGATACAAACAAGCTGGTACAGGTAGGATTGATGCAAACAATACCAGAGTTATGTTGTCCTTAGCAGCTTAGTAATAATCTTTGTCATAAGTATTGAGTACGGCTTTGACTAGTGGCAATTACAGCATCGGGTGTTAATAACGTGGTTACGTAATGAAGTTTTGAAGCACGATATAGTTGGAGCTTCGGAGATGGAGGGGGGCAGTGTGTTGAACTTCTGCCTTGGTTACATGTATTGTTGCAGAGTTTTCTCACAACCTTCCACGGCATTCCTGCTAGAGGGTTTGAGTGAGAGCCTTGCTCCAAATTGGAATATTTTCCACCTCCCTTTAATTGAGTTTTCTAAATTGCAGCTGCTGAGCTGTCACTAAATAAACTATCCCAAGCCTGGAGAGAAGGTGACCTAAGCCTTGGATCCCCAGAGATTTCCTCCTCATAGGGTCTTTTTTTCTCTCCTCTGTTGTCTCAGGTAATAACTGTTAGTTAGCATAATAGTGTCCCCCAGTTTCTTTAGGTAGGTTCTGCTATTGGATGGAGGTGGAGGATCTCTTGCCGCTCCCTCTCTTCTTAAAGGATCTCCTCACTCTCGATGCAAATCATCAGTATCATGCTATGCAAACCTGGGCATTTCATTACATTATCAAACTGAGCATCTCATTATGTTATCAAACTACCTATGCTTCTCTACTACTACGTTACAGTTCCGCTCCTACGTCACAGTTACTGCTTGCTCATAAGCTTCATGTCACCTCATTCTTTGGGATATGATTGTACTACATTTCTTTTGGGAATTCCTAAAGTACCTTTAGCCACAGAAATCATCCCGTGGCACCTCTAGGGGTGGAACCCTCTCTGATTGTTCCTTGCCTTTCGTACCCCTACAGGGTGGTAATTCCTCTGGAATAGAGAGTGCGAACAGCCAAAACCAAACTAACACAGTTGCACAAGCATAACACTATACTGGCTGCACAGGACAGTGAATTGGAAAGACTATGCCAGGAGTTCAATGGCCAAGCAGCCAGCCACTCCCACTTCCTGAGCTATATAAGCAGTTCCTCTCAGCCTAATTGTGAAGCACTTTTTCTTTGCCCCACCATCCTTCCCTCCTCCTCCAGTGGCAGCACTTCTCTCCTTAGGGGGATTCCTAAGGTATCTTTAGCCACGGGAATCATCCTGTGACATCTCTAGGGGTGGAGCCGTCTCTGAGGGTTCCTTACCTTTCATATCCCTACAGGGTGGTAATTCCTCTGGAATAGAGAGTGTGAATGGCCAAAACCTAAATAACACAGTTGCACAAGCATAACACTATACTGGCTACGCAGGACAGTGAACAAGAATATTGGAGTTATTTGAAAAAATTGGAGGCTTTAAAGCAGCAGAGTGGGGGGGCACTGGTACCTTAACTACATGTAGGAGGATTTCTCCTCACACTATGCTTTGACCTGCAGATGGTGGACCCCTTGGGGTCTGTTACTTCCAAAGAGACTCCTCCTTCCTGTTTATAAGTTCCTTACAAAAGTCACTTTTACACTATATCAAAATCCAACCTCAGTGCCCGGTCTGGGTAAGAAAGTAGATAAGAAGTACCAATTGGACAAAGCCAATGCCAAGTATCTCCACACACACCCTGACCATGATGGGGTAGTTCAGGCTGCAGCCTGTAAGAAGGCTAAGATTTCTCTATCCTCTCGACCCCCAGACAAGCAGTTGAGGAAATTGGAAAATAAGGGCAAGACATTCTATATAACTGTTTCCCTTCCCCTGCGTCTGTCTACTTACATGACATATACAGCCCAGTAACAAAAAGTTCTTTGGAACTCTGTCCTGGATATTAGCGACAAAGCCCAGGCCATCTCCCTTCGGAGATCCACCTGGCTGGGTACCACTAACCTTCTCCCAGGATACTCAGACAAAAGCTATGGATCTCCCTTGCAGGAATAATTCTTTGTTTGGGACAAGACAGAGGCCTGCATGAAGCAGGTGGAAGAATACAAAGCCACCTACACATGCAACATTGCAAAAGGGAGGGCTTCTACCTCATTCAAACCCCAGGGAAGATGAGACATGGGCCTTTTACCCAATGCTCATGCCATTTGACTACTCTCAGATGAGAGGATACTTCGGGGAAGGAGCAGAAGAGATTACAAACCTGCAGAGCCAACCACCACATCAGAGGCTCAACCCAAGCAAAACCCCTGATGAGAATGTCCAGATTGCCTCCCCCAATAACGGTCAGGGGAAGGCTCACCCACTACCTCCAGCAGTGCCAAAACATCACCACAGATTAGTGGCTGCTAGACATACTGGGTCAAGGACTCAACCTGCAGTTCAAAAAGTTCCCCACATATCACTCCCACAGAAGGTTTACTGTCAGAGTTAGAAGTCAAAAAGGTTCTCCTGGCAAACGCAGTACCAGAGTGCCCCTTCTCCAGTGGGAAAAATGGCCTTTATTTTACGGGGACTGGTGATGCATTCTAGACCTCAGATACCAAAACAGACATCTGCACCATCCCAAATTCAGGGTAGTCACCCTGTCAGTGGTGATCCCTTCCTTGCAACATGGAGAATGGCTAGCCTCCAAAGATTTTAGAGATGCCTACTTCCACATTCCTATTAGACCTTCCCACAGGAAGTACCTCAGGTTCAGGCTGCTTTCCGGCCATTACCAGTTCACAACACTCCTTTTCAGCCTTTCCTCAGCCCCAAGATCCTCACAAAGTGCCTTGCAGTGGTTGCAGCCCACCTGAGAAAGCAGGGAGTAACAGTCTTCCCTTACACTGACAACTGGCTAGTAACAGGCGGGTCCCCTCAGCAAGTCAGAGACTCCCTTCAGCTCACACAGTTGACCATGGAATCAGTTGGGCTTTTTTCATCAACACGAAAGTCCCAGATAGAGCCAGTCCAGTTCCTGGAATTCATAGGGGCAGAGCTAAACACTCAGCAGGGAAAAGCTCTGCTACCTCCAGACAGAATACAAAACCTCCTGGACCTGGCAAATCATTTCTCCTTGGACAGCCAAGACTGGCCAGGCACTTTCTGAGGCTGTTAGGTCTCATGGCCTTGACTACAGCTGTAGTCCCAGGGGCCAGATTCCAGATGCGAGACATACTTGAGGGCATTCTAGTCCCAGAGAGGGATCCTCTCTCAAAGTTGATATAAGTCACAAGAACTCTCCTCAAAGTCCTGGACTGGTGGAAGGACATAGACAACCTCAGGGAGTGGGTTTCCTTCCAACAGAGAGACCCCTCAATGGTGTTCACAACAGATGCATCCCAATAGGCTGAGAGGCACACCTAGCAGGTCAATCCATCAGTGGGGTGTGGTCCCCTCTAGAGTCCATGCACCACATCAATCTCCTGGAGCTCAGGGCTGTCTATCTTGCCATCCAGGCCTTCGTCCCCAATTAAAGGGCCACTCTGTCCAAGCCAGGACAGACAACACCATCACCATGTACTGTATAAACAAACTAGGGGACACCAGATCCTCAAAACTCTGCACAGAGGCCATGAAGATCTGGTCTCTGGCCTACTCTCTTTACATGCACCTAACCAATGTCCATCTCCCAGGCAAGGAAAACACATTTATTTATTTATTTGTTGACCAGGTAAGGGCTCTATGATGCCGGTTCGACAACTAAGTTTGTCGACCGCCATCACAGGAATGGCTTTCGGTTGACATAAATCTGATTTGAGACCTCGACTGTTTTTTCAGCATCGACATAGACGTTTTGGCTGTAATAGTGTCACCGTACAGGGGCATACCACCGGGGGCTGTACACTGGTCCAGGGGACCATTTTCAGGTACAACCCGGGTCATTTAGATGGCGCACAGTAAAAATACATGATCAACAATACAATAAAATAACAGTTTCACATAGGTTACAGGGAGAATTCTTGAGATGAGTACAGCATACCTCTCAACCTTTCTTCACCGAAATGTGTGACAACATGTGTGACAAATGAGCAAAATGTGTGACACATCATCAAACATGACACTAGGGACTAACAATCTTACCAGCCAGTCAGTTGTGGAGACCAAGGAACACCTGACCAGGCTGGGAGACAAACTGTCATCCATTTCGTCCAGCATCTCCCTCTCTGAAATCTTGCTGGTCTGGGAGAGGGAGGGATGCAGATGGACAAAGGGTCAGAGAAGGGGAGACAGGGGAGCTAAACTTGTGGCCCAAGGGCTGGTGCCAGAAAAAAGGACACAAATTTGTAGGGAACTGGCAACAGTTTTGGGAGCGAAAGTTCTTTAAATTCGATGGACTGCATCTGACTAAGGAGGGAGTCAGTGCATTGGGGCAGAAGTTTGATGTCTTTGCAGAATATTTAAACTAGCAAATGGGGAGAGTGGTGCAGCCCCCGATACATCGAATGGGAAGAACACCCCCCCTCAGCTAGTGATCAAACAGGAGTTCAGCATGTTTGCAGTTAATTTGATAGGTTTAAATGCTTCATTGGCAAGCATTTAAGCTAGCCAAGGGGGGAGGCACTGGAAAGGAGCAGGGAAATCCTAGTCCCCCCCAAAAAATCATGGTAGTAAGTGCGGTAGACACCAACGTAGAGGTGTCGATAGGGAGAAGGACAGGGGTAAATGGAGAAAGTGACAAAGGCAAGAAGGACAGGGATGGGGCAAAAAGGAGTAAGGCCATCAGGAAATGGAGGGTAATGAGTACCAATGCCCGTAGTTTGGGCAGCAAGCTCCCTGAGCTGGTGGCCTTGATGGAAGAGGGATGCCTGGATATCATAGCAGTCACAGAAACATGGTACACAGAGAACCATGACTGGGATGTTAACATACCAGGGTACATAACCTACAGGAGAGACAGGCAGGGGAGAAGAGGGGGAGGAGTAGCTCTCTATGTAAAGGAAGGGATAAAAGCAACTGAACAAAAGAGTAAACAGGGAGGAGAGGAGGCACTGTGGGTCACCTTGGAGACTGGAAAGGGCACCACAATCCGCAAGGGGGTTGTGTACAGACCCCCATGTCAGGGGGAGGGAATGGACAAGGATATGATAGAAGGCATTCTTAGAATGGCAGACAAAGGGGAGATACTGTTGATGGTAGACCCGAATATGCCAGATGTTAACTGGAGCACATTTGCTGCAGCCACATCCAAGAGCAGGGCCATTCTTGATGCCCTACAGGTGGCAGGCCTCAGACAGCTAGTTTCGGAACCCACTCGTGAGGGAGCAATCTTAGACCTTGTACTCTCAAACAGGGCAGTGAGAGGATCTCAGATCTAGAAGTGGGCTGCCGTCTGGGAACAAGTGACCATCAAACAGTGTGGTTCACGTTAAACTCAACTACATAGTCAAGCCATACTAAAGTGAGGGTACTGGTCTTCAGGAGGGCTGACTTTGGCAAGATGAGAGAGTGCCTCATAAAAGCACTAGCAAACAGGCTAGAAGGAGGTGTGGAGCAACAATGGGGAATCATCAAAACTGCCATCACAGAGGAAACAAGCCTTTTTGTGAAGCAAATAAACAAATCAAAAAAAAAAGAAAAAGCCACTATGGTTCTCAAAAGAGGTGGCTGTGAAAGTCAGGAAGAAAAAGATAGCATTCCGGAAGTATAAGGAAACACAGAAGGAGCAGGACAGAGAGCTTTACCAGTTAAGGCAGAAGGAAGCAGGGAGGGAAGTCAGAATAACAAAGGCACAAACTGAGGAAAAGATAGCCAACTCAGTTAAGAAGGGGGATAAAACCTTTTATAGGTACATCAGCGAGGGTAGAAAGACAAGGGGAGGGATAGTGAGGCTGAATAGAATGAACGGTGTGTGGGCAGAGGGGGACAGTGAAAAAGCAGGGATACTGAACGAATATTTCTGCTCAGTATTCACAAAAGAGGAGGGGGAGGTGCCTAATCCAATTAATAGAAGCACTTTTGATGGGGGGGTCGATCCCAGTCCTTTCACAGAAGAAAGGGTTCTGCAAGAACTCCTAAAACTGAAGGTGAACAAAGCAATGGGGCCTGATGGAATTCACCCCAGAATTTTTATTTTATTTATTTATTTATTTTATTTAGCTTTTATTGACCGGGTAAGTGCACTAGACAAATCCTGCCTATTTTCAGGCACGACCCGGGGGAGGGGGATACAGATGAATGCCAACTGACCTTGAACCAGATTAAGCTGTTGGTGGTATTTTTTTCAGTGAATTCTAAAAGAATTCAGGGGGGAACTAGTAAAACCACTGGCTACTCTTTTTAATAAATCATGGGAGGATGGTGTGGTACCCGAGGATTGGAGGAAGGCAGATGTGATTCCCCTTCACAAAAAGTGGGACCAAGACAGAGGCAGGAAACTACAGACCTGTCAGTTTGACCTCTGTGGTAGGGAAAGTGATGGAGTCACTTCTGAAGGAAAGAATAGTTGAGTAACTAGAGGCCAGTGGGGCACAGGACCCAAGGCAGCATGGGTTCACAGTGGGAAGGTCATGTCAGATGAATCTAATAGATTTCTTTGACTGGGTGACCAAAGTAGTAGACCAGGGAGGGGCTGTGGACATGGCCTACCTAGACTTTAGCAAGGCATTTGACACAGTCCCACACAAAAGATTAATAGTCAAATTAACCAGCCTGGGAGTGGGTCAAAGGGTGGTAGCCTGGGTAAAACATTGGCTGGACAACAGGACACAGAAGGTAATTGTAAATGGAGTCCACTCTGAAGAAGGAAGGGTTACTAGTGGGGTACCACAGGGTTCAGTATTGGGTCCAGTCCTTTTTAATGTCTTCATAAGTGACATTGCAGAGGGACTGGAAGGAAAAGTATGCCTCTTTGCAGATGACACAAAGATCTGCAACAGGGTTGATACACAAGGAGGCGTGGAAAGGATGAGAAGGGACTTGGCAAGGTTGGAGGAATGGTCAGAAGTATGGCAGCTAGGATTCAATGCAAAGAAGTGCAAAATAATGCACCTGGGAAACAAGAACCCAGGGGAAGAATACACAATTGGGGGAGGTAGTAACAACAACAAAAAAGGAAAGGGACCTGGGGGTAATCATATCAGATGACCTTAAGGTTAGCAAGCAGTGTGAGAAGGTAGTAGGGAGGGCTGGGGGTATACTAGGATGCATAGGGAGAGGCATCGGCAGCAGAAAACAGGAAGTTGTTATCCCTCTGTACAGACAGTTGGTGAGACCCCATCTGGAGTACTGCATCCAGTTCTGGAGACCCCATCTCCGCAAGGATATAGACAGGATAGAGGCAGTCCAGAGGAGGGCAACTAAAATGGTGCAGGTTCTGCAAGAGAAGCCATATGAGGAGAGACTAAAGGAGCTTAATATGTATACCCTTGAGGAAAGAAGGGAGAGGGGGACATGATAGAAACTTTTAAGTACCTCAGTGGAATCAACAAAGTCCAAGAGGGTAGCATCTTTCAGAAAAAGAGACGTGCAAGAACAAGGGGACACAATTTAAAGATAGAGGGGGGGTGGTTCAGGGGCAATGTGAGGAAGTATTATTTCACAGAGAGGGTAGTGGATGCATGGAACAGCCTTTCTGAGGAGGTTGTGGGGTCTAAAACTGTGGGAGAATTCAAGAATGCATGGGACAGACATAAGGCAATTCTTGTGGGGGGTAGGAAGAAATAGGCTATTGGTTAACTAGGATCTGCAGCCTATCCTGTAGGTAGGAAAATGGGCAGACTAGATGGGCCAAGCGGTCCTTATCTGCCATCAAAGTCTATGTTTCTATTTGCATCATCAGATAAAGAAAAAGGTCCGGCTTTCCATGCGACGCGCAGGGGAAAAGCCAGCCTTCACCTCACAACTTATGCACTGAAATCTGGCCAATGGAAAATCATGTATACAAATGCTCGTAGTCTGAGAAACAAGATCCCAGACCTGGAGGCAACAATGACAGAGGCTAAACTGGACATAGTAGCCATTAGCGAGACATGGTTCACCGGTAACCACACTTGGGAGACTTCAGTACCCGGCTATGTACTGTTCAGAAGAGACTGAGGTGCAAAAAGGGGGAGGTGGTCCTTTAAGTCAATTAAAATAGCAAAGCTGCAGAAATTCAGAATACACATAAGGAGCCAAAAGAACTGTGGGTCACCCTGGAAACAGAAAATGGGAAAACCATACAAACTGGGGTTATCTACAGGCCTCCAGACCGGGGGGAGAACATAGACACATTACGTTAGAAGATATACAAAACATGACAGCTAAAGTGGAGGTTTTGATAATGGGAGACTTCAACATGCCAGATACAGATTGGTCAATACCAGTAGGAACATCTGCCAGAACTAGACACATAGTGGATTCCCTGCAGGGGGAGGGCCTCAAACAATTGGTACAGCAACCCACAAGAGACAGGGCTATCCTGGATCTAGTACTGACTAATGGGGAAAGGATCACAAATCTCCAAGTAGAAGGTCACCTGGGAGCCAGTGACCATCACATGGTATGGTTCAATTTGGCCACTAGAACTAAATCATCCCATTCCAAGGCAAAAATATGGGACTTCAGAGGAGCTGACTTTGATAAGATGGCCAACAGAGTTAAGCTAGCTCTGACAAGAAGAAATACAGGTGAGGGGATACAGGCAAAGTGGGCAAGCATTAAGGATGCAATACCTGAAGCAACATCCCATTGTGTTAGGGAGAAAAGCAAGAGCAAAAGAAGGAGGAAACCACTTTGGTTCTCAAAAATGGTAGCAGAAAAGGTCAGAGCCAAAGGCTGGCCTTCAAGAAATATAAGGGAATACAGCAGGACGAAGATAGGGAGGCATACCAAACTTCCCTAAGGGAAGCAGGGAAGGCAGTAAGGCAGGCAAAGGCCCAAACTGAAGAAACATGAGGAATCACGAACAGTAAAAGAAGGGGCAAGACTTTCTATAGATACGTTAGTGAAAGGAGAAAGTCCAGAGGGGGTATTGCTAAGATCAAAGGGGATAAGGGGGAGTGTATGAAGGAGGACCAAGGAAAAGCATCTATCCTAAATGCATACTTCTGCTCAGTATTTTCTGAGGAGATGGTAAGGCAGGGCCCACAGCTCAGCACCATTGACACGGGGGGAAGGAGGTGTGCACAAGTCCCTTCACAAAAGAAGGTCCTACAAGAGCTCACTAAGCTCAGGGTGGACAAGGCAATAAGACCTGATGGCATACATCCCAGGGTACTAAAGGAGCTATGGGTGGAACTAGCAGAGTCATTAGCAGATCTGTTTAGTGAGTCTCTGAACACAGGAGAGGTCCCAGGAGACTGGAGAAGTGTTCGTGTGATCCCGCTCCACAAGAGTGGCAGCAGGGAGGAGGCAGGGGACTACAGACCAGTCAGTCTTACCTCAGTAGTGGGCAAGATTATGGAAGCAATCCTTAAGGAAAGGATAGTGCAACACCTGGAATCCATAGGAACACAGGATCCAAGACAGCATGGGTTTACAAAAGGAAGGTCCTATCAAACTAATCTCATAGCTTTCTTTGACTGGGTAACCAGAGTTATGGACCAAGGGGGTGCAGTTGATGTCGTCTACCTTGACTTCAGCAAAGCTTTCGATACCTTTCCACATAGAACATTGATTAATAAGCTAGGTAGGCTTGGGGTGGGTCAGAGGTTGGTCAACTGGGTGGCAAACTGGATGGCGGGCAGAAAACAGAGAGTGGTGGTAAATGGTATACAGTCAAAAGAGATGCAAGACACAAGCAGGGTACCTCAGGGATCAGTCCTGGGCCAGTCCTCTTCAATATCTTCATCAGTGACATTGCAGATGGACTGGAGGGTAAGGTTTGCCTGTTTGCAGATGACACCAAGATCTGCAACAGAGTAGATGATCCAGATGGGATGGGCAGAATGAGAAGAGATCTGGAAACTGGCAAAATGGTCTGAAGAGTGGCAACTGGGGTTTAACGCAAAGAAGTGCAAGAACATGCACATAGGGAAGAGAAACCCTGAATCTACCTATAGGTTGGGAGGGGAGTTGCTAGCAATCACAAGGGAAGAACGAGACATGGGCATTATCATCACCGATGACCTGAAATCATCCAAGCAGACCACTAAAGCAGTAGGTAAGGTTAAAGGGATGTTGGGGTGTATTAGCAGGGGCATCACAAGCTGTAAGAGGGAGGTAATAATCCCTCTTTACAAGACACTGGTTAGGCCCAATCTGGAGTACTGCATGCAGTACTGGAGGTCGCACCTGCACAAAGACATTAACAAAATGGAGGCAGTCCAGAGAAGGGCAACCAAAATGGTGCAGGGACTGCATCAGAAAACATATGAGGACAGACTAACTGAGCTCAATATGTATACCCTAGTACAAAGGAGGGAAAGAGGTGATATGATAGAAAAATTCAACCATCTTAAGAGCATTAACAAGGTGAAAGAGTCTAACATGTTTCAATATTAGAAAAATAGCAGGACAAGAGGACACAGCATGAGATTAGAGGGAGGCCGATTAAGGGATAATGTGAGGAAGTTCTTTTTCACAGAAAGGGTGGTGTATGCATGGGACAGCCTTCCTCAGGAAGCGGTGGATATGAATACAGTGCAGGACTTCAAACAGGCATGGGATAGGCATAAGGGAGCAATACAGATGCGTATGAATAGATAGGTCATTGACAGGGTAAAGGCCTATGGCACATTCATAAGGTAGAAAAAATGAGCAGACTGGATGGGCCTTGCGGTCCTTATCTGCTGTCAACTTCTATGTTTCTATATAAGCTTAGAACACTATGGCTATCAGTGCACTAATGTTCATAATGTTTGCCAATAACTGAGCATAACAGATTATTATACATTTCTGCTTTAAAGCCTCAGTAGTAAATGTGGAATATTATTTTCCCCTTGTGGGAAAAAGGATTTCTAAGAGGTAAAATGAGTGATGTACCTCATAATGTGTGACAGTTGAGAGTTCAATGGGCCTACGTAACTTGGTTTTCTGTTATTCTTATGCAATTTAGATAATCTTTGGCCGTTTGCCTCTCTAACCATAGGAAATACCACCCTGTAGGGGTACGAAGGCAAGGAACCCTAGAGGAGGGTTCCACCCTTAGAGGTGCCATGGGAATGATTCCCTTGGCTAAAGGTACCTTAGGAAGAAGCTCATGGGAGAGAGAGAGAGAGAGAGAGAGAGAGAGAGAGAGATGAGCCACTGGAGGAGGAGGGGAGGATGGTGGGGCAACGAGGAAATAATCATGGGAGGAATTAGAAGGATCAGCCTTTTATGGCTGAAGTGGAGGCGTGGTTAGTTGCTCCACCTCACTCATCTATATGCATAGCCTTCCAATTCAATGGGCTACGCAACTTGGTATTGTGTCATGCTTGTGCAACTTAGATAATCTTTGGTTGTTCACCTCTCTATCCATGGGATATACCACACTTTAGGAGTATGAAGGCAAGGAACCCTAGAGGTGCCATGAGAATGATTCCCTTGGCTAAAGGTACCTTAGGAAGCAGCCCAAAAAGAGTGTCGAGCAGCACATGTGAGGTGACAAACACTTATCTGAACTGAAGACCTGCACGTAGGTCAATAGGTGTAGTATGTTGAGGAGCATGAGTTGAGTAGCAGGAGGCAATGGATGAATAGAAACTAGGTCATGATCTGAATGTAAGACATAGGGCATGACTTCCTAAGGAGAGAGGGAACAGCTACGGGACCACGATCCATCTCTATCCAACAGCAGAAACCTGACTACATGACCTATGGAATTTTATTACGCCTATCTAGGTATTATGACCATTGACACAGAGGAGAGGAAAAAAACCCATTTGAGGAGGAAACCTCTGGGGATCCAAGGCCTAGGTCACCTTCCCTCCAAGCTTCAGAATATTTAGTTTAGTGATGGCTCTGCTACTGCAATTTGGTAGGCCAATCCAGGGGTGGAATTCCAATTTAGGGGAACACTTACTCTATCCCTCTAATGGAAATGCTGTGAAGGGTTGCAGAATCTCTGCAACACGGGGACACTACAGTGGTCAACCTCCAAGGCATGAGGAGGAGAATAACAAGCACCGAGGCACTCAGCCAGCCTACTGATCTAAGAACAAACTAGGTGAGCCAGAGGCAGTCATAGAGAGAATAGCTTAAAGGGTGCCTCCGAACCCACTCAGGCAGCTAAAGGGGCCCTTCCCATGAGAGCCCCACCCCTCGCTGCTGAAGTCTTAAATACTACATCTAGAGGTGCTGTTGGTACAGTTAATGACTGAAGGTCCACCTGTAGTGAGGACAGTCCCACTATGGGCCAGATGAGAAGGACCCCTCGTCAAGTTTCGCATGCTTAAGATGCGGACTTCATGGGTGCAGAGTGAGACCGTCCGCTACAGGCTGCCCTGAGCAATGGAAGTAATGGACACAGTTGGCATGACTCTGAATGTGCAGAGAACGTAAAGCCGAGATGTAGCATGGGACCCGCACGTGGGTCATGCTTTGGTGTTTGAACATGATGATTACACCTGCAAGTAGGTTGGACTGAGCAATGGGAACCCTCAGGTGGGTTTAGATAAGGCAGATGGCATTTTGTAGCCACAGGAATGCATGCCAACCAGGTCCATTAAGAGCCAAATTTGGAGTGAAATCGAAATCATACGAGTGGGAGAGATGGTAACAGCCAGGTGAAGCCTGCGGCCAATGGTTAGGTAGGAGAAGACTGCAAAGACAGTATGTAAGGAGATGCGGTTCGAGAACAAAGAGACTTGATATGCTGATTGCATAATACCATGATCAGATTTATTGTTACAAGTGTAAGGGACAGTAGAAGGCTGGGTGGAGCCATTGGCCGTCGGTTAGGGAGAATCGGCTTGGAATGCTGATTGTGGAAATGCCATGAAGGCTATGTGGAACAACCAGTAGAAGGCTGGGCACGCCAACACTGATTAAATATTTGAGCTTATAAAGCTGCTCCCGCTGTTTGGAGCTACAGTGCCCGCTGCGATGACACAGTCCCTCACCGTGGGAAAAACAGGGAAGCCACAAACCAGGCACCGGGACACCAAACAACGAAATTAAGTTTAAAATAGAATAAATTGATTCAATGCCAGCAGCTGTAGCTGGGCCAACAAGTCATTTAGGATACATAATTGATTGAATGCCAGCAGCCAAAACACTGAGTGAATTAATAAAGATTTAAATAAATGTAGTATGGCTGACCTACCATGGATGGGAGCTGTACATTAATGAAACACATAGCTAGAAATGAAATGAGGAGGCTAGATGCATGGGGTCCTAAACTTAGGACAGGGATCTCAATATATGAGTGGAGAAGGGAATTGGTAGGGCAGGAAACCCCCAAAAAGAAAGCTGCAAGAGAGCTGAAGCAGGCCCAGAGCACCAGGTGGACAGACCGCCAATGCAGCAGAGCCCGGCCGGAAAGGAAGGCAGATGGAGAGGGGTGACAAAAAAGGCAGGAGCATTGTGGCAAAAGATGCTGACAGGGCAAGGGGGGGGGGAGAAACAGGAGCAGGAAGATGGGCAAGGAAGTGGCAGAGGTAGGGAAAAGCAGAGCCATACAGCAAAGGGCTGCAGCAGGCAGGCATAGGAGTACAAGGGGAGCAGACACACAAACCAGAAGAGCCAGGGAAAAGGAAGCAGTGGCTCCAAGAGGAGCTAGGAACCCCGAAAGGAAAACAAGGAAAAGGAGAAACGCCAAAGCAAGAGAGGAAGGAGCATGGACAAGGTAGGGCACAAAACAGCTGCAGAATGAGAGAGAGGACAGAGAAAGGAAAAACAGAGAGAAGAAGCAAGCCAGGGTGGCCACAGAAACACAGGCAACAGGCACAAGAGTAGGAGAAAGGGAGAGCGAGGAAGAGCAGCGCCTCTGGCCACAATGAGGAAACAATCTTGGGAGGAATTAGAAGGAGTGGCCTTTTATGGCCTGAGTGGGGGTGTGGTTAGTTGCTCCACTCCACTGAACTATAGGCATAGCCTTCCAAGTATGGAGTACAGCCTTTAGACATTTAGCCCCACACAGTGGGATGACAGTATAAAGAAAACACACTGCCACTCTAGGTATTTGGTAATCTGATATGTATCTGCTATCTTCCTATGTATGTCATGTTTTGTGAGTACTTGCAAAATTACTAAAAATATGATACCAAAAAAAGAGAACACAGCATTGACCAGGTAACTCCTAGATATCAAATATATGTTAATGCGATACAAACAGTGTTGATAGTAGTGCTAGCTAGCAGTTACAGGTAGCATTAGATGCTAGAACATTCTTGAAGTGCTGCTTGAAAATTGGTGGGGAGTCCAAGGACTGAAGTTCTACTGGGAGAGTGTTCCAGAACTTTGGTGCTGCCCAGGAAGAGGCCCCCTGCCCCATAACCATTCATAATGTGGGGCATTCAATGGTTTGATTCGAGGAGGACCTAAGCTGGTGGGAAACCGGTTTAGTGGCAAGCATGCTCGAGAGCGGTGATTTGGCACCATCGTGGAGTGTCTAATGAATGTACCACACAAGAGATCTCTGCGTGCCGGGGGGTGGGGGGTAGCCACCCTAAAGATTGATATAGAGTGAAGTGGTGGGTGCTATAAGGAGCCAAAGTGACAAACCTTCATATGCTGTTGTAAGCTGTGTTCAGTCTATTTCGTAGCTTGGACGAAATGGGATGTAAGATAGGAGAGTAGTACTCCAGGATCAGGGGAGGCGTGCTTTGGCCTTTTGCCATCTTTGCCTCAAGTGACAGCAGATGCTTCAGCCTGAAGCAGAATCCTAAATACTGGTTTACCCTTTTGACAATCTGTCCTATGTGGGAGTCGAAGCTAAGTGAGGGGTCGAAGTTTACCACTAGGTATTTGAAATTGTCGACCTGTTCCAGAGTTGATCAATTTAAGATTTGAATGCTGAGAGAGTGCTGGGGACTAGCTAAGTGTCTTACAAGCCTGTGGTTCGATAGCAGACTCTTTCAGATAAATCAGCCAGGGCCACCATGAGTGGGCCCTAAACAAACAAGTGTTCAACACAGTCGTCAGAAGATGGGGAACCCATGAGACAGATCTCTTCCCCTCTAAAGAGAACAACCGGCTTCCACTGTACTGCTTCAGGCCCCAGCACTGGGCTCAATGCCAATGGATTCCATGATTCTGCATTGGTCAGGGAGGTTTCCCTATGCCTTTCCTCTTAATACCCAGAGTACTCCTGAAGCTGAGAAGACAACCGGCAACAATGATCCTGATGCCTCCAGACTGGATAAGGCAGTCATGGTACTCCCTGCCCCTAACCCTGTCAGCCAATCAGCCTATTAGCCTTCCCTTGAGCCACAATTTCCTGAACATATCTTATGGTAAGATAACCTACCCCAATCTCAAGTCACTTCACCTCAACATCTGGTTCTTGTGGAGCCAGAGTTCCCAGATTCCCTCTTTTCAGAGAGGGTCCTTAGGGTTGCTAGAAAACCTAACACCAAAAAGACATACTCTGACAAAGGGAAGAGAGTCTCTATTTAGTGTAAAGATAAACAGATTTACCCTTTACAGGCCAGTCTTCCTCTATTCTGGATTATCTAGTCCATCTCCAAGCATCAGGTCTCAAGCCTGCTTCCTTGAGAGTTCACCTGGTGGCGCTCTCAGCCTACATATCAGCAGGCAAAGAGAAAATGGTGATTTCTCACCCCACTTTCAAGAAACTCTTCAAGGCCCTGCTTCACCTGCACCCTCCTCTCAGGGAACCAGTCCCTCTTTGGGATTTTAATCTGTGTATAGCCAAGCTAATGGAACCCCCATTCGAGCCTATGGCTATAGCAGACCTGAAATAGGTCACCTGGAGAACTGTATTCCTGGTGGTCATCACATCTGCCAGGAGGATGTCAGTGCTACAAGCTCTCTGCACTAAACTTAACCACATTATATCCCACAGGGATAAGGACCACCAGAAAATTCCTACCCAAGGTACAGTAGTGTCCGATTTTCACCTGAATCAGTCCATCACACTTCCTGTCTTCTTCACAGACAAATCCATCCCTGGGGAGCATAGAATCCACAGCCTGGATGTTAAGACAGCGCTTACAGTACCTACTAGCTCCCACATACTCAACAACTCAGATCTTCCCACACTCAGCTATTCTCACTTATGGTAAGCTGGGCAAAGGCAGGCCAAATTCAAAGGGAATCACCTCTTGCTGGATAGACAGTCTCCTGTATCTATTTCTCTTATAACAAGACTAGCAACATTCCACCACTGGACCTCAAAGCCTACTCCACCAGGGGCACTACAACCTCTGTACCAGCAGCAAGGGACATCCCTTGCTGGAAATCTGTAAACCAGACACCTGGAGGACTGTGCACACCTTCACAAAACATTACTGCTTGTACGTGCAGTCCAGATCGAATGCAAAAATTTGCACTGTGACTGCAGTCCTGCAGAACCTTTTCCCCAAGTAGGTTCTGTCGTCTCCGCCGGGTACTACTTGAGAATCTGCATATGTGAAGCATACTGAGGAACTTGGGGTGAGAAGCAAAAATGACTTACCATAACAATATTGTCTCTTCCAAGGGATCCCTCAGAATGCTTGACCACCCACCCAACCTCTCCTCACATAACCTACCAGGAAAAATATTCTACATCCCTTCCTCAGGCCAAATTTCTTCTGTTTCTTCTTCTTTTTCTCTAGTAAGGGCAGGTTTAGTGCATCTCACAGTACACCCTTTTGCACATAGTTTGTTTCTATCATTTTTTTCCCTACTCAAGGTTTTTTCTTTTGGGTTAAGGATAGTTCCTTGGGGCCTTTTGTCCCTCAGGCTTCGGATGAATCTAACTGAGCTAACACCTTCACCTACAGGAAATAGTCTCTTACTACATGCTGACTGGCCAGTGCCAGGCCATCATTTGCATACATTCTGTCTCCAGGGCAGCTTTACCAGTGGCGCAAACCTGCATATGTCAAGCATGCTGAGGGATCCCTTGGAAGAAACAATAGTACTGTGGTAAGTAATTTTTTCGTCTAGCTGTTTACGACATCCAGTTGTAAATACTGACTCAGTGGTGTCTAATGGAAAACTGTTTGGCCAATGCATATCAAATTGAGATCTACTTAAGTGTGTTTGGTTTTTGTTAAAGTGTGGTGCTCAAAATATTCTAATTGTGGGAATACATTTTGGGTTTCTGGTTATAAGCAAAATCATGTATAGTTTTTGTTAGTAAACAAAATGAATAACTGATTTTTGTTTGTGAGAACCAGTTAACCTACACAACTGACAAACAGATGTTTAATGAGATTTAGCCAAGACTGGATATAAAGAAAGGTAACAGAGGGACTTCCAGGGATGTCATGGACCAAAGAGCAGGGTAGCACTTCAACATCAAGAGCCATTATTTGAACTGATTAACATCCTGCAATAATGCAAGCAATCCCAACAAGGCAGGCCATATAGTTGGCTAGTACAAAGTACAAGGGACAATCTAAGCCAGTTTGAAAGCTGAAACAGCTGATTGTAGCAGAGAAAAAAGCATGAGGAGGTTGGCAGCATGTGAGGCCAAGATCTTTGGCCTCACGGACTGAATGGGAAATGGAGAGTTTAGATTACACAGAAGACCCCCAAGAAGAGAGCTACCAAATAGACTTTGACTTTGATGGTAGATAAGGACTGCTTGGCCCACCCAGTCTGCCCATCAAATCCAGAACTCCTAGTGGAATATAAGTGGATTGCAGCAACAGTAAGTAAAATCGACTCCACAGTCTCTAAAATAAAAAAAAAGGCACTGGCCTGGTGGAGGTGCAGTTACACTTCCAATTCCCATGCCAGCAACTCGGGTTCAGGAACAGACAAGGGTGGCTCGGTGGGCTGGCCGGGTGATGGAAGATCGAGCACCCGCTGGCTGCTCTCCTTTCTTGGGGAGGGGGGACAACACCAAGTCCCACTGCAGAGAGTGTCACCTGATGGAGGCCACGTGGCAGCACTGTGGGAGTGCACCACTGAAGGGGTGAAGTGTGACCTGCTTGGCGTACATGTCATTCCTTCTCAAAAAGTGTGCACAAGGAAACGTGCTGCTCTACAGTCAAAACAAATCACAGCTGCAAACCATAAAACTGGAGCACTCTCACCCATCTTCAAACAGCACCAGGCTCTTCAAGTAAATTTTATACATTTATTAAGTATAAAAACGACACATATTTCCTGACTCGTTTTCAGATATACTTTCCTTTCTCAAAAGGAAGGAGAAAGGATAGTATATCTGAAATGCAACAGGTGATATGTGCCATTTTTATACTTAATAAAAGTTTAACATTTACTTGAAGAGCCTGGTGGTGTTTGAAAATGGGTGAGCGTGCTCCAGTTTTTGGTTAGCATACATGCCCCAATGCTACAACCCAGTGGGAAAAAATGAAGGAAACAGAAGCTGGGCTGCCACGGCTGGCACTCCCCATAGGCTGTCACATGACTGACATGGTGGGCCACCCACCCATCGAAGTTCTGAGCAAGCAGTGGATAACCGGTAAGTCCATGAGAAGGCTGGTGATGGGGCTGAGGGGTGCTGTCGGGTAGACTGGAGGGGAGAAAAAACACTGACTGAAAAAAATAAAATCTAAAAAGACATTGCAAAAATTGAAAAAAAAAAGAGACAGCAAGGGTGAAAACATGACTAACAGAACTCTCTGACAGACCCAAGTTACAGTGGCACCCACCAGGATGCAACGCAGTGTCCTAGATTCCTGCATGACAACAGGGATGCACTGCCACTGAAACTGCGCAGAAGTGCATTGCATCCTACAGGATTCCACTATACTTCAGCAATTAGTGTTGCATCTGCTCAAATGGGAAGGAAAATTACCAAACTAGACAACACAGAGGGCTGTGGAAGCAGAAAAACGTACAATTAGAATTTATTGCATTCCTAAATGAGCCAAGGCAAAAGCTGCCTCTACAATTCACCTTATTGACATTATCCAACAATTACTAAGGACACCCTTTAGCTTTCACTAGATTTTAACTTGGACATCCACAGGGCACACCGGGCACTCAGCCCAAAACTTTGTGGGGGAAATATGAGACCCTAACCCACCTTGGTAAAATTCATGCTTTTTCAAAGCACGGAATCTGTGCAGAGAAAGGCATGGGCTGCATGAGAGTTGTGGTATACAGGACACCGCATGGTTATGGACAATTACACAAAGGCAGCACAAAGAAGAAGGTGAGAAATCTGTAAGGTGCTGCACTACATCAAAGAGACGGAAATCAAAGTAAAAATGCCCTTCCCAGTGTGTGTAGTCCTGCACATAGAGCAAGGAGTCTTAAGTTGGAGTTCCTCACACTCAGGGAGACAGCCTCAATAATTCAAAAGCTTGGGGTTGAAGTCCCTGATCTGGAGACAGAAGACCTAGAAAAGCAGCTGAGGAGAACCATCTGGGCCACAACAGTAAAGAAAACCAGTGGCCAAGGAACAGGCCTGAATGCGCTATAGCTGGACAGGTGCAGGTTTTTGAGAGAGAGTATCAGCAAACTTCATAGCAGTGATCACAACAGAAGTGGACCCAAGAGCAGCAGATGGGAGACTATGTGGAGGGAACATCGTTGGCATCTGGGAAAAGTGCTGCTCACACTGCAACTGCCTGAACAGTGAATGATCGGGAGGCAAGCAATGTAGCAAGGCAGCTTGGATTGTGGCCTTTACAGGCTTGAACTACATACTGAACAGTTACAGAGAACTTGAACACAATACGTATATCACACAATCTGACAAATTAAAATGGGGTTTTCTTTTAGAATTGGTTA
The DNA here is from genome assembly GCA_016271365.2 of Neoceratodus forsteri. Classification (NCBI taxonomy): domain Eukaryota; kingdom Metazoa; phylum Chordata; order Ceratodontiformes; family Ceratodontidae; genus Neoceratodus; species Neoceratodus forsteri. The sequence goes on from CM057451.1 coordinate 111,654,556, forward strand.
TAAGTATTGTAAACGCAGGCACAGTATTTACAAACCAGCAGGGGAACATTATGCTCCAATCAACAGAACTGAGTACTGTACTGGGGACAGAGCGAGGGGGGCAGAGTAAAGGAGGCATAGCAGAGAGGTGTTTGAGGGGGGTACTGCTGTGCAGGATGGTCCTGAGAAGGTGGTAGCTCCAGAAAGCTGCTGAAATGTAGGCTACGTGGAGCACTGAGGGATTAAGAGGGGGAAAAACATGTGAAGAGAAACAGAGGTAATGGTGCCACCTGGTCTGTAGGCAGCGCTGCATAACCCAGTCAATTATGATTTTAAAGAGCCGCTGATGCTTCCAGGAGAACATCGAAAAAACATTGTATTTGGACACTATTCAGCTTACACTTCACATTCGCTCTGCATTTCACCTCCCAGTTATTTGTTACTGAGGTTATATGCATGAAATCAGGATCTTTGTTTACTGAGTGTTTATCAGCTCCTATAGCTTATTCCCTAGCAGATGACATCATAGTATCATAGTAATGTGTCAGCAGAAAAGGACCATCCTGGCCCAACCACTCTGCCCATCTCCCCCTTCCCTACTTGCCACCGGTGCACAAGGAGCCTATCCTCTCTCCTGTAACCAACCCTATATGTCTAGCCCACGCTCTTTTGAATCCCACCACTGTTTTGACACCTGCCACCTTCTTAGGTAATCTGTTCCAGGGTTCAACCACCCTCTCTGTGAAATAACACCCCTTACATTACCTTTAAATCTTCCTCCTTCCAATCTTAAAGTATGACCTCTTGTTTTAACTTTGACTTTCCTTTTAAACAGACATCCTTCCCTCACTTTATTTATCCCCTTCATGTACTTGAATGTCTCTATCATGTCTCCTCTCTCTCGCTTCTAAACTCCAACGGGTACAGATTTAATTCTCTCAATCTTGTCTTATATAGTTTCCCTTATATACCCTTCACCATCTTTGTTGTCCTTCTTTGAACCTTTTCTATTACATCTATGTCCTTTCTTAAATGAGGCCTCCAGAACTGTACCCCATACTCCGGGTGCAGTCTAACCATGGTCTTATATAATGGCATCAGCACCTCTCTCTTCCTACTTGTTATGCCCCTTCCTATGCATGCCATCATTCTGTTAGCTTTGCCAACTGCCTTACTACATTGATCACTTACCCTAAGGTTGTTTGATACAGTGGAGCCCACTTATAAGGACATTGGATACAAGAACATCCAGTTTATAGGAACATTGTTTGGATGTCCCTATTTTTGCCCATTATTTTCAATGGCAGTAAAGCCCGTTTATAAGAAAAAAAATTTTTCCAGAGGCAGTGGTAGATGGTCCTTATCATCTCTGAGTGTGCTAAGCCTGAACTAAATCATCATCTAGTCTTCGCATTAACAGTCACTTCAGTAGTAAATGGATGTGTGAAAGATGACCCGTGAAGAAGACAGCACATATTCCTTCATAGTTAGGTGAGACACTAAATGAATTTTACATTACACTAACTGTTTGAAGAAGTGCTCTTTTAATAATTTAGGTTATATTACTTTTAATAATGAGTTATCTAAAAACTAGTTTGAGCCCAGTTTCATCATGTTAACCATAGTTTTTACATGGATTTTCACTCTTTTCAGTGAAGTCCTCTTATAAGAACATTCCGGTTATAAGAACATTTTTGCTTGGCATTTAGAATGTGCTTATAACAGGGCTCTACTGTATTATAATAGCCAGATCCCTTTCCTGTTCTGTTTGCTTCATCTGCTCTCTCCCCAGTGACTACTTGGCCAGTCAATTTTTATGCCCTATATGCATCACCACACACTTCTTTGTATAGAATTTCAGCTGCCATGTTTCTGACCATTTCTCTAGTATACTCAAATCCCTCCTCATGGCCTCAATCCCTCCTTCAGTGTCGACCCTATTCCATAACTTTGCATCATCAGCAAACAGACACATTTTCCTTTCAATTCCCTCTGATATATCACTAATATATATGTTAAAAACGATTGGTCCTAGTACAGACCCTTGAAGAAACCTGCTCGTAACCTTCCTTACCCCAGAATGTACACCATTTACCACCACCCTCTGACTTCTATCCTTTAGCTAATTTTCCACCCATCTAGTTATTTTCTGTCCCACCCCCAGGTTTTCTGTCTTATTTACCAGTCTGCGGTGAGGGACAGAGTCAAAGGCCTTACCGAAGTCCAGGTAGGCAATATTAACTGCCCCTCCTGGATCAACCACCTTCATTACCCCATCAAAAAATTCTATCAGATTTGTTTGGCAATATCTCCCACTAGTGAATCCATGTTCCTTTTCGTCTAATAGTCTGTTGTCCCGTAAGTATTTAAACATAGAAACATAGAATATGATGGCAGATAAGGACCGCTTGGCCCACATAGTCTGCCCATTTCCCTACCTAACAGATAAGCTGCAGATCCTAGTTAACCAACAGCCTACTTCCTCCTACCCCCCACTAGAATTGCCTTATGCCTGTCCCATGCATTCTTGAATTCCCCCACTGTTTTTGACTCTGTGACCTCATCAGGAAGGCTTTTCCATGCATCTACAACCCTCTCTGTGAAGAAATACTTCCCCACATTACCTCTGAGCCGTCCCCCCTCTATCTTGAAATTGTGCCCCTTTGTTTTTGCACATCTCTTTTTCTGAAAGATGCTACCCTCTTGGACTTTGTTGATTCCCTTGAGGTATTTGAAAGTTTCCATCATGTCCCCCCTCTCCCTCCTTTCCTCGCGACTATACATCTTAAGCTCCTTTAGTCTTTCTTCATATGTCTTCTGGTGCAGACCCTGCACCATTTTGGTTGCCCTCCTCTGGACAGCCTCCATCCTGTCTATGTCTTTGCGGAGATGGGGTCTCCAGAACTGTACACATACTCCAGATGTGGTCTTACCAACTATCTGTACAGAGGGCCAACAACTTCCTGTTTTCTACTGGTGATGCCTCTCCCTATGCATCCCAGCATCCCCCCAGCCCTCCTTACTGCCTTCTCACATTACTGGCCCACCTTTAGGTCATCTGATATGACTACACCCAGGTCCCTTTCCATTTTTGTTGTTGTCAGTATCTCACCCCCCATTGTGTACTCTTGCCCTGAGTTTTTGTTTCCCAGGTGCATTACTTTGCACTTCTTTGCGTTGAATATAAGCTGCCATACATTTGACCATTCCTCCAACCTTGCCAAGTCCCTTTTCATCCTTTCTACCGCACCTTGCATATCAACCCTCTTGCAGATCTTTGTGTCATCTGCAAAGAGGCATACTTTCCCTTCCAGTCCCTCTGCAATGTCACTTATAAAGACATTAAAAAGGACCGGCCCCAGTACTGAACCCTGCGGTACCCCACTAGTAACCCTCCTTTCTTCACTGTAGACTCCATTTACTACTACCTGCTGTGTCCTGTTGTCCAGCCAGTGTTTTACCCAGGCTGCCACCCTGGGACCCACTCCCAGGCTGGCTAATTTGTTTATTAATCTTTTGTGTGGGACTGTGTCAAATGCCTTTACCGCTGTTTCCTTTATTAGCACCCCCATCACCTTGCCCACCACTGATGTGAGGCTGACAGGTCTGTAATTCCTTGCCTCCTCCTTGCAGCCTCCCTTATGCAGTGGTACTACATCTGCTGTCCTCCAGTTACTCGGGACACACCCTGTATCTACTCTATGCATAATACTCTGCTTATGCCATCACAATTATACCTATGACAACAGACTCTGATGTCATAACAGTGGATTATGACTGCAAGTTGGGAATGAGTTGCAGGGACAAATAAATTCTAAGGGATGAAGAGCCTATTTTGGGCAATGTTCCTCCATAATAAAACAAGCATTTATCAGTGCTGAATGTTGTCGCGCTAGCATTGGCATTGGCAGTGGTGGAGCTAGAGGCACATAATAGGAATGGCAGTGAAGTACTGAAGTGGCGCCAACCCCACCCCCACCCTGTAGAGAGCGACAGGCAGTGGGGTGTGCCTTTGGGTCATCAGGTATAATGCTCATGCCATTGTACCTCACCCTACCCTGTAGACACTGACTAGTGTCATGGTGTGCTTTGGGGTCTTTGGGCATTATACTTACCCCATTCCATAAGGAAATACACTGAGGTGGGTGCAGTATAGGTGTGTGGGGTGAAGTTTGTGGCCGAACAGTGCAAGACACACCATGATGCCTGTCAGTGGCTGCAGGGTGGGCATGGGGGGGTGGAATGGTGTGAGCATTACATCCAATGATCCCAAGTCACAGCCCTGAGGCCTGTCAGTCCATACCGGGTTGGGTGCTGCAGTTGGAAACCCTAACACCGTAGGCGTGTAGTGGTAGTTTCACTCTACATGTTCAACATGGGCTGCTTGTCAGGCCACCTCATGAAAAGTGGCACAATCACTTTGTTAGCTGAAAGGTGGTTTTGCACAGCGGCTGTGGCATTTGGTGACAGAGGGACAAAAACACAGTTTTGGGCAGGATGTGGAGAATGACAACTGTATTGTTCATGAGGAGGCGTAAAAAATGGCAATGTTGAAAATCTGTTGTGGCAATATCAAATATTGGTGAAGCAATGAACATGCATACAAACTGCGCAGCAAACGTCCGCAACCCAATTATTTGTGGGAGTTTTTTAGGCACATTTTCAACATAGGTATGTTGGGACCTCCCCTCTTGAAAAGTGGCGCTGTGATTTTGTTAATGTATCCCAAAAGGTGATTTCCCACAGCGAGCACGCCATTGTGCACCACAGTTACAGGAATGCGTTTTAGGCAGGCTGTGAAAAATGGCAGCTGTACTGTTGATAAGGAGGTGTGCACAAATGCCAGTGGTGAAAATGTGGCATGAAAATATTGCAAATGTACGACATTACAAGGCTGCATGGAAACTGTGCAACGTACGCTTGCAGCACAGTCATTTTCTGGACTTTCCGCACTAAATTTTCAACATAGGTATTTTAGGACCTCTGCTCACGAACAGTGTCATCGTCATTTCCTCAAACTGCCCCGAAATCTGATTTCGCACAGCGACCGTGCGATTCTGTGCCAGACATGCGAAAACACATTTCTGGCAGGATATGTAAAATGACAGCTGTACTGTTCATAAGGAGGTATGGAAAAATGCCAATGTTGAATATGCGGAGTGAAAATATTACAAATGCAAGAAGTCACAACTGTGCATGCAAACTGCACAATGCACGCTCGTAAAACACTAATTGTATGGACTGTCGGCCCCAAATTTTCAACATAGGCATTTTAGGACCTCTGCTAATGAACAGTGTCACTGTCATGTCCATAATATGTCTCGAACATGGATGTTCCATAGCAACCGCGCTATTCTGCGCCGGAACTGCGAAAACACATTTTGGTCAGGATGTGAAAAATGACAGCTATATTGTTCATAAGGAGGTGCAGAACAATGGTAATGTTGAAAATCTGGAGTGAAAATATTATAAATTCACAAACTTACGAGCGTGTGTGCAAACTGCACAACACACGCTCGTAACACAGTCATGTTATGGAGTATCGTCACCAAATTTTCAGCATAGGCATTGTAGGACCTCTTCTCATGAACAGTGTAACTGTCATTTTTGTAATCTGCCCCGAACACTGATTTCCCACAGCGACGGTGGTATTGGGCGCCGGAAGTGCAGAAACACATTTCGGCCAGGATATGAAAAATGACAGCTGTACTGTTCACAAGGAGGTGTAGAAAATGACAGTGTTGAAAATCTGGCATGAAAATATTGCAAATTCGCGAAGTTATGAGCGTGCATAGCAACTGCAACGCACACTCAGAAACAGCCATTTTGGGATTCACTTACAACATGATTTTGACATTCCACCATGAACACTGCCACTGTCCTTGTAGATCAGTTCCAAAAGGCTGATTCGCGCGCAGTGACTGCGAAATCACCTTTCGGGACTGAATAACATCATAACTGTAACAGAATTCATGAGGAGGGGTCCCAAATACCCCATGTTGAAAATTTGGTGCAAAGATTCCAAAAACTGCCCTAGATATGCATCAAAGTTGAAAAAAAAAACTATTTATTCCATTATACAGCTTACCGGCATTTACTCAGTTCGCGGTCAGCTTTGAAGAGTGCAGACGTGTTCCCGGTCCACCGAAGATCGTCGCGCCGGACTCGAGGTAAGTATGGGGTGAGGAGGGTGTGGGGGCAGGGCACTCAGTGGGTCGGGTGCAGGTGGTGGATAGGGAGACTACAAGGACCGCTTTTATGTTACGGGGAAAACTAACATCACAGGACAGGTTTTTTTCAGGACTTGGCACGCTGGGGTGGGCTCCCAGCGCCACCTAACTGTTTGGGGTTAAGGTAGCCGCGGTGGATTGGACACCTCGCCAGCACACAACAAAAAGGGGGTTAATTTATGCCGACGGGATTGGGCACCCCATCAGCACACAAGGAAAGTGGGGAGGAGGCAAGAACCGAGGGATATTGGGCACCCTCGGCATATAAGAAATGGGGGACTGCTTCATGCTGACGGGAGTGGGCTCCCCATTGGCAAAATTTTGCGGCCAGAGTAAGCTGGCAGGGGATTAGGCACCCGAAGTCAGTTGCGGCCGCTATTGACAACGTATGAAAGCACGTAGGAAGGGTCCACTGCGCCTGACGAGCTTTTGCTTGGATTGCAGCGGACCTTTCCTTAGATGTGCTCGCCACATTAGTATGCATGGTGTGGCACCGGCATGCAGGCTGATTGGGGAATGAGGGATGCACCTACTGATGCGTGCCCTGCATTCGCCCAACAGCAACCGCACCTCCAAATCCCCACTGTTGCAAGATGTTGGCTGCGCAAGCGCGGCAACATAAAAAGGGGAGAAGAAATCCAGGAAAGATATATGAAATGCAATCTGAACAGTGTCTAAATATTAGGTTTTCCAATGTTTTCCTAGAGATGTCAATGGCTCTTTAAAGGGACTCTAAGAACACAATGGTTATAGGCAATATAAAAAGTTTCTAGTAACCCTAACACTGGAACAGGGGAGCCCTGAGCTGATCCAGCCTCAGCAGAGAGAGAATGAAGTACGATATAAAAAGTACTTCTTGTGCATATGTAAGTAAGGTCACATGAGTGTGAAGGAAGGTGGGGTGTAATGTAGACGGACATCTGCACAGTCACCCAGCACTCTATGCAGTGCTTGGTACACCCAACTTGCAGAGACCCAACATAAATGGAACTGATGAATAAGACAAGGGAGCTCTGACCAGCAGGAATGACAAAAGAGGTATTTACCTAAGCATGAAAGCCCTATAGTGGTAACCCTGAGACAAAGCAAGGTGCAGGGACTGATGGATGCCTCCAGGAGAGATAGACTTTTAAAAGTTAAAGGTATCAGAAGGGAGGTCGAGCAAAGGGTGAGACTGGGAAATGGAGTGATGCACTGCAAATGGTGGCAGTGGCTTTGATATGTCTGGTTCTGGATAAGGCCATAACAAAACTGATCAATTTTATGTCACACTCTACCCATGACACCTCTGGAGGGTGACTCCTTGAAAGTTGGGATATGAAGAAGGGGACTCAGATAATAGAACTTCAGAGGTAATGGTCTTTGCAAATGTGGCCAAGGGAGTGATGGGAAAGTAAATCAGTAGGACTTGAGTGCTTTACATTTCTCACATAGTGGTTCTGGCACTAGCTAGCACACGTGGCCAAAAATGCTTCACTTGTCCAAGCAGTGGAGACAGGGATGGCCCCCATGGCAGTCCATCAGGGAGCTTCCCAGAGAAACCATCTTGAGGCAGATCATTCACACTGCATATTTCATCACCTTGAAGCAGCTTTTCCTGAGCCTGTCCTGTTGCTGTTGGGTTGAGAGGGGAAGGAGGATGTTATTCGGATGAGACGTTAAACCGAGGTCCCATCTGCCTGGATTGGTGGTAGTTCAGGTGGATGTTAAAGATCCCATGGCACTTATCGAAAAAGAGTAGGGGAATTTCCCCGGTGTCCTGGCCAAATTTCCCTCATTCACTAAAAATACCACCAACAGCTTAATCTGGTTCAAGGTCAGTTGGCATTCATCTGTATCCCCCTTCCCCAGGTCGTGCCTGAAAATAGGCAGGATTTGTCTAGTGCACTTATCTGGTCAACAAAAACTAAATAAATAAATTTAAGTTATGCTCATCCATATTAAGCTGTTGATCTTGTTTGGTGTTCTCAAAGAGGTTTGTGTTTCCAAACACAATAAGAAACCATTTTGTGAATGTATTTTGTGAATTTCCATTTTGGGAAAGCAAAAATCTGGAGGGAGTTGGTTGTCACCAACTTGTAGAGAGAGGGCCAGGCTGGAAGCAAACAGAGAGTCCCAGATTGAGATATGTGGGTGGTCCTGGATGCCCAGTCACCTGGATAGGACAAACATATATCAATGAGAATATGGGGGTTGACCAGGGGAGACTTAAAAGGATAGCTGAGGAGTGGAAGAGAGCTGGGCCCTACTGAGATAGAAGAGGGGCAGCTCAGTGTCATAAGAAGGAGGAGAGGACCATGAGGAGTGTCTTTTGGCTATTGAGACTTCTCAAGAATTTAAATGTGAGCTGCACTAGAGGAGAGATGGGGCGGGTGAAACACCACTCACACTGGCGGGCTGATCAGAGATGCATGCTGTTACAGTGTACCGATGATGATAACAATTAAAATAGTAATGTATAATATTAAGGAATGTAACACCCCCAATAAAATGGAAAAAAATTCTTACAGAGCTAAACAAAAAAAATGAAGTGGAATACAAGGTTTATATCTATCTATCTATGTAGACAGATTGTGCAATCCGATCTGCCTCCAGCCCTAAAGAACTTTTTCACAGGCAGAGTGCAATGAGCTCGCTCTGTTTTTTGCAGATAAGGTTGCCAACGTCCACGCCAGCACTGGCCCAGTGCTCCCCATGAGGGACTGCATTGATCAGCAGGAGAAGATGAGCACCCAGCCTGCCTGGTCGGACTTTAACCAGGTGGAACTCATGGATATTGTCCGAATCGTCCATTGTATGCACCCAACTAGCTGTAGTCTGGATCCGGGCCCAACCCTTTTACTAAGGGGTTGTGCTGACACTATCTGCCCGACCCTAGCTGAAATTGTTTGGGGCTCTTTGGAGAGGGGTCTCTTTCCTGATTCCCTTAAGGAGGAGGTCATTTGATCACTTCTTAAAAAATATTCCCTAGATCCAAACCAATTAGCTAACTACAGGCCTATCTCTAACCTGTCTTTTGTAGGCAAAGTTATTGAAAAGGTGGTAGCATCACAACTGGAGGATTACTTGGGATCTTACGGTATTTATGAGGCTCTCCAGTCAGGATTCAGGAAGAGACATAGTATGGAGAATGCCCTTGTTCAGGTATTGACTGACCTAATAGCAAGGAATCGAAAGGCGCGCACCATCTTGGCCCTTCTTGATCTCTCTGCAGCATTTGACACTGTGGACCATGGTGTGCTTTTTGGAGCACCTGTGTTTCCTTTGCAGACTATCGGGTGTAGTCCTTAAATGGTTTCAATCTTCCTCACAGGCAGCTCTCAAAAAGGTTGTCTCAGGAATTTATTCCTCTGACACCCTCCCTCTGTCTTGTGGGGTTCCACAAGGCTCCATTTTGTCACCCATGCTGTCTGCAGTGTACATGCTGCCATTAGAAGATGTCAACAGACAATACGGTTTGAGTTTTCACTGCTATGCAGATGATACTCAACTGTAACTGTATTTATCTTTTCTACCTGAACAAGGGGGATGCAGTCTCCATCTTCAACAACTGTCTCACTGAAATCAGAGATTGGATGAGCACCAGCTGGCTGAGACTGAATCCGGAGAAGACTGAGCTGTTAGTCATGGACCCATGTCACCCGGGGGTAGGTTTGGGGGCTGGGCAACCATCAGGTCTATGGCATGATGGTGTCCAGCTGCCCACTTCAGACTGGGTGAAGAACCTCGGCATTATTCTTGACGATGATCTGACTCTGAAATCTCAGGTGTCAGCAATCATCAAGACCTCTTTTTATCATCTGAGAAATATTGCCCGGGTGAAACACCTGGTCCCCCCGGGTGACTTAGCTACTCTGGTCCACGCCCTTTGTCACCAACTGCCTTGATTATTGCAATGCCCTCTACCAAGGTCTGCCTGGGATTGATATTTGCTGCTTGCAGCTAGTGCAGAACGCGGTGGCCAGGCTTTTGACTGGCACATCTAGGGCCAGTCATATTATGCCTGTGCTGCACAAACTGCATTGGGTGCTTGTTCAGTGGCAAATCACCTTTAAGGTTGGCTTGCTAACCTTTAAAGCCCTACACAGACAGGGACCTGACTACCTGAAAGATTGTCTAACTCCCTACTGTCCCCTTCGTCCTCTTCGATCTGCCAATTAGGGATTGCTAGAGATTCCCAAGGTGGTGTGCTTGAAAACCTCTGGTGCCCAAGCCTTTTCGTATGCGGTGCCTATCCTGTGGAATTCTCTACCTCGTCAGTTAAGAGAATGCCTGACCGTCGAAAGCTTTAAAACTAATTTAAAAACCTGTCTTTTTCAACAAGCCTTTCTCTGACTGTTTTTAGTTGTTTTTCTCAGGAACTTGATGATTTATAACCTATTTATTTGCTGTATTTTTACTTCGTAATATGTATATTATTTATTCACTTGATTGTGTGGTTTTATTCGGGTTTTATGCAGCGCTTTGGTATTTGAAAGGTGCTTTATAAATAGAGTTTACTTACTTACTTACTATCTATATATCTAATCTAGCTATCTGTCTGTACATTTCAAATGTTTCACCAGAAAAGACAGCTTGCAGTTTGTTTTAGAAACTTAGAAACTGACAGCAAATAAGGACCGCTTGGCCCACCTAGTCTGCCTATTTTCCCTACCTACTGTAATACCACAGACCCTAAATGATCTCTGACATAGCCCTCCCTTCCTTAACCATTAAGGTTCCTTTTGCCTATCCCATGCTTTCCTGAATTCCATTACAGTTTTTGACCCTACCACCTCCACCTCCACTGGGAGGCTGTTCCAGGCATCCACTACTCTTTCTATGAAGAAGTGCTTCCTCATGTTTCCTGAGTCCTCCCCCCCCACAGCAGTAGCGCAGTGGTTTAAGGCTCTGAGCTGCAAATCTGGAGACCTGGGTTTAAATCCCACAGCCCTCACTTGCATATTGTGTGACCCTCAGCAAGTCACTTAACCTCCCTGTGCTCCCAGGTTGCACCTGTAAACAAGCTTTCAGCTTGGTGTGTCTCTCCTGGTTAAACAATTGAAAAAAAAAAAAACAGCTTCATACCATGCCCCCTTGTTTTTGAGCATCTTTTTTTCTGAAAAATGCTCCCCTCCTGTACCTTATTTATATCCGTGAGGTATTTGAAAGTCTCTGTCATATCCCCCCTTTCCCTCCTTTCTTCCAGGGTGTACAAATTGAAGTCAATAAGTCTATCTTCATAGGGTCTCTGGTGCAGACCCTGCACCATTTTAGTTGCCCTCCTCTGGACTGCCTCTACCTTGTCAATGTTCTTCTAGAGATGTAGTCTCCAGAACTGGACATAGTACTCCAGATGAGGTCTCACCAATGATTTGTACAGCAGTATCACCACCTCCCTCTTTCTGATGGTGATACCCTCCCTATGCATCCTAGCATCCCACTGGCTCTTCCCACTGCCTTGTCACACTGTTTGGTCATCTTTAGGTCATCAGACATGATTACTCCCAGCTCTCTTTCCTGTTTGGTGGTCGTCAGAACCACTCTCCCCATCTTGTATTCCATCCATGGGTTTCTGTGCCCCAAGTGAATGATTTTGCACTTTTTCACATTGAAACTTAATTTCCACACTCTTGATTATTTTTCAAGCTTTCTTAGATCCCCATCCCCCCCCCCAGTAGTGCCTACTCTATTGCAGATTTTAGTGCCATCTGCAAAAAGGCACACCGTCCCTTCTAGCCCCTCTGCAATGTCGCCTATAAAGACATTAAAGAGGACCAGTCCCAGTACTGATCCTTGTGGCACCCCGCTGGTCACCCTTCCTTTCCCTGAGTGAACTCTGTTTACCACCACCCTCTGTCGCCTGTCCCCCAACCAATTCCTTACCCAGTTTACTATGTTTGGAGCCACCCCCAGGCTGCCCAGTTTGTTTATGAGTCTTCTATGTGGAATGGTATCAAAGGCCTTACCGAAATCTAGGTAATCCACATCCACCACTCCACCCTGATCCACTTCCCTAGTCACCCAGTCAAAGAAATCTATTAGATTTGTTTGACATGACCTCCCCCAGTGAATCCATGCTGCCTCAGATCCTGTAAGTCACTGGTTACAAGATAGAAACATAGAAACATAGACTTTGACGGCAGATAAGGACTGCTTGGCTCACCCAGCCTGCCCATTTTCCTACCTATTGGATAAGCTGCAGATCCTATTTAACCAACAGCCTACTTTTTCCTACCCCCCCCACCAGAATTGCCTTCTGTCTGTCCCATGCATTCTTGAAATCCCTCACTATTTTTGACCCCACGACCTCCTCAGGAAGGCCGTTCTATGTGTCCACCACCCTCTCCGTGACAAAATTCTTCCTCACCTTGCCCTTGAGCCATCCCCCCTCTATCTTCAAATTGTGCCCCCTTGTTCTTGCGCATCTCTTTTTCTGAAAGATGCTACCCTTCTAGACTTTGTCGATTCCCTTGAGGTACTTGAACGTTTCCATCATGTTCCCCCACTCCCTCCTTTCCTCGAGGGTATACATGTCAAGCTCCTTTAGTCTCTCTTCGTATGGCTTCTGATGCAGACCCTGCACCATTTTAGTTGCCCTCCTCTGGACTGCCTCCATCCTGTCTGTGTCCTTGAGGAGATGGGGTCTCCAGAACTGCATGCAGTACTCCAGATGGGGTCTCACCAACTGTCTGTACAGAGGGATAACAACTTCTTGTTTTCTACTGGTGATGTAGGGGTCGATCTTAACATTGTTTTACTAGCCCAAACCCTAGTGCAAACTGACCAGGGCTAGTGCAGATAATTCTTTACTTGCCCGTCTTGACTAGTACAGGTTTTCATGGCTGTTAATGAAGTTAAAAAAATCTCTACTTTAGCAGGCTCTAGTCCTCATACTAATTTCTCTCAATGTTCCAGATGGCCTGGTGTGATTAGCAGCTCATTAAGAGCTGCAGTTATCTGGCAGTTCAAGAGGGCGATCCCACAAAAAACTCAATGCGAGTCATTATCACTCCACTGTTAGGACTTTCAGCTAGTGTCCAGGGAGTGATCAAGGGTAGAAGCTGTTAAGTCACTAGCTTCCAGTTTTCTGAATGTGTTTCTGTCTAACAATTTGTCCCATATTATTAAGATCAGTACCCCTCATTTCCCTACATTTTGATTGTCTGTATCCAACATTTCAGTGATAAAATGCGAGGAGGTATACAGGGTCGGCCCTTCAGGTGGTGGGTTTTATCCCAGCCTCACCATAACTTCCCTCTCCTCTTCAAATCTCTTAACTCTGTTCTTTCCCTGGCCACCACTGCAGACCAGACTCTGAAATGACCATCCATAGATCCATAGCTGTCATTACTGGCAAGTGTAGGGGGTCCCCAGCTCTTCTAAATGGACCATGCCAGCTATCACCGTCCATACAGTCCCACCCGTATCCCACGCAGCAAGCCCTTTCATCCTAAAAACAATGCTTTGGATTATGTATGGTACAAAAATAAACCTCAATAAAATACATAATTTGAAAGCTTAAAATAGGAATTCCTGGGGTGCATAGATCATCCTATACAGAAACAGAGATAGTATAGCATTATGCATGTGTACTGTTTCCCCTTGGCTGATGAAATGACAATGTTAAAGAAAAATCTATTATTGTTGGGGCAGAGCATATTAAACCAATGCTTTAAAATATAAAAATGTATGTTTTCTATTTTCCAAGCCCACAGGCTTGTGTAGCCCCACTCAAAGAAGTCTTAGATGTGCTCCTGGCTCACTTGAGACTGCACAAAAACTTCCAGAAGTGCAGGCCTCCAGTTGACTATAGAGAGGGGACTGAGAGTGTCTTTCTCTGCCTGACTCTGTTCATTGCCCTGTGTGTGGTGGTGGTGACAGTGTGGTGAGACTTGCATACTGTGTGACCCTAAGCAATTCACTTAACTTCCTTGTGCTCCCAGGTCGTACATGTAAACAAGCTTCAGCTTAGTGTGTCTCTCCTGGTTAAAAAAAACCAAAAGATGCATGATGATGTCAGCTATTGTGTGTGCAGAGCTAGGACTGCTGTATTGAATATTTGCTGTTACATAGAACATAGAAACATAGAAACATATAATTTGATGGCAGATAAGGACCTCTTGGCCCACCTAGTCTGCCCATTTCCCTACCTAATGGATAAGCTGCAGATCCTAGTTAACCAACAGTCTACTTCCTCCTACCCCGACTAGAATTGCCTTATGCCTGTCCCATGCATTCTTGAATTCCCCCACTGTTTTTGACTCTATGACCTCCTCAGAAAGGCTGTTCCATGCATCCCTCTCTGTGAATAAATACTTCCTCACATTATCTCTGAGCCATCCCTCCTCTATCGTCAAATTGTGCCCCTGTACTTGCATACTTTTTGAAAGATGCTACCCTCTTGGATTTTGTTGATTCCTTGAGGTATTTGAAAGTTTCTATCATGTCCCCCCTCTCCCTCCTTTCCTCGAGGTTATACATCTTAAGCTCCTTTAGTCTTTCTTCATATGTCTTCTGGTGCAAACCCTGCACCATTTTGGTTGCCCTCCTCTGGACAGCCTCCACCCTGTCAATGTCTTTGCGGAGATGGGGTCTCCAGAACTGTACACAGTACTCCAGATGTGGTCTTATCAACTGTCTGTACCCCTGTCTGTCTGTTGTGATGTCCTCTGATTTGGTGGTGGTGGTGGGGAGACAGAAAGAGAGGAGGCCATGGTACAAAGCAATGGGGGAAGGGGGTTTACTGTGTGTGATAGCATTGCAGTTTTTTTTTTCCTGCTTGGGAGCTGGAAGCAATGTGGGAGCAGGATAAATGTGCAATAATCAGAGTATTTCTTGACTTGCATTGTTTCCTGTATACATGATCAAAATTTGCCATTATAATTGACGGCTAGTGCAACTATCTGTGGGCTAGTGCAATTTTGAATCAACTTGCCCTGCTGGCTAGTGCAAAAAAAGGTTAAGGTTGACCCCATGGTGATGCCTCTTTCTATACATCCCAGTAACTCCCAGCCCTCCTTTCCACAATCCTTTCCTTCAGCAGTTATTCCATTATTTTCCCCACCACCGAAGTCAAGCTGACTGGCTTATAATTGCCAGCTTCCTCCCTGCTACCACTTTTGTGAAGTGAGACCACATCTGCTCTCTTCCAGTCCTCTGGGACTACCAGTGAGTGGTTCAACAGGACTGTCAAAGATGCAGCCAGCACCTCTCTGAGCTCCTTCAATATCCTTGGATGTATCCCATCTGGCCCCATTGCCTTGTTCACTTTCACATTTGCGAGTTCCTTTAGGACACTCTCCTCTTTAAATGGACTAGTGTCCACATACTTTTCTTCAGTGCCCCATCTCATTTTTGGTCCCTCGCCTTCCCCTTCCTCCGTGAACACACTGAAAAAATTTTTGTTCAGGATATCTGCTTTTTCTTTGTCCCCCTCCACATATTTCCCCCTTTCCCTCCTTATAGCCTTACAATCCCTTCCCTGGTCTTTCTCCTTTCACTTACATATCTGTAAGACATATTGTCCCCTTCCTTTACTGCCAGGGCTATTTTCTCCTCTCTTTGTACCTTTTTACTCCTGGTTGCTTTCCCTGCCTCCCTCTGCTTCTTGTTGTACACCTCCCTATCCTCCTCCCTCTGCATTTCCTTAAACCTCCTAAATGTTAACTTTTTTGCCCCTACCTTCCCAGCCACCTCTTTTGAGAACCATAGTGGTCTCTTTTTCCTCTGTTTTTTATGTTTGCTTGCACGCATGTGCAAGAAACATAGTGCCATCATCGGAGATTTCTGAGGTGTGTCACCTCCTCCTCCAATTCAGGCAGTGTGCTGGCAGGCGCGGCTCCTGTAAGCCAATGCATTTTGGAGCTGTCTATGACACTCTCCAAAATGCAGTGCAATACAGTTGAAAGGGGAAGCTACCCTTGAGTGAGCAACAATAAGAAGCTGCTCCACAGCTGTAACTCCCCGCCCCCAGCTGCGGGCATGCGCGCCCCCATGCGTGTAGCCACGACGGGGTGCCCAATCCCGTCGGCTGAGCTGCATCGTCTCCTCCACCCCTCCAGTAGTTGGTGCCACTCCCCGAGCCACACTAGCGTGGCAGACATTTTGCCGAGGGGGTGCCCAATCCCCCGTCGGCTGTACGCCCCCTCAAAACTTTTGTGCCACGCCTGGGAGCCCACCCAGCGTGGCAAACGCCCACGAGTTTTTTGTTTATTTTGTTGCGACAGGGTGCCTAACTCTCGTCCAGCTGAACTCCCCCAAAGCCCTTGTGCCCAGCGTGGCAAGCGGTCCCATGAAGTATTTTTTTTTTTGTAACCTGTAAAACAAAAACAGTCCCGCGCACGCCTCCCAACCCCCTCCCACAACCCGCACCCACCCACTATGCACCCAGCCTCCCCACACCCCCACCCCATACTTACCTCCGGACTCCGCGCAAGCGATCTTCGGTGGACGGGAACAGATCTGCACTCTTCAAAGCCGACCGCGAACTGAGGAATGCCGGTAAGCTGTATAATGGGCTAGATAGGAGGGTTCAACTTTATTGCATATCTCAGGCATTTTGGGAATTTTGCCAAATTTTCAACATGGGTTTTGGGACCCTTCATGAGTGATGTCACTGTCGCGGCGTTATTCAGGCTCGAGGGTGATTTGCGCGCAGTGACTGCGCGGTGACTGTGAAATCACCCTTTGGGACTGAATACCACCATGACAGTGTCATCATTCCTGAGAAGGGGCCCTAAAACTCATGTTGAAAATTTGCACCAAAATTCCCAAAATGACTGTTTAACGAGCGCAAGCAGTAGTTCCACTAGGCCTCGAAGTTCGCCAAATTTCAATATTTTCACTCCAGATTTTCAACATTGCCATTTCACCACACCTCTTATGAGTAGTACAGCTGTCATTTTCACATCTCACCCAAAATGTGTTTCCACCCTTGTAGTAGAATGGCGAGTCTGTGTGCAAATCAATGTACGGGACAAATTAAGAAAATCACAGTGACACTGTTCATGAGCAGAGGTCTTGAAATGGCTATGTTGAAAATTTGGTGAAAAATTCTAAATGACTGTTTTACGAGCATGCTATGCAGTTTCACGCACGCTCATAGGTTTCAATTTTCAATATTTCCACTCCAGATTTTCAACATTGCCATTTTCCACACCTTTTATGAGTAGTATAGCTGTCATTTTCACATCTCACCCAAAACATGTTTCCGCTTATGTAGCGCATTAATGGTGCAGTCATAGCAAACTCAGTGTATGGGACACATTAAGAAAATCACAGTGTCACTGTTCATGAGCAGAGATCTTAAAATGGCAATGTTGAAAATTTGGTGACAGAATTCCTAAAAATGACTGTTTCACAGTGTCGTTGCACAGTTCCCACGGCATTTTCGTGGGTTTTCCGCAATTTTCAATATTTCCACTCCAGATTTCCAACATTGCCATTTTCTACACCTCCTTATGAGCAGTACAGCTGTCATTTTCACATCCTGCCCAAAACGTAGCTTCTGCCATGTAGCGCACACGGCGCAGCTGTGTGCAAACTCAATGTATGGGACACATTAACAAAACCACAGTGACTGTTCATGAGCAGAGATCTTAAAATGGCTATGTTGAAAATTTGGTGAAAAATGCCTAAAATGACTTTTAGGCGTGTGTTGCACAGTTCCTATGCATGCTCGTAAGTTTGCAAATTTAATATTTTCACTCCAGATTGTCAACATGTCCATTTTATTAAACTTCTTATGAACAGTACAGCTGCAATTTTTCATCGTCACCCAAAATGTGTTATCGGACATGTAGCGCATAATGGTGCTGTTGGTGTGCGAAAGCAATGTTTAGGACAGATTAAGAAATCACGGTCACACTGTTCATGAGCAGAGGTCTTAAAATGGCTATGTTGAAAATTTGGTGACAAAAGTCCATAAAATGACTGTTACGAGTGAGCATTGTGCAGTTTCCGCATCCTCGTTAGTTCATGACTTTGTAATATTTTCAGTCCAGATTTTCACTAGTGGCATTTTTCAACACTTCCTTATGAACAGTACAGCTGCCATTTTTCCAACATGGGAAGTGTGTTTTCACACTTCCAGTGCAGAAGATGTGGTCGCTGTGGAAATCATTGTTCGGCACAGATAAAGAAAATCACAGTGACACTGTTCATGATCGGAGGCACCAAATGCCTGAGTTGACAATCTGCTATAAAATATCCCCAACCTAATTATATAACTAGTGTGCGTTGCACAGTTTCTATGTACGCTCGTGACTTCACCATTTTTAAATATTTTCACTACATATTTTCAACATAGCCATTTTACACCTCCCCTGAAAGAGTACAGCTGTCATTTTTACATCCTGTTCGAATATTTTGCACCTGTGGTGCTAAATCCGTAGTCACTGTGCATAAGCAGCTTTCAGCTACCAAACTGATATTCCCCTGTTCATGAGGGTGGGGTCACAAAACAAACATGTTGAAAATTTGGAGTTAAAATACCAGCGAATGCCTGAGGTATTAGGCTTTTCAACTAAATCGCCCAACCCTATAGAGAATGACAGGAATCAGGGGTGTGACTTGGGATTCTTGCCTGGATGCTCATACCATTCCACACCCTGCAGTCACTGAGAGGCATCGAGGTATGCCTTGGACTCTTGGCCCCAAACTTCACCCCATTCTCCTATATCGCACCCATCTCACCATATTTCCTAATGAAATGGGGGTCGCGATAAGGTCAAAGACCCCAAGGAACACGTGACACTTGCCAGTCTCTGCAGAGTGGGGTGTGGTGAAATGGCATGGCCGATATGCCTGACGACCCAAACGCACACCCCACTGCCTGTCACTCTCTGCAGGGTGGTGGTGGGGTTGGCTTCAGTTCAATACTTCACTGCCATTCCTATTACGCAGCTCTGTAACTTCTACACTAGCACTGCCAATGCCAGCATGCAAACATTCGGCATTGACAAATGCTTGTTTTGTTTTCTTACTTGTCTGATGCAGAGATTTGTTGCCTTCCCTATTTTTAGTTTTGCCCACTGTTCCTCCACTCCTTCCATGTCCTCCACCCCTGACCGAGCAACCCTGATGGCATTCCCCCATCTTTGTAAAGTCAGCCCTGCTGAAGTCCATGACCCTCACCTCAGTGTGGTTCAATTTTGGCTTAGTAGTTATACTGAACCACACTGTGCAGTGATCATTGGTCCCCAGGCGGTCACCCATGATGTCTGCAATGCTGTCTCAGATGCACCCTGGGGGTAAGGTGAAGTGGAGATACATCAAGAGGAGGAAAATGTGAACGGTATTAACATTACAAAAGTAGAAATCATATACAGCAATATAGTGTATCAGAGGAGCATAATCATAAACACTGAAGGCAGTTCAGTACCATAGATATATGTAGTAGATAAACTTAGTTTTAATAGATAGGGGGACACTACTCATACAGGTATAGCCTAGAGATGGGGGGAACAAAATGGCCAGGGTAACACTAGTGGGAAGAAGGAAGTCAAGAGGTACAGGGTAATGGACAGTTGCAAGTGGAAGTAGAAAAGTCACAAAGAAGAGATTTAGAGAAAGCAGAAGACGCAGAGTGGATCAACAAGGGAAGGAAGGACCAGAGTTTAGGAAAGCGATATGAGAAAGCAGGTTGACCAACAGTAGAGTTTCTAAAAGGAATAGAGAGGGAATGGGAAATATTACTTCAGAGAGGGTGAGAGGAAGAAGGAGGAGAGGACAGTAGGGATGTAAAGTATAAAGGAAGGGAACCAAACCAAATTTTGGAAATTAAACCGGCACAATGGGAAAGGCATCTGGTATCAAGAGAGGGGAGAAACATCGAAACATAGAAGTTGACGGCAGATAAGGACCGCAAGGCCCATCCAGTCTGCCCATTTCTTTTTTCTACCTTATAAATGTGCCATCGGCCTTTGCTCTGTCAGTGGCCTATCTATTCATAGTCATTTGTATTGCTCCCTTATGCCTATCCCATGCCTGTTTGAAGCCCTGCACTGTATTCATAGCCACCACTTCTTGTGGTAAGCCATTCCATGCATCCACCACCCTTTCTGTGAAAAAGAATTTCCTCACATTCCCCCTTAATCGGCCCCCTCTAATCTCACGCTGTGTCCTCTTGTCCTGCTATTTTTCTTATATTTAAACATGTTAGACTCTTTCACCTTGTTAATGCCCTTAAGGTGTTTGAATGCCTCGATCATATCACCTCTCTCCCTCCTTTGCTCAAGGGTATACATATTGAGCTCTGTTAATCTGTCCTCATATGTCTTCTGATGCAGTCCCTGCACCATTTTGGTTGCCCTTCTCTGGACTGCCTCAATTTGGTTAATGTCCTTGTGAAGGTGTGGCCTCCAATACTGCACGCAGTACTCCAGATGGGGCCTAACCAGTGTCTTGTAAAGAGGGATTATTACCTCCCTCTTGCGACTTGTGATACCCCTACTAATACACCCTAACATCCCCCTAGCCTTACCTACTGCTTTAGAGGTCTGCTTGGATGATTTCAGGTCATCAGTGATGATGATGCCCAAGTCTCTTTCTTCCTTTGTGACTGCTAGCAACTCCCCTCCCAGCCTATAGGTGGCTTCAGGGTTTCTCTTCCCTATGTGCATGATCTTGCACTTCTTTGCATTAAATCCCAGTTGCCACTCTTCTGACCATTTTGCTAGTTTATCCAGATCTCTTCTCATTCTGCCCACCCCATCTGGATCATCTACTCTGTTGCAGGTCTTGGTGTCATCTGCAAACAGACAAGCCTTACCCTCTAGTTCATCTGCAAGGTCACTAATGAAGATGTTGAAGAGGACTGGCCCCAGGACTGATCCCTGAGGTACCCCACTTGTGACTTGCATCTCTTCTGACTGTATACCATTTACCACCACTCTCTGTTTTCTGCCC
Source organism: Neoceratodus forsteri (assembly GCA_016271365.2). NCBI lineage: Eukaryota > Metazoa > Chordata > Ceratodontiformes > Ceratodontidae > Neoceratodus > Neoceratodus forsteri. The sequence continues at coordinate 111,675,654 of CM057451.1, forward strand.
GTCAACCAGTTTGCCACCCAGTTGACCAACTTCAGCCCACACCCCGAGCCTACCCAGCTTATTTATCAATCTTCTATGTGGAACAGTGTCAAAAGCTTTGCTGAAGTCAAGGTAGGCGACATCAACTGCTCCCCCTTGGTCCACCACTCTGGTTACCCAGTCAAAGAAATCTATGAGATTAGTTTGACAGGACCTTCCTTTTGTAAACCCATGCTGTCTTGGATCCTGTGCCCCTAGAGAAAGGGCAGAGTAGAATGAGCAGTGGTGGGTATGAAAGGGGCAGTCTGGGGCAAAACAACAAAAGAGTGAAAGAGGGAGATGAGTCTGGCAAGAGAGGATTTGGGAGCTCCATTAAAGACTATGTCACCAAAGTCCAAAGCAGTGAGAATCATCTGTAAAACAATCTCTCAGTGGGCAGGAAGTAGAATACTCAGTTTGTTCCAGTGCAGTGCGCCAAGCTTGGGGTAGAGCTTATGGCATGACATCAGTAGGCACCAAGACATCAAGATGTCAGTCAAGCCAAACGCCAAGGTCCTTAAAGGGAAATGCCCATGTCAGTAAACCATGCCCCCCACCCCGATTAGCATTTTCACCCATGCTTAAAAAAATTGATTACCTGCTTAGCAAGTAATTTTCTTTTCTCTGGTTGAGCTTACCATCACTCCTGCCAGCATTTTCAATGGAGCAACTCTAGCAGCACATCCAGCAATCACTCGCAGTTGATGTCAGAGCTGGGGAGTAGCCACGGGAACGTGTATAAAGTTAGCCTATGGGCAGAACTATTAACAGCTCCAGTTTGCCACTTAGAGGTTTCAGTGCTATACCGAGACCAAGTATAGACTGGCTGTCAATCATACTCATACTTCAAAATGTTCAGACTTCCCAGGAGAAGAAAGTGCTCAAAAACAAGGTGACATGCTATGAAGCTGGAAGGGAGTAGATTCAGGAGAGATGTGAGGAAGTATTTCTTCATAGAAAGAGTGGTGGATTCCTCAAACAGCCTTCCAGCAGAGGTGCTGGGGAGAAAACAGCGGTGGGGTTCAAGTATGCATGGGATAGGCACAAGGGAATCATAGTGGAAAGGAAGTGTTCCGTTTCCAGGTTTATTGATCGGTCTTAGACCTTTACAAATAAATATAATCACATTAACAGATAAAATATATCATAGCACTTCATAGACATATAATTGCTTACAATTGCTTACTAGTAATTTCCTTTTAGGTCTATTTTAAAAGATAGCTTTCCTGAGATTGATGTACAAAGAAACCATACAGTATACATTATCCATAAATATTACATCAGTTCAAATATGTGGCCTAAATATATACAAATATGTGTTCAATAATATCTATGATCTATGTTTTACTGGTATTACAATTGCTATGCTTTAGACAAATTGAGGAAATAGCCCTCAAGTAACCCGGCAACGTAGATATTATATGATCATCTTGTACTGTAAACATTAGATATAGTAAAATATCCTTCTCTATTGATTGAATAGAGTCCCACACGGGCTGCTGCAACCAATATTTTCTAGAGTTATTGTATCACTGACAAGTAAACATAACATGATAAAGATTTTCTGGTTCCAAATCTGTGCAATCTCAATATCTAGCTGAACTTTTCGCTTTGTTTAAATATCTAGCCCTTAATATGTTACTCTGAAAAAATTCCAGACAGTATTTAGTGTATAATTTGAGATGGGTATGTTCCGCTAATACAGCTAAGTAATATCTGTATTCATGTCTAATGTTGTTTTGTAAAGTCCATGGTGCAATTCTTAACTAGAATATTTTTTTCTAGATCTCCAGCATTGTAGACGTTTATGATTTTGTTTTTTCACATAATTATTATATTTGAGGCTAATTTGTGTCCCCTTAGCCGCCCAGTGACGCTGAGGGGTTGAGGTGTCGACGCCACACCGCCACGCCAGCGACCCGGGTTCAGGAAATGCTTTGGGCCGCCAGGGGTTGGCAGGGGGGAAGGAGAGGACTGTGAGTAGCTGTCAGCTGGCAAACACTCTGCCTCGGAAGGGAGAGACGGGTGTCTCGGTGCTTGGCTGCCCCTAGTGGAGGCTGGGTGGCAGTGCCGCACTTGAGAGCTCGGGCACAAGGCCAGGGAAGTGAGGGAGGAAGTAGCTGATGTCTGGAGCTGTGATACTCGTGTGAGCCTCCACCCGCATGCAGTCATCACTTCCGGGGCTCTGGGGCTAGGATGGTAGAAAAGAGGAAACCAATGGGGGTCTCCGGGATGATGCCTCCGGGACAGTTCCAGGGGTTCTGCCGGGGCACGCATAGCGTTCAGAAGTCCCCGAAAGACCCCATAATCCAGTAGGGTTGGCTGACGCAAGGGAGCTCTGCCAAGGAGGGGTTAAAAGAATCTAGTCTCCGTAGTTTCCATAGTCTGGGAAACAAGCTCCCTGAACTGTTGGCCTTGATGGAAGAGGGATGCCTGGATATCGTAGCAGTCACAGAAATATGGTACACAGAGAACTATGACTGGGATGTTAATATACCAGGGTACACAACCTACAGGAGAGACAGGGAGGGGAGAAGAGGGGGAGGAGTAGCTCTCTATGTAAGGGAAGGGATAAAAGCAACTGAACAAAAGAGTAAACAGGGAGGAGAGGAGGCACTGTGGGTCAACTTAGAGACTGGAAATGGCACCACAATCCGCACAGGGGTTGTATACAGACCACCCATGTCAGGGGGAGGGAATGAACAAGGATATGATGGAAGGCATTCTTGGGATGGCAGAGAAAGGGGAGATACTCTTGATAGGAGACCTGAATATGCCAGATGTTAACTGGAGCACATTTGTTGCAGCCACATCCAAGAGCAGGGCCATTCTCGATGCCCTACAGGTGGCATTCCTCAGACAGCTAGTTTGGAACCCACTCGTGAGGGAGCAATCTTAGACCTCATACTCTCAAATGGAGACAGTGAGGGGATCTCAGATCTAGAAGTGGGTAGCCATCTGGGAACAAGTGACCACCAAACAGTGTGGTTCACAATAAACTCAGCTACAGAGTCAAGCCATACAAAAGTGAGGGTACTGGACTTCAGGAGGGATGACTTTGGCAAGATGGGAGAGTGCCTTAGAAAAGCACTAGCAAACAGGCTAGAAGGAGGGGTGGAGCAACAATGGGGAAACATCAAAACTGCCATCACAGAGGCAACAAGCCTTTGTGTGAAGCAAATAAACAAATCAAAATGAAAGAAAAAGCCACCATGGTTCTCAAAAGAGGTGGTGGGAAGGTCAGGAGAAAAGACAGCATTCAGGAAGTATAAGGAAACACAGAAGGAGCAGGACAGAGAACTCTACCAGTTAAGGCAGAAGGAAGCAGGGAGGAAGTCAGAATAGTAAAGGCCCAAACCGAGGAAAGATAGCCAACTCGGTTAGAAGGGGATAAAACCTTTTATAGGTACATCAGGGATTGTAGAAAAGACAAAAGGGAGGGCTAGTGAGGCTGAATAGAATGGATGGTGGGTGTGTGGGCAGAGGGACAGTGAGAAAGCAAGGATACTGAATGAATATTTCAGCTCAGTATTCACAAAAGAGGAGGAGGGAGAGGTTCCTAATCCAATTAACAGAAGCACTCTGGATAGGGGGGTCGATCCCAGTCCTTTCACAGAAGAAAGGGTTCTGAAACAACTCCTAAAACTCAAGGTGGACAAAGCAATGAGGCCTGATGGAATTCACCCCAGAATTCTAAAAGAATTAAGGGAAGAATTAGTGAAACCACTTCTTACCCTTTTAAACAAATCATGGGAGGATGGTGTGGTACCTGAGGACTGGAGGAAGGCAGATGTGATTCCCCTTCACAAAAGTGGGAGCAAGACAGAGACAGTAAACTACAGACCTGTTAGTTTGACCTCTGTGGTAGGAAAGTGATGGAATCACTTCTGAAGGAAAGAATTGTTGAGTACCTCGAGGCCAGTGGGGCACAGGACCTAAGGCAGCATGGGTTCACGGTGGGAAGGTCATGTCAGACGAATCTATTTGATTTCTTTGACAGGTGACCAAAGTAGTAGACCAGGGAGGGGCTGTGGACATGGCCTACCTAGACTTTAGCAAGGCATTTGACGCAGTCCCACACACAAGATTAATAGTCAAATTAACCAGCCTGGGAGTGGATCCAAGGGTGGTAGCCTGGGTAAAACATTGGCTGGACAACAGGACACAGAAGGTAATTGTAAATGGAGTCCACTCTGAAGAAAGAGGGATTACTAGTGGGGTACCGCAGGGTTCAGTACTGGGTCCAGTCCTTTTTCATGTCTTTATAAATGACATTGCAGAGGGACTGGAAGGAAAAGTATGCCTCTTTGCAGATGACACAAAGATCTGCAACAGGGTTGATATACAAGGAGGTGTGGAAAGGATGAGAAGGGACTTGGCAAGGTTGGAGGAATGGTCAGAAGTATGGCAGCTTGGATTCAATGCAAAGAAGTGCAAAATAATGCACCTGGGAAACAAAAACCCAGGGGAAGATTACACAATGGAGGTAGGTAGTAACAACAACAAAAATGGAAAGGGACCTGGGGGTAGTCATATCAGATGACCTTAAGGTTAGCAAGCAATGTGAGATAGCAGTAGGGAGGGCTGGGGGTACACTGGGATGTATAGGGAGATGCATCACCAGCAGAAAACAGGAAGTTGTTATCCCTCTGTACAGACAGTTGGTGAGACCCCACCTGGAATACTGTGTCCAGTTCTGGAGACCCCATCTCCTCAAGGACATAGACAGGATAGAGGCAGTCCAGAGGAGGGCAATTAAAATGGTGCAGGGTCTGCAAGAGAAGCCATACAAGGAGAGACTAAAGGAGCTTAATATGTATATCCTTGAGGAAAGGAGGAAGGGGAGGACATGATAGAAACTTTTAAGTACCTCAGTGGAATCAACAAAGTCCAAGAGGGTAGCATCTTTCAGAAAGAGACGTGCAAGAACAAGGGGACACAATTTGAAGATGGGTGGGCGGTTCAGGGGCAATATGAGGAAGTATTTTTTCACAGAGAGGGTGGTGGACGCATGGAACAGCTTTCCTAAGGATGTTGTGTCGTCTAAACTGTGGGAGAATTCAAGAATGCATGGAACAGACATAAGACAATTTTTGTGGGAGGTAGGAAGAAATAGGCTGTTGGTCAACTAGGATCTGCAGCTTATCCTGTACGTAGGGAAATGGGCAGACTAGGTGGGCCAAGCGGTCCTTATCTGCCATCAAAGTCTATGTTTCTATGTTTCTTACCCCCCAAAAAATTTGTGTCCCCTTGTTTACGCAACTTTTTAGGAACTCCAGGCCATATACAGTATCTTGAAATAACCATTTATATTATATAACCCATAAGACTATCTACAGCCCACTGGCGATTTAAGTTTTTGTTTTAGACTATTTATGTATTTTATCCAGGAACCATTATCAGAAAATGTTAGACCCAAATATGTGTATGAGCTTACTGTACTAAGTTTTTACTCTCCTATTCTCCACATTAATTTGGACTTTTTAGAGCCAAAAACAATAACCTTTTATATTTCCCAGCATAAATCATTAGGTGGTTCAACTTTTTCTGTAAACTTGACTGTGATAGTGCAAAAAGAGCTAAATCGTCGGCGTAAGCCAACACGGGACAGCACCTGTTTTCAATTGATGGTGAGTCTGATTTGGAACCTTCAAGTTCTACACGGAAGTTATTAATATAAATGGAAAAAGGAGGAGTGAAAGGACACACGGCATGAGGCAATAATTGTAGTAGTACACAAGGAAGGGACGGAACACAGAATGCAACAACTACAAGACCATTTCTTTCCTGAATCTAGACACCAAGCTGTTTGCAAACATTTTAGTGGAAATGCTCAGATAAGTCATCACCAGACTAATTAGTACAGCTCAAAAGGGTTTTTGCCTTCATGGTAACTTTGAGATAATACTAGGCTGCTACTGAATGCCTCCTCCGCTGCCTTATAAATGAAAGAACAAAGTGTGGCAGTGTCAGTCAATGCAGAAAAGGCATTCAACAGGTTAGAATGCGGGTTCCTTAGAGGCAATTTGTTCTGCACCAGCTTAGGGCCTAATTTCAGATAATGGGTGGATATGCTGCCTACAAACCCAATGGTGCATATTAGGGTTAATGATATGCTTTCTGACTGATTTAGTATATCAAGGTGCACCAGGCAGAGGTGCCTGCTCATGCCCTATTGTTTGTCCTAAGCGCTGAAACATAGAAACACAGATTTTGTCGGCAGAAAAGGACCTTTAGGCCCATCCAGTCGGCACCATGTCCCTGCCTATTCCATCACCACTGACCCTAGTTGATCATAGGTGTCACTCCCTCCCCCCATTCCTCTACCTAATATGCCCCTATGCCTGTCTCATGCAAGACTGAAGCTCCCCACAGCCTTTGCCCCATTACCTCCTCTGGCAGGCTGTTCCAGTCATCTGCCAACCTTTCTGTGAAGTATTTCCACACATCTCTCCTAAACTTCCCCTTAGCGTCATTGCATGCCCCCTTGTTCTAGTTCCTTCCTTTCTCTGAAATAAACCCTCCACTTGCACCTTGTTCACTCCTGTGATGTACTTGTAGGTTTCAGCCATGTCACCTCTCATTCTCCTCTCTTCCAGTGAGTACGTGTTGAGTTCCTGCAGCCTTTCCTCATATAGCTTCTCGTGCAACCCCCTCAGAATTTTGGTTGCCTTCCTCTGTACCGCCTCCACCCTTTCAATGTCCTTGCAGAGGTGTGGCCTCCAGAACTAGACAGAGTACTCCAGGTGGGACCTCACTAGTGAGCGATATAATGGCAGCGCTACCTCCCTCCCTCCTGCTGCTAGAAATCCCTCTCCCAGTACACCCTAGTATCTGGCTAGCCTTTCCCACTGCTTTGTCACACTGCCCAGCTAACTTGAGGTCATGAGATATGAGGACCCCAGGTCTCTTTCTTGCTTGGAGACTGTAAGCTCCACTCCCACCATCTTATACACAGCCCTTGGGTTCTGCAGCCCTAAGTGCAAAGCTTTGCACTTTTTGGCATTGAAACCCAGTTGCCCACCCCATAGACCATTCCTCTACTTTCCTCAGATCCCTTTCTATTCTCTCCATCCCTTCCTGAGTGTCAGCCCTGCTGCAGAGTTTTAGATCATCTGAAAGAGATGCACCTTTCTCTCAAGCTCCTCTGCAATGTCATTTATGAAGACATTGAAGAGGACTGGTCCCAGCACTGAACCCTGTGGCACCCCACTAGTCACTGTCCTATCACCTGAGTGGCTACGCTCACCACCACCCTTTGCCTCCAATCCCTTAACCAGTTTGATATCCAGTTTGTTGCTTTCTCCCACACCCACAGGCTGCTTAGTTTCTTATACAAAATTCACAAAAGACTGCACTCCACTGCAGAATGACCACGGAAAATGCTAAATGTGCAGTTCAAAAACTGTTTTATTAATGATACACATATCAGCGTTTCAGTATTTCAATAGAACTTCCACAGTCAATTTATAAATGACCGCTCTCCCATGTCTGAAGAAACACTCCCCTGCACTTCGATCAACTAATCAGTCTAATGAAGACCGATTAGTTGGTCAAAGCGCAGGGGAGCATTTCTTCAGACATGGGGGAGTGGTAGTTTATAAATTGAATGTGGAAATGCTGTTGAAATACTGCTGAAATACTGAAACGCTGATATTAATAAAACCGTTTTTGAGCTGCACATTTAGTGTTTTCCGTGGTCATTCTGCAGTGGCACACAGAGTCTTTTTTGAATTTTGTATTAGTAACTAGGGTTTGCTATCCTTCTCTGCACCCTGTCACTTGGCTGTGCACACAGAGCTCTTTTATTTTTTTCAAGTATTTTGCTTAGTTTCTTAACTAGTCTCCTGTGTGGTAGAATGTCGAAAGCTTTACTGATGTCCAGATAGGCCATGTCCACTGCTCTCCCTTGACCCACTTCCCTTATAACTTAGTCAAGGAAATCTATGAGATTAGTTTGACATGACCCCTCACCCCCCCACCACTCCCACCCCAGTGAAACCCTGCTTCCATTGGTCCTGCAGCCCTTTTGGCTCCAGGTACTCCATGAGTCACTCCTTCAGTAGTGCCTCCATTAACTTCCCCACCACTGTTGTGAGACTGACTGTCCTGTAGTTACTAGTATCCTCCTTACTGCTGCTTTTGTGAAGAGGGACCACATCGACCCACCTCCAGTCCTCTGGAACTTCCCCCATCTCCACGAAGATGCCAGAGGGGTGGCCTGCACCATGCTAAGTTCCTTTAGGACCCTTGGATGAATCCCATCCAGTTCCATCACCTTATTCTCCTTTAAGTCTTCCAACCCCTTCCAGACCATCTCCACTGAGAATGGAATTGTGCCCACTCCCCTTCTCCCTGTTGCTTACTGCAGCATGCAGGTCCACTCCTCCCACCCTCTGCTGTGAAGACTAAGCAGAAGTAATCATTTAGTATTTCCACTTTCTCTTGATCTTCCTCTGTGCAACCCCCCCCGGCCTCCTGATTCTCATTATCCTCTAGTCTTCCTCCTCTTCCCCCACATACCTAAAGATGGGTTTGCTCCTTTTTCAACCCCCTTAGCTATCCTCACCTCTGTTAGTACTTTAGCTGCCCTCACCCTCCTTCCTGCCTCCCTTTGTCTTGCCAGATATACATCCCTATCTTCATCCTTGTGGGTCTCCTTGTACTTTCTAAGCATATTAGAAACATAGACTTTGATGGCAGATACGGACCGCTTGGCCCACTTAGTCTGCCCATTTCCCTACCTACAGGATAAGCTGCAGATCCTAGTTAACCAACAGCCTATTTCTTCTTACCCCCCACAAGAATTGCCTTATGTCTGTCCCATGTATTCTTAAATTCTCCCACAGTTTTAGACCCCACAACCTCCTCAGGAAGGCTGTTCCATGCGTCTAAATGCTGTTTTCTTCTCATTCACTGCCTTTACCACCTCCTTAGGGGACTATAGTGGCCTCTTCCTCCTGTTTCCCTTGCTTACTTCCTTCAAACAGCATGCCGTTGCCTGGGCTATACCCTCCTTAATTTTTTTCCACTGAGCCTCCACTACCCCCTTCGTCCCCCGGGTCATTCTCTGAGGCAGTTTCCCATTTGTTTAAAATCTGCCCTCCTGAAGTCTAGGACCCTTGTCTTAGTGTGGTTTTGAACCTATGGCTCAGCCTATAAAGGAGGATGAAAGAATACAAGGTCTATGATTAAATGGGGAGAAATTTTAAATATGCATGTACACTGAAGATACACTAATCTACCTTAGATCCCAAGGGATTCCTTCCCATTCCTCCACCAAATTATATAATTATTTAGGGGAAATGTTAGACTTTCAGGTCAATTAATCCAAAACAGAAGTCCCCCTGTTTAATGGAACAAAATTCCCTGAGTTACTTAGACCACACTATACAATGGGGCTAATAGTAGTATACGATACTTGGGAATTCAGACTTTAGTCAAAACTGAGAACTTACATAACTGTAGCTATGCAAAAATAATAAAAGAGGTAAGGGCTGATTTAAGCAATTAGAGCCACCTTTCCATTTCCTTAATGGGATGAGAAGAGACAATCAGAATGAAAATCCCACCAGACTTCCTCTTTCTTTTTTACAAATTCACCCATTACAATTCAGACAAGATGTAGGCAGAGATTAAAATAATGCTTACCATGCTTATATGGGAAAGAAAGAGATCCTGAAAGCACTGGACTATTGTTACACAGGACAGTGCCAAAACAGGATTGGGACTTCTGGACTTCAGAACATGCTATTTAGTGGCACAGCACAACAGCTAAATAGAACTATACAGTTAGTTGAATAGGAGGAAGAGACAGGATGGACAACCAGAGAAAGAATACAATATAATAACTGGTAACCCCCGTTATCAACCCATTTTCGAGAACTGCTAAAAGTTGTATCAACCCGCAGGTTGATAAGACTTTTACAGTCTTGCTCTAAGAAGCCTGTTCGTTAAATACACACAAAGAGAAGTGGTTTCTATGAAAAAAAATCTAACCTGTTGGTGCAGAGCTCATTTGATTTCAGTTTTAAAAGACAAAATCCGTTGGGTATAGACCGATGAGAGCGAGTTAGTAATGGCGGCTTCAGTGGTATGATTCAAGGCGTGAACGAGTGTTGCTATAGCAACACTGCCACATTTTCTGACTCTCACCTTCGAGCCGCGAGTAACATGCACCAGTTATTATAAAAATAAAATATTTGTGGGATTGATAAGCAGTCTTTTATACACACCCTCGGTGTGTAAAAAACTGCATATCAACCCCCTACATATGCATTATTCTCTATTTATAGGACTGCAGAAAGAGACCTTACCATTCTTGCAGCTGGACTGGAAATTAATAGAAGGGATAGAAAACCCATGGATGGAAAACACGGCACTGTTGTGGTATGAAACGCTTAAACATAGAAACATAGAAACATAGAAGTTGACGGCAGATAAGGACCGCAAGGCCCATCCAGTCTGCTCATTTCTTTTTCTACCTTATAAATGTGCCATCGGCCTTTGCTCTGTCAGTGGTCTATCTATTCATAGTCATTTGTATTGCTCCCTTATGCCTATCCCATGCCTGTTTGAAGCCCTGCACTGTATTCATAGCCACCACTTCTTGTGGTAAGCCACTCCATGCATCCACCACCCTTTCTGTGAAAAATAATTCTCACATTCCTCTTAATCGGCCCCTAATCTCACGCTGTGTCCTCTTGTCCTGCTATTTTCTTATATTTAAACATGTTAGACTCTTTCACCTTGTTAATGCCCTTAAGGTGTTTGAATGCCTCAATCATATCACCTCTCCTCCTTTGCTCAAGGGTATACATATTGAGCTCTGTTAATCTGTCCTCATATGTCTTCTGATGCAGTCCCTGCACCATTTTGGTTGCCCTTCTCTGGACTGCCTCAATTTGGTTAATGTCCTTGTGAAGGTGTGGCCTCAATACTGCACGCAGTACTCTAAGTGGGGCCTAACCAGTGTCTTGTAAAGAGGATTATTACCTCCTCTTACGACTTCTGATACCCCCTACTAATCACACCCTAACACCTCCCAGCCTTACCTACTGCTTTAGAGGTCTGCTTGATGATTTCAGGTCATCAGTGATGATGATGCCCAAGTCTCTTTCTTCCTTTGTGACTGCTAGCAACCCTCCAGCCTATAGGTGGCTTCAGGTTTCTCTTCCCTATGTGCATGATTTTGCACTTCTTGCATTAAATCCAGTTGCCACTCTTCTGACCATTTTGCTAGTTTATCCAGATCTCTTCTCATTCTGCCCACCCCATCTGGATCATCTACTCTGTTGCAGATCAAAGTTGTCATCTGCAAACAGACCAAGCCTTACCCTCTGAGTCCGTCTGCAAGGTCACTAATGAAGATGTTGAAGAGAACTGGCCCCAGGACTGATCCCTGAGGTACCCCACTTGTGACTTACATCTCTTCTGACTGTATACCATTTACCACCACTCTCTGTTTTCTGCCCGTCAACCAGTTTGCCACCCAGTTGACCAACTTCTGACCCACCCCGAGCCTACCCAGCTTATTTAGGAATTTAGGGCACAACAGGAGCACCACAGTTGCCCTTGGGGGGGGGGGGAGACCAGGTGGTCCAGAGGTGGATCAGAGAGGTCTGGTAACACTAGGTCAATTCATCAAAGATGGTTAGATCAAGCCATTTCATTTTTTTTTTCTTTTTTTTTTTTAATACTTCTTGGCAAGATGAGCAAAAATGCCCATTTTCACAAGCTACAAGTTTAGAAACATTCAATAGTTAACAAAACATAACATACAAAATTACAAAAAACAATGTAAAAACATGTATAAGCAAAAAAAAATTGATATCAATAGAAAGTACATTCAACAAAAGAATCAAGCCATTGCACCAGCCTAACTTTAAAAGATCTAACTGTTCTACAGCAAGTAACAACATCGGGGATAGAATTAAAAAAGGTTGTAGCCCTAAAAGAAAAAGATCTCTGACCTATTGCCTTTTTAAAAAGAGATATCCTGTAAATATATCTGCGTTGGGATCTGGTACCTTGAGAATTTGACAGTCTAGTAAATAATAAGTGGACTTTAGAAGGTAAAAGACCCTGTATACCCTTAAAAAGAAAAATATCCATTTTAACATTTATCCTGTTCTCTATTGATGGACACTGGGCTTCCCTGAGTAAACTACAATTATGTGTTTTCTGTGGCAATCCAGTCATGAAGCGGATAATACCATTGTAGGTGACTTTAATCTTGTTTAACATTTTTTCACTGGTCCCAGAATATACTATTAAGCATAGTCAAGGATGCTTAAAAGAAAACTATGTGCCAGAATTTTACGTGAATCAGAAATAAGATAAGACCTTATTCAAAACAACATCCCTAACCTCTGATGAACTTCTTTTTTTATTGTATTAGTAACATGAGTTTCAAATGAAAGATGGGAGTCAAGCATTATCCCCAGATAATTAAAATTATTAACAAACCATTTAAATCAACTATGGAAGTCTTAAATTTCCGGTCCATTCTGGGACTGGTGAAGACCATTACCTTTGTTTTCCTTGTATTCAAAACCAGTTTTCAGGACAATCACCACTCTTGAAAAAAATTAAAATCTTGCTGAACCTGCTTCAGAGCATCATCAGATTTGTTTCCAGTATAAAAAGCAACAGCATTGTCTGCATATAAAATCATCTCTGACTCAACACAAGAAGATGGAGCAGCATTCATGGATAAGGAAAACAAGGGAGGGCCTAAAAGTGAGCCCTGTGGTACATCACAGTTGATCATAAGAGTATCAGAATCAATCAATCTATCAATCAGAATCTGTATTTATCCAGGCGGCACCATTGAGCAAGGCTCATTTGCAAGGTGGACCTGGTCATGAATACATCAAAGTACAGTACAGAAGCAGGTATACAAAAAGCAATACTATACAAGGAAGAAAAAGTATATACAGTGTATACAGTACAGTACAAGGTTGAAATAAATAAAAAAAACACATTATTTTACAATTGAAGAAGTCAGCAGATGTACAATCAACCATAGGCATACAGGGGTTATAAGCAGACAAGGGTGCCGGAAGATGGTAAAAGCTGAGGGGGCTGAGAATCAAAAGGGCACTTATGAGGGTACAAAGGGCACTTTTTCTATACTAGTTTTTACCATACAGAAATAAAAAGTGGAGGGGCTACCGCCCCTTTCGCCCCCCCAGTTCCGGCACCTATGTAAGCAGAGATCTTTTGAGTGAGGCAGCTGGCAACTACACATATAGGGGAAAGAGGCCATGTATGGGGTGGTAGGATAGAGAGGTAAAGAAGAGGAGGGATATATTACCGACAACTGGGGGAAAAATTGAGCTAAAACCACAGAAAGTGACGATGGCTGTTGTGTACTTGTTTATTATGATAATGACGGAGGAGGGGTAGATAATTGGGACACTACTATGGATGGGGTGGGACTTTAGCCAGGCTGGAAGGGAAGGGTGGGTGCAGCAGGAAGAGTTAATAGGGAAAGAGTGAGAGCCAGGGGTAGAAACATGGCGAGCGTCAGGATGGAAAGGGGGAGTTGCAGAATTAGTGGGCTAGCGGTGAGGAAAACATTTGCAAGGTGCTTTCATGTAGCGATCATAGAGCGCCTTGAAGATATTCAGGCTAACAGGGCAGCTCAGCTTCAAGTTCCTTTGTAAACCGTTTCACAATGTGTAAACATTCTGGCCTATAGTTGTTCTATGCTCCCTATTAGTCAGGTAGCCATCTAACCAAGTAATAACTTCCATGATAAAATATACATCATGTAGGGGAATCCAATAACAAAAAATGATCAACTAAGTCGAAGGCCTTGGTGAGGTCCACAAATACTGCTGCAATGGACTGCCCCCTATCTATGGCACTCTGAACATAGCTTGTGAACCCCATCAAGGCCATCTCTGTATTATGATTAACTCTAAAACCATTTGTTTTTTTATTTATTTTATTTATTAAAATGTTTCACCAGGAAGGGCATACTGAACAACAGGTTACTCGTCTCACGGTGCATCCTGGGGGGAGGGGGGAGGGAGAACAGTTCAAATACAATCAGTATTTGTACACATAAATATTTGCACACATTGACAAAATAACATAACATATTAATAGTTCTGGTGGGTTACAGCAGAATACAAATGGAAGCAAAATATATATACATAAATAGGTATGAATATACCTATACACATTTATATTATTAGGCATCATTAGAACCAGTTAACCATGAGCATCTAAGGGAACGACAGGTGCTAAATACCTGTGGAGATGGACCCTAGGGTAAGACATAGACTCTGTGATGTGGCTATCCTAGGGGAAAAGGGTTAGAGGAAATGGGGGGGTGGGAGTTTGACAAAAAATTATATTTCTCTAGGTGACAGGTGGTTTGATCAAAAATAATTCTTTCTAGAATATTGGATAATGGAGCAAGCAAGTGTAACAGCCCTTTGACTCACCTTGGCTGCTCTGGGGCCCTCAGGGTAGTTCCGAACACACCTCTGAAGGGGTCAGCCTGGGTTCTGCAGTGACAGCTCACGTGGCACGGTACCTCCACCTGGGGTAATGGCAAGGGAATCCTGTGGATAAAGAACAGGGTTACCACCCCCCAGGAAATAGTACCTTGCCCCAACAATATGTTCCCCACACAAATTACAGTTTCCACACTATGTCCTCTCACCCCCCAGCAGCACTCTTCAATAACACAGGGACAGTGAATGAATTGCAAACAGTAACCTTATTTATTGGGGAGGGGGAACAAGGAGGAGAATATCAAACACAGTTCACTCTAGGCACAACACCTTCCCCAGTATCAACCCTTCTCACCACCCCTGGGTGCATCCAGATTGTCCCTGTGCAGTGGTGCAGGCCTGGGGTCTTTCGTCTGGGCCCAGTTAAACACAACGTACATTGAATTGATTATCTTATACTGGTAGACTAGAGGTGGAATGATTTACCCCCAGAATCCTATCTGACTAGCTAACTAAAAGACTCCCCAGAGCTAGAGCTCGGGGTACTCATGGTTTGCAGTCCACTCTGGGGGTTCACAGCCAGTTGCGTTGCACAGTACTGTAGAGTTTTTTTTTTTATACTTTATATTTTTATTTTATGATAATACAGTCATACATATAATTGTTTACCAAGCACAGATATTACAAAAGACTTCACATTTTCCCACAGAGGGTGCCACTCCTCTTAATAAGAACATTATGAACCATCTAGTGCTTTACAGATGCATCATTCGGAGGGATAACATTAGGGAAAAATAGCAACAATTATTTTCTCCAAAAACCTTAAGGAACAAGTTATAATTGTTGTAATGGACCCACGAGTGGCATGGAAATAATCATAAATCATAAAGTCAAAGAGTCCCGAAGTCCTTCACCATACAAAATGGTATTGGTATCCATGCAAATACAAATTAAGGCACAAATAATGTGCATTTCAAATTCTGATTAAACAAAGTGTAGAATTCGTCCGCCTAGCCTGCAAACCCCGCTTTTGGTATATAAATTCAAGGCAGAAGAAAAACATACATTTAGCATCATTGTGGAACAACATAAGGGAATTACAGTCTCTATGGAACAAAAGAAAAAGGTCCAGAAGTCCAACTGTGAAAGCATATGCACTAATAACTATGTATATACCATGTTGTCCAGTAAACGCACCTCTGTGTAATGGGTCGCTCAGGTATAAACTACCATGTCCAGATTAAGTTAATATCTAAACGATATTATCCATATGTGTTCATAAATACCTGATGAGGTGTCACCCACCTTCCAGCTTTTACCCACTCTTATATTTCATGGCACCACTTCATCTGAAGAATGTTGGTCTGATTCAGTCTGGCAAACAGGTGGAACGGCATTCTTCTGACCCCATTTTAGAGCTTCAGCCAGATCCGAGAATAGGAAGACCTTCCCGCGATGGGCGATCCTCAGTCGCACAAGGAAAATCATTCTGTGGGGATAGAAGCCTCCTGCAACATTGCTCCAACCCCATCAAATCATTTCCGTTTCTGGTGGGTGGCATAGTTAATGTCTGGGTAAAAACTGACCCGCTGTCCCTCGTGAAGGAGAACTCCCTTACGTCGTGCTAGGGTCAACAGAAAATCCCGAGTTCCAGCTCCGTCTGTCACCACAATGATAGTTCTGGGGATGTATTGGTCAGTTATTCACCCTCGCGGCATGACCCGGTAGGCAGTTGCTTCCAATGTAGTGACCCTAGTAGCCAAGCCATCAAATTTGTCAGACAATATGGTCACTGACTTTATCAATCTTGAAAGTTTAGCCCCTATGGTTTGGGGAGTTTCCTTAGCATCTGCCCCAACATTTTCTTCAGGCCGATTCTGTGCTGAGTGAGTAGCTGAAGCCACTGGAGTGTTTTTACTTTTTTCTCCCGATCCAGATTGCTGATCTTTACGTGGGTTTCCCATGTTGTTCCAGAGTTATACCACAAAAGATTCTCATCTACCTCATCAAACAAGTATTGCTATAAGTAGCTCTTTATTCAGAGTTTGTTGAGCCAAGTAGAGCAGTGTGATCAGAAAGGTGTCATCTTGCTCGGGCTCTACAGCGCACCTCCCCCGGTACCATGGAGGTTTTGACGTAGGTGGTGCACCATTGGTGGGGAACATAAACTTAATGGTTCCAGGGATGATAAGCTTCACCTGCCTGGCCTTGCCAGCTTTGCCTATGGGCCTTTGTATACAGACTTCACATAGGCAGGCCTGTTTCATCTTTCAACCTGTTGAGTCAATGTCTTCAGTCCAGGGAACCAAGTTTTCTTATGTTCCCCAAACCCTTTCCAAAGCATGCAGGACCACCCTCAGGACCAATGCAGGGCAGTAGTGCTTCCACAGTCTCAAAATCTACAGCTTGAGGATACTTTCACAGCATGTTGTGTCCTGTTGCAGCAGCTTGGATAAACAATTGCAGACTCTGCCCTGGCTGAAATGTCCACTTCACTTAATGATTTCTGCACTGTGGGGAGCAGGGATTATTTTCAAAGTCCACAGCCCATCTCTTATTTTCTCAATTAAACTGAAGTCCAAACTAGCTGGGCTGCTGTAAACTGCTTTTCTCTAACCTGTTTCAGTCTCACAAGCAGCTACTTTTCCTCCTGCACTCAGCTTGGCAGATGGAGGTAGGCAGGGTTTTCACGGGCAGTTAGACTGTATTCATGAGAGCAGTCTCTCCTCTCACATCCACCCTGCAGTCCCTCTTGACCTCCAACACCTTTTCAGTGCCAAAAACAACCTTATATTTCCTCTGAGCAGCCTCTCTATTATTGGCTGCAACTCCCCAGGTGATCTCCAGGCTGCCTCTGGGTACCTTCCCAGCAGCAAACAGTTTGTAGTTCTTTAGGGAGCTGCCCTTTTGTCTTCCTGGCAGGCTTCCTGAAGTTGGGCCCCATATTATTTAATTTAACCCGTTAACACCACAGCCGTTCGGAGGACATCTGGCAGAGGGTCAGAGGGCCGTAGCTCTACCAGGTAAGCCCAAATTGGAGGGCTTACACAAGGCTACAAGTCTATAGTTGTAAACTATGACCTTACTGCCTGATTTAAATATGAGCTTTATGGTAGCTAGTTTCCAAAACTGTGGGAAGACACCAAAACACAGGGAGCAATTGAATAATGTAGCCAAGGGGGTTGATAATTTATTTATTCCAATTTTTACAAGTCTATAGTCAATGTTATCCTGACCAATATATGGTCTGGGTTTATATATGAGGAAAACAAAGTCCCTAATCTGTTCAGGTGAAACAATCTGAAAATAAAATCTTGGATGATTACTATTAGTTTCCTTACTCAAATATGTGTTATTATCGTGAACCTTACTATCTAATCTAAATTTTTCTAGGTCTCCAAAATAATTATTAAATATCCTAGCTACTTGTGCTGGGTCATTAACTAATTGATCTCCACCTGGCAATGTAATTATATCCTCTCGAGTCTTCCTACTGAGTGGATCATTGAGCATCTGTCAGGTTTTCTTTGAATTACCAAGTGAGTTTATCTGTTCATTCTTAAAAAAAAGTATCTTAGCTCTCCTAACATGGGCCTTACATTTTTTTCTAAGTGTTTTATAATTTTGTAAGGTTACTGGATCCCTATCTTTTTTAAACAATTTCCACATTCTATCTCTATTTTTCATGAGATCTAACAGATCCCATGATACCCACTTATTTTTGTTTACACTTATTCTCAGTTTTAAAGGGAGCAACTTTATTAGCTGCTTGATTAACCAGGCCACTAAATGTCTTTAACAGAACATCCAAACTCATAATGTCGTTAAGGCAAGTCCAATCCACCTCATCACAAGCAGCAACCATGACCGTGTAATTTACATTTTTTAAATTTCTAGTTTCTATATAACACGGAGGGTTTTTTATTTGCTTGGAGGTTCATTCACAGTAGACTGGACAGTGGTCACTCAAACCATCAGGCAATACACCGAGGTTTATAATTTTATTAGGATGAGTGACCACTACCCTACCTCTCACTGCAGGAGCTAAGAGGCAGAACAGCTACCAGCTGCCTTAAAGCAAGGAGTTGATTTAACTGAGTATATTGAATTCAGTTCATAATTCAGGGGCCTGTGAAAGTAGGTAGAAGTAAGTGTTTTGATTCACTGTTTTCGGGGTTGTTCTTTACTTAGTGAAACTTTTATGTGCCAGGGAGGTAATCTGGCCTCAGGAAGAGCGAGGGATCCTTGGCTGATTGTTTTTCTCAGTCCAGGGATAATCCCACCCATCCACACCAGGGCTCATCCTCCTTATATAGGGTGTGGGTCTGACATCTCCTTTATAGGTACTGCACAGCACACACTTCCTGCCTAGTCTAGGTAGGGGATGGTGTCCCGGTATCATATAAAGTAAAGCCACAGCAGGGGAACAAAAAAAAAAGAAAAGGCATTTTTTAATGGGTATCAACTAAATAACTGAGTAAAAGGGGTCAAGCTGCAGTAAGTAGAGCAAGGGGAGCAGTACAGACAACAGTAACAACAAAAACATTTAAAAGGGGGACTATTTAATAACTTAGAAAAGGGGTCAAGCAGCAACACTGCTAGGCAACAAACAAAAGGGACCTAGAAAGAGAGTAAGGGGAGTGGCTCAGACAGCAGTAAGGAGCAAGGGGAGCAGTACAGACAACATAACAACAAACAAATTTAAAAGGAGGACTACTAAATAACTTAGAAAAGGAATTTAGCTACAAAACCACTAGGCAGCAAACAAAAGGGACCTAGAAGGAGGGCTAGAGGAACGGACAGCTAGATAAATAGCAGATTAAGTGTAGCATTATGTGAGGAGTGGTGCAATGCAGTGGGTGCGGGGCAGCCATATTCAGGCAGACCTTCTGGATGCTGAAGTGCTGCCCTATCTGTAGGCACCTCTCTGAAGTGAGGGAAGAGATTGCCAAACTTGGAGTGGAGGTAAACTGGGTTGTGTGTACTTTCAACCCAATCCAGAGACCACCTAGTCCAAAGCCACTGCCTCAAAGGATGCCAAGTAAGAGGAGCACTTGGACAACAGTGGGCTCAGGAAGGGTTAGGACTGTCAGGCAGAAACACATCCCAAAACCTATTCTACTACATAACTCATATGCCACACTGGCAAACGGGGACGGTCAGGCCAAGGCATCCATCGTTGTGGAAAGGATGGATGTGGAGGTCAACTGGGAAGGTAACCTCAGAGGGAAGAGCAGTGGACCCCAGAAGAGGAGGAAGCAAATCCTAGTGGGGGACTCTATTGTGAAGGGGATCCAGCTAGGAACAGAAGAGGGGGAGGACAGGGAGGTGAGGTACCTACCAGGTGCCATGGCGTGGAGGGATGGGAGGAGGATCCTGGGGATCTCTAGGAAGGCAGGACGGGAGGTAAAGCTGGATGTCATCATCCACCTAGGAACTAATGACCTGGCAAATGGGGAACCTAAAGCAGTTCAGGAGGAATTTAGAAGACTGGGGAGGGGTCGCAAGAAAGTAGCTACTTCTGTCACTTTTTCAGAAGTACTACATGTGAGAGGCATGGGCGAGCATAGAGGCACCCGCACCAGAAACTTTAACACATGGTTGAAGAACTGATGCAGCAAGGAAGGGTTCAGATTCATTCATGACTGGGGACCCACCTGGAGGGACAGGAGCTTATTGAAGCCTGATGGCCTACATCCATCCTGGAGAGGAACCCAGATCCTCAATGAAAAGTTTCAATGCTACATTGAAAGCATTTAAACTAGCCAGGGGGATGGCAGGCCAACAAGAAGGGAAGTTGATTGCCCACCCTCAAAAGCTAGCAAAGGAGCAGGGAACTGGGAGGGGGGTGTATCACAGCAATGCAAAGTGCAAAAGATGAAGAAAGGAAGAATAGAAGGGACACAGGTACCCAAGGAGTGGACAGACAGTCAGAGGGCAAAATACAACCGAAGGACAGAAGGCAGGGTGGGCCAGGCAAAAAGATCATCTGGGAAGGGGGGGTGTAGGACAACAAAACAGGGGAGGGAAGTTACATCACGGAGAGCTATGTGCGCCAATGCCAGTAGCCTTAGCAACAAGATGGAGAACCTGGAAGCAGTTATGGCACAGTTAGACCTGAACACTGTGGCCATCACGGAGACCTGGTGTAATGATAACCACAACTGGGAGATGGCCATACCCGGCTATAACCTATTCAAGAGAGAGACAGGAAGGGCAGGAAGGGGGGAGGAGTGGCATTGTGTGTGAAAGATAACATTAAGGCCACAGAGATCCAAGGGGAAAGGGGGGGAGATACTGTAGGTTAATCTTAAAAGAAAAATGGGGGCAGCCATCCGCACAGCAGTATTCTATAGACCACCAACCCAGGTGGAAGAGCTATATAGGGAATTGATGCTTGCCATCCAAAGAATGGCAGACAAGGGGGAGGTGGTGCTGGTTAGACACTTCAACATACCAGATGTGGACTGAAGCCTCCCAGCAGCAGCAGGCAGGAGCAGATTTATCCTGGACCCCCTTCAGGGAACCTTCCTTAAACAATTGGTCATGGAACCAACTCAGCAAGAGGCAATACTGAACCTGGTACTCACAAATGGGGATAGTGTGATGGAGGTCACAGTGGGGGAGCACCTGGGAAACAGTGACCACCAGACATTTCAGTTTGAAATAAATGAATGGGCAGATCCCTGCCATACTAAAACACATATCCTAGACTTTAGGAGGGCAGATTCTGGGAGAATGGGGAAATGCTTGGAAGAATGGGGAAATGCTTGAAAGTTTTGTATAGCAGTTGCGAAGTTCTGCTCCTCTCCCTAAAGAGCATCCCTTACATCGCCTCCTTTTTCTCCATCCACACCCCTTCCCAGCCTCCCCTCCCCAGCTTTATGTTTACTGTCTCATCTTTACCTCCCCCTCCCACTGTCTACCTCTCTCATCTTCACCGATATTTATGACTGTCTTTTATTTAAATTTGTTGTAAATATGGTTATTTCTGCTCTTGTATTTTTCTTTTGCTGTACATGTTGTAATACTCTGTAACCTGGACAACTGTGAAAATGGTCATGTTTACTCACACTCTTTCCAGTATAAATTAAACTTCATTGATTGATTGAGTGAAGCACTAGCTGGAATGGGGAAGGACTTAGGGGAATAGGAACAGTGGGCAGTATTTAAAACAGGGATAGCAAGGGCAACACAATTATGCGTTAAGCAGGTAAGCAAGGGCAAAAGGAAGAGGAAACTCATAGGGTAGTCCAAGGAAGTAGCAGACAAAGTGAAAGCAAAAAGGATTGCATTCAAGTAATACAACAAGACACAGGCAGAGGGGGATAGGGAGAGGTACCAGGAGAAGCAAAGAGAAGCAGGGAGGATAGTAAGGGAAGCCAAAGCTCAAACAGGGGAGTGCATTGCGAAAATAGTAGTTAGAGGGGACAAAACCTTTTACAGATACGTAAGTGAAAAAAGGAAGGCAAAGGGAGGGGTAGTGAGGCTAAAGGGTGAGGGCAAAAGTAGTGCTGAGGATCAAAACAGTAAAGCAGACACACTGAACAGATATTTCTGCTCAGTCTTTATAGTAGAAGGGGCGGGTAGTGGGCCAGAAGGGAGTACAAAGGGGAGAAAGGCACAGAAATGGTTACAAGTCCCTTTCCACAGAAAAGGTTCCTAAAGGAACTGGAAGGAATAAGAGTCGATAAAGCTATGGGCCCAGATTGGGGTGCACTCCAGGGTGCTGAGGGAGCTTAGGGAAGTGGTGGTTGAACCTTTGGCGACCCTGTTTAGCCAATCACTGAAAACAGGTGAGGTGCCCAAAGACTGGAGAACAGCTGGTGTAGTCCCCGTATATAGGAACGGGAACAGAGAGGAAGCGGGACACTACAGACCAGTCAGCCTCACCTCAGTAGTGAGGTGTAACCCCCCTACAAATGGGAGTTTCCGAAAAGTCTTCCTTGAGCTTGCCTAAATACTCACTGCCAGGCTGGTGTCCTGCGTTTTAGCAGTTTAAATGTGATTGCCAGAGAGTGCCTGTATAGCCTCTGTGTACTGTCTCTTTAAGAGCTGCCTGGATTGCAGTCATAAGTAATCTGAGAGGGAGCTCTGTTGCAAGATGTAACTATTTATTGAAAATCATTTAGAGTGATTATGATAATGTAGTTTGTCTAACCTGCCTTCTTTGCAGCAAGGACTGTTTTGGTTATCCCCACCATTTGGCCTGGGACTGCAAATTGGGCCAATCTGTACTGGTGGGACCTAAAATGGAGCCAGACTACAGGAGCTTTCTGGAGTCAAAATGTGTAGGAATTGTAGTTTTGGGCTTTTGGCGCCTTTTTGCACCTGATTGGGGGAGCCTTTGTTGTGACTAACAGACGAATCAGCCAACCGAATCTTTTGGATCTTGGGGAAATTCCCAGGCTTGCCGGCAGTTGAGTCAGATCTCAGTTGGGAGCTGAAGAAGCAAGAGCTTGAGACAGTCAAGCAGCCGTCTGAGTAGTTTCGCATGGGAGAACTGTGGAAAGGCCTGAGTTGTGACCTTCATGTCTGCCTGTTGCCCCTGAGAGGGAGAGAAGAGAATTATTTTGGACTAAATCCAAGTTTGTGAGACCGAAGTAAGCCACTGATTTTTTAACAGGCTCATACCTGAAGAAGACCAAAGATTTTGCTGAATGCGATCGGCCTGTCAGGATTTTCAGCTACTTTTGAATCCCCGGTTTGTGCAGAAACTTTGTGATCGTGACCGGAGAACGGTTTGCCTGGTTCAGTAGAATTTCCTTACATGTAAATGTGCTGTGTATTGAAAGTGGGTCGTGATTTGGTTCCCCACTGTGTGAACTGTGTTCTGCTTGCTGGTAGCTTTATCCAGCCTAATCGGACTGAATCCACATTCATCTCCATTCGGCCTGGGCCATGCCACGCTGTCCCTGCCAGACTACCCCACTGCACAGAGAAAGCCACCGATGAGAGACCTGCTTGGGGATCAGCCCCCTGCTCCACGCTTGAACAGAAAAGACACCTCGGTGAATCGTGTGGGCCCTGCTTCTCCTAGCACTCCAGATTAACCACCTGCTGTCTCGAATTTCATCCAGCCTGTGTCCAGTCTTGGGTATCATGAGTAGTCATCAGGGTAGCTCTCTGCAACAACAGCCTAATCTAAAAGTGTTGTCATCTGATTGTCTTGTTGTTTTCACGAACTGAGCCCTCCAGCTCCGGATTACAAATAGTGTGTGTTGTGCATGTTGTTTTCTTTCATCACAGGGCCCATACCAGCTGCAACGTTCCTGGCTAGCCCACCATTCTCCATCTTGGTACCCAGAGTGTGTGACTGTTTATGGACCCTGAAGTGCATGCATAACTGTTTGGTTGATAGAGACTTTAAGCAAATTAACCTGATTATGCCCCTCCCTTGTTCAAGTCCCTTAAATAAATCAGTTCTAACTCTTTTTTGCATTTACCCTGACTGTAGTTCCAGTTTGTGCAAGAGTACTGTACTGCTGTTATTTGCTGTGTATAACCTTGTTTTACAGGGGGGCCCCAGGGCCGAGCCAGAGGAAAGCCCTGGTGGTAAGTGCAAACAGTGTGGGTACTTATGTGGTGTATCAGGGGTATTGTGAAAGTGATTATTGTGTATTGTTCCAGACACTAGTAAGGAAAGAGGGGGGGTTACAGTGTCCCGGAGGGCTGTGTCCAAGTTAGCTTGACCACTACCAACCCTGACCTCTGGGTGGAGGTACCCATTTCAGAACTCAGGCCCCTTAACCTGCTACTAGCCAAGCAGGCAGGGGTAGTAGCCTTTAGGATAGCACCACCTAGGGGTTACAGAAGCACTACTGAAGGAGAGATTAGTCAAGTGGAACACCTTGTGGCCAACAGGCTACAGGACTCAAGGCAGCATGGTTTTACTGGGGGAAGCCATGCCAGACTAACCTTATTGAATTTTTCAATTGAGTGGCAATGGAGGTGGATTGGGTGGGGGCAGTGGACCTGGCCTATCTGGACTTTAGTAAGGCCTTTGACACTCTGCCCCATAGGAGGCTGTTAAACAAGCTGGGCAATATAGGTATGGGTAGGACAGCAGTATGGTGGGTGGGCAATTGGCTAGATGGCCGGACACAGAGGGTGGTGGTAAATGGCTGTGACTCCGTAGAGGGAAGGGTGACCAGTAGTGTGCTACAGGGATCTGTGCTGGGTCCAGTCTTCTTCAACATCTTTATCAGTGACATTACGAATAACATAGAAGAGAGAATTTCCCTGTTTGCTGATGACACAAAACTCTGTAATAGAGTGGACACGCCATGGGGAGTGGATAGAATGAAGAGAGACCTGCAGAACCTTGAGGAATGGTCAAGGGTATGGCAGTTGAGATTTAACAGAAAAAGTGCAGAATAATGCACATGAGGCACAAAACCCTGAAACGAAAAATATCAGCTGGGGGAATATAGCATGCTCCAAGCAGGAAAGGGACCTAGGGTCATCATCTCTGATATTCTAAAGGTTGGGAGTAAGAAGTGTGCAAAATTAGGAAATTTCATTACACATAAAATATTTAATAGAAATTTGTGTTTCTAATAAAATATTTCACAGGTGTAAATGCAAAATTCATAACAAAATGTGAAATTTCACCTCACGAAATGTGAAATGTCACCCATGGAACAATGAAATTTGGGTGAAATTCTAGCAAGTTTGGTGAAACTGGGCATTTCAGTGAAATTTCTGCTGTTCTCAGTGAAGATTTTGCAATTTTGGCACACTGCAAAATGTCACAGATGGTGGATTTCGTGAATGTTTTACATGGCAAAATTGCCAGTTTTGCAGCACTTCACCAGCAAAATTTAATTTCACAACATCTCTAGTTGGGAGTCAGTGCGACAAGGCCACGGGTAAGGCAAATAGCATGCTGGGATGCATAGGCAGGGGCATCACCAGCAGGTGAAGCGAGGTCATAATTCCACTGTACAATATATTAGTAAGGCCACACCAGGAGTACAGTGTCCAGTTCTGGAGGCCTTACTTACATAAGAATATAGTAGTAGTAGATTTTATTTGTTTGGGGTGCCCTTTCCCGAAGGCTCAGGGCACCCTTACAGCAAGATTACAAATATATACATACAAAAATAAACAGGACAGGGAACAGTAATAAAAACATAATCAGTAAAATCTCACATATAATTAAAACAAACAGACCTATTCAAATCCTTAAAAACAGTCCACCTCAGACTCCAAAGGCTCGCATAAACAAGAATGTTTTGAGTTAATGCTTAAAAATTTCAGTAGACGGTGCCTCCCAGAGATGCCCAGGCAGTGAGTTCCACAACACCTGGGCAGCTACCTCAAATGCTCAGTCCCCAGAGCTCTTCAGCCTTGCTCTAGGGATCTGCAGGAGAGCACCAGTAGCTGATCTGAGGGGGCAAGACGGGGTATTGGAATGCAGGAGATCCTTCAGGTAACCCGGACCCGATCCGTGTAGGGTCTTGTACGTCAGAAGACCTATCTTGAAAGTGATGCGCCAATGCACCAACAGCTGGTGCAGTTTGCACAGCACCGGGGTGATATGACTGAATCTAGAGTGACCAATCAACACCCATGCCGCTGTGTTCTGCAGCAGCTGCAGGCGCCGCAGTGCACCACCTCCACCCGAGATAGAGGGTGTTACGGTAGCCGAGCTCTGAGGTCACAAAAGCATGGACCAGTGTGGCAGGGTCTTCAGGTGGGACAAAGGTCTTTTTGTTTTGTTTATTTGTTTATTTGTAAAATCAGTTTACAACCTTTGAGCCAGAGGCTCATTTCCAAAGGTACCTCATCACATTGAGGACAAACATAACAAATTTAAGTTGCAGAATACAGGTCACTGAAATTAGAGTTACACATAATGATTTCATACATTATACAATTTAGTAGCAAATTACATTGATACAGCTAGTTATAACAGAGGTACGATGCACAGAGGGAGAAAGTGGGGGGGGTGAGGTGGAGTGCCGCCCAACAGGCGTTTTCAAGTGTGGAGAGATCGAGGCCACATGTAGCGACAGGAGCAGCTGCGGGTGTTAAACAGTTGGCTACAAAGGGCGGTTTTGAAGTTGGAGATTGTTGGAGCATTGGAGATGGGAGCAGGGAGAGAGTTAAACCAGGATGGGGCTCTGTAGCAGAAAGACCTTTGACCATGGCTGGTCCTGGATCTTGGGACCAGTAGAGTGGTCTTGTTGGAGGTTCGGGTTGTGATAGTGGGTGGGGTACAGTGGATGGAGGCTGTCACCCCAGGAGGGGAGAGCCCAAGTAGGGTTTTTTTTGTGAGGAGGCAGGTTTGATAGCGTAGCCGTTCATCTAGATTAAGGAGTTTAGCCTCGTCATAGAGTTGACATGTAGGTGTGAGCCTGGGGGCCCCAGTAATCAGCCTGCAGGCCTTATTTGGGTGAGGCGAATTTTATTGAGGGCAATCGTGTCAGCAGCACCATAGACTGGCAGGCAATAGTCTACAAGGGACAGTACTGAGGACGTAACAGCAAGTCGGAGAGCATCGGGGGGAGGTAGTTTTTATAGCGATAGAGGATGCCAAGCCGTGTATTAGTGGCGGATGCAAGGGCAACAGTGTGGGTGTGAAAGGTAAGGGCTGAATCGAAGGTAACCCCAAGGTATTTGTAGGAGCAGACTTGTTCAAGCTGTTGTTTGGTACTAGGGAGGATAGGGAGTGGGTGGTTGCAGGCTTTGTTTTGGGGATGGGCAAAGAGCATTTTTTTTTTTTTTAAGATTAATGATGAGTCTGTGCTCTTAAACCAGGCTTCAACATCATTGTAGGATTGTTGTAGGAGTCCTGAAGGGAGATGGGATTGCGGTGGGTGGCAAAATTACAGCATCGTCTGCATACATAAGAATTTTGCCAGAGCATGCACTGGGCAGGGTGTTTAGATAGAGTGAGAAGAGAAGGGTACAGGATGGAGCCCTGGGGTACACCTGAGCAGATGGGACGGGTCAGAGAGTGTCCCATTGATTTTTGCACACTTTGAGCAGCGGATAGATAGCCCATGCACCAAGTGAGGGGGCCAGCGGAGAAATCAGTGTGGCAGAGGGCATCCAGCAGAAGAGGGTGGGAGACAGTGCTGAAGGCCTTGAGTGGTCAACGAACACTGCACCAGCTAGAGCTAGCATCCAGGGAGGAGTGTAGGAAATTGGAGAACTCAACTAGCGCAGTGCCGGTACTGTGACCAGTACGGAAGCCGTGCTGCTCTGGGCATAAGATGTTATGCTTAGTCAGATATTCAGTGATTTGAATGGCCACCACTTTTTTTAGGGCTTTGGAGAGGGGGGGAAGGATGGTGATTGGTCGGTAGTTGCTGGCGGAGGACCTGTCTCCCCCTTTATGAATGGGCGTGACTATGGCTGTTTTCCATGCAGTGGGAAATTGCCCCAAGCTGAGGGATCGGTTAAGTAGGCTGGTGAGTTGACAAGGACTTCATCCAGCACCAGCCGGAGAATACTGGGGTCCAGGAGTGCTGCTGGGACTATTGCTATTTAAAGCTTTAATTAGAGGGGTCTGGCTTCCTGGGCAGATACCTGCAGGTGGAAGCTGGGGTGTTGGAGGACAGGGGGAGTTAGGCTGGGGGGAAGGTCAAAGAAATTACTGGGGAGGACAGAGCTAAGGTCAGTAAAGGTGGTGTTAAGGCAGTTAGAAATTCAGGCAGGGTCAGTGGAGGTAGAGCCATCAATAATGAGCTGGGATGGGGGAGGGGAGCGTGATTTCTCATTTAGCTGTTTAATACTGTCCCAGAAAGTCCAGGCAGACCCCCAGGAGGAGGTGAGGGTGGCCTGCAATGGTGGCCTTGGCTTTGTGGACGCCCATGAGCACCTGTTCCAGCAGCATTGTAGGTCTGTCTATCAGCCATCCGGCCCGTTTCAGTGGCAAGGTGCCAGAGGTTATCCCTATTTCTAAGCATTTGCAGTAGGGCTGGGGTAACCCAGGGTGCACTTCATATTTTGGATCGAATTTTGGTGAGGGGTGCAAAGAGGTCACAGGCCTTGTTAAAGGTTTGGGAGAAAAAGGCGAGGGCAGTGTCAATGTCGGGTACATGATGAATGGGGGACCAATTAATCTGGGTGAGAAACTGTTTGTGTTTTATCAGCCCACCAGGGCAGAGGCGTCTGTGATGTGTGGTCTGGGCTTTGGGTTTGGGAGTGGGGGCCACCCACCGGAATAGGATAGGGGAGTGGTCACTTGGGGAGTCTGGGAGGACCTGGATGTTATGGATTTTTTGGGGGTGGTTGGTGATAATTACGTCCAGAAGGGTACTGGTTCCTCTTTGGGTTTACTCTAGTGGGCTGGGAGATGAGTTGCATCAGGTCTTGGGCAGTGAAAGAATCTTGGATCGTGGAAGAGGAGGCACTGAGCCAGTTCATGTTAAGGTCCCCCACTAGGATTTGTTCCACCTTGTGGTGGTGGGTGGCAAGATATTCAGTTATAGACATCAGTGCTGGGTTCTGGGTCTTTGGGGAATGTAGGCAGGGTGAGATAGAGAGGCCCCTGGAGGGTCAGGAGGAGTTTGAGGGTAAGGCCTGGGCTCCATTCACAAGAACGGGAGCAGGGAGCGCTTGTCCGATGACTGTGTCCCTGGTATAGATTGCACAGCCTCCCCCGTGTTTGCCTATTCGGTCCTCCCGGTATAGGGTATAGCCTGGGAGGGAGACAAAGGAGTCAGGGGTGGATTTGGACAGCCAGGTTTCAACCAGGGCTATGATGTCTGGTTGATGTACCATGGCCCAGCACTGGAGGGCATCAAAGTTTTTCAGTAGGATGCATATGTTCATGGAAGCTATTTGGAGTCCAGTGGACCTAGCAGGTGGGCTGGAGGGGGCAGGGCCTGGGTTAGGATGTATGTTGCCAGATAGAGTAGTAAGACCAAGGCTCTGACCAGGGGTGGCAGGTCAACTTCTGGGGGGCAGCACTGGGATGGGGAGGAGGTCATAGGAGAAGCAAATGAATGGGCAGGGCCTGGAAGGGTCAGGAGGGTGAGGACGCAGTTGCAACTATGGGGAGCCAGGATAGGCAGTGGGGGGGGCAGCTAGGGGTGGGTGCCAGGCCAGTGTTGCATGGTCAGTGCAGGGTGGGATCAGACTAAGTCAAGGAGAGTTGGGGGTGCTGGTACACGTGGGCCCGGGAAGATGGCTGGCTGATGGGATGTGGGTACTAGCATGTAAATGAAGGGGAGACATTTGAGGAGAAGGTGTACAAACATAATGACTAACAGTAGCAGCAGGGCAGAATGGTTCAAGTATCTTGGCTGTCCCTCAGAAAGCATGGATACCACTTTGGAGAAGTGGTAGGGTCACAGACTCTGGTGGACAGGGTACAAGGTTTGAGACCCTGGTAGGGCGGATAAACTTGGACCTGGGTGAGAATGGGGGATCCAGGTTCTGGGGGATTCAGAGCAGACTGGATTTGGGCCAAATTCAGGATGGAAATAACGACTCCTAGTGGTCAGTGAGGGTTAGTGGCAGGCTGGGTGAGTGGTGGGGCAGGAGTCAGTATGTAGGCTAACTAGGAGGCTGGGTATAAGAGTGAGTGTGGGCAGAAGCAGAAATGAGAGTAAAGGAGAGAAGTAGTGAATGTGGGTAGAGGGATCCATGAAGTAGGAGGAGGAGGAAATTCAGGTAGTGAAACAGAGGTGAAAAGTCAGAGGGTCCCTCTGGTGGCTGGCAGGTATAACCTGCAAATGGAAAAGTGGGGACTTAGTAAAACTAGTGACAGGAAGTGATGTCACTAGAGAGCGACTATATAGGTAATGCTGAGCCTGGGTGGGTGGGGCAGTCGACGTGTACAATGTGTCGATGGGCTAACCCCCCTCACAAGGGTGCTGTTGCTGGAGGTAGTTTAATTACCTCTTAGGCACCCGGCTTAGGTCCTGCTCCAGGAGGGAGTACTGTGCGTGGGCTGCTTTGGCTGGTGTCTGATGATCCGGGCGATGTTCCGGAGATGATAAAATCCAGTCAGGACAACTGCCGACACCTGAGAATCAAATGTCAGCTTGTTGTCAAACACAACTCCCAGATTCTTCACCTTTGATGAAACATAGACAGGGTGGAAACAGTTCAGAGGAGGGCAACCAATGGTACAAGGTTTGCATCACAAGTCCTACAAGGACAGGCTGAAGGACTTGAATATGTACTCCCTGGAGGAGAGGAGGGAGAGGGGGGATATGATAGAGACATACAAGTACCTCACGGGGAAGAACAAGGTGCTGGAAAACATCATTTTTCAGAGGAAGAGATGTTCCAGGACTAGGGGTCATGAGATGAAATTGAGCGAGGTTCAGAGGTAATGTGAGGAAGTATTTTTCACGGAAAGGGTGATGGGGGCTGAAACAAGTACAGGATTCAAGAATGCATAGTATAGGCATCAAGAGATCCTAGCAGTTGGGGAAAGGGGACAACCCAGTTCAAGAGAAGCTTGAAGAGGCAAAATTACATGCGGAACTGGATCGACTAGGTGGGCCAAAGGCTCTTATCTGCCATCAATATCTATGCATCTCTGTATCTACGTATCTGCATAAGCGTGGAAGCCCCATCTGTCCTTTAGATAAATCTTGAAATACCAGTTTCAGTTGTTGAACTCCCAATTCCATAAATAATTGAAAAACATTTAGGTTCTGATCCAAACCACAGCTGCAATTAAAATTTCAGAAGATGGCAGCAGAATATGGTTATTAAAAGAAGACTTCTTAAGATACTTATAAGACTTCTTAAGATATTTACAGGCATTTTTTTTAACCTGAAAATTTGTAACCAGGAAAGACACACTTAGCCTAGGCTCGTTTCCAGGTGTGACCTGGGGGAAGGGCAACAGGGGTAAACAACACATTGGTACAATAAATAAAATGACACAAAAGCACAGACAAATTGTTCACTGCGGTAATGGTACAAACAGGCAGCAGGAATAAAGTGCAATGCAAGAAAAGGAAAAGGGGAAATTGTTTAACCAGGAAAGGCACACTAGGCCAAAGCTCGTTTCCAGGTGCGACCTGTGAGCACAAGGCTCAGGATCACACAGTATGCAAGTCGAGGCTGTGAGATTCAAACTCAGGCCTTCAGGTTTTCAGCTCAGAATCCTAAACCACTGCACTATACTGCCTTCAATGTAACAATGACATGTTTACATTCTACTGCAAGTAGAGAACTAAAATAGTCAACACACAGTAACCTGTCAATCAAAGCAAGTTCAGTTCAGTTGAAAAAGAAGTTTCAGCTGATGCCTAAGGTATCCAGTAGAGGTGAAATGGTGAGTGGAATCAGGGAGCTGGTTCCAGAGAAGTAGCAGGTAATTTGTGTAACTCCCCTGCCCTTTACAAATTGGGGTTTACTATAATGTCTTCCGGCCTTTAGATGCCCACTGTCAGGCTGGTGTCCTGTCTGCAGTGGTTCTATTTGTGTGAGAGTGTTTTAGCGAGTCTCTGTGCCTGTCTCTTTAAGAGAGCACTTATTCTGAGTTTGGAAATCAGTCTGGGCTGGGTCTGGGTAATTAAGGCTTGCGACTGGCCAGACCGTCTGTTATATTGCCCCATACCTGCAGAGGGAACCTTGTTAGGAAATGTGATTATTTGCTGTTTATCTGTTATAGTAATAATGATAGAGGAGTTTGTCTAACCTGCTTTCAATTGCAGCTTGAGCATTTTGAATAGGAGTCACCATTTTGGTTCTGGACTTCCAGTGTTGGACCAATCGAACCTCTGGAGACCTAAAATGGAGACTGTCCCCAGGGGTCTTGTGGGAAGGAAATTCTATAGTTTTTGTAGTTTTAAGTGTTTGGCGCCTAAATGGACCTGGAGGGTAGCCCCTTCTGTGACAGACAGTTCCCTTGGCCAACCAAACCTTTTGGATTAGTGGGAAATCCCCAGAACTGCCTGAAGCAGTAGTCAGTCGAGAGTTGGAAGTTGAAGAGTGAACAGCTCGAGCTGTTGAGCAGCTGCTCCTTGGAGGAGCATAGGAGAATCGTCGGGAAGGCTCTGCTGGCCTGCTTGGCACGTTCTCCTACCTTTAAACTGCCAATTGCAGAAGTCAGACCTTTCCATTTGCCGGCTTAAATCGGCAGCAGAAGAGAGAAGAGAATTGTTGTGGCGACTTGGGGTTTCGACTGAAGACTTGCTCTAGAAGTGATCGGCTTGCCTGATAGAGAAAATAGCCTCGGAGAAGACGGTTTGCGCAGTGAAGCTGTAATTAGCAACTGGACTGTATCCGAACTGTGGCTTAGAGAAATAACTGATTTAAGTGTGCTGAATGTGTTTCGTGTGTCACGATTTGGTTCCCCACAGTGAATTCTGCTATGCCCGCTGGAGGCTTTTCTAGCAAAAGATCACAAACTCTTTCAGAACTGTTCATCCTGCTTGGGCCTTGCCATCTCAGTCTAGTCATGCCCCATTTCAGAGATCATCTCAGTGAAAGATCCATTTTGGCATTCAGCCCCTGCTCAACACCATTGAACAGGTAGCAACCACCAGGAGGTGAGTTGTGTAGGCTCTGCTTCCCCTGGCCCTCCAGATCAATGCCATGATGTCTTCATCTCACCTGTCCTACATCCTGATCTGGGTAGTGTGAGTACAAATCAGGGTAGCTCCCTGCAAAAACAGCTGCAAATCATTGTGTGGCATCTGATTGTTTTTGTTCTGGGTTATTGCAAACAGACTGAGACCTCCAGCTTGGGATTACAATTATTTGCTGTGCACATGTTAACTGTCTTCCTTCCTAAGGGCCCTAATAACAGTTGCAATGCCAGCCACCCCAGGCAATGCTTCAGGTTAGCCTGCATAACACAGTGGGTACCCAGGTTTGTGGGACTGTTTCAAAAGGACTTACAGTGCATGCTGAACCAACCTAGGCTAAATCAAAGTGTCAGTCATTCTATTAGAGTCACGCCCCTCCCTTGTTCACTTCTCCTGAATAAACCAGATGATCTTGTTTCACATTTAACCTGGCTAGTATGCATATTATTAGTTGGGTTGCAGTGGTGATATTGTATTGTTGCATTGCTGACCTTATTTTCCAGGGGGTCTCCAGGGCAGTTGCAGCTGATCCAGCCCAGGTGGTAAGTGCAAGGGACATGAGCATATTATTACTGTGTTCAGTGGATGTGAATGTTCTATGGTGTTACTGTTTAGGCCACTAGAAGGGCTGGTGGGTGGTTATAGTGTCTCGGAGGGCTATGCCAAAGCAGTTAAGCTACCCCAGTACCATTCCTCCGGGTGGAGGCACCTGCTCATAGAACTTCAGGCCCCCAACCTGTGTATAGCCATACAGGCAGGGGTAGGTAGCCTATAGGATAGTGCCAGTGGGGTTACATATGAAAAGGCAACTATCCTGCAGTGGAACGAGGGTGAGGAGTGGAGAAGGTGCACTGGTCCCTTGAGCGAAGGGCTCATGGAGCTAGAGGGATAAGAGAGAGAGGAGCGAGGTAAGATAGGATGGCAGGGAGCCAAACCAGTACTTGGAGATGAAGACCGTGTTGTGTAGCTGGTGACATGAGTGTAATGGGAGGATGAAGAGGGTGGAGTAGAGGGAGCAATGGTGCATACGCAGAGAGGAGTTAGTCACAAAGTGACAGAAGGAATTACAGAGAGTATCCAGTCTGGCGAGGGAAGTAGTAGGAGCAGTTCCATAGACCACACTGGCATAGCAAAAGACCAGGAGCACCATTTTGATAATTAGCTGAGGGAAGACCAGCAGGGAAAGATAGTTTTTATTTCAGCACAGTGCACCAAGTTTAGAGCAGAGTTTCACGTAGATAGCATCAGTGTTGGTGGAGTAGTCAAGCTTAGTGTCCAGCCACACACCGAGGTACTTTAATAGTGGTACCACATCAAGAGGGGAGTCATCCAGTGTTGAGAAGACTGGAAGTCTCAAGAGCCTGGACAGTTTTTGGCTGGTTCTAAAGGTCCTAGACACTGTCTTGTTAGTAAATGAGACACTATATAATGCCCCTTGGGAGAAAGGGCAAACTGGTTAATCTGCCTTCACAAATTACAACATATATAGCCCAAACAGTGAGCACATCAATGCGTACAGGGCAAATAGCTGCCCTGGTGAATGTATTAAGGCAAAAACACCATTGCACTATATAAAGCATTCAGCAGAGGTGACAGAATGGCATGGGACTTCAATTGAAAGTAAAGGACTGGTCCTGTCCAAAGGAGGCCCCTTTCTGGGAAGAGGTAGAAAAGTGATTGCACCCATGCTTGATATAAAGCAAAAGCTGGACTGTATAAATCTGTCTTTAAGAAGGCACAAACAAGAACAAAAAAACAACCAAATCCTGCTCCACTAACATGGTCCATGCCAGGTCAGATAGAAGCAGCTACAATGAACAAAGACTGACACTGGACACTGCTGGCACATGTATAAAATATTATTTATCACATAAAAGACATACCAGTACAGCAGACAAGGGGATGCAGAGAACCCCAACTGGTTTTGACCCACGTGTTTCCTCTGGGGTACTGGAGTGCACATCATAATACATCTTTGAAATGAATAACTTAAAGGAACAATATCTCAAAAAGATGTAAAGTGCAATTACATGCATAGAAGTACAAATATACAAAAAAAAGGGCATCAGATACATAGAATATCAAAAGCAGGAGATACCAAAAGATGAACAAACTCTGACCAGAGCCAATACGACTGCAGCTAAGCTCGCAGTGGTCACGGCGGAACATGGCACAATCCACCATGTCCAAGATGGTCATCAAACTGTCGACTAAGTGTGCATGCCAAATACAGTTTGGCAGCTGTCTTGGACATGACGGACTCTGCCGTGATCTGCGGTGACCTCCTCGAGTGAAACCAGAGACAACAGGAAATGTAGTATATTCATGGTGGGACGGAGTTGAATCATTGATTTGAATGGGATGAGAGGAGCAATTTTGGAGTTCTGGAAGCATAATGCAACTACAAAAGTTGTGCCCTTTGGTATCCCGTTTTTTTCTTAGCTACAGCAAGACAACTGCAGGCTTCACCCACTGCAGCCATAAAAATGGACTGCTGGCAATATTTTTTTTTTTACTTGCCAAAATAGCTACTAATATCATTAGACCAACTTTTATTTAAACAAGTCAAAGGAAATTATTGGACCAAACCCTGGATAAAGAAATGCCAAAACCAGCAGAACTACCCCACAAGTTTATAACATGAGCCCAAACTAATTATTTCTCAGTCTCTCTTATTTAAACTCAATTGATTGAAGGTACAGGGGTTGATACAGCCACATCACTTATCTCTATGGTCTATGAGAAGAGAAATAATGAAAATTAATAGAATTCTACCTTCAACAAACCACAGTAAAAAAAAGCAATCATTTACTTAAACAGAATTTAACTATACAGAAAGGGCACATCAAATTTGTCATTAAGGCCACAAATATTTAGAGTACCAAGACTATAAATCCAATAGGATTCCCTCTTCAGCAATGCCTGATCCAGATCTCCCCTTTGTGGATCCATAGACACTTCTTCAATGCCACAAAATTTAAACCAATGTGTCACTCCCACATTATTAAACCTACTAACCTGTTGTGACAATGCACTACTGGATTCTTCCTTAGCAATGTTTCTAATATGTTCACATTCAGTTTTAGAGGTCTTGACATCTTCCCAACATAGAACATGTTGCACTTACAGGTGACCTGGTAAATTACACAACAGGTAACATGGTTAAAGATACGTAGATAATGTCTGCAGATAAGGGCCTATGGCCCACCCAGTCTGCCCATTTGAGTTTGTAAGATCACTTTAGGTTTTCCAGAAGTCTTTTTTTCTAGAAGTCTTTAATCTCATACACTTTTGTGATAGTCACAAAGCTAAACATTTGGCTTTTAAAATTGATGGTCAGAACTTACAGTTGCCTTGTGTGTGACTAACACATGGAAGAGGACGTAGCTAGCAGGAGTCTCTCTGGGCTGTAAACTGTGGACGGAACAATCCTTTAGATGTGTCCATATTTTTTAATTGAGGTTTCAGTACATATATAAATCAACAGTATATATGCATAACAATTAACAGCAGACATTAAGACAGGTCCCCCTTGTAGGAACTCCATACATATAGCCATTGTCAGCTTTATTTCCCTTTTTATCTAGGAATCTCAGCACATACCCTTGATTCTGCATATATATCATTGATGTTTCAGTTGACTTGTCATTATAGTTCTTTTAAATACAACTCTAGGTGGAAGAGCAGTTGCCACCTTCAGACATCTGTCTGATTGGAGTGTGTGCCAATTTGACCTGATTATGTTCACAATCTGGCATGCTTGCCTTGAGAAAGTTATAACAAAATTAAGTTTTTGTTCCTCTGGAGGTTTCTATTGCTGATCATCAAAGGTTCTGACCTATCCATATCCAGTACATGTTGATAAGCTTCCTCAGTCACTGTTCTGCTATACCCATGGGCATAGAGCCATTCACTCAGTTCCCAGCTCCTAGCTGCAAAGTCCCCATCATCACACCAGTTACAACTGATCCTTAAAAATTGGGATTTGGGAATATTAACAATTGTGTAGTGGGGATGACGGCTAGAGCAGAGTTGTGATCCTTGGCTTTTCCGAACAGATCTGTATTACTGGTAACTGTGCTATCTGGATTCTTATGGACCAGAAGGTCCAAAAAGAAATTTTCATCTGAATCAGCTTGTATTGTAAATCTAAGATGTGGGTTAGACATCTCAAGGTAACTAACAAATCCTTTCGATTCCTGTGCCTCTACTTGCCACAACAGGAATATGTCGCCTATATAGCGCAATCAAGAGTCAGTCCTATCTAGAGATGCAGTGAATGTAATTTCGCTTGGTGAAATTTCACAACTACTCAATTTCGTCACAAACATTTCTTACCAATTATGATCTTGGGGCGTAAATTTCAATTTGTATAGTGAGGCTAAATTTCACTCTAAATTTTGCTTCGCCTGTAAATTTTGCCTTATCGCTTAACTAAGGTGAAATTAGGAAACAAAAGGCTTGTCACATGACTAGCTCTCTGCATCAGACTGCAGGTCACATGTGTGCCTGTACTCAGACAGGAAACCACTGAATCTACATCCTTTTCCTGCAGTTTGTAGGCTAGAGAGAGTAGCACAGACTGTGTGTGTGAGAGAGAGAGAGAGAGAGAGAGAGACAAGGAGTAAAAAAATATAATTTTGTGAGTGAGAGTGAGAGTTTGTGTTGTGTGTGTGTAGAACTGCCGTTCATCCACT
Source organism: Neoceratodus forsteri (assembly GCA_016271365.2). Taxonomy (NCBI): domain Eukaryota; kingdom Metazoa; phylum Chordata; order Ceratodontiformes; family Ceratodontidae; genus Neoceratodus; species Neoceratodus forsteri. The sequence continues at coordinate 111,713,352 of CM057451.1, forward strand.
ATTTCTTTATATAACCAAAGTTTATCTTTCTCTTGTGTTCTATTTTTCTCTTTTTATCTTTATAGTTTGTGTGTGTGTGTGTGTGTGTGTGTGGTTCACTCCCCTTTTTTCCATTTTTTTACTAGTTTCTTAATAAACCTTTTTTTTTTCCAAAAAAACATAATGATGGAAGAGAGTGGGTCTGACTCTGGAGCTGGAGAGAGTGGAAGGGGAGGATGACGAGTTTGCCTTAACAGGTGGGTATTTATAGTAATGCCTCCCCCCCAGCAGCAGGAGGAGCATGTGGCCCTGGCCTCTGCCCCCAGCAGCAGCAGCAGGTTCTGATCATTGGTCCCGAATCAGCATGTTCCCCTCACCCCCAGTCTGCAGCACTATCAGCAGCAGGAGCAGCGTCCCCTCCCAGCAGCAAGATGTAGCCCCCCACTCCACCACCCAGCACTCAGATGTGGAGCTGATTGGCCCCCCCCCGCAGGAGGAACATGTGGCTCCCACCAGCTCCCAGCATGGGCAGAAGGATGATGTAGAGGGTGAGGCCCCCGCCGGGACATCAGCTGGCATCCCGCCCCCTAACCAAAGATCATCAGTCTGGTCATTTCTTACCACGAAGGCAGATGCCAGAAGTGTGATTGTCTATAGCCTTTGTGGTAAAAATGTGAAAAGAGGGAAACCAGAGTCCCACTTTGGGATTTCTGGTCAAAGGAGCCACCTGCAGCACCACCACGCTGAAGAGTGGCTTGCCAAACAGTGAGAGACAGCAGCAGGAGGCAGCACTGAGGCTCGGCGGCACCAGTCTAGGGGGTGACATACCAGGAGGAGGTCTAGCAGCAGGGTGCATCCAGAGCCAGAGGAGACATAAACAGCATCTCCCACCTCCAGCAGCAATGCACAACACCACACCCGGCAGCACTGCCCCATCCCTCAGCATCCTGCAGCCCCCGCAAGTCAAGTGGTGGTCACCAGCTCAGACCCGGAGGCTATGCACGCCGAGATCCAAAGTGTCCATCAGAACACTGACCAGCTCCACCAGGAGGTCAGGGGAACCTCAAAAAAATAATGGAGGACCAGAAGAAGGTCTTGGACCTCCTGGCTGAGCTTTGTGGTGGTGGTGGTGGTGGCACAGGTGGCAGTGCCTAATGTAATGGCCTGTGATGGACCAATGTTGTTTTCTTTTTCTTTTCCTTTCTTTATTGTCACTCTTCTTCTTCTGACCCCTTCCTAAACATCCACAAAGGACCCAAATCTGCTGTTTTCTGCACTGTTTAATATGGGGTTTCCGGCCTAACCATGGTGCTGCCACTGCCGGACATGCATCATAAGCCAGTTTGCCATGCTGAGAAAAATAAATCCTCCTGCAAAATGTTCCTGCTACTTAAATTTGCACTTGCTTCCTCCTGCTGCTGGTGTCTCGATTGAGAACTGTGGAATTATCATTTTGCAATGATGCTGCCCTGGTTTGCTCTTTTGGCTCTGTGGTTCTAAGTCAGTGTGGATTGAATGACATTTTGTGTGCTGCTACTGTTGCCCGTAGCTGCTGCCTGCTGCTCTGACTACTTGCCACGAGAAGTAATGCTTTGCCTGCTTCATGGGGATCCTCTTCACATAGTCGATTGATCCTGCTGTTGGTGCTGAACACGTAAGTATCTGTCTGTATTTATTTTTTGGCAAGAGAAGGGGTGGGTTGCTAATGGGATGTCTTGAGTTCTTATATGTTTGCACTGATTTTATATTATCTAGTGTGCTGAGGAATATATCATCATGACATGCATGCCAGGATTGGGATACAAGATGTTGGAATGTACCATATTTCAAATTGAACAAGGACAAGGTAAGTACAGAATTTTTCATTACTTGGAGGGATAGGTGACTGCAGCTCGGATTGAGTCCGTTTGTAATTGTATTATTTTTGCTTTTCTCAACGTAGAGGAATTCAGGTGCAGTTAACCCCAGGTGCACTGCGGCTGCTGCTGTTCAATATGTGTTCAATTCATTAACTTGTGGTAAGTATTTCTTAATTTGTGATGGTCTTCGGTGAGTGGGTGGTGGAGGAGGTGGTGGATATGGTTAAGTATTAAGTTTGTGGTTACTGCGGTACAGAGATGTCAGACTTTGACAGTAACTATGTTCTATACGGGTCTGTCAGTATTCAGAAATTTCACAGCTGGGGTGCATCAGTTACCTCCTAATCTGGCTGCTGGCTGTGTTCATCAGACATAGTCTGTTCATGTCAAGTGTTCCAGTTTAACAGCCATTCCCTGATGTAAGTATTGCTGCATATAATGATGGGGGGGGCACCTAGTTGTAACAATGCTCAAAGTGTGTTCTTCTTTTTTCTTATTGCCAGGTACTGTGTGAGAGAGAAAATGATTCCTCACACTCCTCCTCCTCCTCCTCCACCGACCAACTCAGCCCTCCCTCCTACTGCTCTATTACACTGCTGTCACTAACATTAAGATTGATAAGGAAAGTCCCACTAACAGCTCTGGTATCTTTCTGGTGTTGGTGTCAGCACAACGGGTGTTTGTTTTTCAAGTGGGCGTGCTGGCTACTAGTGTCTATGTGGCAGCCCTTTTTGTTATGACTTACACGTGCTTGACACAGCTGACATATCGCCACGGTGTCATCAGCTGCATCAAGCACGAAAAAATCCCAAACTATGGACTTTGTACCTCTAGATTTGACATGGGACTGAGACTTGGGCAGCGTTGCCAAAGGTGTGGACGTTTTTGCTTTTTGTGCTGCTTGCATGATTTCCACCATGCTACGTTTGGGAGGTGGAGTGACTGGACTGCTTGTTGTAGGCTTGCTGATAGTCTTACCCTCAGGCTTGGCATCTAAATGGGCTACATCATCACCCATCATCTGTACAGAAACATATTATACCTCATCCACCTCCTCCCAACATTGTCTACTTCCAGAGAAACTTTTCCTTCTCTGGCATTTCCTCACTGTGGGATGGGGGGTGACTCTCCTTATCTCCTTCTCCAGGAGAAACAGACTGAAGCTGGACACTATCATCCTCATCACCATCAGCTCTTCCTTGAGCAGGAACAACAGTCACACTGACAACTTTTTCAACCTCCTCCTAGACCGCTGTGCCTCCACTGGTGTGAGTGTTTCCCTTATTCCCAGTATCATCCCCAACAAGCATACTAGCTACAGATTGGGCAGTAACAAAATGAGTCACAGACTTGAAGCCACTTCTAATTCAATTTTGCTGCTACTTGCTGCCACAGCAGCAGCAGAGCCCACAGAGGGCACTGATTGAGAAATTGGTTTGATTATTCCAACAGACTTCTTTGAGCCACCTCCCACCCTGGCACCTTCACCTGAAGTAGAATGTCTCTTGGCAGGCATATTTATATGCTTGTTCCATTTGGCTTCCTCTGAAAGTATATTATTATGTATTTCTACTGAATAAGTGTGATTTAACACATGCAGTACTATCTACAAAGGGCAAACAGAAATCAAAACAGGTAGCTGCAGTGTAGTGTATATAAGTACCTAGAATTGCTACTGTAGCCTGTTCGAGTGTAAAAACACTATTTTACTTTTTCAATTACAAAATCACGAGTTAAGTAACATGGGGTAACAGGAGGACAGAAGTAAGAGACTTTCAATATAAAACCAATAGAACACCACCACAAGAAGGATGTGCAGTAAATCTGAAAAAATAATTTAAGTAGCTCTTAATCAAATGCCAGTTTTAAATGGAATGATTATTATTACACAACTTGATAATAACTAGGTAGTACTGGTAGGTTCACGAAAACTAAACTGGAAAAACAACCACACAGAACACTTCTATAGTCAAAATATGAACTACGGTCTGGATAGGTGGTGTCTGGATAAGACAAGTACTGCAATGTGTTATTAGTACTTACTAAATACAGTTATATCAGATGGAAGGGACAACAAGATTTGAAATGAAATGAACAAATAAAATCACCTCCAAAACTCATGCAGGGACTACCACTCTCTTGAAAACGATGTTGTTTTTTATATAGTAGGGTCAGGTAGTAAATGACAGTGGTATAACAGGGAGGAAAGAGTTAATATTTTAAGCAAATTAAATAGAAAAGCGGGAATGCTGCAATGAAGAGGCTAGATCACAATTTTAGTTTCTGTGAGCAATGCAACAATGCAGTATACATGGATATGGACAAGTCAAGTGGTCAATGTATATGAGTACTTTAAATAAAAAAATAAATCACGAAAGTGACTAAGCAAAGGGAAACAGGAACAGAACTACTCAGACTGTAGTAACTGTTCAGATAAAGTCACCAAAAAGGGTCAATATGTAAGAAAATATAACAAATAAGTAGCACACCAACAAAATATTAAGACTTAAAAGAAATTGTAGAAACTCACTCACGGGAGGTAGTTTTATGAAGCGATAGAGGATGCCAAGCCGCAGTATTAGTGGCGGATGCAAGGGCAACAGTGTGGGTGGAAAGGTAAGGGCTGAATCAAAGGTAACCCCAAGGTTTGTAGGAGCAGACTTGTTCAAGCTGTTGTTTGGTACTAGGGAGGATAGGGAGTGGGTGGTTGCAGGCTTTGTTTTGGGGATGGGCAAAGAGCATTTTTTTTTTTTTTTTAAGATTAATGATGAGTCTGTGCTCCTTAAACCAGGCTTCAACATCATTGTAGGATTGTTGTAGGGAGTCCTGAAGGGAGATGGGATTGCGGTGGGTGGCAAAAATTACAGCATCGTCTGCATACATAAGAATTTTGCCAGAGCATGCACTGGGCAGGGTGTTTAGATAGAGTGAGAAGAGAAGGGTGCACAGGATGGAGCCCTGGGGTACACCTGAGCAGATGGGACGGGTTTCAGAGAGTGTCCCATTGATTTTTGCACACTTTGAGCGAGCGGATAGATAGCTCATGCACCATGCGAGGGGGCCAGCGGAGAAATCAGTGTGGCAGAGGGCATCCAGCAGAAGAGGGTGGGAGACAGTGTTGAAGGCCTTTGAGTGGTCAACGAACACTGCACCAGCTAGGGAGCTAGCATCCAGGGAGGAGTGTAGGAAATTGGAGAACTCAACTAGCGCAGTGCCGGTACTGTGACCAGTACGGAAGCCGTGCTGCTCTGGGCATAAGATGTTATGCTTAGTCAGATATTCAGTGATTTGAATGGCCACCACTTTTTTTAGGGCTTTGGAGAGGGGGGGAAGGATGGTGATTGGTCGGTAGTTGCTGGCGGAGGACCTGTCTCCCCCTTTATGAATGGGCGTGACTATGGCTGTTTTCCATGCAGTGGGAAATTGCCCCAAGCTGAGGGATCGGTTAAGTAGGCTGGTGAGTTGGACAAGGACTTCATCCAGCACCAGCCGGAGAATACTGGGGTCCAGGGAGTCGCTGCTGGGACTATTGCTATTTAAAGCTTTAATTAGGAGGGGTCTGGCTTCCTGGGCAGATACCTTGCGTAGGTGGAAGCTGGGGTGTTGGAGGACAGGGGGAGTTAGGCTGGGGGGAGGGTCAAAGAAATTACTGGGGAGGACAGAGCTAAGGTCAGTAAAGGTGGTGTTAAGGCAGTTAGAAATTCAGGCAGGGTCAGTGGAGGCAGAGCCATCAATAATGAGCTGGGATGGGGAGGGCGTGATTTCATTTAGCTGTTTACTGTCCCAGAAAGTCCAGGCAGACCCCAGGAGGAGGTGTGAGGTGGCCGGCAATGGCTGGCCTTGGCTTTGTGGACGCCCATGAGCACTCGTTCCGAGCAGCATTGTAGGTCTGTCTATCAGCCATCCGGCCCGTTTCAGTGGCAAGGTGCCAGAGGTTATCCCTATTTCTAAGCATTTGCAGTAGGGCTGGGGTAACCCAGGTGCACTTCATATTTTGGATCGAATTTTGGTGAGGGGTGCAAAGAGGTCACAGGCCTTGTTAAAGGTTTGGGAGAAAAAGGCGAGGGCAGTGTCAATGTCGGGTACATGATGAATGGGGGACCAATTAATCTGGGTGAGAAACTGTTTGTGTTTTATCAGCCCACCAGGCAGAGGCGTCTGTGATGTGGTCTGGGCTTTGGGTTTGGGAGGGGGCCACCACCGAATAGGATAGGGAGTGGTCACTTGGGGAGTCTGGGAGGACCTGGATGTTATGGATTTTTTGGGGGTGGTTGGTGATAATTACGTCCAGAAGGGTACTGGTTCCTCTTTGGGTTTACTCTAGTGGGCTGGGAGATGAGTTGCATCAGGTCTTGGGCAGTGAAAGAATCTTGGATCGTGGAAGAGGAGGCACTGAGCCAGTTCATGTTAAGGTCCCCCACTAGGATTTGTTCCACCTTGTGGTGGTGGGTGGCAAGATATTCAGTTATAGACATCAGTGCTGGGTTCTGGTTCTTTGGGGGAATGTAGGCAGTGGTGAGATAGAGAGGGCCCCTGGAGGGGTCAGGAGTGAGTTTGAGGGTAAGGGCCTGGGCTCCATTCACAAGAACGGGAGCAGGGAGCGCTTGTCCGATGACTGTGTCCCTGGTATAGATTGCACAGCCTCCCTGTTTGTTCTATCCGGGTCCTCCGGTATAGGGTGGCAGCCTGGGAGGGAGACAAAGAGTCGGGGTGGATTGGACAGCCAGGTTTCAACCAGGGCTATGATGTCTGGTTGATGTACCATGGCCCAGCACTGGAGGGCATCAAAGTTTTTCAGTAGGATGCATATGTTCATGGAAGCTATTTGGAGTCCAGTGGACCTAGCAGGTGGGCTGGAGGGGGCAGGGCCGGTAGGGATGTATGTTGCCAGATAGAGTAGTAGGAGACCAAGGCTCTGACCAGGGGTGGCATGTCAACTTCTGGGGGGCAGCACTGGGATGGGGAGGAGGTCATAGGAGAACAAATGAATGGGCAGGGCCTGGAAGGGTCAGGAGGGTGAGGACGAGTTGCAACCATGGGGAGCCAGGATAGGCAGTGGGGGGGGCAGCTAGGGGGTGGGTGCCATAGGCCAGGGTACATGGTCAGTGTAGGGTGGGATCAGACTAAGTCAAGGAGAGTTGGGGGTGCTGGTACACGTGGGCCCGGGAAGATGGCTGGCTGATGGGATGTGGGTACTAGCATGTAAATGAAGGGGAGACATTTGAGGAGAAGGTGTACAAACATAATGACTAACAGTAGCAGCAGGGCAGAATGGTTCAAGTATCTTGGCTGTCCCTCAGAAAGCATGGATACCACTTTGGAGAAGTGGTAGGGTCAGAGACTCTGGTGGACAGGGTACAAGGTTTGAGACCCTGGTAGGGCGGATAAACTTGGACCTGGGTGAGAATGGGGGATCCAGGTTCTGGGGGATTCAGAGCAGACTGGATTTGGGCCAAATTCAGGATGGAAATAACGACTCCTAGTGGTCAGTGAGGGTTAGTGGCAGGCTGGGTGAGTGGTGGGGCAGGAGTCAGTATGTAGGCTAACTAGGAGGCTGGGTATAAGAGTGAGGTGTGGGCAGAAGCAGAAATGAGAGTAAAGGAGAGAAGTAGTGAATGTGGGTAGAGGGATCCATGAAGTAGGAGGAGGAGGAAATTCAGGTAGTGAAACAGAGGTGAAAAGTCAGAGGGTCCCTCTGGTGGCTGGCAGGTATAACCTGCAAATGGAAAAGTGGGGACTTAGTAAAACTAGTGACAGGAAGTGATGTCACTCAGAGAGCGACTATATAGGTAATGTAGCCTGGGTGGGTGGGGCAGTCGACGCGGTACAATGTGTCGTGACGATAACCTCACAAGGGTGCTGTTGCTGGAGGTAGTTTAATTACTTAGCACCCGGCTTAGGTCCTGCTCCAGGAGGGAGCACGCGTGGGCTGCTTTGGCTGGTGTCTGATCATCGGCGATGTTCGGAGATGATAAACTCAGTCAGGACAACTGCCGACACCTGAGAATCAAATGTCAGCTTGTTGTCAAACACAACTCCCAGATTCTTCACCTTGATGAAACATAGACAGGGTGGAAACAGTTCAGAGGAGGGCAACCAATGGTACAAGGTTTGCATCACAAGTCCTACAAGGACAGGCTGAAGGACTTGAATATGTACTCCCTGGAGGAGAGGAGGGAGAGGGGGGATATGATAGAGACATACAAGTACCTCACGGGGAAGAACAAGGTGCTGGAAAACATCATTTTTCAGAGGAAGAGATGTTCCAGGACTAGGGGTCATGAGATGAAATTGGAGCGAGGTTCAGAGGTAATGTGAGGAAGTATTTCTTCACGGAAAGGGTGATGGGGGCTGAAACAAGTACAGGATTCAAGAATGCATAGTATAGGCATCAAGAGATCCTAGCAGTTGGGGAAAGGGGACAACCCAGTTCAAGAGAAGCTTGAAGAGGCAAAATTACATGCGGAACTGGATCGACTAGGTGGGCCAAAGGCTCTTATCTGCCATCAATATCTATGCATCTCTGTATCTACGTATCTGCATAAGCGTGAAGCCCCATCTGTCCTTTAGATAAATCTTGAAATACCAGTTTCAGTTGTTGAACTCCCAATTCCATAAATAATTGAAAACATTTAGGTTCTGATCCAAACCACAGCTGCAATTAAAATTTCAGAAGATGGCAGCAGAATATGGTTATTAAAAGAAGACTTCTTAAGATACTTATAAGACTTCTTAAGATATTTACAGGCATTTTTTTTAACCTGAAAATTTGTAACCAGGAAAGACACACTTAGCCTAGGCTCGTTTCCAGGTGTGACCTGGGGGAAGGGCAACAGGGGTAAACAACACATTGGTACAATAAATAAAATGACACAAAAGCACAGACAAATTGTTCACTGCGGTAATGGTACAAACAGGCAGCAGGAATAAAGTGCAACGTAAGAAAAGGAAAAGGGGAAATTGTTTAACCAGGAAAGGCACACTAGGCCAAAGCTCGTTTCCAGGTGCTGGCCTGTGAGCACAAGGCCCAGGATCACACAGCATGCAAGTCGAGGCTGTGAGATTCAAACCAGGCCTTCAGGTTTTCAGCTCAGAATCCTAAACCACTGCACTATACTGCCTTCAATGTAACAATGACATGTTTACATTCTACTGCAAGTAGAGAACTAAAATAGTCAACACACAGTAACCTGTCAATCAAAGCAAGTTCAGTTCAGTTGAAAAAGAAGTTTCAGCTGATGCCTAAGGTATCCAGTAGAGGTGAAATGGTGAGTGGAATCAGGGAGCTGGTTCCAGAGAAGTAGCAGGTAATTTGTGTAACTCCCCTGCCCTTTACAAATTGGGGTTTACTATAATGTCTTCCTGGGCTCCTTAGATGCCCACTGTCAGGCTGGTGTCCTGTCTGCAGTGGTTCTATTTGTGTGAGAGTGTTTTAGCGAGTCTCTGTGCCTGTCTCTTTAAGAGAGCACTTATTCTGAGTTTGGAAATCAGTCTGGGCTGGGTCTGGGAATTAAGGCTTGCGACTGGCCAGACCGTCTGTTATATTGCCCCATACCTGCAGAGGGAACCTTGTTAGGAAATGTGATTATTTGCTGTTTATCTGTTATAGTAATAATGATAGAGGAGTTTGTCTAACCTGCTTTCAATTGCAGCTTGAGCATTTTGAATAGGAGTCACCATTTTGGTTCTGGACTTCCAGTGTTGGACCAATCGAACCTCTGGAGACCTAAAATGGAGACTGTCCCCAGGGGTCTTGTGGGAAGGAAATTCTATAGTTTTTGTAGTTTTAAGTGTTTGGCGCCTAAATGGACCTGGAGGGTAGCCCCTTCTGTGACAGACAGTTCCCTTGGCCAACCAAACCTTTTGGATTAGTGGGAAATCCCCAGAACTGCCTGAAGCAGTAGTCAGTCGAGAGTTGGAAGTTGAAGAGTGGTAGCTCGAGCTGTTGAGCAGCTGCCCTAGGAGGAGCATAGGAGAATCATTCGAAGGGTCTCTGCTGGCCTGCTTGGCACGCTCTCCCACCTTAAACTGCCAATTGCAGAAGTCAGACCTTTCCATTTGCCGGCTTAAATCGGCAGCAGAAGAGAGAAGAGAATTGTTGTGGCGACTTGGGGTTCGACTGAAGACTTGTTTAGAAGTGATCGGCTTGCCTGATAGAGAAAATAGCCTCGGAGAAGACGGTTTGCGCAGTGAAGCTGTAATTAGCAACTGGACTGTATCCGAACTGTGGCTTAGAGAAATAACTGATTTAAGTGTGCTGAATGTGTTTCGTGTGTCACGATTTGGTTCCCCACAGTGAATTCTGCTATGCCCGCTGGAGGCTTTTCTAGCAAAAGATCACAAACTCTTTCAGAACTGTTCATCCTGCTTGGGCCTTGCCATCTCAGTCTAAGCCGCTGCCCCCATTTCAGAGATCATCTCAGTGAAAGATCCATTTGGGCATTCAGCCCCCTGCTCAACACCATTGAACAGGTAGCAACCACCAGGAGGTGAGTTGTGTAGGCTCTGCTTCCCCTGGCCCTCCAGATCAATGCCATGATGTCTTCATCTCACCTGTCCTACATCCTGATCTGGGTAGTGTGAGTACAAATCAGGGTAGCTCCCTGCAAAAACAGCTGCAAATCATTGTGTGGCATCTGATTGTTTTTGTTCTGGGTTATTGCAAACAGACTGAGACCTCCAGCTTGGGATTACAATTATTTGGGTTGTGCACATGTTAACTGTCTTCCTTCCTAAGGGCCCCAATAACAGTTGCAATGCCAGCCACCCCAGGCAATGCTTCAGGTTAGCCTGCATAACACAGTGGGTACCCAGGTTTGTGGGACTGTTTCAAAAGGACTTACAGTGCATGCTGAACCAACCTAGGCTAAATCAAAGTGTCAGTCATTCTATTAGAGTCACGCCCCTCCCTTGTTCACTTCTCCTGAATAAACCAGATGATCTTGTTTCACATTTAACCTGCTAGTATGCATATTATTAGTTGGGTTGCAGTGGTGATATTGTATTGTTGCATTGCTGACCTTATTTTCCAGGGGTCTCCAGGGCAGTTGAGCTGATCCAGCCCAGGTGGTAAGTGCAAGGGACATGAGCATATTATTACTGTGTTCAGTGGATGTGAATGTTCTATGGTGTTACTGTTTAGGCCACTAGAAGGGCTGGTGGGTGGTTATAGTGTCTCGGAGGGCTATGCCAAAGCAGTTAAGCTACCCCAGTACCATTCCTCCGGGTGGAGGCACCCGTTCATAGAACTCAGGCCCCCCCAACCTGTGTATAGCCATACAGGCAGGGGTAGTAGCCCATAGGATAGTGCCACCTAGGGGTTACATATGAAAAGGCAAACTATCCTGCAGTGGAACGAGGGTGAGGAGTGGAGAAGGTGCACTGGTCCCTTGAGCGAAGGGCTCATGGAGCTAGAGGGATAAGAGAGAGAGGAGAGGTAAGATAGGATGGCAGGGAGCCAAACCAGTACTTGGAGATGAAGACCGTGTTGTAGCTGGTGACATGAGTGTAATGGGAGGATGAAGAGGGTGGGAGTAGAGGGAGCAATGGTGCATACGCAGAGAGGAGTTAGTCACAAAGTGACAGAAGGAATTACAGAGAGCATCCAGTCTGGCGAGGGAAGTAGTAGGGAGCAGTTCCATAGACCACACTGGCATAGCAAAAGACCAGGAGCACCATTTTGATAATTAGCTGAGGGAAGACCAGCAGGGAAAGATAGTTTTTATTTCAGCACAGTGCACCAAGTTTAGAGCAGAGTTTCACGTAGATAGCATCAGTGTTGGTGGAGTAGTCAAGCTTAGTGTCCAGCCACACACCGAGGTACTTTAATAGTGGTACCACATCAAGAGGGGAGTCATCCAGTGTTGAGAAGACTGGAAGTCTCAAGAGCCTGGACAGTTTTGGCTGGTTCTAAAGTCCTAGACACTGTCTTGTTAGTAAATGAGACACTATATAATGCCCCTTGGGAGAAAGGGCAAACTGGTTAATCTGCCTTCACAAATTACAACATATATAGCCCAAACAGTGAGCACATCAATGCGTACAGGGCAAATAGCTGCCCTGGTGAATGTATTAAGGCAAAAACACCATTGCACTATATAAAGCATTCAGCAGAGGTGACAGAATGGCATGGGACTTCAATTGAAAGTAAAGGACTGGTCCTGTCCAAAGGAGGCCCCTTTCTGGGAAGAGGTAGAAAAGTGATTGCACCCATGCTTGATATAAAGCAAAAGCTGGACTGTATAAATCTGTCTTTAAGAAGGCACAAACAAGAACAAAAAAACAACCAAATCCTGCTCCACTAACATGGTCCATGCCAGGTCAGATAGAAGCAGCTACAATGAACAAAGACTGACACTGGACACTGCTGGCACATGTATAAAATATTATTTATCACATAAAAGACATACCAGTACAGCAGACAAGGGATGCAGAGAACCCAACTGGTTTTATCCACGTGTTTCCTCTGAGTACTGGAGTGCACATCATAATACATCTTTGAAATGAATAACTTAAAGGAACAATATCTCAAAAGATGTAAAGTGCAATTACATGCATAGAAGTACAAATATACAAAAAAGGGCATCAGATACATAGAATATCAAAAGCAGGGAGATACCAAAGATGAACAAACTCTGACCAGAGCCAATACGACTGCAGCTAAGCTGCATGATGGTCCGCGGTGAACATGGCACAATCCACCATGTCCAAGATGGTCATCAAACTGTCGACTAAGTGTGCATGCCAAATACAGTTTGGCAGCTGTCTTGGACATGACGGACTCTGCCGTGATCTGCGGTGACCTCCTCGAGTGAAACCAGAGACAACAGGAAATGTAGTATATTCATGGTGGGACGGAGTTGAATCATTGATTTGAATGGGATGAGAGGAGCAATTTTGGAGTTCTGGAAGCATAATGCAACTACAAAAGTTGTGCCCTTTGGTATCCGGTTTTTTTCTTAGCTACAGCAAGACAACTGCAGGCTTCACCCACTGCAGCCATAAAAATGGACTGCTGGCAATATTTTTTTTTTTACTTGCCAAAATAGCTACTAATATCATTAGACCAACTTTTATTTAAACAAGTCAAAGGAAATTATTGGACCAAACCCTGGATAAAGAAATGCCAAAACCAGCAGAACTACCCCACAAGTTTATAACATGAGCCCAAACTAATTATTTCTCAGTCTCTCTTATTTAAACTCAATTGATTGAAGGTACAGGGGTTGATACAGCCACATCACTTATCTCTATGGTCTATGAGAAGAGAAATAATGAAAATTAATAGAATTCTACCTTCAACAAACCACAGTAAAAAAAAGCAATCATTTACTTAAACAGAATTTAACTATACAGAAAGGGCACATCAAATTTGTCATTAAGGCCACAAATATTTAGAGTACCAAGACTATAAATCCAATAGGATTCCCTCTTCAGCAATGCCTGATCCAGATCTCCCCTTTGTGGATCCATAGACACTTCTTCAATGCCACAAAATTTAAACCAATGTGTCACTCCCACATTATTAAACCTACTAACCTGTTGTGACAATGCACTACTGGATTCTTCCTTAGCAATGTTTCTAATATGTTCACATTCAGTTTTAGAGGTCTTGACATCTTCCCAACATAGAACATGTTGCACTTACAGGTGACCTGGTAAATTACACAACAGGTAACATGGTTAAAGATACGTAGATAATGTCTGCAGATAAGGGCCTATGGCCCACCCAGTCTGCCCATTTGAGTTTGTAAGATCACTTTAGGTTTTCCAGAAGTCTTGTTTTTCTAGAAGTCTTTAATCTCATACACTTTTGTGATAGTCACAAAGCTAAACATTTGGCTTTTTAAAATTGATGGTCAGAACTTACAGTTGCCTTGTGTGTGACTAACACATGGAAGAGGACGTAGCTAGCAGGAGTCTCTCTGGGCTGTAAACTGTGGACGGAACAATCCTTTAGATGTGTCCATATTTTTTAATTGAGGTTTCAGTACATATATAAATCAACAGTATATATGCATAACAATTAACAGCAGACATTAAGACAGGTCCCCTTTGTAGGAACTCCATACATATAGCCATTGTCAGCTTTATTTCCCTTTTATCTAGGAATCTCAGCACATACCCTTGATTCTGCATATATATCATTGATGTTTCAGTTGACTTGTCATTATAGTTCTTTTAAATACAACTCTAGGTGGAAGAGCAGTTGCCACCTTCAGACATCTGTCTGATTGGAGGTGTGCCAATTTGACCTGATTATGTTCACAATCTGGCATGCTTGCCTGAGAAAGTTATAACAAAATTAAGTTTTTGTTCCTCTGGAGGTTTCTATTGCTGATCATCAAAGGTTCTGACCTATCCATATCCAGTACATGTTGATAAGCTTCCTCAGTCACTGTTCTGCTATACCCATGGGCATAGAGCCATTCACTCAGTTCCCAGCTCCTAGCTGCAAAGTCCCCATCATCACACCAGTTACAACTGATCCTTAAAAATTGGGATTTGGGAATATTAACAATTGTGTAGTGGGGATGACGGCTAGAGCAGAGTTGTGATCCTTGGCTTTTCCGAACAGATCTGTATTACTGGTAACTGTGCTATCTGGATTCTTATGGACCAGAAGGTCCAAAAAGAAATTTTCATCTGAATCAGCTTGTATTGTAAATCTAAGATGTGGGTTAGACATCTCAAGGTAACTAACAAATCCTTTCGATTCCTGTGCCTCTACTTGCCACAACAGAGAATATACGTCTATATAAGCGCAATCAAGAGTCAGTCCTATCTAGAGATGCAGTGAAATGTAATTTCGCTGGTGAAATCTAAAGCGAAATCACCAATTTATTCCTTGAAAACATTCAGAGGATTATGATCTTGAAGAAAATTTCACCTGTATAGTGAGGCGAAATTTCACCTCTAAATTTTGCTTCTGCCTGTAAATTTTGCCTTATCGTTTAACTAAGGTGAAATTAGGAAACAAAAGGCTTGTCACATGACTAGCTCTCTGCATCAGACTGCAGGTCACATGTGTGCCTGTACTCAGACAGGAAACCACTGAATCTACATCCTTTTCCTGCAGTTTGTAGGCTAGAGAGAGTAGCACAGACTGTGTGTGTGAGAGAGAGAGAGAGAGAGAGAGAGACAAGGAGTAAAAAAATATAATTTTGTGAGTGAGAGTGAGAGTTTGTGTTGTGTGTGTGTAGAACTGCCGTTCATCCACTATTTCTTTATATAACCAAAGTTTATCTTTCTCTTGTGTTCTATTTTTCTCTTTTTATCTTTATAGTTTGTGTGTGTGTGTGTGTGTGTGTGTGGTTCACTCCCCTTTTTTCCATTTTTTTACTAGTTTCTTAATAAACCTTTTTTTTTTCCAAAAAAACATAATGATGGAAGAGAGTGGGTCTGACTCTGGAGCTGGAGAGAGTGGAAGGGGAGGATGACGAGTTTGCCTTAACAGGTGGGTATTTATAAGTAATGCCTCCCCCCCAGCAGCAGGAGGAGCATGTGGCCCTGGCCTCTGCCCCCAGCAGCAGCAGCAGGTTCTGATCATTGGTCCCGAATCAGCATGTTCCCCTCACCCCCAGTCTGCAGCACTATCAGCAGCAGGAGCAGCGTCCCCCTCCCAGCAGCAAGATGTAGCCCCCCACTCCACCACCCAGCACTCAGATGTGGAGCTGATTGCCCCACCAGGAGGAACATGTGCTCCCACCAGCTCCCAGCATGGGCAGAAGGATGATGTAGAGGGTGAGGCCCCCGCCGGGACATCAGCTGGCATCCCGCCCCCTAACCAAAGATCATCAGTCTGGTCATTTCTTACCACGAAGGCAGATGCCAGAAGTGTGATTGTCTATAGCCTTTGTGGTAAAAATGTGAAAAGAGGGAAACCAGAGTCCCACTTTGGGATTTCTGGTCAAAGGAGCCACCTGCAGCACCACCACGCTGAAGAGTGGCTTGCCAAACAGTGAGAGACAGCAGCAGGAGGCAGCACTGAGGCTCGGCGGCACCAGTCTAGGGGGTGACATACCAGGAGGAGGTCTAGCAGCAGGGTGCATCCAGAGCCAGAGGAGACATAAACAGCATCTCCCACCTCCAGCAGCAATGCACAACACCACACCCGCAGCACTGCCCCATCCTCAGCATCCTGCAGCCCCCAAAGTCAAGTGGTGGTCACCAGCTCAGACCCGGAGGCTATGCACGCCGAGATCCAAAGTGTCCATCAGAACACTGACCAGCTCCACCAGGAGGTCAGGGGAACCTCAAAAAAATAATGGAGGACCAGAAGAAGGTCTTGGACCTCCTGGCTGAGCTTTGTGGTGGTGGTGGTGGTGGCACAGGTGGCAGTGCCTAATGTAATGGCCTGTGATGGACCAATGTTGTTTTCTTTTTCTTTTCCTTTCTTTGTTATTGTCACTCTTCTTCTTCTGCACCCCCTTCCCTAAACATCCACAAAGGACCCAAATCTGCTGTTTTCTGCACTGTTTAATATGGGGTTTCCGGCCTAACCATGGTGCTGCCACTGCCGGACATGCATCATAAGCCAGTTTGCCATGCTGAGAAAAATAAATCCTCCTGCAAAATGTTCCTGCTACTTAAATTTGCACTTGCTTCCTCCTGCTGCTGGTGTCTCGATTGAGAACTGTGGAATTATCATTTTGCAATGATGCTGCCCTGGTTTGCTCTTTTGGCTCTGTGGTTCTAAGTCAGTGTGGATTGAATGACATTTTGTGTGCTGCTACTGTTGCCCGTAGCTGCTGCCTGCTGCTCTGACTACTTGCCACGAGAAGTAATGCTTTGCCTGCTTCATGGGGATCCTCTTCACATAGTCGATTGATCCTGCTGTTGGTGCTGAACACGTAAGTATCTGTCTGTATTTATTTTTTCGGGTGCAAGAGAAGGGGGGGTGGGTTGCTAATGGGATGTCTTGAGTTCTTATATGTTTGCACTGATTTTATATTATCTAGTGTGCTGAGGAATATATCATCATGACATGCATGCCAGGATTGGGATACAAGATGTTGGAATGTACCATATTTCAAATTGAACAAGGACAAGGTAAGTACAGAATTTTTCATTACTTGGAGGGATAGGTGACTGCAGCTCGGATTGAGTCCGTTTGTAATTGTATTATTTTTGCTTTTCTCAACGTAGAGGAATTCAGGTGCAGTTAACCCCAGGTGCACAGCGGCTGCTGCTGTTCAATATGTGTTCAATTCATTAACTTGTGGTAAGTATTTCTTAATTTGTGATGGTCTTCGGTGAGTGGGTGGTGGAGGAGGTGGTGGATATGGTTAAGTATTAAGTTTGTGGTTACTCTTGGTACAGAGATGTCAGACTTTGACAGTAACTATGTTCTATCTGGGTCTGTCAGTATTCAGAAATTTCACAGCTGGGGTGCATCAGTTACCTCCTAATCTGGCTGTTGGCTGTGTTCATCAGACATAGTCTGTTCATGTCAAGTGTTCCAGTTTAACAGCCATTCCCTGATGTAAGTATTGCTGCATATAATGATGGGGGGCACCTAGTTGTAACAATGCTCAAAGTGTGTTCTTCTTTTCTTATTGCCAGGTACTGTGTGAGAGAAAATGATTCTCCACTCCTCCTCCTCCTCCTCCACCGACCAACTCAGCCCTCCCTCCTACTGCTCTATTACACTGCTGTCACTAACATTAAGATTGATAAGGAAAGTCCCACTAACAGCTCTGGTATCTTTCTGGTGTTGGTGTCAGCACAACGGGTGTTTGTTTTTCAAGTGGGCGTGCTGGCTACTAGTGTCTATGTGGCAGCCCTTTTAGTTATGACTTACACGTGCTTGACACAGCTGACATATCGCCACGGTGTCATCAGCTGCATCAAGCACGAAAAAATCCCAAACTATGGACTTTGTACCTCTAGATTTGACATGGGACTGAGACTTGGGCAGCGTTGCCAAAGGTGTGGACGTTTTTGCTTTTTGTGCTGCTTGCATGATTTCCACCATGCTACGTTTGGGAGGTGGAGTGACTGGACTGCTTGTTGTAGGCTTGCTGATAGTCTTACCCTCAGGCTTGGCATCTAAATGGGCTACATCATCACCCATCATCTGTACAGAAACATATTATACCTCATCCACCTCCTCCCTAACATTGTCTACTTCCAGAGAAACTTTTTCCTTCTCTGGCATTTCCTCACTGTGGGGATGGGGGGGCTGACTCTCCTTATCTCCTTCTCCAGGAGAAACAGACTGAAGCTGGACACTATCATCCTCATCACCATCAGCTCTTCCTTGAGCAGGAACAACAGTCACACTGACAACTTTTTCAACCTCCTCCTAGACCGCTGTGCCTCCACTGGTGTGAGTGTTTCCCTTATTCCCAGTATCATCCCCAACAAGCATACTAGCTACAGATTGGGCAGTAACAAAATGTCAGACAAGACTTAATTCAATTTTGCTGCTACTTGCTGCCACAGCAGCAGCGAGCCCACAGAGGCACAGATTGAGAAATGGTTTGATTATTCAACAGACTTCTTTGGAGCACCTCCACACCTAGCACTTCACGAAGGAGAATCTCTTGGCGCATATTTCTTCATTGACCACTCAGTATTCTGAATGAACAACTGTTTAACACATACAGCATATCTACAAGCGACAGAAATCAAAACAGGTAGCTGCAGTGTAGTGTATATAAGTACCTAGAATTGCTACTGTAGCCTGTTCGAGTGTAAAAACACTATTTTACTTTTTCAATTACAAAATCACGAGTTAAGTAACATGGGGTAACAGGAGGACAGAAGTAAGAGACTTTCAATATAAAACCAATAGAACACCACCACAAGAAGGATGTGCAGTAAATCTGAAAAAAAATACTTAAGTAGCTCTTAATCAAATGCCAGTTTTTAAATGGAATGATTATTATTACACAACTTGATAATAACCTGGTAGGTACTGGTAGGTTCACGAAAACTAAACTGGAAAACAACCACACAGAACACCCCATAGTCAAAATATGAACTACGGTCTGGATAGGTGGTGTCTGGATAAGACAAGTACTGCAATGTGTTATTAGTACTTACTAAATACAGTTATATCAGATGGAAGGGACAACAAGATTTGAAATGAAATGAACAAATAAAATCACCTCCAAAACTCATGCAGGGACTACCACTCTTGAAAACGTTGTTGTTTTTATATAGTAGGGTCAGGTAGTAAATGACAGTGGTATAACAGGGAGGAAAGAGTTAATATTTTAAGCAAATTAAATAGAAAAGCGGAATGCTGCAATGAAGAGGCTAGATCACAATTTTAGTTTCTGTGAGCAATGCAACAATGCAGTATACATGGATATGGACAAGTCAAGTGGTCAATGTATATGAGTACTTTAAATAAAAAAATAAATCACGAAAGTGACTAAGCAAAGGGAAACAGGAACAGAACTACTCAGACTGTAGTAACTGTTCAGATAAAGTCACTCAAAAAAGGGTCAATATGTAAGAAAAATATAACAAATAAGTAGCACACCAACAAAAATATTAAGACTTAAAAGAAATTGCAGAAACTCACTCACAACTTGTGAGAAATCTGTCAAATATTAGGAACTAGCCTGCTCTAATCTCACATACACACACACACACACACACACACACCACATGGTCGACCCTCCCCACTCAACTTCTTCACAGACACAGAGAAAATTGAAAACTATACTTAAGTTTAACTAAGTATTATCTGAAGATACAAAAACAAAAAAAAAGATTCACTAGCAGCACTAGGAACTAAATTGAGATTTTGGGAGTAATTAACTCTCAAAAATCACAAATGAAGAGGTTTGTGAAGGGTTTATTGGCTGTGATGCACCACACTGAACTGCTGTCCAACTCAACAGACACTATACCATGTAGGAAACAGCCTGCATGTGATATTTCAGCTATCTACCCACAATGCATTGCAATTTCACTGGCGAAATTGAAAACATTGGCGAAATTCAGGATAATGGCAAAATGTTGCCATAAGCGGAAGTGAAATTGGGCAAAACTGGGTGAAATTGCGCATTATGCAAAAGCGAAATCGGGGGCGAAATTACGTTTCGCCTAGGTGAAAAATTG
The DNA here is from genome assembly GCA_016271365.2 of Neoceratodus forsteri. Lineage (NCBI taxonomy): Eukaryota > Metazoa > Chordata > Ceratodontiformes > Ceratodontidae > Neoceratodus > Neoceratodus forsteri. Next base: position 111,733,268 of record CM057451.1, read on the forward strand.
TGCATAATGAGGGAATTACGCGAAATATTTCACTAGGCGAAATTTTCCAATTTCGCATATCTCTAGTCCTGTCATACTAAGGACTGACCATGCAGTCATAGACATAGAAACATAGACAATGACTACAGAAAAAGCATAAAGGTCCATTCATTCTACCCTGAGTTTCCTATTTGCCCCAGGACCTATTGTCCATACTGGGTTTTATCCTCCCAGCCCACCCCTGCTCCCCACCCTGCTGCTAATGAACTAAACAACCACTAAACCCTTCACTCTATCCAGTGATACTCGAAACCATTTATGGTCTTCGTGCCCACCATCTCCACTGGCAGACTGTTCCATGGCTCCACCATGCTTTCTGTAAAATATAACCTCCTCACATCCCTCTTGAACCTTTCTCCTGCCAGTTTCTACTCATGACCATAGGTTCTTGATGCCGTACTCCTGATGAATAGGTTTCCACATTTCATCTTATTTATTCTCTTCAGGAACTTGAAGGTTTTTAATAATATCCCACCTCTCTCGCCTGGTCTCCAGTGGGTACATGTTCAGTGCCTTGAGACGATCTTTGTTAAATCTTTCCTTTTTTCCACTTTCTCAGCTGTAAATTAGTGTACTTGAAGGTAAAAGCCACCTTCATAGCTGTACCTTTCTTTTGAAGGTAGTAATCACCCTGGAAAATAAATACATTTGTACAGAGTACACATTCATACCCCTTAACCAGAAATACATTAATGTCATCATCCAAATCCTCATTAGAGTCCAACCAGTGCCATACTGCCTCCACTCACCCATCATGGGGAATATTAGTATATAATGACTCAATGTCTAAAAAGACAAGGAGTCACCCTGGTTCAGGCTGCATGTTCCCCAGGACACTCAAAATGTCAGTGGTCTCTCTCACATAAGATGGCAGTTCACTCACAATGCCCTTGATATGGGCACCTACAAACTGAGAAATACATTCAGTGAGACTAGTAGTACCCGTAACTATAGGGCATCCAGGGGGATTTTCCAGACCTTTATGAACTTTTGAAAGCATGTATATGGTTCCTGTGGTTGGACTACTGACCGTGAGGAATTCAAAAACATCCTGTGTGGTGACCCCACTTATTAAGGAACCCCACAAGAATAGATACATTCCTTAAATAGTCCATTCGATCAGACCTTAATTTCTCATAAAAGTTTGAATTGCCAAGCTGACGATAGATCTCTGTGATGTACTTTTCTGTATCAAGAACCACCATTGCACCACCATTATCTGCAGATTTTATTATAAGGGCTGAGTTCTTTTCAAGATCTTTCAGAGCTTTGCTTCATCTGCTGCGATGTTGACAAAGTCCAGAGTTTACTGTGTTTCCAACAGTCTCTTGCTGCCTCAGGTCTTCTAACCCACTGTATTCAAGATCTTCCACAATCCTTCCCTTCAGTAGTGTTTCCATTAACTTTACCACCACCTATATCAGGCTGACTGGCCTATAATTGCCAGACTCCTCACCTGCCACCACTTTTGTGTAGTGGAACTACATCCACGCTTCTCCAGTCCTCCAGAAATACTTCTGTTTTCAATGAGCTGTTAAATAGGACAGTCAGAGATGCAGTCAGTAGCCCCCTAAGCTCCCTCAATACCTTTGGATGCACCCTATCTGGCCCCATTGCTTTGTCTACCTTGAGATTAACGAGTCCCTTCAGGACTCTCTCCTCTGAAAATAGACTAGTGTCCACCTCCCTCGTTCCAAAGCTTCTGTTACATTTTTTGTGGCTCCTCCTCGTCTCCTTCCTCTGTGAAAATTGAACAAAAAGCATTTGTTCAGGATGTCAGCCTTTTCTTGGTCCCCCTCTGCACAGTTCCCCCTTCCCTTCTTAACCTTATAATCCCACCCCGCTCTTCCTCTTTTCACTTGCATACCTAAAAGAACGTCTTGTCCCCTTTCTTTACCTCTTGGGCTAGTCACTCCTCAGTTTGCTCCTTTGTGCTCCCTACTGCTTTCCCTGCTTCCCTCTGTTCCCCCGATACAGCTCCCTATCCTTCTCCCTCTGCATCTCCTTATACCTTCTGAATGCTACCCTTTTAGCCTTTACTTTTTCAGCCACCTCTTTCAAGAAGCATAGTGGTCTCATTTTCCTCTTGCTTTCGCTCACTTGTTTGATGCAGAGGTTTGTTGTCTTTACTGTGCTCCCTTTTATCTTTGTCCATTGTTCCTCCACCCCACCAAGGCCATCCCCCCAGGTCATCCCTCAGGCATTCACCCATCTTTACAAAATCTGCCCTCCTGCTGTCCAAGTCCCTTGCACCCTTTGTGTGGTTCAATTCCACAGTTGTCCTTATATTGAACCATACTGTACAGTGACCACTGGTCCTCAGGTGGCCTCCCACCTGGATGTCTGCAACACTGTACCTGTTAATGAGTACCTGATACAGCATTGCCCCATTACAAGTGGGCTCACTGACTAGTTACCTGAGGAACACCCCCCTGCAGGGAGTCCAGGATGTCCTTGCTTCTAGCTGAAGTCACTGCTGGGAGGCTCCAACAACGTCCGGCAGGGTGAAGTTCCCCACCAGCAGCACCTCCCCCTTTCCTGCATCTTGTCAGTGGCTTCCACCAGTACCTTATCTAATTCCTTTCTCTGTGTCAGAGGTCTGTATATCACTCCAGTGTGAATAGTGGCTTCATTCCCCATCTCCAGGGTAACCCATAGAACCTCTGACTCCCCCATGTTCCTTGTATCTCCCTCATTTTTATGCTTTCCTTCACATAAAGCACCACACCCCATCCTTTCCTCCCCACCTGGTCCTTCCTGAACAGAGTACAACCTGGTATGGCCATGTCCCAGTCATAGTTTTCAGAGCAGCAGGACTTGGTAATGGCCACAATATCCAGGTTGGCCTTTGTCATGATAGCCTCCAGATTTTGTTCCTACTCTGCTTGTTGCCCCCCCACTTTTTCCTTTTTGCCCTCTCTCCTTCCCCTCTCTCTCTTTTTAATGCTCCCATTCCCTTCCCCATTTGTCTCTATCGTGCTGCTTCCTTTATTAATTTGTACCCCAGGGGATTCCTCTCTCCTCAGGTTCTCCTCAGTCTCTACTTTAGCCTGGGGGGGTCAGTTTCTGCCTACCAGATTTTTTCTGCCACCCCCTCAACTAGTCATAATGTTCATTGAAGTTACATTCAGAGAACGCCAGTTAGGTGCAGGAGACAGAGGAAAGAGCAGGACTCCAAGCTAAATGGTGTTTTTGTGGTGGACTGTGATTTCTGTGTTTGCTGATAAAATGATTTGCTTGTAAAACTTTACTGTGGGAGATCTATGTGGGCTAGGGGAAGAGGGGGGAGACACCAGAGGGTGGACTGAGGGTTGAAGGTTGGCAGATGAATCTCAGTGCCACAGGCAGTCCCAGCAGACCAGGAAAATACAAAATCACACATGCCCCACAATGCAAAGCATCATGGGCTGCATATGCAAATCACCACAGAATGTTATGCTGGTCCAACTTAAAGCAGAATTGCATGGTGCGGAAAGGCCTCTCACACAGTTTGCAAAGGGTGCTAACAGAAGACATAGACACGTGTTTCGTCCTACCAGGACTCATCAGTATGCCTCGTCTGTTTGACACCCCAGTGGAATGGACCAGCTACCCTAGAGGCACTGTGTCTTGGATATATTGTGGTGAGCCCATTAAAATAAAAAACTATTTAAAAGACAAAGAACCTCTGTGCACAAACACTGAGGCAAGGGTTACCCCAAAGGGCATTTGGCTGGGAAGCCAAGTTTCAAGAAAATACAAAATCACACATGCCCCACAATGCAAAGCATCATGAGCTGCATATGCAAATCACCACAGAATGTTATGCATGGCCCAGCAGACCATGTGACTACAACCAGCCAATAGAAAGTCCTTGTACTTGTCACTTTGTAAACCTATTACATTGATTGTACTGCTGCTTTGTAATATTTGAGCCTCCTGCTTATGACCTTTCTCTTAAGCTTCTTTAACTGATAGTCATGCACCGTATAGTTTCATCTATTGTTTTAATTTATTGTCATGCACAGTATTATTTACTATGATCATCTTGAACTGTACCGTTGAAGTGCTTGTCCTGCACTGTATTGTTTAGTTTGGTTTGTACTCTCACGGGTCATGCCTGAAAATAGGCAAATGTTTGTCTAGCACACCTTACCCGGTAAACAAAAAATAAATAAATAAACACATACATACATACATAACTAACTAACTAACTAAACAAATAAATAAATTACTAGGGCAGCTGTAGCTCCTATAAGGACCCAGAATCCCTAGCAACCCCAAAATGTGAGCAACCTGGAAGCGTGAGTGACACAAAGCAGGAGTATGACATCTCACTCAGTGGCTTCTGGGCATATTGGTAGGGCATCCACAAGAAGAACCACAGGCTGCAGGCCATACTGGTCATGGACGGAGGGGTAAGTGTAAAAGAGAGGGTAGGTAGTATACTGCAGGGGGTTGGAAGGGAAATGCAGCCGATTCCTATCTAGGGTCAACTCACGTTTGTACTAAGCACCAGGGAAATGGAAGGGTTTGGGGAATTGAGGGAATTTGGGGATTGCTGTAAGCATCACTGACTGGGATATCTAACTGGGGGCTAGGAGAAGCTGGGCCGGGAGGATATGGGAGAATAGGAGCATGAACAGGAGTTAGGATAAGGGGAGGACAGTGGTAAGCTGTAATAGCTGTGGAGCAGAAGTCTTCCTGGGGATGATGTGGAGTACAGGGGCTGTCCTGTGTGCAGCAGCCTGGAGCAGCTTAGGGCAGAAGTTAGACTGCTCAGATGGGAGCTGGAGAGACTGGTGTGAAGAGTCAGAAAAGCAGAGCAATGGAGAGAAAGAGGCAGATTAAGGATGCCCAGGGGAGCGAGGGCATCAGGCAAGGGAAGGAAGCAGGGAGGATCACTTAATATCCAGGGCTATCTCTTCCTCAGAGGACCAGGAAGCCCAGGGTAGAATAATGGAAAGGGGTAGGAGGAAGGGGTGGGAATGTGAGGGTAGAAACAGGGGTGAGAACTCTTTCAGGGGTGCCTTTAATGAACATATTTACACCACTGTATGGAATGGGGATGGGGAAGGGGGAATCAGGAGGTGGGGTAGGAGATTGGGATAAACCAGGGTCGAAGATAAGACAGGAAGGGAGAGGAGACTAGTCAAGATGGGCAGGGAAGAAAAAGCAGATAAAGTGGAGCTGAGGATGGGGGGATAGTAAGAGGGGAGGGAAAAATGGAAGCAAGCAAGCCTAGCCAGACAGCGAAGGGTACAGAGGGGAAGGAAGACATAGCTGGGGGGAAAGTAGTGGATGTAGTGGATGCAGCAGAAAGCTAACCAGTGTGGAGGGGAGCAGTTATGTGGGGAGCAGCTGGTACCACAGTTGAGGAAGGAAGGGTGGGAAACACAGATTGCAGGAGGCAGAAAGGTGGTAATCCTAGGGGATTCCATTATTAAGGGTATTCACTGGGGAAGGAAGGGAGACCCAAATGCAAGGAGGGTGGTTTGCATGCCAGGCATGACAGTGGGGAGGATGTGCCCAAGAATCAGGGAAATAGCAAGGGAGGTTGGAGAGAAACCAAACTTAGTTATACACATGGGTGCCAATGACTTACAGTAATGGGGAGGAGGTGGAGGTAGTGCAATGTAGACTCAGGGCGATAGAGAAGATCTGCAGGGAGGAAGCAGGATCACTGGCTTTCTCAGAGTTGATAAAAGTACCAAGGGCCAGCACATTTAGGAAAAAAAGGAGAGAGGAATTCAATGACTGACTGAGGAAATGGTGCAGGGAGGAAGGGTTCACCTGTACTGGGGACTTGGGGGGAGACCTGGTCTAATAAAACACTCTTTTCACCAGACAGGCTACACCTTGGCAGGGAGGGTTCAAGGGTACTCAGGGATGAACTGGGGGGGAGGGTACATAACCAACAAACTTAATTTAAACTACTGAGGGGGGGTGGCTGCAGGGCCTGCAGGCCCAAAGACTCTGGGAGGAGGAGGTCAACAGACCTCCCCCCAATACAGGGAGAAGAGGTCTGGAGGGTGGAGATGGAGAGGAAATGGAGCAATTAGCAATGGGGTTGGGGAGAGGCACACAGAGGGGAGAAGTAAGAAAAAGAGAAAAGAGGGAAGGGAAGAAGGCTCAGAATCGAGGTGGAAGGTAGTGTCTTTGAATGCACAGAGTCTTGAAAACAAGACGGATGACCTGCATGCACTATTACCAGACAGGAGGTGGACTTAGCAGTAGTAACTGAGACTTGGGCCACACCACACCATGACTGGGACCTCTCTGTCCCTGGATATAGTCAGGGATCCAGGGTTTCTGAATGGGATTGGACCTGACACCTCTTGCATTACTTTGCAGGTCACCATTTTTGGAAAGAAGAGATACCCCGGTACTATAATCAAGAGGCCAGCTCTGTCACAACTTTTGCACAAGTTGTGAAATTCATTGAAATAAGTATAATGTGAACAAAAAATATGAAAAGAATCTGGAAAAGTGGAAATGTTCCCAAATGTGATCTAGAACCTTCAATATTGCTCAGATCGGTCTAAAATGTGTACTAGTTACGCACATTGAGGCTATTCACATAAAACAAGTCTCATTATCATCATGTTTTTACAGTATGGACCAGTATATGCAATTATTATAGGAAAATATTTCCAAAATTGCTGATATTTTGGCTAAATGTTTGACTAGACTTCATGGAGTTTTCCTCTGACAAAGTAATCATTGCATTCATATTACATTATACCATATTTCTATGTTCTATAATGTTTCTGCTTTCATTTAAAAGAAACCTGACTCAAATATCAGGATTTATGACTGAGATATTCCATTTTGTGTACCCATACCCCAAAATAGACCCGGTCAAAATTTGTAGACATACGGGTAAATAAAACATTTATTTATGCACAAAAAAACTTTTTATTTTGTTTCATTGGTGTAAGGAAAGAATCAAAACAAGGGTGTATCACACCAAACAGAGTTGAAATTACAAATTCAATACAAAGAGTATAGTTTAGAATTAAGGAAATAATTATGATTAATTAAGCTTTGGTTAACTGCGTATATAACATTTATTAGTCAATGCTCTAAGGCTGGAGAATTTCCTGTTTAGTAATACATTGATAATGGCTACTTATTCAATTGCATGAGATCATCGCTGTATTAGTCATGAAGTTCATGACTTTCATCAGTCTTATACAGATGTGACCTTCAATGTCACTTAATCACTGTCACTGTCACTGTCTTCCAAAGTCAGACTCATTTGAGCTCAACTTGGGGTCAGCATTATGCATACATGCAATAACACATTTGACATTTGCCCTAGCACAAATGCAACCTAGTTGGCATTTGTTTCTTTTGCATTTGCAGAACTTGGTTTGCACGGCCACTTTAGGCTTTGGTTCCTTTGTCAACATGTGCGGGACTAGCCTGCCTTCTTGAAGAGTTTGCCCAAACAATGTAGAGTCGAGAAGCACTGGATTTGACTCACCTTTTACTAACCACTATCTGGTACAGAGTGCACAGCATGTGAAGTCTAAAGGCATCCTCTGTTGGTGGCAGAGTCCGTAGGTCACCCTTTGTTGTCACATACTGTACAGGTGAGCTTGGAGTGCATCCAGGCCACCACTGAACTTGTCTCTGTAATATAATTTCATGAAGAACTCATGCGCTGCTGAAATTACCTCATCAGTGACATCTGGACTTACACCAGGTTTGCCATAATTGGTTAATGCAAGAAAGTTGGCTGCATTTTCAAGTGCAACTTTTAGAGCATGCTTCTTCCCTCTTCTGAAGGGTTAGCTGACAGTATCACAGCCATGTAAGATGTAAGCACTAAGAACAACTCATGTGAGTTGTGATGCTCCGTGTTGCACATAGTGCTACGAGAAGCTGCTATTGAATGATATGGAAGGTACACACCCATCTTCTAAACCCATAGCCCTTCTAGACCAGCCATCTGAGTGCTATAGTAGACGTAAATTATGAGCACATCAGTCTCCATGGCTGCCACTAACAGTGTCCAATATCCAAGTGTGTTTACACAATATGTGATATGGGAGATTATTCTTGTATCTGCTTCTTCGTGTTTTGTACATGACAGTTCAGGAATTACTACCATGTCATCTTTTGAGAGAAAACAGAATGACCTGGGTCCTTGAACAATCCATCAAGAATCAATCTACATCCCTCTGGTAGCTGAGTGTTTGCTTTACCCAAGCACCTCCCAAGAAATCAAGGAGACTGGTTTTGTTTTGGGAGCTGGCAATGAAGTCTTTCCAATAGGGGTGGGCAAGGATTCCTGAGGTTCATATGCTCTGCTCTTTGCGTGATGAAGCTTTTCCCAATTTTCTCACTCCTCACTTTTCAAGCTTACTGATGGACTAACATCATACCTATCTCCTACAGTGTTGATGCAGTTGCAGCTCTCTGGTTTTATTCAAACTAGTGTATCTATATACTTCTCCTGCAAGTCACCAAATGTACAGCTAAGATTTTTGTATTGTTGAACAAATGCCATTGCATCAACAACTAGTACAGTAGGCTCATCTGAAGATGGCAAGTTATCTTCCTCTGCCCACAGTTCATCAATGTAACTTTTTAGAGCAGCCAGGTAATCAGCCTTGTTGCCTTTGCGCATGGCATAGCCTTGGGGAAGGTCGGCATATGGCTCAAAAAGATCCGAGGGATGTTTTGTCAATTCATGACTGAAGGCTTTCACCTTTTTGTTGTCATCCAGATCTCAGATAAAGTACAAGTTCCTGATCACATTGCTGTCCTCTTCATAGACCTCTTTTGCTTTCTGCATGTGTGAGGGTGTTTTGGCTTTACTCACAAATGTCTGAAGCTTTACAGTTTTAACTTTTTCACTACTACTCTGTAGTGCTGCAGTTAAGGCTGCAATGTCATTTTTCTTGGCTTCAATGAAGTCATTTGATGTGGCCTTTTGATCACCAGAAATGTTCAGAAGATCATTGGTATCACAGGTGAATGGATTGACAATTCTGCCATTGACCACATTCATCGTTGTTTTAATTGCTGTACTATCCTTCTGTGCTGTGTACTCAGAGTCTTCATGGCATTTGTGATCATCAGTGCCGTGAAGGTGAGCCATCACCTTTGTTTGTTCAGAGATTGCTGTCTGAGCTGGTAATGAACGCAGGTATTTCTCCATAGCAACAGGCTGCCAAGTTATACCATGGAAAAGCTGGGTCTTGACATCTTTGTTATACATCTGCTTGAGGACCATATCAGTCCACACACCATTAAACTTACCAACTGTTCGACTCACAGTGAATTTGCTAAATCTGAACACTTCAGTGATGTCTGGCACTGTGGTTGGCAGGTCTTTCATAGCAGACAGGTAATGGAGAATGCAGGAAACATTTATGATGACCAGCAGCCACAAGATATGGAAGCATTTTCTCAACTTTAGCTAGGTGCTGCTTCCAGTGTCCAGCTCATTTAGCATAGATGTAGCGATTCAGAGTCTGAATCATGTCCAGGTACATAAGCCAGAGCCTTGTTGGGGATTTGCACTTTGCCTCATGGAACTCGGTCATTAACATGTCTACTTCTTCCAGTAGCCTAGTTGTTTGGACATATGAATCATTTCCATTTTGTGCATCCTTGGCATCCACCGCATATCTCTTGAACACTTTCTGAGAGCAATGCCATGCACTCCATATCTTTATCATATTCGCCAGTGAGCCAACTTTCAAATACATTCCAGCGTAGCTCATACATGACAGCATGAACTAGTCTATGGGTTCTCAGTATAGCATAATAGTCTTTGCCTGACATGATTTTGTTGCCAGTTCCACGGAGGCAAACATCAGCTTCAACAAGGAGATCCTCTATTCCAGTTTCTTTCATTAAATACCCAATTTCCCCCATGAAATTCAGTGCAATGTGGAAGCCGCACTTACGAAGGACGACTTTGCCATACTTCTACGGCTTCTTTTTTTGAAGGTCAAGAGCAATCTCATAGACTGCTTCATCACAGGTAATTATGCAGAATTCCTGTCCAATTTTCTGAGTGACCTTCATACAATACTGAACTGATGCTTCAACCAAATCAGGGTTTACAGGAAGTTCTGGAAAGAAAGGCCCATACCTTATCACAGTCGCCTGTACATCCTGTTGGTTAACTAATTCATAAAAGGAGGACCATGTAACAGGTTTTGATTGTTTTATGACATCTCAATAAAGTGTGGGACCCATATTCACTAAATGCCAAAGCCAGTCTACAGGATGAAGTGATTCTCTAGTCTGCTGTGGTGCTATTGCCATCCCAGCAAGTGAACAACCCTCTGGCAGTCTTTGAGGGTGAGATTACTTTTCCCTGCTTGAAATTGTTGAAGATATGTGTGAGAAGATTCATGTTTTTTAACTAGGAACGCTCTAACAACCATTGACTGTTGATCTTCACCTTCGTCAGCATACTGATATATTGCACGCGATGTTCCGTGTATACTTTTTTCCATCCTTCGTACTCTCATGGAAGTCTAGGTTGAAAATTACACATCGTGTGAATCAACCTGACTTCAGATACATAGGTATGAAAACCTCTATTTAGCATGATTACGGTCTCCTTGCTCCAGGTGGCCTTTAGTATGTGTAAGGCAGTACCAACATGTTTTGGCGTTGGAACACCAGCAACGGCTGTGCATATGTCTTCTCCAAAATTCAGTACCCACTTGTGTTGTTTTGGGTTTAGCTGAACTCTCCCATCATTGCCTACTTACTAACATACTAAAATGCCAACAGAATAGGCCAAACAGTCTTTCGTGTCTGCTGATTTGGTCAGCGCCCACCTTGGGAGCTGATCTTGCTGCCCCCCTCATCCTCTCTAGCTTCTCCCTTCCCAGTCCCGGATAGTCCCACTGCACAGGACTTTGCATCCAGAACCCTTCCCTTGTACCTGTCCCACCCCGTCTTGAATCTCTCCACTGTCTCTGCCTCCACCAGCCCCCTGGGCAGCGCATTCCATGGCTCCACCACCCTCTCAGTGAAGTGACACCTCCTCCTTTCTCTCCTGAATCTCCCCCCCCCAGATTCCACCCATGCCCTCTAGTTTCCCCTTCCTTCCTTCGGAGCACCTTGACTGCTTCTCCCCTATTTAACCCCTTATGTACTTGAAGACCTCTATCATGTTCCCCCGGTCCCTTCTCTCTTCCAATGTGTACATATTTAGCTCTTCGAGCCTCTCGCCATAGGTCCTGTCCCCCAAGCCCCAGATCATTTTGGTTGCCCTCCTCTGGACCCTCTCCAGGAGTTCAATGTCCCTCTTTAAGTGTGGCCTCCAAAACTGCATGCAGTACTCGAGGTGCGGTCTCACCAAGCAGTTATACAGGGGGAGTATCACTTCCCTCCTTCTGGAGGTGATCCCCCTAGCGATGCATCCCAGCATCCTGTTGGTCTTGGCCACTGCCCTCCTACAAGTCTCAGAGTTGTTCATCGTGACATCCACCACCACCCCCAGGTCCCTCTCAGCCATTGAGACTTGTAGGATCCCCACCCCCGGTGTACTCTTAGCCTGGGTTTCTGGGTCCCAGATGCAGTACCTTGCATTTCCCTGCAATAAACCTCAGCTTCCACTTTCTAGACCACCTTTCCAGAGCCTTCAGGTCCCCCTGTAGGGCCACCCTCCCCTCCTCCCCATCCACCACTGCCCACAATTTTGAGTCATCCGCAAAGAGACTCATCTCACTCCTGATACCCCTCCTTATGTCAGACACATAGACATTGAACAGGAGGGACCCAAGGACTGATCCCTGAGGGACCCCACTAATAACCCTCCTTGGGGATGAGACTATCCCACCAACCATGACCCTCTAGGTCTGGTCCTGGAGCCAATTGCCTATCCATCTGATCATCTGCTTCCCCACCCCCATTTCTCCCAGCCTATTCAACAGGCCTCCATGAAGAACATAGTCAAATGCCTTGCTGAAGTCAAGATAGAGGACGTCCACTGGTCTACCCAGGTCTAAGGCTCTCGTCACCCAGTCATAGAACTCCACAAGGTTTGTCTGACATGATTTCCCTGGGATGAATCCATGCTGTCTATCATCCAGGCACCCCGACTTTTCCAGGTCCCCCCCAGCCTCTCCTTGACAATGCCCTCCATCACCTTACCCATCACCAATGTCAGGCTGATGGGCCTGTAGCTCTCTGCCACCTCCCTTGATCCCCCCTTGTGGATAGGCACTATATGCACTACCTTCCAGTCCTGGGGCACACAACCTGTCCTCAGAGAGATGCCGAAAAGCTCTGCCAGGGGTTTCGCCAGGACTTCTGCCAGTTGCTTCAGCACTCTGGGATGTAGTTTATCTGGCCCCGGTGCTTTCTCCGTCTTAAGGGACCTGAGGTCTTCCCTCACTCTCTCTGCCATGATTTCCACCTCCTCTACCTCGTCCCCCTGCCTTGCCTTCTCCCCTCCTGACAATGACGGCCCATTCTCTCCCCAGACCTGACAATCGGCAAGGGTCCTCCCCCCCTCAGTTTCACCATCTCCTCCCATGTATGATGCAGCCCCCCCCATTTTCCTTGGTGAAAACTGAGGCGAAGTACTCATTTAGTACCTCAGCCTGCTCCCCCAGATCTTGTGCCCACCCTCCCTGTTTTAATCCTGCTAATCTGCCCCTTCACCCTTTGTTTTTCCCCAATGTATCTAAAGAACCCCTTATTCCCTCTCCTAATTTCCCTTGCCAGGTTCTGCTCCTTCCTTGCCTTCTTCGCCCTCATCACCCTAGTGGCCCTTCTGGCCATCAGCTTGTACTCCCCTCTATCCCTTTCACTCCTTGAGCACTTGAAATGCCTACAAGCCGCCTTTTTTCCCTCACCACCTCCTGAACCTCCCTGGTCCACCAACAGGGTTTACAGACCCTACCACATTTTCATCTTACTCTTGCACAGGTGTTGGAAGCATCCTGCACCCCCCTCCTGATGATTTCCCACCTACTGTCAGCGTCCATGTCTGGCCCAATCCCATCCAAGTGCTGCTTAAGGATCCTTCCCATTTCCTTGAAATCCGCCCCCCTGAAGTTGGTTACCTCCGTCTTTGTGCAGCCTTCTACTCCTCCTAGGTCCAGGCAGAACCAGACCGTGGCATGGTCACTTCCCGCCAACGGGTCCCTTACCTCCAGGCCCCCAATCTGGTCACTGTCTGCCAGGACCACATCCAGTATCTGTGCCTCTCTGGTTGGATCCCCCACCTGCTGAGTTAGAAATGCATCCTGAAAGACATCCAACAACCTCTGTTCCCTGGCCACCGAGGATGTCATAGTCTCCCAGTCTGTTCCTGGCATGTTTAAGTCCCCCAACACCACCACCCTTCCCCTGCCCAATTTGCAGTGTCTCCCAACATCCGCCACCAGACTCTCCTCCAGCTCCTCCGCCAGAGCAAGGGGTCTATACACCACTCCTATTTTTACTTTCTTGCCCCCATTTGTTATCAAGGTGACCCAAATTGCCTCCACAGTTCCCTCTGCCTCCTCCACTCCTCCTATGGCAATGCAGTTTTTGACTATTATTGCTACCCCTCCTCCCTTTCCCTCCCCCCGTCCTTCCTGAACATGGTGTAACCCTCCAGGTTCAGGTCCCAGTCATGCCCTGCGGTGGCCCAGGTCTCAGTGACTGCTGCCACATCCACCTCTCCCTCAGTTAGCATCACCTGGAGCTCAGGCATTTTATTGCCCAAGCTCCTGGCATTTAGCAGGACTACCTTCCACCCTTTCCATATACTTCCATTTCCCCTGCTCCCATTCCCATGGGGATTCAGTCTTCCCTGGTCAGCACTTTACCAGTCGGCCTTTTCCCACATTCCTCCAGCTCCTCAGGGGGGTGGAGACCGAGTCCTTCCTTTATCGGCCCCCCTCGACAGCCTTCTCTCCCATCCCTTCTCTCCCATCCCATACTTCTGGGGTAGCATCAGTAAGCATCCAAGCCACGTGATTGCAGACAGTAGTACCCACGTGTTTTGAAGCTGCTTCATAAGACACAACCAGGTTTGTTTCACACACGTCTTGGTCTTGTAATGTGCACTCTTTAGCTGATATAATCCTTTGACGTTCTTTTTCAGTTCAGAACTTATTAATTTTTCTGCAATGTAACTGAACATATTTGCATCCATTTGAGTCTGAGTAACATCAGATTCATCTTCACTTTCTTCTTTATAGTATTCTGATTCTTCCATAGTTTGCTTTAACGCGACAACTTCAGAAAACAATTGTTCAACATTCAACTGTGCTGAACACAAGAGACTTGATGTACCTTTCTGAAGAACTATGGTTACCCTACAGCCACTGAGATTAGTGTGGTGTATCAATAGGCATCTTTTCAGACTTGCTGACCTGTAGGATGCTGCATCATCTACACCATGATCTTCTAACCACTGGCAATATCTGTCACGAAGTTTAGCAATATAGAAGACACTTTCATTGTCAAACATTGGCCTATCAATTTGAGAAATTAGCCAATGGAACCCTACATCACAGATGTCATCGCCTTAAATGATTGTTCCTCTGTTTATATAGTTATTAAGATATGATCTATGGTATCAAAAATTATGTGCTATCAGATTTAGGCATTCATCTCCAGACCCTTGCAACTTATGCAACATGGTACTTTCATCAAGTTCTTTGACCTTTTGTCACATGGATTTTTGATGATCAACAGTTGTAATCGTTAACAGTTTACTGTTCCCCCTCTTATCCTACTCCTTTTCACACACAAAACATTACTCTTGTAATCAAATAGGCTGTTTACTGAAGATGGTGTGACCACGTGACATGGGTATCTCATAATAAGAGCGCTGGGGAATGGGTGCCTAAAATAAATGGTGACCCGCTCCCCAGTGCATTTCAGAGACAGCTACGGGAGGGTAGGGTGGCTGGATGGGGAGGGTGAGCAACTATTGCGACAAGATGTTGCCATACGTACATGCATGGGGGGAGGGAGCTGGCATGCACAGCAAGGGATGTGAGGGGCAGTGCTGCAGTGGGTTGCTGAGCTGACCCCATGGTGTGGCTGGTGGGTTGCCAGCATTGGTCAGCAGGGTACTGGGTTCTGGTCTGGGTGCTGGTGCATTTTGTTGAGCTCGGACTGAACCTTTTTAAAAAAAATGTTTTCACCAACCCCGACATGCACCCTCCTGGAGCTGAAAAACCTTTAGTAGGGGGTGTGGTGGGCACAGCCCCCCCACAGAAAACATTAAAAAACTAAGTCCCTGGCACCCTTTTGCTGCGCACCGGGGTGTCAGAGTGTCAAAATAAATGTTCAGCACTCTTGACTTCTGCATAACAGCGATTGCCTTTGGACTTTCATCGTTATGACATAGAACCCATGACATGGACCTGGTTGCTCACTTTCCTGTTCTGAAACTCTGCAGAATTTTTGTTCAACAGTTTTTTGTTGGTGTGTGCATTGCAACAACTTGCATGCATTACTGGGATCTTTGCTAGGAATTCATCTTTACATAACACATCCTTTTCCAGTCCAAAAGTGACATCATCATCATCTTGGTTCTAAATTGCATACAATAAGGCGAGATATCCAAGTTCTTTCAGTCTTTGAAAAGAGCCGTGTTTTGCATCTTGCTGACAAATGAGACAGAGGGAGTAAATTAACATAGAAACATAGAAACATAGACTTTGACAGCAGATAAGGACCACTTGGCCCACCCAGTCTGCCCATTTCCCTACCTATTGGATAAGCTGCAGATTCTAGTTAACCAACAGCCTACTTCCTGCAACCCCCCACTATAATTGTCTTATGTCTGTACCATGCATGTTTGAATTCCCCCACTGTTTTAGACCCCACAACCTCTCCAGGAAGGTGGTTCCATCCATCCACCACTCTCTCAGTGAAAAAGAATTTCCTCACATTACCCCTGAGCCGTCCCCCCTCTAACTTTAAATTGTGCCCCCTTGTTCTTACACATCTCTTTTTCTGAAAGATGCTACCCTCCTGGACTTTGTTGATTCCCTTGAGGTACTTAAAAGTTTCTATCATGTCGCCTCGTCCCTACTTTCATCAAGGATATACACATTAAGCTCTCTCAGTCTCTCTTCATACGGTTTCTGATGTAGACCCTGCACCATTTTAGTTGCCCTCCTCTGGACTGCTTCCATCCTGTCTATGTCCTTGCATAGATGAGGTCTCCAAAACTGCACGCAGTACTCCAGATGGGGTCTCACCAACTGTCTGTACAGAGGGATAACCACTTCCTTTCTACTTGTGATGCCCTCCCTATGCATCCCAGTATCCCCTGGCTCTCTTTACTGACTTCTCACATTGCTTACCCACCTTTAGGTCATCTGATATGACTACACCCAGATCCCTTTCCATTATTGTTGTCGTTAGTACCTCCCTGCTATTGTGTACTCTTCTCCTGGATTTTATTTGCCAGGTGCATTACTTTGCACTTCTTTGCATTGAATCTAAGTTGCCATATGTCTGACCATTCCTCCAACCTTGCCAAGTCCCTTATCATCCTTTCTACCCCCTTGTGTATCAACTGTGTTACAGATCTTTGTGTCATCTGCAAAGAGCATACTTTTCCTTCCAGACCCTCTGCAATGTCACCTATAAAGACGTTAAAGGACTGGACCCAGTACTGAGCCCTGAGTACTCCACTAGTAACCCCTTCTTCAGAATGTGTTCCATTCACTATTATCTTCTGTGTCCTGTTGTGCAGCCAGTTTGCTACCCAGGCTACCACCCTGGGACCCACTCCAAGGCTGGCTAACTTGATTATTAATCTTTTGTGTGGGACTGTGTCAGATGCCTTGCTAAAGTCTAGGTAGGCCATATCCACAGCCTCTTCCTGGTCTATTACTTTGGTCACCCAGTCAAAGAAATCGATTAGATTCATCTGACATGACCTTCCTGCTGTGAATCCATTCTGCTTTGGGTCCTGTGCCCCGCTGGCCTCTGGGTACTCAACAATTCTTTCTTTCAGAAGTGATTCCATCATTTTCACCACAACTGAGGTCAAACTAACAGGTCTGTAGTTTCCTGCTTCTGCTTTGCTCCCACTTTTGTGAAGGGGAATCACATCTGCCCTCCTCCAGTCCTCAGGTATCACCCCATCTTCCCATGATTTGTTAAAAAGTGTGGTTAGTGGTGTCACTAGGTCCTCCCTTAGCTCTTTTAGGATTCTAGGGTGAATCCCATCAGACCCCATTGCTTTGTCCACCTTGAGTTTTAGGAGTTCTTTCAGGACTCTTTCTTCTGTAAATGGACTGGCGTCAACCCCACTACCCAGAGTGCTTCTACTGTTTGGTTTAGGTAACTCCTCCTCTTCTTCTTCTTCTTCTTTTGTGAATACTGAGCAAAAGTATTCATTCAGTATATCCACCTTTTCACTGTCTCCCTCTGCCCACCTCCCCTCTCCTTTATTAATCTTCACTGTCCCTCCTTTAACCTCTCTATGCTCCCTAATGTACCTATAAAAGGTTTTATCCCCCTTCTTAACTGAGTTGGCTATCTTGTCCTCAGTTTGGGCCTTTGCTTTTCTGACTGCCTTCCCCACTTCTTTCTGCTTTAATTGATACAGTTCCTGTCTGTGCTCCTTCTATGATTCCTTATACTTTTTGAATGCAGCCTTTTCTCCTTAACCTTCCTGACACCTCTTTTGAGAACCATAGTGTTTTTTATTCCGCTTTGTTTTCTTTATTTGTTTCACACAAAGGCTTGTTGCCTCCATGATGGCAGTTTTGATTTTTCTCCATTGTTCTTCCACCCCTCCTTTCTGGCCATTTGCTACTGCATTCCTCAGGTATTCACCTATTATGCCAAAGTCAGCCCTTCTAAAGTCCAGTATCCTTGTCTTTGTATGGCTTGTCTCCATGGTTGTGTTTATTGTGAAGCACACTGTGCAGTGGTTGCTTGTTTTCAGATGTCTACTGACTTCTAAATTTGTGATCCTCTCTCCATTTGTGCTTGGTCACCACCTTTTAGTGCTGACTTGGACTGCTAGCATCATGGTTGATCAGTCATAAATCTGAAATACAAAAATACACATTATAAATACTTGGCACAAAGCATCAAATTGATCACTCTAAGAGCATTCCCTAAATAGGCAGATTGCTAATACCATAAAACTCCTATACAGTATTTCAAATCATGCCAACATCAAACTAGAAATGCATATATGGCCCAAACTGGCAAATGCTGGGTAGGATGGTGATTGCATCCATTTTGGGGTATGGGTACATAAAATGGAATATCTCAGTCATAAATCATTATTTGAGTCAGGTTTTCTTTTAAATGAAAGCAAAATCATTGTAAAAGACAGAAATATGGTATAATGTAATATAATTGCAATGATTACTTTGTCAGAGGAAACGCCATGAAGTCTATTCAAAAGTGTAGCTGAAAAATCAGCAATTTTGGAAATATTTTCCTATAATAATTACATATACTGGTCCGTACTGTAAAGACATGATGACGATAAGACTTGTTTTATGTGAATAGCCTTAATGTGCATAACTGGTACACATTTTAGACTGATCTGAGCAATATTGAAGGTTCTTGATCATATTTGATAAACTTTCCACTTTTCCAGATTTTTCTCATATTTTTCATTCATGTCATACTTATTTCAGTGTATTTTACAACTTGAACAAGAGTTATGACAGAGCAGGCCTCTTGATTATGGTACTGGGGGGGTCTCTTCTTTCCAAAAATAGTGACCTGCAAAGTATAGCAAGAGGTGTCAGGTCCAATCAATTTTTAAGGGATTTTGTGGCTCTGGATCCTTTACTAATTTAAACTATACAGGAGGGAACGGAAGGTAGGGAAAGGGAATGGCAGTTTATATCAGGAAGGGGATAGCATGCATGAGGGAGGAGTTGGAGGTAGGGAGGGTGGAATCATTGTGGGTTCAGTTATGGCCCAATAGAGGGAGAAAGTTAAGGTTGGGGGTGGTTTACAGACTGCTAAAGACCACCCAACCAGAAAGAGGAAAGGAATAGTGAACTGAGCTCACAAAAATTGGAAGCTGCAGGGAAAGGAAAGGTGATAACAGTGGGGGGACTTCAACCTGCCCAAGACAGGCTGGAGCCACGTACCATCCACAACATGTGCCAGGAGTCAGGTGATCTTAGAAGGGTTACAGAGTGGGTTCCTGAATCAGTGTGTGTCACAGAACCCACCAGGGAAGGGGCAATCCTTGATGTAGTGCTCATGAATGGGGAGCAAGTACAAGAGATAACAGTCAAGAAGCCCCTGAGTGGAAGTGATCATTGCACAGTGTGGTTCCGGTTGGATATGGGCAGGAAAAACATCCCCACTAAGACCAAAATCCTGGATTTTAGGAAGGCAGACTTCAAGAAAATGGCTGAGGTGTTAAGGAGGCACCTGGCGGACATCAGAGCAGATATGTGGGTAGAACAAAAATGGTCTCTCATTATGGATGGAATTATGGTTGCCACAGAGGAGTGTGTTAGGCTCAAGGGGAAGAGCTCAAAGGCCAAAGCATCCAGCTGGTTCAATTCTGATGTCACCCAGGCAGTAAGGGACAAGAAGTTAGCCTACAGAAAATTCAGAAAGTCCATGAGTGAGGTGGTTAGGGAGAATTGCCTAAGATTGGCTAGTGTGACAAGTAAGGTAGTCCAGCAGGCTAAGGCACAGAAGAAGCTGCAGATAGCTGAGGGAATTAAGAAGGGGGAGAAGGCCTTTCTTCACTATATAAGCAGAAAAGGGACAAGAAGGATAGGATTGTTAGGCTTCAGAAAGGGAACAAGTGGGTGGAGGAGAATGGGGGAAGGCAGAGGTACTGAACAAATAATTCCATTCTGTCTTCAGGGAGAAAAACAGACTGGTGCCTAGGGGGAGGAGAAGAGGAGCGGGGGGGAGAGAGAGCACAAATGTGGTAAAGGAGGATAGAGGGAAGGAGGGGCTGCTTGCATTGAAGGTGGACAAATCACCAGGCCTGGGTGTCATATACCCAAGGGTACTGAAGGAACTGGCCAAGGAACTTGCAGGACCACTGGCAGGCCTGTTGAATAGTTCACTGGAGACAGGTGTGGGTACCACAGGGCTGGAGAATATGTAGTGCCCTCCAACATCAATTGTGTGCAAGCTTGTGGAGACTATACTTAAGGAAAGCTTGGTAGAGTATCTAAAGGAATATGGTGTCCAGGATGTGAGGCACCATGGGTTTATGGGAGGGAAATCATTCCAGATGAATCTGATTTACTTCTTTGACTGTGCCACAAAGATAGTAGACAGGGGCCAAGTGGCGGACATCCTTTGTCTGGACTTCAGCAAGGCCTTTGACTCTGTACCCCACAAGAGGTTGATCAGTAATTTGGTAGATGTTAGGGTTGGGGAGAAAATTTAATTTCATTTATTTATGGTTGTAAACATTAGGCATAGCTCATTTACAATGGTGACCCGTGTGAAGCAAATAACATACATTTTCAGACAATATGCATACAGAATAAATACAAAATTTAAGTTACACACGTAATTTAACAAATAATCAAACAGATTGTACAGAGCAATGACAAATGTCCTGTACTGAAATATGGTGCAAAAAAACAATGTTTCAAAGTTGCATCTGACGGTTTTGAGTCCAGTAGTCTGTAGTCAGATGGAAGTTGATTCCATAAAGTAGGCACGAGCTGGCTAAAAAAATGCATAGATCTTTTGGTTTTTATTCTTGGAACCATCATTTCCCATAATAATGAGTTCCTCAAAAAGGGATCAATTCTCCTTTGGGACAATCTTTTGCTTAAATAATAAAGATGACCAGATGGGTAGAAAACTGGCTGAAGAACAGGACCCAATGGGTGGAGGTGGGTGGAGTTATCTAGCACCAGGGAGGTCCCCAGTGAGGTCTGGCAGGACTCAGTGCTGGGACTGGGATTGTTCAACGTCTTCATCAGTGATACTGAGGATGGCATTAAGGGCAAAATGTGCCTATTCGCAGATGACACTAAGCTTTGTGGGAAGCTGGACGCAGCTGAAGGAGTACAGGACCTGCAGAAAAATCTGAAAAAACTTGAGAGGTAGTCTGGGATTTGGCAGCTTGGCTTCAATGCCAAGAAATGCAAAGTTATGCACATTGGAGCCAAGAATTCCAGGATAGAGTACTACCTGGGTGGAGTCCAGGTATCTGCATCAGAGGAGGAGAAGGACCTGGGAGTGATGATCACTAGTGATCTGAAGCACTCCATGAAGTGCAAGAAAGCAGCAGCAAGGGCAAACAAGATGCTGGAATGTATGGGTAGGGGATTAGTAGTAGGAGAGAGGAGGTTAAACTGCCCTTGTACAGGTCACTGGTAGGCTACATCTAGAGTATGGAGTACAGTACTGGTGCCCACACCCTAAGGAGGACATTAATCTGCTGGAGCTAGTCCAGAGGAGGACAAGAAACATAGAAACATAGACTTTGACAGCAGATAAGGACCACTTGGCCCACCTAGTCTGCCCATTTCCCTACCTACCTAACGGATAAGCTGCTAATCCTAGTTAACCAACAGCCTACTTCCTCACAGGTCAGCAGGGTACAGCATATGAAGAGATGTTGGGGGCCCTGATCATGAACTCATTCGAGGAACAGATTGAAAGAGGAGACAAGACTGAGATCTTCAAGTACTGGAAAGGGATAAATAGAGTGGATAAAGAGGGTCTCTTTAAGCTACATAGCAGTAGAAGCATGAGGGGACACATTCGTAAGCTGGAGAGGGGGATGTTTAGGAGCGATGTTAGGAAGCATTTCTTCATGAAGAGGGTGGTAGCCAGTTGGAATGCATTGCCAGAAGAGGTGGTCTCATTGAAGATGGTGGGCAGCTTCATGAAAGGCTGGGATGGACGTAGGGGAAAGTAAGGGTCATGGGAGGGGCAGATGGAAAGGATGGGAGGACTGGGGGGACAGGGTCAGTAACTTAACACTGTGGACCCTGCAATATGAGCGGACTAGATAGACCAAATTGCCTTATTCTACTGACTTCATCATATGTCCATATTTAAACCATCCACTGAGGACTGTGGTTCCCCTCCTGGATGGATGCAGGCCATCACCCCTCTATAGGTCCCTATCCTCCCAGGTGGCTCCCCAATGTAGCTGAACCACTCCTCTCAGCACCATTCCATCAGCTGTGAGTTGAAGCTCCTGGTATTAAGGTCCTTCTCTTCCCCCATAATAGATGGGCAGCACCTCAGTGAAAGCCACTGAGCAAGCTACCTGTCTAAGACCACTTCCCAGATCCCTAAACTCCCCTGCACTATCCCTGCCCCATCCTTAGCCAGGTCATTAGTCCCCAGGTGGACAATGACATTCAGCTCTCCCTTCCATCCTGCTTTCCCAGTGATCCTCATGATTCACATCCTATCCCTCCAGGCCATGGTGCCACATAGGCACCTAACCTGCCTCTCCCCCTTTTTTCTATTCCCAAAACTATACCCCTCATAATTGAGTCACCCACCAGAAGTTGCTTCCTCCTCCTCTGTGGGTCTCTACCACCCTCCTTGGCATCTCCACTGTAGAGGGCCTCCACATCTTCCCTGGTCACTACCACAGGTGCCCCATCCCAGCAGTTCCGCCCTTCCAGAGAAGGTGTAGAAATTACATAGTTGTACCAGTTGAGGAATGTGCCACTGTCCCTCCACCCCCACCCTTCCAGAGCCCACCATAGTCCAGCCATTCTTCCCCCCGGCATCCTCAGAGGTAGCAGTGACAGACTTGGTGGCCCCTACGTGAGCAAAGAGGTCCCGTGAATCCTATTCAATTCAGCCTGGACATCAGTGCAGTAGGCAGTAGTGGGGGAGAGTCAATAGCCTACAATGTATTGTTTGCTGGTCCCGCTGCCCTTCCTGGGCTAAGTGCAGTCACAGAGGGCTGTACTTAGCCCCTAGAGAAAAGCAGAACCAAAAGACATGTGATCAGAGATTACAGAAGCTCTAGCATGCACTGCAGGATATTGAATCTCTCACTGCTACCTATTGGTCTGTTGTCAGCAGCACAGGATATAAGATATGAGTAGTGTCAGTGGCTCAGCAGGTAGTACACTCACCGCTGAGGCTGGGAGATCAGAAGGCTGTGGGTTCTATCCCCACAACAGGCACTTGGGTTAATATACCAATACTGACACTGTAGTGCAGCATGAGGGGGATGCTGCACTCTGGAGGTGCCGTCTTTTGGATGAGACATTAAACCGAGGTCCCATCTGCCTGTTCTGGTGGTAGTTCAGGTGGATGTTAAAGATCCCATGGCACTTCTCGAAAAGAGTAGGGGAAGTTTCCCTGGTGTCCTGGCCAAATTTCCCTCATTCACTGAAAATACCACCAACAGCTTAATCTGGTTTGAGTTCAGTTGGCATTCATCTGTATCTCCCTCCCTGGGTCGTGCCTGAAAATAGGCAGAATCTGCCTAGTGCACTTACCTGGTCAACAAAAACTAAATAAAATAAAAAATAAAAAGATGTCCAGGGCCGGCCTTAGCTAGGTGCAAACTGTGCCCCTGCACCTTGGGGGCCCATACTTTTTTCTTAAGGAAGCAAAAATTATGTAAAACATTTAAAAATGCCTACATTTTATTATAGATGAAAATGTTTACCAGCAAATCCAAGTGGAATGCAACTGGCTCTGCTACTGTTACAAAAGGTGGGGGCAGCTTTGCTGCAGTGGAAAAGATTAGGTTAAGTAAGGGCTAATGGTGTTAATGGGCACACTTTACACCTCCCAGGTTGACTGCTTTCACAAACAAAGTGCTATGTTGACAAGAGAACTTGTTTGTAACCTGGACATGTAGCTGAAACAGTGAATGATATGACAAAATCTGTTTCAAAAGTATGTGAGCACTCAAAATCAGGGGTCGATCTTCACATTGTTTTACTAGTGCAAATTGTCCAGGGCTAATGCAGTTAACACTCTACTTGTCCGTCTTGACTACTGCAGGTTTTCATGGCTGTTAATGAAGTTAAAAAAGTGTGTACTTTAGCAGGCTCTAGTCCTCATGCTAATCTCTCTCAATGTTCCAGATGGCCTGGTGTGGTTAAGAGCTCTTTAAGAGCTGCAATTATCTGGTACTTCAAGAAGGGGGTCCCACAAAAGACTCAATGTGAGTCATTATCACTCCACTGTTAGGACTTTCAGCTAGTATCCAGGGTGTGATCAAGGGTAGAGTGCTGTTAAGTCACTAGCTTCCAGTTATCTGAACATGTTTCTGTCTAAAAATGTGTCCCATATTATTAAGACCAGTGCCCCTCATTTTCCTACATTTGAGTGTCTCTATCCAATATTTCAGTGACAAAACCTGAGGAGGTATACAGGGTCGGCCCTGCAAGTGGTGGGTTTTATTCCAGCCTCACCATAATTTCCCTTTCCCTTCCAAATCTCTTAACTCTATTATTTCCCTGGACAGTACTGCAGACCAGACTCTGAAATGACCATCCACAGATCCATAGCTGCCATTACTGGCAAATGTAGGGGGTCCCCATCTCTTCTAAATGGACCATGCCAGCCATCACTATCCATACAAGCCCACTCTTATCCCACCCAACATGTCCTTTCATTCTAAAATCAAAACTTTGAATCATGTATGGTAGAAAAATAAACTTTAATAAAATACATAATTTGAAAGCTTAAAATAGGCATTACTTGGGAACATAGATCATACTATATAGAAACAGAGGTAGTATGGCATTATGCCTATGTACTCTTCCCCCAGGGCTGATGAAAGGATAATGTTAAAGAAAAATCTTGTATTGTTGGTGCAGAGCATATTAAAATCAGTGCTTTTAAAATTAAAAAAGGTCATAGTTTTCTATTTCCCAAGCCCCTTAGGTTTGTGTAGCCCCAACCCCAAAGAAATCTTACATGTTCTTCTGGCTCACTTGAGACAGTACAAAAACTTCCAGAAGTGCAGGTCTCCAGTTGACTATAGGGTGGGGGTTGAGTGTGTCTTACTCTGCCTGACTATGTTTATTGCCCTTTGGGTGGTGGTGACAGTGTGGTGAGGTGCATGATGATGTCAGCTATTGTGTGTGTGTGTGTGTGTGTGTGTGTGTGTGTGTGTGTGTGCAGAGCTAGGACTGCTTGATTCACATTTGCTACTGTGAGATCCAGTGGTTTGGGGGTGCGTGTGCACATACGTGCAGAAAGAGAAGAGGAAGAGAGAAGGCCATGGTACAAAACAATGTGGGGAAGGGGGTCACTGTGTGTGATGGCATGCAGTCTTGTTTTTTCTGCTGGGAAGCTGGAAGCAATGTGGGAGCTGGATAAATGTACAATCAGAGTATCTCTTGGCAAGGGTGTAGGCAGGCATACTCCAAGCACTCCATGGTGTGCAATTTTATTTAAAGGGGGTAACAAATAGGTTCTGAACTGCTTCCTTTTTCCATGAAAACTAACAAAGAAATACTGAACCGTTCTGTAATTTTATTCATAGGAGTTGAAACTAGAAGGACTGGTCACTAATACTCTCTTTGCATCCCAAGGACAATACAACTTTACAGGCTCTGGGCTGGTATGTGGGTGTCTTAGGGAACAATACATGGTATTTGTATTTACCCATGCATGGCAACAACCACTGTCATGAGATACAAAAGTTGTATTTATTGTGCCAAATGAGGCAACAAGCACAGTCCTGGTATACATTTGTATATTGTCTGGCTACACCCGGGGGGGGGGGGGTAGCTCACCCTAACAAGGGTGGGTAGCAGTGAGTCCACTTGGTGTGCAGATCTGAAATCCCTGGCTACACCCCTGTCTCTTGGCTTGCATTGTTTCATGTATATGTGATCAAAATTTACCATTATAATTGAGGGCTAGTGCAACCATCTACGAGCTAGTGCAATTTTGAATCAACTTGCCCTGCTGGCTAGCTCAAATTTTTTTCTTTTACGGTTGACTCTATCTCACAATGGCTCAAAAATCTGATCAGCATAGAGCAAAATCAGATTTCCTGATAGGGACCCTGACAACCTGATCACCAGGTAAAAAAAAACGATAGGTGCAACCTTACCGGTGTCCCGTGATGTTATTTATTTTTCTACCAGGAGAGACACACTAAGCTGAAAGCTTGTTTACAGGTGCAACCTGGGAGCACAAGGAAGTTAAGTGATTTGCTTAGGGTCACACAGTATGCACCCACCCGGTTACCAAAAGCAAATAAATAAGTAAGTAAGTAAGTACTTGGGAAGGCAGTATACCACAGTGGTTTAAGGCTCTGAGCTGCAAATCTGAAGACCTGGGTTTGAATCCCACAACTCCCACTTTCATACTGTGTGACCTTGAGCAAGTCACTTAACTTTTCAGCTTAATGTGCCTCTCCTGGTTAAACAATTGCAGCGGGGGGGGGGGGGCTCTGGGATTGAAACCCAGGTCTCCAGGTTTGCAGCTGAGAGCCTTAAACCACTGTGCTATACTGCCTCATATGATAATCCTCTCTATTCTCTTTCACAACTCCAGAAAAGTTAAGTTGTTTAACATGCTTGCAAATCAGAGTATCTGAGGTGTGAGTGTCCAGTGATGACGTCCCTGTCCTTACAGAAATGAATACAGCAGTAATACCATACTTAGTTAAGTTCTGGCTCCAGGCTCAGTCAGATTAATTTCCAATGGTGAAGTCAAATAATTCAGTGCAGTCAATGGCACTAATTAAAAGATGCTGGTTAAACTAGTAGACCTGCTACTGCTTTATTAATACAGAACAGGAGGGATAGTTAGGTGTAAATGTTGAATGTGCGGGGGGCCCAGCAGGGGGCTGCACAGGGGCAAAGAATGATTAAGACTGGCCCTGAAGATGTCAGCCTAGAAGTAAACAATACTAGTCTGATACAATCTACTACACTACAGTAAACAAGAAGTAAACCAAACTGGTTTTGCACATGAAGTGCACATTGGGACCAGTCCCACATTTGAATGTGGGTCTCTTTGTGGTGACTATTCCCCTCTAACACTGCAAACCTTCACCTGGGCAATATCTTATCCTACCCAGCACTTATCAGGCCAAACATTAACTATACCACTTATTTAATAGATGCAAGGCAGGGCTCCTGTTGCAGTGTTCAGTTATGAAGCAGCAGCTTCACATTGATTCAGCAGCTCTGACTGAGGGGATCTCCTCTGCAGCTGTACTGAAGCTGGTCTGGAACAGGTGTGGTGGCCACACAGTACTCTCCTGTTGGCTCAGGCATACCTCTCAACTGTCCCTGATTTTGCCTCAAAATTTTACTCTGTCCCTCCTAAAAATTGTGTTTCTGTGACCAAACGGCGGGGGTTATAAGCACAAACTAATGTCAAACATTAAAGTTACAGACTTGTTATTCTTCAGGAAATAGATTTTACACTAAGCCCTTTTATTCTACCAGCTTCCTGAGTGGATATCTCCAATTTTGAAGAAGTGTCCCTGATTTTGGTCCTTTGTACCTGATTTTTTTAAGCCTTGTCCCTGTTTTATGAGACAGGAGGTTGAGAGGTAAAGTTGGCTGTAAATGTGAAACATTCAGCAGGCATCTTGGCCTTCCTGGATTCTTGTCACCCCTAAGAAGGTGCTTTTCTCCCCTTTACCCCATATAGGGAATTTGCACTGGCAGTAGGCCTGACAGACAAAACAGAGAGACAGCAAGGCAACATGCATTCTTCCTGCCAGGTGCAAGCTGCACAGCTTTCTGCAGTTGCAGGCTCTCTCTTGCAGTGCTCTGAGCCTGCTAGCAATCAGACTTCATTGCTGAAAAAAAATTCTTGGAGTTTTAACTTCACTGGTGATCAATGGCTGGGATCTGCTCGAATCTCTTCACTGGAGTCCTGGGTGAGCACTCCTAATATCTCTGCAAAAGTCTCTCAGAAAGTCGCACTCCCAGCAGGGACGTACACATTCAGACACTCTGGCTGATCTGATGCCTCTCCTAGCACTTTTGTGCTACTCACACGCTACTGCTCAGCTCCTGATTGGATACTGCTCAGATTGAGGATGCACTGAGACTTTCTTTTATTCCAGGTGGCTGTCCACCCGCAAGCTTTCTCTGATGCCCACATTTCTAAAGGGCTCAGTAGGGCTTCTTTCACTTAGTTGCAGCTCTCTCTATTTCTTCTATATCCTGGGGCAGTCCACTGGACTGGCATACCCTCTCCATTGGTCTGTGTTTTCTTGTGACCTTGAAGCCCTGTTTGCAGCTCCCTGGGTGAGAGTGAAGAATTATGGCAGTGTCCATATCTGGCCTTGTTTGGACCCTCACAGGCAGTTCTGGGCCCACACTGCTATGCCTCTCCATGGTGCAAAGACATGCTGCTGCAATTCCATGTCTGCATGCCCCCCATTAAGTCTTTATTTTTATTTATTAGTTTTTGTGTACCAGGTAAGGTACACTAGACAAATCAGTGCCTATTTTCAGGTATGACCTGGGAGAATGCATCAGGTAACAAAGGCAGAAGAAGAATACATTATACAGTTCACAGCCATAAGGGACTGGGTAAGTAAAGTGGGTGGTGGTGTGGCGGAATGGCCATAAAGTGACCCTGGCCATCGTCTGATTGTGGATCCCAGACAGGGAACCGGGGAAAGACCCCAATTGGGGGGGTGTTACAAACAGTTTTACTTTGACGGGAGAATATGGCACGTTACTGTACCTGTCATACAGAAAAGCACCACAGAAGCACAGAAAAGTATTTTTTCATCATGAAATCTCTTTGCAGAAGTGGGTCTTCTTGCTGCAGTCTATGTTCCAGCTTATCTGAAAGTGTTATTTTAATTGAAACTTTATTTTGTACAGATCCCAATGCAGCAAGGTGTTTTTATGAACTAGGAGAACACCAGAAAGCAGGCTCCACACGCTGATGTGCCATCCAAAGCTGAAGTCTCAGGTACACAAAAATACCAGCAAAATAAAAAAACGAAGTGAAAAGTGCCATATAGTGCTGACCCCACTCCTACAAGGCCCGACCGGTTTCGCGCATGCGCGCCTCATCAGGGACTATGTTGCACCTCTAGTGAGCACAAGTTATTCTGTGCTAATTAAAGTGACAGTGCATAATAACTGAAACTACTAAGTGTCCAACTCCCAACTCAGTTGTACTCAAACTTTTAAGATGAAGCCAAAGTAATTAATTCCATCATGGTTTAATCTACTACCAGAGAAGGAATGACAATCTGTACTTTTTTTCTAGTTTCTGGACATGTGTTTGACTTCTTGACAGAATCTAAAATGACATGATGGTACATGAAACTATGAAAGAATTACTGTATTTGTCTTTTTTCTTCCTGCTGACTTCCTTCTCTCCGAACTCCTTCCCTTCTCCATCTCTGTCTTCTCCAATGTGACTGTCCATTAAGATGCAGATCTGTGATTTTACCAAGCCTACTTGCAGCTGCTCCACTCCCCACCGGGCAGTTCCACTGCCCCAGAATGCCCAGACTTTAGCTTAAGTAAGTGGCAATTTTTTCAGCTGTTTAATCATGTAATCCTCTGCTCTGTCAACTGTCTGTAACAGTCAGCTTCTGTTCTTGGGCACTTACATAGTTTTACTCTAATTTCTTTCTTTCCTATTTGTATTGTATTATGCCATAGTGTTTATTTTTATGTAGCCCCTTGCTTCTCACCTCTGGTCCTGGAATAGGGATGGGCATGGCCCAGGAAACCTCCTGTGTCTAGGGGTATTTTATGCTTGTCAGAAGGTCCCATATAACCCTGCGTGCTTGTTTCAACTTTGCTCAGGCCCAAGCTTCATCAGGACACACAGACCCAATTGGTGTTCATTAAAGAAGTAATGGACACCAGTCTCTTTAACCACACAAGACCTCTTTTTTTTTTTTTTTAACTGTGTTTCTTCATCTTTGGGCCTGGGCATCTCTCGTAGGTGCCCTCTCGGTCTACTCTCTATTCCCTACTCCCCACCGTGACCCTCCTCCTAAGTCCCACCACAGACTTCCCAGCCCCCCGGATTAACCCCCTGGGGACCTGCCCCTCCTACCTGGCATCTCTTTTTGGTAATTAGAGGGTCCATCCTGTGGGTGGCGCCTGGACCATTGGAGGAGGGTCCGGTATTGGGGATGGGGGGCCTAGACCCCTGGGATCCTTGTTGTTTCTCCCGTCCTCTGGGGCTTTTCTGTAGTGTTTCCCCCACAGAGCGCAGACATGCAATGGTGTCCATGGCACTAATTTGCTGACACCCGCTGATGCTCGACCCCCTGCATCCGCATGTGCTGCTTGTTCCGGCACTGCTCCCAGCCACCTCCAGGAGCCACCTGGGAGCAGCACTAGCCCCAAATCCCTCCCTGGGAAGGGAGAGCAGTCCTCCATATGCTCAATGCCTTCCCTCATCTGCTGACCCCCGGCACCCGAATCCATTTCCGAACCCGGGTCATCAACATGGCATGAGGTGTGGCGTCCAATACCTCAACCCTCAGTGCCACCTAGCCAGCATGATCACACAAGACCTATACCGAGATTGAAACTGTACAAGTTAAGTTAGAGATCCAGAGATCACATTTCATTGACTATGTAGTCAGGCAAATCACTCAGAGTACTATACATTTTCCCCGGGGTCTTATATCTGAATTTGTCTGTGCCCAGTTAAGGACCTTCACCACTTCCTTTTGCATATTCTTGCTCCTTTTTCCATGATATAAGATACTGCATACTTGTCTGATTTGATGAGGATTGCTTTTGTTCTGACCGACCCTTGAAAATGCATCAGGGCACTATAGACCACCCTCATTTCAAATATGTTGATTGTATGTTTGGACTCCGACTTGAACCACCTGCCCTGTTCTGTTTTGTGGCCTACTGATGCTCTCCAGCCTGTCAGGCTGACTTTCATGTCTATTATGACATCTTACTCTTGCTCAAGTGACACTCCTTGGACAAATCATATCTGACCATTTATGGAAGTAACATTGTAGCTAACAGGTCATTTTCTGTTTCTGCCACCCTTCATATCACTAAAGTTTGTAGGGGTCTGCTTCTCTATCTGGCCCATGGGATTAGGTGGATGCATGATGTCATCATGCCCAGTAGTTAAAGAACCTGCACCACTGAAGTAGTTGTTGACCTGGCTAGTGAAAGGGCTTGTGTGACCACATTGTCGCATCTCTTCATTGATTGTCTGACATCCCTAGTCAATGTGTCTGAGAGCTACCAGGTGTTCGATCTGTTGACTAGGTAGCAATATACTCTTTAAAGTTGATGACCATCCATTATTTTGCTGGGTGTCAAGTACTATTTTGGTGTCCCTTGTTGCCTGTTGTGCTGACAAGTCCTTATTAGCTAGTAATCTGGGTACTGGATGGTGAGAACTCCTTGTTCTCATAGTAGAGCTGCCAGGACTACTGAGATTTTTGTGATGGCTCTGGGTAGTGGTACTGGAAGTAATGTTGCAGTGTCAAGAATCTGAGATACTGGTAGTGTGATGGGCAATTGATATGTGTAGGTGAGCATCCTTCTTAACAATGGATGTCAGGTAATCCCCTTGCTGACTTGCTTTCAGTGTTGACCTGATGGTCTCCATCATGAATTTCTTTGGTTGTATGGATTTGTTTAAGGATTTTAAGTCTAGTATGGGTCATAAGTCTCCTATGTGTTGGGGGACCATACAGAATATTGAATAAACCTATTTTCACTGTTGGTCCTGTGGAACTTCTGCAATGACGTTGTGTACAAGAAGTTGTTTGAGGATATCCTGAACTTGCTGAGGTGTAGCTTTTTTTTTTATACTGGAGAGAGAATGACTCTGTCCGTTTTTGGTTTCTCCAGATAATCTATTGCAGAACCGTGATTTACTGCTTCCCATACCCAATTGTCATGTGTCATTGAGTCATTGCGTCTCATTGTTTGGCAAACTCTTGTATGTGCCCCTCAGCAAAGGGGTGGAGTGGTTGGTTCGCTTGTACTGTTTGTAGTCATTGTGCTATTTATTGTCGCTGAAGTTGTTGGTGTTAAACGGCTGCATTTGGAACCACTTCTATTCTTGAACCTGTTGTTTCCCTGGTTGAATGGCCTGAAGTTGTTGCCTCTATTTTAGTTGCCATATTGTTGCCTATAGTCATAAAAATTATTCCTGTTCCTCTGAAAGTTTCTGTTTCTAGCTGAGGTAAGGTATCTGGAATGTTGTTTTTCCTTGCCCACATTTTCTCATTCCTCTTTTACTTTTAGGAACTGTTAAGGGCCTTCTCCAAATGTTTTTCTCCTGTTTTGAATCACTATCTGCCTCCCAGAGTTTGAGCCATAGAGCCCTTCTTCTCACTCTGTTGGCCACTGTGGCTGTTCTGGAGTTGATCTTCAATGAATCAACTGCCATGGATGCTATATATTTGGATGTTTGGAGTGATTGCTGAATATTTTTGGCTTGAGACTACTTAGGTTCCATAGATTTTGCAAGGTCATCCATCCATGTCATCAGTGCCCTTGTGGGGTAAATGGCCATAGTCAATGCTGTGGTGGCTAAGCCTCCTAGCTCAAACACTTTAAGCATATCATTTATTTTCCTATCCTTGGGGTCCTTCAGTGGTGCTGAGCTCTCAGCTGGCAGCATGGTCTTTCTGCTTCGTAGGGCTATTTGAGGATCCACAGTGGGAGTGTTACACCACATTTTTAGCTTGCTAGTCTGTACTGGATACATTCTATCCCATGATTTCCTCTCTGGAATTCTGGATGGTTCTGTTGCCTCCCAGTCTTTGATGATCACCTCTTCTATTGCTTCACATATTAGAAAAACTGTGTTAGTTTTTGGCTTCCCCTAAAGAACTGGTATACATTTATTTTCTGTTGGTGGAGGTGGTGGGTCAAACCAACTGTGTTTTTTATGTATCTCACTAGTGGTGGTGCTGTACCATAGGAGCAGAGCTTGGCTGTCACTGATTGTGGATCTTCCTCCATGGACTCCTCATGATCTGACTCATTCCCTTTGTCTCCTGAGTGTGAATTGATATAGTCTCGGTTGGGAGGTTGGTTCAGAGGCAGAGACAGGGGATTTGTGCCTCCTGGTTGGTTGGCTGGTTGGTGTTGTTAATAAGTGTGGCTGGAGGTGCATCTGGGTTGGGCATTGCCTTTGCCATAACCTCCGTGCACTTCATAATTTGTAGTATGAAAGCTTTTTGTCTTGCATGCTTTGTACAATTATGGAAATGGACTTAAGAGGAGGGGAGTCATCCATATGTTCCTCTTCTAGGGTAGTTCCCTGTGATGAGGGTTCAGACCTGTCTGGGTTGCACACCAGGCACAGCATGCCCTGCTAAGTTGGCAGGAGGGGAACGCTGCAAGTTTTGCACTTCTTTACTTTTCCCATTGTGTGACCTGTTTGGGGTTTGAGAACTGCAACAAAGAAGAGAAAACATAGTTTAGTGGAGGTGTAGTAATGCCCTGGATCCAAAAAATATAAGCAATCCAAACAATACACATATATACATGCTCCAAATGTAACATACAGGGAGCTTTAATTGTAAGGAGGAGGTAATGATCCATAATTATGCATTACATTCCCAATTAGGCTGCTTGGAGATATGACTGGCAGTGTATTAAGAGATAGAAGCATTACCCTCTCAAGATGGCCACCAAGCAAGATTTACCATAACAAGGCTGCCAGGAATCCTGTTAGCATATATAGGGAGTTCATTTCCCTTACACTGTGGCCACTGATCTGTGCTGCCCTCAATATGTCCGCTAGTTAGTTGCCTGGTCCACCATCATAATCAACATGGTGGATAGAAGTGATGCAGTGCATCACCTCTACCCCTTATCTGTTCTTCAGCGTGGGAGCTGTGCCCAGCATGAAGGCCACAAGTGACATGGTGCATCACTGCTGGGCTGCTGTGGCATATTAAATGGAGGCAAGAGTACCGGGGGGACTCAATCTGCAACCTAATTGCACAAGCTCAGATTAAATCCAGCAAGAATGTGGACATGGGGCGGACCTGGAGCACACTGGCAGATACCACCGAAAATCACCAAACAGGTGGGGTACTCAGTATGGCCACAGTTGGAAAAGCTGTGCATACTTGTAGAAGGGAGGCATGGGGAGCCCCAGATATGAAGTAAGTGGAGCAAATAATATGGTGCAGACCTTGATGATACTAGTGCCTGTACCCCCATAAACAACAAATAAACTGTGATAAACAGGCAGCCACTCTCCAGGTTTTCTATCCATACAACACAGGGGAGAGTAGCCGTGCGTCTGACCCTAGAGCCATTGCAATAGGGGCTCTAGGATGACACAAGCCGTAACTAAGTAGGCTGAGGTGGGTGTCCCACTGGAACACAGGGAAACGCTCAAGAATGGTTGGGGCATGCTCCCACCACAGCCACTAAACAGGGGCTATGGGAGTGCTCATGCACCACACCAGCTCCCCTCTCAGTGGAGAGGTGGTGTGCTAGGCGCTGGATCTACTCATTCAGGCACGTCTTTTGAAACTTCATGAAGCATGTGAGCAAGGAAGCAATAATCACGCTAGCTGTTCTCATAAGTTGATTAGAAATAACAAAAGATTGGTGAATTAAATGCCACAGCAGGCCTGGTACTCCAAAAACGAGGCAGGGAGTGGCAAATAGTAAGGAAAATGAAAAAGGCAGGCAAAAATGTTAAAAGACAGCAGAAGTTGTCAAACTGTATGTAAAACTTCAGTTTTGGTTGTGTTAGAAAGAATTGCTGGTAAATGTTCGTCTTGTTATCTGAGTTGGGACTGTTAATAAGGAATGCTGAAGCAGGAGCTAGAGGAGAATGCTGCAACCTGTTTGATGCACGTGAGAAAACTGGGTTACCTGAGATAGGCAGGGGCTAGAGGGTCTGATTTCAACTTGAAGTGACAAGTTCATTGACAGCCTATCAGGTGGACATAACCCATGAGGTAATGGTTTGGGAGTGCCATAGAGATTGCGACCCTCAATTGAATTGCAAGCTCCTACCTTTTGGATATAATTATATAGTGTGGCTCCCACTCCCTCTGTTCAGTGAGAGCACTGAACGATGACAGCAGCACTAAATGCTTTAGGATCGAATTGGAAGCATACACCCTTGCACACTACGTAAACATCACAGCGACACACCCAGTGATATTACCAGTGTGAGGATATCACCCGAGCTGGGTAAGACAGTGCCCATCTCCTGTCCTACCTTATCAGAGAGCAAAACAGCCATGTGGCTAAGGCTTAGCCTGGATACTGTTTTGGTGCAACTCAGCAAAGCAGCAGAATATCATTGTGATTACAGTGTGCAGGGAGGTATAAAACTGAAGACTAAACAACACTGGCTATGGGACCAGACAAAGGAAAACATTAATAAGGGAGGGCCACTTAAAATGATGTAAATGCAAAAATGGCAATAAAAAGGAAACAATTTAGCCCACAAAAACAAAAAAGGAAAAGCGCTTAAAAAGTAAAGGGGGCATAAAGTAGTGTAGGAGGTGCAGAGATCACATTAAATGACATTTTGTTGATTAACAGGACATTAATATAACCCCTGTTGCACCTTATTGCTTATATACACAGCACACACTGACATAACTCAGTTTCCACAACAGTAAACCACAACTCAGACAAGTGTACACACCCTACAGAAAATCACAGTACACAGTTATTTCCTCTGTACAGGACTCAATTCCTCAGTATAGGGCTCACAGATACGCACAAGATCCAGCTATAAAAAGGGGTCACAATATTGACACAACCCCATTCAGCAACACAGGACCCGATTCCAAAACAGCAATGGGAGCAAGGTGCAAAGTATGCCAGTGTGTAAAGTTATGCCAAAATCCCTATGACATGCGAGCTGAGCCATATTCCAAGAGAATCACCAGATATGACAGAAAATGCAGAATTACATATGTCACAAGTTACGCCCACAAGACATGGCTTCACTCACAATAGCACTGTAGCAGTACGCATGTCACAACTCACAATACTGTCAGCAGTACATACCTCTCAACTGTCCCACAGTACACGACACTGTTCCCTACTATACGTCCCGTCACTTCTCTGTTCCACAGTGCGATGCCTTGTCCCACAGTCTGTGTTTGGCTATTGTGCTACATGCTATGGTACATGTTGCACCAGGTATGTATTTCACATACTATTGGCCTGTCTGGCCATGTTGCTACCTATTTCACTGTGTCCTGGGCTTCCTAGGGCATGTTTGCTTGGGTGTTCCACTGTTTGCCTATTAGTTCCACATTCGGGGCCTACTGGTTTGGGGTATGCTGCAGTCTGGCTTTGTGTGTGTGGGGGTGTTTCTATGGCCTGTGCTCTGGTTAGGACAGCTTTTCCCTGTTCTAACTTATGTTACCATCTTCTGGCATGGTTCATTACGCCACCTGTTCTGGAATAGCAGTTCTGTGGTTCTGGTGTGTTACGCATGTCATAAGCCACATTACGCAGTGGCATAGGCATTCTTTGGCGTAACTGCGGTGTAACTTGCATTTGTCATAGCAGTTGCGATTTGCAGCGTAAGTGTTCTTTTGGAACCACGCATGTCGCAAATCACTGGCGTAACTTGCAATTTGTTCTTAAAGAACTGGCGTACACAGTCTATAGTATGGCAGACTAAAAGCTACCTCAGTGCACCAACATGTGTACACACACACACACACACTCACACACAGAGTTGTGGTCCAAAGACACTCTAAGTCTTAGTATAATATTTTTATTACAGCATACAAACAGCATACTAAGTGTTAAGTGCTACTACTATTTGGGACAAAACATTTAGATGAGGTTCTAGCAGCCCAGATTGCTTTCAGTCTGGTGCTGATTACTCAGGTTAACCACTCAATGAGATGTTAATATCCCTCCTGTCAACTTGGTGAGCTGACAGACTCTGCAGACTGGCACACTTTGAGTATACCATCCTTCGCTTTCCATGGGTTATATTTGTAAAACATTATAGGTAATTTATCCATGCTTGCACACACAGTGCAAATTGGCATACAATCAACCACTTCATACCATGTAAACACACTCAAACATTGATCCAGGAGTGTACTAATATCTTTTGATGCTTTCACCAGCAAAGCCAATGAAAGCGAGGAAGATTTGGCACTGCTGGGAGTGGAGACTACATTGTTCGCAACACGATTAAGGTAATAAAATGAATAAAAATTCAGTTAAAAACTGCACAGTTGCTGGTTAAGTAATGTGTAGTACTGTATTACCAAAACTGTGATCGCAGCATGTCAGATTCCTGTCAAGGAACTGTAACAATTCAGGACCATAACACAAGTCATTACATTGCTTTGCACCAGACTAAATGAGAAGAACAACAGAAGCAGCATAAAACCCAGTTTAACCTGTTGCAAAACACCATGCTAATTCCTGCTGCCTCATGAAACTTGCTCGTACATTTAGTGCTACTGCTGCTTGCTCAGTGTAACAGTGAGTAAGTGGCTCTGGTGGGATTTGAACCTGAACTCTCTGTTTCCCTAGCATGTGACCTAATCACTACACCCTAATATTATCACTCTGTCACATTTTTAAGGCTGCTCAGTGAAGCTTAAAACAGACAGTAGTGGAAATGGGAGGGAATCCAGGGGAACATGGTTCCAGGAATGAAAATAAAAGTCTGACTTAGTTCCAGGAGTAAAATGAGGAATGACTGCTTTAATGTAAAGGCATAAAACTGAGTAAATGAGGTGTGAAAATGCAACATATAATGAAGAAACATATCTCCAGACCACAGACCCCTGT
This sequence comes from Neoceratodus forsteri, assembly GCA_016271365.2. Taxonomy (NCBI): domain Eukaryota; kingdom Metazoa; phylum Chordata; order Ceratodontiformes; family Ceratodontidae; genus Neoceratodus; species Neoceratodus forsteri. The sequence goes on from CM057451.1 coordinate 111,770,905, forward strand.
CAGATATGTTTGATACTAGATCAAAGGTGATGGATTCATTCAGTGAATTCTTTCTATTCCCAACACTAAAAGCAGACTTCTTGTTATTGTTCTGCTGGGTGTGGCCAAAACTGATAAAGGTGAACTTTGCTGTTTGAACCCCTCTGAGGGAAAAAGTCATCAGGGTGTTCACCATAGCACAGGCATAATGCAGGGTTATAGATTGTGTAGGAAGCTATACCATTGCATACCACTGCTTGACCCCCCCCCCATATCAAGTAGTTCAAGGAGGGTAGCTGAATCCATGCTCCATAAACTTCTTCCCTGTTTTCCAATAAATGTGGGATTTTTACATCATATTACTGTAAGTAAATTACAACTAAGTCACACATTATTATATATCCCATATGCATTATTCAGTCTGTTCTTAAATAATCTTCCTAGCTACTGCCGTGAACCCATTCTTCTTTATGCCGATGATGCCATAATTTTCTCAAGCAATTCTGACCCAATCTACCTTGAAAACAATCTCCAACAGGGCTTTGCATGTGTGGAAAATTGGTTTTCTGCACAAAAACTGATTCTAAACTACAAAACAACTAAGATGATGCTCTTCAGTAGCTCCCATAATAAACGGAAACACCACCTGCTGACTATAATAAATCATCCTGGAGCAGCTCTTGACCTGGTACCCCACTATAAATACCTTAGGGTTACCATTGACAGCACCTTATCTTATGGGGTTCCCATCGGCAACATTGCCAAAGCTGTGAACATACGTATTGGTATGCTATACAGACACAAGAACTGCCTAACCCCTGAAGCCTTGACGTCAGCTGTGTAGATCTCAGTTATTTCCATCAACAATGGACTGGTCATTTATGGCTCAGCCACAGATACAGCTCTCTGGCACATTTCTATCGCCCTCAACAAAGCATGTCGACTTATATTAGGGGTCCAAGTCTCACCCATGCACACGACCTTTACGCCCAAACTGGCTGGTTGCAACTAATAGGGCACATAAAGTATCAAAGTTGCCTGATGGATCCAAAATTTTTCATTGGTCTCCTTCCACCAGGAATGCAAGCACTGTTAAGCACCTCCCAAAATACACGCCTCACGCATGGTTCTGAACATCAACTACTACAGGTTCCACACTGCTGTTCGGCCCGGGGCAAAGATCATTTGCCTACAGAGCACCTCTATGACTTAATGCCCTACCTAGTGATATCACCTCCAAAAACAAGTTAGGCCCCTTTAAATACAAACTGTGGCAGCACCTCTCTGGAGAAAGCAGCTGCGACTGCTTCCCCTAACACTCTACCCTCCCTTCTTTGTATTCTCACCAGCACCTGTCCTTTACTATTGCCAGAATTTACTTGCCACTCCCATTCCTTTCACCCCCCCACCCTATAACCTTCCTCCACACCCACCCTCCTATCTTTTATCTATCTCTATCCCTCCTTTCCCCTCCAATCACCTCTAACCCCCTTCCCCACATGTTGACAAGGCCAGTTCTGGCTGTCCACTCCTATATAGGACCGGAGGTCGCGAGGGCCTGCTCTGAAGCCCTCCCTGCCCAAAGAAGCCTCGAACCCGAGACACACCAGAGACCACCCCCTCCCTGAGGAGACCGGAGGTCGCGAGGGCCTGCTTTGAAGCCCTCCCTGCCCAAAGAAGCCTCGAACCCGAGACACACCAGAGACCACCCCTCCCTGAGGAGCCCGTCGCGAGGGCCTGCTCTGAAGCCCTCCCTGCCCAAAGAAGCCTCGAACCCGAGACACACCAGAGACCACCCCCTCCCTGAGGAGACCGGAGGTCGCGAGGGCCTGCTCTGAAGCCCTCCCTGCCCAAAGAAGCCTCGAACCCGAGACACACCAGGTAATTTCTACCTTGATCCAGGCTGCTGCCTCCATCATTGGCCATCTGGTGTCTTTTCTGAAACGGCCACAAGCTACCCTGCTCAGCGCATGAATCCCGGCCAGAGTAGCACCTCGTGTTGCTGCCCAGGCTCAAACGGAGCTGAACTGTTACTTTTGTGCCTGATTTTGTAACTATTTCCATTTGCCTATAACTGTATTTAAAAGCTTAGAGTCACAGCAAGCCCAGGACTTGTGTTCTGTCTGAAACCCCCCCTGTGCAAATCGGACTGGGGACTTTTTTTTTTTTTTTAACACCCAACTTCTCCATTAGCTCCTTATATTGTTTTGCCACTAGAGGGAGCCTGATTAAGTTGAACAATTTGCTCCCAGTACCTCACTTGTCAGATTTACTGCTCTCTAGTAGCTGTCTTCACTTGGTCATCACCCCTCATCCTCCATATCACCCCTCTCCAATCGTCGAGAGCTATCCGCCATTGTGCACTCCCCAGATCAGCCCTCCTCCTCCTGCTCCTGTCAGGCAATGTCCACCCCAATCCGGGCCTGGCAGCACTGGTCCTCCCCTGAAATCTCCTGGGCTCGCATTGCTTCTATGAACATCTGTAGCCTCCTGAAAAACTGGACTCTCTGCACTGCTGGGTGACTCTTCATAAACCTGATGTTATTGCCCTTGTTGAAACCTGGTTGTCTCCTCCACTCCTAACTCTCATGTCTCTCTCCCCGGCTACACTCTCCACGGTTGGACCGTGTCGGCAGGAGAGGTGGGGGCTGTGTCTTCTATTTGAAGGATTCTCCGTGGGGCGCCCACTCCCCCGCCTGACCTCGGACTACAAGGCCCAGGCACTTACTCTAAAGCTGTCCCCGGACCCAGCTAGAGGCCCATTATTCCTAACCGTAGCCTACATACCCCAGAGAACCAATCCCAGGCCCTGGGCCCACTAATTGACTACCTCACCCTACCCAACTCGTCGGACCAAATCTTGGTGGCGACTTGAATATAAACTGGCTCTGCCCCTCATCTTCCTCCCACCGTGAGGCTTTGATTCAATTGACCTAACTCAACTGGTCACACAGCCTACTAGAAAAACCCTGGGGGACAAGCACCCTCCTGGATCTGGTCCTCACCAACAGGCCAATCCGCATCCACAACATCCAAATCTTCCCTGACTGCCTCAGTGACCACTCCCTGTGCTTTTCAACTGGGAAACCCTCGGCTCTCATCCCGGTCAAAACCACCTCTCAGGCGGCTTAGGCCTGGGGGACTCATAGAGCTAAGCGCTTCCTTGCCCACTGATTGGTCCCCTCTAACAAGGGCAACCAACATTGACTTGGCCCTGGGTTTCTTTGTAAGCACTTTCAACTTTGCCTGTGATATCTTTGCTCCCATAACTGCTAGGAGGTCCAAAGTGAAACATGCCCTTGGATCACCCTGCCCTTCTGTGGCAGCAAGCAACGTGACAATCTTTGGCACCTTGCTGTTGCTACTGGCCGTTCAGCTGACAGGCAGTCCTATGCTGCTGCCCGAATCAGCACCTGGGCCATCCGCAGCAAAGGCGGAATACTACCAAGCCTCTCTTACCTCCTCCAGGGGGAACCCCAGGTGTTTCTGGGACAACATTAAGCAACTGAATGGTCACTCCCAGTCCCCCTCTCCTTCTCTTCTCAACATCAATGGTACCATCTCCTCTGACCCTGCCCTCATTGCCTCCCACCTCAATAACTCCTTCACCGACCTTAGCTCAGTACTTCCTGGTAACTTTTTCAGTCCACCTCCTCCATCTGTACCACCACCCACTGCCGCCCCTCTTTCCACCTGCGTCGTGTCCCACCAAGAAGCTAGGCCTTACTTGCTAAAAGCCTAAAGGTAACACCATCGGTAATGACTCACTTGATCCCTGCCTTTTTACGTCAGGTCTTGGATCAGGTCATCTCACCTATTACATGCATTTTCAACAAATCACTCTGTCTCGGACAATTCCCTCTGTCTGGAAGATTGCCACAGTTACCCCTGTCCATAAAGGTGGTGACAGGACTCTTCCAGTACTCTGACCATCTCAATCCTCTCCCCCCCTCTCTAAGGCGTTAGAAATTGTGTCGTCCCAAGTCTCTGACTACCTCTGTAAGTACAATGTTCTCTGCCCTGAACAACATGGGTTCAGAGCAGGTCATAGTACCAATACAGCACTCCTGGAATTTTCCAGCTTCCTCCATGCCTCCTTGGACTCTGGTGCCCTGGCTGGTGCTATATTCATTGACCTGTCTAAAGCATTCGATACTGTTTCGCATCCTCTTTTGCTCTCCACCCTCGACCTAATAGGCTTTGCCTCAGGACCTGTTTCCTGGTGCACCAGCTATCTCTCCGCCCGCTCCCAATGTGTGAAAGTCAACGGTACTCTCTCTGAAACATGCCCCATTCGCTCTGGGGTGCTGCAGGGCTCAATTCTTGGACCCCTACTATTCTCACTCTTTCTTAACTCCCTACCCAGCAGTTGTACAGGTAAGATGCTTCTCTATGCTGATGATGCTGTTCTCGTTGCCTCCCACAATGACCCCATGCTGCTACAGAACTCCCTCCAACTAGTCTTTGACTCTGCAGCTACCTGGTTCACTGAGCACCGACTTGTTATCAACCTTAAGAAAACAAAAATGATGCTCTTCTCCACCCCAAAATAAGTACAGCAAGTTTCCTTAGCTGTCCACTCCACACCAATCTCGTCATTGACCAGGTGCAGTCCTATAAATATCTTGGTATAACCTTTGACCCTGCACTTTCATTCCATGGACATATATCTGCCCTAAATTCTGTCGCCAACTCACGGCTAGGCATTCTTTACTGGCACAAAAATGCCTCCCTCCTGATGCCCTCCGCCTGGCTGTCACCTCCTCTGTCATGTCTCTCATTGACTATGACCTTCGGGTCTATGGCTCAGCAGATCAGACTGCCTCAACAAGGTTCGTCTCACAGTAAATAAGGCCTGCAGACTTATCACTGGTGCTCCCAGACTCACTCACATGTGAGCTGTACACCCTGCTACCCTACTCAACCTGGAAGAGCAACTCATGTATCAGACATGCCAGCTCACCTTTAAAGCCCTGCATGGCCTATCCAACCCATTCTCAGATTGCACCGTACCCTGATCACGCCAGTAGCTCGTCAAGAGCTGCCCTAGTTCTTCCGAGAGCCAGGACCTCACAAGGTCAGGAGGGCATTCCCCACCGTGCGCCCCACTGGTATAACTCCCTCCCTGCCAGTGTCTCAAACTCTCTAACCTTAGCTTGCTTTAAGCCCAGGCTCAGAACTTCCTGCTTAGCTCATAAATGCAACTGCCACTAGCCTAGTGTAAAAAAAAAAAAAAAAAATATATATACTCTGTTTGACAATGCTCACTGAGCGGCTCCCCCCTTCCTTTCCCTACTTATTCCTCCTCCCTATCTCCCTCCCTTCTACCCCACCAGCTCTCCCCCAACCATAAGTTTTGCACCTTTTGTTATCTTTTGCTTGTTGGAGATTGTACTCTATTGTAACAAAACTGTAATTGAACTGTAACTTTTTTTGTTTGTAAGTACTGTGTCCCTTGTACTACTGTTCTGATGTCCTCTTTGTGACGAGGTACCTTTGTAAATGAGCCTCTGGCTCAAAGGTTTCTAAACTGATGTTTAACTAAATAAATAAATATAAGATCCCTTGTTACTATGTTTTAAGACTATGGGTTACAAAATTGGTAGTATGTTGAAACATGTCCACTTTGTTGTATTACCAAGCTCTTTCAAATTACATATCTGTAAAAATACTCTGTTCTCTGTATAACTTTACTGCACCCCATATGACTCGCTGAAAGGAAATTGTACTGTTTCTCCTGTTTTATACTGTTACTGTATGTTGTTATCATGTAATGATGTGGAACCTTTGTAAATGAGATCAGTACTCAAAGGTATTTTGTAATCCAAGACTAAATAAATTAACAGCCATATCGGCTGTGACCTGAATTTGTTTGGCTGTGTCACAACTAGCAAACATGTATCGATAATATACTCAAAAAGCAGGTTCAGATAGTATCTATACATATAGGATAGCATCAGCACATAAAAACAGTATTGTCCAAGCTAATTCTTAATGGCTGGAATCCAAACTTTCATTTAAAAAAGTTGATTTCTTACCCCAACAGTTCCAAAGCTAGACCTTTCAAAAGATAATTTCTTTAAAATGTGATAACTTTGGAACTGATAGGGCTAGAGACTTAGACCCCCATTTTCAAAAGGTTAGCGTGGCACAAACTGGATTTGAGCAGCGCTAACCAGGAATAGTGCCGGCCATCAGGAGTGTGGCCATATTCAAAGTCCATCTATGTGTGGCACACCCCTGACAGCACCGTGGTGCACAATATCGTGCTGCACGTATGCAAATGAGGGCTCCCCCATGCATACGCAGCGCAGCACAATATCGAAATTTTTCAGATGCACTAAATGACTGCAAGCGCGGCACAGTTTAACTTTTCTGAAACCTAGCCCTTAACAGTGTGCGGAGGGGGTGGGTGTCCCTCGCCCTGTTCACACACTGTCAAGGGCTGGGCACCCTGGTGGTCTAGTGGTCCCTCCCTAGACCCGATCTCTTCCTTGGTATTTCTTTTATAATCCCTGGTGGTCTAGTGGTCCCTCCCTAGCCCCAATCCCTTCCCCAGTGTTTCTTTTATAATCTCTGGTGGTCCAGCAGTTCCTTCCTAGTCCCGATCCCTTCTCTCTACATTCACATGTAAAGCCTGGTGGTCTATTGACCCTTCCACCCCCACCCACCCTGGCAGGTCCTGTCCCACCACCCTACAACCTCGTGACCCAACCCTGAGAGCTGGCAGCAGTGCAGCCTCCACACACCATCATGGCCAGCTGCAGACTGAGCTCCAGCACGTATACTGTACAATATGTACAGTATGCACATCATGAAAGCTCAATCTGCAGCCAATCATGGTGGTGTGCGGAGGGCTGTGCCGGTTGATGGCTCTCGGGGTTGGGTCGGGGGTGTGTGGGGTGGTGGGACAGTACCTGCTGGGGTGAGGGGGTCACTAGACCACCAGGATTTACACACAAATGTAGGGAGAGAGGATTGGAACTAGGGAGAGACCACTGGAACACCAGTGATTAAAACAAAAACACCAGGAAGGGGATCAAGGCAGAGAGGGGACCACTGGACCACCGATGATTGTACAAAAACATTACCGGGGAGAGGATCAGGGCAGAAAGGGGGGACCTGGCCCGGCACACTCAGCCCATGCTCTGGCATGCAGATAAGCCCATAATGGGCATGGAAATGGCCCGCTAGAGCCATGCATGCCCAATGGGCTCATCTGCATGTTTGGGCTGAATATCACCCATAGGGGCCACGGTGCTAACCAGTGTGTGCCGCACTTTACCTCTATGGGCAGTCTTCAGCACAGCACTCTGGTAGCGCCACACAAAGCATGGCAACTGCCTGCTGTGCAGCATGCTACCATGGCCTGATATGCAGACAGATAGCGTGGTCAGCTATGATCACGTTGTCTGTTTGAATATTGTGCCATAGCTGACTGACCCTATTTTTTTTTTTGCATGAAGCACCTGTGTGCGTGTGCAGCTGGACGGCTTTGAAAATAGGGCCCATAAGTTTTTTTTAATGAAAGCTTGGAATTAGCTAAGTAGATACAATGATAAGATATTTTTACAGTGACCATACATCAATATAGAAGAACATAAATGTTTCATATCGAAATAAAATATAAAATGATTCACTAAATATTTGAAGTCCTCCCATTTTTAACAAGATATTGCATCAACATGTAGCGACGGAAAAACTGTGTCATTAGGATCTATTGTTGAAAGGACTCCAAAATTTCATTAAAGAAAAAACTTACATTTCTATGATTAACAGTTCAAATGTTACAGCTTTCTAAATACAATTCCAAGCATTATAAAATATCATAAAAAGATCATTTTGGGAAATGGTCGGAAGATACAGTAACTAGTGGTTGTTCTTTCTGAGAATAAACACATTCTTTTCTAGTTTAACTGCTGAGTGCTCTTACTGGGCAAATCAAATATGTCCATTTAATGGTGGTAACGTCACCCCATTGACCTTTTTAGCACAACACGAAGAACAGTGAAGTCAACCCACTACCGCCTGATCCTACCACCCCACCAAATGACACCAGAGGCACCAGACACAGTATCACATAAGTTAGGTTCCACACATAAGTGCAGCACCACATAAGCAAGTCTCCTAGCAACCCAGAATTGAACTGGAACATCATTTTTCAGAACTCCTGTATACACACATATGGGCTCAGTGAGGTGACTTTGCCACCGCCAGAAAAGAAAAATAATCGTCACCAACCAAAGCCTGACCCTACCTCCCAGTATCAGTGCACCAAAAGAAGTCACAGTTATTTTTAATTTCAGTAATTCTTTACCCCGGGTTGAGTTGAAATATCTGGGGTCCCGTGTCTACCCATTTTCATAGCTTGATAAACTGGAGCACCGATGAGATTAAAGCAGCAATATTTGTCAGACGGCAAACCATTTCATAATATATTTTGTTAGCAGAAATGGATTTCTGAAATCTTAAGATTCATCCTCAGTGTACTTTTAGTTTTCTCAGATATGTTAAAACAACTTCTAGAGTTAATTTTGTAATTAATGACTCACGTTATTGAAGATGGTCACTACTCATAATTTAAAAAAATCTCTTCTGCTGAGGTTACCTGTTGAATGCATGTGCTATATTTGGGCTGTGGATGTGTTAGCATGGTGTCAGCAAATGTTTCTGATGGTAAACGGCACAGCATTGTACCAAGATATTGAATTTTTTATGGTGGGCATGCCACAGGACTAGGAACTTTTGATATTTTTACCAGAAATACATTATGAAAAAAGAAAACTATACTGAAACTTGCAAATACTGCTGCTTTAAGTGACTTGCTTATACTATATTATGGTTTATGCTATGGTTCTAGGATAGCAGAAGGCTGAAGTACCCATTATTTGCCATCCCTACGTCTGAGTGCATGCAGCTGTATAAGCTGCTCTCATTGAAATAAGCATTGAGTTTGGATTTGAATCTGCCAAATGGTTTTTCTCCTACTATATATCATCCAGAAGTTGGTTCCATAATCTAATTGTTCTTGTCAGGAAGGCAGTATTCCTCCGATTGGTCCTTGCCACAGAATCCTGCATTTGCCTGTTGTGTGTCCTTAAGTTGTGAATACTTTCTTTATAAGTAATCTCCAGTTTTGCTGTTAACTTTTTGTCCTGTAATATTTTGTAAAAAGTCAACAAGTCACCCCTTTGCCTTCTCTTCTCAAGCGGCCATAGCGTTAGTTTGCCCAGCCTGGATTTATATTGAGTATTCTTCAGATTACATGTTTGCCTTGTATAACAATGCTGTGCTTTTTCTAACTCCTCAATATCTTTTATAAGTCCTGGACTCTATATTTGGGAGCAATAATCGAAATTGGGTCTGACATAAGCGCAGGGTCAAACAGCGAGTTTCTTGCTGTGCTGGAGTTTGAACCTGTAGTTTTCTGGTTCCCAAGCTGGTGCTTTAAAAACTAGACTACACTGTCTCAGGCCAAATGTTAGACCCAATGCTCAACAGCCAGCTACTCGCCTGCCGCACTTGCTTTCAATGGGGCCTATTCACAAAGGTGCAGGTTTTACTGTGAAATGTGCATATAATGCCCACATGTGACCCCACACAGGCACAGGGTGCGCGGTATTCACAACCAAGAGCACACACAGGACACCTGTCTGTGGACCCACCCTTCAATGCGCAGGTGCACAGGGCAGAATTGTGGGATTCGGGGGGGCATCCAGTGGGATGCCCATTCTGTGTCCCGTAGTGGATCCCCTGCTCCATGTGAGCAGGGGATTCTGGAGAGGCATGAATCTCAGGAACTGTGAACATGCTGGTGAGTTCCTGAATGGTTGATCCCAGCCCTACCATTCAGCCAAGGATGCAGCCAGAGGGGAATCCATGTCCTGCCGAAGGCAGCTGCCATCATTAGTGGGGGCACGTAACAGTTATGGCAGGGTCTCCCCTCATGTAACTTACGCCCCTCTCGCCCAGCACTCCACACCTTATTGAATGGTGTGGAGTGTGGGCACATCCACAGACATGCACCCAGACCACCTGTGGCAGGTAGCTGCAGGATTGGCTGGGGGATCGTGTGCTCAAGTGGCTTGTGCACCCTCTGTGAATGCTGCCAGGGATCCACTGGATCCCAGCTGTGCAACATTCTAACGTAGGGCTGCCTGTACACCTTATATATGCAGCACGTAGGCAATCTGCACTTTTGTGAATAGATCCCAGTGAGCACATTGCCACACAGTCACATAGTATACCCTATCAATGGGCAAGCATGCAATGACCCCTAGCACACACACACACATATACACCACTGCACACACACACACACACACACACACACACACACACACACACCACTGCACACACACACACACACACACACACACACACACACAGTCACATAGCATACCCTATCAATGGGCAGGCGTACACTGACCCCTAACACACACACACACACACACAACACCACTGCACACACACCCACACACACAGTCACATAGCATACCCTATCAATGGGCAGGCATGCAATGACTCCTAACACACATACACCACTGAGCGCACACACACACACAATCACATAGCATACCTTATCAATGGCAGGCATGCAATGACCCCCTAACGCACACACACACACACACACACACACACATATACCACTGCACACACAACCACACACTCACAGTCACATAGCATACCCTATCAATGGGCAGGCATGCAATGACCCTAACACACATACACACACACACACACACACACTATACACCACTCGGCACACACACACACACACACACCACTGCACATACACGTCACATAGCATACCTAGCAATGGCAGGCATACAATGACTCCTAACACACACACACAGACACACCACTGCGCACACACACACACACACACACACACACACAGTCACATAGCATACCTTATCAATGGGCAGGCATGCAATGACCCCTAACACACACTCAGACACACACATACACCACTGCACACACACACAGTCACATAGCATACCCTATCAATGGGCAGGCATGCAATGACCCCTAACACACACACACACACACACACACACACACACATACACCACTGCACCCACACCCACACACACACACACACACACACACACACAGTCACATAGCATACCTTATCAATGGGCAGGCATGCAATGACCCTAACACCACTCATACACACATACACACTGCACACACACAGTCACATAGCATACCCTATCAATGGGCAGGCATGCAATGACCCCTAACACACACACATACACACACACACACCACTGCACACACACACACACACACACACACACACACACACACACAGTCACATAGCATACCCCATCAATGGGCAGGCGTGCAAAGACCCCTAACACACACACACACACACCACTGCACACACACACAGTCACATAGCATACCATATCAATGGGCAGGCATGCAATGACCCCTAACACACACACACACACACACACACACACACACACACACACACACACACATATATACAGCACTGCACACACACCCAGACACACACAGTCATATAGCATACCCTATCAATGGGCAGGCATGCAATGACCCCTAACACACACACACACACACACACACACACACACACACACACAGTCACATAGCATACCCTATCAATGGGCAGGCTCAATGACTCCTAACACACGCACACACACACACACACACACACACACACACACACACACACACATACACACACGGTCAAGCGCACACTCACATGCGCACACTGATTTTCATTCTGAAATCAGAGAAATCCTTGTCTTCAAGTGCAGCAGTGCTCCTTTGGGTGGCAGTAGCAAAGCCACTGGCCAGGTGCTCAGACCACTGAAGAAATAGTTGCTCCCTTCTCCTCTTCACCACCCATTCTCCAGCACTGCACATTGCACACACAAGGATTAGGGAAGTGGCTAAAGCCCTACCAGCAAACTAAGAATAACACACAGCCCTGGATGAACGCTATGGATAGCCACAGTAGCCAACGGCTAATACAAACTACTTTAATGCATTTTTTTGTAAATGAGTCACTGTGCAGATGTTAGGATGTTACTCATGGTTAGTACCCATGCCTTGCGTTCATGGGGGCTCCAAACAAGGTTGAGGGACCTGGGCTTTTTAGACTCCTCAGACTGGGGTCTTATTCCAGAGGATACTGTGCGGTGCCTCTGCCCAGAGAAAGATAGGTTAGCCAGGTCAAGTGCACAGTACCACTCCCTGAGATGCAGTAGCAACCTCATAGTTCAAACCAAACCCCCTCCCCCAGGACCAACCAATTGCAATACATAACTTGGACAGAAATACAATTTTGTACATCACTAATAATGTGCTCACCAATAATATGCACACACACTTGAAAGTATGAAACCAATAATGGGACTTTATTAACTGCAGAAATGGTTCTGTAAATGAAATAAAGTACAGTGAAGCCCTCTGGGATGAAGTGCAATGTCACAGTTTCCATGCATGACAAACTCCCATTGAAATTGCATTGTTTCCTGCGGTGACTACTGCAGAATTCTGCAGAGTTGGGCTTCATCCTGGCGAGATTCACTGTAGTTATGAGATAGGCTGCAGGTACAATCACCTAACCATTCAGGCCCCTCTGTAAAGGAAAAAGGCAATTTTCCACACCCTAAAGTAGATCCTTCTGCTAAATGTACTGTTAGTGTTAGCCCCACTGCCCACAACAATAACAGTCTCACAGCATCAGCCAGCCCCAGCAAAGGACTTTACTTTCAAGAGAATAATTACTGCTGTTCTAAATAATTACTGGGTACTCAGACTAATATAAATGTTGCAGGCCTGATGACGCTTTGCTCAGAATCTTGCATTTGTGCTCTTTACTAACCATTGCAAGCTTGAATAAGGAGCCCCACCTGAGTGATTTTTGCTGGAAGACAAGAGAACCACTGAATGTATTCATTTTTTCCACTTAGAATTTTATTAATTTTGCACAGAAGATATACAACATTTTCACATTGCTTATTCCTTTCACAATATTTTAAGAACAGATTTATCTGTTCATCGCCACATGGTATATTCTGAAGCTGGAGAGTGTTGCCATTTACATATGATACTTTAGTTCTTATTATCTTTAAATGAATATCCATGACAAGTCTATCTCTCTGTGGAACAGGCATATGAAGACATAAACTAAAAATAGACACAACATTAAAAAACAGAAATACAGTCAAAACTGCATACAGCTGGCCCTGTCATTTTAGTCTCTGTTTTATGTCCCAGTCTTCCTCTCTCCAGGAATAACACAGTGCTAGCAGCTGTTGTATGGGAACTTGTATAAGATCAGGGGAACCAACACCTCACTAATTTGTATTCCATGGGGAAATTTGTGATCCAGCAAGAAAAACTATAATCCAACAGAAACATTAACGTATGTGTAACCTCTGTTTACTCGAATTTCTCTATCAGACACATTATGAACTTGAACCATTACCCTTCTGGCATAAGCATGGGCTCTGGCAGGCAAAATAATTGGCTTGACCAGCACTCCTTCCAGTAATTTCCCATCGCCTGGTGCATCCAGCATGAGGATTTTATTCTTGACATCCTTTCTGATACGGACGTCCCCCTGTAAGGTACACTGGGCATTTGGCGCCAGAATCAGAGACTCGGGATCCTTCTTCCAGACAATTCCAATCGGTTCCTCTGGGTCAATTTTTCAGCATTTCTCTGTGCCTTATAGGCCTTCTTGGTCAAGGCCGGGATTCTCAAAGCTCTACCAGTCCTTGACCCTTGTTTCTCATAACACAACTGCGCCAACCATCCAAACATACGTACATTCATCCCAATTAGTAGAGGAATCCCATCATACAGTCCAGTAGGGGGACACATTAAGGCCAGGGTCTCTACTTGCTCTGCTACTCCAGCCACAGAGGTAGGGAAAGATAGCCAAACTCGGATACACCCAGAGTAGGCATAGGCCTTCTCACTTAACCCCCATACATGCAGTCCTTCCAATGGTTGTAAGGGTACATCTGAAAAATGCTTCTGATACCAATCCTGGAACCTAACTGTCACTTGGAGCCACTGTCCAACATAGCTCTGGTGGGCACACCATTCACTTTTACTGTAGCTTCCACTGAAGGGCCCACTATTCTGGACCAGTCTGGAGAGGTGGTAGCAAGGGCCTGGGTAAATGATCTAGCCACATAAGGACGTGAGGTAGCATTTTTGGGACCTTCACTGTGGTCATTACGTGTACCTCTTAACCACTGTTTTGTGCTCCAAAGCTCTCCTTGTAGCCAGTTCATCACTCTCTCTAAGTCTTTCCAAGACTGGCATTCCCTCTTCATGTGCCCATCCTTCCCACAATTATGGCAAAATATGTCTGCTGAAGTTTGGGGTGACCGAGGCATCACATTGGGGGCCGCAGCATTGGTACTATCAATAGAAAACCTTGGTGACACCTCAGCCGGCGGTGGGTTGGACATTTGGAGACATCTCTTCAGTTCCCTCATTTCCATATTCAAGGCATCAAGTTTCGAACTGTTGTCTACATGAGGTGCATGGGTAGGCACCCCAACCCCCTAGCAGAAGCAGTCGGGCAAGTGTCAGTGCCCGTACTGATAGGAACGGCCTTCATGATGAGACTGTCTGTTACTTTCCTAATCTCCCTCAGCAGTTCACCCCATGGTGGCACACCCTTTTCCTTCTCAGAGCACTAATTAACTGCCAGCCTCTGCCCCTGAACCTCACTTGACAGGTCACCCTCAGTCACTTGGGTCGTAGCAGCAGCTATTGGTGCAAGTCCTTCCCGGGGTCGCCTTTTCTCAACTCTTGGAATTTCTCTCATTAGCTCATCATAGGAGAGTGGGGATTCCAGACGATTGGCCAGGCAGAACTGAAGCAACAGCAATTCTGAGAAGGGGGCAGATTTAAGGATCCTGTCCAGCCTGGTTCAGTCCAATTCAATCGCTGACAAACTACCCTTTCTGAGGCATTCTTGCAACAATTTTTCCAGCTGAGATACATACTCAGACAACAACTCCCCTTGGTACTGTTGTGCATTTCTTACTCTCCACCAGAGGTCCTCATCAGAATCTGGGCTCCCATACACATTCTCCAAGGCCTCAAGATAGTCCTGTGCAGTCGCTTCAGGGTTACTGGCCCATTTGGCACAGATGGTAGCCAGGGCGGGACCTCAGAGGCTCTCACTTATCCTCTTTCACTTTTCTGCTTCTGAGCATTGCCATTCTAGCACTTGAGGGGCAACGTAGTCTATCCAGCTCTCCCAGTCATCCTCCCCTTGTGGGATGGGGACGGTGCCGGAGAAAATTTTCAACTTGAAGTAAGAGTCGTGACTATTGGCAGGTACAGACATAGGGACTAGCACTGGCACAGGAGGAGGGGCAATAACGGGTGCTGGAGGGGGAGAGGGTGTTGGGGGAAGAATGTTCTCAGGTGGCAATAATAGTTCCTTTAAATCCTCCACAGTTTTCCCTTCCTCCAGCAACAACTTAGCAAATTTCTCCTCAAAAGTTTCAGATAGTGGGGGTGGCTCATTCTTCCTGGGGTCTTTACTGTCTTTGGTTATCACTCTCCAGACAGTGAGGGTTTCCCCTGGGGTAATAGTCTGTTGCACTTTAGAACTGTCTACAGGGCCTTTACACTCTATTAGGGCCATGAAAGTTTAGGCGAGCAGATCAGCCTGTCGCCCCACCACCACAGGGTCTCATAAACATTTGACCTTGTAAAGTAATCTCTCTCTACAGTGTCCGTACTGGTACCCAGCAGGATATGCAAGATAAGTATAGCATTTGGGGGGTTAATCTCCTTCCCAGTACACCACTTCGCCAACTGGTGTACAGCCACTTCTGTTGGGTATCCATTTATTTTTAACAATAATTCGTAAATGTGGCCACTAGAGGACGCAAATTCCAGCGGTGCCTCCAAGATGTAACCCCTAGATGGCACTATCCTAAGGGCTACTACCCCCTGCCTGTTTGACTATAGACGGGTTGAGGGGCCTAGGTCTTATGGCAGGTGCCTTCACCCAGAGGTCAGGGTTTGTAGTGGTTAGACTAGCTTGGTCACAGCCCTCTGGGACACTGAGATCCCCTTTTATTCCCTCTAGTGGCTCACACAGTACACTGGAGTTACAGCCCCAATACCCCACGTATACAAACTGTTCACTCATATAGATACCACTTACCCTCAATACTGATTCTGCAGCACGTCTCTGAGGACCCCCTGTAAAGTAAGGTTAAACAACATACACAGCAAAATACAATACTGTTTCCATAAGTACCAACACCACAGACAGTATATAGTATAACAACAACAAATCTGATTTATTTAAGGGGACAGTAACAAGAAGGGGGGCAATCAGGTTGATTTGGTTTGGAAATATTCAAATCCCAGTACTGTGCACACATACAGGGTCTGAAAAGTCACACTCTGGGTACCCAGGTTGGGGGGGCTAGCCAGGTCCGTTGCCTGGGGTTGGCCGGCAGGTGCAGATGGATAGAGCCCTGTAGAAAGAAAATATATGCACAACACCCAATTGTAATCCGGAGCCAGAGGGCTCAGTCCATGAAACAGTGAAACAACAAGAATTAGGTGACACACTTGTGGTTGAAAACAAGCTGCAGGGGAATACCCTGATTTGTACTCACAACACCCAAGCTGAGGATCGGATGGAGAATGTCCCTCTGGATTGCCAGAAGAGCAGGGCATGAGATCAAGGTCCTTGTGACTGGACCCCACTGCAGTTGATAGCAAATGGATGTAGTCTGAATTAAGCTGGGGTTTACTTCCAGCTTCAGCACACAATTCACTGTACAGGGGATTTGAAATAGTGATTCCCCACAAGCACTATGCACATATATATGTAAAAGAAAAGTACTATACCAGGCAGGCTGCTCCTCGATCCCGATCGCAATTACTGCAAAATACCCGGGAGCACACACTGCAGCTTCAGTTCCTGACAGACCGAACACGATTCTGCAATTTCTCCAGTCTTCTACAGGGTGAGTCTGGTTTCCACATTTCTAGTGCTTCTTTCTCCTCACAACTCGGATTCAGTGCAAACTGACACTCACAAAGGCTGCAGACTGAAACGCAGGGCCTCACACGTGCTTCCAGTGTGAAACTATACACTGCAGAAGCACACAGCTCCTTCTCTCTTCACTGCCACAACTGATCTGATCTTTCCAGTCACAGAGCAGGGCATTTCCTTTAGCTCCACACTATTCTGTTGGTTGATTCAGCTGTCACTCACAATAAGACTCCCTCTGTTGGTAGAAAAAGGCGCCAAGGTCAAAACTACATTTCCCAGAGTCACTGCCCATACAATTCCCTTGTGGCTGGCTCAAAATTCAGAGTCCAAGTTCTGATTTGTCCACAGGCTCCATTTTAGGGAACCTTTAACCCAGTTGGCCCAGCACAGCAGTTTAGGTCCAAAATGGAGGAGTAACACACACAGAGTCCCAGTTGCAAGAAGGGCAGGTTAGACAAACTGCATTTTACTTAACACTCTAACTGGTTTCAGGCAAACAGTTACATCTTTCATTTAGGCTCCCTCTGCGCTCTTAGCAACTGCAGAAATGGAGCGATTTCTCCGCAGCTCGGATGGGATTCGAGCATTAAATACACAGTCCCCCCATACAAACTAATTAAGTCTGCAAGCAGACAGCTCTTAAAGAGACAGTACGCGGAGGCTCAAATAGTACTCACTTGGAACCACATTTAAACAGCTCGGACGCCGAACACCGCCCAGACCTGGAGCATTCAGGCAAGCTCCTGGAAGACTTTTGGGAACCCCCATTTGCAGGGGGGTTACATAGGCTTGCAACAACTTGGGCTTCAAGTGTCTTTGGTACTTGACTGGCTAGGCCAGAACTCATGTGTCTGGTTGCTCACATTCTTACTGGCTGAGCCTGGATCCAAGAGTAGGTCTCTAGTGATCTGGATGGATCTCAAGTGTAGCCTACACCAATGATGCAGAAGCAAGCAGGCACCTCCAGTTTCAGTCAGGTAAGTTTTTTCTCTCTGGGCAGTTCCCTCTCAGGAGTCAACAGTGTGACAAGTTATAGGTGAGGCCTAGACTGGGGTGCTTCCACGTGACACCTCTATCCTCCAGTGTACACTCAGTCAGAGTACCGAGGCACACAGTGCCAAAGTTCCCTGATCTCACCCTTTCCTCAGTCACACCAACAGAGGTGGAAGTTGACAATCCTCCTACCTCTAAACTCCAGCAATTTTTTCTGGACATTCTCTGCAGTCAGCAATTTTTCAGCAATAACAGTCATTCTGCGCAAGTGGAACTTCAGTAGGTTCTAACAGTTAAACAGCAGTCTTCCTATATGAACCCGAGCAGGACTTCAATTC
Organism: Neoceratodus forsteri; assembly: GCA_016271365.2. Taxonomy (NCBI): domain Eukaryota; kingdom Metazoa; phylum Chordata; order Ceratodontiformes; family Ceratodontidae; genus Neoceratodus; species Neoceratodus forsteri. The sequence continues at coordinate 111,789,250 of CM057451.1, forward strand.
CGTCTTTGCAGCAGGCTTGTCTTCTGCACAAACTCAATGAACAAACATTGTATTCTGGGCTACCCGTTGTCCCAGCGGTGAATGTGTAGTGTTCTTGTGCCGGCAACTTGAGTTTGGGGATGAGCTTGGGGAGCCAGCTGGGCACCATGAGGATGGGGCTGGTACTGTGGTGCGCTATCACTCCCAGCCTGGGAAGGGCTGAGCAGTATTCTGCCATGTGGGTGGCACTCTGTGGTGGGCCAGGGAGCCTTTCTCTCACAAAGGGGTGATGTGCATGTCGAGGCCAGACATGGCCATGAACTGCATTGGGAAAAGTGGGTTGGCATTATAAATGGGAAAGCAGCAGCTGGCAGGATGATCTGATCACTGCAGGACCCGCACCACTGACAGGCTTCCCACTGCCATCAGCCATCAACCCCATCACACATCATCCCAGGGACCTGCTTCATAGCTTTGCTACTTTATGGATTCCCTTCTATGGCAGGGCCAGGAGGGGGAGAGCCTTCCGCCCCCACAATTCAGCCAGTTTGGCAGCATGGTATATTGTCAGTGTTGCAGGGCAAGCAACAGCTGGTGCCTTCATCCTGCCCTGGTAGCAGTCGATGAGCAAAGCAATATGCCCCCCCCCCAAAAGAGGAGAACATTCCCAGGAGTGCTGAATCCTGTCCAACTTCTCCACCCTAGCCTCCTCGAGCAACCTGATTCCATTCTTGAACCTGCGTTGATGATGTGATACTGGTATCTCCCTTCACATCCAACCCACTTTAAACAAAAACAAAACCTCTGCAAGTGCTTCACACTTGATCCAGCTGATCAGTGTTTTAATTACTGATACGAAACCATATTCTCCTTTATATCTACAGGTCTGATGGAGCAGTGATCATGCCGTGAAAGAACACCGACCATGATGTGGCAGGACACTGATCACATGTATCAGATAAGTATTTTGTTATGTTTATAGTACCTGGTGTGTCCTAATTAGTTACTAAATAGCTGCAGATCCTTTGCAACCCAGTTTCTATTCTTATTTTACAGGTACGAGTGGATGTTCCCTTGAGCCCCACCCCCATCCCAGGCTACACAGGACGCAGAGAAGTGCTTTTTATTATTATCTATGATAGGATGGTAAGGTCTTTCCCTTGTTAGGTGGCTAGTGACACAAGGCTGGAAATGTCTCCACTATTCTATTAAGTTACAATTGATTCTGTTGGCCACATGTGGCAAGTTATGTTTCTCTACCTCTAGAGAGTATATGGCTATGAGGAACTGTCTTGGAGCTGTACCTTGTGCTTTGGACAGGAGGATTCGAGCTGGGGGAAGGGATGGGCATTAGGGTTGACAACCCCAAGGAACACCACACCAGTGATTCGCCAAGACTCCTGAGAATCAAACCCTGTTTTTAATTTCCTTCCTTCCTTTGTACAATTTGCATTCTTTAATCTTAATGTCTGCTATTAATATCTCTCTGCCTGTCTGTCTGTCTGTCTATAACCCCCAGGCCACTTTTTAACGAGTGTGCACACCACCCATTAACATCTGGAAACACTGGTGCCCATATGCTGGCATATCCATTTACGTTCCAAAAGGGTAGGTACCACTCTTGGCATTAGGATGTACACCAGGCTCATTTTCTAGAGGAAGAGAGGGTTGGGGGTACAGAAACAAACAACATGAACCTTGTGTAAATGACACAACCCAGGTCTTGGGTAGAGGCTGCTAGGCATATGCTAGGTCTAACCTGCTGAGGTGGCCCCAGTAAATCCACACAACCAGAGGCAATAATCAGAATGTCCATAACAGTGACTGGATTGTACAGTATGGCTTTATTAAACAGATGGAAAGTAAAAGCAGAAGTGGACCCCGAAGGGTCAGTCCAGGCTGGACAGGTAAAATTCACAAACTCTCCTTGCATGCAGTACAGTTCATGAACAACAACAGAACATCTTTTTCCCAAATTCACAAAAGGTGCATTAGTGGACACCAGGCCATGCACATGAACATTTTCCTTCCACTTTCCCAAAAGGTGCATTAGTGGACACCTGGTCACGTACATAAACGTCTCCTTCCCATGAGTGTTAATCAGTGAATCAAAGCCACACACTCAGAACTCTTCTTTGCACGTTAGGTGCATTTTAGTGAAACTCAGTCTCACGCCTCAGCCTGCAGCTTGACCACTTGCTCAGGTAAAAATACCGGTGCCCTTTTCGAACCAGGAAGCCCTGCCTTGTAAGCACTTAGTTCCTCCCACCCTTGACCCCAACCAACGGTCTCTGCCATTCTTCAGTGTTACACCATTGACACCCCCATTCCCCACTGAAATGCTAGAAGTCCCAAAATTTAACTTGTCACTCACTGGGGTGACCAGAGAATAAACTGCACTCACTTGAGTACACAGTTTAACAGTACTTCACTCACTTGAGTGAAAACTAGGCACACTGACTGGTGCAATCCAGCCTTATCTATGAGCGCACACACTCCAGACTATCGAATCCCCTGAGAAGTGTGGAGATCTGGTCTCCTAGAACAGTACTCACAGAAGTTGTCCCATCCACAGGGCATGGAACAATGAAAAACAGAAAGGCACTCTCCTGGGTAGCCGATCAAAACAGTCTCCTTTCAGGTCCTATCCTAGGCAGCTGAAAACACCACAGAACATTCAGGGGATTACCCCTTGAGTCCACTGAGAACAAGCAGTTCCTTCCACTTCACAGGGAGCAGAACTCAGGAAATCCTGCTGAAGCCTTGTCTCCACCACCACTGGGAACTGGAAATGCCCTTCTACTAGGGTGCTAAATCCTGGGCCCTCTCCTCAGAGCCCATTGGCAGTCCTTCTACCACTCTCACCTCCTCACTCAAGCTCACACCAAACAAAACTCCAACTTAAAACTGAGCATTCTAAGCTCCCCAGAGCAGCTATCCACAGAGTGTGGCTTATGCTCCTGTAAGAGTTCTAAATGACCTAATCATTCTTCCCTCAGGCTAGCTGAATAAACAATGATGTCATTATGTAAGGAGCCCCTAATGAGCTCTCTACCAGATGCCTGCTACCATCGTAACAATAATACTGATAGGATTCTAGTAACCCCAGGGGACTTGGTGGTTACATATCTATTTATCTATCTGTCTGTCTGTCTGTTTGTCTATCTATGTTAGTAATAAGCCACAACAGGGTGTGCATTAAAGGATTTTAATGCATACCTCATAGGTGTATTAAAGCTTGAATTTGAAGGCCTATTGTCCTTATGCCCCTGGAAAGTGCATTTAAATCCTATGATGCACACCCTGGAGGGGATTATTACACTAACAAAATAGGTTTAAGTAGTTTTTTGGGAAGGAAAATTACATTCAGCACCTGACCATGCATTTATAGTTACTGGAGGAAGTACAACATAGGGTAACATAAATGATTTATGGACAGCAAGGTAAATCATATGTGGAAGCCTGGTGGACTTGAACATGTACACCTTGGAAGAAAGAAGGGAAAGGTAAGACATGGTTGAAACTTACAATTCCTAAAAGGAATAAACAAGGTTGATAATGGGTGACAGCACATTGGGATCATGGGCAGAAACTGGTAAGGGGAAGATTTAAGAGGGATATCAGAAAATAATACAGTACTTTACAGCAAGGGTTATGAAAGACTGGAATGGAGTACCAAGGGAGGGTGTTGAAGTTGGATCTGTTGATAGTTGTTGATAGTTTTAAAAATGATAGGATAAGTTCAGAGGGTTAGTTATCTCTAATTCAGGGCATAGGACATCTAACAGCAAGGATGTAAGGGGAATTACAGGAAAATAGAATAGAAGAGAACAGAATCAAAATGTAAATAGTTTATGCATTAGGTAATACTAAAAGTAGTAAACAGAATCAAATGTAGTTAGGAATCTTAATCAGACTACCCAGACCATGGGTCTTTATCTGCCGTCATGTTTTCCATGTTTCTATGAAATGGTGAGTAAGTGTGGTATACAAGGAAATATACCCATCAAGGGGACTAATCAGATAAGGTTACGAGTCCTAAGTGTCCCAAATTTACCAATCTTTTTTTGTTTTTGTTTTGGTATATATTTTTTGTAATTCAGTGTGCTTTATGCTCCTCTGTTCACCCCAGCTGGCCCTCCTTTGGTCATGCCCCCATGCTCAGTCCATTTACCTGCCTTCTCCAGGATTTATATATGTGCCTAGTCCCCCTCTGGCTTACCCCTTAGGGTGGGCTGCCAGGGTTGCACTCTTTCCCAGATGGGAGGTCCCAGCAATGGGGCCTGATGGGATTCATCCCAGAATTCTAAAAGAACTAAGGGTAGAACTAGTGACACCACTGACTACCCTCTTTAACAAATCATGGGAGGATGGGTGGTACCCGAGGACTGGAGGAGGGCAGATGTGATTCCCCTTCATAAAAGTGGGAGCAAGGCAGAAGCAGGAAACTACAGACCTGTTAGTTTAACCTCAGTGGTAGGGAAAATGATGGAATCACTTCTGAAGGAAAGAATTGTTGAGTATCTAGAGGCCAGAGGGCACAGGACCCAAGGCAGCATGGATTCACAGCGGGAAGGTCATGCCAGACAAATCTGATAGATTTCTTTGACTGGGTGACCAAAGTAGTTGATCAGGGAGGGGCTGTGGACATGGCCTACCTAGACTTTAGCAAGGCATTTGACACAGTCCCACACAAAAGATTAATATACAAGTTAGCCAGCCTGGGAGTGGGTCCCAAGATGACAGCCTGGGTAAAGAATTGGCTGGAGAATAGGACTCACAGAGTAATAGTAAATGGAGTCCACTCTGAAAAAGGGGGTTAGTAGTGGGATTGCCGCAGGGAGTTCAGTATTAGGACCGGTCCTCTTCAATGTCTTTATAAGCGACATTGCAGAGGGACTGGAAGGAAAAGTATGTCTCTTTGCAGATGACACAAAGATCTGCGACAGAGTTGATGCACAAGGTGGAGTGGAAAGGATGAGAAGGGACTTGGCAAGGTTAGAGGAATGGTCAAATGTATGGCAGCTTAGATTCAATGCTAAGAAGTGCAAGGTAATGCACCTGGGAAACAAAAACCCAGGGGAAGAGTACACAATGGGGGTGAGATACTAACAACAACAAAATGGAAAGGGACCTAGGGGTAGTCATATCAGATGACCTAAAGGTGGGCAAGCAATGGAGAGGGCAGCAAGGAGGGTGGGGGGATACTGGGATGCATAGGAAGAGCATCACCAGTAGAAAACAGGAAGTTATTATCCTCTGTACAGACAGCTAGTGAGACCCCATCTGGAGTACTGCGTGCAGTTCTGGAGACCAATCTCCATAAAGACATAGACAGGATGGAAGCTGTCCAGAGGAGGGCACTAAAATGGTGCAGGGTCTGCACCGGAAGACTATGAGAGAGAGACTTAAGGAGCTTAATGTATAGCCTCAGGAAAGGAGGAGAGGGAGACATGATAGAAACTTTCAAGTACCTCAAGGGAATCAACAAAGTCCAAGAGGGTAGCATCTTTCAAAAAGAGGTGTGCAAGAACAAGGGCACAATTTGAAGATAGAAGAGGCGGCTGAGGTAATTTAAGGAGTATTTTTCACAGAGAGGGTTGTGGATGTATGGAGCGGCCTTCCAGAGGAGGTTGTGGAGTCAAAAACAGTGGTGGAATTCAAACATGCATGGGACAGTCATAAGGCAATTCTAGGGGTTGGGGGTAGGAAGAAGTAGGCTGCTGGTTAACTAGGACCTGCAGCTTATCCATCAGGTAGGGAAATGGGTAGACTGGGTGGGCCAAGCGGTCCTTATCTGCCGTCAAATTCTATGTTTCTATGTAGTCACAGCTCATTTTGGCATAAGAGACAGTCAGCAGTGCAGGGCATGTGATAGGGGTGGATGTCATCTCGCCCCATCTAGGCTTTTTCCCTTTGTTAATATCCCAACTCCTCGAATGCCGATGGAGAGAGCTCTGTGGCTGTGCGCATGCACACTTGTGCATGTCAGCATGCATCAGAGAATGTCAGTGTCCTTCTTCACTGCTTGCCAGCTCCAGCTGCACCACCCCCGCTGGCCCTACAATGACTCAGGCTGTTTCCTACATCCAGATCATTGGCATTGCAAGTGGTAGTGCTACCACGGTGCCAGGGGGGTGGCCATAAATAATTTGTTTTATATAATACTTAAGAATGTAATTGTCTTACCTTCAGATTGTGGTCGGGGTCATCTGAATTGTGTCCCATTTTCTTTTCATAGTGTAGTGGCATTTTGGTTGGGGCCACTCCTTTGACCCACTGTGTTTCCTTAGTGCAGGGTCTTTCTCAATAAGGGAGCATGTCTGTGGTGGTCTGTCCTTTAGTTTGTTGGTGGTGTCATGGTGTATGGCTTTAGTTTGTGGTCTGGAGTGCGTTTTCAGTTGGAAGTGATGAAGAGCAGTCAGGAGTGGTGTGTGTCGTCGTGAGTTGCTGGACTCTGCAGATGGGAGCTGCGTGTGTCATCAGAGCTGCTGGATTCTTTTTGTTTTAAAATTCAGTAAACTTTATTGGAGATCATTTTCAAGTTATACAGACATCAGACAATGACATACAGACATAACAACCCCTCCGATACACTCATGCATTAACTAATCTAGAGAAATACAGTGGTTGACATCACTTTAAAGGACATGTACAGTACCTGAGTGAGACAAGTCTGCCCTTAATTTATTACTGACCTCCATCCTTTTCCCCCCAATACCCCTCCTATAAGAACAACCTTATTAATTGAGGTAGTGATAAGATTACACACAATGTTTGTAGGTTTATTGGATGCCATAGTCCCCATTTAATCCTGAAAGAAAAAATGTTAGTAGTTTTGCTTTTATCACTTTAAAAATGGCATAGAAACATAGAAGTTGATGGCAGATAAGGACTGCAAGGCCCATCCAGTCTACCCATTTCTTTTTCTGCCTTATGAATGTGCCATTGGCCTTTGCTCTGTTAATGGCCTATCTATTCATACTCATCTGTATTGCTCCCTTATGCCTATCCCATGCCTGTTTGAAACCCTGCACTGTATTCATATCTACCACTTCCTGAGGTAGGCTGTTCCATGCATCCACCACCCTTTCTGTGAAAAAGAACTACCTCACATTACCCCTTAATCTGCCTCCCTCTAATCTCATGCTGTTTCCTCTTGTCCTGCTATTTTTCTTATATTGAAACATGTTAGACTCTTTCACCTTGTTAATGCCCTTGAGGTGTTTGAATGTTTTAATCATATCACCTCCCTCCCTCTTTTGCTGTAGGGTATACATATTGAACTCCGTTAATCTGTCCTCATATGTTTTCTGATGCAGTCCCTGCAACATTTTAGTTGCCTTTCTCTGGACTGCCTCAATTTGGTTAATGCCCTTGTGAAGGTGTGGCCTCCAGTACTGCACACAGTACTCCAGATGGGGCCTAACCAGTGTCTTGTAAAGAGGGATTATTACCTCCCTCTTATGACTTTGTGATGCCCCTACTAATACACTCCAACATCCCCCTAGCCTCACCTACTGCTTTAGTGGTCTGCTTGGATGATTTCAGGTCATCGGTGATGATGACGCCCAAGTCTCTTTCTTCCCTTGTGATTGCCAGCAACTCCCCTCCTAACCTATAGGTGGCTTCAGGGTTTCTCTTCCCTATATGCATGATCTTGCATTTCTTTGCGTTAAACTCAAATTGCCACTTTTCTGACCATTTTGCTAGTTTATCCAGCTCTCTTCTCATTCTGGCCACCCCATCTGGATCATCTACTCTGTTGCTGATCTTGGTGTCATCTGCAAACAGACAAACCTTACCCTCCAGTCCTTCTGCAATGTCACTGATGAAGATATTGAAGAGGACTGGCCCCAGGACTGATCCCTGAGATACCCCACTTGTGACTTGCATCTCTTCTGACTGTGTACCGTTTACCACCACTCTCTTTTTCTGCCCGTCAACCAGTTTGCCACCCAGTTGACCAACTTCTGACCCACGAGCCTACCCAGCTTATTAATCAATCTACTATGTGGAACAGTATCAAAAGCTTTGCTGAAGTCAAGGTAGGCGACATCAACTGCTCCCCCTTGGTCCACCACTCTGGGTACCCAGTCAAAGAAATCTATGAGATTAGTTTGACAGGACCTTCCTTTTGTAAACCCATGCTGTCTTGGATCTTGTGCTCCTATGGATTCCAGGTGTTGCACTATCCTTTCCTTAAGGAGTGCCTCCATAATCTTGCCCACTACTGAGGTAAGACTGACTGGTCTGTAGTTCCCTGCCTCCTCCCTGCTACCACTCTTGTGGAATGGGATCACATGAGTTCTTCTCCAGTCTTCTGGGACCTCTCCTGTGCTCAGGTACTCATTAAACAGTTCTGTTAATGGCTCTGCTAGTTCCACCCTTAGCTCTTTTAGTACCCTGGCATGTATGCCATCAGGTCCCATTGCCTTGTCCACCCTGAGCTTATCAAGCTCTTGTAGGACCCTTTCTTTTGTGAAGGGACTAGTGCACACCTCCCTCCCCCCTGTGTCCATGGTGCTGTGCTCTGGGCTCTGCCCTACCTTCTTTTCAGTAAATACTGAGCAGAAGTATCTATTTAGGATAGATGCTTTTACATGGTCCTCCTCCTCACATGCCCCTTATCCCCTTTGATCTTAGCAATACCCCCTCTGGACTTTCTCCTTTCACTAATGTATCTATAGAAAGTCCTGTCACCTTCTTTTACTGTTTGTGCTAGTACTTCCTCGGTTTGGGCCTTTGCCTGCCTTACTGCCTTCCCTGCTTCCCTTAGGGAAGTTTGATATGCCTCCCTATCTTCATCCTGCTGCATTCCCTTATATTTCCTGAAGGCCAGCCTTTTGGCTCTGACCTTTTCTGCTACTGTTTTTGAGAACCAGAGTAGTTTCCTTCTTCTTTTGCACTTCCTTTTCTCTCTAACATAATGGGATGTTGCTTCAAGTATTGCATCCTTAATGCTTGCCCACTTTGTCTGTACTCCCTCACGTGTATTTCTTTTTTGCCAGGGCTAGCTTAACTGTGTTGGCCATCTTATCAAAGTCAGCTCCTCTGAAGTCCCATATTTTTGCCTTGGAATGGGATGATTTAGTTCTAGTGGCCAAATTGAACCATACCATGTGATGGTCACTGGCCCCCAGGTGATCTTCTACCTGGAGATCTGTGATCCTTTCCCTGTTAGTCAGTACTAGATCAAGGATAGCCCTGTCTCTTGTGGGTTGTTGTACCAGTTGTTTGAGTCCCTCCCCCCTGCAGGGAATCCACCATGGAGGAGGTCCCAGAAGACTGGAGAAGGGCTCATGTGATCCCACTCCACAAGAGTGGTAGCAGGGAGGAGGCGGGGAACTACAGACCGGTCAGTCTTACCTCAGTAGTGGGCAAGATTATGGAGGCACTCCTTAAGGAAAGGATAGTGCAACACCTGGAATCCATAGGGGCACAGGATCCAAGACAGCATGGGTTTACAAAAGGAAGGTCCTGTCAAACTAATCTCATAGATTTCTTTGACTGGGTAACCAGAGTGGTGGACCAAGGGGAGCAGTTGATGTCGCTACCTTGACTTCAGCAAAGCTTTGACACTGTTCCACATAGAAGATTGATAAATAAGCTAGGTAGGCTCGGGTGGGTCAGAAGTTGGTCAACTGGGTGGCAAACTGGTTGACTGGCAGAAAACAAGTGGTGGTAAATGGTATACAGTCAGAAGAGATGCAAGTCACAAGTGGGGTACCTCAGGGATCAGTCCTGGGGCCAGTCCTATTCAACATCTTCATTAGTGACCTCGAAGATGGACTAGAGGTAAGGCTTGTCTGTTTGCAGATGACACCAAGATCTGCAACAGAGTAGATGATCCAGATGGGGTGGGCAGAATGAGAAGAGATCTGGATAAACTAGCAGAATGGTCAGAAGAGTGGCAACTGGATTTAATGCAAAGTGCAAAATCATGCACATAGGAAGAGAAACCCTGAAGCCACTTATAGGCTGGGAGGAGTTGCTAGCAGTCACAAAGGAAGAAAGAGACTTGGGCATCATCATCACTGATGACCTAAAATCATCAAGCAGACCTCTAAAGCAGTAGGTAAGGCTAGGGGGTGTTAGGGTGTGATTAGTAGGGGTATCACAAGTCGAAGAGAGGTAATAATCCCTCTGTACAAGACATTGGTTAGGCCCCATCTGGAGTACTGCGTGCAGTATTGGAGGCCACACCTTCACAGGACATTAACCAAATTGAGGCAGTCCAAGAAGAGGCAGCAAAATGGTGCAGGGACTGCATCAGAAGACATATGAGGACAGATTAACGGAGCTCAATATGTATACCCTTGAGCAAAGGAGGGAGAGAGGTGATATGATCGAGACATTTAAACACCTTAAGGGCATAAACAAGGTGAAAGAGTCTAACATGTTTAAATATAAGAAAAATAGCAGGACAAGAGGACACAGCATGAGATTAGAGGAGGCCGATTAAGGGGAATGTGAGGAAATTCTTTTTCACAGAAAGGTGGTAGATGCATGGAATGGCTTACCACAAAAGTGGTAGCTATGAATACAGTGCAGGGGCTTCAAACAGGCATGGGATAGGCATAAGGGAGCAATACAAATGACTATGAATAGATAGGTCACTGACAGAGCAAAGGCCGATGGCACATTTATAAGGTAGAAAAAGAAATGGGCAGACTGGATGGGCCTTGCGGTCCTTATCTGCCGTCAACTTCTATGTTTCTATGTTTCTATGTTTCTATGATTCTAGTTCTGGCAGATATATGATCAATAGGAGACACTGTCTTTGAGAAAGTCTTAGGATGTGAAATGTCAGAGCTTCTTTTTCTCTCTCAGGGCCCAGGAGGATCTGTTGTATGTTCATCTGCATTGCAAGTAAATAAATGGAGAATTAATTTTGAAACTTTTGGTCTCTCCATTATGTTTTTGCTTTTGTGTGAGTGCCATGACTTGTGCTTTTCTGTGTCTATTACTGGTCACCGAGCACCCCATTACTCCTTGGCGCAGCTCTGTGATCTCCTGACACATACAGTACCTGAGTGAGACAAGTCAGCTCTTAATTTATCATTGACCTCCATCCTCCCCCCCGATACCCTTCCTATAAGAACAACCTTATTCCAAGGAGCGCTGTTAGCCAGAAAAATGGGGGCATGGGCCTCCCCGGTGTAGGCTGTTGCCCCCCCCAAGTCTTTTCCCGTTCCCTTCTCTGAAAATTTAGGGCTTTAAAACCCAGCAGCAGCAGCAGTCAGCCTGAACCCTCTGTGTGTATCGCAAGTGTGCCCATTATAATGATTACAGTACCGCCTCTGCTTCGCCTCCTCCCCCTCCTACCTGGGCTAGCTGAATTTGCTCATTTGCTGCTCCTCCTCCTCTGCTCCTGTACTCATCTCTCTGACTCCACCAACAGTCTGACCGAGCTGTCATCAGCGAGAGAACCCAGCTTAGTCCCTCCAATTGATGCTGACCAACCCCGACGACTCTATGCTCACTCTCCATATGGGGGGGGCATGGTCCAATCACATGGGCACATGGGGCAGACAATAAGAGTCATCATGTGTGGACGGTGGGGGGCGGTGCTGCGGCTCAGGGGAATACTGATGAGATTGACAAGGGACAACAGACTTCCTGCTCCAATCATGTGCAGCCATCTCAGTGCTGTGGGTGGGCAAAAGGTTTTGATTGGAGCAGGACAGTTGTCAGATGGTGCTGGAGGAGGAGCTGGATGACTTCTTTACACTCGAGATGTAGAGTGTGGTCGCCATTTTGTGAGCAGCAGCAGCAGTGAGAATGGGTGCTTGTTCATTGTATTTGTTGTTGTAGAGAGAGAGACAGAGAGAGAGTGAAAAACAGCAGAGACACAGGTTGAGACCAAAACAATAGTCTGCATCTCTAGTGGACTGTGTGAGTAGCAGCTGTAGTTGGCATCTGGCTCCTTCCTTAGTCTGGCTTACAATACACACACATAAAAAAAAAAAAAAAGATTTTGGTAAACAAAAAACAAACAAAAAAAAAGCAACAACCCAGGATAAGAAGAGGCGGGAGGGAGCTCACTGCTGAGGAGGGGAGGGGAGACTCAGTTGCAGCAGGAGCTGCTGAGTAGCCTGCCAGCCAGTCTGTACTATATTGAAATATCAGAGTCAGGGAGTTTGGGGTGGCTAGTAGGGAGTAAGATCAGTGCAGCAGCAGGAACTGAGCAGCCCTTGCCCTATTCTGCAGGTCACCGTATTAAATCATCTGAGGAACAAAAACAGATTGGGAATAAGGAGAGTGAGGGAGCTCAGAGGGTAGAGGAGATGAAGACTGTGAAACAGACTGATACACGGAGTCAGTGCAGCCAGCAGCAGCAGGTACTAGGAGCTGAGCAGCTTGTCCTGCCTTGCAGTGTGTAAGATCTGAAAAAAAAAAAGATTAAGAATAATTAGAGAAGGAGCTCCAGAGGGAGAAGAGACAGGGGTTTTGTTTGCCCACTGTCACTTCACTAATTACTTGATTGCCTACAGCCTTGGGGTGTAGTCCCAGAAAATAAAAAGGCAGAGTCTGTTTGTCCACCACCATCACTAATTACTTGATTGCCTACAGCCTTGGGGTATAGCCCCAGAAAAACAATACAAAGGCAAAGTTTATTATTTGCGCACTGTCACTAATTAGCCTTCAGTCTTGGGGTATAAAGCCCCAGAAAATAAAAAGGCAGGGTGTTTTGATTGACCACCACTGTCAGTAATTACTTGATTGCCTAAGGTTTTGGGATATATAGCCCCCTTCCCAAAAAAAAAAGGCAGGGTTTTTTGTTTGCCCACCACTGTCATGAATTACTTACTGCCTTGGGATATAGCTCCAGAAAAAAAGTAAACAGGCAGTGTCTGCTGTTTGCCTACCACTGTCAGTAATTACTTGATTGCCTACTGTCTTGGGGTATATAGCCCCAGAAAATAAAAAGGCATGGTTTTTTCGCCCACCACTGTCAGTAATTACTGACTGCCTTCAAAATATCTTCTGGGGGTAAATGCCCCCCCCCCCCATGCCCAGGCACCAGCTGGCTCAGGAAAAAAGAAAAGTTACTAATAATTTTCTTTCTGTTTTTGGGTACAGTTGGTTCTGAGACTAAGGCAGTAAAATAATTACATTAAGTATGTTCCCTGGTTCAAGTCACATGTTGTGTATTTCAGGGTTTATTCTAAAATGCACCATTTGACATCAAATTCTTCATAATTTCTTCCAGGAGAAAATCCCCCCATGCTCAGGCACCATTTGGGTTGTGGAAAAAAATCAGAGTTGTTAATTGTTTTCTTTCTGTGTTTGTGTGCAGTTGGTTCAGAGACTAAGGCAATAAAACAACTATACTGAGTATGTTCCCTGGTTCAAGTCACCTGCTCTGTATTTCAGGTTTCAGCTACTAAATCCCTATGCTTGTCTTGCAGCAGATTTCATAGAAAATGCTTTTAAAATGCACCATTTTGCACCAAATTCTTAAACATTTCCTACGGGGGGCAACTCCCCCAGTACTACACTTTTTTGGCAGAAGTTGCTGATGGGGACGTGTGCTCCCCCCTTCACCTTTAGAATCCTACTGACACAACTGCCTTATTCATTGAGGTAGTGATAAGATTAGACACAATTTTTCTCACTTATTGTGATAGGCTTTTAAGCGCATTGGCATGCTGGCTATAATTTTCTGTGCCTTAAGGGCAAACAAGATTCATTGTGCCATTCTTGGTATGTTGGTATATCAGTCTAACCAATGTCTCAAAATAATTGCCTTGGCACATGCTGAAAAGAGGGCTGTGTGGTATTTCTGTGCCTCAATAAACCTGTTTTTATATTGTCCTGTAAGACAGATCTCAGGCATAAAAGCTTACCCTAGACCCAGCACGGGGTCTATATTGTTCTTTTATTGCTTGCCAAAAAGGTTTAACTTTTATACATTTCCACAGGATGTGATACAGGGAACCTGTCTGTTCTGAACACCTGGAGAAGGCATCTGTGCCTTTCTTATTGTGTGCAGCGTCTGAGGTGTGAAATACATGTTATTTAAGCAATAAGCCACGAGGGGGTGTCCCCTGATAACTCACATCCCCCGAGTGGCTTATTGCAATTATACCAAGGTTCATTTTTTTACTATTATAAAATACAACTTTTAAAGAGGTGGCTTTGTTTTTTATTTTTATTGTATTTATTTCTGTGCTGCAGATGATTAGGATCTATATTACCCTTATTTGCTCATCATGTTTTTTTTCCTACTATATACTTGTCAGTTTGGCACTGTCATTTCTGCCCTTTTGCCATTGATTTACCCCATAGGAGACTGAAGCCAGGAATCAGGGAGTTTGAAGTTCTACCTGCTCAAAGGGCCCTGTGGCTAGGACAGTATCTAATGAAAGACAGTGCCAGAAGGAGACACAGATTTGTGTGGGAAACAATATTTTGTACACTTGGGGCTAGATATTCAAAGGAGTTGCACCTGGCACAACTGAGTTGCACCAGAGCAACATGCGGGCTACCCTGGAGCCAATATTCAAAAGTGGGAATTGCGCAGCGCAAATCCCAATGTGCCGGGGCACAAAGATAATGTATGCGGCACATCTCCAGGGGCATGCCCATGCATATGCAGCACATCCCAATATTCAGCCCAGGATGTGTGACGCATCTGCTGGCACAACCCTGAGATGTGCTACATACCTGGGCTTAAAGTTGAGCCCAGAAAAATATGTTCAAGTGCAGTCCACCAACCGGCGGCCCACTGTACTGCAGTACACAACACAGCAGCCACCAGTCATGGGTGGCAACCCTCTCAACAACATGCACAAGTACACACAATAGGCCCTGGTGTCTAGTGGTAACCCCAACCCTACCCGTAACCCCGATCGCCCGTAATGGTGATGTAATCAATGCCCTGGTGGTCCAGTGGCTCCCCTGCCCTCAACCCACCAATCACTGCAGTAATATAACTGAAGGATCTCAGGTAGTCTAGTGAACCCCCACCCTCCCATAGCAGCGATCACTGAAATAAAATAGAGTGCCATCCCTAGCAGTCCAGTGGAACCCCCCACCCCTCCTGTAGCAGTGATCACCGTGCTAATATGCGAAAAACTCTCCATGGTGGTCCAGTGGTGCCCCACACAGGACCCCCAGCCCAACCAGCTCCCCCCCATCATCAGTGGGTAGCATACCCGCCCACATACCACTGTGGCTGCCCACCGAATGACAGCTTACAATAGGAGCTGCAAGCTCATTGGTCCACACTGTGGACCTATGGGCTTGCAGTGCATACCGTAATAATTCACAACTTTGGGAATGAAGTCATTCATTCACAAAGTTGTGAACTATTACAGTATGCACTGCAAGCCATTGGTCCGTAATGTGGACCAATGAATCTGCAGCTCCTGCTGTAAGCTGTTGTTCGGCAGGCAGCCATGGTGGTATCTGGGCAGGTATGCTGCCTGCCAATGATGGGGGGCTGGGTGGGCTGGGGGTCCTACGTGGACGGGGGCTGGGGGGCACCACTGGACCACCACAGAGAGTCATTCGTATATTAGCATGGCAATCACTGCTACAGGAGGTGGGGAGTTCCACTGGAATGGCAGGGATGGCACTTTATTTTATTTCTGCGATCAATGTTATAGGAGGGGGGGTTCCACTACACTCCCTTGTATCCTTTGGTTATATTGTATGGTGATCGGTGTGTTGGAATGGGCAGGGGAGAGCCACTGGACCACCAGGGCATTGATTATGTCGCCATTACGGGTGATCGGGGTTATGGGTGGGGAGGGGAGAACCACTGGACCACCGGGGATATTTCATAAATGACTACTACAGTGATTGGAGGGTCAGATTGAGGAGGAAGGCACCACTAGAGTGCCAGGGACTTGCTATAGGTGTACATGCGGTGATCCACCGTACAGGATAGGGAGGAGGTACTGCTGCATGGTGTGCGGGGCGCCAGGCACATTTTGCTTGCTAGCCCTGCACAACTCATGCAAATGGAGCCATAATGACATGCAAATGGCCCCATTTGCACCTTGCATGCATTATGACACAATTTGCATATTGGTGGCTGAATATCAGGACTTTGCGCACAGTGTATCTCCAATGCGCTGGCGCAGTTCCCATTCCCGGTACTCAGCCCTGTCTGGAGGGATGCACCAGCGCATTGCATTTGCACAGCGCGCATTACTTGATATATTCAGAAGAGATGCGCCATGGCGCATCTCTTTTGTATATTTCCCTAAGTTACTCCAATGCACCTCAGTTGTGCTGCACACTGACTTGTGCCATTGCCAGGCCAACATTTGAATATCGAGCCCTTGATCTACAGAATTTATCCTGCACAAGGGACATGTGGGTTGATACTCTTATATAGTTGTTTTTTAGACAAAGCACAATTTTTTTTTTAAGTTTGCCCTAGTTTTACATTTTTAGTTAATTTTCCTCCTGTTTATTCTGGTATACTTGAGTGACTTTCGAATATCTTTTTCTCTCCTGAAAGAGAGTAAGGTACAGAGTTTTGAATTTCACTCTCAGGAGTGAGCCTGAGCCTTATGTCACTGCTAGGATCACATGATCTAATGTGACCCAACATGGTTCACTGTGCCTAACCCTCTAAAGTGCATGCATGGCATTCTGCTATTCAGATCACCATTTTGCAGCAGAAGAGAATGCATGCTAGTGTCCCTCAGCTTCTGCTCCCTCCAGATCCTTCCCCAGAGATTTACTATGGTCTGTTGTAAGTAGTATTTTATGTAATTGCAATCTTTTGGAAACCTTTTTTTTGGTAAATTTGAGAGTCCTGATATGCTTGAGTAGGAACAGGAGGCATCATTGAATTAAGCCCTGATTTGTCCTTTTTAGTAAATGAGAGGCAGGGTAGTTCATAGCAGTTTATGATATTACATTCCTTCCATTTAAAACCAAATTCTGAAACCTCAAAAATGAAATACTAAAATATCTAGTGCGTCTTGGCCCTCTCTGGGTCCTAAATTTATCTAAAGCACTTTGTGCTGCATTAGAGCTTAAAAAGACAATTAGGTCCTTAATGGACTAAGCTAAGCAAACTCAGGCCAGACCCTATGGGCCCTTTAGTTGGACTGGGATTAACATTAAATTGCACACCTTATAAATAGTTTGTACTGAATAAACTATTTTTTCTGCCTGTCGAATTTTTCAAAAAAAACTTTAAATTTTATAAGTTAATATAAGTCAATATAAGTTTAACAATTTAAACTATTTCTAAGTATTATCACTACACCTTATTCTTTTTACTTCTGAAGGGGCAGAATCAGGTGCACAGTATCATTCTGCATCTAAACAGGTGTTAGCACGTTATGTCACACTGGCCCAGATGACTGCCGTACTTTGCACTTTGCATGCAATATTGGAAGGATAAAGGAATAAAATCAAAAGAATGAAGGAGAAGGAGCAGGACAAGCCAGTGGGCAGTAGGAGAATATATCGATAAATATTTCAAGGCTGTGGTGAGATTAACTAAGGGGCTACCAAGATCCTAAAGTAGATAGTGCCCCATTTGAGGTGACTTGGGGGTTGGACAGCCAGGAAGCTTGAAGGTCTTGAAGAGTTTAAAGGATATTCACAATTGATATTTGATTAATTACATCCATCCTCAGGATATTGGAGATGCTGGAACAGTTGGAAAAGGTGTTACTTAAAAGTGTAATTATCCTTGGGACTGATATAGAATCCAGAGCTTCCCAGGGTCTGTCCAAAGAATCACAGGAGACTGAATCAAAGGAAGGCTGCAATTGAAAGGCATTTTGCAAAAATTATATCTTTTGCATCATTCTGTTTTCCTCTGTTGTCTCTCTATTTTTTCTGCATATTTGTAGATAAGGCCATTAGCACCAAGCTAAATGATCTAAAGCAAGCCTTATAGTGTGTCATCCCTGAGGTAACCTACTCACTTTACCAAAAATAGAAAAATGACATCCTTGTAAGTGGCATCAAGGGTTCAAAGCAAAATGCTAATGAGTGGGAAAGAGTTGAGAAAAACTCACAGTAAGAAAAATATCTGTGTGTTCCTAGAGGAATTAACGATAACTACCTCAATCCCCCCAGAAGGTGTAAAGTCATTTACATATGCCAAAGTTCTATCAAAAAGCAGTATGATAGATACAAAGAAAAAAGCTCTAAGCTCCATGAAGGATGACAGTCCCAAGGGTCTTGATAGAATTAAAGAAGATGTATCCATCATAAACATAGAAAATTCACCTATTAAGAGGAGACCCCGGTCAAGAAGAAGGGGAAGAAAATCACTCTAAAGCCACCACATAAATTAAAAAGGTTGAGAAAATCTGGGAAAAGGACCTCTGGAGTCCCTTTAATAGTTAAATCTAAAATAAAGGGCGCAAAGGGAAACAGTAAAGGGGAAAAAAAGGTTGAAATTGAGTCTACATAGAGTCTATTAAGAAAGAAATGATCACAGATTATTTTCCTTCTGTAATCAACAGGAAATCACAAGAATTAATAGAATCACCAGTTAAAGAAGCAGGGCCTTTAATAGAGAAAGAACAAAGTGATAGACACGTAGCAGCCCATCTGCACCCCAAAAGGCCACAAAACTCTTGTGACAAAACTGGAGATTTTCAGTCCATTAGACGTAAATTCATATGTGGATTTAAAGGAAGAAAGAGTGCCCCAGATATCAGTTTTAGCAGGCTCTCCTAACACAGTCTTTGGTAATCTTGATAAGGAGGTAGAGAATATTAAACTGGATGAGAAATTTTTAACCCAGTGTCCAGATCACCTGATCGAGATACACAATAAAAGCACTAGCCCATCCCAAAATGGCTAATATCATGTTGCTGGAAGTCTTTAGTGATTTAAAGCACAGATTGAGATATTTAACTACTGTCATGAAAGAGCAAGCTAAGTATATTGCTGAGCTCACCAAACAACAGCATAGCTACACAATTAGCAAAGCAAGAAAATTATCCTTTTCTACCATTATTATACCAGATACACAAAAGAGTAAAACTAAAAACAAAAAAGGTAAAGAGCACAAGAAAAAAAACAGGGTAAGGAGAAAACACAAGAACTGAATAATGGGAATCCTGAGGGTAAACCTCCTCCACCTAAAGGACAGACCCTTATCCCACTCTCTCTCCAAGAATAACTATACAAAAAAAGGATAACTGCATACAGAATCAGGGGACAAAGGGATCCAATCAAACACAGGCTCTAGAAAGAAGGAACATAGAAAATGACAATTCAAATGTTAATACAGTCAAAGAAACCCTTAAAGGGACACTGTCAACCCCTTAGGCCTCAAAGTATCCCCCATTTAAAAAACATATTTTATGATCAGTCACATTCTATAGAGGCTGTTAATGCAGCTGGTAGTTTGATTCAGATCCTTTTTTTCTTTTAAAAAGTGAAAAACTGACTGCCCACCATACTGGTGTTACGTCACCAAAATATGTTTGTTTACATTTCTTGACCAGCTCCCACTGCATCTTTCCTGGACTCAGGAACACCCCCAAGACAATCTAGCCACTCACTATGCAGTGGGAGTACAGAAGACCATTGCATCATGAGTGGCTCCACTGTTTGAGGGTGTTTTTAATGTTCAGGAAGTGTGCACTAGGAGTAGTTCAATGATTTGAAGCAAAATAAAGCTGGGCATAGCTCTACATGACCATGTATTTCAGTTCTAATAAGCAAGGAGGCAGATAAAACAACTAGCAGCATCAATGAATTTTAGAGAAAGTAAGCAATTATAAAATATGGGTTTTTACCTAAAAGGTATATGATGCAAAAAAGGTTGACAGTGTCCCTTTAATAAAGTAAAGGGTTCAGTGAACCCACCAGAGAAAGAGCATAGGGAAACTCTGAACACTGACATAGCTCAACCAGCAGAATCAGTAGTAATAATAGGGACTGTGGCTGTTGTAATAATCTCAGAAATTTTTGAGAAATCATATGAGACCCTAGCATCATTAACGGATATTATCTACCTCCTGTTGGAGGCTAAGTGCAAAATCAATAAAGCCAGAGATTTAGTTCAATTGATATTCAGGGATAAGATGGATCCTGTAGTCCCTGTGTATCTTCTGATTAAGCATATGGAAACAGCCAACACTATTTGGTTTAGATAAAACAAAATGAATCATCTGGGGTTAGATATAGACTTTCCTGCTTTATGGGTAACTAGAGAAAATTTCTTAGGGAAGGAACTGTGCAAAAAGGGTATCTTAAGTGATAATAATTTTAAATGGGAACTTCAGAATTGACAATAGAATTTTAGTGCTGAAAAGGTTAAAAGTGTAGATCATGCTATTATTTTGTTTGTTTTTGGGGTGGAACATTTTCCAAATGAAAATAATGATATGTTGAGAATGTTTATTATTACAACAATTTCTTGCATTCTGGAATCTGAAATAGGCAAAAATGATGTTTTGCATGTTGAAAGAATTGCCCTACAGAATGAAGGTACACAAACTGATTTTCTGGTAGGATTGGAAAGACTTGCTCAGGAAATAATAAGTAATGCTTACAAATTGGACAAAGCAAATATCCTAATATTATGAATGAAAAGAAATCAGAAGTGTTGAAAATCTGACTAGAACAAGCAAATGAAGAAACTATTCCTAATCCTAGGGCAAGTGACGAAAATATAGGTATTTCAAACAACTTGATATGGAATATTGCAGAGTTACCTCAGAAGCTTTCTGATCCTGACTGGATGTCATTTGTTGGTAGCCACACACTTCTTCTGTTTCAAGAAACCTGGTCTGTACATGATATTAACATAAGTGGATATGAAAATGTTTGTTCTCCAGCAATCAAAACCAACAAATTTGGAAGATCCAAGGGAGGACTAGCGACCTATGTCAAAACTGGGAAAGAATTGAAAACAATGGATTATAAAATCCTGAAACAAAATTATATCCTGTTAGTGTTGCAGTGGGATGCCTCAATCCTTATGGTAATTCATGTTTACATTCCTCCCACAGCCCAGTTAGAAGCAAACAAGGAATTCTGGGCACATCTGACTCTGGATGTAGAATCTGTCCTAGCCAGATACCAAATGGGAATAGTTTTGGTTGCTGGTGATTTCAGTTCCAGAACAGCTGAATATGATAATTTAGATGTCCTTCAGGAACATGTATGTTTGGGCAATATGGAAAAGAGAATAAGCAAAGACAAAGTTATCAGTGAGCAACGAAAACAATTAATTCAATATATAGAAAATAATAATCTTCACATTTTAAATGGCAGGTTACAAGGGGATAGAGGAGGAAACACCACATATTTTGCACTGAATGATCAAAGTATTATTGATTATGTGCTATGTGCCCCTAAAAACTATTATTTTAAGTCAGGACTGATAAATATGAGACCTGAGAGTGATCGTGCACCATTATAACTCCAATTCTCTGCTTTAGAAAACAACATGAAAAAAATGAAAAAACACATTGATCTTCCTGGACATACATCACCACCACTCATTCACACTGATGCCAGAGGCGCTAGAACCCAGCGGGAGCCAAAATTCTTCAGGGGGGCCGGCGCCTAGGTAGGGCTGTGAGGAAATGGCACCGTGAGCCCAGCTCATGCCATATAGGCTACCTTGGCATTGACCCTCCAACCGCCTCAGTTCCTTTTTTCCTGCCATCGAGTACACTTCAGTAACGATGATGCTCACCCACCAGGAGTCAAAACTTCACATCTATACGACAGCAGCTATAGTCTTCAGTTTCTATTATTTTATCATAGTTTTATTTTTTTCTAGTGAAAATAGAACAAAAATAGTCATTTTATTTTAGTTCATCGTAGAAGAAGTCTTCAGCCCTCCTTTGATGGAGTTGACCATGAACGAGGCAGGTGACAGTAGGGAGACTTCACATGAAAACTGTTCAGTCAGCCAGGCTAGGTCTGGTCCGTTGCCTTTTATGGGGGGGGTCCGACTACAGGCAGTCCAGTGCTTGGGGGATGTGCAGTCTCCTGAAAGCATGAAAAGCGGTCCCATTCCGACAGCTCGCGACCTCAACTTTCTTGACCTCCAGAAGCGAAAAGTACACCAATGAAGTTGTCTTCTGGTATGTCTGCGCGATCGATCACCGGTTTCTGGAGGCAGAGGCCAGACTCCACCTCTTCCAGGGTCCCCTCTAGTCTCTGTCTCTGGTGCCCCGCATCCTCAACTCTGGAGTTCCTCCCCACCTGGTGGGAAGGGGGTCTGCTGGTGAGCAGTTTCACCATTGGACCACTCTTATGAGCAATGGGTGCAGCGGTTGTCCTGGCTACTTGAGCCAGTGAGTCTGTCGCTGGGGCCTTATTATTGATTATGTGCTGTGTGCCCCTGAAAACTATTATTATTTTAAGTCAGTACTGATAAATATGAGACCTGAGAGTGATCGTGCACCATTATGTCTCCAATTCTCTGCTTTAGAAAACAAGATAAAAAATGAAAAAAACACATTGTTCTTTACTTACATTTAAGTCCCAGGGAAGGAATCGGTTAGTTTTATTCAATATAACATGGGACTCAATAGATGAGATTATCTCAGAATTAGATCTAAATCTTATGCTAAATATTAATAATGATCTAGTATCAGTATAAAAAGAAGTGGAAAAAATAATAACTCAAATACAGGAAGAAATCAGAAAGAAAATATATGACAAAGATTCCAAAATGAACTCAGTACAAACTTGGTTTGATGTAGCCTATAAAAAAAGCAAAGAATAGATTAAGAAGACAAATAAAAGAAGTTAAAAAACTCCAACAAGAGCTGCATTTAATGCTCTTAATCAAACCAGGAAACATATAAAAAGTTTTGCAAGAAAAAAACAAGAATTCAGACAGAAACAGTGGACTACCATGTATGATATTATTAAGAATAATGATATAAAGAGATTTTGGAAACTGGTAGCTACAGGCACCAGTGACTTTTCAACCATCACTGGCTATTTGCATTCCAAAAGAGGCTTGGGTTCAACATTTTAAATCAATATTTAACAAAGAAACAACATTAAGGCCATCTGATGATTTAGCTGACAGGGTGCTATATCTAACATACCCCCATAACTGTTACACATTTGGAAGTAGAAGATGCAATTTTAAACTTGGCGAATCATAAAGCTCCTCGACCAGACCAGATAGCAGGTGAAATTTATAAAAATTATAAGTCATTCTGGGTTCCAGTTCTCGCATCATTCTTTCATCTATGTTCAGCACAAAAATTCATCCCCACCTCGTGGACAAAAAATATTATTGTTCCTCTTCATAAGAAAGGTAATTTTTATAATCCCAGTAACTTCAGATCAATCATCTTATTAGATATTAGTTCTAAAAATTCCACAGGAATTTTATTAAACACACTGATTCAATGGTTAGAAACGTATTCCCCATTATCCATATTTCAGGCTGGCTTTAGAGCTAATTACTCCACAGTTGACAATATATTTTGTTTTGCACATTTGTCAGAAAAATATATACAAATCAGAAAATCAAAGGTCTTTGCCCTGTTCATTGATTTTTCATTTGCCTTTGACTCTGTTAATAGAATAATGCTTTGGGAAGTATTAATGAACAAAGGACTTACTGGTGAACTTTTAATACCTATTTATCTTTTATATACTAATATAGAGGCAGCCATTAGATATCATAATCAAGGAGACATGACATAATTTTTTAATTCCACAAGGGGTGTAAAACAAGGGTGTCTCCTTGCTCCTATCCTTTTTAAGTTGGCGCACTAGCGCAGCCAACATCTTGCAGCAGTGCAGATTTGGAGGTGTGGTCACTGTTGGGCGAATGCAGGGCATGCATCAGTAGGTGCGTCCCTCATTTCCCAATCAGCCTGCATGCCGGTGCCACACCATCTGGGCGAGCACATCTAAGGAAAGGTCTGCTGCAATGCGAGCACAGCTCATCACACGCAGCGGACCTCCCAATGTGCTTACCTGACACAAACATGGCGGCATACTACCCACCAAACTGCCAACTTTGGGGGTGCCCAGTCCCCCTGTCAGCTTATCCTGCCCCCCAGTGTATGTGTCAATGGGAGAGAGCCCACTCCCTATTTGGCATAAAGAGACCCCCAATTTGTTATATGCCGAGGGGGTGCCCAGTCCCCCTCAGCTCTTGCCTCCTCCCCCAGTTTCCTTGTGTGCTGACAGGGGTGCCCAATACCCTGTTGACTACAGCTGCCCCCCCCAAAAAACAAAGCTTCGTTGGCATGCTGGGAGTCCACCCCAGTGTGCCACATGCCCCTGTAAACATAAAAACAGTCCCGTGATGTTTTTCATTTTTTGTCCCTGTAAACAAAAACAGTCCCTCACCATCTCCCTGGCACCCCTCTCAACCCACCCACCCACTGTGCCCTACTTCCTCCACCCCTCACCCCATACCTCCAGAGCTTGAGGCGGCAATCTTTGATGGACGGGAACACGTCTGCATTCTTCAAAGCCGACCACGAACTGAGGAAATGCCAGTAACCTGTATAATGGAATAAATAGCGTTTTTGCAACTTTGATGCATATCTCAGGCATTTTTTGGAATTTTGGCACCACATTTTCAACATGGGGTTTTTGGGACCCCTCCTCATGAATTCTGCACTGTCATGGCGTTATACAGTCCGGAAAAGTAATTTTGTGGTCACTGTATGGAATCACCTTTCGGGACCGAGTAACAAAATGACAGTGCCACTGTTTATGAGGGGCTCTCAAACAGCCTATGTTGCAAATTCAATGACAAAACTCCCAAATAGCCATTTTCCTGGCGTGCATTGTGTGCTGTTTCTAAGCCCGCTCCTAACGTCATCAATTTGTAATATTTTCACTCCAGACTTGGCATTTTTCCACATCTTCTGATGAACAGTACAGCTGTCATTTTACATATCCTGCTTGAAATGTGTTTTCGCATGTCCAGCACGGAACAGCACAGTCGCTGTGTGAAATCACTTTTCGGGACAGTTTGAGGAAATGATGGTGACACTGTTCATGAGCAGAGGTCCTAAAATGCCTATGTTGAAAATTTGGTGCCAAAAGTCCATCAAATGATTGTGTTGCAAGCGTGCGTTGCACAGTTTCCATGCACCCTTGTAACTTTGCAAATTTTTAATATTTCCACGCCAGATTTTCAACACTGGCATTTTTTCACACCACCTTATGAACAGTACAGCTGTCATTTTTCACATCCTGCCCAAAATGTGTTTCTGCACCTGTGGCGCACAATGGTGTGGTCGCTGTGGGAAATCAACTTTTGGGACAGATTAACAAAATCGCAGCACCATTGTTCATAAAGGGAGTCTAAAATACTATATTACAAATGTGGCTGCAAACTCCCCAAAATAATTGGGTAACCGACATGTGTTGCGCAGTTTGTATGCATGCTCATTGCTTCACCAACATTTCATATTGTCACTCCAGATTTTCAACGTTGCCATTTTTTATGCCTCCTCATGAACAATACAGTTGTCATTCGCCACATCCTTCCCAAAAATGTGTTTTCGTCCCTCTGTCGCCAAATGGCACAGCCGCTGTGCAAGACCACCTTTCAGCTAACAAAGTGATTGTGCCACTTTTCATGAGGTGGCCTGACAAGCAGCCCATGTTGAAAATGTGGAGTGAAACTACCAACACACGCCTACCATGTTAGGTTTTCCAACTGTAGCACCCAACCCAGTACAGACTGACAGGCATCCAGGTGTGACTTGGGATCATCAGATGTAATGCTCATGACATTCCACCCCCCACCCCCACCCTGCAGCCACAGACAGGCATTGTGATGTGTCTTGCACTGTTCAGCCACAAAGTTCACCCCATGCTCCTATACTGCACCCACGTCAGCATATTTTCTTATGGAATGGGGTAAGTATAACGCCCAAACACCCCAAAGCACACCCCAACACTTGTCAGTGTCTGCAGGGTAGGGTTGGCATCAATTCAATACTTCACTGCAATTCCTATTATGCATCTCTAGCTCCGGCAATGCCAGTGCCAGTGTGACATCATTCGGCATTGACAAATGCTTGTTAGTATTTACATTGATTCATTATTACATTCAGACCAAGTTGAATCTTTTGACCCTCCAAAAATAGCAAACAGCCCGTGTTGTATCCTCGTCAGATCACACTGGGAAACGAGCAACTTGTTGCTCAACGTGCCTTCCTGGTGAAACATTTCAATAAATAAATAAAATAAGTATGCAGATGATCTGGCTTTGTTTTCACTTACTAATAGAGGTCTTCAGAGACAGCTTAGAGTGCCACTCCTGGTTAAACAATTGAAAAAAACAAACAAAAAAAATTTTGGTCAAATGTGATGCATTGGACCTAAAGGTAAATCTTAAAAAAAAACAAAAGTTATTATATTTGGAAACACCAGAACTAAATATAGATTTCAGCTATATGAGGAGAATATATATATATATATATATATATATATATATATAAAGTTTACTTCAAATGGTGAATGGAATTCTCATTGTAAGCAACAGTGTGCCAAGGAAAAACACATTGCCAAAGCACTATTTAGTTTCACTTATAAATATGGAGGTAATACTGTTCTCCCTGCTCTTCAAGCTGGGGAAGCTATATTAAATTAATTTCTTTTATACAGAGCTGAAGTCTGGGGATCACAAACAATGTTGAATCTAGAAGCTCCTCTCCTCTATTTCTATAACTCTATTCTGCAAGTGCCTAACTCTACTTCTGCAGCATTGTTAATATCTGAAATAGGTAGAATTGATATTTCATATGTAATATAACTTAAAATTGCATCATATTGGTTACAAATAATAAATAACACAACCAATATTTTAGCGCCAAACAATGTTTGTTAGAAAAAAGTAACTGGCAACTCAAAGGAATTTCCTCCAACTGGTTAAAAAAACTTAGAGGCGTTTTTCAAAAAAACAAAATCACTTCATCTATGGAATGATTATAATAGGAAAAAAACAGTTTCCACAAAATTTAGAGACAATTTTAAAAGAAAACTATTCTGGCTGGCACAAAAAAAAGGACATCAAGCTAGTGAAACAACAAAAATAAGCTACTTGGTATAGTACTAATGAATTAGTACACGGCATTGCGGATTATTTATCGATTCCTTCAAATCCATAGTTCAAGAAATTAGTAAATTGGGCAAGATCTGGGATTACAACTCCAAATACAGTTACTTCAACATAAATAAGAAAAAGAACATCAGGCTAAATCAATGTCTGTGCCTAAGGGGCTTTCAAGAGTCCATAGAACACATCATTTTCCAGTGCCCATTGTATGATACGTGCAGAAATGAAATGCTGAAGGACTTCCTGGGGAAATATGCAGATTTAAATTACGACCTGATTTTTATTCTCTTGCACCCTAAAACAGAAGAAGAACTAGAATTAATAGCAACATTTTTAGCCATAGTAATAGCATGCAAAAAGAAAATTAATTCTTAATGTGTACTTAAAATTGATATGCATGGTATTTATGAGTGCATTTGTTTAAATAGCTGTATATTTATGTGTGACTGATTTTATGATATAGTTCTATATGTACTGTATATTTATGTAAACTGATTGTAAAGTTCTACTTTTGCTGGATGAACAATAAACTAAACTTGAAACTTGATTCATCTATAAGAGCAATGGAGCCATTTCATTAGCTAGGGATTTATAGAAATTGTGGGAGAATCCATCCAGACCAGGGCTTTATCAGGTGCAAGTTCTTTAATGGTCTTCCTAACTTCATCTCCATATTGTCTGCTTTCAGTACCTCCCTCTGCTGATATGTTAACTGTGGGAGGGGAGTGTTAGATATTATGAGACAGTTAGTTCTATGGGGCCTTCCTCAGCACTATATGCAGTAGCCGTCGGTAAAACTGCCTGAATTAGTCAGCTATCTCTTCTGGACTAGTGACTAGCTGCTTCTGTGCATTCTGAACCCCTAGAATAATTCTGGACATCTTCTGCTTCTGCAGGCACAAGGCCATCAATTTGCTCACCTTTTCTCCTTGATCAAAGTATTTCGCATTTGATCTGTATATGACATGTTCAGCTCTTTATTTATTTTACCATATTGCACTCTTAATCCATTCAGTTGTGACCATGTTGCCTCAGGCATTTGAGGGTTCAGTTTTTTTTCTATGGCCCTAATAGCTACAAGTAATTTAGTGGCCTTTTGCTCTCTTTTTTTCCTAATAGTGGATAACTTTATAATCTCCCCTCTTATGCTACTCTTAAATGCAGCCCACAGAATACTGTAATGCTCCTTTGCACTGAATGTTCATTGTTGACCAGGAATTTTGCTACATATTTTTGTAATCTCTCTAGGATTTGTTTTTCCTTCAAAATTTGTGTATTTGGGCACCAAATTTTATCTTGGTCTGAGGAACTTGTGAAGCTATGTTGTCACATAACTGGGTTGTGGTCAAAACTAACCCTGTCCTCGGCTTGCATAAATGTATACCATATGCAAAATCTACCCCCAGAAGAAAATAGTCCTCCCTAGTGAATGATTAGTGGGGGACTAAGTGGAAGGTATAGTCCCTCTGGTTCAGGTGTAATGCCCTCCATGGGTCGATCAGGCTCAACTCACCTCCAAGGTGTCTATCAAGTTATGTACAGCTCCCTGCCCGAGGTTAAGCCCCTTCCGGTGTCTCCCTGATTTATCTATATCAGTGCATAACAGCGAGTTCCAATCCCATTCCAACAGTATAGGGATGTTTTCCCATGCAGTAAGTTTCCCCATTAGTTCCACACAGAATCTTGAGTCATCCATGTTTGACCCATAAACAGACCCCAGAACCACCTCTCTTTATCCCACTAGGCCCCATAGAAGAATGTGGTATCCTGTGATATGCACTACTTGCAAGTGGGCACCTACCAAAATGGTGACCACTTGCGGTGCATGTCGACAGGGTGAGGGAGGGTGACCAGATGGCGTGGGTTCATGAATAGCAACGGGATGTTGCTATATGTACATGTGCATGGGGGGAGCAAGCACAATGATTGAGGGGAGGGAGGGTTTGTGAGGGGTGGTGCTGCAGTGAGCTGCCGAGCTGGCTCCATGGCATGGTGGGTGGGTGCTGGGCTGGGGTAGCCAGGATGCTGCGTTTGGGTCCTGGCACAGGTATGTTTTGTTGCACCCAGCCCGAGTATTGTTTTTTATTATTTTTTGCACCCTCCCTGACATGCACCCCATTGGAGTTGAGAATCCTAAGGTAGGAGGGTGCTGGGGGCAAAGCCATTCATCATGACAGGTGGGAAGATGATCATTGCTGAGCCCTAGAGCATAGCTTCCACATGAAGATGCAAGCAAGGTAAACACTTACCTTGCTGGTGTCTCCATAAGAGGTGACCACATTTATGGGCTAAATGGTATGCTTTTCTGAATAAAATCAAGCCGTTTCACTAATACATTTAGTATCATGTTTTGTAGCCCATCTATTTATTTTTATAGGCAGTGGTAGTGCTCTTTTTTCCTGTTCTGTTGCCTCTGTTTTAAGAGTCGTACACTGTGCAGTGGGGCGGTTCATCCTGTTACTGCCCTAAATCATATCTCTCCTACTGGTCTTGTGAAAAGAGGAAAAATTCAGTACCCACTTGAAAACCCTTTAAGTAGAGCCAGCCCAGTGGTGCAGATGGCTGAGGTGCTGGATGCCTTACCTCGCGTCATGCCGGTGACCCGGGTTTGGGGACGGACTTGGGTCATTGGAGAGCCAACATGGGGTGGGGGGGAATGGAACAGGATCGAGCAGCCAAAAGGCACCTCTCCTCTCCCAGGAGGATATCACCTCCTTTATAATTCTGTTGCCATCAGGTGGAGGTCCGATGGTCAGCATGGGTGGGAGGGAGCGGTAAGTAGTGGGAGGGGCATACCGGTACTGTGGCGTGCTCATGCCTCCACACACGTGTGCATGGCTGGGACAGGGGTCGGGAGAAAATGGGGAAAAATCTGGGCCATAAAAATTTAAATTAAAACAAAAACCCTTAAGTAGTATACAAAGTGACAGCTAGGCTCTAGAGCTCAGCAATGATCATCTTCCCACCTGTTGTGATGAGTGGCAAGAAACAGGTTGGAGATCTCATGCAATCCGTCCTCTGCTTCTTTAGCACTGGCAAACTGCTTTGCACCCTAGATTGTGGCTAAGAGTAGCTTTGTTGGGTATAGACTTTTATACTTGATACCAGCTGCATTTAATTTGGATTTCATTCCTCTGTATTTACCTTGAAGCATTTGGGTTTGAGGAGTAAGATAATTGAATATGTGATATCTTTTGCCCTCCCACAGCAGTTCACCTTTCTTCCATGCCTTCTGTTGGATGAAGGTTTTCTCAAAAAATTCAGCAGTTTAAAAATGATCGGATGTTGTCTGTCATGTAGGCCAGCCACATAGTACAACAAATGACATGCTCTCTCTGTCATGTAAGTAGCACCATGGCATGTCACGCTAGCCAGGCAAAGTTTTTGGATGAACTTCAGCATGTTGCACCACTCAGCTCTTTCAGGGAGCCAAACAACAACTAAATCATTCCTCCAGTTTCACCCCTCTCGATCTTATATGTGCATTTCTAGATTTTTGACTTTGAATTTCAGTTCCACCATTTCAGACTCGGTGTCGGCCTGCCTGTCCTCAATCAAGGAAATGCATACTTCTGTATCATCCATTCATCTGGCCAGTGCATCAACAGCTGGGCAAATAGTTTTACGTTCATCTGAAATATCAAGGATAGCTTCTTTAATAGATCACAGCTCCTTGGTTCTATCCCCACACCAGGCACTTGGGTTAAATCCCAATACTGACACTGTAGTGCAGCATGAGGGGGGTGCTGCACTCCTGAGGTGCCATCTTTCGGGTGAGACGTTAAACCGATGTCCCATCTGCCTGCTCTGGTGGTAGTTGAGGTGGATGTTAAAGATCCCATGGCACTTCTCAAAAAGAGTAGGGAAATTTTTTATTAAACTGAAAAGTAATGTACACACAAAACAGTGTTTCATCACTCAAAACATAAAAAAAAAGAAAATCAAATTTTCCCAACATACAGTTATAACAAAACTGATTTCCTACATATAATCATATTTACAGTGCATTATAGTAGAATAGCTGAAAAAGAGCATAATGATGTACATGTAAGCATTAATCCACAATGAAGGTGGCATCTAATGGGGAGTTAATGCATGGTTGGGGCCGTGGCCGAGTGCCTACAATGACCAACCATGCATTAACTCCCCATTAGATGCCACCTTCGGAGGGGATTAATGCGCTTGTAACATGGCAAGTGCACTATTTGTCAGATGCTCTTCTCTTTGCCATAGAACACTAATCACCAGAAACACTTATTTTACCTTTACAATTATGGTGCATGTCTGTTACTTTTCCTGCCTTTCTGTTGCTGGAACTGTGCACATGCACATTGATCACTCAACATCTTTCAACTCTGGTATATGTATAACTATTAGCATAAAACTATCTCTGCACCTGCAACTTTGGTACTTGTGCTGACTACTCTATTTCCCTACCCTCATTTGTTTTTCAGATTGTTGCTCTGCTGCATTCTGGGCAACATGTCCGTGCATACCTTCACATTCTCCCAGAAATGACAGTTCTGTTCTCCACTACATGTACACTGCGCGCCTGACGATTACTACCAATAGGTGGCACTTTCACAGCACCACGGAACTTCTGCTCCATTTCCCTGTGCATCTATTTTCAACACGCATTCTGTTCCCCTTCACATCTGCTGCCACTATCGTTATGTCCTTCCCCCGACTCGAACCACCCTGCACGCCACGGTTTGCCCTTCTACACATGTCTTCTCCTATGCATTCCTCTCTCCACTATTTTCAAATTCACACACTTGCCCACACAGCACATTTTTCCTCACCTCTCCCTCATCAATCCAACCTATAGGTGGCGCTTTCTCACATGGGCACAACTTGTCTCCCTCGCGCTGATCTCTTATTCAGCTGTCCTTTCCAGTGCTCTTTTCTATCCATTGGCGACTTGTACAATATGAACTTACTCGCTCACTCCTTCCAAACTACCACACTTCCCTGTTCTTTCCTCTGTCCCATTTTCTACGGTGCCCACACTGCCACACACATTTCTGCTGTTCCTCTCTTCCCCTGCCAGTTCGCTTTCCTGCTGTGTTCATCGCGCCACCTATTGGTTGACATATTTCTACCACATTCACTGCTTGGCTACTTCGCTGAGTGCATTAATGCTCTCAACAGGGCATTATTGCTCTGAACGTCCTAAGGCAACACGGCATTATCGTGCCATTATGCCGTGTTGCTCTTGTACCACCTGACCCTGTTACACCTATCACCTTTCTTCCCTGGAGTCCTCATATGTCTCCCATGTTACAAAAAGCTATAGTCTCAACACAAAATTAAACTCATTAATCCTAAAATCCATGAAAAAATGTTTACTATGTCAGGATCCACCCACAATTCTTCCAGTACCTTCTATGTACAGGTCTTGAGATTTTAGTTTCTTCACTATAATAAATAGCTTGTAATTGTGACTGAATTTGAAACAAAATTTGTTCTTCAGTAGAACATTTTTGCTACAGCAAGAATGCACAGCGTGCTTGGCATAAATAGAACCTACAAAAGGTGAATATAAGTCTTAGAGTGCTAGGGTGATATGAGGATAAATTAGAATTGAAAACACCATAAACTAAGACTTCATAAGGTAGGGGGATGAGCTATTTTTCCTTCCATTTATGCAATAGTAAAGTCCATAGGGATGCACTGTATAGACATTCTAAAAAAAAAAGATACATTGTCTCAAGAACCCCAGAACAAGTGCTTCCGGGACACATTATCTCCTCTATGGATTTATGTTTGTGATTACCCCAGACACTAAGGCGCCCATGGCACGATAACCATGTAACATCCCAGAGTCTCAAGGGAATTCTATGGTCAGTAAGCTGCTGAAAACCCAGGTTGGAGTCTAAACTATTTCCCTGTAAATCCTGAATTAAGGGGTTTTCAGAATAATTATTGGCTAATACATAATGATACATTTGCTTTCTGGTTGATGTAAGTAGCTTGCTTGGGGAAATATGCCATTGCCGTATTTTGAAAAATGCAGGTATCAAATAAAGTAATGGAACAAATTTCCTAAAATTTCTGGGAAGTTCAAAGGGTGCATGATTCCATACCAAAAGCAAAGGAGTGGTTGAATGCTTGGCTATAGAATACCAGAATGATGGAGAGGCATGTAAAATGTGCAATGTGCCATGTGAAAAAAATAATGTATGGAAAAAAAACTATGGGATTCATCATCCGCACTCCCCCAAAACAATAGTCTGGGTAATTATACTGCCTTTTGACAGGATTTAACCTGCTGCCCCAGAATCCTTGGAAAAACACATTATAAACTTTAGCTTCTAGGGCCAAAGGCAGAGGGTAGGTAGAAGCAACATATAAAAACTGAGGTAGGATAGTTTTTATTAGGTATACTCGTTTCCTTTTGGAGATGGATCTGCCTTTCCAAGAAAATACTGTTCTGTTTGCTTTCTCAATAGCAGATGTCCAATTATGAGAGGATTCATTGTTACTACCTAAAAATAGCCCTAATACTTTAGTAGGTCCAGTGGCCACAGGTATCCCAACAAACAGGCCAGATTGTACTGGTGCCATTTCTGGTGGTAAATATAGAACTGAGCTTTTATTATAATTTAGTTTTGAGCCAGACAGGTTTTCAAAATCAGTAATGATTGCTGTCAGGTCAGAGTCTCTGAGAGAGCGGGTACTGCAGATACATAAATCATCTGCATAAGCTGCAATAGCTGGAAGTGACAGCCCTGTAGGTAAAAGTATACGAGGAATTCTGGGGTCTTGTAAAATCTTCTGCAACAAGGGGTCTATTTGAAATGCATGAAGTATGGGACTTAGGGGGCAGCCTTGGCATACCTCTCTTTGCCCTAAAAAGGGAGGCCCAGGTAAGACATTTATATGAGGGGTGATCCAGGCAGTATGGTATAACAGTTTAACCCAAAGAATAAATGTTTGTGGAATGTGGTAATGTCTCAAGACCTGAAATAAATAATTATGGTTGACCCGATCAAATGCTTTCTCCTGATCTAAAGAAATTAGCATGGAAGGATTAGCTATCGAGGAAGAATATGCAATATCCCTTAATAAGGATAGGTTTTGTTTTATTGCTCTAAGTGGAACAGCACATGTTTGCGACTCAGTGAGGAGAAGGGGAGCCACTGAAAGTAGCCTACTCAATAAAACAGATGCCAAGATTTTATCATCAACTTTGAGTAAGCTAAGTGGTCTCAAGTTTCTTATATCTGATCTATCTCCCTTTTTAAATAATAAAATCATGATGGCATCAAAAATTGTTTTGGAAATGAATGTGAAAATAATAAATTATTAAATACTATTGTCAAAATAGGGGAAAACATTTCAATATAGTGCTGGTGAAACTCAGTTGTGAGGCCATCCGGCCCCGGAGAAGTAAGTTTCTTTTGATGGGAAATAGCCTGTCTAGTTTCTGATACAGAGATTGCAGCAGTAAGAGAAGATACTTGCTCCTGGGGGATATTTGGCATGATGATATCAGTAAGAAAATCAGAAGGCCCCTTAATGGGTGATGCTTCCCCAAACATATGCTCTAAATATTTCTGAGCCACTTTTTTTTATATGAGATAACGTAGTACAATGAATATTTGTGTCTGGGTCCAATATGCTTTCTATATGGGTGGCTGCTACTCTGTCTGAGCAGCCCTTAAATAAATACAAAGAGGGTTTGGAGTTCTGCGTGCCTCTATGTGCTTCCATTTTTAGAGACATGGCCCTATTGTATTGATAGGACTCCATTTGACTTTTGACATTTTTAATAGCCTGAGCATTGTTTACCTGATTTTCATATGAAGATGCGATAAGGTCTTCCAATTTTTGCCTTAATTTGGAATGTGTAAGTATACTGATAAAGTTTTAGACCTAGCCTTACTTTGAAAAAATTTCTTTAGATCCGATTTTGTGTCCTCCCACCAGCTTAAGGGAGCAGGATAGGTGTCAAGAACAGTGCACCGGGCCCTTAGAAGTTCTAGACATGCTGCAGCTATGGTGGGGTCAGTTAATAGTGTTATTTAATTTCCATCTGGCGGTGGGGGTGTAAGGCAGAGGACCCCCTGCAGAAAAGCAAGTTAAGGAGACTGCCACATGATCAGAGGTCTCACAAGGGATAACTGCCCCATGAGACACAGTAACATTGTCAGATAAAAAAATGAAATCAATTATTGTGGCATGTGTGCCCCTATAATAAGTTTTTTGTCCCTTTGGGTGTATTGCACAAAATCCATCTTTCATTTTAGCAGTAGCTAAAATTTTATTGAGTGCAGCAGAGTCCCCAAACATGTTTTCTTGTAGTACCCCCTTTATCAGTCAGGGATAACCCACAGTTAAAGTCTCCTCCCAAAATCACCTGCCTGGAAGTATGTCAATAAGGTTGAACTAAATAAAAAGCTCTGATCTGGCAGCAATGCTTTGAGGGGCATACACATTAATAATTCTTAGTTTTAATTGCCTGAAAAGACAGTCAAGTAACAAAGCTAGCCCAGGAAGAATGTCAAGGACTTTTGTTATGTGGAAATGATATCCTGAGAAAAGAATGCCTAACCCATCACATAAGTCCTCACCATGAGCCCAGAATGAAAGGCCTCTTAATCATTTCAATTTTGCTTGATTGATTTCATGCCTTGTTTTCATTCTCGTTTCCTGTAGTAAATAGATATCATGAGGCAGAACAGATAAAAATTGTATGGTGGTAAGTTGTTTTCGAAAGGACTTCATACTGCATGCATACATTTAAAGTAAGGCACCTTATTTTAGTAGCAGTATGCATAAGTGTTTAGGCAGAAAAAAGAGAAGGAACAAGACACCTTTCTGGAGGGAGCCTCTTCTCCGCATTGGGAGTTTTGCCCTGCCCTTCTACGGGAACCTCCATTTTAGAACAAGATGCCCTGGAGGAATCAGAGTCCTCCTCTTCTTCTTCTTCTTCTTCTTCAGTATCCCCCCATTGTTTGTGTTGTTCTTCTAAAGCTTGAAATGTATTCCTGGTTAGGATTGTCTTTCTAGGAGTATGAGCTTCAGACTTCTTCTTCCTTTCCCTCTCTTAGAGCTCTTCACAGGAGTAAATCCCTGAGCTGGGGGGGGTTGCATATTACCATGGTCTGAAGCTGTGCCTAAGACATCTTCTACTCGCTCTGGGAGTTACTTCATTACAAGCGAGGAGATCGTCCTGTGCTGTGTCCATAGATGTTAAAGGAGAGGAAGGGAGGGGGTGTAGTACCGCAGGTTCAGATGCTGAGGTGCCAGGTATCTCTGGTTCTTGTGGGACTGGAGGGGTTACTGTTAGAGAGGCTATCTCTTCCCTACACTTAAGGGCCTGTGACTGAGAGTCCGTGATAAGAGCAACCTGATCTTGTGCGGGCCGATCTAATCTGTTGTGGTCTACCCATGGGCATTGCTGATAAGTATGGCCCTGCTCATCACAAAGATTACAAAGTAGGGGGTTAGGGCAACCAAGACTAACGTGCCCATAAGCCAAACATAAAGGACAGTGAGGTTTATCACAAGAATAACTACGGTGAGTCCTAGACCCACACTTATGGCATGTTTGGGGCTGCCCTGGGTACATAGATACATAGATACATAGACAGTGTCAGCAGATAAGGGCCTATGGCCCACCCAGTCTGCCCACTTGAGCTTGTAAGTTCAGTTTGTTTTCCTAGAAGTCTGTTGCCCCTTACCCCTGACCTCCAGAATTCCTTTATGTCTATCCCATGCATTCTTAAATCCCGTGATTGTTTCAGCCCCACCACTTCCTCTGGCAGGGTGTTCACTTGTCCACCACCCGTTCTGTGAAGAATTCTTTCTCATGTTTCCTCTGAATCGTCCTCCCTCAACTTCATCCCATGCCCTCTAGTCCTGGAACATCTTTTCATTAAAAATAGTGTTTTCCTGCACCCTGTTCCTCCCTGTAAGATACTTGTATGTCTCTATCATATCCCCTCTCTCCCTCCTCTCCTCCAGGGAGTACATGTTCAGTTCCTTCAACCTGTCTTCATAGGACTTGTGATGCAATCCATGCACCATCTTTGTTGCCCTCCTCTGAACCTTCTCTACCCTGTCTATGTCCTTACGTAGGTATGGTCTCCAGAACTCTACACTGTACTCAGGTGGGGCCTCACTAGTGTCTTGTATAGGCGGAATTATGACCTCCCTTTTTCCTGCTGGTGATGCCCCTGCCCTACATCCCAGCATCCTATTTGCTTTACCTGCTGCCTTGTCCACTGTTTCCCTACCTTGGGGTCATCAGAGATGACAACCCCAAGATCCCTTTCCTGCTTGGTGCATGCTATATCCTCACCCCCAACTGATATATTGTGCCAGGGTTTTGTGCCCCATATGCATTATCTTGCACTTCTTTGCATTGAATTTCAACTGCCAAACCCTGACCATTCTTCAAGTTTCTGCAGGTCGCTTCTCATTCTGTCTACACCCTCTGGTGTGTCTACTCTGTTACAGAGCTTTGTGTCATCAGCGAACAGTGAAATTCTGCCTTCCTAGGTCCTGCATGAATGTCACTGATGAAGATGTTGAATGGGACCGGTCCCAGCACTGATCCTTATGGTACCCTGGTCACTCTTCCCTCTGTGGGTGACAGCCATTTACCACCACCCTCTGTGTCCTGCCACCCAGCCAGTTACCTACCACCACTACTGTCCTGCCCACACCCATATTCCCCAGTTTGTGTAATAGTCTTCTATGTGGCACAGTGTCAAAGGCCTTGCTGAAGTCCAGATGGGGCCATTCCACTGCCCTCCTGATCCACCTCCTAGTCACCCAGTCAAAAAATTCACTTGGGTTGGTCTGACATGACCTCCCCCTGGTGAAACCACGCTGCCTTGGGTCCTGTAGTCCATTGACAACCAGATGTTCCACCAATCTTTCCTTCAGTAGTGCTTCCATGATCTTTCCCACTACCGAGGTGAGGCTGACTGGTCTGTAGTTCCCTGCTTCCTCTTTGTTCCCATTTTTGTATAAGGGGACTACATCTGCTGTCCTCCAGTCTTTGGGTACCTCCCCTGTTTCCAGTGATCGGCTAAACAGGATAGCCAGAGGTTCAGCCACCACCTCTCTTAGTTCTTTAAGGACCCTGAGGTGCACTCCATCTGGCCCCATTGCTTTATCAACTCTTATTACTTCCAGTTCCTTCAGGACCCTTTCTCGTGTAAAGGGACTTGTGTCCATTTCTGCACCATTCTCACCCCTTGTACTCCCTTCAGACCCATTACCCTCCTCCTCTTCAGTAAAGACTGAGCAGAAATACCTGTTCAATATGTCGGCTTTACTGTTGTCATCCTCCATGCAGCCCCCATCCTCCCCCTTCAGTCTCACTATCCCTCCCTTTGTCTTTCTTTTTTCACTTATGTACCTGTAAAAGGTTTTGTCCCCTCTACCCACTGATTTTGCAATGTGTTCTTCTGTCTGAGCTTTGGCTTCCCTTACTGACCTCCCTGCCTCCCTTTGCTTCTCCTGGTACTTCTCCCTATCCCCTTCTGCCTGCGTCTTTTTGTATTGCCTGAATGCAATCTTTTTGGCTTTCACTTTCTTTGCTATCTCTTTGGAAAACCATAATGGGCTCCTCTTCCTTTTCCTTTTGCTAACCTGCTTAATGCATAATTCTGTTGTTCTTGTAATCCCCATTTTAAATACTGCCCACTGTTCCTCAACCCCTGATTCCTGTCCCATTCCCCTTAATGCCTCTTTCAAGTATCTCCCCATTTTCCCAAAGTCTGCCCCCCTAAAATCCAGGATACGTGTTTTTGTGTGGTTTGGTTCTGCTCTTTCTGTGATTTCAAACCACAATGACTGGTGGTCACTGTTCCCCAGGTGCTCCCCACTGTTACCCCCATCACACTGTCCCTGTTTGTGAGCACAAGGTCCAGTATTGCCTTCTGCGAGTTGGTTCCATGACCAGTTGGTTGAGAAGGCACCCTGAAGAGTCCAGAATAAATCTGCTCCTAGTTGATGCTGCTGCTGGGATGCTCCAGTCACGTCTGGAATATTGAAGTCTCAACCAGTACTACCTCACCCTTGTCTGCCATCTTTGGATGGCTGGCATCAACTCCCTATCTGTTTCTTCCTCCTGGGCTGGTGGTCTATAGACCACACCTGTGTGGATAGCTGTCCCCATTTTCCTTTCAGCTTAACCCACAGTATCTCCCCATTTTGTTCCTCCTGGATCTCTGTGGCCCTTATGTCATTTTCACATACAGTGCCACTCCTCTTCCCTTCTTGCCTGCTCTGTCTCTTCTGAATATGTTGTAGCCAGGTATGGCCATCTCCCAGTCGTGGTTATCATTACACCAGGTTTCAGTGATGGCCACAATGTCCAGGTCTGACTGTACCATGACAGCCTCAAGATCTTCCATCTTGTTGCTAAGGCTCCTTGCATTTGCGCACATGGCTTTCCATGATTTGACCTCCTAGACTGTTTCACTTTTCTCCAGCCCCTTCCTTGGTTGTCATTTATCCTGGTTCTCCTTGCTGTCTGCCCTTCTGCTGAATTTTGCCCTTTTCTGATTATCCACCTCTTGGGCACTAATCTCCATCTTCTGCACACTGCTTTGCAGAGATAGCCACTCCTCTGGTTCACTGGTTCCACTGCTAGCTGTGGGGGTGAGCACCAATAGAGTACCCTCCTTGCTGGCCTGCCACCCCTTTGCTAGTTTAAATGCTTGTCAATGTAGCATTTAAACTTATCATTGAGTGCTTGGCTTCCCCTCCAGGATGGATGCAAGCCGTCAGGCTTGAACAAACCTCCATCCCTCCAGGTGGGTCCCCAGTCACCAATGAATCCAAACCCTTCCTCACAGCACCAGTTCTTCAACCATGAGTTAAAGTTCCTGGTGCATGCACTCCTATGCTCTCCTTGCCTCTCACAGGTAGTACTTCTGAGAAAGTGACAGAAGTAGCTACTTGCTTGAGACCCTCCCAGTTTCCTAAACTCTTCCTGAACTTCCTTTGGCTCCCCATTTGCCAGGTCATTAGTACCTAGGTGGAATGACATCCGGCTCACCCTCCCGTCTTGCCTTCCCAGTGAGCCCCAGGATCTTACTTCCATCTCTCCATGCCGTGGCACCTAGTAGGCACCTCACCTCCCTGTCCTCCCCCTCCTGTGTTCCTAGCTGGATCCCTCTTATGATGGAGTCCTCCACCAGGATTTGCTTCCTCCTCCTCCTCTGGGATCCACTGCTTTCCCCGCTGAGGTCACCTCCTTGGCTAACCTCCACATCCTTTCCTTCCACTTCTTTGGGTACCTCTATTTGGTTGTCCTCATTTGCCAGTAGATAGTAGGTAGAAACAGATGCCCTTATCCCTCCCGATACGAAAACTGCTAGGGAGATGTACAATGCCTTTTTCATTCTGACGCAGTTGGACTTTAATTTTCCACCCTCCAGTCCATACAAAGTCATCATCCAAAATTAGTCGGGGGGGTATCCAAAATATCACACCTCTGACGTAACCAGTATTGTACAGCAGTAATGCTAACCCTTCACTTCTAAACAATAATGTAATAAATTTTGCTGCAGGCTTAGTGAGAGGAATGAGAGGAAAGGAGGCCCACAAAGGAGAATTTTTCAGTAGCTCATACTTCACCCAAAATGTCTCCAATGTTGTCACAGTTTTAAAACTAACATCAAAAGTGAGTTCCCCATAAACATGAATGAATGCAAAAAGCTCAGATGGACTAATGCCTAACATATCTTTCAACATATTATGGAGAACTGTAGTGGACATATCTCCTAAATATTTCAACCTTACGGTGTTGCGTCGCTGAGCAGGCTGTCCCACAGCTGTAAATAAGTCACTCAATTTGAAAGGCTTGTCCATGTTCCTCATATCTGTTTGCGCGAACGAGTCTCTCAGTGAAGTAGCAGGAGGTAATTCATCCTCAGAGGAAGAAGAGTCCAATTGTGCACTGTTGGGGCCCATAGAGAGAGAATCCTGTTGTGGGTAAAAGTTGCCTTTGTTTGCTATGTGCGAGTTTGAAACACTCCCAGGAGCTGCAGAGGGTTGCTACAAGGAAGCCGCTGTCAGGTGAGGGATTTGCACAAATGTTTGTACCACAGAGATTATCTCCCCGGCGCTGACAGGTCCCAGTGAAGACCAGGGATCTTTCTCAGTAGGTCTCTGCCAGACAGCTGCTTTTAGTGCTGCTGCAGAGGACCAAGTGGTGGAAAAGTCATGCTGGTCTCTGTTCATCTGCCTAAGGTGCAATGAGGCAGATTACTGAGAGCTCACAGATGAAAAACTTGCATAGATAATGTGAGGAGAGGGTACAGCATCAGCAATGTGTCCCTCAGCAGCAGGATAGGTGGCGTCTGGTATATCAATATTTAAAGCATTATCCTCTTGCATCAATTGTTTCATAAAGTCCTTGCGCATATTAAAGACTTGTCGCAAACTCTCTTGTGATAGTTCAGGTGAAGATACAGGTGTAGGATTAGATACAGTACCTTGTAAATCTCTTCTATCCTGATTAAGAGGAGCCATAGGATGGTTAGAGTTGTTTTCTGCAACTGAAGTAGTATTTCCAACTTTAGATTCCTTTCCATCAGGTCCCACTGAGATCGGCTGGCTAGTATCAGCCCTGCTGGGTCTTTCATCCACCTCCACATCAGCACTTCCTCCTCCTCCTCCTCCTGTGTCTGGCTCCAAAATGGGTTCCTCCATCCTGTCCACAGGAAGTGGCAGCACTCCTGCAGGCAGAGTAGGGGAAAGTTTTATTGAAACATAAATCGTACAACAATAAACAAAACATGATACAAAAACAAGAAAAACTCAGAAAAAGAAAACTAAAACAAAGAGAACGTAGATAAAGGAAACTAATATTTAGCCAATCAAGTAACTGCAAAATCAGAGTCTGTTATCCAAGGAAGAGCCTTCCAAAGTTCCAGAAGTGTCGCCTCTGATAATAAGGTACTTTCATGCACATAAATGTTCTTCAGGTCCTGTACAATTTTTTTCTCAAGCTTCAAGTAAGAGCAGTCTTTTTGCTGTAAAGTAAACAGACAGCGTACCATCCAGATATTCCATTTAATTATAACAAAAACAAGGTTCAGGGTATCCATATTCCAAAGTCACCACTGGGGGGAAAAACTCCATATACAATATTCAGGTAAGAAACCATCTGAAACAAGAGAGTAGCCCAAACCTGTGCCACAAAAGACCACCAATTCTGAATAAAAGAACAGTCAAAAAATAAATGAGAAATAGTTTCAGGTTCAGTAATACACAACAGTCTAGAACACATTCGGTCTTGAGACTGCTTATGTTTGTGGTTTGCCTTTACATTAATCCTTTCATGGCAAGACAGCCAGTGGAAATCCCACATATGGGCAGGCACCCTCTTACATCTTAACAGAGACAAGAGGGAAGAAAGGTGTTGGTTAGGGCACTTTTCGAAGGGCAACTGTATAGCACAAACAGTCAGGAGTAAATTATTATATAAAACTTTATGTGAATGATTTAATAACATCTGGGCAGATATCTTCCATTGTTTCAAACGTAAAAACATATGTTTAACGTAAATCGGTATACCAGCAGTTTGTCGTAGCACATTTAGTGAATTGCATTCCCACTGATGAAACCATAACCTGCAAGAGTCATAGATCCATGGTTCCAACCCCCTCTGAGTATTGATCAGCAAAGGCCAGAGATTTGCGGTGAGAAAAATACATGAAAAAAATAACAGAGGATTAATCATGTGAACTCCACCTGCAGTAATTGGTAAGTAAGTAACATTCCGCTTTACCGGATTTAACCTGCTCCCCCAGAGAGCCTGAAAAAACAGGCTAAAAACTGCAGTTTCCAATTGTTTAGGGATGGGAAATATATAGCTCAAATAGAGAAAGGTCCGTATCAGATAGGTTTTAATCAGAAAAACACGTTTCTTTTTCCCAATCTGCCCCCTATTCCAAGAGGTCATCTTAAATTTACCTTGTATTACTTTAGCATTCCAGTTAAAAAAAATCTTAATCCAGAGTCCCCCCCAAAAAAACCAAAATACGAATAGGGCCCTCAACTAGACGTAGAGGGCCAATATGATCCAAGGGGGCTAATGTAGAACCTAACCGAATACCCAAGCTTTTATTAAAATTTAAAACTGCACCAAAAAAATCACCAAAAGTGGAACACACCTGAAGAGAAATAACCACAGAGGCCTCATCGGCTGCAATGAAGCAAACATCATCTGCATACGCTATAGCCTTATAAGGCGAGAGCAGGGCAGAACTAGAGATAGCATGAATCTGTGGGTGGGCATTCAAACGGTGAAGCAAAACATCTAGAAAAAAATACATATAACAAAGGGCTCAAAGGACAGCCTTGTCGAACCCCTCTCTTTATGGGGATCATTGGTCCCACACAGCCATTCACTACAGGCACAACAGTAGCCGTTCTACAGAAAGCAGGAATCCATTGTATTATTACATCCGGTACATGCAAAAATGAAGTGCTTCCCACAAAAAATCATGACTAACAGAGTCAAAAGCCGCCTTCTGGTCCACTGATACAACAAGTCCCGAAACTGTGTCCGCATAACCATGAGAAAATAATTCTTGAAGGAGAATCAAATGGTCAGAGATTCTCCTATTAGGCACAGAACATGACTGTGCAGGATGCAAAACCACCTCTGCAATCCCCACCAAACGCTTCACAATAATTTTCATCAATAACTTAAAATCAGTGTTTAACATACATAAAGGGCGCCAATTCTCAAGAGAGTGAATATCTCATTTCTGCTTGTATATATAAATCAAAGTACCCTTTGCAAATTCCAAGGGGATAAATTTGCATGTTAACAGGGAATTAAACA
Source organism: Neoceratodus forsteri (assembly GCA_016271365.2). NCBI lineage: Eukaryota > Metazoa > Chordata > Ceratodontiformes > Ceratodontidae > Neoceratodus > Neoceratodus forsteri. The sequence goes on from CM057451.1 coordinate 111,833,073, forward strand.
CAGATGTAAGTTCTGGAACCAAGTGGTCACCCAGCACCTTATATAAGGCAGCAGGGAGACCATCCGGACCAGGAGTCCTCTGTAAGGGTTAGGAGGAAATAGCCAATTTCAGGTCCTGCTCCGTTATGGGTGAACATGCCTGGTCCAAACTCAGCTGTGAAGGGGCTGGGATATCAAGGTCACTATACAAGGTCACAGGATCACCAGCTACTGCTGGGAGAGGAGAAAATAGGGCTGTCGTATAATCTGTCGCAATTTGACAAATATCAGACAGAGAGGTACACAAGGTACCTACAGAATTAATAAGGCACGTCATAGTTTTCTGGGCAATTTGACGGGAATTTGACTCAAAAGGGCAAACAACATCACGTGTTCCCGCAATACTAAATTTGTGTTGATGATAAAGTTGTTGTGATTGCCGGGATTGGAAATTCAACATATCACTCTGTATTAATTGGAATTGTTGAGAAAGGTCTTGCCTCGTCGTATAAGCTATTGTTAACAGTGACTGAAAATGTACCCTCTTCTGCAAATATTCCAAATATTCCCTCCTACATTTCAGGCGACTATAATTTTTCAAAAAAAGGACCAAATCATGCTTTGTATCAGTCCAACACTGAATAGGATCCTCATAACATATAAAGACAGATTTATGGGCCTGAATAAAGGACAAGAGAGACTGCATGAATGTCAGGACTTGTAACAAAGATGTGTTGAATTTCCAGATTCCTGGACCTTTATGGAAAGGGACAGCAGAGCCAAGACCAACAGAAAGAAGTTTATGGTCAGAAAACGCAACAGCTTGTACTATGGCAGAAGTAACAGATAATGTACGAGACAAAAAAACAAAATCAATTTGAGTAGCCAGTTTACCCTTTTGAAATGTAGGAGTGTGTTGTTTAGTAAGGGAGTAATAGGCATCAGTTAAATCAGCGGTGCGGACCAATTTCCCTAGTTCAAGAAAATCACAAAACAACTTTTTAGTAGTAGCGAAAGCGTTCTTATCATGAAGACTTAAACCGCAATTACAGTCACCAGAAAATGATACTTGAAAAGAGGTGTGCAAGTAAGGGTGAAGTAAAGAAAATAAAGCTATTCGTGCAGTCTTAGTTTGAGGGGCATAAATGTTAATCACCCGATAAGGACAGGGCCCAATTACAAAATCTAAAATGAGCACTCTACCAGGGGCCACATCAAATAGTTTAAGCAAGTGGAACTCTGGGATATTAATTAAAATCCCCAGTCTCGAACAGGAGTCCTGACCTATAGACCAAAAAGAAGGGCCCAATAACCAGTCCTGCTGTGCTTGTCGGATCTCTTGTGTGGTATGAATTCTAGTATCCTGCAACAAAAAAATTCCCAAAGGCAAAAGCCACAAAAAGGAAAAAAACAATCTCCTTTTTGCCGTACGCGTCATACTATTTACATTAATAGTATGGCAAGCAAAGTAAGACATAGCACTGAAACAGAGCAGAGAAACACATTACGATTTCCATTTCCCAACCACTTTTTTCCACTTAAGCTTCACTCTGGCCTTCCGCTTCTGAGAAAGACCAGTACCAAGTTGAAATTCAGAGTCAGTGGGTCCATCAGGAAGGGAAGAAGCAATGGAGGAAGAGTCAGACTCGCCTCCAGCATCATCTGAGACAGGTTGGAGAAGCTCAAAAGAATTAGGCAGGGCACAGGAGGGGGCTCCAGAACTAGCAGGGAGGGATGGTAATGCCGAGGGCTATTCCTCATCGACCTCCGACGTACAATACTAGCGGGCACTCGGGGGGGGTGGCTTAGTACTTGGACCTGTAATAGGGTCAGGGACAGGCAGAATAGACTGGGCAGGTTCAGGGGTAGGAGAAGTCGCAACTAAGGGTCTTTCAGAAAAAGAAACCACCGGAGGCTCTACACCTGGGATTACAACAGGCACAGAGACCTGTGATAGGGGCTGGGTGACTACAGGAGGCAGTGCAACCGAGGTGGCCCGGGTATGAGCCTTCTGTGCTTGTGTAATAATAAATCACTGATCTACTCCACCATCATGAAAATCCTGGTTATGAGCAGCCCACTGACAATTCTGAAACGTATGCCCCATCTCGTCACAAAGGTCACATTTACACTCATTCAGGCAGTGAGCCCCCACATGACCCAATTCACTGCAGATATTACATTTCATCTTATCACACACATTGCTAAGATCCGAGGGGTCACCATACCAGTAACAAGCCTTAGGCTGACCTGGGTAAAACAGGATCTCCCTATCATGACCTATAAAAAAAGAGTTAGGTAAGTGTACAGGACCAGAGTCACTAGAGTGTAACAAGACCTTAACCTTCCAGCCCCTAGTCCAGATATTCTCTGTATCCAAAATAGCTTCAGGCTGACCTTGGACGTTACAACGCTGTTTCAGCCAGTAGACGACATCAGCCACATCAACACCCTCATTTCCAAAACAAAATAGTAATAGTCTTAAAAGCTGGTTTAGAGAGGGGAACAGCCTGAAATGGGGTCCATAGAGCAGTGTTCCTCAAAGCATGATACTTCAACCAAAAACGCTCCAAGCCACGAGACGTTTGAAAGCTTATATCAAAAGTGGATTCACCTGAGATGTGAATCATAGCATATATTTCATGAGAAAAAAAATTTAAAGAGTCCTTTATAAGTGTACGTGCCACATACACATGATCTGGAGGCTCAGGTAACCCCTCCATGTAAGCTAAGTGAACAACATTATGCCTCTTAGCAGCCTGAATCGTGAATTTAAACAAAGATGAAAAAGAACGACATGGCTCAGCCTTTTGAGGGGGTGGCTGTAGTGATACTGGAGCCGGAGTCTCTATGGATATATTAGAAGAAGAAGCCCAAAGTGGAGAACCCTGTAAACAGTCTAAAACAGGGTTCTGCTTTAGCTCCAATTCCTTAGGTAAACACAAGGGGTCAGGAGAAGCCACAGATCTGTCAGATGTACGCTGCAGCTCAGGGAAGTCTTCGGGGGACCGCATTGGAGACAGACCCGAGATCCATTGCCCAGCAACAGGCTCCTGCACCCAGCCAGCACCTCGCAACGCAGAATCTACAGGCCAGGTAGGCACTGCAAAGGGATCCACAACTTGGGGTACTAACATAGAGGGAGACATTGTCGCAGTAGGCAGAGCAGAATCAGTAGTCAGAGCAGAAGCAGTACTCACTGTGGTCGTCTGGGAGGCGGGCGGTAAAGCAACATCAGTAGATAAGCTAGGAGCTTCTGAACAGCCTAGAACAGCAGTCGCTAGAGGTGTCACTGTGTACTGTCCCCTAGAACCACCAGACACAGCAGGAGGAGTGCACACATCAAATTTGTCAGCTCGTATCCGTTTAAGTTCTTGATTCAGTTTCATCTTGGTAATCGCAAAACAGCGTTCTGCCATGGCCAAACGTTCCTGGATCTCCTTTTCTGCAAAGCAGGGTCAGAGGAGTAAAGATCCTCCATTATGTCAACAGTAGGCAAGGAAGTTTGAGAGTCCTTTCCAGTTTGAGATAGCAGAGGTTCAGGCACTGCGACCTGTATATTGGTGGCAGATCCTGAAGCAGAAACAGTAACTTGCAAAACTTCTGTAATTGCATTCGAGGTCTCCACGAAATCAGAGGCAGGAGTCGAGACCAAGTCTCCCACCTCCATAGCTTCCTCCACAGCAGGCAAGGTTGCGTCCGCCATCTTGGACAGAGGTTCCCCCTCTGAAGAGTAGGGGAATTCCCCCGGTGCCCTAGCCAAATTTCCCCCCATTCACTAAAAATACCACCAACCACTTAATCTGGTTCAAGGTCAGGTGGCATTCATCTGTATCCCCCTACCCTGGGTCATGCCTGGAAATAGGTAGAATTTGTCTAGTGCACTTACCCGGTCAACAAAAACTAAAATAAAATAAATAAATTGAAGAAATATTCAGTGGTGTCATATGCTTTTGTGGATCGACTTGGAGACAAAGGCGAGGTGGAAGCTTTCAGTCTCTTGGCCACTTGGACCTATGTGGGCAGCTTTGGTGGGGTATGTAACTGTACCGCATCTACCATCTCTGAGTTAATATCTTTCATATCTCTGCTGTTTGGTGATCTAACCCCACCAGAATCACACAGGTTAGTCACTAGATACATAGCTTTCAAGTACTCAAAAAAGAAATTTCCTAAGGAACTAGTTTTCAGCTATATTTTTAGTTTAAATCAATGAGGTCCTGCGGAGCTCAGACCTATGTATCTGTTCTAAATTGTGTAACACCAAATTTGTTGGATTCTGCAGTCAGGAATGGCTGTGAGCAGCAACGAGGTACTGGCATTGATGGACATGGCGGTGGTAGCGTGGAGGGCTTGGCATCTGAGCAGACAGAGAGTCAAGGGACATGTCAGCAGGAGCATGGAGGGCTTGGTGTCTGAGGAGAGAGCTAGAGCATTGAGGGACATGGATGTTTGGTGACAGAAATGGGGTGATGTTTTTGTTCTGATGACAGAGATGTTTTTTAAGCTAGGGTGTATTTGTGAGGCTGTAGAAAGTGCATTTTTGGTTGTTAGTAAAGCGTGTTATTTGGCATGAGAATTTTGTTGTTGATTTGGTAGGTTTTTTAATAGATGTGTTAATTGGCCATTAAATTGAAATATTGATACGCTACCTCGTAACTTTGACAATTTTAAATATTTTGACTCCAGATTTTCAACATAACCATCTTTTACACCACCTCATGAACATGGCAGCTGTCATTTTTCAAACCCTGGCTGAACTGTGTTTTCGCACCTGTGGTGCGCAATAGTGTTGCAATAGCGTGAACTCACATTTTGGCTGGGATTTAAAAATTTTAATTACTGGGTTCATGAGCTGGGGTAATAAGAAATGTATGCTGACAATTTCATTCCTGTTTTATTACAGAAGCAAGCACAGGGGCCAGAGGGTCCTGCGCTTCCACAGCAACATATATGTATGCATCTAAGGAGGGATGGGAGCACAGGGCCCTCACTCTGGGCCCTGCACTCCCACAGACAAATGAGGACACAATTACACTATCTCAAAAAGTAAGGAAATTATTTTCTAAAAACATTGTTAATGCACTAGTTAGGGTTAAAGTGACGAAAGTAGGGAAATCTGTCATTAAGATTTTCAACCCTAACTTCCCACTCCCACCCACCACACAGCAACAGGAAGAACCATTACAGTTTCACCTCTCCTGCATCTTCGTTAATCAGGCATGGGGTGTGCCTTGGGGTTCTCAGCCCTAACGCTCACCCCATTATCATATATTCTACAGATCTCAGCTTCTTTCATGATGGAATGGGGTGAGCATTAGGGCTGAGAACCCCAAGGCACACCCATGCCTGATTAGCAAAGATGCAGGAGAGGTGAAACTGTAAAGGTTTTTCTGTTGCTGCATGATGGGTGGGAATGGAGTGATTGGGTTGGAAACCCCAACACCAGATTTCCCTACTTTTGTCACTTTTTTTGCAAAAAAAAAAATATATATATATATATATATATATTATAGCTGCGCAATCTCACCACTATAGTTAGGGTTCAGCAGTCAGCTACATACTAAAGTCAAAAGTTTGGGCGTTAATAACCTGGACCCGTTTAATGGATTTGTCTGACATTTGGTGTGCATATTGGGGCATGGTAGATATCTTGACTTGCCAAATTGTATTTCGGTCGGAGTGCTGGTCTTTGTGTATGAAAGCGCTGAAAAATGCAAAATTATCCATTTTTGGAGGCACCTTTTGGCATTCTGAATGTGGTCCTGCACGGCCATTGTGTGGTGTGCTGCTCTGTGAGATGGCTTGTTTGAAAGAGCTTTGGTGGCCAAACATGACGCTTTTTATTTGGTGAAAAAACATTAAGGCATTCAAAAGTTATGGCACTTTTAAGTTCCCATTATAAGTCAATGGGAAAATTTATATGTATATCTTGCTATCAAAGAATGGGGTTCTGGCCATCTCGTCCCACCTGGCGATCAAAGAATTTGCAGCTTCACAGTTCAAGAATATTTGTCCTCGAGGAATTTCAAAAATTCTTTGACCGCGAGGTCCGCCATCTTATTTTCAGTTTTCCGCTCACACAAACACAAATATCTTGGCTCAGGGGTCACTTCTGAAGTAAAACTTCAATGGGTTTTACTCAGGGAACCCCGATCTATCGAGCCAATTGAAACAGGCATTAGGAAATTATTTCTGAGCGCCTGTTTCAATTGCCGCTGGTAATACACACAGTCAACGGCTGGCTGTGGAGGTGAGAGGTGGGCACTGCCAGTCGCTGGCTGGAGAAGAGTGGAGGGGTGCTGGGTCGGCTGGCAAGGCTGGGTGGGGGACCACTAGACTACCAGGTATTGCTAAATTGAAATTTATTTTATTATGATGGGAGGGACGCTAGACTACCAGGGATGGCAATATTAATTATCATGAACTACAGAACGGGGTTGGGGGGCACTAGGCTACCAGGGATATAATAAAAAAATATACATAAAGACACATGGGGAGGGCCACTAGACTACCATGGGTCAAAAATAAAAGATATTTATATGATACTCATTGGGGAAGCCACTAAACTACCAGGGATAATAAAAGTATTGTTTTTTAATTCAGATGGGGTAGAGCGAAGCCCCCTGAGCAAAACCCACACTTATTTAACTTAATAGGGCACCCCTGGGCTACAATACACTGTTTTTAAATCTGGCCATCTTGTCCCTCACTTTGTTCATGAGCGAGCAATTTCTTTGACAGCCAGCATGCAAATTCTTTGATCGCGATCATGCATCGCAAGCGAAGGATGAGATGACCAGATTAAAAATAAATTATTTTCTCAGCTCAGGGGTGTCCTAGGAAGACAAATGAGGGTGGGTTTTACTCAGGGGGCTTCGTTCTGGTGAACCATGGCAGTGGATTACTGCAATTGTGTAAATTTTGTTAATTTCACTAGTTTTTATTCTTTGGTCGTGACCATGCAAATTATTTTATCGCGAGCCTGCAAATTCTTTGATCACGAGATTCTTTGATCACAATCGTGCATCGTGAGGGTAGGACGAGATGGCCAGATTGAAAAATCAATATTCTCAGCCCAGGGGTGCGATAGGAAGTCAAATGAGGGTGGGTTTTGCTCAGGGGGCTTCGTTCTGTCGAATCATGGCGGTGGTTTACCGCAATTCTTTCAATTTTATAAATTATAAAAGTTTTTATCCTTTGTTTGTGAGCCTGCAAATTCTTTGATCGTGAGATTCTTTGATTGCCATCTTTGATCGTGAGGACAGGACAAGATGGCCAGATTTTTTATAATGGAATAGATAGGGACATTTTACCAAACATTAAGATTTAATATCTTGGAAACGGTTTGGTCTTTTTACTTGAAATTCGGAGAGTGTTTACGGCATGTCCTGTAGATGTGAATTATGGTGTTTACGTGTCGGAGAAAATTTATTTTGTGGAGATATTGCATGACGCACTTTAAATGTTGCAAACAGGTTTTGCTTGTGGTGGAGGCTTGAAATTGATAGGATACCTAGCCTTAGTGTCATGGATGTAGTTTTCAATCGTTGTGTGTGTTAAATGTCAACAGGTGTGGAACTGTGCCAGTCTGATGAATGAAAATCTCATATGTCAAAATGTTATATCTCGGACACGGTTTGGTCTTTTCACTTGAAATTTGGAGGGTGTTGACAGCATGTCATGTGGATGAAAATTACAGTGTTTCCGTGTCAGAAAATATTTTTTTGGTGCAGATATGGCGTGGTGCAGTTTATGTTCTGCGGACAGTGTTTTGCTTGAGGTGGTGGCTTGAAATTGATAGCATACCTAGCATTAGTGTCATGGATGTAGTTTTCAGTCGTTGTGTGTGTTAAATGTCAACAGGTGCAGAACTGTGCCACTCTGACAAATGAAAATTTCAAATTTTGATATGTCATATCTTGAACACGGTTTGGTCTTTTTACTTGAAATTTGGAGGGTGTTGACGGCATGTCCTGTAGATGTTAATAGACGTGTTTATGTGTCGGACAATATATTTTTTGTGGACATATTGTGTGGTGCAGTTTAAGTTTTGTGGGCAGCATTTTCTATTGTTCTACTAGATTAACATTTGCTTGGCGGATGGCCTTGCTGTTGTGAATGTACTTTTTAGTCATTGGTTGCATAATGTGGCCTGACACTTACAAGTTGGTGGGCGGTCCCACGCTCCCACCAACTTGTGCAACTTTCTACTTTTCTATTCTTTCTTAAAGAGCAAGAAAATTCTATGCAAAAGCTTCATTAATGCATCAGTAAGGGTTCTTCTAAGTGAAAAAATGAGAAATTCGATTTTAGGGTTCCCACCCTTGCACCCCACCCCACCCCCACCAACAGGCATTGTGGTGTGCGTTGGGGTCCTTGGGCCTAACTCTCACCCCATCCCATGTGTAAACAAGCTGAGGTGTTGTAGTGTAGGAGAATGGGGTTAGAGTTAGAGCCAAGGACCCCATGCACACCCTGATGCCTGTTGGTGGGGACAGGCTGGGATGGGGTGCAAGGGGTGGGAACCCTAAAATCGAATTTCCTCATTTCTTTCACTGTAGAAGAACCCTAACTGATGCATTAACAAAGTTTTTGTCATAGAATATATATATATATGTATATATATATATATATATATATATATATATATGTATTCTTTGCAAACAACTTTGTTAATGCACCATTAGGGTTGAAGCATCAAAAATAGGGAAATACAACTTTAGGTCTCCCAAGCTTAAGAGTCCACCCCACTGTGCATGCAGGAACAGGCATGAGGGGTGTGTTTTGGGGTTGTGAACCCTATTGCGCACCCCATTCCATGAGTAAGTAAGGCAAGATTGATACAACATAGGAGAATGGGGTAAGCATTAGGGTTCACAAATGCAAAACACACCCCTCATGCCTGTTCCTGCAGGCACAGTGGGGTGGAGTCATAGGCTTGGGAGCCCTAAGGTTGTATTTCCCTTCATTTGATGCTTCAGTCTTAATGGTGCAGTAGCAGTTTTTTTTTTTTTTTGCAAAGAATTTCCCTAATTTTTGAGAAAGTATAATCGAAGCCTTATTTGATGATGGGTGTGGTAGGAGAACCTGTGTTCCCATCCATGCCTGTTGTAATTGTCCCTCATTTCTATGTGCAAGTGCAGGGATGTCTGGGCCCAGTGCTTCTATTAGCCTATAGTGAGTGGTAGGGCCCTGTGCTCTTATACATGCCTATTGTACTTGTCCCTAATTTCCATGTGGGACTGTAGGGCCCTCCAAGCCCTGCATTCCCATCAGTCCATAGTGGGCAGTGGGGGCACAGGGCCCCTCCAGGCCCTGTGCTCCCATCCATGCCTACTGTATGTAATTGTCCCTCATGTGCATATGGGAGTCCCATCAGTGCATAGTGTGTTGTGATACCACTGTGCCCTGGAAAGCAGCACTGCTGCCATGTTGATAATGCATGCCACAGTATAGGTCATATGTGCCCCATTTGTTGCAATTCACCAACAGTTTGAAACAGGGCCTGGTAAACATGCCTACCCATAGCACCAACACTGTATCTCAAAGCATGTTCGAGATACAGCATCTGAAATGTACCCCAACCATCACACTGTTACCCTAAGAGAAATTTCAAAACTACAAAGTGTTATAACTCTGCCGTACAGTAATATTTGTCCACCAAACCAGCTAAAGGCACATCTTTGGGGAAAGTCCTTTGTACCCTGAACATTTCAGCCCAAAAGCCCAAATCATATTTTAGTTATGAAGTGACAAAGAAACAGTCGTATCTGGAAAAGTAGTGTCACAAACTGCAGTAGTACCCTAGTTCTTTTGGCAAACAATGTCGCAATTAAGCAGTTCAAACTAAGTTAGCCACATCAACAGAACTACCCCATGAGATTATGCATGCAAAATTTCATGCATATCCATTAAGGTACCCATTTAACATGTCGAAATGCACCGGCCTGATGCTCACAATCATGACCCCGAGTGCCGAAACACGGTTGCCCGACATCTGGATTTTACCCGCAGTGGAATCTTTAAGTACAGGGGATGTGGGGGGAAGAGACCCCCACATTGGGAGGGTGAGGGTTGGGGGAACCCCCCAAAACATTTGCTGCGGGGAAAATCCTGATGTCGGGCAACTGTGTTTCGGGCACCGGCATCAGGATTCAGAGCATTTGTCCGATGCATTTTGGCAAAACATAATATATCCTCCATTAAAGGGTTGCTAACTTATGAAGATGCAAATTATGGAAAACTGCAAGACTGAGAAAATAGAAAAAAACATGTTAATTTAGGGATGTTTAATACACAATATCTCAGAAACCACAGAATGAAATTAGCAACAATAAGAGATCTACCCCATGAAATTATGCATGCAAACTTTCATGCATATCCACTGAACAGCTGCAAAGTTATTAAAGTGTAAAGTATCTAAAGTATGTAAAACCGGATGACTGTTTGAAAAAATTGGGAAAACATGTAAATTTAAGGATATTTGAGACACAGTACACTGGTCTGAAGACATCAGTTTATTACAAATCCACTGACTCTCACAGTTTCCTACTCCATAGCTCCTTCTATTCTAAGCATGTCAAGAATGGCCTGCCTTAGTCAGTTTCTTAGACTTTGCAGGTTATGCAGTGAAGAGGATGATTTTGCTGATCAGACCCAAATAATGCACAGTTTTTTTATCAACAGGGAATACCCTAAAAACACAGTGGACAGAGCACTCTTCCGGGTCAGTAACATACCCTGTAACATTGACCCCCACAGGAAGGATACTGTCACACAAGAACAACAGCGAATTCCACTAGTGCTTCCTTTCCATCAGAGCACACTTTCTCTTCACAGAATCATCACCAGTAACTTTCCCATTTTGCAAACTGACCCTAACATTGGTGCTTCCTTTACAGAACCACCTATTGCCTCCTACCACTAGCCACCTAACCTGTGGAATCTCCTGATTAAAAGCAGCCTACCTACTCCTAATGGTTCCTCCCTCCCAGGTACCAAACCTTGCAACAGGACTCGCTGCTACACCTGCAAATTTATTTCCAGTGTGACTGAAATTTGGGGGCCTACAGGTGTTTTGCACATCACCAAGGAGTTCTCATGCACCTCCACTAATGTGGTGTATTGTATTCTTTGCAGGAAGTGTACAGCTATTTACATCGGCGAGACTGGTAGGTACCTTGCTGACCATTTCAGGGAACATTTCAGAGCAGTCAGGAATGGTGACACCGCTAAACCCATTGTATCCCACTTATCTCCAGGGACCACAGTGTCAATGACCTTTCTGTTTGTGTCCTTCAGCAGGGCTTCTGGGATTCTGACCATAGAAAAAACATGGAAGCCAAGCTAATCATCCACTTTGGCTCCCAGCAGCCCCTCTGGTTTAAATGATAAACTTATTTTCCACTAACATCTTTCAGCCACCCCTTATTTTCCCTTAAGTTTATTTGTATTTGTACTCATTTAATTTCTTTTTCATTTTCACCATTAGTCTCCATCTCTGTCTCCTTCCCACACATTTGTCATCTTTCAGCCTTCTTGCTAGGCCCTGTTAATTCGTCCCCACCTGGGAACTTTCCTAGCTCTTTCACTCCTATTATACTTTATCTTTCCCATCATCACCTTTATGTTTCACAGATTCTGTCTTAATCTTGCCATTTATCACTTCTTCTCCCTGATCCTCCCTTTTTTCTTTCCCAACATATATATATATATATATATCCTAATTTTACCTCCCCTCTACACTAACTTTGTTTTTTTTTCTCTTTTACATATTTCCTGAAGAAGACTTAAGGTCAAAACGTAGATTTTTAACTCTATTTTCTATTTTCAGCGTGCATTTAATATAAACATTTTGTTTTGCTTTTAGACCACATGCTGACACAGCATCTTGTTTTTTGTTTTTTGTATATATCTATAAATATATATATATAATACTGGGTCCTGGATCCCCATTTCCATAGTGTAGTGGCCTCCTCCCCAGCCCTGAGCACTAGTAAATATCACAAACCCCCCCCGATCCCCCTTCCCTGATGCTAGTGGTCCCCACCACCCCGCACCCGCCCATCCTGACCTGTGTTGGCAACTGACACAACCCTTCTTACCCTGCCATGTCCAGCTGCCAACTGATCGGTATTGGAGCACATACAGTAAATAGTCCAAACCTATAAAAATAGTATCATGGAAACACACCAACACATGTACCTTGATAATAAGGACCCCATTAGGTGGATTCTGCAGTTGCTTTTTGAAAAAATGACCCAGAAATGTGTTTTTAGCACATATTAAAATCTTTTTTCATTAGATTTTCTTTTTTCCTATGGCCATACAAAACAAGAATCATTCATATGAAACAAGATTGCCTTCATACAAAACAAGAATTTAAACTTAGTGTTTTTTTCACACTCTTTTTTCATATGAAGGAATCCCTTTTTGTAAGATTGTGCTGTTCACGTGAAAAAAGATTCCTTCATATGAAAAAAGAATTTTTGATTTATTTTTTTCCACATTCTTTTTTTCGTATGAAGGATTCTTTTTTCATGAGTTTGTGATACTCTCATGAGAAAAGAATCCTTCGTATGATAAAAGAATTTGGGCTTGCCCCCCCCCAACATTTCAACCATAACAAGTCATAACTCTGTCAATATTTGCAGTTAAGGGACAATCTATATATCAAAAGAAAGGCCTTAATGAGTATTAGCATAACAACACATAATACCTCCCTCCAACAATTTAGGGAGAATATAAAGAAACTAAAATGTAAAACATAAAATTCCCATAGGATAGCACTGGAAGTTGAACAACCCGTACAGTCAACCAAATAAATTGTTTTTAGGTAAAAATGGAAGCGCAGGGCCCAGAAGGCCCTGTGCTCCCACATCAGCATGGATGTTGGGGCCCTGTGCTTCCACAGACACATGGAGGGACCTGTGTGAATGAGGATATGGTTATACTATCCAAAACATAAGGAAATTTATTGCAAAAAAATGTTGTCAATGCACCAGTAAGGGTTAAAGCAACAAAAGTAGGGAAATGTGGTGTTAAAGTTCCCAACCTTAACACCTCCCCCCCTTGCAGGCAGCAGCAGGAAAACCCATTACAGTTTCACCTGTCCTACATTTTTTGAGTTTATGTGTAAAGAAAACAGAAGTTGACCTAGGATAGCACCTTGGGGAACACCCACCAGAGTTGGGGCAGGGTCAAAAAGGGAGGACTCATACTTGACTCTCTAGGTTCTGTTTGCCAAGTATTTACAAAACCAAAGGAGAGCAGTTGGCAAGATTCCCAGACTGGCAAGTTTGCTACTGAGTAAGAAGTGATCACCAAGATCAAAAGCCTTCACCAGGCCAATAAAAACAACACCTGTGAGGCTCAGTGTCCATCGCTGAGGCCATACTGTTGGTTGGGTTGAGGAGAGCAGTGGTGTTGCTGTGCCTTTCGCGAAAACCAGGCACCTTTCAGCATCTCTCTGGCATGTAGTCTATGGGCAAGGAGCTTGCTGGTCTGCTCCCCTACCTCCCAATATTCTTGACTGAGACCAAACAAAGCATACTCAATTCTGTGCTCTAAAAGTTCTTCTATGTCCTGTCTGGTTTTGATAATTTCATGCCTAAGGTCGTCCCTTTGCTCTTGGTGAGCCTATGTCTGATACTCCAATCTCTTAAAGTCTCTCTCCTTCTGCATTACAGTTTGGTCCCTCACTTTTCTTAACTTTGAGATGTGTGCTGTGAGAGCCCCTCGGATGACAGCCTTCACTGCATCTCATTGAGTGACTTCTGAGCTGTCGGATGTGTCATTTAGCTGCCAATACAGTAGCATTTCTTACCATAGCCAAATTACAAAGGAGTCCTTCTGAAAGAGTGATGTGTTCATCCTCCATTTGTTTCTTGTCCCTCATATCTTGCTCCATGGAAAGGACAGAATACATGGGGCATGGTCTGAGATCAGGATGTTGCCATGCGTAACTCCCCAGGTCCTCAGTAACATCAAGTCTACTACTGGAGTAATTGGCCTGGGAGTAGTAAGTAAAATCAGTTTCTTGGGGGTATAATGTGTGCCAAATGTCATGCAGGCCAGCCCTGTAAAAGGCATGTCCCACATGTTGGGCTGTTAGATGTTCTAAATTATGCCCAGGGCCTATACGGTTAAGATTAAGGTGTACAGCCAGATTTACATCCCCTATGATCATACCAGCTGGGTATCCAGAAACTCCCTCAGAATGGCATAAAAAAAGGTAATATTGGGGACATTTGGTGTGTAGACAACCCCCAGAATGATGGGTTCACCTTGATATGTTCCCTCTAGGAGGATACATCTTCCCTCTTTGTCCCAAATTTGTCTGTAGACTCCAAATTGTTAGCTTTTCCAGCACAGAATCTTCATCCTCCCTCTGCCTGGAGGAGTATGCGCTGTGGTGTGCAGCACTCACCCGATTGCACTTCAGACATACAGCCTCCAGATGGGTCAAGTCAAACTTTATTTCTTTAGCACCCAATCCCAGAGGCTCTGGGTGCTTTAAATGGAGGTAAAAACAGGAAGCATACATAGTTAAACAATTTAACAGGATCAGACCATCATACAAATTAAATAATTAAAACCATTCCCATTAAATCTTAAAAACCTCTTCTGCTTTAAAATTCAAACTAGTGGACATCAAACGCAAGATTAAAAAGATGAGCTTTAAGGCCCTGCTTAAACACTTCCACAGAGGAAGCCTCCCTTAACGCTCTTGGCAGACAGATCCACAGAACTGGTCACGCTACTGCAAAGGTGTGGTCCCCAGAGGTCTTCAGCCACACCCTTGGGACCACAAGGAAACTCTGCATTGATTACTGGAGTGAGTGCACTGGACAGACAGGTGTCAGAAGGTCAGACAGGTAACCAGGAGTCATGCCATATAGAGCCTTATAGTTGAACAAAATAAACATAAAACACTAGAAATTCGGGCACTCACCACAACATATTGTACTGACACCGTATAGAAGGTACAAAAGGAGGACATTTATTGCATAATTAAAATAAAAAAGCACCCGCCTGATGTGTTTCAGGTCCCTCCTGGCCTTGAGAAAGGGCCCAGGAGAGACCTGAAACATGTCAGGTGGGTGCTTTTTTATTTTAATTATGCAATACATTTCCTTCTTTTGTACCTTCCACACAGAGTCAGTACACTATGTGGTGGTGAGTGCCCGAATTTCTAGTGTTTTCTGCCCTTTACTACAATAACTCACCCCACTGACCTACTATCTTAGTGGGCAGTCTCTCCCCCACAACACACACACACACACACTCCTTCACAGCCCCTCTTCTAGCATATGTGTCCCTTTGCTCTGTTTCAACCGTACTTTAACCAGTTATGGGTTGATGCCCCCACCACTTCTGCCGATAGTCTTAGTCTGTTCCAAAGAACCACCATTCTATCTGTAAAGCAGAGCTTCCTCAGATTTTTCCTAAATTTGCTCCCCCAACAACCTCCAGTCATGATGTCTATTGACAGCATTCTTATTTCTTACAAATATATCCCCACTGTTTACATTACTTGTACTTGTAAGAAAGGTACATGTTTCAGTCATGTCCCCCTCTCCCATCTGGTCTCTAGTGAATACATATTTAATTCCTCCAACCATTCTGCATAGGATTTATCCTGTTGCCCCCAATCATCTTGGTGACCCTATGCTGTACAGACTCTGGTTTATCAATATCCTTCCTCAGAAGAGAGTTCCAGAACTGGACACAATACTCTAGATGTGGCCTCACTAGAGATCTGTATAGTGGCAGAATCATCTCACTTCTCCTGCTATCAGAACCCCTCCCTATGCAACCCTGCATCCTTCAAGTCTTCATGTATGCTTTGTTACACTGACTTGTTTGCTTAAGGGAGTCACTAATTATGACCCCTAAATCTCTTTCTGTTCCTCTGTAGTCACCAATCTAACTCATGCTATCCAATATTCAGTGCAGGAAAACGTCTACCTGAGTGCATTACTTGGTGCTTCTTGCAGTTAAACCTCAACTGCCAGACCTTAGTCTATTTCTCTAGTATTTTTAGGTCTTTCTGGAGCTCCTGCACTCCCTCCTCATGATTTACCCTGCCACACTGCACTGAATCATCAGCAAATAAGCACAGTTTTCCTTGCATACCCTCTCCAGGGTATCACATCAAAAGAGTAACCACAAATGAGTGACTCACAAATGAGCAAGTCATTTTTTACTGAAATGGTTAAGGGCTACCCTGCAAGGGCAGCGACCTGGTCGAAGGCAACGATTCAGATGGGCAACTGGAAGGCAGGAATAGAGAGGGGAGGGATATGATAGAGGTTTTCTGTGGGGCAGAGTCCCTGGTGCTGCCGAGCCAGCCCATATGGTGTGGTGGTGAGGGTGGCTGTCTCCGGCATAGGAGTATCTGGGTTCGGGGATGGGATGGGGAGAAATATTTTGCCACTGCCTGTGGCTCTTGTTTTTTTTTTTCCCTCCTTTTTGGGAGTCTTGCCCCCTCCCTGACATGCACCCCCCCTGGAGTTGATAATCTTTCAGTAGAGAGTGTGGGGAGGCACAGCCCCCCCACATACGCATTTGTAAGTACTGACCGGATGCATTGTTGCTGTTATGTGTATATCGCCAAATTGCTTTTTGGTGATGTACACTTGCCATAATAGTGATCATTCTTTTGTGTTCGCTATTATGACATGGAACCTTCTCCAGTGTCACTAATGTATATATATTAAATAGGACAGGTCCCAGAACTGATTCCAGTGCCACTCTGCTTAAGACCTCTCTGTTTCCCAATTTAGCTTCATTTACCACCTGATGCCTCTCCCATAACCAATTACCAACAACCTAACTAAGTGAGGCTCCACTCCCAAGTCCTCCATCTTCTTCAGCAGCCTCCTGTAAAGTACTGAATCGAAGGCCTTACTAAGTTGAAGTAAACCAGATCTACAGCCTGACCCATATCCATTACCTTAGTAACCCAATTGAAAAACATTATTAGGTTGGTCTAATATGACCTCTCTGACACAAAACCATGCTGTTTTTCATTCTGGAGTCAGTATCCCTCTAGATAAACCACTAAACTCTCCTTCACTATGCTCTCTGTCAGCTTACCTACTATGGAGGGGTTGTTGCCCAGTTCCTCTCCCCACCTTTATGAAGTGGTACTACACTGGTGGATTTACAGTCTGCTGGCACCGCACCAGACTGCAGTGAGTTACTGAATAGACAGGTTAAGGGTACAGTGTGGGAGAGCGGGTTGGATTGAAGACACAGTAGGTGGGAAAAGTTCCTTTAAAATGTCCCATAGGGCAGTGCACTTTATCAAATAAGGACCTGAAGACACTAGACAATTAAATAAATAGTTCAAACAGTGCAAATCTGGAACTTTAGAATTGCATGTTGAAGTTGACTAGTCAGGATGAGCTTGGGTTACTATAACAGAAAAACTTGTCTTTAAGGGCTGTTGGTTCCCGCTCAGCATGACTCACAGGGACAAAACCATTACCTGTGAGGGTGGTCCTACTTGCACATGCTCATCTACAGCCCATACTTTAGGTAAACCAATCAACTTTTCAGCTGCTCAGCACAGCTCTGATCCAAAATCTCCCAGCCTTGATTAGCACCGCCATTGGTCAGTCTTTCCAAGACTTCCCCAGTACCACCAACTCCCCGCTTGCATCGGACAGTTTTCACTCCTGCAGAGGCATGCTCCTCCGCAGTTCAGATCTCATCTCATCTGCCAGACTGTGCTCCGTCAGACCCTTCTGTAGTGCTGGAGCTCATATGACATCACTCATACCTCAACTTTTTTTTATTGAAATTTTTATTTAACACTGCATGAGAGCATCATGTTTACAATAGCGGATCACACTTTTACATTTATACTTGTTTATCTTATACACAACTAGGTAATGATCTAGCTCATTAGACTCTTCATCATGGTATTAAGGTTGTGGCATTAGTTTGTATCAGGAGATAAAAAATAAAGGTTGTGTACATTTTTTGTTGCCTATTTCTTCTTTTTGGCTGTTGGAGCTACTGGAAATGATTTATCCAACCCAAATAAAACAGTTATTAGTTCTGTCTGTAAAGTTTCCAATTCCTTATTATGCCAAACTTAGCATTGCATAAGCTCACACAATATTACGTTCACCATTGTCCATTAGTTATGTTTTAGCACAAGCATTCTTATATTGGTAGGGTGGATGTGGGAGACAAGGGTGTCGAGTAAGGTGGTTTATGGACAATGGATTATAATTTGCAGTGTATAGTGTATGATGTATGATGGGTGATGGGGCTCTACCTACTGGATGTTATTATAGTTTTTCTTGGGCAAAAAGGATAGGATAAGGGGCATCCCACCCATGGAACAGCTGGGGACCACCCATTGTGAAGACAGCACTCCTTAACTCTAAGGGGCATCCTGCCCACGGAGCTGCTGGGGACCGCCTGTTCTGAAGCCAGGTATGGACACTGTTGACTGGAGCCACCCCAGGCTGCTGCCTTGATTTCAAATTTGGCACCTTTTCTGAACGCCCTGCTACTCGCACTTGTGATAGTTTTTTTACTGTCTGAATCTCTGTATTTTAGGGCTATATACTGTTACAACGGCTTACTCCCTCACACAGCCTTTGGGTCACCTGCAGCAGTTTTGAGTATTTACGGAAGTTGGGCTTAATTTAAATTCTCAGGGCTAAACTTACAACTCGCAGCAGTCTGTATGCTTAATTTAAGTTCTCAGGGCTTAACTTACAACTCGCAGCAGTTTGTATGCTTAATTTAAGTTCTCAGGGCTTAACTTAGAACTCACAGCAGTTTGTAGGCTTAATTTATGTTCTCGGGGCTTAACTTACAACTTGCAGCAGCTTGTAGGCTTAATTTAAATTCTCGGGGCTTAACTTATAACTTGCAGCAGTTTGCAGCATTAATTTAAATTTCAGGGCTAAAATTAGAACTCACAGCAGTTTGCAGCATTCACCAAAAATACTCTCCCTGATAACAGAAAAGCTAGCTTCTACCTGAGTGGTTTTGGAGATGCTTAGTGCTGCTTCTTAACCTGGTGTGGGCTGCTCTGACTCTAGTGCCCCATTTCTAAAATGGCTGAGCTGTCCGTACTGCTCCTATTTCACTTCAGAGTTTTCCCAACCCACCCCCTAATACCTCCCACCCTTAGACGTGTTTATTTATATAGGAACTTATAAGCACGTGATAAGGGATGGATTCATCTTTTTTCTAACTCCCTACACTCTCATTAGCAGGTTATCTTACTTCCCCAGCAGGTGTCGCCATTTCTTCTAGCTGCCTTGTAGACCCTCTGCCTGTATCCAGCTGCAGTTACCTGCTGTGGACTACTGACTCTCAGTATTATTTTCTGCTTTCTGCTTCCCCAGTATGCTGGTTGCCCTTCCTACCCTGATTTTCAGTCTGAGCTGCTCATTTGTTACCCTCTTTCCATTCAGTTACCCTTTTCCTAGCGGACTAGCTCAGTCCTAACCCCCTGCCCCCCCCAAAACCTCTTACCTATCTCGGTTGATCCTCTCCCCCCTCTCTTGTCACTCTTATTTCTGACTTGCCACCCTCCTCTGACCCTTACACCAAGATGACTAGGGCTGCTCTGTGTTGCCTAACTTCCACATTTACTGTCCTACTCACCCTCAATTCACTATACTTTCTCATGGGTACCCCCGCTACCTGTTCAGAGTTGTCTTCCTGTGACTTCACCTACTCTAACTTGTTGGCTGAATGTGCCTCTGCGCCTACTGCTCCAGCGTACCTCAGCCACAAACCCATAGGGTCACTACTAAGGCACATTGTTCACAAGAAGCTTACTTCCTCAGCGAAAGCCTCTTGTGCCACTGCACTTGCTATGCTTTGGATTACCATGTTATCCCTTACTCTAGCCGGAGACATTGAATCCGACTCGGGTCCTCAGGCCAATCTTCACCAAATTCATCCTGGTGCCACCCCTCTTTTGCCACAGGCATTGGGCATGACCTTTGCCCACCTTAATATCCAAAGTCTCATGGTCAATCTCACTGACCTGGAGGCCTGAGTCCAGGTTAATAATCCTGATATCCTCATACTTTCATAAACCTGGCTGAAACCTACCATCTCGAATCCAAACTGTGCACTACCAAGCTATTTTATGCTCTGAGCAAACTGACCTTCCTCCAAAAGAGGGGGTGGCCTGGCACTATATTACAAGGCTCACCTGGATGTCTCTCTCCATCCTATACCCCCTCTCAATAACTGCGAGGTACTACACACTCTATTACTCCTTGGTGGAGCCGAGAAACTACATATATTTGGGACTTATATGCCTCCACGCAATAGTAAGCTGGGTCTAGAGGAGCTTACTGAACTTATTCCTGGCTTAACCAAAAACAACGAGGTGATCTGTCTGGGTGATTTTAACCTCGACTGGCTGGGACCGAACTCATCCTCCCTTGCTTCTATCATCAGCAAGGCCAACCTTTTCCAACTCATCTCTTCCCCTACTCGGATATCATAGAATAGCCCCAGCAGTACAATGATAGACTGGATTCTCACAAACCGTAAGGAGTGTTACTCCCCTGTTGGGGTTCTACCTGATTTGCCCAGTGATCACTGCCCAGTCTTCTGTGTACGTGGTGCCTCACGTTTCCCACAACCTCCCAAAGATCTATCCTTTGCTAGCTTCTCCCATCTTGACCCGGCTGGGCTCCTACTTGATCTAAAGCATACCGTCTGGTCTCCCCTATTTACTACTAAAGACATCAATTTGGCTTTCGACTATTTCAATACGTCCTTACTCGCCTTACAAAACAAGCACATTCCATACTCTACTCACAGGGTCAGAGGGAGGGAGGGTGACCAAATGGCTGTCGCGACCTCTCCTGCAATTGCTCAAGCAGCATGACTAGCCTTGGTTAAAATGGAAGTCCTACGCCAATCAGACTGACTTTGTTGTGTATCGGGCCTCGTGACATACCTGCAAGAAGTTAATCCGGGTTGCCAAGAGCAACTACTAAACATAGAAACATAGAATGTGACGGCAGATAAGGACAGCTTGGCCCACCTAGTCTGCCCATTTTCCTACCTAACAGATAAGCTGCAGATCCTAGTTAACCAACAGCTTACTTCCTCCTACCCCCCACTAGGACTTCCTTATGTCTGTCCCATACATTCTTGAATTCCCTCACTGTTCTTGACTCCACGACCTCCTCAGGGAGGGTGTTCCATGCATTCACAACCCTCTCTGTGAAAAAATACTTCCTCACATTACCTCTGAGCCGTCCCCCTCTATCTTCAAATTGTGTCCCCTTGTTCTTGCATCTCTTTTTCTGAAAGATGCTACCCTCTTGGACTTTGTTGATTCCTTGAGGTACTTGAAAGTTTCTATCATGTCCCCATGTCCCTCTATCCTTCTTTCCTCAGGGTATACATATTAAGCTCCTTTAGTCTTTCTTTATATGTCTTCTGGTGCAGACCCTGCACCATTTTGGTTGCCCTCCTCTGGACAGCCTCCACTCTGTCTATGTCTTTGCGGAGATGGGGTCTCCAGAACTGCACACAGTACTCCAGATGGGGTCTCACCAACTATCTGTATAGAGGGATAACAATTTCCTGTTTTTTTACTATTGATGCCTCTCCCTATGCATCCCAGTATCCCCCAGCCTTCCTTACTGCCTTCTCACATTGCTTGCCCACCTTCATCTGATATAATTACCCCCAGATCCCTTTCTATTTTTACTGTTGTCAGTATCTCACCCCCCGCTGTGAATTTTTCCCCTGGGTTTTTGTGTCCCAGGTGCATTACCTTGCACTTCTTTGCACTGAATCTACTACTGCAGACTCCTGTATTTCTCGACCCCGACCCCAGAAAGTACTGGAACCAGATTAATGAAATCATGGGTATCACCAAGCCGCAGACTCCCAAGGACATGTTATTAAACGACTCCTCTGCAACAATGCCCGCACCATTGCAGATGCCTTCAACTCACTTTTCACTGATGTTCTTAATATCTCCCCTCCAGCATCCAGTAGCTCCCAGCCCCCTCCTACAGCTCCTTCAGACACTCCTCCTGCTCTAGCACTTTCTCCTATTTCTCACCTGGACATTATTAGGTTACTACAGTCCATTCTCATCCACGGCAGTGCAGGGCTGGATGGCACTGAACCCAGGATCCTTAGACTGGGTGCCCTACTCCTAGCTACTCCCGTTACTCATTTTTTTTTCCCCCACTTATTTTCTGGCCCTCCAGCTTGGAACTCTCTCAAGCCACTGCTTTCGTCAACTCGCTCTACTGCCTGCTGTGTTCCCCCGTCATCTTCAAGTTCATCTCTGCTCCCTGGGTCGAGGGATGGCAACCCGGGAGACCGCAGAGGGCATTGGCAGGGAACCAGCATTGGACATGTGGCGGTGGCACTGGCAGGGCTGTCGCCTATCTGAGCTGGAGGGGTATTTCTCTCCTTGTCCTCCTGTAGGTGCCCAGAGCTCCCTTCTCCCCTTGTGTGTGGTGCACGTCTGATGCTGTGGCGTACGGCAACCCTGCCTGTGTCAGCCATGCTCCCTTACATGCAGTTCTGACACTCTCTGGCACCCCCGGTCTCCACCAGGAGTCACCAGAGTGCCGAGCAACCCCATGCCCTCCCCCAGGGGGCACTTGATCCATCTCCCTCCCTGCCAACCCCCGACACCCAAGCTTGCTCCTGAACTCGGGTCGTGGGTGTGGCGCGAGGTGTGGCATCCAGCTCCTCAACCCTCAGCGCCACCAGGCCGGTGTTACTCGGCTTTTTAATCTGTCCATCTGCACCTCCATGGTGCCTTTGGACTGGAAATCTGCCAGGACTATACTGGTCTTTAAAAAAGGTGACCCTAAAATCCTGTCCAACTAGCACCCCATTACGTTACTACCTACCCTCAGTAAGACTTTGGAAAAACGTATTCACTGTCAGATCTCTGCCCGTTTGCTGAATTTCAATCTTCACTCACCAGTTCAACATGGCTTCAGAGCTGGTCACAGCACTACTATGGCTCTTACCCTATTTTCTAGCGACATTAAGTCCAACATGGAGAAAGGCCTACTTACTGGTGCTGTGTTCATTGACCTTACCAAAGCTTTTGACCTGGTTAATCACCCATTGCTTGTGCACAAATTGCATTCTCTTGGTGATTCTGGCTCAACCATATCCTGGATCAGTAGCTACCTCTCAAACAGATTCCAATCCGTCTCCTTCAATAAGGTCCTTTCATCTCTGGCTCCCATCTCCTGTGGCATCCCACAAGGATCCATCCTGGGTCCCTTGCACTTCTCCATTTTTGTTAACTATAGTCCCACTTCCTTTCCCCACTGCCACTCCATCACGTACACCGATGATCTGATGCTCTACTCAGCCTCCCATTCAGTAGCTGACCTCAACATTCACCTGTCATCTGCATTCCAAAACTTTCAATCCTGGCTCCTATCTAACTCCCTAATCCTCAATCTACCAAAGACTCAGGCTATGCTCTTCGGGTTGGCTAGAAAAGTCCATGCCGGGACCCCTAAGCTCTGCATGCATTGCTGTGATGGGTCTGCAGTCTTGTCCACTGACTCCTTTAAATACCTTGGAGTGTCACTGGACCCCGCTCTTGATTTCTCTTCTCATATAAACAAGGTATGCAGAGCCATTAACATAGATTGGTGCCGCTTACTGAGTGCATCAATCCCTTACTCCTGCTGCCAGGATCTCAGTGGCTAGAGGTGTCTTGCTTCCTAGGCTACAGTATGCCCTCCCCATCTTTTCCCATACAAACACTGGTATTCTTCGCAAATGCAGTACCACTTACAACAGCATCTGCAGATTTGCCCTATCGACCCCTCGCCTAGCTCACCACTGTCTTCTGTACTCCACTCTACACTGGCTGTCCCCCATAACCCTGCGCTCATGAGTTATACACCCTGGGCTGCTTCACTGACTCCATGACTAGACACCCCCGCCCCAATAGCATCAAGGCTATGCTCACCCCAGTGTCTCACTCCCGCCTACTGAGATCCTCAAAAGCCTCACTGCTCTCCATCCCGCGCTGTTTAACAAAATTGGGGGAACAAGCTTTCTCTCACTTTGCCCCCAAATTCTGGAACTTTCTGCCTCCCAGCCTTAAGTGCTCCCTACCTCACTCCTCCCTCAAGACTGCACTTTTCTCCTACCTGCATGTACTTGATTCTTGTGTCTGTACCTAACCCCCTCCCACCCCCCGCATCTTCTCCAGTTTCTTCCTAATCCAGTACTTCATGGTCTCTGAAATTTTGAATGTATTTGCCTTGTTCTGACACCTGTCCCATCCCTGTGAGGATGGCTGCAACAACATGTGTGTTTTATTTCCCTGACTATCCCTGTGAGGATATCTGTTGCTTTTGTACTTTTCCTTTTGTTTTCTTTGTCGACTGTATATTGTAATCTCCCGGGTCATGCTTCAAAATAGGCAGGGTTATTGCCTAACGCACCTACCCGGTCAACAAAAGCTAATAAATAAACAAACTGAGCTTGATGGGGGCATATGAGGCATGGTGAGGAGAGGGTGACAATTTGGGGACAGGAAAAAGAGCATTCCACGACAGGGCTTTTTACTTCAGTCTCGGATTCCCATTGGAACCCGGCAGTCTCGTCTATTAAGTGTTTATGGAATGAAGTCCTGGTAGTAGTCTGGTTGGTATATTATCCATTTTCACCATCTGATTTCAAAACTCAGCATTCAAACTTGCAATTTAGCAGACACTCGCTTCATGTTATATACTTCTTAGGCTAATTTCTGCCATTGTTTTTTTGTTGTGTGGTTCCTTGTATGCCAGAGTCTCGTAAATACTTTTCTGGTGACTGCCAGTAAGAGAGCCATCTGTTTATTAAAGTTTTTATCAATTTTAACCCTGTCTGGGTGGACCATTGTGAGAATATTAATTGATGTGAAGAGCGCTGGGCTGTTATATACTGTATGTTTCTATCAGCTCTGTTAATATCTCCTGCCAATATTGCTTCAGTTGTGAACATGACCACAAAATATGCTCCACAGTGGCAGGAGAATATCTATATCCCCTCAAGCAAATACCACTGTTGGGACCTGCATATCTGCCAGTTACATCTAGGGTTCGGAAATATCTAATTCTAGTTTTCCGAACATATTCCCTCCAATAAGTAGAGTTGGTAAGTTTTTGACGAGGGAGTGCAGTTGTTTCCCACTGCTCCTTATTTGTTTCCTCCCCTAGTTCTTGTGACCACCTTTGTCTAATTGTAACCCCCCTGTTACCCGGGGTTACTAGATCCCAGTAAGACCTAGTGGTAGGCAGGGAAGGCAGCTTGTGAAACTCCAGTTAAATGGATTTCACACTGTCTCACTCTGTTCTCAGTCTCAGCTAAGACTGAGGGATGACATCACCATAGAACTATCGCAGCTGCATGAGCCACATTGGAATCTGCAGAAGGGAGTTAGATTAGAATGTTGGGAGGTTTTGAACAGTTAGGAGGCAGCGTGATGTGAGCAGTGAAGAAGAGAGGAGCACAGCTGTCTGTGCACAGGCTCTTGGAGCCTAAGCTCTACTATAGAGCTACTTCTAGGGAAAGGTGTGTGTTTCCGCCTAAAGAGGAACACAGTAAGTTGTTCTTGAAGTGGTGGAGACCGCTGATACTGGTCTCTGTGCCCCATCCCTCAGGGGATGGGGGTGGAAGGTTTGCCTGCTATTCCAGGGGCAACCCCTTGGTTCCTGCTAGAGAAGAAGCTGCCTTATTTTTTCTGAAATGTGTTGCGGCACAAGAAGATGTCAAGATTCACCTGTGGGGCACCTGTAACCAAAGGGTGAGTTCTGCTCTTATCAAAGGGCCTATGTGTAACCTGAACTGTGTTAAAGTGGGGATTGGACTGCTGAATTAGTGGGAGGCCTAGAGGAATAGGCTTAGCCAAAGTAAAAGTATGTTCAAGTCCAACACCAGGGGAAAGTCAAGACATGTAGAGGAGATGTGCTATACATCTACCCTTTAATCTATATTGCCAAAATTTCAAAAGAGTTGTTTAATGTCCAGAGAATTGGCCGGGTATGGATTGTGGGAGCTGGAGGTGGGAGACCCCCCACCTTTAGTAACCAGGTCCACCTCTACGGATTTGCTCTGTGGATTTCTACTTTGCCTCATGCACTTGGCCAGTGTTGAGGAAGTACCCAGACGTGGGATTGGAAGGAAATTTCCCTTAAGGAGTCGAAGGCTCTAAGGTGGTTTGAGGAGTCACCAACAGAAAATTGGTTCACTGCCATATGGACCGGGATCGAGAGGCCGGCGGGGAAGCCGGGCCAGGGAAAACCCAAATAGTGTACAAGTCGGGCTGTGTACCCAAAGCTGCGTGCAAGTCCGGGCTGTGTGCCTGGTGGGTTCAGAGCCTGAGGGCTGAAGTGTTGAAGAAGTGTTCTGTGTCTCTTATCTGCATTACTAGGAATGTAGCCCTGTGGGGGTCTGTCTATGCTTTGTTTGTTCAGTTTGGATGTGAATAAAAGCCACACTTTAGAATCCCATTCCTGGTATTGGACATTACAGTTATTGCTTCCTGTGTTCGGATTTACTTGGGTGCCCCTGTGCAGAGTAGCCAAACCTAGGCCCCTTGTGCCGAGTAACCTAGTCCTCCCCGAACCCAGTCCCCACCAGGTACTGCTGTCAGCTTCAACAGCATATCACCTGTCGTTTTACAAAAAGGCAGGGGTGAGGGGTTACATAATATAATCTGTATTATGCACAGAACAGTTTTTCTTGGACTTATACAGTTTGCTAATCAGGTCATCTTAGATAACTTCCTCGAGACAGGCAGTCACCAGGGTCAACAAATCTGAGGGGGCTTCCAAAATATTAGATAAGGCTTCTTCATAAGGTCTTCAAATATTCTTGAAACGCAAACATGTCATGAATTCACAGGCAGGTAGATTGAAAGTAGTTTGTAATAGAGCAAAGGGCTTAATACCTGATGATCCCATTACTTGGAAAGTATATTGGAGACGGTATATCTTCCACCGTCTAAGGGAGTTTATAAGCTGAGTATGAAATGGAATTGTGTCATGTATCAAAGCCTCAAACAGAGTTTTTCAGAGGGTGTTAGCACTTTATTTAACACTAACATCCTTTGCCGTAGGGTTCTACTACATATGGAGAGAACTGACAAAGTGGAAGGAGGGTTAACGGATCAGCTATTATGTGGTAGTCATGGCATGGTAGATTAGTGAGGGCTTGCTCTATTAGTTTCCAATGCGCTTGGTAATTCTCTGCGACCTGGCAGAGGAGCGTTCGGAGGTGGGCTGCTTGGGTATAGTAGAATAAATTCAGCAAGTTTAATTCTCCTTTATCTTTAGATAACTGCAGGGTGGAGTATTTTACCTGTGGCATCCTAGCCCCCAGACAAAGCAAGAAATTGCCTTGTTCCATGACTGAAAATATTGTTTTGGGGGTGTAATTGGAAGTGTTTTCAAGAGGAACAGGAGACGAGGGACTATATTTTGTTGGATAATTTCAATTCGATTTAGGAAGCTGAATTTTTGTTGTGACCATCGTGAAAGGTTGGTGGTTAGCTGTTGAGTTACAGGTTTGAAATTAACTAATTAACAGCCTTCCTGCGGGCACCACAGCCAGAAGCAGCTGCACCTTTCACAGCGGGAAGCGACGCTTCTCTTGCCTCCTTCCCCTCCTCGCCAGACCACCTCCGCTCCATCTAAGGTACACTCCTTGCTCTCTGTTGAGCTGACTTGGGTACCGGTGGCGGCTGAGCAACCGCACTAGGTGCTACTGGATTGGTGCACTCGTGGGGCTCCAGGGTGTGATTGGCCAAGTCCTCAAGCCTTGCTGACCCTCCCCGGCCTTGGCCTCTATTAAATACATGTTAGCCCCCACCCTGTCCCCCCATTGGCCACTGTACTTGTTCAGCAGCACTGTCTGATTTCCTAGTGCTTTACGCAAGGACTACAGCCCCACTGAAAGTGCTACTTAAACCCCTGACTTTAGGAACCGATAACAGGTTATAACTATCACCTCCTTACTCGCTGTACTGACACTCTATAAGTGTACTAACTCATCTTGGTTGACGGCCCCTACTATAATTCCATCCTCCCACGATGAACCCACCAGTAGCACTCCTTACGCTGGCCTCCCAGGCCATCCTGTTGCTGGCAACCGGTTCCTGTGCTTCAATACTCGCTTTCGACCAGCTAAACCAAAGCTCCTCTTCAGCCCATATCAGTAACTCTGACTCCCAGATCTTCGTGGCTGGGCATCAACTTACTCTTATGAGTGACGTCCTCCTGGCACTACTGTCAATTTATGAACGCAGACTGCGCGGCCTATATATTTGCTCCCTCTCCTTGTGCTCACCCCCTTGTCTCACCCCTATCTGCCCTCTACTCACCCTCCTTCTTCTTGCTGGTGATGTGGAATGTAACCTTGGCCCCATGAACACTCACATTGACCACACATATCTATCCTGGGCAAAGCATCACGGACTAACCAGTGTCCATATGAACATCTGCAGCCTGCCCTCAAAGTTCCCTGAACTTCAGGCATGGGTATCTCTATATGAGCCGCAGGGTTTACCCATAGTGCTTCAATAGCGCGAGTGCCAACATCCCCTACAGCGATGGCTGCAGTGCCGACTGTCGGCATAGTAGCTACGGGGAAGTTGGTACACACAACTAGTCACAGTTGGACCGGGGGGGGGGCAAACACCCAGCGAGGCAGTCCTGATTGGCACACAGACCACCACAGCGACGGGCAGGTTTTGCCCGATTCCTGTCGCTGTGGTGGTCTTCACTGTGCCGGAGTCGCTGCAGTAACGATATACTGAGCCGCAGATGTTAGGTCTCACGGAGACCTGGTTAAAATCCTACCACCCTGACTCCTCTCTCCTTATCCTTAGCTACTCCTCTCTGTGTCATGACTGACCGGGAAGAAAAAGGGGCAGGAGCATGGTACTGTATGTGCAAGAACACATCACTGCAACCATCATCAAATGCTCCTCCCCCACCTCACCGAGCAAATGGCTCCTTGCTGAACTAACCTTGGGTGCAGCCAAGATGCTCTATCTAGGTTGCTGCTACAACCCCCCCTCGGTAGGTGTTCCAGACCTATGGAGCTTACTTGATGGCCTGAGAGGCACAACACCCCTGAGGGATACAATTATTCTAGGAGATTTCAACCTCAACTGACTGGATGCCTCTGCTCCAGACTATGTTAACTAATTGAAGGAACACAACCTTGAACAAATGATCTCCTCTACCACAAGACACAATGCCCTCTCGCAAAATCACTCCCAACTCGACTGGCTAGCCACAAACCGGGCAGACAGAATCTTACAAGCAGGCACTATATCTGATGCGATCAGCAACCACTCCCCAATCTATGCTATTAGGTCCACTAAGTCAAGCCGCCCCCCCCCCCCCACAAACTCCTGTCCTTTAGAAATTATAATTGCACAGATCCCAAGCTAGTAATTAAGGATGCTTGGGCTATAAATTGGTCTACACTCTAACGTCTTAGTAATATGTCTGATGTGGTCTCGTTCTTTACTTCTAGACTTCACACCTTCAGGACACCCACTTCCCCATCAAAACCAGAAGGATAAGAGGGGGCAGCACCTGTTGGCTGTCCAGGGATCTCCTGGCCCAAATGAAAGACAGGGACAAGAAATGGAAGGCTTACAAGACATCACCCTCCCCCAACTCTGTAATGCCTATTGACAACTACACAATACCTGCAAACAGTCCATAAAACTTCTCAAACGCAGTTTCTACCTTATTGATTTATTTATTTATTTATTTTTGAGTTTTAGCAGGAAGGCATACTGAGCAGGGTACTGCTTGATTCCAGATGCGTCCTGGGGACAAATACACCATACAACATGAGGCATACAATATGATAGGTGTGATAACAGACACAGGCAATTTCTACCTAAATCAACAATGTAACAATTTTGGTAATCCACAAAATTTCTGGGCCTCCATTTGGTCTCTCCTTAATCCCTAATCCAACAGGCAGATATCTCTGATTTCATCCCCACTGGTCCTGTTACAGATCCTGCAGTGATAGCCAACTCCTTTAATGCTAAGTTCACTGACCTGTCACCCCATCTGAGTAAACTCCCCCCTATGAGCTCTCTAACTCCCAAATCCCAGCCAGTCATCCCCCCTCTGCCTCTACCTCCACCTCCATCCAGCCCCCACCCTTCCATTTCAGGATTATCGGGCATAAAGTCACCACCAAACTATTGAAGTCCCTCCTGGCCATAGGAAACCCTGGCAGTGATGGCCTTTACCCTGCTTTCTTAAAACGTATCTCCCCCACAATTGTTAAACCCCTCACTTTCATTTTTAATCTCACCCTTACCACATCCTCTGTTCCCGACCTATGGAAGCATGCAAATGTGGTCCAGGTTTTCAAAGCTGGCGACCCTTACTCCCCTGATAAGTACAGGCCCATCTTCCTCCTCTCTCATTTAAGCAAACTGCTTGAATAAATTGTTCACCACCAATTATCTGAGCATCTAGATAAATACAATCTCCTATGCCCCTCCAGCATGGTTTCCACAAGTGCCACAGCACCTCTTCTGAGCTGTCCCTTTTTTTTGATCATGTTCTAAGGAACATGGACCAGGGTAGAGCCATGGGTACCGTCTTTGTGGACCTATCCAAGGCATTCAAACTGGTTGACCATAACCTCCTTTACTCAATCTTGCTTCTACTCGGCTGCTTCACTGGCACTGCGGCATGGTTCCACAACTACCTGTCTAACAGGTCCCAGTCCGTTACTATTGGTAAAACATCCTTGGCTGCCCTCCCTGTACGCACTGGTGTCCCCTAGGGATCCATTCTCGGACCCCT
Source organism: Neoceratodus forsteri (assembly GCA_016271365.2). Classification (NCBI taxonomy): domain Eukaryota; kingdom Metazoa; phylum Chordata; order Ceratodontiformes; family Ceratodontidae; genus Neoceratodus; species Neoceratodus forsteri. Next base: position 111,863,900 of record CM057451.1, read on the forward strand.
GCTTTTCTCCATATTTATTAATACCCTGCCCAAGGATAGCCTCAAGTGCAACGTGCTTCTGTATGCGGATGACCTAGTTCTCTATCATAGTGATAGAACAGTTGAATCCATCTCCTCCACCCTCATTCATAACTACAGCTCTGCACACCAATGGTTCCTCTCCCACAAACTCCTGATTAATGAAAAAAAGACCAAATCCATGCTCTTTCGCTCAAAACCTTTTCTAACCAAGGCCGCCAAGCACAATTCAACTATCCCTGTACTTAGCCCAGCCCTTCCCCTTGAGAATGTTCAGTCCTTCAAATACTTAGGGGTCACCCTTGACCCTTCCCTCTCTTTCACCGAACATGTCAACATTACCGTGCAGAGAAGCCACCAAAAATTAGGCGCTGCTTTCTGTCAAAAAAATCTCCTGTCTGATGAAGCGCGCCTTGCTATTGCTTGTGGTAACCTTCTGACCCTCCTGAATTACTGCTCCCCTGTTTATTCCCTTGTATCCTCCACCCTGCGCTCACGGATAACCTCAACCTACAACTCCATCTGTCGATTTGTCCTGTAAGCCCCCCACCAGACCCACCACTGCTCTCTCTACCAGTCCCTAGGGTGGCTCCCACTACAGGGGCGCTTCGACTGCACCACAGTCAGCCTTGTGAACAACACACTTAGGAACCTAGACCATTCCCCTTATGCACAACTTCTAACAGAAAGAGTAGTACATAGGCCTCTCAGGTCATCCTCTGTCCCCCGCCGCTTGATTTCCCCCATGCTTCCACTGCCATGGGTACTAGAGCTTTCTCCATCTCAGCTTCCTCCTTCTAGAACAAGCTCCCTCCATCCATACGTCTATCTTCCTCCCACCAGGCTCTCAAACAGAACCTTTACTCCTGGCTCCTGACTATTGCAAGCTGTTGCTGTGCCCAAAAATAACATGGGCATTGTAGCCTGCCCCCTACTTAATTTTGGTTTTATTCCTCTCTTTTCCTCTTCCTCCCTATCTTCATTCCTCTATCGTCTTCCTTTTTATCTATAACTCCTCACTACCTTCTTGTACAATACTTTTCTTGTTAACCTTACCATTGTTCTACTATACCTGCACTTAGGTATATAACGCTAGCACAATTCTTGTCTCTCTGTAACCCTACTCTTTGTTATTTCCTTATGATTATGTTTATCTACTGTAAAGTTTTTATCTCTTCTTTTTTTTCTTTCTTTACCACTTAATGTGTATAGGTGTGTACTTGTGCATTGTATGTATCTATGACTGTTGCCACTTCGTGGCCCTGGTCATGCCTGAAAACGGTCCACTGGACCAGTGCACCTACCTGGTTACCAAAGACATAAATAAATCCAGATGGTGAAAATTGTAGGGCATTTTTATACCAAGACAGTGCATCACGATCTTGTTCCACTTAAAGGGGAAGCATTGTTTAATTGCGGGGGGAGGGGGTAGAGGAAAAACTGAGAACTTCGTTTTTTGTATTATTAAGTTTGTATCCCGCCCATTGCCAAAATATTTCAATTTGTTTCCAAACTGCAGGGATCAAGGTTTCTGGGGATGTCAATGTTAAGAGAATATCATCACCGAACAGTTTAATTTTATAAGAGCATTCCCCAATCAATAGACCCTGGACTGCATCCGTACTGTAGCTCTTATGGCGGAGGCCAAGGGTTCTAAATAAAGTGCAAAAAGGAGAGGGGATAGAGAGCAGCCTTGGTGTGTTCCTCTAGACATAGAAACATAGACTTTGACGGCAGATAAGGACCGTTTGGCCCACCTAATCTGCCCATTTCCCTACCTACTGGATAAGCAGCAGATCCTAGTTAACCAACAACCTTTTTCTTCCTACCCCCCCCCAAGAATTGTCTTATGTCTGTCCCATGCATTCTTGAATTCTCCCACTGTCCATGCATCCACCACCCTCTCTATGAAAAAATACTTCCTCACATTGCCCCTGAGCCATCCCCACCTCTATCTTCAAATTGTGTCCCCTTGATCTTGCACATCTCTTTTTCTGAAAGATGCTACCTCTTGGACTTTGTTGATTCCCTTGAGGTATTTTAAAAGTTTCTATCATGTCCGCCCTCTTCCTCTTTTTCTCAAGGGTATACATATTAAGCTCCTTTAGTCTCTCTTTGTATGGCTTCTGTTGCAGACCCTGCACTATTTTAGTTGCCCTCCTCTGGACTGTCTCCATCCTGTCTATGTCCTTGCGGAGATGTGGTCTCCAGAACTGCACGCAGTACTGCAGATAGGGTCTCACCAACTGTCTGTACAGCGAGATGACAACTTCCTATTTTCTACTGGTGATGCCTCTCCCCATACATCCCAGTATCCCCCCAGCCATCCCTACTTCCTTCTCACATCGCTTGCTAACCTTTAGGTCATCTGATATGACTACGCCCAGGTCCCTTTCCATTTTTGTTGTTGTTAGTATCTCCCTGCCCACTGTGTACTCTTCCCCTGGGTTTTTGTTTCCCAGGTGAATTACTTTGCACTTCTTTGCATTGAATCTAAGCTGCCATACTTCTGACCATCCCTCCAACCTTGCCAAGTCTCTTCTTATCCTTTCCAGCCCCCCTCCCTTGTGTATCAACCCTGTTGCAGATCTTTGTGTCGTCTGCAAAGAGGCATACTTTTCCTTCCAGTCCCTCTGCAATGTCACTTATAAAGACATTAAAAAGGACGGACCCAGTACTGAACCCTGCAGTACCCCATTAGTAACTCCCCTTTCTTCAGAGTGGACTCTGTTTACTAACTATTACCTTCTGTGTCCTGTTGTCCAGCCAATGTTTTACCCAGGTGACCACCCTGGGATCCACTCCCAGGCTGGCTAATTTGTTTATTAATCTTTTGTGTGGGACTGTCAAATGCCTTGCTGAAGTCTAGGTAGGCCTTGTCCACAGCCCCTCCCTGGTCTACTACTTTGGTCACCCATTTAAAGAAATCGATTAGATTCGTCTGACATGACCTTGCAGCTGTGAATCCATGCTGCCTTGGGTCCTGTGCCCCACTGGCCTCTAGGTACTCAACAATTCTTTCCTTCAGAAGTGATTCCATCATCTTCCCTACCACTGAAGTCAAACTGACAGGCCTGTAGTTTCCTGCCTCTGTCTTGTTCCCACTTTTGTGAAGGGGAATCACTTCCGCCCTCCTCCAGTCCTCAGGTACCACACTATCCTCCCATGATCTGTTAAAAAGGGTAGTCAGTGGTGTCACTAGTTCTCCCTTTAGTTCTTTTAGAATTCTGGGGTGAATCCCATCAGGCCCCATTGCTTTGTCCACCTTCAGTGTTAGGAGTTCTTTCAGAACCCTTTCTTTGTAAAAGGACTGGTATTGACCCCTCTATCCAGAGTGCTTCTACTGATTGGAATAGGTACCCCCCTTCCTCTTCTTTTGTGAATACTGAGCAGAAGTATTTTTCACTGTCCCTCTCTGCCCATCCACCCTCCCCTTTATTCAGCCTCACTATCCTTCCCTTTGTCTTTCTTCACTCCCTAATGTACCTTCGCTCCCTAATGTACCTCAGAGACAGAGAGAATGGCTCCGATAGAGAGCCATCTAGCTTCAATCATACCTTAACTTAAAATGTTTACAACCATTTTATATAAGGCTGTTTCATACAGAAAGTAAACAAAACATAAAAACAACATTTTAACATACTGTAGATCTGCTTTTATAAACTCACAAAAGATGGCAAAAATAAAATAAAGAAGGGAACTCCAGGCCAGGCAGGAAGTCCCATCTTTCTTGTTCCCAGACTCCCTCATGCCAAAGTTCTATAAAGCCCACTGATTCCAGCCAGCCTGAGCCCATAGGACTCCGCAAAATGGAAGCCAGCAAACCAAAATCACATGGAGCCAGGCATATTTCAACCAGGAAATGTGTCATCCTAAACGCAGAGGCTAGAGCAATGTGTCCAGTCTGTGCTCAAAGAAGCAGTTCATTTAACAGCAGAAAAATGCAGTAGAGACTAGAAATGTGAAACAAAAGGCATTACTAATGCATTTATGGCAGTAAAACATGTATTTTATACATTCCATCCAAGAAGACCTTTAGGTTTCCTGATACCTTGATTACCCTCTAAGTAAAACTGAAGACTGTCTACAGAAGTTCACCTTTAGTGTTCGATTTTATTATATTTTACACATATTCATAGCATTTATTTATGTCATTTCTACTACAGGTACTGTATTTTGCAAATGGTAATCCTTAACAGGGGAAGAGAATAAAGCATCAAAGCACACAAGCTTTCTTTTACCCTAACTGTTCTAGAGCAGCCCTTGTGGCTTAATGCTTAGCTGTGTGTGTGTGTGTGGGGGGGGGGAGACAAGAAGTGGAAGCAGCATTTATTTATTTAGTTTTTGTTAACCAGGTAAGTGCACTAGACGAAAACTTTGCCTATTTTCAGACACGACCCGGGAGAGTTACAGACAGAGAAACAGCAATTACAGGTGACACTACAGTACAAAACGTCATACAAAGGTAAGACAAAACTTGAGTGTCATTACATTTGTTACAGCAGTGCACAACATCAAAATAATGGACCTGAACCTGAGTCTCATACAACGATGCAGCGGAAAGCATTAAAGTTTCTACCCTAGGTGATCAGGCCAGAGAAGAAAAGACAGACTATTAGATAGGATGGCGTGGAAGAATGGTTACAGCCAAAAGTATAGGAAAGAAAAGTTGATTTATATCTGGCATGCTGCCAGGCCATTTCTGCACTGAAGGTTTCAGATCTTGGTATGCTTTCATTTTATCTGATACCTTAGTGCAGCCTTTTTGCAGCTGTATGGCTTTTTAGCCCCTTAGGACCTCAGTCTCTATTTTTATTTAAAATAAACACAGTGGGAAGGTTTCACCCTACCACATACTGCCAATACAATACTTCCATAAGCACTCAAGGGTGCAGTCCATCCAGGCCCAGTGCCTTATCCTCTTTAAGAGTCTCTAGTTCCCTTTGCACCCTGCCTATGGAGAGCTGTACTCTACCCATTTTTTGACACCCCCCCCTTGTGGCAGCCTTTATGCCACTCTCCAGAAGAGGATCATTGTTCTCCATCATAAATACTGAGCAGAGGTAATTGCTGAATACACATGCCTTCTGCTTATCAACTTCCACCAACCACCATACCTCCATAAACTAGACTAACTATCCCCCTCTTGTTTTGTTTTTTCACTTATGTATCTAAAAAATAATTTTTTCCCACCATTTACTCTCTTAGCAGTCCTCTGCTCAGTGTCTTCCTTTGCCTTCTTAACCACCACTTTGGCTTCTTTGAGTTTAGCCTGATACTGCTGCCAGGCTTCCTTCCCTCCCTGTTGTCTTCTTGTACTCAGGGAAGGCCCTTCTCTTTGCCCTCACTGCTTCCCTCACCCTCTTCAAATATCAAATGCTTTTTTTGTGCTTATTCCTTTTTACAGTCTTCTTTGCACTTATTCTGATCTCATCCAGGAGAGCACCTTTGAATCGGTTCCATCGCTCCCCCCAATGGTATCTGTTTTGTATATGTCAGCTTTTATGTGTTATATGGGCATAGTAGCACCTGTATATTAGGACTGAGTAAGCACTTTTTTTTTTTATTTAGTATGTTTTTTCCTCCTTTATTGCCAACTGCCCCCATCAGTCCTACCTCTTCACCTAACCCCATCACTCGCCTTCTACGGGACTTACCTCACCTCCTGAATGCACCCTGGTTTGCCTCCCAGGGTGGAGCCATTGGGGGGCAGGCTAATCCTGACCAGAGACTCAGTCAATGATCCAGAGGAGAGTGCCACAGGCAACTGTGTGGGGCCTGCAATAAGGGGTGGACATCCTCCTGCTATGGTTGGTGGTTTCCATTGACTTCACCCTTCCCCTAGGATGCTGAGGATACTAAGGATGTTGGTGTATGTGGTTACATGCACTCTCATTGGAGCAAACCATTGTCCTCCCTCCCTGGCTCATTGGCTCCTGTGCACCGCCACCTGTGGTCACTCAGGTGATGGTAGTGTAGCAGAGCTGTAGCTACCTCCCTCCCCGAGGTGAGAAAGCATCCTGTGGGTTGTTCATCCCACCTTCCCCTGGCCAGCCCTCTGATGACTGAGGCTTGTTCCCGAACCCAAGTTGTAGGCATCACAAGCACCAGCACAACCACTGTACCAGCAGGCTTACCCCAGCAAAAGCACTTCTAAGTTAATCCCCAATTTTTGCATCTTAAATAACTCTGCCTTCCTTCAACCAATTTATTTTTATTTTATTTTTTTATTTAGTTTATAAATTGGATTTACAACCTTTGAGTCACAGACTCATTTACAAAGGCACCTCGTCACAGGGAGGGGAAACAACAAGTAGTGCGGCGAGACAGGGTGGAACAATACAGGTGCAGTACATACATTATACATAGCATAAGACATAGGTATTTTCCCAAAGTACATTATACATAGCGTAAGACATAGGCATTTTACCAGAGAACAGAGCAGAGAGCGCTGTTAGGACCTGGTAGGTAATTTGAAACATAGAAACATAGAAGTTGACGGCAGATAAGGACCGCAAGGCCCATCCAGTCTGCCCATTTCTTTTTCTACCTTATAAAATATAAGTAAAAAACTGTACCATTTTCTGAGCATGCTCAGTTACAAAAAATAAACATACTAAGGATAGCTGGGGTTTTGTGTTTGCAGTTTGAATGACAGTGATTTCCTTCACTCTGCTTCGTCAGCTGGCTGATGAAAGTAGTTTAAGGGAAATTGAAAGTGATTTCATAGAAAATGATTTCCTTCACATTGCTTTTGTCAGCCAAATGACAAAAGCAGCGTGAAAGAAACCACTTTCACTCATACTGCTAAAGCAAAAACCCCTTCAACACACCTCCCTGCTGCCATTACAATTACCAGACACGGGTGCCCAATCCTGCATTTATTTATTTATTATTTATTTATTTAGCTTTTGTTGACCGGGTAAGTGCACTAGACAAATCCTGCCTATTTTCAGGCACGACCCGGTGCAGGGGGATACAGATGAATGCCAACTGACCTTGAACCAGATTAAGCTGTTGGTGGTATTTTTTTAGTGAATGAGGGAAATTTGGCCAGGACACCGGGGAAATTCCCCTACTCTTTTCGATAAGTGCCATGGGATCTTTAACATCCACCTGAACTACCACCAATCCAGGCAGATGGGACCTCGGTTTAACATCTCATCCGAAAGACGGAATTTTATTGCTATCCTCCCTCCCAACCCACATTCAATTTTATATTAACAGACTACAGGTGCCCAATCTCACCACCAGTATCCCCCTTCCCTCTTGACCCATGTTTTAAAAAAACTAAAAAATAGCCGGCAGATAGTCAGTGGGTGCCCAGTCTCACCGACCATTATACATGTGTAAAAAACACCAGGGTGCCCACCCCTATTGGCTGAGATCCCTCTCTGAATTAGAAGCCGACTGAGTTGCTCACCACCAGTACCACTGTAAACAGCCTCCCTCCCATCCTCTGCCTGCCAACCACCCTCAAACTCTCACCCATCCTCTGTGCCACTGAACAATAAACCAGCACTGGGGTGCCCAATCCCCAGTGTCAGTGCCCCTACAAATATGAAAATTGTCCTTCAAAGATCTTATCTTTTTACCTGAAAAGAAAAAATGGTCCTTCAATCTCTAACCCCCGACCCCATCCCCGAGCAATCCACTCTATATCCACCACCCCACCCCACCCCTCACACCATCACTCACCTACAGAGGTTCCCTCAGTGTAGATCCATTCTCACAGAAAAAGATGTCCTGCTCCTTGAAGTGTGACTGCAAACTAAGAAAATAACAAGGCAAGTGCAGTCAATGTATTTTCAATGCATTTTGAACTTTTGCTCATAACTTTGCCATTTTAAAATATTTTCTCATTTTCAACATGGCCTTTTTGGGACCCCACCTCTTGAACAAGGTAGGTGAAAATGTTCAGATCTGTCATGAAAGATGATTTCACAGTCATTTCACAAAATCTCCTTTTAGGCGGAATTTAAAAAATTTCACCCACCAGGTACATGAGGTAGGGCCATAAAAAGACTATGTTGAAAATTCGGTGAAAAAATATGGTAGAATGATTGAGTTCTGAGAGAATGTTGAAATGTTTAAACGTTCACTTATAACTTCACTATTTTTAAATATTTTGACCCAAATTTTCAACATGGCATTTTTTGACCCTACCTCATGAACAAGGGAGGTGAAATTTTTCAAATCTGTCCCAAAAGGTGATTTTGCAGTTGCTCCAAAAATTCCCCTTTCACTACTGATTTGAAAAATGTCACTTACCAGATTTATGACATGAGGTCATAAAAAGAATATGTTGAAAATTTAGGATCAAAATATGGAAACATTTTTTCAATGTTCACTCACAACTTTACTATTTTTCAATATTTTGACCACAAATTTTCAAGATAGCCTTTTTTTTCACTTTATCTTTTTATTGAAAATTTCCACAACGGTAATACAAACAAATAATACAGGTACACAACATGTTATATAAAAGCAGTAGATATGTCAGTTAACTAGGAATATAGAAGAGAGAATACAATATGCATATATGAAAACCAGATTACTGTACTAAAGTTAGGATTAGGTCAAAATTGTAAGAAAATAAAACTATGAATAAATGGTATTAGAGTTGTAATACAATAACAACGAGAGAACAAAAAGAAACAGTTATGTTTATATTGTCCATAGAGTGTAAAAAGGGAAGTCAGCAAATACCTGAGGATCGACCTATTGCTACTTGCATATTGTTAAATATAGAACAAAATAAGGTGATTGTAAGTGACCTGTAAAAAAAGAGAGACATAAAAGAGAATAGACAAAGAAGAGTAATACAGATATAAAAGAGAAGAAAAGAAAGAAGAATTAAAGACAAAAGAGCATCTGGTGCAATAAGTTGTCATGACCCTAATCTATTGTGTAAATGATAGGAAGAGAAAGGAGGAAAGGGGGATTGAATACTTATAAATTAGGGAATAAAGGTATTAGTAGTATCAATATACTTGAAATAGTCCTGCCAGCCATATACCAACGTTCTCAGATGTTCTTCAAAACCTATCTCTAGACCGGTTATCTCATAGTACTCTTGGTGGACTCAGTTCATACAAGATAGCCTTTTTTACCCCATCTGATGAACGTGATAGTTTTGGTTTTTGAAACCCTGCCTAACATGTATGATCACACTTGTGACATGAAATGACGTTTCAGCCAGTATTTTATAAATGACACCTTTCCTGTTCAGAAAAGGAGATTATAAAAAGCCAATATGGAAATGTTATGGTTAACATGTATAACAAGAAAAAAAGTTGTGAAGAAATGCTGTGTGCAGGGCCAGGCTTGGCCTGTTTGGGAGTTGTTATGATTCAGTGCCGCTGAGCTGAGATGGGGAGCAGGCTCAGTGAACCAGCTGGATGGGCCAAGGCTGAGGGGCCGGCGCTGCTGTGTGACACCACTTCCAGCCTGGGGATGGACGGTGCAGTGTTGTGCTGCATAGGTAACAAGTAACCAGCCTCTGCATGTGTAGCTGCATGGAAACTCAGGGACCAAAGGACCCTGTGCTTCCACAGCCTGATGGACTCTTAGCCCTGCACATCACCATCTGTAGTCACATGAGCCACTGATTCTTTGCATTTGTTGTCATACAGAAGTGCAGAGACCTGCATTTCAGCAGCCAGATGAACTCTTCCTTTGGGCCCTGCATGTCTGCATCCGTTCAAGTGCACATTGTAGGGCAGAAAAAAATTACTCGCCATAGTAATGTTGTTTCTTCTCAGGGATCCATCAGTGAGCTTTACAAAAAAAGCATCACTCTGCCAGAGTGTGAGGCCCCAGAGTTAGAACTTTGAGCTAATTTTGGAACTTAGAAACTTTATGCTAATTTTAGAACTTAGAAACTTTATGCTAATTTTAGAACTTAGAATACAAGTTAAAGCTCTGCACTGTAGTTATGCTCCTCCTAGTGTTCTAACATCAGATTTGTTTCTCCGCTGAAGAGAGCAGTTGCCCCAAAGTTAGCTCCAGCCTTCTGGACAACAGTGCATGTCTTATTATTTATTGCTTCTTATTTTACAAAGTTCAGTTAGTTTTCGATACTCTACAGTAGTTAAGGTGTTGTTTTAGCTTATTTTACAAATCTGCAGCTTTCTCCAGTTCCTGATCAGTTCTAGGAACCCACAGAAGGCTACGCGGTTCCAGCCTGAAGGGAACTGATCACAATTAGCTTAAAAAACCCTTAAACATCTCAATAATTCATTATTTGGTGGTTTTTATTCATTTATATACAAGGTTCCTGCCTACAGCTACAAGCCATTATCTCATACTAACATACTAACATACTAAAATGCCAGCAGAATAGGCCTAATGGTCTTTCGTGTCTGCTCGTTTGGTCAGCCCCCACCCTGGGTGCTGACCTTGCTGTCCCCCTCGCCTTCTCTGGCTTCTCCCTTCCCAGTTCCGGATATTCTTGCTGCATTGGATTTTGCTTCCTGAACCCTTCCCCTGTACCTGTCCCATCCCCTCTTGAACCCCTCCACTGTCTCTGCCTCCACCAGCCCCCTAGGTAGTGCATTCCATGGCTCTACCACCCTCTCAGTGAAGTAGCACCTCCTCCTTTCTCCCCTGAATCTTCCCCCCTCCAGCTTCCACCCATGCCCTCTAGTGGCCCCTCCTCCTTCCTTCAAAGCACCCTCACTGTTCCTCCCCTATTTACCCTCTTCATGTACCTGAAGACCTCTATCATGTCCCCCGGTCCCTTCTCTCTTCAAAGTGTACATATTTAGTTCTTGAGCCTCTCCTCATGAGGTCCTGTCCCCAAGCCCCAAAACATTTTGGTTGCCCTCCTCTGGACCCTCTCAGGAGGTTAATGTCCCTCTTTAAGTCGGCCTCCAAAACTGCATGCAGTACTCAGGTGCGGCCTCACCAAGCAGTTATACAGAGGGAGTATCACTTCCCTCCTTCTGGAGGTGATCCCCTAGCGATGCATCCCAGCATCCTGTTGGCCTTAGCTGCTGCCCTCCTACAAGTCTCAGAGTTGTTCATCTTGACATCCACCACCACCCCCAGGTCCCTCTCAGCCATTGAGACTTGTAGTATTTCCCCAGGGTGTACACTTGGCCTGGGTTTCTGGCCCCCAGGTGGAGTACCTTGCATTTCCCTGCATTAAACCTCAGCTTCCACTTTCTAGACCATCTTTCCAGAGCCTCCAGGTCCCCCTGCAGGGCCACCCTCCCCTCCTCCCCATCCACCACACGCCCCCAGTTTGAGTCATCTGCAAGAGACTCATCTCACTCCTGATTCCTGTCCTTATGTCAGAATCGTAGGCATTGAACAGAAGGGGCCCAGGACTGATCCTGTGGGACCCACTAATGACCCTCCTTGGGGAAGAGACTATCCCACCAACTACGACCCTCTGGGTCGGTCCTGGAGCCAATTGCCTATCCATCGGATCATCTGGTTTCCCACACCATTTCTCCTAGTTTATCTAACAGGCCCACGTGAGGAACAGAGTCAAATGCCTTGCTGAAGTCTAGAAAGAGGACATCCACTGGTCTACCCAGGTCCAAGGCACTTGTCACCCAGTCATAGAACTCCACCAGGTTTGTCTGACACGATTTCCCCGGGATGAATCCATGCTGTCTATCGTCCAGGCACCCTGACTTATCTCATAATGATATACTCTTCAGAGATGGAGAAGTATTGCTTGCCATGTGTTGCCAACAGAATCAGTCAGAGCTTTCTTCACAGCTGACCTTGTTTGCTCAGGGAGGTGGTGGGCATTAGGGATGACATTCCCAAGGAAGATCCCACTGTTGATTTGCCAAGACTCTGGAGACCCCAAACACTAATGTTTTTTCATGTCCCTACTTTGTGTGCTTTGCATTCTCCAACCCTAATGTCTGCATTATCATAGTTTTTTTGCAGTGTATTATATCTTATGTATTTATATTGTATTCTTATCATTGTGAGCGTTTTACCCTGGGTGTCTTCTGGAAATGTACATGTTCCCACTAGCTCTTTACCATATTCAAAAATTAAGCGAATGATCCTGCAAGCTGCAGCACTGATTTATTTCATTTTATTTTATTAAATTCTAGGATTACAAATACCTTTCAGCAGAAACTGCTCGTTTACAAAGGTTCCACGTCAGTGGATGAGGAGCAACATACATACAAAGGTTGTCAAAGAATGCACAATCAAACAAAAATTTACAGTTACAACATACTTAGAAGTAATATGCATACAAGCGAGCAACCTGAGTAGGCAGCTGGCTGAGGTAACAGTAAGAGATAGAGCGCTTAAGAAGCAAATCGAACTTTAGGCGTGTGATGGGGTAGGAGGGGGAGAAGAAGAAGAAGTAGGCAGGCTAATGGGCCACTGTTAGTGGGGTGGGAAGGGGATGGTGTCTTGTACCAGGGAGAAGGGGGCAGGAAAGGGGTCATGAAGAAGGGCAGGGACCACAGAGAATGCAACTCGGGAAGGGGACGGGCTGCAGGATATGAGCAAACTGGGTGGTGTTTGGAGAAGACCTTTTTAGGAGAAGCAGTCACATTGAGTGGTAGAGGTGAGGTAAAGTCTGAGATTCCTTTTAAAGGGTCCAAGCGTAGCAGAGGAAAGTGCTTCTTTATTGAAGGTATTGAACCATAATGGAGCTCTATGGGTACAGGACCGCTGAACCATGGAGGTACGACATCTGGGAACCTGAAAGGTTAGGTATTGGTCACTGCACGTATGCTGAGTGCCACTGAAGGCAGTAAGGAGCGTACCAACACCAGGGGGCATGAGTCCAAGGAGAACCTTTTTAGTAAGTAAGCAGGTCTGGTATTGTATTCTGCTGAGTAGAGGTAGCCAGCCAGTTTGTGCATAGAGGTCACAGGTGTGTGTGTTTGGCGGGCCGCACCTGTTAATAGCCTGCAGGCTTTGTTGAGTGAAACTGAGATCCTGCAGAGGGCAGTTGTAGAGGCAGAGCCATAGATGGCAAGACTGTAGTCAATGATAGATGTGACAGAGCTGTAGATGGCTAGTTTAAGGGCATCCGCAGACATACAGTGCTTACGTTTGTGTAACAGACCAATCCGTATATTGGCAGCTTTGGCAACAGTGTCTATATGCCGAGTGTAGGAGAGGGTTCTATCCAGCGTGATACCAAGGTACTTGAACTCCGGGACATGTTCGAGTGGGTTCCCAGCATGGTTCTTGATGGTGGGGGACAGAGAATTGTGCCTGCTCTGTGGGTTACAGAAGGTCATGGCTTTGGACTTGCTGTAGTTCAGGACAAGTTTATGAGAGCTGAACCAGTCTTCAACATGCTTGAAGTCAAGCTGTAGCTGGGATTCAAGGACTGTAATGTCATGGTGGCTGGAAAACAGGACTGCATCATCCGGGTATAGTAATATTTTTTGGTGGCAGACACTAGGGAGTCTGTTGAGGAAGAGGGAGAGGGAGAAGAGTAAAGGGCCCAGAATAGACCCCTGGGGGACTCTGGAGAGGACTGGCTTTTCATCCAATGAGATGCCTGCTATCCTCACATATTGGACCCGCTTATCAAGGTAGCTAGCAAACCATGGAAGGGCATCACTGGAGATCCCAATGGAAGACAGTTGCCTGAGCAGCAGAGGGTGATTAACAGTGTCGGAGGCCTTAGTCAGGTCTATAAATACTGCCCCCCCCCCACAGTTTCCTTTGTCGAGCGTGGCATGGATGAAAGTTGTAAATTCCAGTAGAGCAGTGGTGGTGCTGTGCCCTTTTCTGAAGCGATGCTGTTCTGGGCACTGGACTTCATACTTATCCAGGAATTCAACTAACTGGTCCGAAACTATACGTTCCAGAGCCTTAGATAACGGGGGGAGGAGTGAGATAGGTCTGTAGTTGGTGTGGAGCGTCCTATCACCACTTTTGTGAACCGGTGTGACAGTGGCTTTCTTCTAGAGAGAGGGGAATTGGCCCAATCTAAGTGAAAGATTGAAGATCTTTGTCAGCGGTTCAAGGATTTCATCAAGAACTTGTGCAAGCAGTTTAAGATCAAAGGAGTCTCCACTGTACCCTTGTTTGCGGATGGCCTTTTGAATATAGTTTCTAGCTACTTGTGGTGGAACCTCTTTGAAGAAAAACTGTGGAATTGTATGATCATGTAGGGGGGTCATGTGGGAGGTGCTGGAGGGGAAGTTGTCAAAGAAATTAGGAGGAAGGACACTGTCCAGGTTGGTAAATGCATTATTAAAGGTATTGGTGATGGTACCGAGGTCGAGCATAGGAGTACCATGAATGTTGAGCATAGTGGGTGGTGCTTTAGGATCCTTGCCTGTGAGTTCTTTCAGGTTGTTCCAGAAGTTTTTCCCCATCACCCCAAGAGTTGGTCAGAGCCTCCTTGTAATAGATGTTTTTAGCATTCCATATTTTTCAAGTGCAATAATTTCTAGCTGCTTTGTATTTTTGTATGTTTGCTTGCGTCAGAGTTGCATGAGCACAGTGCTAGAGGTGGTCCCTGTGCTTGAGTTGTGTTAAAAGGTCAGTAGTAACCCAAGGGTTGGTCCGTCCTTTGACCTTCAACTTTTTCACCGGTGCGTAGATGTCACAGGCTTCACTGAAGCATTTGATAAACAGGTCCAAGGCTTTGTTAGTGACACTGAGCATGTCAATCACTGCCCAGTTCAGTCTGGTTAGATGGGATTTTAGCAGTTGAAGTTGCTCCTGTTTAATAACCCTTGCATAGATTAGCTTGGGAGGGGGCTTGTGGAATTTGTTAGACCAGGAGCAGATGACAGTCGAGTGGTCACTTATTGTATCCGGGAGTACAGAAACATTAGAAATACATTCAGGGTGGTTAGACAGAATCCAGTCTAGCAGTGTGAGGGAACCTGTCCTATAGTTACATCTGGTGGGGGCGTGGACAAGCTGAGTGAGGTGCTGCGCTGTGACTGCATCCTTATAGGTAGAAGCCTCAGGGGAGAGCTAGTTAATGTTAAAATCACCCATAATTATGGTTTGGGAGTTATGATGCTGGCCCCTTAAATATTCCATGATGCTATTGAAGCCAGAGGCCTGGTCCCTTGGGGGCAGGTAAACTGAGACAGCAGTGAGCTCCTTATTATGTGCACCAAGGAGAACTTTGGTGGTGAGGACCTGAGAGGAGTTGCCCAGGTTAGGGGATGGGATGATATGACCCGTATAGGTATCCCTAAGATAGATAGCACAGCCCCTGACCCGCTTAGTAATCCTGTCTTACCTGAATATGCAGTAGCCAGGGATTGAAACTGAGGTGTTGGGGATCTTAGGGTTTAGCCATGTTTCAACAACTGAGAGGACATCAGGGTTGTGCTGTAGGATCCATGTTTGGAGGGAATCAAGCTTGTTGAGGATGCTGCAGACATTGATAGATGCCAGGGTGAGAGTCCCTGCCCTCCTTTTTGATGCCTCTGCTGACTGCCCAGATGGTCCTGGGTTGGGGTGAACATTTCATGACAGCAGGAGCAGCATAAGGAGAATTTGTAGGAGAAAGGATTTGTGCATGTTGTAGGCTTGCCTGATTGTTTTGCTCCTATGTCTTTTGATGCAACAGTGCCATTGCTGTTTGGATAGGTTGTGGAGTACAAGCATGGTCTGGGGGATCATCGGTGGGCAGTGCACTGTTAGTATCAGAAGGTAGCCAAAGTGCCATAGAGGGGAGAAGGGGTTGACGTTATCCATGCTATATGTCCCCGTGACCATACCAAGGTTATAGTGCAGGGCATTGAGAGGTGCATGATGAAGATGAGAATGGTTTGGGTTGCTCCCAAGGGGAATGGAACAGGGATAAAGCACATAGCCAGTACAAACACCTGTGTAAGCATTATTAGGTCCGGGGAAGGATCAGTGTCCGAGAAGGATCGAGGATGGGAGTCGGAGTTTACTAAGAAGGGTTAAAATTAAAAAAAGTGGCAGAAAAGCGGGCCACAGAGAAAGTGTGCAGCTGAGGAGGAGGAGTGATAAGGACAGGGATAGCTGACCCAATGTGAGGAGGACAATCAGAGTGGAAGGGGCGATAAGCGTATTTAAAGGAGGCCTGGGAGGGGAAGTGGGGGTGGGACAAAATATCATAAGAATATCCAGCTAGGAGAGATGCTGTGAGACAAGGCAGCAGATCAGGAGAACAGGGCAAAAGGCGCACCAATGGCCGTGCTGCCAGAAATCCGTCCCGACCAATCACAGGCCACTGGTATTGGCAGTTAACCTATCAGAAGGATGTTACAGAGAACCAGGCTCTGAGATAAGTTTGCGGTCATACCTGGTGCAGGGATCTGACAGTGGGTTCCAGGAGGGCATCTTGAGGCAGCAGTGGGGCCGGCACAGCAGCGGAAGTTGCGGCCATTGGGTGCTGCTAATGGCAGTTGTGCCATATGTACAGGCGGGCTCCCTGGAGTGAAAATAAGAGAGAGAGGCTCAGTTTTAAGAGGGCTATAATTACTGAGAGAGAGGGGGGCGGAGGACTGGCGGCTGACCATCAGTGGGGGTGGGGGGATGTGGAACAAAAAACAAAGGATGAGGTTGATTGTCTATGGGTGGGCTGGAAGATGAGACTGGGAGGTGAGAGGCAGCAATTAACACAGCAAGGGTAGAGCGTTAGGGGAATGGTGGAGGTGGCGTGAATTTGGAGGAGTCAAGCCAAAGAGTAGAAGAAAAAAAAAATACAAATGAGAGGAGGCAGCGGGGGGAGGGGGGCAGCAGTTCAGGCTGTGGTAGGGAACTATGCCGTACCAAGTTAGTGGATTGAGGGCTATTAGGGGGAGCGAGTGGGAAGAAAAGGAAAATAATTCACAATACCAGTAGAGGAACAAACAGCATAATCAACAGTATCAGTACTTAAATAAGATAAACAGTGCAGCATTAACTGTGAAAGACAAGGCTTCTAACTATAACATAGGTGGCTGTAGCGTCTATTTCAAATATCATAAGAATATCCAGCTAGGAGAGATGCTGTGAGACAAGGCAGCAGATCGGGAGAACAGGGCAAAAGGCACACCAATGGCCGTGCTGCCAGAAATCCATCCCGACCAATCACAGGCTGCTGGTATCGGCGGTTAACCTATCAGAAGGTAGTTACAGAGAACCAGGCTGTGAGACAAGCTTGCGGTCGTACCTGGTGCAGGGATCCAACAGTGGGTTCCAGGAGGGTGGTCTTGAGGCAGCGGTGGGGCCGGTGCAGAGGCCGAAGTTGCAGCCATTGGGCACCGCTAACGGCGGTCATGCAGTATGTGCAGGCAGGCTCCCTGATTACATCTGTGTTGTGAAGGCCATGTGCAATTGACCTTGTCTGAAATGGACTCCAAGCTGTGCTCATAAAGGGCAATCTGGGGGTGCCATTTGCCAACTCATGTTAAACTCCTAGTCACCTCCCATGTGGCTGGATTTTGAAAGAGGTTTGAGAGCCACAACTCTCTCCCTCCCCCTGTAAAAAAAAAAAAAAGTTTTGCATGCTTTAACTTGCAGCACTTTCAGATGTTCCTTCAAAAGATAATGGACTTGTACTGAGCTCATCTACCTAAAATGGCCACGTACAGGAAACATGCCTGGAATGCATCTGTAAAGTGAGGAAAACTCACAAAGTGCAACAGACATGGATAATCACTTTTTGGTTGGTGTGGGTAAATTTGCTGCACCCTGCATCTCCATCCTTACCCCTTTGATAATCTGGACCATGAGGGCAAATGCATAATCAGCTTGATAAATCTATTCTTGGCAGAGGTCAGGAAGTACAGATACAGAGATTGCCCCTAAACCAGTGCTGCATGCACTGCAGCAAAACAAGGTATTTCAGCAGCTGTAACTCAGTTCTCTGCATTCACATAACACATTTTCCCATGGTGTCCAGCTATATTGCCACTGTCACATGTCTTTCTTTTGCTCTACAGATTGTGTGTTGGCTATGTGATGCATAGAACCATTACTTTTTTTTCGCAAATGTCTTTTTATTGTTTTTTTTTCACAGATACAATACGAAACAAGACATTGACAGAGAAGAGTGGTGCTTATACAGTTACAATGTTCTTAGGTTGACATTAAAAGAATATTACATATATGTGTTCCTTAGCTATTATGTGGATATATAGTTCTCACATCATTACATTACAATTGACTGCCTAGCATTTGTACAGTATGTAAAAAGGCATACTGTATTCTGACAGAATAAAGAAAGTGCATCCTGGGACAAAGTTTGTGAGTTTTTTTGTCATGATATGGAAAACCCAATGTCTCCATCTAATTTCAAATGCAAGGTAACTGTTATTCAAATTTGCCATCAATGTTTCCATTAGATAAATATGGCATATCATGTCCCTACACATTTATTGAAGGCACAGCTTGGTGACTGTCTTTTTAGCTATGACTAGTGCGATATATAGTACTTTCCTGGTGTCCATGATTCTGTACCCTTCCAGTGCATCCAGGAATAAAACTAGGTTATCAGTGAATTCTGTTTCCCCTCCCAGCATATCCTTTAAGTCCTGCTAGAGAGCTCTGAAAAAGGGTGCCAACCTAGGGCATGACCAGAAGATGTGTCTCTGTGTTGCTGTCAGAGCCCCACATTGCCTCCAACAAGACATTCCCATCTGAGAAAGGTATTTCACCTATCAGGTATGATAAAAAAAATCTTCCTACTGTTTTCTATGGAAATTCCTTCTGCACTTGAAAAGAAGTAATGTTGTTTAGATTCCTGAGACAATTATATCACTGCTGAACTGTGATGACTTTACCTAAATCCCTTTTCCATGCTCTGTGTATATGCATTGTGAAGTGTCTTTGTAGGGATAGCAAAGCTTAATCTAGACGAGAGATGGGATGTTTGGTGAAACCCATTGCCTTCAGAGTTTTTATTACCATCTCTGTCAATATGGGCATCTTCTGTGATGCTGTCCATGTAACCATTAGTGGGCAGAGAAACTTCCTGGCTTGCAAGAAATGAAAAAGAATCTGCTTTTGGGATCCTGAATGTTGTCGCCAGGTCTTCAAATAGCTTAATTTTCTTTCCCTGCAAGAGCTGAAAACAATATTTTAAGCAAAACGGAGCCCAATTGGTAAAAATGTGAGCCATTGTAATGGGAGAGAAATCTGCAGTGTATGGAAGAGAAAGAATGAGAAATCAAAATAGGGACATCTGTTTAGCTCTTAAGGCTTTAAAACGAGGCTGAGACTGTATTGATTGTACACGGATTGTCCATATGGGCAGGTGCGCTCCCCTTGAGGGTTGTCAGTAATACTTTATGTAGGTTAAGATGGTCCTTTTCTATCAATTCTGTACTTTTCCAGTGTGATCTATAACTATCAATGAGCCAATAAAATGCTTTATGCAGTTGAGGTGCCAAATGGTATAAATTTAAGTTAGGAAGCGATAGAACCCCCCACCCCCCAAACTGGCTTTAGGGAGTTGCATAATTGTCAAACAGATTCTGGGCTTTTTGCCTTGCCAGAAGTACTTAACAATCAATTTATTCCATGTTTGAAAATATTTTTGTTGGGGGGGGGGGTACTTGGAGCATCTAGTCAGGTATATTAACCTGGAGAGGAGGTTCATTCACATACTGGCGACTCGTTGGATAAGTGCGCAAAAAAAATTCAAAGCAACTACTGAAAAGCAGTCATAGCAGCAAACAGTAGTGTTTCAATACTGAGGTATTTGAAAGAGGGGATTTTGTCAAGGGGAGCCATCCAAAGTCTTAAAGACTGGAGCCTGGTAAGTCTGTTTGCTGCCAAAAGTCATAGGGTACATTTTTTTAGCAGACAGAGAGAATTGTTTAGAACATACTCAACACTGGAAGTTATTGAAATCACAATGGAATATTGCTTCCGATTCAGTGACTGAGGAGACAAAACATACAGAGTCAGCCACACAAATGTCGATACCCTGGAAACAGAGGGAAGGTCATTACTGAACACTGAGATCAGGATAGGACCCAAGATGGAACACTGGGAGACTTCTGACTTGCTGCCCAGGAGAATGTGGAATGGAGTCACCTATAAGGACAAACTGGTGCCAGTCAGACAGTTAGGTACTGGATCATCTGACCAAGAGTTCAGGTTGGCCAGCCCTTGCATGTTTTTCCAAGTAGGATTGGATGGGTGACAGTGTCTAAAGCCTTTGAAAGGTTGGCAAAGTTGTCTCAGGGTCTCTCGTTCATTCCCCTTCCCATAACAGATCTGTTCAAATATTAACTTTGAAAGGCTGGCGAAGTTGTCACGAGGTCTTTCATTCATTCCCTCTCCCATAACAGATTGGTTCAATATTAACATCTTCAAACTTTTTTTTTCAGTTCCATTTCCCTCCAGTCACCAACCCCTGGCACTCCTCAGTCACCTTCAGCTACTCCCGCCCGGCTTAATCCCTACCTGGGAACCCCCAGGCCTCTGACCCACCCAAAACATGCCTGCAGGCAACCCCCTGGATTTTGCCCCTGAGGCAGGCCTGCCTTCTGCTCCTCAGTGCTTCCTTATACTCATCTAATTACCTACAGGTGGAGGTGAAGATCGGAGGCAGTTGGGACCTAGGAGGGCAGGATCTGGTGGTGGGCGTGGGGCTGTGACGTGATGTCATCTACCCAGACATCAGGGTTTTTCTTGTTCTGTATATGGTTCCCCTCCGATGATGAGCATGGATGTGCAATGACATCCATGGGGCATGCACGCTCCTGTGTGCACCACACCGATGTCCACTGTATCCCACCACCCACATACGCTGATGGCTGTTGGTGCAGTACCTCTGGCTGCTGCCAGGAGGTATACTGTTGCTGGAGCCCTCATTCCTCCCTCCCCGGAGAAGGTGAGCAGTCATTGAATGCTCACACCTTCTACCCCCAGCTGACCCCCAGCGCTGCAGGCTTGCTCCCAAACCCAGATCACTGTGTGATGCGAGGTGTGGCATCCAGCACCTCAACCCTCAGCACCACCAGGTTAGCTAACATCTTCAAACTAATAAAGCTCAAACTTAAGTATAATTTTGCAGTTGAACCCAAACAACAAAATCGAAACATGGGAAATTCAGGAAATGTACAGGATGATGGCAATGTACCTATGCAAGCCCACCAACAAGCTGCATCATAAGAAATTGCAAATAATATTAGGGACCCTAACAATCCAACTGCTAGCATTCTGGAACTGGACATTGAGACTTTTGCACATTTTAATAAATTTACAAACTCTCAGTGCAGTGCACGTAACATTAGTATGGACTTGACTGATTTGTTTGACATCAATGAAGTGTAAACAGAGGTGGAGGGTACGTTTGAAGTAACAAATACAGCAGAAATAGCTGAGGTGGAAATAATCAAACATAAAAGTAATTTTAAACTAAAATCCATATCTTGCCCACCAGTTATCAATGCAGCTATTAATGTGTTTGGAAGAACAGTTATTTCTGAAACAGAAAAGCTCTTCCAAACCCATTACCACTACAAGGATGGTAATCTTCCTTTATCTGAACGAGCTGCATTACAGTGACGTTCTGAATTATAAAATGTGGTTATCAAATTGTCAAATAAAGGGGAAAATATTGTGCTTATGAACGTGTCACAATATGTTTGGAAGGTCTATGAATTATTGTATGTAGAAAACAACTATGAGAGGCTTTCAGGCAAGCTGAACAGTACATGTGGGTTAGAGATATTTACCATGATTGATGGAGAATTGGGACCTAATTAGATCACTGGGGAAGAGGCTGCTTTCTTAAAGATAGACTGTCCAGTGGTCCCCACAATATATGTACTCACAAAAATCCGTAAAAATCCAGTGGGTCCTCCTAGTAGACCCATTGTTTCTGGTGTGGAGTGCTCGACCCAGAACATATCACAATTTGTTGATTGTTTTCTGCACCCTATGTTCAAGATGTTGGATCCCACATCAGAGACGCTATGGGTCTCCTTAATAAAATGGAGAACTTTCTTTGGGAAAGTGGCTACTTCTGATAACAATTGATGTAGCCAGCCTCTACACTTGTATTCAAGGTGTATATGGCTGAGAAGCAGTAGATCGCTACCTATATCAGCCACTATGGCAGCACTCTCCCTGTTACCTTCCTCCTACAGGTCCTGGTGTACATGTTGAACAGAAACTATTTTATGTTCAATAAAGAATTCTTCAGACAAATGTGTGGCACTGTGATAGGGGTCTCTGTGACTCCCTCATAAGCCAATCTGTATATGGGCCTATGGGAGGAAAGGTTCATCTACAGCAGTATCCACAACAAATATCATGACAAGGTGGTGTCCTGGCTACACTATATAGATGACATAGCACCTGATGACAAGAGAACAAGATGAGTCAAATTTATAAAAGCGATAAGCTCAGCCTGTTTGTTGGACCCACATCAAGGGGAGACTCTAGGGTCAAAGATCAAGGGGCAGCCACTCCTTTCCTCTTCTTAATTAAAATACTTCCTGTTGAATTGCATAATATCTTGGAAAAAAAGTATTTGTATTCTCAAGCCTATTTTTGCTCACCAATCTGGAGGCTTGGTGGGAGCAATGACAATTCCAGGACTTTCGAAGAAGGTTTTAGGACCTTAAATTCAGAATAATGAAAAGGACTTGAAGAGGGAGACCATGTATAAAATTACTATTCTATATGTACAGTATATGAAATTATGAGTATTGAATTATGCTATTTATGAAGCTGACAACTCTGTGTACCTGTGTAATTATATGATACCAATAAAAATAATAATATAAAAAAATAGATGACATAGCCTGTATCTGATGAGGCACAGAGGAGGAGATTCACCAATTTTTGGGGTACTTGAACTTTATTTTTATTTATTTATTTATTCAAGAGTTTCACCTGAAAGGCATGCTGAGCAGCACAGCTCATTTCCAGATGCATCCTGGGGGTAGGGGAAGGGGAGTATAATAAATAGAATAGTACATGAAGAACATTGGAGACAAATAATGAAATGGAGAGTATACATAAATCAATTAAACAGTAAGCAGTGCAGTAAGGTACATTGTGTTGGGTACATCCAGAAATATGTATAGTATTGCAGCATGGGGATAAGTAATAAAATGGACAGTATATATAGTAGGGCCAACTAACAATAAGCAGTGCTGCACATGGATTGAGTAGGGTGCAGTAAAAAAAATTAAAACAGGTTACATCATGCTTAAATAAGGCAGACATACAGTAGTGAGTACACGGAAGAAGTATATAGATAAAGTGAGCTGGGTAAGCAGCCAAGTGACTAAGAAGGGTATAACTGTGTGAGCTGTTCAGGGCAGTCCAACTGGACCAAGGCTAGGGAAGCCTTGGCATGGAGCTAACGTTTGGGGGGGGGTCAATGTAAGTTGAGGGGACAACAGATATTGACATGAGCAGGTGGGGGTTGTGAAATTGCGTAAGAGGGAGGAGAGGGAATTGTGTGAGGTGGCATTGTGGATGGGGAAGGGGAGAGCATTCCACAGTTTAGGACAGCGGAAGGAGACGGCTGTTTGCCAGTGGTGGTAGAACGGTGGGGGATCACAAAGGATTGAAGATCAGAGTTATGGAGGGAGTAAGTGCAATGGGAGGAAGCACAAATAGAGGAAGATAGATAGGAGGGGAGATTACCAGTCCAGAATTTGACCATGAAAGTGGC
This sequence comes from Neoceratodus forsteri, assembly GCA_016271365.2. NCBI lineage: Eukaryota > Metazoa > Chordata > Ceratodontiformes > Ceratodontidae > Neoceratodus > Neoceratodus forsteri. The sequence continues at coordinate 111,887,493 of CM057451.1, forward strand.
AGTGTGAGACAGCTATCTGGACTCCAAGGATGGGAGGGACAAGGCTTTGTAAAGGTCACAGTGGTGAGTACGGGGGGGCAGGAAAGCACAAAGTGACAGAGAGAGTTGAAGAGGATGTCCAGCCTGGCCAGGGTAGTTTTGGCAGCAGCACTGTAGATTATGTCTGCACAGTCAAAGGTGAGGAGGATCATTTTCTGCACAATTACACGCCGGGCAGATTGAGGAATGCAATTCTTTTTTCTGTATGAAGCACCAGGCTTGGGGTATAAATTCTTTTGAATTGCATCCATATGTGTCAAAAAGTCCAAATGGTGATCTAACCAGATCCCTAGGTATCTAAAGGTGGTGACATTTTCAATAGGGGTGCCATCCAGGGTGTGGAAGTGGGGGGGGGGGGCTTTAAGTTTAGATAGCCTCTGTCTAGTGCCAAAAGACATGGAGACTGTCTTTTTGGCATTAAGGAACAGCTGGTTGGACTGGAACCGTTGCTGGATCTTGTTGAAGTCATATTGCAATCTAGCCTCAGCATCAGCAGGTGTGGTGCTAGACATGTAAAGTACTGTGTTGTCCGCATACATGTGGATTCAGGAAGTGGAACAGGCTGGAGGGAGATCATTGAGAAAGACAGAAAATAATATAGGGCCAAGTACTGAGCCCTACGGGATGCCAGTAGTGATGGGGAGAGGAGGGAAGACTCAGGAGGTAATCTTGACCAATTGGGATCTGCCTGACAGGTAAGACTGAAACCACGCTGTGGCCAAGGAGTTCAACCCAGCAGCAGTGAGTTTTTGGAGGAGGAAGGAGTGGGATAATGTGTCGAAGGCTTTCACCAGATCGACAAATATGGCAGAGGTAACATGTTCCTGATCCATACTGATAAGCATAGAATTAGTGAGTCATATGAGGGAGGTGGTGGTGGAGTGGGACTTATGGAAGCCAGACTGGAAAGGGGTGAAAAATGAGGCAGAGTCAAGGTAAGGGGTGAACCAAGCAAGGACAATGCATTCTTGGAGCTTAGCAAGAATAGGCAGTAAGGAGATTGGATGATAATTCCCAGGGGCAGTGGGATCACTACCTTTGGGATGAGGATTGACAGTGGAGTGTTTCCAGGTAGAGGGAACTGAGGATACAGTAAAGCATAGGTTAGAAAGGGAGGCCGGGGGGAACCTATAGCAGGGGCAGAGAGATAGAGCAGATAGGGGTCTAGGCCATCAGAGCTCTTACCCTTGGTTGAGTTCAAGGCTTGGAGTGCCTTTAGAGCCTCATTTAGCATAATGAGAGAGAAAGAGGAAGGGGTGTGGAGAGGGTAGGGGTAGGTGGGGGGTCTGGGGAGGCAGCAGGCGTACATGTGGGGAGGGTGGAGAGGAGCAAAGAGGCACAGGACATAAAGAAAGTGTTGAAAGTAGATACAACAGATGGAGGGTCAGAAGATGTATCATTTCCATGGATGAGGGTTGGGATGGGGATGTGGAAGGGAGGAGAGAAGAGGGATTTGAGGACTCACCAGAACTTAGAGGGATGGCTTAAATTGGTGTCGAACGAAGTGGAAAAATATTCAAACTTAGCATATTTGGAGGCCTTGGTGCAAGTATTTCTAAGTTGCCTGTAGCGCAGAAAGAGTGTGTGGGATCTGGATTTCAAGTAAGCCTTCCAGACCTGGTCCCTGGCGTGCATACAGTCCACCAGTTCAGAATTAATCCAGGGAAGGTGTGAGCCTTTGACTCTAGCAAGTTTAGAAGGCACACACACAGGTCCCAAATTTCAAGGGATTTTGTCTGGAAGTAGCTGAGGGCAGTATTGATAGAGGATGCTTTTGAGGTGGGGGACCAATCAGTGTGGTATAAGTCATTTAGAAGGGGAGCCAAGTTTAGTGAGTGGAAAGATTGTAGAGGGATCAGTTTTGGGGGGGGGCTTAAGTCGGTAGCACGTGAGGTTGGCGCCTGGATCATGGCATCGTCTGAAACGGTGATGCGATGTGAGCAAAAGCCGAATGGTGCAGGGGAGGGAGGGTGACTTGATTTGGGTGGGGTGGGTGGCCACAGCGACAGGATGTCACTGTATGTACCGCGACGTGCATTAGAGTGCAATGCAGCGAGCATGGCCTGGGAGGGGTGGAGGGGATGTAGAAGGTGGTGCTGCGGTCAGCTGCCGAGCTGTGCTGTGGCGTGGGAGGTTGGCCTCTGCTTGCAGTGCGTGGGGTTCTGGGTTAAGGTCTGGGTCCGGGTGCTACTGCATTTTTGTTGCACCCGCCCAAAACTGTATTTTTTGCTTTGCCCCCGACATGCACTCTCCTGGAGTTGAGAATCTTTAAGTTGGGGTGCGGGCATGAGCCCCTGCATGGGGGGCACAGCCTCCTCCAGAAAGCAAAGCATTTAAATCCCTGGCGCCGTTCTTCTGTGCGCCGAGGATGTCAGGGTGGCAAAATTGTTTTCGCTGCCCTGACATCATGATAATGTGAGTTGCCGTTCAGCACTCACAATTATCACACAGAACCCTTTAGTCTGATGGAATTTATGGGTGCAGTAAATCATGTGGTGGTCGCTAAGGGAATCTGGGAGAATGCCACAGTCAATTGTGCAGTGGGGATGGGATGTGAGAGCCCAGTCTAGCAGGGTGTGTTTGAGAGATTTGTGGTTTAGTCAAGTTGCAGAAGTAATTAGTTGTGTTAAGTTTAGGGAATTTACTTTGGTGCAGATGTTAGAGTTGGCAGAAGAGAGCCAGTCCACATTTAAGTCTCCAACTAAGTAAAGCTCACCAGTGGTGGTATGTGAAGTGATGGCGGTAAGAAGTTCAGGTAAGGTAGATGGAGGGAGTCCGGGGTGAAAATAAGCACCGGCTTTGAATATAGGCAGTGTAAAAGGGAGTGAGAGCTTGATCAGGATGAGTTCATATTGGGATGGGGACAAGATGGACAGAACAGGGGAGTATTGGAGTTTGGAGGATAAATACATTGCAATACCTCCACCCTTTCTGGGTCTATCTTTTCTGATAAGGGTGTAGCCTGGGGTAGAGAGATTGGTGTCAGGTATCTTGTGGGATAGACAGGTTTCGGAGAGTACCAGTACATCTGGCTGTAAATCCAGCATGATTGGCTGGAGGAGGGAGAACTTGGGGAGTAGGCTTCTTATATTGAAGTGAACAATCTTTAAGCCTTTTGAGAGGAGTGTATGGGGGGGGCAGGGTTGGATTCAATGACTCCTGCTGAAATGAGTAGGAGGGTGATTAGCAATTTGGAAAATGAGTAGAGCCATTTGGTAGCTTTTGGTTGTAGACAGTGGGAGGGTGGGGGGATTGGATAGGGGGAGAGGAGTTTGGGAACATTTAGGATAGCTAAGAGAGATGTAGAGGGGAGTATGGAAGCATGGGAAGGCCTGGGGAAATTGATTGGAGTAGGGTGATCGGGGAGTGTAGAGTGTGTTAGGGAGTGGGTTGGAAGGAGTGATGGGGAACAGGGGATGGAGGGTTGAGAGAGCAGAGGTAAAGAGACCAGTGATTGTGGTTTAAGTGGAAAGAGCAGCAGGGCACTTAAGGCAAGGAGCAAGCTAGATAAAAATAGTGACTCAATTGGGACTGGTTGGCTCAGAGAGGTGCAATATCACGTGTGGCCACTGGGCAATGAGGGATGACAAAGGTAGAAGAAGGGTGCTCTCTAGCAGGCTGTGTAGCCTTGTGGTTAGAGCAGTTGACTATAGAGGAACTCTGATTCAAGAGACCTAGGTTCATTGCCACCACCGGGAGTGAAGAGAGGAAGTAAAGAGAGTAAATGGGGTGAACAGGGACTAAGGTGATAGAGAAGGAGTTAACACAGTGTAGCTGCATATAGTTAGCGGAGGGAGATACAATGTTACATCTCACAGTGGGTCGTGTAGTGGTCAAGGTTTGTAGGGAACTTGGGAAAATAGTTTTTGGTGATGGGAGTCATGTGACGGGATCACGTGATAGGGGTCGGCTATATGTGAAATGCCCACCTAGGGTGGGAGGAGGGTGGGGAGGCAGCTGCCATGGTAGCAGCAGTGGGCTAGCACAACTATTGTATGCCAACTGTAACAAGTTGAACCTGGTGTTCTGATGCTGTCCATACCTGCACTGGGGAGTATTCCAGTGAATGTGGGAAGGGGGGAGCCTCCAACTTGGCCCTCTAATAACAGCAGACTGCCTGCATTGGTGGTGAATTCCGGTCCGGTGAATGTGTGTGTGTGTGGGGGGGGGGCTACCACTTGGCCCTCCAGCAACAGCGGACTGCCTTTGTTGGGGGTGATTTCTGGTCCAGTGAATGGGGCGTGGGGTAAAGCCTTCAACTTGGTCCTCCAATAACAGCAGACTACCTGAATAAAAGAAAAGAACTCTTCTAGTAAGTATGAAAAATTCAGGAATAATTTCCTGGATGTCATCCCAGTGCCTCTCCAGGTCAGACTGTGCCATCCAATGGAGAGAGGAAACCTATGGCAGCAAATTTTGTCCTTCAAGCAGAGAGTACCCATCCAGGTAAATTAATGAAATCTATTCCACACAGCCAATTTATCAGGCTACGAAGGACCTGTATCACCTTGCAAGAATTTGAGAAACAAGTCTTGGAAATGTCTACAAGATTCAAGAAAAGAGGGTATGATGAGGCACTGCTAGAAACTGCTTTAATGAGAGCCAGTGATTTTAACAGAAATATACTCCTGACACCCAGAAATAGGGCAGCAGAACATAGTCCTCAGATTATGTTCTCTATTGAACACAACAATTTTGCCAGTAGGGTGGGGATCATTGCACATAAATATTGGCCTACACTGCAAGGGGACAGTGTTTTAATTTATTTTCACCTGGTAGCCATTTTATATCAGGTTAAGCAATGGATGGTTCAGACTTCATACAGAGTTACTGGAAGTAATGGTCTTCTGCTCCTTATCCTGCTTTTCCTTCTATCTGGCGATGTGGAAACTAACTCTGGTCCTTCCCCTCCTCCTCTTCCTCCCTCCAGCTTCTTAATTCCCAAATACCTTAGTATCTTCCCAATGCTAGGAGCCTTCTCCTCAAACTTGACCTCCTTAATGAGATTTCACAACACTCTCCTAACATCCTCTGTATTTCTGAATCTTGGCTGTCCTCCAGGACTCCTGACTCTAGCCTCTCCTTTCTTGATTTCCACCTCTTCAGGCAGGACCTTTGCAAATGTGGTGGTGGTGTTACCCTCTATGTCCATCAGAGACTCTCATACCATTTCTCTCATGGAGTCTGTACCCTCCTCCCATCAGTTTCTCTTTGCTAGATGTTCCCTTCCCTTAACCATACCCATCTTCATCAGGATTTTTATGCTTCACCTAAAATATCACCCTCCTCTGTGGTTGACTCTCTCTCTGCCATTACCTCACACTACTCCTCAAGTGAACTCATCCTCCTTGGGGACTTTAACAATAAATGGCTCTTCCTGGCCTCCAGGCCAAACTCATTCAGGATTGAGTGCTTGAATCTTTCCCAGCTCATTACCAAACCCACCCAGCTCAGTTCCCACTCTGCTAATCATACCCTTCTGCACTGGGTTCTCTCCTCATACCCCCATCACATTGTTGCAGCAGGTATTCTGCCAGATACATTCAGCAACTACTGCATGATGTTCTGTGTCAGGAAAGTCCAGAGCCCCCCACCCCCACCACCCAAGTACATCTGATCTTGTTTCTCTGGTAATTTAATATCAATGCCTTCCTGAGCGACCTGAAACCTGAAACTGAGTGGTCAGCCATCCTCTTCATCCTTGATATTGACATGGCCCTCTCCCTGTTCCATTCCAAATTTTCCTTTGTCTGGGACAAGTGTGCTCCCCTTCAGAAAGTCCAAGATTAAATCTTCCCACTAACACTGATTTACTCCTGAACTTACTGATCAGTGTAAGTCCTGTGATAACGCATGGGCCCTTACAAATTATCTCACTCCCTACCTGACTCCTGTCTTACAGGGTGCTTAGTAATTCATGTCTCAAGGCTGTTCATGCAGCTAAATCCCTCTGTTTTAAGGCCAACCTCAACTCCCAAGCCAAATGTTGGAAGGTGATTCACTCCTTTTTTGACCTCCTTCCCAGTCCACTCGTCCAGTCCTCATGGTTAATGGCTCACCTGTCTCTGACCTTCCCTCTGTAACTGCTCACTTCAACAAGTTCTTCACTACTTGTGCCCCCCAGCACCTCTCCTCTCCCCCTGCTCCACTCTCCTCTCTGCCCCATCCCTCCCTGGGTTTTCATTCCCTCCTGTTACTACCCAGGAAAACTTGCTTGCTCTCCCTTCTCTCAATCTGTCTTAATCTAGCCCTTGTGGGTCGGATCCTAAACCTCCACCTTTCAGCTCCTACTACTGGCTCCCCCTTACTCACCTCCTCAACCTCTCTTTCTCCTTCTGCGCAGTTCCTCAGTCATGGAAGATTGCCAAAGTTCTCCACCTTCATATTGGGCATGACCGCTCCTCCTCTGGCAACTTCCGTCCTATCTCTCTCCTCCCTTCCCTTGCAAAGCTGCAAGAGACACTTGTCTACTCTAGGCTTGTGGACATCTTTTACTTATCCAACTTCGTCTCCTCAGTCCAGTCTAGTTTCTGGAAGCATCACTTCACTGTCTCCTCCCTGCTGCATGTCAATGACTTCATCCTCGTTGGGGTGGAACAGGGGCACATCAAGGTGGCTATTTTCATCCATCTGGCCAAAGCCTTTGACTCGGCAGCCTATCCACTCCTCCAGGACAAGCTAAGCTCTGCCATCCTCTCAGCTCTTGCTGTTGAATAATTCTGGTCCTGCGTCATGGGCTGTCAACAGTCAGCATAGGTAGAAAACATCCTGTCACCTCCCCTACCCATCCAGGCTGGTGTTCCACAGGGCTCTATCCTGGATCACATCCTCTTCTCCATTTTCCTGAATTTCCTCCCCACTGCCTGTGTCAACTTGCATTTTCACAGATATGCAGATGACAGATTTATCTACATCTCTGGCCCCTGAACCACAGCAGCTGATGGCTTGCTTCAGCAAGACTTTCACAATGTCCTGCACTGGTTCCACTCCAATTAAGTACTTTAGTGTGTGGCTAGATAGCAAGCTTGACTTCTCTGCCCACATTGATACCATCCACTCCAAGCTCTACCGCAAACTCAATACCTTGTACAGCAGTAAAGACTGCTTGTCTCTTTAGGTATGCCAGGAGCTTATTACCAAAATGGTGCTCCCAGTCATTGACTATGCAGATGTTGTCTATGGCACCACCCTCTCCTCTGCCTTTGCCAGACTGGACACCAGCTGCAACACCTTTTGTTGCTTAGCTACCAACTCCCCACTTGAACTCACCATTGCACCCTCTTCTCCCCCTATCCATCCTCCCCTACCCTCACCACTACTCCCTCCTCCTCCTTATCCAGCCTCCCCCTACCCTCATGTTGCCAGTCCCATTGCCCCTCCTTCATCTCCAAATACTGGTTTGGGCTCCTGTCTTCTTACCTATCCTCAGTTCTCTCTCCCATTCCTTCTGCCTCATGCTCCCTCCACTCCAGTGATTCTCGCACCTTTTCCCTTCCCCACACTTGCTCTTCTGCTGGGCAGTCAGCCTTCTATTGCCTTCCTTCCCCCTGGAACCTGCTTCCCTTCTCTTTCCATCTCTCCCCCCTCTCCCTTAGGCAACAGCTAAAACTCCTCCCTGCCCCCACCTGCTCCTGTCAGCCCTCTCTGGATCCTCACCTATTGGAGTGCCTACCACCTCACCCTCAATCAGGCTCCTTCCTATTCTACTTCTTCACTGCCATCATTCCACCTGTTTTGGTCTCTTTATTTTCACATCAGAGCAGCTCATTGTACCATTGCTTAGTTCCATTTACTTCTTATTTGTACTTGTACCATTTCAAATTGGACTCAGTGTGCACTTTATTTTGTACAATTGTCATAAAGGCATAGGTTAGGAAAGCACAGGCAGACCAGGAGAAATGATACAATGTGCAAGTAATGTTTTATTACCAATAACAATAAAATAAAAAAAAATAAAATTGTATAGGTTATCTCTTCATACAGGCTGTACAAAGAAAGAAAGCCCTACATCTTCTCTCTCTCTCTCTCTCTCTCTCTCTCTCTCTCTCTCTCAACTTAAATTTCAGTCTATCGCTGTATAAACAAAGTATTGGTCTCTTCTTATAAGATGTCTTTTCCTGGCAGTTTAACTCTGCAACCCGATTGTTGTATGTTGCATCTCCTGTTTCTCACAAAATGCACCAGAACTTTGTCAATTTCTTTCTTGAGGCCAACCTGAAGAACACATCTAATCTTTATTTACTTTTTTCCCCAACTCTGAGGAGCTAGGCAGGTGGCTGTAGCCCTCCCTCGGAGTGACTCATTCTCTGGCTCCGATTGCCCTGCACCAGCCAAGCCCCAGAGTTCCCCCGTGGATTACCCCCCATGGTGGGACCAGGGAGAGGAGCACTGGCTTTACTCCCCACCCTGGAGCACAATCCAGAATTGGGGCTTGCTGGTGCAGTGGTGCATCAGACCATCACAGAGCCTTCCAGCTCATGGTATTTTTCTGCTGCTTTTTCTCCCTGGGCCCCTGTATGTGCAATGAGCAGAGATGGCTGGACTCTGCCTCCACGGAGGTAGTTGTACACCCTGTATGTGAGGCCCTTCCCTTCTGATGGCATGCATGTGCTGGCATCCAGTCACCGCTGGGTGTAAGGCAAACAGCGCGTCATACTGTCGCCTCTCCCTGAGGAAGGAGAGCTATCTATGGATGCTCAATCCTTCCTCACTTCTGCTGACCCCTGAGCGACCCGAGTCTGTTCCCAAACCCGGGTCGCTGGTGTGGCCCGAGGTGTGGTGTCCAGCGCCTCAGCCATCAGTACCACCAGGTTGGCTGAACACATCTAGTCTTTAACAGGTGCAACAAAATAGAACATTATGTCCCAGAGCTAGTCCCCTGTTGATAATTCTGTAAACTAGCTTGTAGAGGTCAAAACACATCTCAAGGTCAACCCTTGTATTACAGACTATTATCTGTTCAAGAATTCCAAAAAGCCTTCTGCAATCATTTCAACAATATAATTAAATACATTTTCGAAACAAGGGATCCCAGTTTCACATAAACATTTACATACATTTTTTTAACCACAGAGAAGCAAGGGGAGAAAGAAAAATTAGAAACCACAACTGAAGAATGAGAGATAACGGGGAAATTGAGGGACCATCGAAATAGTTAATTCCTAGGTGCCACAAGGAAAATTTGATTGTGCAATCAGACAGGCAAGAAGCAGACAAATAGCTGAACAGGAGAGGACAAAATAGATCCTTGCTTTTAACAGTCTCTGCACAACAAATGGGACAGGGTCTTACCTAACCCTGTTACGCACATCTCTTTTTAAGAGGGAACCTGTTTTCTTTTTTCTTAAAAAAAAAACAGGTTTCCAAAACCTTCATTTATGTCTATTTTAACATTGCTTTATAAAGTTTACAGTTATTTGCATATGTAGTATCCTTTTTCATAACACCTTTTACAGCAAACATTTCAATTATGCACATACATTTTTTCAAACTTCTGAATTCTCCATTCCTGAATCATATTTTACAGAAACTGCCAAAGAAAATATTGATATAACTTATGACAGACTGAAACAAACTGTTACTTCTGATGCTGTAAAGGTGAATGCTTCATTATGCATGGAACAAACTGCAGAAATTCATAACTTAGTAAAGACATTTAAAGAGCTAGTGTACTGCCTAAAAGAGGTATTAGTTTTTAAAGCAGACAACCATCACCTTTTATATTTGATGTACTTTCTATTTTCCCTTTGGTTAATTGGAAGATTGTTCACCTGATGTTTGTAGGTGTGATGTGTGGAACAGCACTCCCTTCAGGTATCTTCCTCGTCAGATAATTTATTTAAATATATATATATATATATATATATATATATATATATATATATATATAATTGATCCTCCTGTATTGATAGCACAACTGTTACACTCATTTTCATAATAAAATAAAGCCAAAGAGAAAACTAAGCTTAACCCAACAATCTGCAATGTTCCCATGTGGAATATAGAGATAAGGGCATAGGAGGTGGCCCTCCAACTTGCACTAGTTACAGTTTTGCTAAATTAGACTGCCCAATTACAGTATACAGTATTTAAATATACAAGGAACATCATTATAACAAACTTAACCATTATAATACAAACCTCACAAAATAATCAGACTTGCAATAGTTTGTTAAACACACAAAATAACAAGAGGGGATCACATTTAAAAATTAGGAATATTCGAAATATAAACCCCACGAGTCACTATCCCTTGCTCTCTTATAGACTCTTATGTCCATCCCATGCATTCTTGAATTCCCCTATTGTTTTTCCCCCACCACCTCTGCAGGGAGGCTGTTCCAAACATCCACTACTCTTTCTGTGAAAAAGTACTTCCTCACGTTGCCCCTGAGCCTATCCCCCTCTAGCCTCATATCATGGCCCCTTGTTCTTGTACACCTTCTTTTCTAAAAGATGCTACCCTCCTGTACCTTGTTTACACCCCTGATGTACTTGAATGTCTCTATCACATCCCCCCTCTCTCTCTCCTCCAGGGGATACATATTGAGGTCCTCTAGTCTTTCCTCATATGACTTTTGGTGCAGTCCTTGCACCATTTTTGTTGCCCTTGTCTGGACTGCCTCTATTTTGTCTATGTCCTTCCAGAGATGTGGCCTCCAAAACTGGACACAGTACTCCAGATGAGGTCTCACTAGTGATCTGTACAGTGGCATAACCACCTCCTTTTTTCTGCTGGTGATACCTCTCCCTATGCACGCTAGCATTCCACTGGCTTTCCCCACAGACTTCTCACATTGTTTGGATACCTTTAGGCTATCAGGTATGATTATCCCCAGGTCCCTTTCTTGACTGGTGTCTGTCAGTAACCCCCACCCCATCTTGTACATCTCCCTTGGATTTCTTTGTCCCAAGTGCATGATTTTGCACTTCTTTGCATTGAATTTTAGCTGTCATATTCTTGACCACTCCACAAGCACGTTTAGGTCCAACTAATATATGAATGCATGTGTGTTTAGAATTACAAAGCAGTCTTAACTTTGTGTTAGTGTAGTTATGTTTTAGGGTATTTTTTGGCTTGAATGAATTGTGAAAATGCATGGTGTTTTTCTTCATTTATTGAACTTCAGCTTCCCTCTTCGGGGGTTTGGCTGCAACTGTGTGAAAATAAAAGAAATTAAACTAAACTAAATTAAATTGAGGGTGATAACAGGAGATTCTTATGGCAGTGATATCTAGTATGCACCAAAATTACTACCCTGACCAGTAGTAATCTCTTTAGGTATTCTATAAAAAGTTATACACTCAATGCCCAATAGCAGATTATCAGGAGATGATAAATGCTTTTTTTCAGTAGAATTTGGGTAAACAAACTGTCCCAAGAAGATAGAGAGAAGTTAGATGTCCCAATTACCCCATCAGAGATATCAGGTGCAATACTTAGGTTAAAATCGGGGAAGGCACAGGGGCCAGATGGAATGGCATTGGAATTCTACAAAACATTTAGGAAAAATTAACTCCACACATGCATAGGATGTTTGAGAAGGTGTGGGGTGGGGGTGGGAAGACAATCCCCCCATCCTGGAATTATGAGCAGATACCAAAGCAAGGGAAAGACCCCACATCATGTGGCTCTTATAGACCAATCTCCCTGTTGAATGTAGACCAGAAGATATTTACAACAATAATGGTCACAAGACTGCAGGGCTGTGTGGAGTCTCTAGTCCACCTGGACCAAACAGGCTTCATAAATGGAAGGCTCATTCATGACAACATCAGACAACTAATTAATTTAATAACAGACCGAAGGAAGAAACCAGAAATGGCAACTGCAATTTTTATGGATGCAGAAAAGGCATTCGACTGGGTGGACTGAAGGTTCCTGCACAGAACCTTGGAGGAGATGGGATTTGGCACTGACTACAGGGAAACAATACAAAATCTCTATGCAGCCCCACAGGCCACAATAAAGGTAAACAAAGTGATAACCGAGAGGTTCCATTTGAACAGGGGCAGAAGGCAAGGCTGTCAGCCCCCCTCCTATTTTCCCTATGCATAGAGCCCATGGCAATAGCTATTAGAAGCAAAGTTAACATTAAGGGATTTACAGCAGGCGGGAGAAATCATAAAATATCTCTGTATGCCAACGACTCCCTGTTTTTTGTCACCCCACCCAACACTTCAATACTAGCACTGCTAGGGGAGCTGGATGTGATAGGAGAAATCTCAGGGTACAAAATAAATTTAGATAAATCGGAAGTGATAAAAATTAGTGGAAATATCTTCAGGGATTTCATGCTGGGGTTTCCATTCAGATGGGCAGTGCAGAATAAGGTGAGATACCTAGGGGTGCATGTATCAGCCAACCTAAATGCTCTGTTTAATTTAAATTATGACAAATTATTTAAAGAAAATTAAGGAAGACTTGAAAAGATGGTCCTTATTACCCTTTCTTTGGGTGGCAGGATAGCCACTTTTAAAATGAATATACTCCCCCGGTTCCTGTTTCTTTTCCAAGCCCTACCTATAAACATTCCTAACGCATTTTGGAGACAAGTACAGAAATAGACTTCCATAAGTACTTACAAGTAAGACATTACATACAAATGGAGGGCAGGTTAGCAAAGATAGAGATCTTTCACCATTGGAGTTTTTTTTTATACTGGGCAACAATGTTGCACAGAAGAGAGAGAACAATATCCCACGCATATAAGGTTCAGATGGGTGACTCCCATCCAGCGCTCATATCCCTAAAACAGAAGTGGGAGATGGAGGCAGGCATCACCATCACTGAAAAAGACTGGACAGACCTATGGGAAAGGGGATGGATAGTTACAGCATCACCCACAAGGAGAGAGCTCAGATGGAAATGCCTTGCTCGCTACTTCAATATTCCAACAATCACAGCACACTCTGCAGTAGGTCTTTCCAACTTCTGCTGGAGGGGTTGCAGGCAAGTTGGTACACACTATCACATTTTTTGGGAATGCCCATGGGTGACCAGTTTTTGGTCCAGGATCCACCAAGAATTAGGCAGAATGTGGGGGGGGGGGCTGACATGGAGTGTGAATTCAAATATCTGATGTTGAGGATGAAAGTTAACATGATTGGAAGAAAAGCAAAGCAAAGCAACTTTATTTATAAAATAGTGTTATTCCCCACAGGATCATAGTGCTAGTACAACAAATAATAAAATCCCAGCAACAAACTCCATAATCATGATAAGCATCAATATCAAACTTATATAACATCAGGCAAAGCAAGACTGAACAAATATGTTTTCAGTGCAGATTTAAAACTCTCCATCATCAGGCACTGTCTTATACGACAAGGTAGAGATTTCCACAGGGGGAGGGCCACAAATTCAAATGCTCGGGCCCCAGATGACCTCAAACGAACCCTGGGAATCTCTGGCTATCCCTCGTCAGCGGAGCGGAGTGGTTGGGAGGGGCAGTAGGGATGAAGAAGCTCTTGCAGATAACTCGGACCCTGTCTGTGTAGGGTCTTATAGGTCAGCAACCCGACCTTGAAGGTAATCTGCCACTGAATAGGCAGCCAATGCAGATCGTGCAGCACCGGTGTGACATGGCAACCTCGAGGTAGCCCAGTCATCAGCCTAGGTGTTGCATTCTGTACCAGCTGCAAGTGGAGGATATCAACCTCCAGTAGCCTTAGGTAAAGGGAATTACAGTAATCAAGGCAAGAGGTCACATAGATGTGGACCAATGTTGGAAGGTCATCGGGCAGAACTAGGTGCTGGATCCGAGCAATGTTCCTTAGATGGTAAAAGGCAGTCTTGACAATGGATGACACCTGAAATTTAAGCGTTAGTCCATCGTCAAGAATCACACCCAGATCTCACACCTGTTTGGAGGTCATCAGCTGGCAGCCACCAAGAAAAAGCCCAGATGTTCCTCCTACCGATGGCCCCTCTACTCAATGACCTGGGTCCACTACCAGAACCTCAGTCTTGTTTGGGTTCAGCTGCAGCCAGTTGCCAGTCATCCAGTCTTCAATCTCAGAAAGGCAGTTATTAAAGCTCGAGATAGCTCACACTTGATTGGGCTCAAAGGACAAGTAGTGCAGAGTGTCATCTGCATAGCAGTGGAAACTCAGCCCATACCGCCTTACAATGTCTCCCAACAGCAGCAAATATACCTCGAACAGCATGGGGGATAACACAGAGCCCTGCGGTACACCACACAACAGGGAGAACTTGTCAGAGGAATAAGCCCCGGAGACAACTCTCTTAAACCTGCCAGTGAGGAAAGAGTGGAACCATCTAAGAACCACACCTGATAGTCTAGTCCGCAGATCAGTCGCAGATGCTCTACCAACACACCATGGTCCATGGTGTCAAATGCCGCAGAAAGATCGAGAAGAACCAAGATGGAATGGCTCTTCCAATGTCTCGCTATCAGATCATTGAGGACCTGAACAAGTGCTATCTCAGTGCTATGCTGACTGGGGAGGATCGTAGATGTCGTGCCTGGTCAAGTGATCCTCCAGCTGCAGCGTAACCACCTTCTCAATAACCTTACCCAAAAGGGAAGGTTAGAGACGGGTCTGTAGTTAGCAAGACAGTCTGGGTCAAGAGAGGGTTTCCTGAGGAGAGGTGTCACCATCACCTCCTTCAGGGTATCCAGAAACACATATGACTCTAATGAACACCAGACTATCTCAGCAAGGACTGGGCCAATGATCTCAACGCACCCCACAAAGAGGTGCATTGGGCCCAGGTCCAAACTACAGCATGTCGGCCGCATATTCTGGATAATCCTCACGTCATCCTCGATCGCTGGCCAGTCGGAGTCAGACCAGACAATCCGAGGAGCTGCAACCTCCCACCAACCACCGCCATCCAAATTGTAGCGAGCTGCACGGATCTCGGATTTGATGTCGGCAACCTTATCAGCAAAGAGTTGAGCAAACTCGTCACATTTCTCTTGTGACAACGTTCTCCGAGTCTGCAACAGGCTGGATTGCACAGTCTGTCCACAGTCCAAAAGAGCTGAGCTGGTCGATTCTGTGCCGCAGCAATCTCCCTGGACAGGAACTCTGCCTTCTTATGGGAGATAGCCGATAGATAGTCCTTATAATGGGCCATTAATCTAAGTCTGTCGGCATCAAGTCCTGATTTCCACCAGTGACGCTCCATCCTTTGTCCCACTTTCCTCAGCTCCTTCAAAGTCCCATCAAACCAAGGAAACAATTTTCCGTCTTTCGGATGAGACGTTAAACCGAGGTCCCATCTGCCTGGATTGGTGGTAGTTCAGGTGGATGTTAAAGATCCCATGGCACTTATCGAAAAGAGTAGGGGAATTTTCCCGGTGTCCTGGCCAAATTTCCCTCATTCACTAAAAATACCACCAACAGCTTAATCTGGTTCAAGGTCAGTTGGCATTCATCTGTATCCCCCTCCCCCGGGTCGTGCCTGAAAATAGGCAAGATTTGTCTAGTGCACTTACCCGGTCAACAAAAGCTAAATAAATAAAATAAAATAAAACAATGTTTGCTTAGAATGCTATGTTTTGCAGCCCACAAAGAAATCACATCAAATTGGTTTAAACCCACACTTCGCTCATTTGAATCTTGGGTTGCCAGGGTTAATAACCTACAAAGAATGGAGGAAATCACAGCCAAATTAAGGTTAACATTAGATAAAACATACATATATATGGTCCAGATGGGCGTCAAGGGGGGCACACCTAATCAGATTCAAGGGGACAGGGTGTGTGAAAATGGACAAAAATGCCTGTCCCGTCTCTCTTTTGGTGAACATAAATATCAAAGGCCTATCCTGAACAGGATAAAATAGCCTACACTGTGATAAATAATCTTGATATTAATTATATACCTGGCCATTCATAAGGCCTGTTTGCATTTAGGTAGTTAATAGTTTGAATAATTACAATTTTTCATTTATTGCTATTGAACACAGATGTAGCGCCACACAAATTATACAACACAGGTAACAAAAAGAATGGAGAAATAATTATGAGAAGAACATATTTATAACTGAAATTGCAGATGGATTTACAGTTCAAGTCAATACAGTTAGTAGAGAGTGCATGGATACGAGGTATATGTTTGTTTGTATTTTACACTGCCATGTGTAACACATGCAAATGAAGTGAAACTTACTAAAATGTCTGTAAGATGAATATGTACAACCATCTTAACAATTAAGCTGAGTTAAAAAAAGGGTATGCCCACCCTGCTTTCCTTTCAAGTTTCCCTTCCCTTTCTCACTTTCTCCTCTGAACCTTGCACTAGTTTTTTGTATAACACTGTGGTTGCAAAGGAAAATGAATTATTCACTATTTCTTTAAGAGAGGGAGTTAAATAGGATGGGTAAGTGCTTCAGGGACATGCTCCCCCCTACAAAGACCAGATTCGGTCGAAGTGCTGGGGTTCAGAGTCCTCCTGTAGCAATTTGCTGAATAAACTTCCTTTTCTTGCTTCTTTTTTATTTATGGCATTTTGGTAACTTGATAAGCCCGCTGAGACCAAAGGTCCCTTTTTCAGGGTTGACCCAGAATTAGTTACATACAGTAATTTCAGTTCTATACGGTCAGTGAAATATATCACAGCAAGTCACTGGTGATGGCACAATTTGCATACAGATTCATAGAATGAATTTCTACTACTGAGTGCAGTTTCAGTTTCTTCTTTTTCAAGATTGACACAAATAGCTGAGGTATACAGACCCTGACCTACCCTCTTCAGGACAGAGTTGGTGAACTTTAAGAGTGACAGTGTAGTGGAGCTTATGGAAGACACACTGGAAGGAGCAGAGAAAGGAGGAGAAGTCCAGAAAAGAGGAGATTTTGGAAAGCATTTTGTTTTTGCACTTTTACCAGAGGGGGAAGCAGGGAGATGGGATAATAGTTCCCGGGTAGAAGGGTCACCACCTTTGTGGAAGGGAAGAGCTTTGGCACTCTTCCGGGGCATGGGAACCTTACCAAAGAAGAAAGAGAGTTTGAGGAGGTAGGACATATAGGCAAAAAGGTGAAGAAGCTTGGAGTCAATACCATAGGAGCTGTGGCCTTTGGATGGGTTGATAGTAAAGCAGTGATGAAACAGAAGTAAAAGGAAGGAGGTTGGGTGTGGGGTGAAGGGAGGGAGAAGAGAGTTAGGGGCAGAGGAAGGTAGCAGAAAGAGGGCACAGGAGCTGAGGAATTAGTTGATGGCAGAAGCGACCTCAATATGGTCAGAAATGGGGGAGCATATTGGCTTAAAGATGAACTGCAGATATAATACAAACAGAAACTTTACTCTTTTTCCCTAACATAAGGACAACCAGGCCTTATTTATTACATATGAAATGAAGAAATTGCCATTTGTCATGTACAGATACTATTTTACATAGATACATAGATACTGACGGCAGATAAGGGCTTTTGGCCCACCTAGTCTGCCCAATCGTGCATGTAATTTTGCCTCTGCAAGCTTCTCTTGAACTGGGTTGCCCCTTCCCCAACTGCTAGGATCTCCCAATGCCTATCCCATGCATTCTTGAATCCCGTAATCGATTCAGCCCCCACCACCTCCTCTGGCAGGGTGTTCCACTTGTCCACCACCCTTTCCGTGAGAAGATACTTCCTCGTGTTACATCTGAACCTCTCTCCCTCCAATTCCATCCCATGATCCCTAGTCCTGGAACATCTCTTCCTCTGAAAAATAGTGTAATGTTCTACTAATGGACAGTTTCACAGAAAATCTCCCGGACATTTTTTTTTCCATACACATTTTACACCTCCTTTGGAGCTGGCAGGGAGCTCCGGCCCCTCCCTCAGAGGGGACTCATCTCTCCAGTGAGGTTTAACCTTGCACCCACCCCAACCAGCCATCCCCCATAGGTTACTCCCCCCTCGTGACAGGGGTGGTGGGAAGGGGGGGGCTGACCTCCTCCCACCCCTGGAAGCCAACATCTAGATTGCCTGGGGTGGCTTGGGCACAGCCTGCCATCACTGAGCCTGCCAGATCCGATCCTCTTTCTGTTTTCTCCCCAGACCCACACATGTGCAACTGGCGGTGTGACTGTCTCCACCTCTTCAGAGGCAGTCTTACGCCCTGTTCATGGGTCCACCCTTTCTAGCATCACGCCTGTGATGACCCCCAGCGTCTGCTGGGTGCCAGTCTACAGCGCGATGCTGAGTCCCCCCACCCCCAAGGAAGGAGAGCTGTCAGAAGACGCTCAATCCTTCCTTGCCCCAGCCAGCCCCCGAGCAACCCGAGTCTGTTCCTGAACCCGGGTCACCAGCTAGTGCAAGGTAAGGCATCCACTGGGCCGGCCTCTTCAGACATTTTTAAGAATCTTGGGTGAAAGATGATGTCATTCAGGCAACTTTGACATAATTTTCCTCAAGGTCTTGGTAGCCCAATACACACACACACACCTGTACATCAGATTATAATATGGCAACTTGTTTATTTGCCTATTGAATTTTATCAGTGCATCATTACAGAAAAATATTTAGTTTCTTTCACATATTAATCAGTATTTTTAAGGAGACGATACTTTGAAATAAGGAGGAAGCCGTGGGAGCTTCATTCAGAGCTGGAAGCGAACAAAGGAAACACAAATGTTCATGTTAAGAGCCTGTCAGGTTGTTGTTGTTTTTTTGGGGAGAGGGGTGATACTGAGCACAAAATGTTAGTGATCAGCTCGGGGAAATTGCCAAATATTTACTCATGTTTTTTACTGGAATAATTTTGATTAATAAAGGTTACTATCAGAAAATTGGAAGCAAAATGTGATTTTTGAAGGTCATAATCTGATGTACTCTGTATGTACTGAGCTGCCAGGACCTTGAGGAAAATTATGTCATTGTTGTTTGAATGATATCAGTAGTCACCCAATATTCTGCTAGCTGGTCTGAAAATGTTTGAGGGGACTTTCTGTGAAACCATCACTTAAGGGTGGCAGTAAAATAGCATCTAGTCATGAGAAATTATAATTCCTGCACTTTACTTGCAATATGTGTGTATTGGATGTTCTCAGTGTGAGCAAATAAAATTTGTTGAGAACATTTTTAAAACATTGCAATTGATCTTTAAGGACAGGTATTACTGTCAGGTGTAGGGAGAAGTGGTAAAAAAACTTCCAAATGTGGATGGGGAATTACAGTTATTCTGGATTTTGGAAGCAGTGTAATTTGCTTTGGCTTCCTGATGGCTTTAACACTGGCAATGCAGAGCTGCTTGTTCCTTAACAAGTTCGGGGGTGGGGGGGGGAAGAGGCTTTGTATAGGCATGAGTCAGAGTCACACGCTTATTAACAAGCAATGAGCTCTGCTGTTATCCGGGGGAGACGCAAGCCACTTACATGTGGCCTCTTGAGGGACATGTTTCTTCCAGATTGACAAGACTTTAAACTGGAAGAAAGCTATGGCAACATCAGTATTGGTGGACACTGAGATAAGAGACTAGTAGGTGTAAGGACATCCAGTAGCGAGGCCTGGTTGAGAGACCTGAATAACCTCCACCAGATGAGCTTCTGGGACACCATGGATCGCCTGATCTTGAGTACACAGTAAGCCACCCTATGGTTACTGAATGCATCAGGGTGGGTTCCAGCAGCTAGAATATAGGGGAGATATGGGACAAGACTTCAGTCAATAAGGCTGTGGTTAAAGCAGTAGCTGAGGCAAGTGAGCTGAGAGTTGACTGTTCCCACTCAGTGACTAAGCTCAAAGCATCCAGATGGAAAACGTTCAGCAACTTGGGAAGGAGAGATGGGTGGGGGGACAGAGTTAGGATCAACATCATGAGTTAGCAAGATAGCAGAAGCAATAGGATGATGATGAGTTGAATGGGAGTAAGGCTTTATCTGGTGGGGAGGGAGGGCTGATGAAGGATGCAAGGGAGGAACTGTGTAGGATGAGTAAGAGAAAGAAAGGAGAATGGATGGATTTAGTGAAAGGTGGTAAGGAGACAAAAAGAACAGCAGGAAGGACAACATTATGGCAGTGTAGAAAGGAAGGAAGAGAGATTAAGAGTGGAGGGGGTGGCAGAGAGGTAAGGCAGTAGGGGGTTAGCAGAATGGAAGGAGAAAGGGATAAGGGGAGTAAAATATAAGGATCCAATTAGTCATAGGTGTTAAAGAAAAGGGAGGCAGGCAGAAGGGAAAATATAGGTGAGAATGAGGGGAAGGGAAGCTGGGTCAGATAGAGGGAAAGCAGAAAATTAAGACTACTAGGGGTTGGAAAAGAGTAAAATATGAAAAACAGCTGGGACATAGAAGGGGAGGGGAGACAGGAAAGGCAGAATAGGAGGTGTGAGGATTATAGCATGCTACTAGCAATTTTGGATTTATATGGTGGCTTGTCAGGGCTCAGCCCCTATAGCTCTGAAGTAAGTCCCTGTAGCACTCCCATCACTGCTATTGACTTACATTGTGAACAGAAAATGCATTTTGAAAGATATGAGCCTCCAGGGCTCCCACAGTTCCCAAGTGTAGGCCCCCTGGGACCTTGGGATCCAATTATCCTTTATCTGCACCTCTCTGAGGAGCTTTAGGCTCTCTTGGTTGCTGAAATTGGGCTCACAAATGGAAAAATTAGGATTGTTGGTGTAATAGTGCCACTACATTTGGGACTGAGTAAGGTGTTTAATGTTAAACCCCAAATTTTGCACCTTAATATCTTTGCCCTCATTCAATGGAAATGCACAAAATTTTACATGTGTGGTCCTGTGGGGGTAGATCTCTTGACTTGTCAACTTTCATTCTGATCGGACGTATGGATTCTGAGATCCAGATAGTGAAAAAAAGTGATTTTTCAGGTTTTTCTGTGGTTTTCTTTGTCCGCCTCTAGCACCCAGATGGTTTGGAAATTTGGCATGAAATCTTCAGGGCAGAAAGGGCTTGGCACACAGACGTGCATTTTGCTAGTTTGGTGAAAAAAATTTAAATTGTTCCAAAGTTATTGATTTTTGAAATTTTGTTCTGAGCATGCTCAGGAGGCACATTTAGGTTGACTGCAGAGAACGAAACAAGAATTGGGTCATACATATGAACGTATGAAACTGCCAGCAGAAACAGGCCAAATGGTCAATCGCATCTGCTCGATTGTGCAGTACAGAGGTTAGACTCCTGCTGCTCCCCCCACCCCTTACCCCCCTCTCTTCCCCCTCATCTTCCCACTGACTAGTATCTTGCCCTTAACCCTATCCCACCCCTTTAAAGCTCTCCACTGCTCTAAGAGATATCACTTATTCAGGAAGTGCAGTCCATCCCCCACCACCCTCTGCATGAAGTAATGCTCCATCACCTCCCTCCTGGCTGGAGAATAGGACACAGAGGGTAATAGTAAATGGAGTCCACTCTGAAGAAAGGGGGGTTACTAGTGGGGTGCCTCAGGGTTCAGTATTAGGACTGGTCCTCTTCAATGTCTTTGTAAGCGACATTGCAGAGGGACTGGAAGGAAAAGTATGTCTTTTTGCAGACGACACAAAGATCTGCAACAGAGTTGATGCACAAGGTGGAGTGGAAAGGATGAGAAGGGACTTGGCAAGGTTAGAGGAATGGTCAAATATATGGCAGCTTAGATTTAATGCTAAGAAGTGCAGGTAATGCACCTGGGAAACAAAAACCCAGGGGAAGAGTACACAATAGGAGGTGAGATACTAACAACAACAAAAATGGAAAGGGACCTGGGAGTAGTCATATCAGATGACTTGAAGGTGGGCAAGCAATGTGAGAGGGCAGAAAGGAGGGCTGGAGGGATACTGGGATGCATAGGGAGAGGCATCACCAGTAGAAAACAGGAAGTTGTTATCCCTCTGTACAGACAGCTGGTGAGACCCCATCTGGAGTACTGTGTGCAGTTCTGGAGACCCAATCTCCGCAAGGACATAGACAAGATGGAAGCTGTCCAGAGGAGGGCAACTAAAATGGTGCAGGGTCTGCACTGGAAGACAAATGAAGAGAGAGAGACTAAAGGAGCTTAATATGTATAGCCTCGAGGAAAGGAGGGAGAAGGGGGACATGATAGAAGCTTTCAAGTACCTCAAGGGAAACAACAAAGTCCAAGAGGGTAGCATCTTTCAAAAAAAGAGGTGTGCAAGAACAAGGGGGCACAATTTGAAGATGGGGGGGGCGGCTCAGAGGTAATGTAAGGAAGTGTTTTTTCACAGAGAGGGTTGTGGATGCACGGAACGGCCTTCCGGAGGAGGTTTTGGAGTCAAACAGTGGTTGAATTCAAGCAGGCATGGGACAGCCATAAGGCAATTCTAGGGGGTGGGGGTAGAAAGAAGTAGGCTGCTGGTTAACTAGGATCTGCAGCTTATCCATTAGGTAGGGAAATGGGCAGACTGGGTGGGCCAAGCGGTCCTTATCTGCCGTCAAATTCTACGTTTCTATGTTTCTATGTTTCCTGACTCTACCCCCACCAACTTCAGGCTGTGGCCCCCATTAATCCCTTCTCCCTTTAATCAAAACATGCTCTCTGTACTAACCCTGTTGATGCCCTCTAAGTCCTTCAAGGTTTTGATCATTTCACCCCTTTCCCATCTCTCCTCCAATGAGTATATGTTGAGGTCCCTCAACCTGTCCTCGTAAGGCTATTGCCCTGCATACCTCTGATCATTTTAGTCACCCTCCTCTGTACCCCCTCCAGTAACCTAATGTCCTTCTTCAAGTATGGGTTCCAGAACTGTACACAGTACTCCAAGTGCGGCCTCACCAGTGACCTGTACAGTGGCAGAAGGACTTCCTCCTTCCCTCCTAGAGGTGATTCCTCTTGCAATGCACCACAGCATTCTATTGGCTTTTGCCACTGCTTTCCTACATTGAGATGAGTGGTTCATACTGGTAGCCTGTGATTATGGTGACCACGATTGAGCGCTTTCAAAAAGGACAACTCAATCACGGCGCCTGTGCACTTGGCTACCAGACAGGAAGGGTGACCAGATTGGGGGGGCGTCTGAAAATATAGCGACAGGGTGTCGCTATATGTAAATGCGTACATGGGAGAGGGGAGCGAGCACACCATGTGATGGGCGGAAGGGGAGGGAGGGTTTGTGAGGTATACTGCTGCAGTGGGCTGCTGAGCTTGTCCTGTGGCATGGTGGGTTGGTGGCAGGCTAGGGTTGTGAGGGTGCCAGATTCAATTCTGGGCACGTGTTCATTTCGTTGCGCCCTGCTGTGATTTTTTCCCCCTGCTTTTGCACCCCCTTCCCCCGACATGCACCCCCCCTGGAGTTGAGAATCCTTCAGTAGGGGGAGCAGGGCCCCCCACATTAAAAAAAAAGTCTCTGAGCTCTTTTGCCGTGCGCCAAGAGTGTACATCGCCAAAACTGATTTTTGGTGATGTACACTCGCCCTAACAGTGATTGTCTTTCTGTGATCACCATTGTCATATGGAACCGTTCATATTCTTTGTGACCATTACCCCCAAATCCTTTTCCTCCTCAGAGATGGACAGCTGAACTCTATCAGATGGTAACTGTACCCAGGATTCCTCGCTCCAAAGTGCATGACCTTGCACTTCTTAGCATTGAAACCCAGCTGCCAAGTGTCTGACCACTGCTCAAGCATTCCCAAATCTTCTTGGAGGCCTTTTCCTCCCTCTACCCCATCCACAACTGCCTCTATCTTGGTGTCATCTGTGAATAGACTGATTTTGCTCTGAACTCCATCTGCTATATCAGCTATGAAGATGTTAAACAGCACTGGCCTCAACACTGAAACCTGTGGGACGCCACTGGTGACAGCCCTATGAGTTGAGAGTCCCCCCCCCCACAACCACCCTCTGATGTCTGACCCACAACCAGTTACCAACCCACTTAACCATTTTCTCCCCTGCTCCCAGGTTTCTCAACTTACTAGTTAATCTGCCATGTGGTACAGAGTCAAAGGCCTTGCTGAAGTTCACATACAGGACATCTACAGCCCGACTGGTGTCTAGTTCTTTTGTCACCCAGTCAAAAAAGTGAACCAGGTTTGTTTGACATGATCTCCCAGAGACGAACCCATGTTGTTTGTCATCTCCAAGAAGGTCACCAACCTTTCCTTTAGGATCATTTCCATGAGCTTACCCACAATGGATGTCAGACTGACTGGTCTATAGTTACCAGGCTTGTCCTTGGGATCGCTCTTGTGCAGGGGTACCATACGTGCCATCCTCCAGTCCTGCGGCATACACCCTGTCTGCAGGGTGGTATTGAAAAAGTCTGCCAGTGGTGCCACTAGGACCTCAATTAACTCCCTCAGGACTCTAGGGTGCAGACCATCTGGCCCTGCAGCCTTGTCCATGTTCAGTGACTTAAGGCCCTCAAGCACTCTGCTCACAGGTATCTCCCCATCCATTATCCTACCTCCTCCCATGCCACTGTTGCCCTGTCCCTGCAGTATTGGCCCATCTTTCTCCCTGGTAAAAACTAAGCAGAAGTACTCATTGAGCACCTCTGCGTGTTCAACCCCCTTCTCTACCCAACCTCCATCCTTCTTCATCCTGGTGATTTGCTCCTTGCAGTTCCTCTTCTCCCTTATGTAGTTGAAGAAGGCCATGTTCCACCTCCTTAATCCTCTCTGCTAGCCTTAGCTCCTTCGAGGCCTTCACAGCCCTCAGCATCCTGCTCACCTTCCTGATTTTCCTTGTGTGCTCCTCCCTATCCTCCACAATTTTGGACCCCTTCCATCTTCTGAACACCATCTTTTTCTCCTTCACCTTTATCTGCACCTCCTTTGACCACCAACATGGCTTCTTGGTCCCTGCCTTCTTACTGCATTTCTTTGTGCAGGCATCTGTGGCCGCTAACAGGCCTTCCTTCAGGATGGCCCATTTCTGGGTGGTATCTATGTCAGGGGTGATGCTAGCCAAATGCCCCCTGAAGATGTCAGCCATCCTGCAGAAGTCAGCCCTTTTGAAGTCCACATTCTTGGTTTTTGTAGACGTCCCCTTCCTATCCATATTCAGGGAGAATCACACTGTTTGGTGGTCGCTACCTGCTAGGGGGTCCTCAGTCCATACACTCTGCATGTCGTCTCCATCAGTCAGCACATGATCCAAAATGTTCCCCTCCCTTGTCGGTTTCTCCACCTTTTGTGACAGGAATACATCCTGGAAGGCTTCCAGAATGACTTGCTCCCTAGCGCTTGTGCTAGACATGGTTTTCCAGTCCACCCCAGTAGATTGAAATCCCCGACCACCACAGTGCCACCCCTTCTACAGGGTTTCCATAACTGATCTGCCAGTTCTCTAGCGATGCCCTCTGACTGTGACAGTGGTCTGTACACAACCCCCAGTCTGACCCTTTTACCTTTATTGTTCTGCAGTTGAACACATAGGGCTTCCGTCCTCCCCTCGCCTCCCTCCCTCCTCCATACTGCTCACTATCCCTTCCCTCACAAATAAAGCCACCCCTCCACCCTTCCCTTTTGTCCTAGTCTTCTGATACAGTCTGTGTCCCAGCAACATAATGTCCCAGTCATGGTGTTGGTTGCTCATGTCTCATGATGGCAGCTATATCCACCTCTCCTTCTACCATTAATGCTTGGAGCTCAGGTATTTGTTCCCCGAGCTCCTTGCATTTAGTGACACCACCCTACAGCCGGATCCCCTGCTTATCCCAATACTCCCCACCCCTCTACCTCCTCCACTTTTTGATCACCCCCCTTCCCCCCTTGCTAGCTGGGGGGAGGTGCATTGCCTCCCTCTCCTTTTGGCTCTGGCTGCTGCCCAGTGCTAAGCCTCCCCTCCTCAGTCAGTTTAAATTATACTTGGCTGTAATGAACTCCCCCAGTTTCTGTTTCAGGACACAAGAACCCTCCTTGCTCAAGTGAAGCCTATCTGGTGAGTAGAGGTTCTTGTTATCCCATGTTGCCCCCAACCCCCTACTAATCCAAACCCCATAGTTCTACACCACTCTGCCAGTCATGCATTATATTCTATGATCCTCTGTTTCCTGGCTGTGCTTGCCCTGGGTACTGGTAGGATCTCAGGGAATGCAACTGTTTGCCCCTTGATGATGCACAACCTGCCCAACTCCCTGAAACTGTCCTGCACTTCCTCCACTCTGCTGCCTTTCAGATCATTAGTGCCTAAGTGTACCACTATGTGGGGTTTCACCCTGTCTTCTCACACATTTAATGACATCCTGTCCTACTCTGCCTGCCATCATACCTGCCATGCATTCCACTCAAATAGAGCTCTTCCTGGCTCCTTTGCCCCCCCACCTGATACCTCTCACTATTGAGTCGCCCAGTATGATGACTCTCTGTTCTAATCCATGCAGCCTCACAGTTTTTTCACCCATAATCTGCCTCTTAATCCACTGTCCTACATCTCCAGCACTGTCATCATCTCTTGTTGTCTCTGCTTCCTCCATTGTGCTCTCTTCAGGGAGTGTCTTTTTTCTCTCACTGGCATAACATTTTTGCCCTCCCTCCCTCCTATCTCCCATGATCCGTGTGCTCCACTCCCCCTCCTATATCCTGGTCTTCCAATCTAATAAACTTTTCCACTCCATCATGCTTACCTCCTGGCTGGCCTCCCTTTGCAGGCCACAGTCCCCATGTGGATCCTCATTCCCCATGCCCCTGTTTCCTCCTGCTCTACCTATTCCTCTTCCCTCCCGAGGCCTTCTTAACTTCTGATGCACTCCTGACCCCCACCCATGTCATATCATTAGCTCGCTCACTGTCGTTCTCACTGCCCACCCCTCTTGTCTGCCCTCCCAGCTCCCCATCCTCACCAACATTACCACCTTCATTCAACCTCTGCCCACAATCTGCTTGCTCGCCCTTCCCCAATGCCTCCTCCATCCAACCCCCCTCCTTAGCCTCCGCTATCCTACTGGTATAACTCCCCTACAAATGGGGGTTCCCAAAAGTCTTCCTTGGGTGTGCCTAAATGCCCACTGCCAAGCTGGTATCCTGTGTCTTAGCAAGTTAAAAGAGTTTGTATGAGAGTGCCTTAATGCCTCTGTGCTCTGTCTCTTTAAGAGCTGCCTATAACATGGTGCTTATTTAATCTGGGAGGGGACTGAGTGTTTCTATGCTCGAGTCCTGCCCGGGCTGCCAGATAATTGCTCCGTTCTGCCATCGCTAGTTGCGCAGAGGGAACTCTGTTAGAAGCTGTACGTATTTGCTGATTATCTATTAGAACAGTAATGATATGGGAAAACTGAAAACTGAAGTAAGGTGCCTGCCTGGTGCCATGGCTTGGAGGGACAGGAAGCGCATCCTCAGGATCACGACAACAGCTGCAAGGGATTCTGAGCTGGACGTAATTGTCCACCTAGGGACAAATGACTTGGCTACTCATGAGGTTAGAGCAGTGCAGGAGGACATTGCAGAGTTGGGGAGGGGCCTAAGACAAGTAGCACACACAGTATCCTTCTCAGAGGTGCTGCCTGTCAAAGGCGTGGGTGAGGCGAGGGTAATTGGCACCATGCAGTTTAATGAATGGTTGAAAAAATGGTGCGGAGCACAGGGGTTTGGCTTCACTGGGGACTGGGGTTCCACCTAGAGGGACAACAGCCTATACTGGCAGGATGGTCTGCATCTGTCCAGGAAGGAACAAGTCTTTTGAGCAATCGGTTTAAATGCTTCATTGGCAAGCTTTTAAACTAGTCAAAGGAGGCACTGACAAGCAGCAGAAAATCCCAGCCTCTCCCACAAAACAGGGTACTAAATGAGAAAAGACCAAGGTAGAACGGTCAGTGGGGGATGCTGCAACAGAAGGTAAAGCCATCAAAAAATGGAGAGCAATGAGTACCAATGCCCGTAGACTAGGTAACAAGCTTCCTGGATTAGTGGCCTTGATGGAGGAGGAACATCTGGATATCGTGGCAGTCACAGAAACATGGTACACACAAAACCATGACTGGGACATAAACATACCAGGATACACTATCTACAGGAGGGACAGGGAGGGTAAAAGAGGAGGAGGAGTAGTTCTTTACATAAAGGAAGGAATAAAAGCAACAGAACAAAAGGGTAAACAGGGAGGAGAAGAAGCACTGTGGGTAAATTTGGATACAGGCAATGGCACCACAATCCGCACAGGGGTTGTATACAGACCCCCTTCTCAGGGGGAGGAAATGGACAAGGAAATGATAGAAAGTATACTTAGAATGGCAGAAAAAGGGGAGATACTGCTGATGGGTGATCTGAATATGCCAGATGTTAACTGGAGTGCAGCTGCAGCTGCCACTTCGAAGAGTGCAGTTATTCTAGATGCCCTACAGGGGGCATGCCTTAGACAACTAGTACTGGAGCCCACTCGAGAGGGAGCAATATTAGACTTGGTACTCTCAAATGGAGATGGAGAGAGGATCACAGATGTAGAAGTGGGTAGCCATCTGGGAACTAGCGACCATCGAACAGTATGGTGCACAATAAACACAGTAATAGAGTCAAGCCATACAAAGACAAAAGTACTGGACTTTAGGAGGGCTGACTTTGCCATAATGGGTGAGTGCCTAAGGAATGCACTAGCAAATGGGCAGGAAGGAGGGGTGGAAGAACAATGGGAATAATAAAAACTGCCATCACAGAGGTAACAAGCCTTGTGTGAAGCAAATAAACAAAACAAGATGATGTAAGAAACCACTATGGTTCTCAAAGGAAGTGCAGTGAAAGTTCAAGAGAAAAGAAAGCATTCAGGAAGTACAAGGAAGCACAGAAGGAGCAGGACAGAGAACTGTATCAGTTAAAGCAAAAGGAGGCTGGGAAGGCAGTCAGAACAGCAAAGGCCCAGACCGAGGAAAGATAGCCAACTCAGTTAAGAAGGGGATAAAACCTTTATAGGTACATCAGGGGCGAAGGAAGACCAAGGAGGGATAGTGAGGCTTAATAAAGGGGAGGAGGGTGGGCAGAGGGAGACTGTGAAAAGGCAGAGATACTAAACAAATATTTTTGCTCAGTATTTAGAAGGAAGAGGAGATACATAAAACAAACAGTAGTAACACTCTGGATACAGAAGTTGATACCGGCCCATTTACAGAACAAAGGGTTCTGAAAGAACTCTTAAAACTGAAGGTGGACAAAGCAAGGGGCCTGATGGGATTCATCCCAGAATTCTAAAGAACTAAGGGTAGAACTAGTGACACCACTGACTACCCTTTTAACAAATCATGGGAGGATGGGTGGTACCCGAGGACTGGAGGAGGCAGATGTGATTCCCTTCACAAAAGTGGGAGCAAGGCAGAAGCAGGAAACTATAGACCTATTAGTTTAACCTCAGTGATAGGGAAAATGATGGAATCACTTCTAAAGGAAAGAATTGTCAGTATCTAGAGGCCAGAGGGGCACAGGACCCTAGGCAGCATGGATTCACAGCGGGAAGGTCATGCCAGACGAATCTGATAGATTTCTTTGACTGGGTGACCAAAGTAGTAGATCAGGGAGGGGCTGTGGACATGGCCTACCTAGACTTTAGCAAGGCATTTGACACAGTCCCACACAAAGATTAATATAAGTTAGCCAGCCTTGGAGTGGGTCCCAAGATGACAGCCTGGGTAAAGAATTGGCTGGAGAATAGGACACAGACAGTTATAGTAAATGGAGGCCAATCAGAAGAAAGGAGGGTTACTAGTGGGGTACCGCAGGGTTCAGTATTAGAACCGGTCCTCTTCAACGTCTTTATAAGCGACATTGCAGAAGGACTGGAAGGAAAAGTATGTCTCTTTGCAGATGACACTAAGATCTGCAACAGAGTTGATGCACAGGGTGGGGTGGAAAGGATGAGAAGGGACTGGCAAGGTTAGAGGAATGGTCAAATGTATGGCAGCTTAGATTCAATGCTAAGAAGTGCAAGTAATGCACCTGGGAAACAAAACCCAGGGAAGAGTACACAATGGGGGTGAGATACTAACAACAACAAGAATGGAAAGGACCTGGGGGTAGTCATATCAGATGACCTAAAGATGGGCAAGCAATGTGAGAGGGCAGCAAGGAGGGCTGGGGGATACTGGGATGCATAGGGAGGCATCACCAGTAGAAAACAGGAAGTTATTATCCCTCTGTACAGACAGCTGGTGAGACCCCATCTGGAGTACTGTGTGCAGTTCTGGAGACCCAATCTCTGCAAAGACATAGACAGGATGGAAGCTGTCCAGAGGAGGCAACTAAAATGGTGCAGGGTCTGCCCGGAAGTCGTATGAAGAGACTTAAGGAGCTAATATGTATAGCCTCCGGAGGGAGGAGGGGGGACATGATAGAAACTTTCAAGTACCTCAAGGGAATCAACAAAGTCCAAGAGGGTAGCATCTTTCAAAAAAGAGGTGTGCAAGAACAAGAGGGCACAATTTGAAGATAGAGGCGGCTCAGAGGTAATTTAAGGAAGTATTTTTCACAGAGAAGGTTGTGGATGCATGGAGCGGCCTTCCGGAGAAGGTTAGTGGAGTCAAAATCAGTGGGGAATTCAAGCATGTATGGGATAGTCATAAGGCAATTCTGGGGGGTGGGGTAGGAAGAAATAGGCTGCTGGTTAACTAGGATCTGCAGCTTATCCAGTAGAAGGGAAATGGGCAGACTGGGTGGGCCAAGCGGTCCTTATCTGCCGTCAAATTCTATGTTTCTATGATATTGTAGTTTGTCTAACCTGCCTTCTTTGCAGCATGAACAGTTCTGTTTATCACCACCATCTTGGTCCTGGACTGCCAGAATGGGCCAATCAGTACCTTTGGAGACCCTAAAATGCAATCTATCCCCAGGGGTCTTGTGGGAGTGAATTTCTGTAGGAACTGTAGTTTTGAGACTTTGGTGCCTAATTGCACCTGGAGGGGGAGCCCTTGCTTTGACAGACTGATGGCTCTACCAACCAGAACCTTTTGGACCGAAGGGAAATTCCCAAGCTGCCTACTGCAGGAGTCAGTTGGTGTGAGGAGCTGAGAGAGTAAAACAGCTCGAGAGAATTGAGCAGCTGCTTCTGCGTAGTTCACGTGGGAGATTGGTGGAGAGGCTGAGTTTGGCCTGTCTGCCTGCCTGCCTGCTCTCCCTCATGAGGGAATCCTTTGAAAGGCTTAATGATCAGACTGTATCCGAACTAAAATGTGACAAATCCACTGAACTGTGACCAGACTCAAACCTGAGGAAGACCAAAGATTTGCTATACACGATCGGCCTGTCAGGACCTGAGACTACTGCAGCGTGTCAGTTTTTGTGCAGAGACACTGTATATTGCTGCCAGACTGCTATCCGCTTGGTGGTATGGTGACTGCTTTACTATAAATGTGATGTATGCTGTTAGTGGGTCGCAATTTGGTTCCCTATTTAGTTGTACCACGCTTGCTGGAAGCTGCATCCAGCCTTCCTGGACTAATATCTGAACTGTTTCATCCAGCTTGGGCCTTGCCACACTGGCCCAGCCAGCTACTTCAGGCACAGAGAATACCATCTACGAGAGACTTGCCCGGGGATCAGCCCCCTGGTCAACATCTCGGACAGGAACAACACCTCGGTGATTCATGTGGGCCCTGCTTCTCCAGGCATACCAGTAGTCAACCTGCAGTCTCAATTTCCTCCCTCCTGTGTCTCGTATTGGGTAGTGTGAGTAACAAGGGTAGTAATCAGGGTAGCTCCCTGCAACATCAGCTAAATCACAAGTGTTGTCATCTGATTGCATTGTTGTTTTCCTTTCACAAACTGAGTCACCTGGCTCCGGATTACAAATTGTATGTGGTTGTGCATGCCTTTTCTTTTTCACCACAGGGCCCCAATTAGCTGCAATACAAGGCCTACCCCAGGCAATGTTCCAGGCTAGCCTACCTTACTTCCAACTGGGTACCCAGAGCGTGTAACTGTGCAGAGACTAAAAGTGCATGCATAATTGCCTGACTAGATCAGTTTCAGAATCAATCAACCTGATTACACCCTCCCTAGTTCAATTCCCCTGAATAAATCAGATCTAACTCTTTTTGCATTTAATCTGACTGTGCTTCCAGTTTGTACCAAAAGCACTATACTGTTGTTATTTGCTGTGCCCAATCTTGTTTGACAGGGGGTCTCCAGGGTCAAACTGGTGGAACCAGCCCTGGTGGTAAGTGCAAACTGTATGGGGATTTGTATGCTGAATAGGGGCTCCTGTAAAAGTGTTTGTTGCATATTGTCTACACCACTACAGGGGAGGAGGTGGGGGTTACAATGTCCCAGAGGGCTGTACCCAGGTTAGCCTTGTTACTAACAACCCTGTCCTCCGGGTGGAAGCACCCATTTCAGTACCCAGGCCCCTTAACCTGCAACTAGTCACACAGGCAGGGGTAGTAGCCCTTGGGATAGGACCACCTAAGGGTTACATCTCGGAGGCACCGCTGGGATTTGTGCCTTCTAGTGGTCAGAAGTGGGTACTAGAACCCCACGCCTAAAAACTGTGGTAAAATGGAAGCGCTCACTATGCCCAAGTTTAAACTTGCTCCCCACAAGCTGCTAGTGCACTGTATGATGGGGTGGAGTGAGGCAGAGTGGGTGGACCCCCTGGCAAGCTCTGCTATTAATGAATGTACCCTTGAGAACTGAAAATGCCACTATTGTGGAAGTGGTCAAATGAATTAAGTGTTTGGGGAAGGTCAAAGTAAGGGGAAGGGATTCCAACCTGTTTGATCGAACTATGTGGCCCTATACTCCTGCAGCCTGCCCATCGAACCAGAAAAGGTACCCCCTGTCATTTTGCCTGAAGGGTCCTAAAAGGGGTGGAGGATCATTCATTTACATAGTGACCCATCTGGTCCTGGAGGGTCCCCCCTGCATAGAGGGGTTCAAAGACAAGCTGTTTAAACTGTTAGCCTCTGAGAGGTGCTCTGCTATAGAGCTGGTGAAAATGTTAGAGCTTTCTGAGGATGTCACTCCCGTGCAGTCCCCCATAGCCTCTCCCGCCACCCCTACAGTTGCTTCACCCATAGCGATACCTACTGTACATTTGGACTCATACCACAGACTTAGGCTCTTTTCAGGCATGGTCCTGGTGCCCGTGGGGGACGATGATCTGGAAACGTGGATGGACTGTGCCACCCCATTGGTCCAGGAGTGGCAGTGTGCTGAGGGGGGAAAAGGAAGAGGCTTATGGAAAGCTTGAGGGGCTCTGCACTGGAGGCCATTCACTTCCTGCGATCCACCAGTCCGGAGGCCACAGCCGCTGAATACCTCTCTGCCTTGGAGGGAGTATTTGGTAACACAGAGTCGGGAGATGATCTGATGTGGAAGTTTAATCTGCAAAACAGTGGAAAAATGAAAAGTTATCAATGTTTGTCACCCAAATTGAGTGAGCTTTGCACTGGACTCACAGGAAAGGAGGAGAGTGCCCAACAGTGAACTGAACAGGGTCAGGTTAGATCACATCCTAAAGTCAGCAAAGTACTCTAGCGTGATGTTGTAAAAACTTAACTGCAGAATAGAAGGGGCAACCCCCCTGAATATTGCCATCTAATGAAAGAGATCTGTGAGGCTGAGAATGATGAGGGGGGATGGGAGCCCTATGCTGGGGTTGTCCGCACCTGCCAAGCCCCTGAGAGAGGTGAGAAAGCTGAACTGCAACAGATGAGAGAACTGATCAAGGAGTTAACTGAGTTGAGAGTCAGTCAGCAAGCTGCCAAGGCAGCCAAAGATGCTAATTTCTGTCCAGCCACCCCTGAGACAAAGGGGGCCTGAAGAAAACCTGCTGGAAGAGGGTACGAGAACTGAGAGCTTTGGTGGGAGACCTGCTCCAAGCTACCTGAAACACTGACCCTCGGGGGAGCTTAGAAAGTCAAGAGAGCAAAACCCTGACCAGAGACAGAGAGAGAGAAACCCCGAGACTCCCCCACTATGTTCAAGCAAGGGAACAGCTCTTCTTCCCCTAGAGACTCTAAAGAATGTGTTTTCTGTTACCATTGCAGAGAGGATGGGCACATCCGGTTCACCTGCCATTCGCCTGAGAATCTGAGAAAAGTTACCACTAGGCTGCCGGCATTGATTCGCCGGAGCAACATATAGCTGCAAGGTGGGGCTGCCCAGAAAAGCTATTCATCCAAGGCATCTGTAAAGCTGACATGCAAGTCCAAGTCACCTGAGTGGTCCAAGGTGGTGGGCCCTTGGAAACTACAGTGACGGTGAATGGTGTGTCTGCCCGGGCCATGCTTGACAGTAGATCTCAAGTAACCACAGCATTTCAAGATTGGTACCAGAAGCATTTGCCTGATGTGCCCCTACAACCCTTGGAAGGCTTGCACATGTGGAAGTTGAGTGAGAAGTCCTATTCGTTCTTGGGGTACAGCCGGATCTGCCTGTCATTCCCTACCACCATGGCTGGGGTAGATGAACAAGTTGAGACACTTGCCCTAGTGTGTCCCCCCACTGGACTATATGATGGGGTTCCCCTATTAACTGGAACAAACGCCCACATGTTTGGGAGACCAGCACAACTCTGCCATGAGAAACAAGGGCAATGGACTGGATGAGCCCTAAGAATTCCAGCATTAATCAAAAGCATACCTCTCAAGTGTACCGGATTACGCGTGATGTTCCAGATTCTGAACCCAGTAGACTGCCTGTACTGCTGCCCCGCAGTCACCTGTTCTTTTCCACTACAATGCCAAAACCACGCGGCCGCACCATGCGCAGCAACGGCAGCACTAATTCCCTTTGTTTGCAGCCAGTGCTTGGAGTCCTGCCTGGTGCCTGGGCTCTCATCATGTCTGCAGCACCAGCGCATGTCTAGGAATGATGATGTCAGGGAGATGGGGGGCTAGTGGGACCACTGGGACTAGAAACGCGGCAAGCAAGGAAGTGTTGAGTGATGTCAGGCACGCCCCCCCAAGGCTACCCTACATCCCGCCCCACAAACAGATTAATCTGAAGCATCACTCTCAGGTCCCCCCTAAGGTCAGCTGCCCCACTATAACCTGCCTTGGTGTCCAGAGGGGGAACCATAACGTCAGGAGCATTTTTGGAGGACACTGAGAGAGGACCGTCAGCTACCAATCACTGTGCAGCAGCAGCACAACTGGAAGGAAGCTGCCCGAAACACAGGCCAAGGCTCTGAGGCAGAAACGCTGCAACAGGCAACACAACACGATTCAGATGAATGCACCCGCACCAGCTGAGTGAGCGAGCGAGCAAGCAATACAACAGACAAGTTACCAGCTGCAGAGGCTGGTAATCAGCAGCCATCAGGCTGTTGCTGTGCCTTTTTGTGGGTTTGTGGAATGTGTTGTACTGGGACAGGGCGAGCGAGCGAGGGGATGGAGGGGGTTCTTCGGTTCCATGCACCAGCAGGGCAGACAGTGTGTCAGTGACACAGACTCGACTCGAGAGCTAGCAGCAGCAGGCAGCCAAGGAGAAAAGAAGAAGAAGAATCAGCATTTTTATAGTGCTTTCCATACATCCAAAGCGCTTTACAAGCAATGCTAGACTGGTAGTGAAGTGACTGAATGTGTGGTGGCGGCCATATCGCACATCATCACCCACACACAGCCTGGATAATTGCATGAACCAGTTTATGGGAAGGGGAATGTTGGCCAGGACACCGGGAATGTTCCCTACTCTTTGTGAAGAGTTCCCTGGGTTCTTTTACTTCCACCTGGACACCCACCAGGACAACACCAGGGTGGGCAGAAGGGACCTCGGTTTAATGTCTCATCCGAAGGACGGCACACCCCAGCAGTACAGCACCCCCAATACTGCACTCAGATGCCAGCAATTTTTAGGTGCAAGTCCAATCCCGGTGTGGGATGAGAACCCAAAAGAGAGGGCTCTTGCTTGTTCACGACTCCAAATGCAATTCCAAGCATTGGATGCCTGCACAGCAGAGAGAGGACTAGGAGAGGTGACTGATTAAGTTCCTCTGAATGGCAGCAGCAGCGCTCACAACACAGTGCTCTAGTCTGTACCACCACAAAGTTCCTTGACTTCCAAATGGGCTATAAAATCATGGAAGTCAGCTTGATTACAGACAGTGCTGCTGCGGCTGCCTGCTGCTGTGTTCTAATCTGTGTTGCACCAAATGTGGTCTTGCAAAATCTTTTTTTTGGAAGTTGGTTGTGCACTGGGTGCCTGGGTCGGTGGGTCCTGTTGTGTGGTGCTGGGTCCAGTCCCTCCGTGGTGGGCCAACCAACAGAAGCACAGCCTGGCCCTGGTGCTCTTGCCTTGTACATAGTTGGCAGAGCAGCAGTACGTCTACCGCCACCACTGAAAAACCTAATGGCCAGGAGGGACACCACCACTAAACTTTTTCTGTTTTTTTTTGCCAGAGGGGCTCCAATCTTTGTTTTGCTGCCTGTACAGTGGCAAAGCTGTTCTTGCCTTGCTGGTGCTCACTTGTCCTCAGCAAGGACAGAAGAAAAGCAGCATCCCGGCCCCAGTGGAGGAGATGACTGGCCAGAAGGGACCTCTACTAACTTCCCTTACACTGCTGCTGGGCTACTGGAGAGAGAAAGTGTGGTGCATGGCTGCAGGTGACCAGGGCTGTGTTTCTGTGTGGGTCTCGATTGTGCAACCATGGTATTGCCACTGTCACTTATGCAAGTGTGCTAATACTTCTTCTTCTTCACCAGATACAGCAGCTGCAACTGTACTGTCTGGAGGTTCTGTGAGGGAACTTACACCAACTCAAAAGAAGCCCAACCAGCAACCCCCACTAATCTGGCCAGGAACTGCATCATGGACTACACCACTATGCAGGCGTTCATCACCAACAAAAGGAGGCAAGAGGAGGAGGAGCAGCAGCAGCTGAATAGTGCCACAGGTATGTTGCTGGGGATTTTTGGAAATTGGAACTGTTTTTGTACATGGCGTTCAACTGGCTTTTTGGGGGGTAGGTTGTTGCCTGCTACCAATCATATTTCTGGTTACTTAATAGAATTGGATGTGCAAGTAGTACGTACGGTATGCCTTGTTTTATGCATGGGGAGGGGGTCAGCTTGCTATGTGACACCTAGGTGGTATAATTAAGCAATGAGGCACGACAGGTGTGATATATCATGGGATATCGTCACACCTCAGGTGGCTGGGCACAAGGCCACTGGCCGAGTGCGTCCAACGACCCGAAGTGATGATATCCCATGATATACCACACCCTGTCGTGCCTTATTGCTATTATGAGCTGGGTTTGAATTTTCATAAATAAAAAAAAAATGTTTTTTAAATGTTTTATGAACAAGTTTTTGGTTGATGTAGGAATACATTTTGAAAAAATAGTTCTTGGACAGAACAGAGCAAGGAAGCTGGTGGCGCAGGAACTTTTTTGAAGCCATGATGATATAGCCCGATATCATCATGGCTTCAAAGAGTTCTGTGCCAATCAGATTCCTCTATTTATGCTCCTCAGTTCATAATAATAGTTATGTCAGTGTTAAAAATACAGTATAGCTGTGTTAATAAACCATCAGTGTTGAATGCACACAGCAGGCAGGGCCCCCTTCCCATCAACCCCAAAAATGATGTTGTGCATGTCCTGTTTTAGCAGTGAGTATCTTGCTTGCTACGTGACATTGCGTCAGATTATTTTATGCCATGTGTAATGGAATTGTTTTAGAAGTCTTGGGCGGGGGTTGTGTGCTGTGTTGTGTCCATACAATGTCTGATTTATTGGTATGATTGTAGTGTTACACTAATACATTACACTCATGATAATAAACCATCAGGATTGATTGGACACAGCAAGCAGGCCCCCCCCCTTCAACCAACCCAAAAAACAAGGTATATGGCCTATTTGTCATGGCGACGGCATGATTTGTTTGCTGTGTGACATTGAGTGAGAATTGTGTAACTGAATTGTTTGCACTGGTGTTTGGGTGCATGGGGGGGCACTTGCTGTATCCAAACAATGGCTGATGTTTGGTTTTTTAATGACTGTAGTGGTAGATGGTGATGGCATGGTTGGCAGGCTGGCCCAGTGGCGTGGAGGTCTGAAGCATTACACCTTGCCACTTGCCACACCAGAAAAGAAATAAGTATTTGAAGTTGAAAATTATTGTCTTATTATTGTCTGCCTGAAGGGATCAGTCTCTGAGAGCGGAGGTAAAGTCGAGGTGCATTGCCTTTCTTTTGTTTAGATGTTTGCATTTTATGTTTGCATAGATTGCGGGGGTGACTCAGAATCAGATAATTCCAGTGTGCACAGCCCAGTGAAGAAGCAAAGACGGTATGCAACATTCCAGGCTACCTGGAAATCTTCATTTGATTGGGTCAGTGACAGCAGAAAAGGGAGACCATATGCATTCTGCAAGATATGCTCCTGTGATTTCACCATAGGCCACGGAGGACGGCATGATCTGCAGCGCCATGCAGCTATGGAGAAGCACTGCAGCAATGTCAAGCATACCACATCTGGACAGAAGCTCTCCAACTTGTTTGCAGCACAAGCAAGCTCCAAAGTCATAGAGGCAGAAGTTGTTTTTGTTGCAATGCTTGCAGAGCACAACTTGTCATTTTCATGTGGTGATCACATTATTAAATATATGAAGAAGTACTGCTCTGATCCTGAAGTACTAAAAAGGATGACTTGCGGTGCCACAAAAGCAACCTGCATAGCAAGGGACATCATGGGGCCTATGTACCAGGAAGATGTTGCAGCAAAGTGCCGAAAAGTACCATACTGTGTCTACATGGATCAAAGCACAGACATAGGAGATGAAAAACTGTTAGTTATTATTGTGGGTTATTTTGATGACGAGCAAGGAAAGCATGCGATCAAGTTCTTGGATATGTCTGAGTGTATCTCAGGAACTGGACAAAGCATGTTTGACTGTCTTATGTAAACACTAAACCGATTTCACATCCCAACGGACAATCTTGTTATACTGTCATCTGACAATGCTGCCTCCATGATTGGCAAGAGGAACTCTGTTTTATCAAGGCTCCAAACCCTAAATACACATATTGTCAGCATGGGGTGTCTCTGCCACCTGGCAGATATCTGCAGCAAAGCAGCAGTAACGACTCTGACAAAGATTGAAGAGCTTGTGTCAGATGTCTACTGCCACTTTGCTTCAAGTGCACAAAGACAACATAAGTTAAAAGAATTTGCACTGTTTGTGGATGTCGAACCACTCAAGGTTATAAAGCATGCACCAACACGGTGGCTCAGCTTGAATAAAGTTGTCAAGAGGATGTTGGATCTGTGGCCTGCACCCCTGTCATATTTCCGGTCAGCAGAACAATGACCAGCAAAAGTGGAGAGCATCAACAAAAGACTGGAGAGCCATGAAATCCGAATGCAGTTTATGTTCCTGAAATATGGACTTGAACCTCTGTGCCAGTTCAACCAACAGATGCAAAAAGGTGACAGCCAACTAATGACTTTGCACTCTGACATCTTTTGACTTCTCCACATATATGCCAGCAGAGTTCTGCGGCCTGAGATGGCCAGGCAATTGCTAAGTGAAAATGATGCTACTATTCTGGATGATCCTGACAGTTTTCTATGCCACAGTGACCTTCATCTAGGGGCAGAAATACGACAGCACATGATGGAGCAGGAAGACAGCATTGCTGGGACAGTCATTGAAACCAACATCTACCAGAAAGCAGTTGTGTTTTATTCTACTGTCATATCCAAAATACTAAAGAAATTTTCTGTGAACAAGTTTGTGCAAAATGTAGGACTTGTCCTCAATCCTTCATTGAAGCTCAAGGTAACACCCTCTATGGTAACAGACTTGGCAGATCATCTAGGAATCTGCAAGACAATAGAAGAGAAGGACACATTGCTGGATGAATTTTCTGCATACCAGTTGTCTGATACAGGGACCCTAACTAAACCAATAAATGGGTCCCATTCAGCCCTCGCAAAACACTGGGCTGCAGTCCTCAAAACTGTTGGTGGAGATGGTTCACTGCAATACTTTAAAAGATTGATGATGGTACTACTTTGCTTGCCACATTCAAATGCAGACGCAGAGTGCGCTTTTAGCATGGTGCATAAAGTTAAAACAGAACTAAGACAGTCCCTGCATCTCAAAACGCTGAACTCTTTGCTGGCAATCAAGATGAACGAGGAGCGAGACTGCTATGAAGTTCAGTATTTGAAGGAGACTCTTGCTGCTGCCAGAAAAG
Organism: Neoceratodus forsteri; assembly: GCA_016271365.2. NCBI lineage: Eukaryota > Metazoa > Chordata > Ceratodontiformes > Ceratodontidae > Neoceratodus > Neoceratodus forsteri. Next base: position 111,927,511 of record CM057451.1, read on the forward strand.
CAACGGTCGCCTATAATAAAGAACACCAGACCACAACGTATACATAGACAACATGCCCCACACTCCCACAGTGTTTTGAAGGAAGACATTAACATTTTGTGGTCTGACAGCTGTGATTTATAGATTTGCAGTTGCATATACTGTTTTTCGTGTCCAGCTGCTAGCAGGTGTTTGTGGTTGCATTTAAATACGCTTTTATTATTTAAGTTCAATAATTGCTTACTTGAGTTTTTAAGGTTTAACTGTCAAGCAATTTGTAATTGTTTTATTCACTGGTGCATTTATTTAGTATAGTTTGTATGTAATAGTATTATAGTTACAGTATTCAACTCACATTTTTTTATATATTATAGTGTAGTATTAGCGTAGGTTCAGATCACATTTAGTTTTATAATAGCTGCAAACACTCTACAAACAGTTGTTTCTTTTAGTAGTGCTGCATTAGTATAGTTAATAAACTGTCATGATTTCATCAAATGAATAAGTGGCATTTGTTTCATTCTTTAGAGGTGTATTTATAGATTACATCGATAAAATGTTAACACACATTTAGGATTTGCATCACTCTTTATTTTAATTAGCGATGCACACAAATATAGGATTTGCATCACTTTATTTTATTCAAGGACACACACACAACACTTTCTCTTTAATTTGCAACAGAAACCACATGCCAACCATACAAACAGTAATTTTAGTGTGCTAAAATTCATTTTACGTGACAACGTCAGTGCTCAACTCCGCATGCTGTGAAAAATCAGGTGTACCACATTTTTGGCACTTGTCACACATTTTGTAGCCCTCTGTCACACATTGGCAAGTTGGGAGGTTGAGAAGTATGATCAAAACAGCTTATGACTTACAACAGAAACCCAATGAAGTGGACTGAGATGAGCCAGTAGGGATAGTGTGGAAAAAGGATCCTGAGTGTTTGGTGATGTCCCCCAATACCCAGTGTACTATCCATGGAGAAGTCCACCTAAGGAGAGATGTAAAGAACAAAATATTGATGAGCAATGCCCCTGGTAAAGGGAAGCTGCCAGAGCGGTTGATGGTTAAGCCCAGCATACTACCTGCACGTGCCCATGCCTATGACAGCCGAGTGATGGTGCAAGTGACAAACATGTTGGACTGTGAAGTTCATGTGAACTGGGGATGTACGCTGGCTACAATACACTGTGCAGACACTGCAGTATTACCCAGTAACAAGTACTTTGGCGAAAGGGAGAAAGTGACCCCAGACTTATTTGACTTTGGTGACTACCCCTTGTCCGCTGAATGGAAGACCTGAATTAGCAGAAAACTTGCTCAGAGAGACCAAGTGTTCTCACTAAAAGAGTGGGACGTGGGGTGTGTGTCTATGGCGCCGAACATAACATACGCCTGCATGATGATCGACCGTTTCAAGAGAGGTCCTGACGCCTTGCCCCAGCAGACATAGATGATGTTAGAAGGCACCTACAGGAAATGCTCGCTGCTGGCATTATTCAAGAATCAAGAAGCCCATATGCATCCTCCATCATAGTGGTGTGTAAAAAGAATGGATCCGTGAGGATGTGTATGGACTATCGGACCCTCAACCGACTGACTATCCCAGATCAATACACCATGCTACACATACAAGATGCCCTGGATTGCTTGAATGGAGGTCAGTGGTTCTCAGTACTGGATCTCCGCAGTGGATATTATCAGATTCTGATGGCCCAGGAGGAACATGAGAAAACAGTCTTCATCTGTCCTTTGGGGTTCTACGAATTCCTGAGGATGCCACAGGGGAATTTTGGGTGCCCAGCAACCTGCCAGAGATTGATGGAATGTGCAGTGGGAGACATGAACTTGCCGGAATGTTTAGTGTACTTCGATGATGTCATTGTTTTCGGATGCACGCTGGAGGAACATGAGACCAGACTGTTCAAAGTCCTCGATTGTTTGGAAGAATTCGGTCTCAAATTATCCATAGACAAGTGCCAGTTTTTTCAAACATCTGTGAAATATGTGGGACACACATTGTCTGCAGAAGGGATACAAACAGATCCCAGTAAAGTTGAATCTTTGACTGACTAGATCAGTTTCAATCAGCCCGATTACGCCCCCTCCCTTGTTCAATTCCCCTGACTAAATCAGATCTAACTCTTTTTGCATGTAATCTGACTGTGGTTCCAGTTTGTACCAAAAGCACTATACTGTTGTTATTTGCTGTGCCTAACCTTGTTTTACAGGGGGTCTCCGGGGTCAAATTGGTGGAACCAGCCCTGGTGGTAAGTGCAAACTGTGTGGGGATTTGTATACTGAATAGGGGCTCCTGTGAAGGTGTTTGTTGTATATTGTCTAGGCCACTGGAGGTGAAGGAGAGGGGTTACAGTATCCTGGAGGACTGTATCCAGGTTAGCCTTGTTACTAACAACCCTGTCCTCTGGGTGGAGGCACCCATTTCAGTACCCATGCCCCTTAACCTGCAATTAGCCACACAGGCAGGGGGTAGTAGCCCTTGGGATAGTGCCACCTAGGGGTTACACTTGTATCCTCTGACACCCTGACCTTGCCATCAGCCAGGCCAATAACCTCTGTTGTGTTTCTCCCCCCCCTTGCTATTGCCTCCCCCTTGAAATTCCTGCCCTTCAGCTCCTTCAGACTAGCCTGCACAGAGAACCTGTTGCTCTCCTCTCTCACCTCTCCTTGGATTGTCCTGATCCTTTGTACTGAGTGTTCCAGTTCTGTTCCCTCCCAGGTCCAAGTCTGACCCTTTTTGGACCATTGTCCATGCCTTTTCCCCTTCCTCTAGTGGCTCATGAGGGTACGGTAGTGCTGGCCCATTTGCTCCCCATACCTGTTCCATTCTGTGCCTGCAGTCTGTGCCATTTGAGTATGCCTTCCTATGGTCCCTTGCTCCTAGCTGGCCCTCCATCTCCTTTCCTCTCTTCCACACAGCTCCCTCCTCAGCCATGCAATTTCCTCCTTTAGCTGCACAAGCTGCTTGTGCACCAAGCACCTCCCTGCCCATCATACAATCTTTAAGACGGCAGCCCTGCATTCATTGCAATTAACTATCCTTCCTACATCCCCTCCTGCGCTGTTCCTGCTCATCTCCCCCAAGCCAGTGCCCGTTCCCACTCCTGACACTGCCCTTGAAGCCTGCCTTCCCCAATCCCCTGGTACTCCTGTACTCTTTCCTAGTTTCAAAGCCACCCAAATCCAGTACTATATCCTAACTCGACACCATTAAGATATATCTTCCTTTAATTCTGTTGCACAGCTCGCACCATAATGTTACATCAATACTTGTGATTGTTAGGTAAGTTCCTTTCTCCTCCAATCAGGAGTCAACAGCCTCACTATAAATGGAGATGAGCTCGTGGAGGGTGGGTTTGGGCCTACCCCCTGTCTCGCACAGGACAATCAACCCCCTCACAGTAAATAGCCGCAACCCTTGGCCATTTTAAGCACTTACTGGTAAAAGAAAAAAAAAGTTGAAGTTCATTTCCCTCCAAACTGTACTCCTGCTGTCCTCTGCTGTGCCTGCTCTTCCCCACTGCAAACTGCATACAAAACATTATCTTTTTTGCATTGGTCAATCCTCTTTTATGTGAAAACATCCTTCTTCATATACCACCATCTTGTTACCTTTTTCTCAAAAAAACAAAATTTTAAATCCCACAAAAATAAATCCCTTATGTGGCATTCCCCCAGGATGTGTAAAATCCTTGTCATATTTATTTCATTTAGGAAATCGGAATTACAACCCTTTGAGTCATAGACTTGTTTCCAAAGGCTCCACGCAAAAAAAAAAAATAGACATTCATACAGTACACACAGAGGGTGAGATATTCAAACGGGTTGCGCCATGCAGAACCCACTGATACGCCCAGCGCGATATTCAATGGAGGAATATGCTCAGCACAAATTCCCATGCGCCAGGGTGCATCGGTAATGTATGCAGCGCAGGTAAGGGGGTGCGTGCCCATGCATATTCTGCACATCCCAATATTACATAGAAACATAGAAACATAGAAGTTGACGGCAGATAAGGACCGCAAGGCCCATCCAGTCTGCCCATTTCTTTTTCTACCTTATAAATGTGCCATTGGCCTTTGTCAGTGACCTATCTATTCATAGTCATTTGTATTGCTCCCTTATGCCTATCCCATGCATGTTTGAAGCCCTGCACTGTATTCATAGCCACCACTTCTTGTGGTAAGCCATTCCATGCATCTACCACCCTTTCTGTGAAAAATAATTTCCTCACATTCCCTCTTAATCGGCCTCCCTCTAATCTCATGCTGTGTCCTCTTGTCCTGCTATTTTCTTATATTTAAACATGTTAGACTCTTTCACCTTGTTTATGCCCTTAAGGTGTTTGAATGCCTCGATCATATCACCTCTCTCCTCCTTTGCTCAAGGGTATACATATTGAGCTCCGTTAATCTGTCCTCATATGTCTTCTGATGCAGTCCCTGCACCATTTTGGTTGCCCTTCTCTGGACTGCCTCAATTTGTTAATGTCCTTTTGAAGGTGTGGCCTCCAATACTGCACGCAGTACTCAGATGGGGCCTAACCAATGTCTTGTACAGAGGATTATTACCTCCTCTTACGACTTATGATACCCCTACTAATACACCCTAACACCCCCTAGCCTTACCTACTGCTTTAGAGGACTGCTTGGATGATTTCAGGTCATCAGTGATGATGATGCCCAAGTCTCTTTCTTCCTTTGTGACTGCTAGCAACTCCCCTCCCAGCCTATAAGTGGCTTCAGGGTTTCTCTTCCCTATGTGCATGATTTTGCACTTCTTTGCATTAAATCCCAGTTGCCACTCTTCTGACCATTCTGCTAGTTTATCCAGATCTCTTCCCATTCTGCCCACCCATCTGGATCATCTACTCTGTTGCAGATCTTGGTGTCATCTGCAAACAGACAAGCCTTACCCTCTAGTCCATCTAGGAGGTCACTAATGAAGATGTTGAATAGGACTGGCCCCAGGACTGATCCTAAGTACCCACTTGTGACTTGCATCTCTTCTGACTGTATACCATTCACCACCACTCTCTGTTTTCTGCCAGTCAACAGTTTGCCACCCAGTTGACCAACTTCTGACCCACCCGAGCCTACCTAGCTTATTTATCAATCTTCTATGTGGAACAGTGTCAAAAGCTTTGCTGAAGTCAAGGTAAGGCGACATCAACTGCTCCCCCTTGGTCCACCACTCTGGTTACCCAGTCAAAGAAATCTATGAGATTAGTTTGACAGGACCTTCCTTTTGTAAACCCATGTTGTCTTGGATCCTGTGCCCCTATGGATTCCAGGTGTTGCACTATCCTTTCCTTAAGGAGTGCCTCCATAATCTTGCCCACTACTGAGTTAAGACTGACCGGTCTGTAGTTCTCCGCCTCCTCCCTGCTACCACTCTTGTGGAGTGGGATCACATGAGCCCTTCTCCAGTCTTCTGGGACCTCTCCTGTGCTCAGAGACTCACTAAACAATTCTGCTAATGGCTCTGCTAGTTCCTCCTTTAGCTCCTTAAGTACCCTGGGATGTATGCCATCAGGTCCCATTGCCTTATCCACCCTAGGCTTAGCAAGCTCTTGTAGGACCCTTTCTTTGTGAAGGGAGTAGTGCTCACCTCCTCCCCTGTGTCCATGATGTTGAGCTGTGGGCCCTGCCCTACCTTCTTCAGTAAATACTGAGAAAAGTATCTATTTAGAATAGATGCCTTTACAGGGTCCTCCTCCTCACTTGCTCCCTTTTCTCCATTAAGCTTAGCAATACCCCTCTGGACTTTCTCCTTTCACTAATGTATCTATAGAAAGTCTTGTCACCTTCTTTTACTGTTCGTGCTAGTGTTTCCTCAGTTTGGGACTTTGCCTGCCTTACTGCCTTCCCTGCTTCCCTTAGGGCAGTTTGTATGCCTCCCTATCTTCATCCCGCTGTGTTCCTTATATTTCCTGAAGGCCAGCCTTTTGGCTCTGACCTTTTCTGCTACTGTATTTGAGAACCAAAGTGGTTTCCTTCTTCTTTTCACTTCCTTTTCTGTCTAACACAATGGGATGTTGCTTCAAGTATTGCATCCTTAATGCTTGCCCACTTTGCCTGTACCTCCTCACCTGTGTTTCTTTTTGCCAGGGCTAGCTTAACTCTGTTGGCCATCTTATCAAAGTCAGCTCCTCTGAAGTCCCATATTTTGCCTTGGAATGGGATGATTTAGATGTAGTAGCCAAATTGAACCATACCATGTGATGGTCACTGGCCCCAGGTGACCTTCTACCTGGAGATCTGTGATCCCTTCTTTGTTAGTCAGTACTAGATCTAGGATAGCCCTGTCTCTTGTGGGTTGCTGTACCAGTTGTTTGAGGCCCTCCCTGCAGGAATCCACTATGAGTCTAGTTCTGGCAGATGTTCCTGCTGGTATTGACCAATCTGTATCTGCATGTTGAAGTCTCCATTATCAGAACCTCCCTTTAGCTGTCATGTTTTGTATATCTTCTAACAGTAATGTGTCTATGCCCTCCCCTGGTCTGGGGGCCTGTAGACAACCCAGTTCTTATGGCTGTCCCATTTCCTGTTTCCAGGGTGACCCACAGTTCTTCCGGCTCCTTATGTGTATTCTGAATTTCTGTAGCTTTGATATTTTCATTAACAAACAGGGCCCTCCTCCCCCTTTTTGCACCTCGGGTCTCTTCTGAACAATACATAGCCAGGTACTGAAGTCTCCCAAGTGTGGTTACTGGTAAACCACGTCTCACTAATTGCTACTATGTCCAGTTTAGCCTCTGACATTATTGCCTGCAGGTCTGGGATCTTATTTCCCAGGCTGTGAGCATTGTGTACATGATTTTCCATTGGCCAGATTTTGGTGTGTTAGTTGTTGGGTGAAGTTTGGCATTACCCCTGTGCATCGTATGGGGAGACAAACCTTTTTTCTTACCTGGTGATGCAAATGGACGGCAAACACGCTGAATTCCTGTTTGACCACTAGCTGAGGGGAGGGGTGTTCTTCCATTCGACGTGTGGGGTGCTGCACCCTCCCATTTGCTAGTTTAAATATTCTGCAAAGACGCAAACTTCTGCCCCAATGCACTGACTCCTCTTTAGTCAGATGCAGTCCATCAAATTTAAAGAACTTTCGCTCCCAGAACTGTTGCCAGTTCCTACAAATCTGTGTCCTTTTCCTGGCACCAGTCCTTGAGCCACGTGTTTAGCTCCCTATCTCCCTTCTCTGACCTTCCGTCCATCTGCTCCCTTCTCCCAGACTGGCAGGATCTCAGAGAAGGAGATGCCAGACGAAATAGATGATAGTTTGTCACCCAGCCTAGTCAGGTGTTCCTTGGTTTCCACAACTGACCGGCTGGCGAGATCGTATAGTCCCTATGTGTACTAGGACATCAATGTTTTCTCCTGCTTTGTGAACAATTTTAGTCATGGGTCAGTGTCTCTCCATGCTGATGTACCTGGAGACATCTGACCATCACCTAGGCTGGAGATGGGTATCAACTCCTGAATCATGGAGTCTCCTATGATCAGAAGTTTTTGGATTTCCTTTGTGCTTGTTTAGTTTTGGTTCCTGATTTGGGTGAGTATTGTTGTGCTAGCTCCTGTGCCATGATGTCCTGCTCTGCAGTGTCTTCTGCCTCTTTATTTGATTTCAGAGATAGAGGCAGATACCTGTTTGTAGTGTTTATATGGTTTTGGAGGTAATGTGTTGGAGAGCAGAGTGATGGGGCACCTGATTTGCTCCTCCTAACCCCTGCCAACCTCCTGGACCAACTACCTCTGTGGTCGAGGTTTTTCTGTTGGATGCTGGGGAAATGGCAGGTGGTTCTTATAATGTATTTCCTCTTCAATATGAAATTTGAGGCGTGCAATCTCTGCCCATGCTGCCTGGAGCTGAGACCTAAGATCTCAAAGGCCCAGCATGTGGGACAGTGTCCTAAATCCTGTAACGACTATCCTTCTGAAAATTGTTCCACAGTACCTGCAGTTAATGAAATCCATTCCAAATAAGTTGCTGTGTTTGTAACCTAGTCAGAGTAATTTAGAAGGAAAAAAGGAAAAATGCAAGTAATGGTTTAATTGTGCTTTGTTTAACTTGTTATAACAAGTTAAATTACTAGTGCCCCTGTAAATGAGATCACCTTGTGGAGGCCCCACTGCTCCGCCCCTTCCTGCTCTGCCACCGGAAATGTCACAACTGTGGTACCCTATAAAAGGAGTGTAGCGTGGGGTGGTTGGGGATGGGGGTGGGTGGCTGAGCCTTCCCTGCCTAAAAAGAAGAACCACGGACGAAAGAACAAGGAGGTAAGAGCAGAAACAATCAGTCAACAACAAATGCAGTAACCCTGAAAGTTTATCCTAATGTTAGATAAAACTGTAAAACCTGTAAAGCACCACCTGTAATAATTTCAGAGAAGATATACCCTGTAAGAAACACTTTGCTCCAGAGAAAAATAAAGCAGTAACAGAAGATATACCTTGCAAAAGACAATTTGAATCAGAAGATTACAGCAGTAATCTGTTAGCACACACCTGTAGGCACACCTTGTAATAATGCAGAAGAAGGTATACCAGCAACAACAATTTGAATCAGAGAAAAATAAAGCAATGAAATGTTAGCAACAAACAGTAGCAATCCCTGTGAGTAAAATATAAAAACACCACCACACAGTAAATCTGTTTAGCCAAACTAAGTCTTAATCCTTCTCCCTTGCTCTGGTAAGTTTCTCTACTCTGCCTTTCAAGCAGTCTTAGAAGGAAAGAGCTCAGGTGAAGCTAGGTGCCTTGGCCAGCAAACCAAGTCTTCTACCTCCAAGATATCAACTAACCTGACTTTTTAACCCTTCTTTCTGTTTGGAAATTACTGACAGTTTGCCAGCTCCACCCCCACATACACACCTAATCCTTATTCAGCCCGGGATGTGCTGTGAATATGCAGGCGCAATCCCTACATGCGCCGCACACAGTTAAGACACAATATTATGGAGCAACAGCTGGCCACCCACAGGTGAGCTGCCATAATGCAGGGCGCAACATGGCAGCAGTCAACTGTGGGTGGCCACCCAAGCTCTGGCGTCACGTCCGGTGGTGTAGCACTCACCCCATGCCCAAGCGCGGGCTGTAGAAATGAAGAACCTCCCTAGTGGTCCAGTGAACCTCTCTCTCCATGCCCAATCGCGGGCTGTAATAACATTTAACCTCCCTGGTGGTCCAGTGGATCTCTCTCCATGCCTGATCATGGGCTGTAATAAGTAAGAACCTCCCTGGTGGTCCAGCGGACATATCCCCCTGCCTGATCGCGGGCTGTAATATTTAAAACCACAGCCTCCTCTTGCATAAAATGTGCTCTCTTGGCCTGGACACCCATGCACTAGGATGGTTTGCGAGTTACCTCACTGGCTGTACCCAGAGGGTCAAGTGGAAGGACAATGTCTCCCAGATTGCACCGCTCAAAGAAGGGGTACCACAGGGGTCTATACTCGGCCCCCTTCTCTTCACTCTGTTCATAAACGATCTGCACTTACACTGTGGGAGCAGCAGCGTCATCCAATACGCGGACGATGCTGTCATTTACCAAGCCTCCCCTACGGTAAAAGAACTGGAGCATGCCCTTCAAGAGGACATCCTTCAGATGGAGGATTGGCTCACTTTGAACAAAATGGTATTAAACACCAGCAAAACTAAGGCGATGCTGTTCAGGCCCAGATCCCTGGGAAATGAGCGGTTGATGCTCCTTCAGCTGCAGTCCAGAGAGGGAGATAAACTCGAGGTGGTTACCGCCACTAAATACCTTGGTCTAACCCTTGACCAAGGCTTCACTCTAAAAAATCATGTTGACCAACTCACCAAAGCCATCCATGTGAAACTCGGTATCCTCTATAGAATAAAGGACCAGATTATCCCTGAAGCCAGGGTAGCCATCGCAACTAGTGTCCTACTCCCAAGCTCACCTACTCGGCCCCAGTTCTCCAAGGTGTGGCCTCTACGAACTAGGCAGGCTCCAGACCTTATACAACAAGATTGTCCAATTTGCCACATTGTCCCACCCTAGGACTCACCACTGCGAGGCCCAAGCAAGGCTCAGGTAGCCGTCACTGGAAGCTCGCCTCATCTACCCGACTCTCTGCCTTATATTTAAGCTACTGGGCCCCTCACCTCCCCCTAGCCTCAAAGGGCTAGTCAGGGTTAAATCCAATCAGAGGAGTCTCCTCACCTCAGGACAAACTCTCCTCGTGGTTCCCTCGACAGGAGTAATTGCCAATGCCTTAGGACCTGACCTCACGTCTCTGCCCCTCCCTCATAGGAAGGTGAGCTTTATTGTAACCCTTACCTCCATCCCTCTGAGCCCTAAGGAAGGTATCTTGTTTCTTGGCAACTACTAGCCTTTATCTCATGCACTCCCTAGATCTACTTGATTTGTGCATATAAAATGTTTTATATATATATCCAACTCTAGATGTCCCACTGACTATATGTTTCCCCCACCACCTATCAGATTGTAACCCTGTGAAGTCTTTCACTGTCAAACACTATGTTACTTAATAATTTTGTACTGTTCTGCTTACCTGTATGTTATTTTTTAACACCTGGGTCGCCCCTGAAAAAGGGACCTCCGGGGCCCAGTGGGCCTACCCAGTCAACAAAATTCAATAAATAAATAAATAAATAAAACACTCCCTAGTGGTCTAGCAGTACCCGTACCCCCCTCCCAACCCGCTCACTCATTCCCACCACCCCGCTCCCCCCCCCAGTCAGCAATGGGTGGCAGCACCCCACCCGCAAGCCACCCGCCGACGTACAGTGTGGCTGTACGCCCATTGAGCCACAGCGTGGGCCAATTGGTGTGCAGACCGTACCGTACTACACAGTCCCGACATGTCAATGGATCAACATATTTACCTAATGAGTGGTCAAGACCTATACAATTGGTAGCTAAAGTAATGTATGATATGAATTGGTGGTAAAGCTGGCTCAGGGAGGCCTTGTTTTATACGTAATGCAATGCATTCATAGTCCAGTGAAACTATATGGTTACCTAGGGCGGTGAGCAGCCTGTAGGCTAGAAATAGTGAGGGCTCTCCACTGCCTGGTCAAGGCAGCCCTACCCATCCATTATTCTCTATATGTTTAGGTGGAATAACTCATATTTACAGTAGGGCTACGGCAGACTGGATGGGCCTCGTGGTCCTTATCTGCCGACAATTTCTCTGTTAATGTTTCTCGATTTATAGGTGACAGAACTGTTATTTCTAAGTGGTGGAGCTCTCCCATAGTAGTCAATGGAGAAAGATGATAGAGATGGTGGGACTGTCATACATTTTTTTTAAGAGGTGGTGGAAAAGAGTTCTTGTGAGCTTCTGCCCAATTCAACGCCTGGGTTGCAATCGTGTTATTTAATCAGTGAAAGTAGTACTCTGCGTCTTGGCGGTATGCTTGGTGTTGATTTTTCATTCATTTCCTCCACCTCTTTGAGTGCGCATCCACTAGGGTGAAAACGGTAAGTTGGCAGTGGGCGGCACTGTTGACGTGAATACGGCCAAGGCGGTCTATATTACGTGCCGAGTGGCGGTTTGGCGTGCTGCTGCTGCCGCGGAGGCTCACCGAGCGCTGCTGCTACTGCTCCTCCAACAACAGGGAGATCTATAAATTGGCGCAGTTTAAATCCAGGCGCGTCTACAGCGCACACATCGATTCTGGCCGCCGGTAAAATCGATTCTCTTTTTAATCAAGGCGCATTTTAAATCCGCGCACTACAAGCAGCAAGTTGTGTGCAACCATGAGTTCGCCAATTAACGTGAAAAAGCTGAAGGTGACGGAGCTGAAAGATGAGCTCAAGAAGCGGCGCCTGTCCGATAAGGGTCTGAAGGCCGAGCTCATGGAACGGCTGCAGGCCGCGCTCGATAAGGAGGAGCAGGGAGGTGGCGGCGGTGGCGATGATGATAACGGCATGGATGAGGCTGGGCCCGAGGCGGAGGATGCTGGACAAGGGGACGAAGAAGAAGAGGAAGAAGACGAGGCGGCCGGGGAGGAGGACACCAACGTGAAGGAGGATCAGAATGGTAAGGCCGCGAAAGGGCCCGATGCCGCCGAAAGCGAAACAATGGATGAGCAGATGGCGGCGGAAGAAGCCGATGAGCAGGAAGGAGAAGAAAATGGAGAAGATCAGGGTTTCCAGGAAGGGGACGAGGATATGGGAGAGGACGAGGAGGATGAAGGCGACGAGAAGGGGGGTGACGGAGATGAAAAGGCCGAAAGCGCCGCGCAGAAGGCTGGGGGCTCTACGGCTGAAGGTGAGTGAACAATGGGGGTGGTTGGTCACGTGGCCGCTACCCGCGGTAAAGCGCGGGCTCGCACTCCCCAGGGTGGTGTGGGTTTTAGCTTTGCAGTTGGTAGCGCACACGTGTGGAGTGGAGCGGCCTTGGCACGGCACGTTAATGAAAAGCACATTGTGCGAGGGGAGGTCGTCGGCTTGGTACTTCTGGGTGGGGGGGGGGAGTACTCTTTCCGCGCTTGGGACTCCTTCTCCAGTCACAACGTGGTTCGTGTTCCCCTATCCATCCAGCACGGCCTGTGCACGCCCACGGGCTTTGTTTGAAATGTCGGCGGGCAGGCCGCGTCTTATATTTTTTTGTTTGCTTTTGCCCAAATGGTTGCTTTTGGCACATGACGTCACTGCAAGCGCCGCTGACCCACGGGAGACCACGGGCAAGCGGCACTTCCCGGCCTCCCCGGCTCATGGAGACCGCCGCCCTAGTAGGGAGCGGGGAATCCTTCCCATCTGCCCCACCGTGACAGACTACTGTCCGAGCGCCATTGGTTTCCCATATTAGGCACATTACAGTGGTGCTGCCGCCATGTTGTATTAGCAGCGACAGGGCGCCCAATTGTAAAAGCTGCATGTTCTAAGAGGGACTCGGTTAGTTTTTTTGTATCGTGGTTAGGACGGTGTTTTGTAATCAACACGGTTAGTGAGGACGATGTAGATGCTTCGTTTGGGTCGCAGGGCTTGGCTTGCTTAACCATAAAAAGCAAAATGTGACTTTTTTTTTGGTTCATTACTCCGTAGGTCCACGTTTCCATAGGCATTGCAGTAGTATGAACGTTGTTTATTTGATGTAATGGTTAATGTATTAACAGTATTGGTTGATTGGGGGGGGAGTAGGGCATTTGGTGGAGAAAGCATTAAAAAGTCCTTCGTTTATTTTTTTTAAAACAAAAGCTATACTGGCATTCGACATATTCCATCTATTTTTAGACAGCTGATGGCGGAGCTGTCGCAGTATGTTGTAGTATTTATTATGGTACATGCTTCATCTAAAACCCAGTGTATACAGTGTGTAGTGCGAGATGAACCTTTTCAGTTTGCTGTGGTGTTGGGCAGTTTACACGTGCCACCTATAGGCCTCGTGTGTAGCTAATGGGCGCTGTTCGGAATGTTTTCCAGGTGCTACTGATATCAAAATTTTAAGTTGACCGATGCAGACCATCAGTGCTCATTTGCCCAGTCCATGGTACATGTCTTCCCCCCACCCCCGCACATTCACAGGAGCTTGTACAGGAAGGGAAATGAAAGGCCTTTAACGTGTACATCTGACCACTGGACATTGTAGAAAAGCAAACCAGACCCAATATTTAAGTGATTTCCCAGACCCAGTGGTTAGTAATTCTAGTGCAATCTTATCTTTGCTGGACCTGCTAGGTAGACTAGATAGAAACAGAATTTGGTGGCAGATTACCACTTGGCCCACCTAGTCTGCCCATTTCCCTACATAATGGATAAGCTGTAGATCTTAGTTAAACAGCCTACTTCTTCCTACCCCCCCCCTAGACTTGCCTTATATCTGTCCCATGCATTCTTTAATTCCCCAACTGTTTGACCTACGACCTCCTGAGGAAGGCTGTTCCATGCATCCACAACCCTCTCCATGAGAAGACTTCTTCACATTATCTCTGAGCCATTCCCTCCATCTTCAGATTGTGTCCCCTCATTCCTGCACATCTCTTTTTCTGAAAGATGCTACCTTCTTGGAATTTGATTCCCTCGAGGTACTTGAAAATGTCTGTCATGTCCCCCTGTTTCTCTCTTCTCTTCCTTGAGGGTATACATATTAAGCTTCTTTAGTCTCATGTCTTGTGGTGCAGACCATGTACCATTTTGGTTGCCCTCCTCTGGACAGCCTCCATCCTGTCTGTCTTTGTGAAGATGCGGTTCCCAGAACTGCATGCAGTACTCCATATGGGGTCTCACCAGCTGTCTGTACAGAGGGATAGCAACTTCGTTTTCTACTGGTGGTGCATCCCCCAGCCCTCCTTACTGCCTTCACATTGCTTGCCCATTTTTAGGTCATGTGACATAACTACCCCAGGTCCCTTTCCATTTTTGACACTCACCCCCCCAAAAATTAGGTACTCTTCCCCTGGGTTTTTGTTTCCCAGGTGCATTATTGTGCACTTCTTTGCGTTGAATCCAAGCTGCCATACATTTGACCATTCCTCCAACCTTGCCAATTCCCTTCTCGTCCTTTCCACTCCACCTTGTGTATCAACCATGTTACAACCCTCTCCATGAGAAGACTTCTTCACATTATCTCTGAGCCATTCCCTCCATCTTCAGATTGTGTCCCCTCATTCCTGCACATCTCTTTTTCTGAAAGATGCTACCTTCTTGGAATTTGATTCCCTCGAGGTACTTGAAAATGTCTGTCATGTCCCCCTGTTTCTCTCTTCTCTTCCTTGAGGGTATACATATTAAGCTTCTTTAGTCTCATGTCTTGTGGTGCAGACCATGTACCATTTTGGTTGCCCTCCTCTGGACAGCCTCCATCCTGTCTGTCTTTGTGGAGATGCGGTTCCCAGAACTGCATGCAGTACTCCATATGGGTCTCACCAGCTGTCTGTACAGAGGGATAGCAACTTCGTTTTCTACTGGTGGTGCATCCCCCAGCCCTCCTTACTGCCTTCACATTGCTTGCCCATTTTTAGGTCATGTGACATAACTACCCCAGGTCCCTTTCCATTTTTGACACTCACCCCCCCAAAAATTAGGTACTCTTCCCTTGGGTTTTTGTTTCCCAGGTGCATTATTGTGCACTTCTTTGCGTTGAATCCAAGCTGCCATACATTTGACCATTCCTCCAACCTTGCCAATTCCCTTCTCGTCCTTTCCACTCCACCTTGTGTATCAACCATGTTGCAGATTTGTGTCTGCAAAGACATGCTTTTTCCTTCTAGTTCCTCTGCAATGTCACGTATAAAGACCTTAAAAGGACTGAACCCCGCGGTACCAGTAGTAATCCTCTTTCTTTGCCAGTTTCACCGGGTTTACTATTACTGTCTGCATCCCGTTGTCCAGCCAGTGTTTACCCAGGCTAACACCCTGGGACCCACCCCTAGGCTGGCTAATTTGTTAATCTTTTGTGCGGGACTGTCAGATGCCTTGCTAAAGTCTAGGTAGGCTGTGTCTGCAGCCCTGACCTGGTCTACTTTGGTCACCCAGTCAAAGAAACCTAGATTTATCCGACATGGCCTTCCTGCTGTGAATCCATGCTGCCTTACATAGATACATTGACAGTGTCGGCAGATAAGGGCCTATGGCCCACCCAGTCTGCCCATTTGAGCTTGTAAATTCAGTTTGTTTTCCTAGAAGTCTGTTTCCCCTGACCTCTAGAATTCCTTTATGTCTATCCCATGCATTCTTAAATCCCGTGATTGTTTCAGCCCCCACCACTTCCTCTGGCAGGGTGTTCCACTTGTCCACCACCCGTTCTGTGAAGAAATTTTCTCATGTTTCCTCTGAATCGTGTCCCCTCCAACTTCATCCCATGCCCTCTAGTCCTGGAACATCTTTTTCGCTTAAATAGTGTGTTCCTGCACTCTTGTTTCTCCCTGTAAGATACTTGTATGTCTCTATCATATCCCCTCTCTCCCTCCTCTCCTCCAGGGAGTACATGTTCAGTTCCTTCAACCTGTCTTCATAGGACTTGTGATGCAATCCATGCACCATCTTTGTTGCCTCCTCTGAACCTTCTCTACCCTGTCTATGTCCTCACGTAGGTATGGTCTCCAGAACTGTACACTGTACTCCGGTGGGCCCTCACTAGTGTCTTGTATAGCGGAATTATGACCTCCCTTTTCCTGCTGGTGATGCCCTGCCCATACATCCCAGCATCCTATTTGCTTACCTGATGCCTTGTCACACTGTTTCCCCACCTTGAGGTCATCAGAGATGATAACCCCCAAGATCCTTTCCTGCTTGGTGCATGCTATATCCTCACCCCCAACTGATATATTGTGCCAGGGTTTTTGTGCCCCATATGCATTATCTTGCATTTCTTTGCATTGAATTTCAACTGCCAAACCCTTGACCATTCTTCAAGTTTCTGCAGGTTCCTTCTCATTCTGTCTACACCCTCTGGTGTGTCTACTCTGTTACAGAGCTTTGTGTCATCAGCGAACAGTGAAATTCTGCCTTTTAGATCCTGCGCAATGTCACTGATGAAGATGTTGAATAGGACTGGTCCCAGCACTGATCCCTGTGGTACCCCACTGGTCACTCTTCCCTCTGTCGAGTGACAGCCATTTACCACCACCCTCTGTGTCCTGCCACCCAGCCAGTTACCTACCCACCACACCACTGTCCTGCCCACACCCGTATTCCCCAGTTTGTGTAATAGTTTTCTATGTGGCACAGTGTCAAAGGCCTTGCTGAAGTCCATATAGGCC
Organism: Neoceratodus forsteri; assembly: GCA_016271365.2. Taxonomy (NCBI): domain Eukaryota; kingdom Metazoa; phylum Chordata; order Ceratodontiformes; family Ceratodontidae; genus Neoceratodus; species Neoceratodus forsteri. Next base: position 111,944,220 of record CM057451.1, read on the forward strand.
ATGTCCACTGCCCTCCCCTGATCCACCTCCCTAGTCACCCAGTCAAAAAATTCAATGAGATTGGTCTGACATGACCTCCCCTTGGTGAAACCATGCTGCCTTGGGTCCTGTAGTCCATTGACAACCAGATGTTCCACCAATCTCTCCTTCAGAAGTGCTTCCATGATCTTTCCCACTACCGAGGTGAGGCTGACTGGTCTGTAGTTCCCTGCTTCCTCTTTGTTCCCGCTTTTGTGTAAGGGGACTACATCTGCTGTCCTCCAGTCTTTGGGTACCTCCCCTGTTTCCAGTGATTGAACCCTTGGGTCCTGTGCTCCGCTGGCATCTAGGTACTCAACAGTTCTTTCCTTCAGAAGTGATTCCATCGTTTTCCCTACCACTGAGGTCAAACTGACAGGTCTGTAGTTTCCTGCTTCTGTCCTGCTCCCACTTTTGTGAAGGGGAATCTCATCCACCATCCTCCTATGATTTGTTAAAGGTAGTCAATGGTGTTACTAGTTCTCTTAGTTATTTTTAGAATTCTGGGATGCATCCCGTCGGGCCCCATTGCTTTGTCCACCTTCAGTTTTGGGAGTTCTTCCAGAACCCTTTTTCTGTGAAAGGACTTGTATCAACCCCATTCCCTCCCCAAAGTCCAGAACTTTTCCAGTTCTGTAAGTCTTTAATATGAAATGGAGAGTTAAAATATTTGAATGCTCTGGGAAACCACGTTTTCTGATGCCAGTGTTGTACTGTTTTATTCACAGCATTGTTGTCCAAAGCAGTTAAGTAATTTTGAGCTGAAATGGGTATATCACAGGATGCTTACCTTCTCGTGGAGAGTGGGTAAAATCCAGATCATGGGACTGGACCCAAATGATAAACAGCTGCAGGTCTCTTCTCCTCCCCTCCCTGTTGATTTGAGCTTTCAGAAGACATCTTTGAGCGTTGCTCGTTTACAAAGGTTCCATGTCGGGGAGGCACAGAGTAACATTAAGAACATAATACAATATAAATAGTAGTAGCGTCTAAATAAAACAGCAGCACTTAACATTGTCAGAGGGAATCTGGTTTTTATTTTGGTACATGCATTCAGGGTGGTCCTGCTTTCCTTGAAGGTGAGGGTATTTGTGATACCTTGTCTACTGGACCAGACCTTTGAGGGTCTGGGTTCAGCTGTGCAGATATTGTCCACATGCCCACCCTAGATGAAATCCCCAGTGGACGGGCCCAAGCATTAGAAACCAATATGGCCGGACCAGCCAGTACACTTCTGTGGTTTTTTTTTTTTTTTTTTGTTGTTTTGTTTGTTTTTTTGTTTTGGGTCTGGCCTGCTCCAGCAGTTTGGATTTCACTAAATCGTTACCCATGTGACTGACATCTTTCATGAAAAGCTAGGTGGGAATACATGCTAATTTCAAACAGTTATCACCCCCTTAGGTGGTAAATGCAAAATGCATGCCAAGCTGTAAAAGGGCCTAAGCCAGTTTTTGTCGCTATAAACCAAAATTGCTGTTAAGGATAGTGCTAAACACCTAAATGACGTCATGGGGCCCACCTGGAAAATCAGTAGGTGAGGGCTTAGGGTGATAACTCATTTCAGTATTTTGATTTGCTACTCTAGCCGTGTTTGCATCTTATTAGTTGCCTTGCCCAAAATACCAAATAAACATGCAGAGATTTCAAGTTTAGAAGCTGAGCAGGTACCCAACAGAGGGGGCCCATCTGTAAATTTCCATGTGTCCTGGTGGGCCAATCCGACTGCACTTAAAGGGGAAAAGATGCAACTTGTCTAGAAATGAACTTCTGCTCCAATATTTAGCCTTGTACGGCGGGTCCTGAGTTGCTTATCTTTGTTCAGTAAGTTCAAACGGTACACTATTTTTCTGATGAAAGTAATCTGAGCTAAGGAACTCTCTGGTTTGGATTACTTTTTTGACCCTGTAGCAGTTTTGATTTGCCTTTCGCCCCAGCTGGTCTAGTTTGAACCAACCCTGCACTTGCAGTGTCTGTTACAGTAATGTTTTTAAATGTTGGCAGGGTCCCTCACGAAGCAGCTGCAGTCAGATGCACCGTGCTTGAACTGTATACTTGTGAGTGGCCCCACAGGCCTCCCCAAAGCAGAGGCACTGTTGCATGCACTGCACCAGACCTATGGTTTGCCACTCACGAAGTAGCCATGTGTATATGTAGTGTACTGCAGCTGTGCGGGAGGAAAAATGGGAGTACCACCATAAGGAAGCTGAGGTGGAGTTTTGTATAGTGGAAAGGGACAAGACTTTTTTTTTTTTCTCCGATACATTTTGGGGGGGTGAAGGTGAAAGGGTGGGGTTAGGTTGCAGGAAGAGGGGAGTGTGGTAGAGGATGACTGACAAAAGGCATGGTACTTAGATTTTGGTCTCTTTAATATGGGGGGGGGGGCACTGCCAGATGGGGTGAAGGAGTTTGATGGAGAAGCCAGAGCTGGAGTGCCGTGGGGGTGGAGATAACTGCAAGGCTAAAAGTCCTAACTCGTAAGCTTCTGGAAACGATGGTCATACATAGTGGAGTGGCTGAAGTCCCATGGGTTGCATGACATCAAGCGGCATGGGTCTGTGGCAGGTAGATTGTGCCAGACAACCTGTTTTCCTTTGGGTGATGTAGGGCCATCTGTTTTCAACTGAAATCGCTGGTAAATAGAATTTGACACTGTTAAACTAGCACTTAGGAGTGTGTTTTTAAAAGAAAAAAAAACCTTTTTGCACCACTTTAATCATACACGCAACCCCACTTTACATTTTGTGAAAACTTGAGTTGAATTGTTGTACAAAACATGCTGATTTGCCCGGGGGGAGGGTGGAGTAGATTTTAAGAAATGGAATTGGCCAGTTTAGAAAACTCATCGGCCCTAATGATAGTGGATAAGGGACAGGTGGTGGCCGTGCTGCATCTTAGACTTCATTGAGTGCCATGCAGACGGCTGCTATGGAAAATCTAGTTTAGGACTGGCTCATCAGGTGGAAAGTTGCTTTGTAGGAGGAATGAAGTGCAGGGTGCAGTTAACTAGGTCAAATCAGTAGACGGGTTACAAGTGGGAAGGGGTAGAAATTAACTTTTGTGGTACCTGCACCCAGGTGCATGTGGTAACAAAAGGTGCATGAACCAAAGTCTGGCTACTTGCACTGGTACACACACAAATTATAAAAGTTGAAAAGAAGGCAGTGTATGAGATTTTTCTCAAGTAGACTTAAACTGTGCTGCACAACAATGTTGATCTCAACTGTGGAGTGAGGGGTTACAGTGAGACACTGCTGTTTTCTTCGTTTTTAACAGTACATTAAGATTTCCATGTACTGCCCCACCAAAGGAAATTCAGTTATCAGCAGAGCAGCCAGCACCTAGTTCTTTATTTGGGCACAAAGCAAACGGTGCGGATGGGGTAAAACTCTGGTTGCTCACAGTTTCCTCTTACTATTTAAATATTTAAAAACTGCATTTCTACAAGTACCCACAATTACCATTCTGTAAATTATAATTTAATTATTTTTTAATTCTCAAGTCTCTCTCAATGCCCGGGGTGAATCGAAATCCCAACTCTGTTTGTTTGCTGCTTGGTCTGCTGCGCTTAGAGACATTGTTAGCCCTCTTAGGCCTTGGTCCCTAGTTTAAAAAAATTTATGATCACCTTTGTAGAGGCTGTTGATGCCGCTGGTAATTTGATTCAGATCCCTTTTTGCTGATTGCCCATCAAACTGGTGTTACCACACCAAACACGTGTTTGTTTACATTTCTTGACCAGTTCCCACTGTATCTTTCCTGGACTCGGGAACACCCTCAACACAATCTAGCAACTCTTTATGCAGTGGGAGTAGAGGAGGATTATTCTGTCATAAGTGGTTGTACTGTTTGGGGGATGTGTTTAGTGTTCAGGAAGTTTGACTAAGAGCAGGTCAATGATTTGAAGCAAAACAAAGCTGGGCATAGCTCTACATTACCATTCATGTTGGTTCTAATAAGCAAGGAGGCAGACAAAACAACCAGCACTGTCAATTAATTTGACAGTAAGCAATCATAAAATGTGGGGGTTTCAGCTAAAAATACAATGCAAAAAAGGTTGTGTCCCTTTAAGCCTCCAGTTGGCCCAGTTTACAGTAAATACAACAAAAAAAATCTTAATTATAGTTTAAATGCAGGCATGGATGGCCTGAACACTGTCCCTGCCTAAAGAAACTAATCGGTAGGAAGATGCAGTACAGACTCTAACTCAGAGGGGCTTCCTGCTACACTTCTGATCACTTCTGCCACATCAGCTACTTAGTTCTCAGATGTGCAAATGCCTATGTCAACATTAGTGTACCTGGGGTCACAAAGTGACGTGGTGTGTGGTACAGTAATATTGAGATGGCATCGGAGAAGCTAGCAGTCAGTGTCGCACTCCCCCCTTTACTCACCCCCAAGAAGTCCTCACGCATGATTGACACTACCACTAGCTGCTCAGCTGGCAGTCGCTGAAATAACTCTACCCCCAGTACTTTCAGCACCAGTCATTGCCGTGGCCTGCAATCTGGAGAAATCGAGCCCACCTTCCAGAACGCCTCCTCTTTCCTGAATGCCTCTATCCTGTGTTTTGTTTACACTGCTGCCGTGGCCAGTTGTCTTCTGGGAGCTGGACTTTTACTTTCGGCTAGCCTTGGCAGTTTGGCTGGTGGCTGCTCCCTCTTGATTCCTGCATTAAATAGTGGCTGTGTGGTGCTGACATCCAGTGTTTTTTTTGGGGGGGGGGGTTCAGCCTGCTCCCTTCCAGTTTCTCCTGCGCACCCAGTGACACCTCTTATTATTGTGCCCATAAAACCCAAGTACCAAACTACATTCACTAGCCTGTTCCTACTTGCAAATGGAACATGGTGTGTGTTAATTTTGGTCACTGCAAGTGGGATGTCATGGGTTGGTTCTTGGTCCCATCCTACTCAGTATGTTGACACTAGAAACTGTCTCTGGACTGGAGGCAGGGGCCATCTGGGTGGGCTAGTCCTTTTCTGCCAACAGATTCCATGTTTCTGGAGCAAAATGTCTCTGCAGGTGACAGCTGTTGGGTAGGGTAAGCATGGGGGTGGGGTCAGTGAAATGAGGAAGGATCTTAAGATGTTGCAAAGGTGGTCTAAAGTCTTGACAGCTGAATTTTGGTGCCAAGAAGTGTAAGATGATGCAGATTGGCAAAAAGGCATTGCTACTAGATGGGAGGATCCAGGTAGTCGAGAGGATGGAAGGAAAGGATCATAGAGATGGTATGTATAACAGCTAGTGGGGTCGTCCTGGGACACCTTCGCTCATTTGCATGTTATCCCCATAGACCTAGTGTGGGCCACTTGCATATGGTGGCAAGAAAACCCTTTTTACTCTAGAACACACAACTCCAGAGCATGCTGCTAGGGATGGGTTTGACAGCCGGAAGAATGTGATACCCTTGTACAAATGATCACTTAAGAATGCACCTTACACTGTTGACCACCTAGCTTTCACATTTGCAGCTGACTTGTTTGAAGTGCCAAGAATTTTTTTCCCCATGTGGTGCTTGCATACATGTAATTTTAGGTTTACCCTGGAAAAGGGACGCTTGGTCTCAGTGGTGCCTACACTGTCAACAAAATTCAATAAAATATTGTACCAAAAAAGAAATGAGCACATTTTTGCAGCAGTTTGGGCTGCTGAGTAAAATTGTGTCCATCCCACAGATTTTTAAGTGAATAGTACATAAATGTAACCGTAGTGGTAGGAAAGGGAGGGTAAGCTGCCGATCATTTAGGATCAGACTTAAGTACGTAGGGAAATGGGCAGACTAGGTGGGCCAGTCTGTCTTTGTATGCTGTCAAAATCTGTTTCTGCGTTAGTAAGGTACTGTACATACAGAATGTTTTGACTTATAAAGGGGAGGGTTGTTTTTGAAGTTTAATCAGTATTTGAAGATGGTTTACTTGGGCATTATTTGATGCAGTGCACCAGTAAACCCTTACAGATCACATACAGACGATGGGCGAAATGTAGGTGGAATCAAATAGGGCAACAGCATGCATGTGTCTCTCTGATTTAAAGCAGCAGTGCAACGAAAACTTTCTCCAGAAACTGTTTCAGGTACAATTAATAAAAACATTAGCATATCTGTCAGAAGTTGTCTAATTACTTCCTTTGCTGTGCACCATGAGACTTATTTTTTTCGATCCTAACTCTTGCCAGGCCTACAGTGCGACTTCTGTGCAAAATGTAGTGGTCATCTTTTTTTTTTTTTTTTTTTTGAGAAACTAGAGTAAAACATTTTTAAAAAATTCAGATTTTGGTGGAATTGGAAAACTGCACCACCAAATTAAACTGGAAAATGCTTGGACTCTCTTACAGTGAAAAAAGGTAGGATCAAATGTTTGGCCTGGTTTCATTGCACTGCTGCTTTAAACAAGTGGAGAATTAATGTTTGAGTGGCGTAGTGTACCTGGCATTTGAGCATTTAGATTATCGAGAGAACTGTGCACAGTAACCTGAAAGCAAGAGAAATTTGTTTTTGGTGGTTGCCTTCACCTGACGTCATCGTTTTTGTTCCATTACAATTTGAGGCTGAACAGCATGTTTCCCCAAGATGTTAAGGGTTCTGCAAATATTTTAAACATTGCCCACTACTAAATGCTTGAGCTTGTATGGAATAAGTTGCCTAGCTTCTTAAACGTGTTTTTTTTTTTTTTTTAACTTTCTGGCTTGCTATTTATCAATATGGATTATAAAGCATGGGTCAAATTGGACTCTGTAAGGAGTGTGTGTGTGTGTGTGTGTGTGTGTGTGTGTGTTACACACCACCATTAGATCAGATGAATTCAAACCACATTTTCTGAAACTGGCTACAAATTCAGTGTTTCCTGCAATTTTGTTTACACTAACTTTCAAGTATTATGAAGTGGATATGTTGCTTTGATCCATCTGGCAAGAGCAAGGGGCACACTTTTGGGCGGGTTGCAACTTCTGCCCTTTTGGTGCATATTGTCTGGACAACCTTACTCTAAAGGATATGTGACACTGGAAATACTGTTATTGTTTGCCCTTATGCAGTTTTATTACGTGCTGTTCTGCTAGTTAGGACTGATTCCCACAGATCACAATATTGAATATTTATAATAACTTGCCATGCAGTACTCTCTCCTCCCCCACTCTGTGGAAGTGTCCCATCTCTGGGTTTGACTGAGATGGGTTGTCTCTTCCCCCAAACCTTCTCATGAACTTCATCTGTTCTGTAGGGCTTGCACCCTCTGGTGGGGATGGTGGTGGTCCCCAGCTCTTGCCTCAGTCTGAATCCAGTAGAAAGTGCCAGGGTCACTGGTTGGCCTGTTTCATCCTGCATGGTCAGTGTTTTCTGATCTTCTTGTCGTACACCCACAGGATGCCAGTGGGGGCATGCACATGCACACAGGCATACATAGCACAGCACCAGCTGGCAGCCTCCTCTGACAGAACCCCTCCGAACTACCCTTCCACCTGGTGGCAATATTGCAGCAGAGGAGCATGTCCACTGGGATACTCCGTCTTCTGCGTATCCCCCAGCCAGCTAGCACAGATCTCCAGGCCTGTTCCCTAACCCTTGTCCTGAGCTGTACTCCTGCATGGCAAGGTGTAACAAAACTGACAACTAAAGGACGTGTATTGTTTTATGGTACGTGTAACTTACTATGTACCTCAGACAAGTTTGTATTGAAAATGCTGGGGAACTGTGGAATATAGCTTACAGAATTTTGAACAGTATTGTGTAGAAAACTAATGAACTAGGCAATATATAAGCTAAATTGGGGCAGTATACAGCATAGTGGCTAAGTGCAATAAGCTGCAAACCTGGAGACCTGGTTTGAATACCATCAGCCCCATCTTGGATACTGTGTGACGGAGTGAGTCTTAACTTCCTTGTGCTCCCAGTTCGCACCTGGAAATGAGCTCTGGCTTGGTGTGCCTTTCCTGGTTAAACAATTTCCCCCGTCTCTAATGCGTATTTAAGATTTTTGGGAGTTGGACTGACAGGAGTGGGTTAAACTGCACACATTCTTAATGTGTAATAATTGGGATTACAGATTCTTATGCTCAGTCTTGTCTTTTTTTTTTTTTTTGAGATGCTACTTCAAATTACTGTCACTTCATGTTCTGTGGCTGTTTTTAAATTGAGTTTCCGTAGCAGCACTGTAGTTTAAAGGAACACTATAGTCCGAATTTGCAAAAAACATGTTGAGCAGAGTGTTGGGTTGTGTAGTCCTCCTGTGTTCTTTTGTCAGCTACCAAGCGTTTTTCCTAAATTGACCTATTTTTATTGCTCCTGGGGTCTCCATCTTTGGCATGGTTCATTCTTCCAGTGCCTCCTGTCTCTAGTGATGTATCCAGGACCATGAATTCAGCAAGCACTGGTTTATTACATTTTTCAACAGCAGAGCTGTGACATTAACTTTACTGAGTAAGCACTAGTGGCTACATCTACAGTTGAGCAAATCCTTGAGGACTGGGTGGGTTTCTCTGTAGGAAAACAGCTGGTGCTTGATATTCAAAAATGGGCAAAGCAGAGTGCAGTTTTGTTCTGCACTTGCCCTTGACCCATGACCCTGAAAATGCTGTATTCAGTTGGAGAGCCCACTGACTCCATCCAACTAAATGTAGGGCACGCACAGCCCTGATATGGATCCCATCACTGCAGGAATGGTGCCACCAGACTAGATGGAGCCAGTAGCTTCCAGCGAAGTAGTCGGCAGACTATTCAAATAAGCTCGTTGGGCATGGAAGGGGCCATTTGCATGCCCATTATGGGCACATTTACATAGGAAGCAGTGGAAGGTTTGCACTCCAACTGGCTCTGCCCCACCCAGATTGCATTGTAATCTCTGGTGTCCGGCGGCCTCCCACTATCTTGTCGGTCCAGGTAGAAAACATTCTCTGGTGCCTAGTGGGGGGCCGCTCATGCTTTGATTGCCAGCTCTGATATAATGAACTGCCTGGTGTCTAGTGGCACCCCCACCAGATTCCCCGTCTGTAGCAAGGTACCCTTTGCCTGAAGTCTGGCGTCTGCTGTGCTGCAGGCACTGGCCCAACCCCGTTATCTGAAGTGTCTGTACCATGAGAGATCATATCTCAAGGGTGAGGGACAACTAGGAACCCCTGGTGAACCCCCATGGAGCTGTGGCTATATCCCCCAGGCGGGTGAGAGGTGGGGCCCGTACACCCCGATCAATTTGCTTTCGTTGGGTCCCCTCGGCGGTCAGGCAGGCAGCGGTCATACCCAGCACTCCTTCCCCTCGGCACTCCAATGTGTTTCCTTGTTCCAAGGGAGTGGCTATGCCCAGACGTCGAGGCATCGCCGCCAACGTCCTCACTCCACGCCCTCTGTACTCTGTGCTTGTGCCACTGGCTTCTGTCATAGGCCAGACAAGTGCAGAGTCTACCCTCCCACCCTCCCGGGAGAGGAGAGCTGTCCTCCGGATGCTCGGTCCTCTCCTTCCCCTGCCAACCCCCGACGGCCAGGGCTCATTCCTGAACCCGGGTCGCTAGTGTGGCACCAGGTCGGCTATCTTACACTCTTTTGTACTGAAGCTCAGTTGCCACACCTCTGACCATCTGTCAAGCTTCTCTAGGTCCCTCTTCATTATGACAGATGGTCAGAGGTGTGGAAACTGAGCTTCAGTACAAAAGAGTGCAAGACAGCGAGCTCGGTGGCGTTGAGGGGCTGGACACCACGCTGGCGACCCGGGTTCGGGAACATGCCCAGGCCGCCTGGGATTGGCAGGGAGGGAGGGATTGAGCATCCTGAGGACAGCCTCCTCTCCCAGTGAGGGTGGGGTGTAGACTGACACTCTGTCTGGCTCCAGTGGCACAACAAGCACTAAAGGTTGGGAATGAGGACGCCCGCGGGACGCTTGATGTCTGGGCGAGCAATACTCCCTGGAACAAGGAAAAAACACATTGGAGCGCTGGGTATAGGCCCTAATGACTGCTGCCTGCCTGACCGCTGAGGGGACCCGACGAAAGCTGATTGGGGTGTGCAGGCCCCACCTTGTACACGCCGGGGGATATAGCCACGGCTCCATGGGGGTTCACTAGGGGTTACAGGTAGGCGACAGCAGGGGTAATGCCCTTAGCGACTCCCGACAGCGGGGTTCTGATGTCAAGAGAAGGAGATAATACAATTTCCAAAAAAAAAACTAAGATAATGCACCTGGGTAGGGGGAACCCTGGGGAGAATTGCAGGATGACCGTCACCAAAGAGGAGGGACCTAGGGGTTATCGTATCTGACCTGAAGGTCCAGTGTGCAAAGGCTGCAGGAAGGGCCAGTGGCATGCTGGGGTGCATAGGCAGCAGTATTACTAGTAGGAAGCAGCAGGAAGTGGTGCTATCAGTGTATAAAACACTTAAGGTCTCACCTGGAGTACTGTGTGCAGTACTGGAGAGAACATGCATAAGGACATAAACATGGTGGAGGCTTTCCAGAGAAGGGCAACAAAGATGGTGCATGGTTTGCATCACAAAACACGAGACTAAGACTTTGAGACTGGTACCTCAATATGTACTCACTGGAGGAGAAAAGGGGCAACATAATTAACTCTTGTATCTCAAGGTCATAAACAAGGTGCAGTTGGGAGATCTTTTCCAGTGTATAAAAGATACTAGAACAAAAGGGGCACAATATGAAGTGGGGGATTAGGTTAGCCAGGCAGGAAAGGTGGTGAGGGCTTGGAATAGTCTGCCACACAAGGTGGTAGGGGCAAGCACAGTGGAGGGGTTTAAACATGCGTGGGGCAAGCACAGGGAAACCGCAGGTGGGAAGGGAGTGATGAAAAGCCATTGACCACTTGGTGAGTGGATGCATACATGTATAGGGCCTGTGGGCAGACTGGATGGGCCTAGCAGTCCTTATCTGCCAACAGTTTCTGTGTTTCTATGGAGGAGGTTCACGGTAATGTGAATAAGTACTACTTCACAGAGGATGGTGGACAAATTGGACAGCTTACCAGTAGAGGTCATGGGAGGCAGAAACAGTTGTGGAATTCTAAAACGCATGGTATAGACTAAAAGGAATCTTGAAAGATAAGGGAGGGACTGGACCTTAGGCTGATCGGGGTCCGCGGCGTCCCTGTAAGTAGGGAAATGGGTCAGATTGGATGAGCCTGGAGGTCCTTATTTGCCGTGAACTTCTGTATTTCTATGTTTAGAATGTTCAGACTTCAAGTTTTTTGGACCAAGTACTCCAGGTCCTTGGCGTCCAGAAAGCCTGCTACTAGGAAAATGTGTGCATCCAAATGGAAAAGGTTTTCCCTGTGGTGTGCTCCTAAACAGCTCAATTCTATGGACATGGATATGTTCTAGTCACACTTAGTGGCAGATTCCTTGCTGCTTTAAATCTTGCCAGAAGGTCTTCAAGCTGGCTTCTCCCGCCCACCTGGGTGGTAACTCTGCTCAACCCCATGATGCCAGATCTTTCTTACCGCTTGGAAGCTCAGGTTCCCTCCTTAGTGCTCTGCGTTTTAGGCCTGGATCCTAACTCGTCGGTTAAACCGAAACTCGTACTTAAATTTTCTAGACTTTGGTCTTTTTCTTCCTTCGTGGCTGCAATGGACAAATCACCTCCCGGATTTCGGCGGTGCCCTTATGGGCAGAAGATGTCTCGGACCGATCCGCACTCCACGTGCAAGCATTGCCTTGCCTCATCACGCATCCGCAGGCTTGCGACTGTGCAAGTCCTCCTCGTCAATGTTCTCGAAGACCGTGCTGCCAGACTTCAACTTGGGCACTCCAAGAGATGACTTCCTCCAGTAAAGTAGAAGGAGGCCCGTTGGGCGGTGGGCTTGACTGAGCAACTTGAGCAAATGATTGCCCTCGAGGAGGAGGTGGCCCAGGCCGCATCTTCCTCGGTCACGGCATTTATCCTGCGCTCCTTGGGCTCCTCCTACTGTGCTTCATTTAAGGAGCTTTGTCATTCCCTCTCTACTAAAGGAGAGGGGCCATCGGGACACTCCTCTTGGTCCAAGAAAAGACTCAAGGCAAGTCCCACCATCTACGTTCTTGGGAGAGGTCACCCTCCCCGGATAGTCGACACTCTACTTTAGTCGAGGTTGCGGCTAAGGTCACTGGCTTCACGGTGTCCCCGTTGATGAAGTCGATATTTTTCTCAACCCGTCGGACGGGCTGTTGACTGGAGAAGCAGACAACCCTTCTTAACCGGTTCACCTGGTGGAAACCAGGGACTTGGCTGTGCCTCCTGTGCCGGAGTCCCCGGTTAAGGTTCCTGAGCTGGGGGAGGAACTGGTTTCCCCCACTCCCTCCCAGACCCACCTTCGGAAACACCAAGTGTCTCGGACCTCCTCTCAGTTCAGCCGATCTGCCATCTGTCTTGGCACAGAGGGAAGCGGCGGCACTGCTCATCCTCGTCATCTTCCTCCTTGGAGGATAGGCTCTGGCGCAAGTTGCGTGTGCTACAAGGATCTGATGTGGCAGCTGCTCCTTTTGACTGGGAATAAGCAGACTCCGTCGCCTTCCCCTGCCATCAAGTGGCTGTCACCTGAGCGGCCGAAACAACCCCTTGTGGTTATAGAGGGGCCGGTGCCGGTTGTTTGGCCAAAAACTGGGGCTCTGACCAAGGATTCTCGGTTGGGTCATGGGTTGCCCTGTCGGTTGTCGGTCACCCTCACTCCCGATCCTCCTCAGCAGGTGGAGGGTGGCTCAGGCCCTCGGCAGCTGTTTGCAGACTCCTGAGTCTAACGATGACTCTTCCCTGTTCTCCAGGCCTCTCGACCTGGAATCCACTGGGGGACAGTCGGTGGACCAGGGGCCCATCCTCGTTCATGGGTTTGCTTTGGCTAATCTCAAAATCTACTGGGATGAAGCTCGAACCCGTGTCAGTGGGCCAAGTATCCCCTAATGGAGATACTGGACCAGGGGGATTCTCTAACATACTAAAATGCCAGCAGAATAGGCCTAACGGTCTTTCGTGTCTGCTCGTTTGGTCAGCCCCCACCCTGGGTGCTGACCTTGCTGTCCCCCTCGCCTTCTCTGGCTTCTCCCTTCCCAGTTCCGGATATTCTTGCTGCATTGGATTTTGCTTCCTGAACCCTTCCCTGTACCTGTCCCACCCCTCTTGAACCCCTCCACTGTCTCTGCCTCCACCAGCCCCTAGGTAGTGCATTCCATGGCTCCACCACCCTCTCAGTGAAGTAGCACTCCTCCTTTCTCCCTGAATCTCTTCCCCAGCTTCCACCCCATGTGCCCTCTAGTGGCCCCTTCCTCCTTCCTTGAAGCACCCCGACTGTTTCCTCCCTATTTACCCTCTTCATGTACCTGAAGACCTCTATCATGTCTCCCGGTCCCTTCTCTCTTCCAATGTGTACATATTTAGCTCTTCTAGCCTCTCCTCATAGGTCCTGTCCCCAAGCTCCAAATCATTTTGGTTGCCCTCCTCTGTACCCTCTCCAGGAGGTTAATGTCCCTCTTTAATGTGGCCTCCAAACTGCACGAGTACTCAAGGTGCGGCCTCACCAAGCAGTTATACAGAGGAGTATCACTTCCCTCCTTCTGAGGTGATCCCCTAGCGATGCATCTCAGCATCCTGTTGGCCTTGGCTGCTGCCTCCTACAAGTCTGAGTTGTTCATCTTGACATCCACCACCCCCAGGTCCCTCTCAGCCATTGAGACTTGTAGTATTCTCTTCCCCCGCCCCAGGGTGTACACTTGGCCTGGGTTTCTGCCCCAGGTGAGTACTTGCTATTCCCTGCATTGAACCCTCAGCTTCCACTTTCTAGACCATCTCCAGAGCCTCCAGGTCCCCTGCAGGCCACCTCCCTCCTCCCCATCCACCACCGCCCCAGTTTCGAGTCATCTGCAAAGAGACTCATCTCACTCCTGATTCCTGTCCTATGTCAGATACACGAGGCGTTGAACAGAAGGGGCCCAAGGACTGATCCTGTGGGACCCCACTAATGACCCTCCTTGGGGATGAGACTATCCCACCAACCACGACCCTCTGGGTCCGGTCCTGGAGCCAATTGCCTATCCATCTGATCATCTGGTTTCCAACCCCCATTTCTCCTAGCTTATCCAAGAGACCCACGTGAGGAACAGTGTCCAATGCCTTGCTGAAGTCTAGAAAGAGGACATCCACTGGTCTAGCCAGGTCCAAGGCACTTGTCACTCTGTCATAGAACTCCACCAGGTTTGTCTGACATGATTTCCCTGGGATGAATCCATGCTGTCTTATCATCCAGGCACCCTGACTTATCCAGGTCCCCCAGCCTCTCTGACAATGCCTCCATCACCTTGCCCACCACCGATGTCAGGCTGACAGGCCTGTAGTTCCGCCAGCCCTTGATCTCCCCCTCTTGTGGATAGGCACTACATGCGCAACCTTCCAGTCTTGGGGCACCCACCCTGTCCTCGGAGAGGTGGTGAAAAGCTCTGCCAGGGGTTTTGCCAGGACATCTGCAAGTTCCTTCAGCACTCTAGGATGTAATTTATCTAGCCCCGTGCTTTCTCCGTTTTAAGGGAGCTGAGGGCTTCTCACTCTCTGCTGTGATTTCACTTCTGGTACCTCTTCTCCTGCTTAGCCCCCCACCTGCCAGTGATGCCCCCTCTCCCCAGACCTGCCGATCGGTAAGTGGCCCTCCCCTCCTCATTATCTCTGTCTCCTCCCATATGATGCAGCATCCCATTTCTCCTGGTGAAACTGAGGTGAAGTACTCATTTAGTACCTCAGCCTGCTCCCCGGCCTCATGCCCATCTCTCCCTGATTTAATCCTGCTAATCTGCCCCTTCACCCTTCGTCTTCCCCAATGTATCTAAAGAACCCTTTCTCCCTCCTAATTTCCTGGCCAGGTTCTGCTCCTTCCTTGCCTTAGCCGCCTCACCACTCTAGTGGCCCTTCTAGCCATCAGCTCGTACTGCCCTCGATCCTTTCACCCTTGAGCACTTGAATTTTATAGGCTGCTTCTTCCCCGCACCACCTCCTGGACCTCCTGGTCCACCGACAGGGTTTTTGGGCCCTACCGTGATTGCCTTACTCTTGCACAGGTGCTGGTAGCATCCTGCACCCTCTCCTGATGATTTCCCACCTACTATCAGTGTCCATGTCTGACCCAATCCCATCCAAATGCTCCTTAAGGATCCTTCCCATTTCCTTAAAATCTGCCCCTGAAGTCTGTTACTTCCGCCTTTGTGCAGCCTTCTACCCCTCCTAGGTCCAGGCAGAACCAGACCGTGGCATGGTCACTCCCGCCAATGGGTCCCTTACCTCCAGGCTCCCAATCTGGTCACGTCTGCCAGGACCACATCCAGTACCCGTGCCTCCCTGGTCGGTCCCTCACCTGCTGAGTTAGGAATGCGCCTTGAAAGATCCAACAACCTCTGTTCCCTGGGTCACAGAGGATGTCCTAGTCTCCCAGTCTGTTCCTGGCATGTTTAAGTCCCCTAACACCACCACCTTTCCTCTGCCCAGTCTGCAGTGTCTCCTAACATCTGCCACCAGACTGTCCTCCAGCTCCTCCGCCAGGGCAGGGGGTCTATACACCACTCCTATTTTTTTTTTTTACTTTCTTGCCCCTCCTTGTTATCAAGGTGACCCAAATCGCCTCCACGGTTCCCTCCGCCACTCCCCCATGCCAATGCAGTTTTTGACTATCATTGCTACTCCTCCTCCCCTTCCCTCCCCCCTGTCCATCCTGAACATAGTGTAACCCTCCAGGTTCAGGTCCCAGTCATGTCTTGCAGTGGCCCAAGTCTCAGTGACCGCTGCCACATCCACTGCTCCCTCAGTTAACATCGCCTGGAGCTCGGGCATTTTATTGCCCAAGCTCCTGGCATTTAGTAGGACTACCTTCCACCCTTTCCCTATCATTCCATTTCCCCTGCTCGTGTTCCCATGGGGATTGTTTTCTCCTGGTCTGCACTTTGCCAGTTGGCCTTTCCCTGCAATCCTCCTGGTCCCCAGGGGGGTGGAGACAAGAGTCCCTCCTTTATCGGCACCCCCTTGACAGCCTTTTCTCCCACCCCCTTCACAAGTTTAAACCCCACTTTTCACCAATGAACTCCTCTATTTTCAACTTAAGGATTCCCCTCTCCTCCAAATTGAGATGTAGGCTATCTCTAGCATACAGCTCCTTATCCTCCCAGGTCTCCCCCCAATCCCCCATCAACCCATATCCTCTGGCCTCACACCACTCCCTGAGCCACTGGTTTATCTCCCTAATTTTCCTTTTGTGTTCCCCACTAGCCCTTGGCACTGGCAGGATTTCTGAGAAGGACACTGCATCCTATGTCATGACAGACCCTGGCGAGCTCCCTGTATCTCTAGCTCGTTATTTCCCTCAATGTCATTTGTACCCAGGTGGACCAGTATGTCTGGGGAACCCCCACAGTCCTTTGCCAGCTGATATTCCTCGTGCTTAGCCCTGTGCACCGTTAGTCCAGGGAAGCATCTTGTTCTAATTGGCCAGGTTTCTCCCTCCCTATTCCAATTGATACCCCTGATCATAGAATCCCCCAGCAGGAGCACTCTGACCACTCCTTTTCCTCCATTTCTCCCCCCCTTCCATGTCCCTCATCCTTTCTACCGGCCCTTCCACCCAGCTGGCTCCTTGTTCCTCCTCATCTGGGGTGCCACATGCCACCCCTCCTTATTTACCATGGCCACTCCTCCCTCCAATCCTATGCCTCTCCTCCTCCTGAGTATCCTTCTGTACCTTGCCAATTCCCCCCTCACTGCTTGCAACTGGTCCTTCTCCCCCCATCTGCTAAACTAGCCTGACTCATCCTCCCTTCCTTGCTCCATTTAGTTCCTCCTTGCTCGTCGTGCTCCCCTGGCTTAAACCCTCAGCTCCCTTTACTGAATCCTCCTTGTACGTCTGGTCCTTCTCCTTTACCTTTCCTCCCAACTGGTCCTTCTCCTTGCACGTTCCTCCCTCTTCCCCTGCCCCTCCTGCTCTGATTTATTGCCCCCATTCTCCTGCATTCCAGGTCCCCCCTGCTCTTCCTGCTATCTGGCTCCTGCCTCCCACTCCCACACACTTTCCGTCTCTAACCACCTCTGTCGTGGCTACATCACCCCCCCCTCATCCTTGAGCAGAAGAGAATTGAAGCGGTTACTGAGTATAAGGTCTGATCCACCTCCCCGCCTTGCTTCCTTCTGTCCAGCAGTGGCCATCTGCCTAATTCCCTGAGAATGTTGTCCCTCCGTCCCCCCTTTGTGAGGGTCCCCAGTTACCTGCCTGCTTCCTTGGTAGTGTCCTTTTGAACCCCCCTCTTCCAGGGTCTCTATGTGACCCCTGAGTATTCTCCTGCACTCCTTTCCCATACCACCACCCCCAGTGCTTGGTGCAACCCTGTGGAGATTACCAGCCCCTCTCCAACCATACCACCCTTCCCCCAGCTTTCTCCTCATCCCCGCAACTCCTCCCTAAGCTGTGCTAGCTGGTAGCACACTGGGCAACCACCAAACTTCCAAGCCCAGTCCAGTATCATGGCTGCTCCACACCCTGTGCACCCACCACCCTCCCAAGATGCTGGCCCTAATGATGTGTGGTTCCATCCTTCCAAATAGGTTTCTTGGGTGAGCCACCAGGTTCCCCTAGTCCAAGATGCCCTACTGCCTAATCGGGTCACCCACTAATCTTGGAGACAGTCCCACTGTACACCAGTAACTCTGTTACTAGGTGCAGTACAACACATTAAACTTATAGGGAAATGAACAACTCCTAAGCTCCTCTCTCCAGCCTTTAAATCCACCCCCAGTGGCTAGAACTACATGAGCTGCACCAGCAGCCTTTTCCTCAATTGCAGGGCAGGTGTTCCCCTATAAATTTGCAGACTTCTGGGAGGGAGGGGTGGGGAGGGCGGTCTTGGGCAGACACCTGACAAGAGAGAGAGAGTATTAGCCCTGTGTCTCCCCTCCAAGCCCTGCAGCTAAAGAACCAGGCCCAAGCAAATCCCACCAAATCAGAAGAAATAGGCCTCTACCAGTGCAGCCTGTTACAGTGAAACATTCACAAAAAGAGCCCCACTTACAGCCCCCAAATCGGTTTACAAACATCCAGCATCCCCCAAAACAATACCCTGCTAGCCCCTTAGAAGGAAGAAGGAAAAGAACTAATCTACCAAGTAAAATCCACAAGAACCCTGTGAAAACAGCAGCAGCTACTGTCCTGGAACACAACTGATCCTGTCCCCTTCCAGTTCTTTCTGAGAAGACAAAGCAGCTAGCACCTCAACCTGATTCAGCCCTTCCTCCAGTCAATTGGCTGAGTGAGACCTGGCCAGACCATTAACACCCCTCCCCCACTATGAACTAACCTTTACAGCTAATGGAGTCAGCACAAGGAATCAAAATTCAAGTCAAAGCCCCCAAAATATGTTTGCTGCCAAAGGAAACAGGTCTCCAATTTAATCAGCTTCACTAACACCACATCAAAATAGGCTTGAAATTAACAGATATAGGTCTCCAATTCAAATAACCATCTCCAAGCAAATCCCACCAAATAGGTTTTAAATCAGAAGAAATAGGACTCTACCAGCGCCGCCTGTTACACAGTGAAACATCCACAAAAAGAGCCTCACTTACAGCCACCAAATCGGTTTACAAACATCCCCCAAAACAATACCCTGCTAGCCCCTTAGAAGTAAGAAAAAAAAAAGAACTAACCTACCAAGTAAAATCCACAAGAACCCTGTGAAAACAACAGCAGCTACTGTCCTGGAACACAACTGATCCTGTCCCCTTCCAGTTCTTTCTCCTATGGAGGCCTTTCCTGTGGCCGAAGCCATTGTTGGTCCGGCTCTGGAGCTGTGGCAGCGGGCGGCTTCTTGTCCAGCTCCCTCGGCCAGGATGGCCAGGAACTATGCTGTTCCACCGGCTCACTCCAGATTCTCTGAGCACTCCTCTGCGGAGGAGTTGGTGACTGACTGTATTTTCCGGTGATCTGGAAACGCTAGGGACGTGGACAAGCCACTACTCCGGGTGTAAAGTTTACGCTGCATCCTCCTTTGTCCTTGGTCAGGCCAGTTCAGCTGTACCGATGGCACACTTTTCCCACGCCCTTTTGGGCTCCCTGGATGAGGTGATTCCTCATCTCCTGGCTGACCTCCAGACTACGGTCAAGCAGGTGCGGGATCAGGGAAGGGCGGTGGCAAAGCAACAGCTCCAAACTGCTCTTGACATTGGAGACTCTTGTGCCCGGTCAGTAGCGGTGGCATGGCCATGCGCTGCAGAGCTTGGCTGCAGATTTCCACCTTCACGGCAGATACCCAGCACAAGCTGGCAGACGTTCCCTTCCTGGATACATACTTGTTCGGTCCTGGGGTGAAGGGTCATTTGCAGAGGATCGAAGTCCAGTGCCACCTTGGACTTGGTCACATCTCCCCAGAACAGTGGCCGCCAGCAGCAGCGCAAGCCCTTTCGGCCTTCTGCCCCTGCGGCTTGTCTGGCCTAGCAACACCAGCATCAGGGCCAGCAGGCTCGCACTTGGCATCCCAAAGCCAAGCCTGCAGCTTCCTCCAGCAGGAAGCTGGGAGGAAAAGGCCCAGGAGGTCCCTCAGCCAGTCCTTCTTCCAAGCCTGTCCAGTGATGGGTTGAGGGGTGTTGCGCGCCCCCCGGTTCAGGGACTGCTCCGCTTGGTCCACTATCACCGCGAACCGCTGGGTGTTGGAAGTAGTAGGGAAAGGTCTGCCTCTGGAATTAGAGCAGGCTGCACCCTATCGAGCTGTCACCCTACCGGTGGGGGGGCTACAGGGTCCGCAGCCTCTGCCGGCTCGTTGAGCAGACATTGCTTTGCTCCTCCAAAAGGAGGTGATCAGGGAGGTAACGGATCCTCCACCAGACCCAGGGTTTGTCGGGTATTTCCTAGTCCCGAAATGGACGGGAGGCTGGTGCCCCATTCTAGATCTACACGACCTGAACAAGTTCCTAAGGTCTCGAACCTTCAGGATGGTCACTCCGGCACAGATCATTCCATCCTTGGAATGAGGCCTGTGGTTCTGTTCTCTGGACCTCCAGGACTCGTTCTTTCATGTCCCAATCTGTCCGTCCCACCAGCGATTCCTTCGCTTCAGAGCAGAGGGGTCCCTTTGGCCTCTCTCCAGCTCCGGGGGTCTTCACCAAATGCATGGCAGTGTTGACAGCTTTCTTGCAGCACTGAAGGGTCCAGGTGTACCCTTACCTGGATGACTGGCTGATTGCAGCCCCCTCCAGGCTGGAGGTGGAGTGGTCCAAGGATCGGGCCCTCCAGGTCTGCTCTCAGATTGGCCTCCTCATCAACGAGGCCAAATCGGAACTCGTGCCAATGCAGGTGATTCAATTCATCGGGGCAGAGCGGACAGGGCCGAGGTTCTTTCCTCCTTTGCCCAGTCATTTCTGGTTGGGCAATTGCACCCTGCCCGGGACTTCCTGCACCTCCTGGGCCTCATGGCAGCCTGCACGAGCGTGGTCTGTTGGGCCCGCTGGCACATGTGTCCCCTTCAATGGGGGCTGGCCCGCCAATGGTCACAGCACTCCGGTACTCTGGACCAGCCAGTGGCGGTGACCCAGGAGATGTGGAACTCTCTCCAGTGGTGGATCATTCCAGCTCATCTGCAGGAGGGCATCCTGTTTGTCTGCCCCAAGCCCACAGTCATTCTAGCGATCGATGCCTCTCTGTTGGGGTGCCCATCTGGGGGAGCACAGAGCACATGGCCTCTGGTCCCCTCAGGAGTCTCTATACCGCATCAACCTGCTGGAGCTTCGAGTGGTCCGACTAGCCCTCACAGCCTTCGCTTCGTTTTGTACGGGGTCGAGTGGTCCAGGTCCAGACAGACAATACCACGACCATGTACTACCTAAACCGCCAGGTCGGGACACACTTCTTGCCCCTATGCAAGGAAGCTCTGCGCACTTGGTCCCTCGTGAGCAGACTGGAGGCAGATCTCCTAGCCATCCATGTGGCAGGAGCCTCCAACACTCTGGCTGATGCCCTAAGCCGGATAGGTGCTGCATCTCGAGTGGTCTTTCCTGCTGGAGGTAGTACACAATCTCTTCTACTGGGGCACACCTCAGGCAGACCTGTTTGCCTCCAGGGAGAATGCGAAGCTGAGGCTGTTTCATGCCTGCCCCCTTCAGCAGGGCTAGCTGCAGGGGGATGCCTTCTCGAGGCTGTGGACCCCAGGCCTCTTCTATGCCTTCCCCCATTTCCCTTGATCCACAAGGCACTTCTCAAGGTGAGGAGGAACAAGGCACAGGTGATTCTGGTAGCCCCAGACTGGCCCCGCCAGTTCTGGTATCCAGATCTCCTCAGCATCGGCTCCAGGCTCCCGAGGTGGCTTTCAGCCTGCCCGGACCTGATCTCAGTCAACCAGGGGAAGGTACTCCACCAGGACCTTCAATTCCTGCACCTGACGGCCTGGTTCCTGAGCGGCTAGAGTTCCAGGCCTTGTCTTTCCGAGGTCCTCAACGTTGTTGAGGCATCCAGTAAGGAGTTGACCAGAAAATACTATGTTTCCAAATGGAAGAGATTCTCCATTTGGTGTCTGGATAAGGGGTTGGACCCTTCCTCCTGCTCCTTGGCCAGCATTCTGGACTACCTATGGTCCCTTTCTCAGCAAGGGCTTCGGTTGATGACCCTTAAGGTGCCCCTGGCAGCCATCTCTGCTTACCAGGCCGGAAAGAAGTCGGTGTCGCAGGAGAAGGTGGTTGGGCGCTTTTTCAAAGGCCTTGATCACACATCCCCTCTGGTGCAAGAACCTCCATCTCCGTGGGTCTACTGCTGGTATTGGCTAAGCTCATGGGCAAGCCATTTGAACCGATGCACAGGTGATATCTCTCACCTGTTGTGGAAGACCGCCTTCTTGGTAGCTATCATGTCTGCTTGAAGGATGGGGGAGCTCCAGGTGCTTTTCATCGAGTCTCCTTATTTGGTCTTCCACAGGCACAAGGTTGTCCTGTGCCCCCACCTGAAATTTCTTCCGAAGATGGTTTCGGAGTTTCGCCTTAACCAGGTGTTGACTCTGCCAGTGTTCTACCCCAATCACACCTCGGAGGCTGAATATAGGCTCCAAACTCTGGACCCTAGAAGAGTGCTCTCTTATTATAAGGAGCAGATGGCTGAAGTTCGGGGAGAGGTTCGCCAGCTGTTAGTCACTTGTGCTGAAGCTGCATCTGGCAGACCTGCAGCCAAGCGGACGATAGGCAGGTGGGTCACCTCCTGCGTAGATCTCTGCTATAGGTTGGCGGGCATGGAGCCCCCTAGAGGGATAAGAGCTCATTCTACCCGCCATACTGCTGCTTCGGTGGCTGCTTCCAGGGACGTCCCTATCCAGGAAATCTGCAGGGCTGCCACCTGGAAGTCGGCGCACACCTTCATTACCCACTACCACATCAAGCTTGAGTCACGCCGGGATGCTGGTTTTGGGACTTCGGTTCTCCAGTCCTTATTTCCTAAGTAGGGGGTGTGCACCTTGCCTCCCTCCTCCCAGAGAACTGCTAGGAGTCTGCCAGTAAGTGTGGATAGAACAACATATCCATGTCCCTAGAAATACAGGTTACTTACCTGTATCAGGAGTTCTAGGAATGATATATGTTCATCCACACAACCCACCCGACCTCCCCGGCTTCGACTCGCAACCTGGCTTCCAGCGGGCTAGATCTGGTGTCGTGGGGTAGAGCCGAGAGTTACCACCCGGGTGGATGGTAGGAGCCAGCTTGAAGACCTTCTGGCAAGATTGAAAGCGGCAAGGAACCTGCCAGTAAGTGTGGATGAATAACATACCATTCCTAGAACTCCTGTTACAGGTGAGTAACCAGTATTTATCCTACTTCTTGCACCTGCAAACCTTAGGCCTGCTGCCCACCTATTTCTGCCAGTACATCAGCAGTAGTAGATGGGTGGCTGTCGCCACATTTTCAAGTGATTCTTCAAGGGCCTTCTACACCTGTACCCGTTAGGCAACTTTCCTCACAGGGATCTGAACAAGCTCATTGAATCGCCTCTTGAACCTATGGCCACTGCAGATTTGAAATATGCCACTTGGAAAATAGAAACATAGAAATTGACTAAGGACTGTAAAGCCCATCCAGTCTGCCCATTTCTTTTTGTGTCTTAGAATGTCATCGGTATTTGTTCTGTCAATGGCCTATCTGTTCATACTTGTCTGTATTGCTCCCTTATGCCTGTCCCATGCTTGTTTGAAGCCCTGCACTGTTCCTAGCCATCACTTCCTGAGGTAGCCTGTTTCATGCATCCACTGCCCTTTCTGTGAAAACTAACTTCCTTACATTATCCCTTAATAGGCATCCCTCTAATCTCATGCTGTCCTTGTCCTGCTGTTTTTCTTGTATTGAAACATGTCACTTTCACCTTGTTGATGCCCTTAAGGTGTTTGAATGATTCGATCATATTCCCTCTCCCTCCTTTGCCCTAGGGTATACATCTTGAGCTTCATTAATCTGTCGTATGTTTTCTGATGCAGTCCATGCACTATTTTGGTTGCCCTTCTCTGGACTGTCTCAATTTTGTTAATGTCCTTGGAAGGTGTGGCCTCCAGTACTGCACGCAGTACTCCAGGTGGGGCCTAACTAGTGTCTTGTAAAGAGGAATTATTACCTCCCTCTTCTGACTTGTGATACCCCCTACTAATACACCCCAACATCCCTCTATTCTTACCTACTGCTTTTGTGGTCTGCTTGGATGATTTCAAGTCATGTATGATGCACAAGTCTGTCTTCTCTTGTGACTGCCAGCAACTCCCCTCCCAGCCTATAGGTGGCTTCATGGGTTCTCTTCCCTGTGTACATGATCTTGCACTACTTTGCATTAAACCCCAGTTGCCACTCTTCCAACCATCTTGCCAGTTTATCCAGATCTCCTCTCATTCTGCCCACCCCATCTGGATCATGTACTCTGTTGCAGATCTTGGTGTCATCTGCAAACAGACAACCTTACATGGGGTCAACATTGTTTTGCAGCCAGCAGGGCTAGTGACTGGAGAAAATCCATTAGCCCCACAAACTTTTCCACTGGCCCAGTTAGTGTACTTACTGAAATGTTGCCTTCTGCAGTACAAGCCCACAAGGCTAGTTAAAGGAAACCGTTACTAGCCCAATACAAAATCTGCCAGCATTTGGCTAGTGGACTGGTGCCAGTTTCAACCCCTGTTTACACTCCAGTCCATCTGCAGTGTCACTGAAGATATTGAAGAGGACTGGCCCCAGGACTGATTCCTGAGGTACCCCACTTGTGGCTTGCATCTCTGACTGTGTACAGTTGACCACTCTTTCTGCCTGTCAACCAGTTTGCCACCCAGTTGACCAACTTCTGACCCACCCTAGCCTACCCAGCTTATTAACCATTCTTCTATGTGGAACAGTATCAAAAGCTTTGAAGTCGAGGTAGGTGACATCAACTGCTCCCCCTTGGTCCACCACTCTGGTTACCCAGTCAAATCTGAGATTAGTTCGACAGGACCCTCCTGTTAAACCCATGCTGTCTGGGATCCTGTGCTCCTATGGATTCCAGGTGTTGCACTGTCCTTTCCTTAAGGAGTGTCTCCATAATCTTCCCCACTACTGAGGTAAGACTGACTGACTGGTCTGTAGTTCCCTGCCTGCTACCACTCTTGTGGAGTGGGATCACATGAGCCCTTCTCCAGTCTTCTGGGACCACTAATGTGGTCAGACTCACTAAATAGTTCTGATAATGGTTCTGCTAGTTCCACCTTTAGCTCCTTTAGTATCCTGGGATGTGCCATCAGATCTCATTCTCTTGTCCATCCTGAGCTTATTGAGCTCTTGTAGTCCCTTTTTTTTTTTTGTGTGTGAAGGGTCTAGTGCATGCCTCCTTCCCCCTTGTGTTCATGGTGCTGAGCTGTGGGCCCTGCCCTACCTTCTTGGTAAATACTGAGCAGAAGTATCTATTTAGGATAGATGTTTTTACATGGTCTCAGGGAGGCTCAGGGAGTGGTGTGAGGCCAGAGGGTATGGGTTGATGGGTGATTGGGGGGAGACCTGGGAGGATAAGGAGCTGTATGCTAGAGATAGACTACATCTCAATTTGAAGGGGAGGGGAATCCTTAAGTTGAAAATAGAGGGGTTCATTGGTGAAAAGTGGGGTTTAAACTTGTGAAGGGGGGTGGGATGGGAAAAAGGCTGTCAAGGGGTGCCGATAAAGGAGGGACTCTGTTTCCACCCTGGGGACCAGGAGGATTGCAGGAAAGGCCAACTGGCAAGTGCAGACCAGGGAAACCAGAATCCCCATGGGAACACGAGCAGGGGAAATGGAATCATAGGGAAAGGGTGGAAGGTAGTCCTACTAAATGCCAGGAGCTTGGGCAATAAAATGCCTGAGCTCCAGGCAATGCTAACTGAGGGAGCAGTGGATGTGGCAGTGGTCACTGAGACTTGGGCCACTGCAAGACATGACTGGGACCTGAACCTGGAGGATACACTATGTTCAGGAGGACGGGAGAGGGAGGAGGGGTAGCAATGATGGTCAAAAACTGCATTGGCATAGGGGGAGTAGAGGAGGCGGAGGGAACCGTGGAGGCGATTTGGGTCACCTTGTCAACAAGGGGGGGCAAGAGAGTAAAAATAGCAGTGGTGTATAGACCCCCTGCCCTGGCGGAGGAGCTGGAGGACAGTCTGGTGGCAGATGTTGGGAGACACGGCAGACTGGGCAGAGGAACGGTGGTGGTGTTGGGGCTTAAACATGCCAGGAACAGACTGGGAGACTGACATCCTCTGTGACCAGGGAACAGAGGTTGTTGGATGTCTTTCAAGACGCGTTCCTAACTCGGCAGGTGAGGGAACCGACCAGGGAGGCACGGGTACTGGATGTGGTCCTGGCAGACAGTGACCAGATTGGGGGCCTGGAGATAAGGGACCCATTGGTGGGGAGTGACCATGCCATGGTCTGGTTCTGCCTGGACCTAGGAGGGGTAGAAGGCTGCACAAAGACGGAAGTAACCGACTTCAGGGGGGGCGGATTTTAAGGAAATGGGAAGGATCCTTAAGGAGCATTTGGATGGGATTGGGTCAGACTGATAGTAGGTGGGAAATCATCAGGAGAGGGGTGCAGCATGCTACTAGCACCTGTGCAAGAGTAAGACTAAAATGCGGTAGGGCCCAAAAACCCTGTTGGTGGACCAGGGAGGTCCAGGAGGTGGTGCAGGGAAAGAAAGCAGCCTATAAGCAATTCAGGTGCTCAAGGAGTGAAAGGGATCGAGGGGAGTACGAGCTGATGGCTAGAAGGGCCACTAGAGTGGTGAGGGTGGCTAAGGTAAGGAAGGAGCAGAACCTGGCCAGGGAAATTAGGAGAGGGAACAAGGGTTCTTTAGATACATTGGGGAAAATGAAGGGTGAAGGGCAGATTAGCAGGATTAAATCAGGGGGAGATGGGCACAAGACCCGGGGAGCAGGCTGAGGTATTAATGAGTACTTCACCTCAGTTTCCACCAGGGAAAATGGGATGCTGCATCATACATGGGAGGAGACAGATACTGAGGAGGGGGGACCCCACGATCGGCAGGTCTGGGAGAGGGAGAGCATCACTGGCAGGTGGGGAGGGCTAAGCAGGGAGAAGAGGTACCGGAAGTGGAAATCACAGCAGAGAGAGTGAGGGAAGCCCTCAGCTCCCTTAAGACGGAGAAAGCACCGGGGCCGGATAAATTACATCCCAGAGTGCTGAAGGAACTTGCAGATGTCCTGGCAAAACCCCTGGCAGAGCTTTTCACCATCTCTCTCTGAGGACAGGGTGGGTGCCCCAAGACTGGAAGGTGGCACATATAGTGCCTATCCACAAGGGGGGATCAAGGGAGGTGGCAGGGAACTACAGGCCTGTCAGCCTGACCTCTGTGGTGGGCAAGGTGATGGAGGGCATTGTCAAGGAGAGGCTGGGGGGGACCTGGATAAGTCTACGTATCTGACATAAGGACAGGAATCGGGAGTGAAATGAGTCTCTTTGCAGATGACTCAACTGGGGGTGGTGGTGGATGGGGAGGGTGGTCCTGCAGGGGACCTGGAGGCTCTGGAAAGATGGTCTAGAAAGTGGAAGCTGAGGTTCAATGCAGGGAAGTGCAAGGTACTCCACCTGGGGCCGAAACCCAGGTCAAGTGTACACCCTGGGATGCTACAAGTCTCGATGGCTGAGATGGACCTGGGGTGGTGGTGGATGTCCAGATGAACAACTCTGAGACTTGTAGGAGGGCAGCAGCCAAGGCCAACAGGATGCTGGGATGCATCGCTAGGGGATCACCTTAGAAGGAGGGAGGTGATACTCCTCTGTATAACTGCTTGGTGAGGCCGCACTCTTGAGTACTGCGTGCAGTTTTGGAGGCCACACTTAAAGCGGACATTAACCTCCTGGAGAGGGTCCAG
The DNA here is from genome assembly GCA_016271365.2 of Neoceratodus forsteri. Classification (NCBI taxonomy): domain Eukaryota; kingdom Metazoa; phylum Chordata; order Ceratodontiformes; family Ceratodontidae; genus Neoceratodus; species Neoceratodus forsteri. The sequence continues at coordinate 111,971,555 of CM057451.1, forward strand.
AGGAGGGCAACCAAATGATTTGGGGCTTGGGGACAGGACCTATGAGGAGGCTCAAGAGCTAAATATGTACACATTGGAAGAGAGAAGGGACCGGGGACATGATAGAGGTCTTTAGGTACATGAAGAGGGAAATAGGGAGGAACAGTCGGGTGTCAAGGAAGGAGGAAGGGGCCACTAGAGGGCATGGCTGGAAGCTGGAGGGGGGAAGATTCAGGGGAGAAAGGAGGAGGTGCTACTTCACTGAGGGTGGTGGAGCCATGGAATGCACTGCCTAGGGGTCTGGTGGAGGCGGAGACAGTGGAGGGGTTCAAGAGGGGGTGGGATAGGTACAGGGGAAGGGTTCTGGAAGCAAAATCCAATGCAGCAAGAATATCTGGAACTGGGAAGGGAGAAGCCAGAGAAGGCGAGGGGGACAGCAAGGTCAGCACCCAGGTTGGGGACTGACCAAACGAGCAGACACGAAAGACCGTTAGGCCTATTCTGCTGGCATTTTAGTATGTTAGTGTGGTCGTCGTCCTCACAAGATCTGATCTTCCTGGTAGCCATCACTTCAGCCAGAAGGGTGTGAGAAATGCAAGCCCTCTGCACTGACCCGAACTACATGATCTTCCACAGGGATAAGGTAGTCCATGGGACTAACTGGGAAAAATTCCTTCCCAGAGTTCCACCTGAACCAGTCCATCACCCTGCTGGTGTTCTTTACAGGGAAGCCCAGACCTGGTGAGCTTAAGCTTCATAGCCTGGATGTCAAGAGATTTATTTTTCTATTTATTGAATAGAATCAGAATCAATCTTTTGAGTCAGACTCTTGCAAAGACTTCACGTCAGACAAAAGTAAGAACAGAGGAAGCAAAAAAAACAAAGTACACATACAATAGTAAAGTAATTATACAAGGTCGTACAGTTCTGCCTTATATGTGATTAGAGGGTTACATCAACTAGACGGTATACAGTTCCGTAGGATCTTTAAGGACTTTGTCATATCTAAACAAAGGGGATTAGGAACCTAGGAGACGCATAGGAGGGGGACTAACAAACTATCCTTTAGCTACAGGATACTTACTGAGAGTAGGTGCCTGAATACAGTATGTCTCGAATGGGTTTCTTGGTGGGGGGGGAGACATCATAAAGGGTGTGGGGGTTTAGTTAGTCACAGGTTGTTGAGACAAGGAGTAAGGTTTTGAGACCCGATTTAAATACGTTGACTATGGGCTTGGGGGACGGTAGGCTGTTCAGCCACAGAGGAGCACGATAGCGGAAGGATCTTTGTCCAAGAGATCTACAGTGGAGGACTAGGAGGGTGGGGTTAGCTGAGTGCCTTTGTGCCCTCTTATGAGGGGTAGTGTGTCTAAGTGGTGTAGGCCAATTGGGACTTGAGTTGTGTGTTTTTTGTGTCCCTGCAAGGAGGCAGGTATGGTACTTAAGCCTGCCTTGGAAGTTTAGTCAGCCAGTATTTATAAAGCTCACATGTGAGTTAACCTGTCTCATCCCATGACCAGGCAAGCTCTGAAGGCAAGGATGATGCTGCGTAGGGCAATATGATCAGCAGATCCATAAATCACTATTCCGTAGTCCATCAAAGATGGAATAGATGAGGACACAGCAAGAGGCACTGCCTGAGGGGGTAGGCAGTGCTTAAACCCAAGGCCCCTTGAATTCTGCGTTTCCGCAGTTGCGGAATTTGCACCATGCTGCAGAATTCATTGTTTTTGGTGAATTTTCATATAAATATACTGTTTCCATACTGTCAGGCTTTCTTTCCCCATCTTATTTATCCTGATGCCCCTCCTATATGCTTAGCATATGATGTCATCAATGACATCACATCATAGTTGGCCAATGACAGGACTGCATTCTGCCAGAAGTGAATAAATCATGCCGCAGAAATCGGAAAATGCTGCCACAGAAGCCAAGGAGCCCTGCCGCAGAAATCGGAAAATTCTGCTGCAGAACACCAGGGGCTCTGCTTATACCTGGACAGGATCCCCACTCTAGTGTCAATAGAGGAGTGTGTGTGTGTGTGTGTGTGTGTGTGTGTGTGTGTGTGTGTGGTGTCTAATGTGACTCCAAGGTATTTGAAATCTGAGCCGGAGCAAAGGACGTTCATTACAGCTAGTGGTGCATGACAGTGGGGGCTTTGGCAGTGCGCAAAGATCATTGACTTAGTTTTCTTGTAGTTGATTCGTCTGTGTTCCAAGAACCAGGTTTCCAGCTCCCTAAAGAAGCCCTGCAGAGCAGCTTGTAGAGAATTTGGGTGAGGGTGTTTCCAAAAGACTACCGCATCATCTGCATAACGCATTTTTCCGCAGCAGGAGTTGGGGAGGGAGTTCGGGAAGAAGGTGAAGAGTAGTGGGCCAAGTACTGACCCTTGTGGGACACCAGTTAGGACAGTCTTGCTGGGGGAGATAGTTGTATTGATTTTTGACTTCTTGTGTCCGACCTGAGTATCTTTGAACCAGGCTGTGACCTCTGGTGCAAAATTAAGGGATGGGAGAGTGTGGAGTAATAACCCGTGACTATCAAATGCCCTGGTCAGATCAACGTGGAGCCCCTGCCACGGAACATATTTCTAGGGCCTCATGAATAAATGTAAGTTCAGTGAGGGTGGTTGAGGTGCTGTGGCCCCTCTGGAATCCATGCTTGTGGCAGAGCAGGTCGTGTTTTGAAAGGTGGTTGGTTGATCCAACACCCCCCCCCCCCCGGCCTTGGAGAGGGGTGGCAGGATTGATATTGGTCCTATAATTGCTTGCTGCGGTGGTGTCACCACTCTTCATGATAGGGATTATTAATCCTCTCCTCCAAGCAGAGGGGAATTGGCTGAGGCATAAGGACAGGTTGAAGATTTTGGTGAGATGAGGCAGTGTTGCATCCAGTGTAAGCCAAATGATTGAGGTCCAGGGAATCACTACTATAGTGAGAGTTCGCCAGCGCTTTGAGATAGTGTTTTGGCTCATTACAAGAGATGACTCTTGGCCTGAAAGGGATAGCGTTGGAGATGGCTGGGGTATCTTTGGGGGGGGGGGGGGTGTAGGTGGTTGGGTCAAGGGTTGGTGGGAAGATAAGAGATCATAGGAGGTATTGAGGGCATTGGAGATGACATTAGGGTCCTGGGTGGTAATTCCATCTACTATAAGCTGAACAGAGGTAGGGGATACAGTTTTCCCAGAGAGTTCTTTAATATTGCTCCAGAAATTATTTATAGAGCCCCAGGAGGAGGTGATGGTTTGTTTATGGTATGCCCTCGAAGAAACATTTTCTTGTTTACTTTATCTGGAGCATTGATCACTCCTGCACTTGTTTGCTTCTAGAGGGAACAAAACACAATTCAGCTTAACAGCAGTGTCAGTGGCTCAGCAGGTAGCACACTCGCCTCTGAGGCCGGGAGATCAGTATGCTGTGGGTTCTATCTCCACACCAAGCACGTGGTTTAATATCCCAATACTGACACAGTAGCGCTGTACTCCTGAGGTGCCGTCCTTTGGATGAGACTTTAAACCGAGGTCCCATCTGCCTGTTCTGGTGGTAGTTCAGGTGGATGTTGGATTCCATGGCAATTCTAGAAAAAGAGCAGGGGAATTTCCCTGGTGCAATAGCCAAATTTCCTCCATTCAGCTAATCTGATTTAAGGCCAGTTGGCATTCTTCTGTATCCTCCTCCCCCGTGTCTTGCCTGAAAATGGGCAGGATTATTCTAGTGAACTTACCCAGTCAAAATCTAAATAGACCCCATGGAGATATTAATACGTTTTTGGTTGCTCTCCTCTGCACTGCCTCTACCCTATTACAGTCCTTCTGTAATAGTTCTGTGCTCCAGCAGCTCACGCAGTACTACAGGTGTGAATGATCCAGGTTGTGATGCAGGGAAGGATCACAGTGTTCCACATTGCGTGAAAATATAGAGCAGTGGTAAGGGGAGGAGCCACAGGGGTGGGGTCACCATGGGCAGAGCTACCAGTGGGCGGAGTCGGTCGGGATGCAATAAATGCATAAGGAATAAGAAATAAGAGTAATATGATCTGGAGGCCTCTGTAGTATGCAGTAGCAAAAGAAAAGTGTGATAAAACATACTGGAGAACCTCTGCATTCTAGTTGCAGGCCAGGCAACAGTTTGTGAGAGTCTTAACATTTTGGTGAGGCCATACTACAACTCTTTACTAGTGCCTGCAAGGCCAAGATCTAATCTTCGGTTTCGCAGTCCTGCCCAATGAGCTGCAGCTTCCAAATAAGGGAAACTGTCAACATCAGGGCCCTCAATTTGAGATAAGCATAAGTGCATTTAGCACACTGGCACTTAATCTATTTCATTCCTGCGTTTTTATTCGATTCAGTGCAGAAAACCCCCTCTCACAATCTGCACTTGACATGGGTATTATCATTGCCAGCTCTGCCAAAGTAGATATGTTTTGGATACAGGTCTACATACTTAGTAGTTAGAGCGCAGCACATCAGAAATAGTCTTAAAGGCCATCTTTTCCGTGAACATGAGACTACATCAGAGAAGCCCATTCAAGGGCAGAAGCATCTACATCCACAACAGTAGCATACTGACCAAGAATAATCTCAAGGCTATCACTACCATACCCTTCCAACTCTTCAATATCAACTTCCTGTATCATGCTGGGGTCAAAGATACTGAACGCATCCAAAAGTTCTGTGCTTGGAAACCTTTGCTCAATTTGAGCAATTGGGGCCCTAATAAACTTGTCATGCACAGAGGTTGTGAAATGATTTAACTGTGGTTCGCTAAATGGCAAGTTCAGGCCATTATTCAGGAGTACTAGTTCAGGCAAAACGAAGTACTGACCAGGTACCAGTAGGCGTGCCCTAAGAATCTCTAAAGTGGAATGTAAATGTCTCTTTTATATCAGTAAAATTCAGAGCTGATGTTTGAAAGCATTTAGATAAGATGCTAAAGTGTGGAAGTATGTCACACATCATGCATAAAAGAGACTCCCAGTTTTCCACAATTTTTACTAGGCCCACAGCTTGGGGATCATGCCTTTCAGAGGCGCCTCTATGCAAGGACGTAACAACGGATGGGAAAATCTTCCTTAGTGTGTCACATGCTGCATCATGGGACAACCACCTAACTGCTTTTGCCTGTTTAGGCTTTAAAACAGGGTTTTCCATTGCCTGCTGAATTTCTTTCAGGGCAGCCATGCGAACAGCAGAGTTTTCATAATATCTGTATAAGTGATCTAGTGTTTGATTAAACTTTTTAATGGCATTCACTTCATTTGCTGCTGCTGCCGCCGCCTTTACAGCCAAGGCCTCCCGGTGAGCCATACAGTGATTTTCAACAAGAATTGGGCTGACTTCTTTCAGCTTTTTAGCCACCCCGTTTTGCCTGCCGAGCATAACTGCTGCTCCATCACTGCCTAACCCTGCAAGGTGATCAGTCGAGATTTGATTATCGGAGAACTCCAGCATTTTTTTAATAATTGTCTGCCTTTCCATCAATTAGTTCCTCAAGTCCCAGGAAAGAAACTCTGGGTTTTCCTTCTTTTTGTACATACCATACAAAATGAGCTGCTTCATAACAGCAATATCGGTTGTTTCGTCCACCAAATATGAAAAAAATTTGGCAGCCTTCAAATCTGTAAGAACTGATCTCTGACCACTCACCCAGACAGAGAACCATTTCTCTGACAGTTCGATCAGAACGATATTTAACAGCATCAGCAATATGTATATTGTCTAGGTATTTGCATCCCAATGATTTGGCGAGATCCAGCAGTGAGCCATATTTCGTTGTGTGAGGCAGCTAATTTTTTATTAGCCAGTACATGCAACGAAGGGATGCCACAAAAGCTTCTTGTTCCAGGGTCAGGGCCTGCTGCATTGCCTGCTCTATTCCACCTTTTGAAGCAGAAATTCTGCAGTTGGCTTCCAGTTCAGAAGCAACAACGTGAACTGAACTGATGCCTTTTTATAGCATCTTCTCTGAATGTCTTACACCCACTGAGTACCCAAACTGTTCCTGATTTGGGCATCTGTTTGTTTTTATGCAAAATGCACAAAACATGCCATCATTTTCTTTGTACTGTAACCAACAGTATTTAAGCCAACCGGTATAAAAGCCTGTTGCTCTATGCTTAGAGGTGTTTTTTCTGTATTACAGGAGGAAGTGCAGGGAGTCTTTTGGACAATGACGTCGATATCAACTGGACCAACTGGCATTGTCCCAGTCATTGACTCTCAATTGTCATCTTGATCAGGATGTTACGTTTTTGAGTTAATTTGAAACCAAAGTTAGTTTCTGCATTGTGTACAATAAAGCTTTTTTTTCCTAAGTGTTGTCGTGTGTTTATTGTCAATACAGAATGAGAGTTTGGTTATGCTGGTTGAGCCCCGAATTTTTTTTCTCACACAAATGTCTTTTCTTTACTACTGACTTAGAAACAAGTGACCGCTCACACTGACGAAGCAAGGAATGCACAAGACTGGTAGCACAGGGACTGGCAAACCCACTGCTGGCACCGTTTGGAGCCCTGATTTTTTTTTTTTTTCTTTTTCCCCCTCACACAAATATTTTTTTTTCTTTACTACTGACTTAGAAACAAGTGACCGCTCACACTGACGAAGCAAAATGCACAAGACAGGGACAACTTTCTACTGTGCACCTTGTGGTTTTTTTTTTTTTCCCTTCAGCAAGAACTTTTTTTCTTAATTCAGCAATTCAACAGAACAAAATCAGAGCTGCATGGTGGTCATTTGTTGAACAGACCACGCAATCTCTCCCTCCCCCTCACGCAGAGCACCCCTTCATTATTGCAGCGGTTATAAACAGAAAAGTTTGGAGTGACTCAGTTAAAATAAGGTAAGTCTGATAAAGTTTAAAGTTGGCTGCTTGACACAGTTATTTGAAGAACTGCAAAGTCAAACGCTTAATCCAAGTTACACTTGCAAGGTCCAGGACACAAATGCACTAACACTCTTCCGAAGTGGCAGCAGACTACCGAAATGGGACTTACCCCAGTGGTGTGGCTGCTTCACTGATAGGACATCTGGGACATCGCTCCTGGATCAGACTCCTCATTGGATCCTTCATTTGGCGCTCTTCCTCCATTCTTCTGAGGGTCATGTGACCCACAAGAACTATCCCCATGTGATCTGAGAGCCCCGACTGCCTCCTTACACAGCTCGCACCACACTCCGTTTATTCTCCTCGTTCCGCGTTCTTGCGCATGCGCAAGCACGCTGCTCCACTGCGAATTGGATTTAAAGAGATAGGTCACACAATTGAGAGGCGGCCGTTTAAAATAACGTGACAGCCCGCCTCTCACTTTTAATGAATGGGGAACACTGGATCCACCTCCTTGCTTCTACGGCTGATTCTTTCTCCTTCTCTCCCCCCCCCCGGCTAACTGTGCACCCCCAGCATCCTCTGTGCTCTAAACACTGCTCTGTTGCACTTTGATGTTGACTTCAGGGTTTTCGGTATTGCTCACTCCCTGGTTCCCTTTCCTCAGTTGTGTTCTCTTCTCACCCTCCTCCTACAGTCCAGCATTTGTGGATTTTTGTTCTTGATTGAATTGCCTTGCATTTTTTTTTTCTTATTCAAATGTCATCCTGGGCCAACTCAAGTCTCTTGGCCTTCTTCACAGTCTACCCTACCGTAGATCTTGGTATTCTCTCTGAGAAAGAGTCTTTCTTTGAACTTCCATCCCTGTGTTGCAGGTGAATACAGTGGAGGATTGGATTTAGCACTGATCCCTGCAGCACTTCACTTTTCACCTCTAACCCGAGATCCCCATTTATGAACACCCTCTGGCTTCAGGAGCCAGTTTTCTACCCATACTGTTACCCCAAAATCTTATTTCCCCAACTTTTTATTTAGGGGGGGTGGAGGAGTAAGTTGAAGGCCTTATAAGTCCAGGTACAGTGTGTCAGGTTTGTCTGGCATGAACCACTGTTGACTGCTGCCTTAAGGTTTATTTGCTGCAAATTCTGCCAGCCTTTCTTTTAAGTGTCCTGTTTCCCCACTGTAGCAGTCGGGCTGACTGGTCTTGGCTGCTTCTTCGGGGGGGTATCTGTTATCCGATCACACCACAGGATCTCCACCGGTGAAGCAGGATCCACATAGAACATTATCCAGCAGTACAACTGTCACTTGCCTAGGTCCTCAACCCTACAAAGGCATGAGTGGCCCTGCTTCTTCCTCTGCTCTCTTGCCAATGGCTGCTCCTGTCACATGGGTCTTCGCAAATGTTCTGTCGCAGTTCATGCCTTTTTGCCTACACTTGTTTTATTCAGCATTTTGTTTGAGGATCTCTAATAGATTATTTTACCTCGTTTTGTCAAGTCACTCCTTCCACTTAAGAAGATTGCTTCTTCAGACTACCACGACCTCTGCATCTGCTGTCTTGGGCCTAACCATGAAATTCCTGCCTGAGCTCTGCCAAAAATTTAACCTTACAACCCAAAGGTGTTGAAAAAAGGCTCTGAGGAAATTCCTTATGGAACAGCAGGTAGCCATTTCTGGGTAGGGGTCCTCTGGGCTCTCTCCTTACCAATCGCTGGTGGCTTTGTTGAGCTCCCAGGCCTTTAAGGTCTGAGACATTCCTTGTGGTGTCACAGAAGACTAATTGCTCTCCCTGGAGGTGCTTCTGCTTCCCAGCAGCTTCTTCCAGGGGTACTCTGGCTTCGACCTCGGCTGTGCTCAAGCTGTGGACCTTGCAATATGAACAGACTAGATGGACCAAATGGCTGCCTTCTGCAGGCTTATGTTCATATGCTGTCCTGGCCTCTGCTCCTGCCAGGCCCATACAGACGGCCTCAACTCCCTCTTTGCAGGGAGGCAGGCCTGCAACCCTTGGATAGTCAGTTGCTTGTTGTCGTTGACCCAGGCCCCTCCGAGGCCAGATATATATTTCTCTCTATCGGACACCAGGGCCATCTGGCTCTCAAGGACCTGATGTATGGTTAGTCGTACTCTGATCAGACTACTCCTCCAATGCAGCCTTCGTTTGCCATCTTTCTTAATAGTATTTTAACTCTACTGCCATCAGTCCCTTCTTCGGACCCTAAACCAGAACAGGTCGATGTGGAGGAGTACCATCCACACGGTTCATTCTTGGGTGGGGGATTGGGTCAGTTGGCAGTTCTTTTGACTCCCCTTTTTTGTTACCTTGGGGATAGTCTGCTCTCCGTTACAGAAGTTTTTTATACTGATTTTTATGAATATCTGGGCTCTGAACAATGACATGTTTTCATTTGACCCTTGCTTTTTATACTCTGTGGATGAGTGTCCCACATAAATATCTGAAATGAGCCCTACATCCAGATATTATCCTCCCTGAGGGGAGTGTTTTTTTTATTTTTTTTTTTCTGATAGGTCTACGGACTCTGATCCCCTCCTGAAGACCCAACCTTCAGCACTGTGAAACTGTCTGCTACAATGGGGTTCAGAGGATGCCACCAGAAGGGACCTGTTGTACATTGTGGAGATCCCCAAATCTCTGCCCAAGGTCCTCCCTTTCCCCCATGTTGCCAGCTGTGAAGAATGCCACCACTGCTGCATGGCACTGCTTGCCCTGCTATGCTGCCCAGCCTGAGAATCCTTCCATGGTTATCAAAGCTGCTCATGATAGCAACATGCCAGAACACCTCTGCTCCCTCACCCCCGACAGGGAAGCTAGGAGGACCGAGTTCTGTAATACGAGGGTCTTTATGCGTCTACTCTGGGATTCTGGATTGCCAGTTAACTATCCATATGGTCGAGTACCAAAATAAACATATGGTAAAAGGATGGGGCAGCTGCCAAGTCTCTACAGGCCGCTGAGGATCTATGTCTGACACTGGCCATGGCTGCTGCCACAGGTCTGTCTGCATGCCTATATGGTTTTGCGGCAGATGTCCAGCAAAAGGTACTGAATGCCCTTTTCAGTGGCTTGAACTCTTCAGGCCTGATGTCTGAGAAATCAGTGATTTGCAGGCCTTTGGCAGGGCCCTTGAATCTGTCCACTCACTCTACCATATGCAGCCCCGGAGTAGGCAGAGGCCATCCTTTCATAAGGTGTCCCACAAGTCCATTACAGACTCCAGATTGCAGGCTGAAAAGGCCCGTTCGCCTTGCCTCTTTTCTCTCTCCCCAAAGGTCCTGCCACAAAAATGGCCCAGAGGCAGTGGATCAGCCCCAGTAGTATCTGTACTTGCCTGGCGCCTCTCTCCCCTTTCTGGTCCCTGACCAAAATGTGTGGTCTGAGGTTGGTTTCCCTTCGGTGGAGAACCATAACCTCAGATGTTTGGATTCTTCAGATAATCGAGGATTGCACTCCGGAGCTCTTGAAATAGCCCCCAGAGACTCCTCTGGTGCTATCCACCTACCCTCCAGACCACACAGAGGTCCTTTGGGAGGAGGTGCACTCTCTTCTGTGGAAAAATGGCGATCGAACCAGTGTCCAGGCGGCAGAACACGGGGGGTTACTCCAGGTTTTCATGTTCCCCAGAAGAACAGGAGATATGAAGCTATTCTGTATCTGTCGTCTTGCCTTTTGGCCTGTCCTCTGCACCATGCATTTTTATAAAAAGCTTGGCAGCGGTAGCTACTGTACTTCAGCTAAGGCCTGTAAATCTTTCCCTTCCTTGATGACTAGCTACTCAAGGCCCCATCCAGGGCTCTGCTTCCTGGGCATTACTGTCTACCTACCCAAGTCCATTCTGATCCCTGCTCAGACTGCAGTATGTAGGAGAGATCCTGGACTCTGCGTAAGGCAGTGCCTTCCTGCTACTGGACAGGGCGGAGTGATTCATCACAGGCTCACGTGGTGGCTCAGAGCCGCTATGTTTCCACGAGGATCTACCTGAGGCTACTGGGCCTCATGGCTGTGGCCATTGCCACCATCCCCATGGCTAGACTGCACATGTTGGGTGCTCCAGTGGCCCCTTCAGATGCAGTGGAATCGGCGCACTGACTTGGAGCAACTGGTGCTGGTTTCCTCTCCAGTCTGCAAAGTCCTTCAGTGGTGGATGGAACCCAGGAGTCTCTCATTTGTGATCTCATCTCCCCAGCAGATTTCTCACTATGGATGCCTCTGGCTTGGCTGGGGGGCACCTAGGTCTCTTCCAGACTCGCAGTACCTGGTCCCAGGTCGAGAAGTTCTCCATATAAAGTTCTTAAGGTGAGGGCAGTTTATGCCATGCAGGCCTTTCTGAACCACCTCTCCAGGCCAGTTCAGTCATAATTTTAAGTGTGGCCTACTGTTTCGTCAAATGGCGGGGGGGAGTGTACATTCGTACCCCCTTCTGCAGGGAAGCAATGAGGGTATAGTACTGGGCACTGGAGGTTGCTCTTCACCCTTGCACAGTCTCAGCCGGACACTGTCCAGGATGCATGAATGGGAGCTTCTGTCGCAGAAGACCTGTTCGACAGGTGGGGTTGTCCAGAGTGTTCTCCCCCAGTGCAAAACTGCCCAATTGTTGCTTGCTAGATCCAGGGTCTGGAATTGTTTAGTGAGACGTGTTGTCTCTTGGAGAAGGTTCCTTTTATGCCTTCCCTCCATTTCCTCTGATTCAGAGGGTATTAATCCAGCTGCAGATGGAGGTGGCCAACATGATCCTAATAGTGCTCTACTGTCCATGGTGGATATGGATTCCATTACTGCAACAGTTGACAGCGGAACGTCCGATTTATCCTGCCTCTGCAGGGATCTGCTGACACAGGCTGGGGGGGGCCGGACTGTCGTCCGTACCTCCCTTCATCTGCATGCATGGTTCCTGAACATGTAGCCATTGCCTGGTCTGGGGCTTCCCAGAAAGTGACTGACTGTTCTGGTGGCAGCTAGGAAGCACTCAAACAGGGCCACCTACCCCATGAAGTGAAACTGGTTCGCTGTTTGGACTGCAAAGCACAGTCTTGACTCTTCCACTTGTCAGATGAGTCAAATCCTGGACTACCTGATCTCCTTGTCAGCCTCAGGCCTCCAGTATTCATCCCTCAAAGTGCACCTTTTGGCTATATCTTGCCTTCCATGAGCTTGTGGATAGTCATATCATTGATTAACTGAATGTGACTTTCTTTTTTCGGGCATCTTGCATTTGACGCTTCCACTCCGCAACCCTGTTCTGGCTTGGGATTTTAATTTGTTTTGGAAAAATTTACCCCATCTCTGTTTGAGCCAGCTGTGACTTGCGAGTTACGCTTCCTTTCATGGAAAGTGCCGTTTATGGTTGCTATTCTGGGCTTCAGGCTCTCTGGTTTGAGGAGCATTGTTTCTTTTCCACAAAGATGCGCACAAATCCTTACTTGAAGTGGTGTCTGAGTTTACCTTGAATATCTATCCACCTATGTATTTCCCAGTGTGAGTCAATCCAGGGAAAGTGTGTGCAGGATTCTGAAGTACTACCTGCTGAGAACGTAGGACTGCAGAAAGTCTAAGCAACTTTTTGTTCCTTTGCCCAAGGAAGAGGGGGCGTTCAGGTTTCCAAACAATGCTTGTCCAAATGGTTAGACAATTATAAGATTCTCCTCTCCCTCTCCCTCTCTCTCTCTCTCTCTCTCCCTCCTAAGCTGGTTTCCGGACTTCCTTACTCCTGGGCTGTACCTCCTGATGCTGATCCACAGGCAGGAAACAGACCTCTGCAGCAGGGGACATCCAGCCCTCCACTTCCTGTTCTCCTCAGTTTACTTCCTGCCTTCAGTCTGGCAGGTACTCTGCAAGCAGAGCTCTGCCATGTGGCAGAGCTGAAAAACAGACTGTAAGTTAAGCAGTTTTGTTTCAGTGAGGATCAGAAATCACTGCTGTATGTTGGAATCCCAGGGTGGGTGCCAGTCTCAGCCTTGCAAGCCGCACAATCTGGCCCCATTTTCACCGGGTTGTTTTTTTTCCTTGCGCATCCTGCACTTGGCCTGAAATGCTGCTTAGTGTAGTGGAAAGTGTTTCTCAGGGAAACAAAATGGGCACCGGAGTGATTTGATTTTTCAGGGAATCGGAACGGGCCCTGAGTGCTCAGTAACCTGCAGCATCTATTTTAAGGGGGTCAGAACAGGATGGGCCTCAAAAGCCCACTTCATGAGGGGAATGCTCTGTTTCAAGGGGATCTCCGCAGCTGCTAAGTGCACTGCTGCTACTTTACTAGGCAATCCAGTCTGGACATTGCCTCCAGAGTCGTGCAAGTTTTGGCTGCGTTGTGCTTCAAGGCCTTCTGTCTTTGGTATTGGTCTGCCTGCCTCCCAGACTATCCAGATGTTCTGGTAACTGCTTGGGACTCGTTCCTACGGTGTGACCTGATGACTGAGATGCCCCCGAAGATGGAACAGATGGGTAAGAATAGTGATCTTTGTGATCTTTGAGGGTTATCTCTCCTTCCTTCCCACAATCCCCCTATTTGGGGTCCTGTCTTCAGACTGGCTATCTGGTGGCTCCTGCCTTATTTCGGCCTGTGCACCTCTCTTCCTCAGTGCCGGGGGGGGGGGTGAGGGAGCACGGCCACTCGAGCCTTTATGTGGGTGAGGGGGTTGTGGCGTTGTACTGCTGGAAAATCTTCCATGTGGATTCTGTTTCACAGACAAAGTTCTATAGTGTGACCTGATGACTGATTCCCGATTCCCCCTTGAAGGTCTGTGAACTGTTAAGTTCTTGCAAAACAGTTCTTTCCTTGATTGTCCCTACTGCCACTTTTGTGTGGGGGTACTACATAAGCTGTCGTCCAATTTCTGGGTACTACTTCAGTGTTCAGGGAGCATTTATAAATATCTGCTAGCCCCTGCATCCTCCTTCAGCTCTCTAGGTGCATCCCCTCAGGACCCATTGATTTGTCTTCTAATGCTTCTGGACCCTCCAGCACCCTTTTCTTTGGCAATGGGGAAAGTTTCTGATCCTCTCTTCTCCCCCACATGCAACTTCCATACAGGCTTCACAGTCTGGCAGTCTGCCCTCTTCCTTTGTGAAAGCTGACAAAATTTGTTTCAATGTGTTTGCCTTGCCCATATCCACTTCCAGTAGGTGCCAAACAAGTTTCTTACACTGGAAGAATGCCTGATCCCTTTGCTTTGCTCCTTCTAAATCTAGATTTCCTGTCTTCTCTCCCCCAATTTGCCGGCTGCTGCTTTCTAATTTATTGTCTACTCCCTCACTTCTGTGCGCTTTTCATATGCATTTTCAAAGTACATTTCTAGAATTTAGTATGTATTTGGCCTTCAAAGCTCATTACCTTAAGGCAGCGCTGGGTGATTTCTGCAGTTTCATTTAAGCAAGTAGTTTTTGGGAAGGACTGGATCATAAATGGAACCGAATCCTTGGCCAGCCGATCCCTTCTACTTCCCATCCCGCCGGCTCAACCACCTCACTTGGACGTTTTGTGATGTCTAAGCAGGGAGAGCACGGGGGCATGCCCCATATAAGTCTTGTGGGGGTTACTTTTCAAAGCTATTGAGTTTATGCAGCCTTGAAAAAAATGAAAGCCGCTGTTCAAGCTGTCTGGCTGGCTGACCTCTTAAGTCCATCCACACTGTCCTGTGATCACATGTACTAAGTGGTTTCTGGACTGACATTTTTGACACCTTCTGTATTGGTGAGAACTGGGTCCAGTTTGGTGCCCTTCCTTGCAAGAGCCTGCACAAGTTGTGAAAGGAGTGTTTGGTTTTTTGGTTTGTTTTTGGGAAATATTAAGCAATTTTGAACAAGTGGGCATCTGTTTGCCTTCCCTCAGAAGAGCCAGTGATAAGTGTGCAAGAGCTCAACCCCCCATGAATCAGCATATTTCGCTTTAAAAATTTGGCTTAAAATGGAGTCCTGTGTCCAAAATTCTGGTGCAGGTGTTGGATATATAATTATCGATTTTTAATATGAAAAATTAAGTGCTGGTTTATAAACAATTCCATTTTTATTGGCATGTTCTGGTTAAAACAGAAACTCGTTGGCCCTACCTCAGCTGCATTCTCACATTTGCTGCACTTGGGCAACATAGATGGGGAGACAGTGCAGTGTCAGAATGGGGAAGGCATCTGTGAATGCTGCTGTTGCTAGCATGGCTTGCCACTGTTGTTATGATGCAAGTGTTAAGCAGTAGGTCTAGAATGTAACCCAGAATGAAAGCTAAGAAGCCCCAGTCTCTCTGAATAAGGGAAAGGTGACTTTTTCTCCTTTTCAGTATCCCTGTTGCAGGCAGCTTGCCTCAATGCAGGCTTCCTCTCCTGTCTTTCCCTCAGATGGAGGTGTGGTGTATGGCATGCCATTGGGGCATAGGTGAACCCAATGCTGCAAAACCAAGTCCACAGTAGTGTCTCCCCTTTTAAGGCCCTCTTGCTTGACGATTGGTCCCCAGCAGCAGCAGGAGTGCTCCTGTAGCCTGCTGCCTGAGGCACTAAATTGTGCAGCGCCCACTGTTGCCAAGAGTGGATACACCTTGGACTCCTATTCAGGAGTAATTATACACCATTTCCTTCCACACCTCCTCCACCCCAGAGCATGCAGTTTTTTTTTTTTGGGGGGCCACTTTAAACCAGAAGTTAGCTGGTTGGTTTCTTACCAGCTTGAAAAGTACTTTGAGGTATATAAAGACTACCTAATTCACTCTGCATGGGGGGTTGGGGGGGGGGCGCCATGGGAGCTCTGAAGGTATAACCATCTCTACTGCCTGGTGACCTTGCTGAGCTAATCTCGACACATACTAGGGCAAACTGGCATTTCTGCCCTAACCACATCCCACTCCCATGCACGTCTTGCCTTCCCCCTGGTGCTGACACATTCCATCAAGGTGCACCATGTCCAAGCTACGGGCTGAAGGTTTGGTGTGGGGGCCTTGACCACTAGAGAGCAGCCATGGTGCAGCAGATGTCTTTTACTTTCACTAGATAGAAGCAGTGTGTTCCCTGTCCCCTGTGGTGATGTCAGGGTTCAATTTCTCTCACCTATATTGGCTGTATACATGCTGCCTCAGGGTGACCTCAAACAGCATGGCTTCGGTTTTCTCTGCTGTGCAGGTGATGGCCAATTGTACCTGTTAATTTGCACCCAGGGCAACTGATGCGGTCAGTGTACTTTTGTCTGGTCGAGATAAGGATTGAATGCCCTCTTACAGCTACAGCTCAGCTCGGACAAGACAGGTACCAGTGATTGAGCCTGGTGATTGCAGTGTGTGAGGCAACAGTGGAGAGAACTGGTTTTATTTGTTTTTCTCTAGTCTAGTGGCCTTTAGCAGGGTGAAGACTCTGGGTGTCATTCTGGATGAAAGACTGGCTCTAGAAACTCTGGTGTCTTCCGTAGACTGGAATGGCTTTTACTCTCTTGTAACATCTCCCAGATAAAAGATTTGATCCTGGCAGAAGACCTGCCTTCACTGGTGTCTTTGTGACCTCTATACTTGACTGCTGTAATGCCCTGAAGATCTGAAGATGAGTGGAGGGGTCCTAAAACACCTGTATTTAGTGCAGAACGCAGCAGCCAAGTTACTGATGGACCTTCAGAGGTAATGGCATGTGACCCCAGTCCTGCGTGATCTGCACTGACTGCCGGTGAAGTGGCAAATCTTCAAGGTTGGTCTGCCTACCTAGAAGTCCTTGCATGGACTGGGTCTGGGTTATGAGTGAGCACCTGTCTCCTTTACTCTCCAATTAGCGCTCTGCTGTTCCCAGGCCCAGGTTGGAGACATCGGGTGACTGCATATTTGAGCTAACTGGTCAAGCCCTGTGGCACTTGCTTTTCAGGTCTCTGAGGGGGAGGTTTCTTGGAGGCCTTTAGGAGGGGGCCTAAAGACCCACCAGCATAGACAAGCAGTTTGATCTAATGCACTGGTCTCCATATTTATTCTGCTTGCAGATCTTATTGGGTTCTAATTTGTCGTAAGTTATGCGTATTGGTATTTTGGTTTTGCCATGCTGTACAGCTCCCAGAGCCTCTGATTGTGTGGTAAATAAATACTACTGCCTGACTGGTGATCCCAAATGTGAAGTTCAGGTAGGGCTTCAGATAAGATAATTTGGGATATGTAGTTTACTCGTCCCTTTATTTATTTTTTAAAATTCATGTTCAACTTCGGTTGGGTACGGGTTGGGAAAGACGCACATACACAATTACAATCATTACTTAGTGTCACATAGTGAGAATAGAATCCATTTCCAGCAGGTTCTAATGATAGCACCAATACAATACATATATTATTTTGAAAGTGATTGAATAAAACCAAATTCAGATGCGTACAAATGTCTGGATGGACTGGGGTGAGAAAGTTTAAAAATGTAGTTTGTTGGTTCTAGAAGAATTGATCGGGTTCCAGCAATGCTCCAACTAATGTTGGCAGCTAGGAGTAATTTATTCACCAGTTTAAAATATTGGGGTCTATTCACAAATGCCTGCACGCTGCGTAAAGGCAGTGTGTAGGTATTCCGATGCCCGAATACTGTGCAGCGGTACTCTGCGCACCCTTCTAAGTCAGCGGCGGGGCGGGAGGTGCCAGGATCCCTCTGCATATGTCAGCACCAGCACATTGTGCTGCCCGCCCTGGAGGTGTGGGGGTGTCTAGACAAGCAAATTCCGGGGCGGGGGAAGCGCCTTCCCAGGGTCCCCTGCCCATCTGTGCAATGGATCCGTTTTGGGACCTGGGATTGGCATCCCATTGGATGGCCACCCCCGACCCAAGTACTACCATGTTCTTCAGCCTCGCAGCTGTGTGCCAGAAGGGTGGGGGCACATTAGTATGGCAGTTCGTGAATGCTGGCTGGCACCTGCCTGTGTGGGGGTGTGGGGCAGTTCAGGTGGGTTACACTCATTTTGCACGTAGCTGAAGTGGCCCCATAGTGACAACCAATTCTGTGTATACCTGTTGTAAATCTGGAAAAAACTGCTACTTTTGAATCGCCAGTTATGTTACGAGTCTTATGACACACTATGGAGTGTGCAGCATTTACAAATGGGAGTATTGGTACTCCTTTCTGAAGTGTTTCCTAAAATGAGGTGAGTGAAATAGGTCAGTACACTTCTCTGGAGCCCTGACTTCAGGTGCTTGGATTATTTTTCTGTTCAATTTGCTGTGCGGTTTATTTATTTCAACCAAACGTAATTGTTTGCAGAATGGTATGTGCTCTCTCTTCTCTCTCTCCCCCCCAAAAAAAGAAACCCTGGTCAGCTGGGACACATTGAAGTCAGAATTTAAGTTCTTCAGGGTGAGTGGTTGAGCCATGGAACAGCCTGCTGGCTGAGGTGGTGGGTGCCAAGGCCATGAACTGTAAACCTGGTTAGGACAGAGTTAAGGGCTTAATAGTGACACAATTGTTTTTTTGGGGGGGGGGGGGGTCATCGACCAACCCTCTATATAAACATTAGGTTGGGGCCCCAGGTAGGATAGGGTATTATGGGCAAACTAGATGGACCAATAGTCTGTTTTGAGATCTTGATGAGCCTATTTCTGACTCCCTCAGACAGCACCATCCAAAAGTCCTGCAAATTGCCAGGGTGTTGGCACTACA
This sequence comes from Neoceratodus forsteri, assembly GCA_016271365.2. Lineage (NCBI taxonomy): Eukaryota > Metazoa > Chordata > Ceratodontiformes > Ceratodontidae > Neoceratodus > Neoceratodus forsteri. Next base: position 111,989,960 of record CM057451.1, read on the forward strand.
GTAATGTTTAGATATAATTTATGTTTGGGTAAGTGAATTAAGAAGGGATGGTGTCCTCACAGGATCATTAACTTTCATACCCAGCTTAGTTGGCACGTGTAGACTTTTGTCTTCATAACAATGTTTTTTTTTTTTTGTTTTGTTTTGTTTATTAAAGCAAAGACAGAACAGAAACCTGGAGAGAAGAAAAAGGGGGTAAAGCGGCCACGAGAGGATCATGGACGAGGATATTTTGAATACATTGAAGAAAACAAATATAGCAGGTAAATAAGGGATTTCTGGGGTTTGTAGGTTTTAAATTGTCCAACCTCTCTAGATTCTTTTGAGCCAAGCAAATGTTTCCCAGCTGTGTCAGCTTCTTTACTGTAAGTGTAACAGTGTAACAGTAAAACAAAAGGTGGGAAATTTTACAGATTTTGATGCCACCAGCCTTAAACATAAGAGCTTTAGTTATGCTGGTTCAGGTTCAAGGTAAGCCTGTGTGAGATGTTCTGAAGCATTACAACAAATCATCACAGTGACCTTTAACGTTGTTCTTTTGGTCTCACTACAGCCAGGTGAATAAACTCAATTTTTAACGAGGCTCATGGAAGCGTCCCCTCCCCAAACAGAAGATTGCCCCTTATTCTAAACCTAGACTAGTTTGTGGTGGCAGTTGCCACATTACAGTATGCAGGGGCTGAAACTTTATTACTTCATCAGTCCCTCACTGATGCTTCACACTATGTTGGCTTCCTGGCAGGAGTGGGGTCTTGGAGATGGAACCCTATGCTCATTAATGAACTTGAGAACGAAGATTAAAACTCTGCATTGGTCATGCTTCCATAGCTCCCAGCAGCAGATTTCTCTGTCTGAAGAGTGCAGTTTCCCGGAAGTTAGCTGTATTTCTGGTCTCCAGATTTATTGATTTTTAGATTTTTAAAATGTTCGCAAATGTTTTTTTTTTTTTTTTTTTTGCGTACTGCAGGTTCCCCAGTTCCCGACGGCCATAGTATAGCATGGTTCCTACCTTTAGGGCACTGCATTTGAATTTCATGTGTGTGTTTTTTTATTCTTTTTTTATTCCCTAATTATATTTTAAACCGGGGTGATAAGGATTTATTTTAGTGTGCTCCAGATCTGAGGAGCATGATGCATCAAACTGTTACCCTAAAATTTGTGCTCCTTCAGATCCTGGCTGTGCTCCTACCTACTTTTTTATAGTATGTATTTAATGGGAATTCCCTCAGTTCACGCAGGCTTCTTCTGTCTGACAAACACCCTTCTTTTTTTTTTTTTTTTTTTTTTTTGCTCGGTCACCACATTTTTCATTTTAACTACTGGCCTATAGTCAATACCATCATTCCCCACTTGCTGTTCTTCTACACACAAACACCTGTTTCACACCTGCGTGCACACTCCCTCATAGCCAGAGTGCACATAAGCTCACTTCCTGCCTACTGTGGCACCACTTGTTCACACAACTTGTATTCTAACCTGCCAGTAAATGCCCTTGAAACCACACCTGCTCATCCCCTACCTTCCTGCCTATGTAGGAGTTTGTCTACCAACTGTTCTCATACACTCTGCCCTTGTACATATTAGCCTGTGCTGGCTGCCAACATGCTTTATCTTCGAGACAATCTCTTGCAGCAGGTCATAACACACAGGATATCTGCTGCAAATGTCATTTCCTCCGGATGACTTCTCAACAGTTGACTCTGGGACCTCCCCCTAACACTACCACATGGTGTCTGCTTGTAGATAAAAAGGGAGGTCCCAGCTACCTGTTTTCCATCCTAGCGACCTGCATGCAGTAAGCTCCCCCTTGAGCTCTGTCTGCTTAACAGTTGTCAACGAAGAGTTACTACTGCCCAAAATTTCACTAAAGATTAATCTACTGATGTCTTTGGATCCCTTATTCGAAAATGTTCCTTTGGTCCCAGAATTGCTACAGAGGACCTCCACAATGTCTGTTTGGTGCCTTGGTCCTGAACATGACACCAGGTTGACCCATTTAACAGGTTTAACAAGGTCACGAGAAATTTGAAGCTTCAGCAGCTTCGTGAGTTTCTCATGGAGCAAAAGGTTGCTCCAAGCCCAGGGAGTCTTCAACCTCATCCTCCTCAGGGTCTCACCGCTCTACTGGTGAGCCCTTCTCGTTGACAGGGTCCTGATAATGCTAGCAAAACGAAGCATGTTTCTGCCACTCCATCTACTAGTGCCCTGATCACTACCAAGAAGGTAAGTACAGAGCAGATTGCTCCTCTAACATAGTCTTCTATGCCATTGACGATTGTGGGCTCCTCTTCCCTTGTTGACTGCTCCTCCATTGACTGTGGGCTCTAAGGTAATTGTAGCTTCCATCGCTGCCTCCCCTTCTGTGGTTTCGAGCCATCGTCTACTAGGGCTTCTGGCCCGTCTACTGTGCCTCGTTGACTACTAGCCATACCTCAGTGGGCTCAGTGTTGGTGCCCTCATCAGCAGCCCCCTGCTTGGCTCCACTACCTTCATCTGTATTGTCAGTGGTTCCAATTCCTGCCTCGGGGCAGATGGCCTTGATGTTCAGGCTCTAGTAAACACTGACTTGAACCCTGCGCGCGCGCCCCCAAAAAGTCTGCTCCGCTCTGTCTGCTTCCTCTTGACCTGCTTCAGCCCAGAAGATAGCAAGCTCTTCCCCTGCCTCCCTAGGTTTTCACACTCGGGATGTGGACATGGAGGACCCTTTCCTACAGGACTGGGATCTGGCTGATTTGGAAGATGTGGACTGGATGGACCACGAGGAGTCCCCATAGTCCTTGGCTGCCTCATCTCTGCAGTGTGAACCTACCCTGGCCCTACCATGCTCTTCATCAGATGCTCCTAAGTTTTCAGACATTATGATACACCTCCAGAAAAATTCCAGAGCACTGAGCAGGATGCTTAAAAGAAGGAAAAAAAAAAAAAAAAAAATTCACAGTACTTGGTGTACTGTAATGCCCTGCTCTCATTCCCCCGGATGCCTTCGAAGAGGCTATTGGGGCTGCTTGGAAGCAACCATTCAAAATTCCCTCCAGTCTGAAGACTGGAATTTATGAGGCTCCAGTGGGCCACCCTGACTTTGTCTCTACGTCAGACGGACTCTGGGGATCAATGCTGCTCATTGGTCCTCTAGGCCTCAGCACACAAGTGCTCAACCCACAGATAAGGAATTCAAGAAATTGGATTTATGGGAAAGATTATGCCTCTGCTACTGTCTCTCCATATACTTAATTATGTGACTCACCTTCTAATATATCTGGAGGAAATCCTAAAAGCTTCCCAGGCGACGGTCTAGGCCCTCCCTGCAGGTTCTGTCCAGGCGGCTCTAATGGCCAAGAAGTCTACAGTGGCGGCTGTATATCACCACCTGTGATGCAGTTGACACTGCGGCCCATACGTTTTCGGCAGGTGTTTGTCTAAGATGTCATGTCTGGCTGTGCCAGGATTTTCACCGTCGTGCAGCAATCCATCCATCAACGCTTCTTTTTTTTTTTTTTTTTTTTTTTTTTTTTTTTGTAAGGGACATGGTCAACCTGTTCATATTTCTAGTTGAAACCTCACATTTTGATTACTTACCTCACTAAAATTCACTGATGTTGCTGTTTTGTCAGTCTCCTTGTTTAATAAACTGAAATGCATGGTAATGTTTATAAACAACCTTGTATTTGTTTACAATCCTGGTTCTGTTCTTACTGCATGCTTCCTGAGCATTAGAGGAACACCCAAACAGTGCAGTCACTAATAAGGCAGTAGCATCCTAAACTCCCAGTGCATCGTGAGGGGCTAGACTGTGTGTGTTTCCAAGTCCAGGAAAGATGTACTTGGAGCTGATCAAGGAATGTAAACAAACCTGTTTTGATGTGATAACACTAGTATGTTGGGCAGTCTGTTTTTTAAAAATCAAACTACCATCTAAATCAGCACTCTTTACAGAATGTTGGCAATCATAAAATGTTTGTTTATACTAGGGACACTGAGACCTAAGGGGTTGCGTGTCCTTTAAGGGTGATTAGCTGTTGGGTCACAGACCCAAGATACGTTGAAAGATTTACAAGACTGTTTGTACCCTTCAGTCGGCCCGGACCCTGTACCGTCCAAAAGCAAAAACGGCCCTCAGGAGCTTCTCCACTGGCTACCCCTACTGGGCACGTCCCAATATTTAAAGGCTGCCTGCCAATAAGCGAAAGCCTTAATTGACATTGCCGGGTCCTAGAAATGCTAAAAAACCCAGTTAAATTTCTTCTGCCCTCCAGCAGGGCCAGCCTTTGGCCTGTAGGTCTTTCCTGGTCATGGAACTGGAGCCTCATCCCACGTTGTTGAGGGGTGGGGTTTTACCTGCATCTACAAGGGTGGCGAGCAATCTCCTGCAATTGATCGAATCAGGACCCACACTGGAGTTCCCAGAGACACCCCTCTATGCCACCAAGGGTCTCATTAGCCCCCTAGATCAAGCATTGGTATTAAGGAATGAAATCCTAAGCTTTGCTCACGAAACATGCCATTGAACAAGTTCCCCTCCCTCCGGGTACAGGATTGTACACCCATTGTTTACTGGTTCCCAAATGGATGGGGAACATGAGCCCAATTTTGGATCGGAGGTCTCAATCTCTGTCAGAGACCAAATGTTCAGAATGGTGTCTCTTCAGACACTTCTCCCCTTACTGAACAAAGGCGATTGGCTTTGCTGTCTTTTTTTTTTTAATGAAGGATGCATACCTCATATCCTGATGCACCCTGCTCAAATGGTTTCTGCCCCCGAGGGTCACTACCAGTTCAAGGCCCTCCCATTCGGCCTTTCCTCAGCCCCAAGGGTATTCACAAAATGCCTAGAGGTGGTCGCAGCAACCCTCCACAGGGAAGGCCTCTTTCTCTACGTGGATGACTGACTCCTGAGAGCATCTTCCAGCTAACAGTTGACGTTTTCCCAAACCCTGCAGTTTGACCAGGTGGGGATAGCGGTAAACTATCCAAATTCCAAAATGGACCCTGCGCGACGTCTCCAATATTTTGAAGCCATGTTAGATGTCTCTGTGGGGATGGCGCATCTGCCCATAGCTTGGGAAGACACCCTGAGTGCTTTGGTGCGCAGCCTAGAGTCCAGCAGATTGGTCTTGGTACGAGACTGCCTGCACCAGCTGGGACATTTGGCAGCCACAATTCCGACAGTTCCCAATGCCAGGTTAAATGTGTCCTTCAGTGGTCCCAGAGTCCATGGGACCAGAAGGATGATTTTGATGCCCCAGTCCTGATGTCTTCCTGGTTCTTGGACCCCTACAATGGTGGAAGTCCATGGACCACTTAATGTGAGGCATGCTGTTTCATTCTCCTGTGTCTCATTCTGACTACAGATGCCTCCTTGACAGGATGGGGTGCTCATCTCCTGTACATCTGGTCCCAAGGCTCCTGGATGTCTGGAGACTCTCTTCCACATCAGTGTCTTGGAGATGAGGGCAGTACTCTACACCTTACAAGCGTTTGAGACTCCCCTTCCATGCAGTTGCCTTCAAGTGCAATCTCACAGTTCTGTGGTAGTTCACTACCTAAACAAGCAAGGAGGCACCCATTCATACCTTTTCTGCAGAGAATCAATGAAGATGTGGTTCTGGGCGATCCAGAGAAATGGTAATCTTCTGGCAGTCCACATCCCCGGGGTATCAAACACCCTGGCGGATGCCCTGAGCAGATCCATTGCACGGACCCACGGGTGGGAAATATTACCAGACTTCCTACATGACTTCTGCCTATGGGGCCGTCCGGAGTTGGATCTGTTTGCCTTCGCAAAACGCAAAACTGCCTCCTTGCTGCTCTCTTGAGTGAGGTCCTGGAACTGTTCTCTTTCGTGGACAGGAAGATTTTTGTCTTCTCACTCTTTCCTCTCGTTCGGAGTACTATTCGGGTTGTCTTCTCGTGGCACCGTTCTGGCCAAGATAGATTTGGTTCCCTCTGCTTCTACAGCTCTTGGAACCAGATCCCCCTACCTCTGCCAATTTGCCAGGCTCTGTCCCAGATGCAAGGCTCCCTGCTCCACCTGGACTTTCACTCCCTCCATCTGCATGCCTGGCTCTTGAGGACATGGTCCTCTCGCGATTCAGGGTGCCCTCAAATGTGGCAGAATTCTTCTGGGCTGCCAGGAAACTGTCTATGTGGTCTTCCTATTCTGTGAATTAGAAACGCTTCTCCATTTGGGCATGTACGCAGGACTTGTCAGAGTTGCCACTCAGCATCTTGGACTATTTGCTCTCCTTGTTGGGATGGACTGAAATTTCTCGTAAAAAGTCCACCTTTCGGGCATTGCTGCATTTATCATTTACCTGTGGGAAACGAACCGTTGTCCCAGTTATTGATTCGAACAGTCGTCTTCATCCCCCTGTCCGGGATCCAGTCCCTGTTTGGGATTTGAATTTTGTGCTTGAAGAATTGAGCAAACCTTCCTACCTGTAATTTGATACTTGATAGGGTGTCTATGCACTGTCGTCGTTTTGCTAAGGTTGTTTCAAATTTTACTACTCAAATTGGGCGTTACTTGCCAGTGTACACTATGCAGACCTACCGTCGAGAGGAATCCCAGCTTAATACTATCTGCATAGAACATTGAATCTATAATCTTCTCCACATCTCAGTTGCAAAAAAAAAACTGAGCAATGTTTTGTTTCGCCCCTGGAAATCTGGGCATTCAGGTTTTGAAGCAGTGCTTGTCTGCATGGTTGGCACGTTGCATTTTGTTTATACAACATATGGCAAACCTCTCGCGGGAGTTGTAAAACCCCATTTTTACCAGAGGCATGGCTACGTCCATGGCATGTTTCTGGGGGTGTCTGCCTTAGAAATCTGCGAAGGCGCCACATTGTCTATTCTACATATATTCACGAAACGTTAGTCTAGACATTGCTTCCAAGAAGTGAACTGCTTTTGACGGGCTGTTTTACAAGGCCGAAGTCCTAATAGTTTGCTTCTCCTCCCAACTTGGCATAACTGCTTGGGACTCTTCCTATGTGTTATGACCTGCTGCAAGAGATTGTACAGTTGTGTAGAACTTACCAGAACGGATCTTTGAGAGCATCTCTGGCAGCAGGTGATGCAGCCCCACCCACCATCCCCTTGCTGTTACTCCAGAAGGGTTCCTTGCTCCTGTCATTTTACAACTCCATGAGCTGCTGTCTTATTTTCCTCCGCTCATACCATCGGAAGCCTGAGAGGTTCATTCGGTTGCTAGGATGGGAAAGAACAGTAGCTGGCCCCTCCCCCTTTTATACTGCCACGCTGTGTGTGTGTGTGTGTGTGTGTGTGTGTGTGTGTGTGTGTGGTGTGTCCGAGTCTCCTGCTGTGAAGTCATACGGAGGAAATTGTGCTTGCGGCTGATATCCTATGTTAAGAGACCTGCTGCAAGTGGTGCAAGGTCTGCTGTTACAGTAAGTACTAACACAACTACTTTTTTGCCAGCATGCCACAGCACATAACTTGCTGGCACACCTACTAATTTGATGGCTTCCCACTTGCCCAATAGCTTGATGACCGCTTTGAACTGTACCAAACTAATAATAAAGCCAGATCTGCATCCTGTGTCCCTTCTGGACTCCTCCACCACCCTCGCACTGTCTGGAACTCCTGCCTCCTGTGTTCCTGGGGAGCACAGATAATTGAATTTTTGTACAAAGAAAATGTGCTTTTGTAATCACTGACTGTACTCTGAGAACAGAGCACACCCTTAACGCTGCCCCTGTTTTAAACATCATATTCTAAGGGTTTTTCCGTAATAGTCGTTGCCCCAGTGCCTGGATGGAAACCACTTGCATTGTGGGTGTTTTATGTTAGGTTAGCAAGTTATAAAATAGTCTGGCGCCACTGGTAAGTGACTGTTCAAGGGAGATGGATATGATCTATCCACACTTGCTGGCAGTTGCCTTTCCCTTTAAGATTGGCTGGAATGTCTTCAAGTTGGCTTCTCCCACCCACCTGGGTGGCAGCTCTCAGCTCTGCCCCATGGCACCAGATCTTCCTTTCCACTGGAAGAAGCAGGTTCCTCCTTACCACTCTTGTGTTGAGTTGGCGTTTGCTACCAGATCTTGGTTATCTTTCAAAGTGCTTTCTGGCTAACCGCAGAGCATGATGGACGGCTACGCCACTCTGGGGTTCCAACGATGCGCGTTATGGGCAGATGTCCTGAACGGATCCGCACACCGCATGCATCTACTGCTTGGGACAGGAGCATGATCCCATGCCTGCGATATTTGTTGCACATCTCATACCTCCATTCTTCAGGACCATTGTGCCAGGCTCACTTCAGGCTGACTGATTGGAACCTGCTGGTCACATTGAAGGACGCCAGTCGGGTGGTGTCTGAGGCTGCCTGGTCCACTGAACAGCTAGTGGCTTTTGAGGAGGCGGCCCATGCCTCACCTCCTTCGGCCTTCGTGCTACTTTCTCTGGGCATCTCCTTCATGGGGATGTTCAAGGATTTGTGCCAGGCTCTACAGATTCTCAGTTGGGGTCGTGGTGTGTGTGTGTGTGTGTGTGTGTGTGTCTGCTTTAAGCGGCTCCCGACAGTCTGTTACTGCTTCCGCCGCTGTTCATCCTCTGCCTCTGATGCAGATGCTCCATGCAAGTTGCATTAACGCTACGAGGATCTTGTGTGGCAACAGCCGGCATTTTCTACCACGACTATCACCTGGTTTTCGCCTCAAAGGCCAACACCTTCACCTCAGGAGCCGACCAGATCAGTCCCAGCTCAGTTGACTCTGTTGCTACAGATTTCCATTGGAGTGCGACCAAGAAAGTCTACGCTACCTCTTCTCTCGGCCTTCGCCAGGTGAGCTTGGCCCTCTTAATGGCCCAATTGTCCTATGCATTGTTGGGCACCTTGTATGAGGTGCTCCCTCATCTACCGGTGGACCTACAGATCACTGTCACACAGATCTGGGGCTGGGCTGTGGCTAACCAACCGCTCTAGACAGCTGTGGACACGGGGACTCCTGTGCGTCCTCTAGCAGCTGCAGTCACCATGCACTGCAGGGCTTTGCTGCAGATCTCTACCTTCACGGCATATACCCACAAGCTGGTGGATGTCCCTTTCCTGGGTCCAGCCTTGTTTGGGCCCAGAGTCGTGGACTACCTCACCTGCATTGACAAGTCAAGTGCTACCTTGGACTTGGGTGACTTCCACACGTAGGGACCCCAAAGGCTCCAAGCTGCAGAAAATGTCCTTGGTCCACTCTGGCCAAACCAGCCCAGCTCCAAGCGGGCAGCAGGCTCAAGCCTGGCAGCCTCTGCCAGTCTCTTATCGGTCATCCGAAAACTGGAGGAAGAGGCCCTGGTGATTCCCCAGCTGAGCCATCCTCCACCTCAAAGCCTGCCCAGTGATAGGATGAGTTGGCCGGGAGCCACTTCTTTCCACCTGGTCTGCTGTCACCATGGACAGGTGGGATCTCAAAGTGGTCGCCCAGGGTCTTGCCGTGCCCGTATGCTACAGGAGGACTTGGTATCTGCAGATATTCTGTAGGCTCTTCGGGACGACATTGACCAGCTCCTCTGCAAGGGAGGCCATGGTTCCTGTTGTGGATCCTCTAACACCCAGGGTTTGTTTCCAGGTACTTCCTGGTGCTAAAATGGACAGGTGGGCTGGCTCCCCATTCTAGAACTGCATGGCCTGAGCAAGTTTCTCAAGTTGCGCACCTTCAGGATGGTTGCATTCTGATCATTCCATCTCTGGAGCAAAACATGTGGTTCTAGGGACATGGATATGTTGTTCATCCACACTGTCTGGCAGGTATCCTTGCCGCTTTAAATCTTGCCGGAAGGTCTTCAAGCTGGCTCCTCCCACCCACCCGGGTGGTAAAACTCTCGGCTCCGCCCCATGACGCCAGATCTTCCTTACCGCTTGGAAGCTCAGGTTCCCTCCTTAACGCTTTGCGTATAAGACTGGTTCCTAACTCTTCGAATTTAAAAGTTTTTTGCTAAAAAGACTTCAGTCTTCTCTCCTCGCTGCGTTGCCTAATCGACTCCGGTTTCGGAGATGCCCTTGCGGGCGAAGATGTCTGGACGGATCCGCACTCCACGTCGTCTACTGTCTTGGCCTGAGCAGCACCCGCAGGGCTCTGTACCTGTGCTCTCTCTTTACGGCTCACGCCCGAAGACCCCTGCTGCCCGTTTACAACTGGGGCGCCCCGAGAAGCGTATTCTTCGTGAAGTCACAAAGGCCCAGTCGGCGGTGTCGGCGGTGGGCTCGGCGAGATCAGCCGGCAGATCGCCCTCGAAGAGGAAGGCGGCATGAGCTGCTGCTTCTACCTCGACTGCGGCATTTGTCCCGCTCCTCTGTGCCTCTTATTCAGCTTCTTTTAAGGAGCTTTGTCTGACGCTGCCCTAAAGGTGAGGGACTAATCCTGCTGGACCGTTTCTCGGTCCAAAAGAGAGAGAGGTAAGTCTCACCGCCGACGCTCTTGGAAGCGGAAGATCCCTCTCCCCGAGTTGTCGGCTGTCTACTTCGGCCGACCATTGGCTTCGGCCACAGGTCTGTGTCCCCATCAGGCCAGTTGACCGAGACTCCCGGGCTCGACGCTGTCGATTTTTCTCACCCATGGACGGGTTGTCGGCAGGAGAAGCCGAGAACCTCTCCCGTCCCCGGTGGGAGTTGAGGACCCTGTTGGCTTGTCTGCCTCTTCGGTTTGAGCCTCGGTTGAACCCTCCGAACCCGGAAGTGCCGGTTCCCCATGACACCTCCTGCACCGTCCCTCGGGAAGCGAGGTTCTCGTCTCGATCTTGGGGTCCAGCCGATCCGCCGCCATAGGTGGTCTGTCTCGGCACCGCGGCAGCAGCGCTGTTGTTCTCCTCCTCCTCGACGAGGAGGCTTCATAAGTTTGCGTTGAAAAATATGAGGACCCTATGTGTAACAGCTCTTCTGACCGAATAAGCCGACGCTTTCCGCCATTAAGTGGCTGTCACCGAGCTATTTTATCCGAGGAGCCTGTTCCCAGGCCGGTTATTCGCCAAACCAGCTGCCCACTGATTCGGTGGAACCTCCGCCTCCACAGCCGTTAGTGGGGCTCCGACCAAAAATTCTCGGTCGGCTCAGGGACTGCCCCATAGGCTGTCTGTCACCTCACTCTCGATTGACCTCGGGCAGGTGGAGGGTGGCTCAGGCCGGGCAGCTCTTTGAGGACTCTTCGAGTCTGAGCGATCTCTCCCTTTTTTCCAAGCGAATGGACTTGGGTCCTCAGGAGGACAGTCGGTGGACGATAGCCCTTCGTCCTTCCTGGGTTGTTTCGGCTCATCTTGGAGTCCACGGGATGAAGCTCGAACTCTGCTTTATGTGTCAGGTATCCTCACGGAGATTCTGGACCGAGGGGATTCCCCTACTGAGGCTCTTCCGTGGCCGAGGCAGTGGGCCTGCTTGGAGCTCTGGCAGCCCCTGTTTCTGCCCTGCGCCGCTAGGATGGCCAGGAAGTTTTATGTCCTCCACTGTTCCTTGTCCGGTTTTTTCGAACACCTCGGCCAAGGGGTTAGTTACAGATATGTTTTCAGCGCTGGGAACGCTAGGGATGTGGACAAACCTCCCGATAAGGAGTCCAAGAAATTGGACTCTGCTGGGCGAAAAGTCTCACGCTATGCCCTCCTCTGCCTTTCGCCAGGCCAGTTCGCCGCCCTCATGGCATATTTCCTCATGCCCTGTTGGCTCCTGGACGAGGTCGTCCTCATATATCCGCGGATCTGCAGACCACTGTATTAGGCAGGTGTGGACCAGGGCAGTGGCCAAACAGCAGCTCCAGACTGCTTTAGACATTGGGGACTCATGTGCCAGGTCTGTATGCCACGGTGGTTGTGTGTTGGGCTTGGCTATGAGGATATCCACCTTCACTGGATACCCAGCACAAGTTGGGCGGATGTCTCCTTCTTCGGGACCCGACCTCTTCAGCCCTGGGGTGGAAGGGTCACCTGCAGAGGATCGAGGTCCAGTGCTACCTTGGTCTCGGTCTCTTCGCTCAGAAGGACAAAGGCAGCAACCACAGCCTAAGCCCTTCTGTCCTTCTGGCGCCAAGGCACGTCCGGCCCAGCAACGCTAGGGGCTAGCAGGCTCAGGCTTGGCATCCCAAACCTAAGCCGGGGCTTCCTCCATCAGGAAGCAGGGAGGTAAGGCCCAGGAGATCCTCGGCGGTCCCTCCTCCAAGCCTGCCCGAGTGACGGGCTGAGGGTGTCGCTCAACCCCGTCACCTCACCCCAGGTTCCCCCATGGGGGAACGGCTCCGCACTTCCTTTCCGCCTGGTCCATTATTACCACGGACAGGTGGGTGTTGAGGTGGTGGGAAAAGGCCTGCCTCTGGAATTCGAGCAGGCCCCACCCTTGCACAGATGCTGCATCGGGGTCCGCAGCCTCACTGTCGGCTTCCGCCGAGCCGACATCGCCTCCTCCTCCAAAGGAGGTGCATCAGGAGGTGGCGACCTCCTCAGACCCGGGTTTGTGTCCAGGTACTTCCTGGTTCCGAAACAGATGGGGGGCTAGCGCCCCATTCTCGACCTACACGACCTAAACAAGTTCCTAAGTTCTCGAACCTTCAGGATGGTCACTCTGGCTCAGATAATACCATCCCTGGAACACGGCGTGTGGTTCTGCTCTCTGGACCTGCAGGACACGTTCTTTCACATCCCTATCCATCCGTCACATCGAGATTCCTTCGCTTTCGAGCGGAGGGATCCCTTCGAGTTCCTAGCCATGCCCTTCGCCTGTCTCCAGCTCCCAGGGTCTTCACCAAATGCATAAGTGGTGACAGCTTTTCTGCGGCCAGGGCGTCGGTGTACCTCACCTGGACGATTGGCTGATAGCAGCCCCCTCCAGACAGGAGGTGGAGCGGTCCAGAGATCTGGCCCTCCAGGTTTGCTCTCAAATCGGCCTTCTCATTAACGAGGCCAAGTCGGAACTCGAGCCGAAGCAGGTGATTCTGTTTATCTTGGCAGAGCTCGACACTCTTCGAGCCAGAGCACGGCTCCCGGCAGACAGGGCCGAGGTTCTTGCCTCCTTTGCCCAATCATTTCTGGTTGGGCAGTTGCGCCCTGCCCAGGACTTCCTGCGCCTCCTGGGTCTCATGGCAGCCTGTACCAGCGTGGTCCATTGGGCACATGCGCCCTCTTCAGTGGGACTGGCAGCCAGTGGTCTGCAACGCTGCAATCCATTGGACCAGCTAGTGACGGTGACCAGGGGATGTGGAACGCCTCCGTGGTGGAACGTTCCAGTTCATCTGCAGGAGGGCATCCTGCTTGTCCGCCCAAGCCAACGGTCTCTCTATCGACGATCGCGCTCTGATGGGTTGGGGTGCCCATCTGGGAACATGGCGACGCCTCTGGTCCCCTGCGAGAGTCCCGGATGCCATCAACCTGCTGGAGCTCGAGCGGTCCGCCTTGCTCTCACGCCTTTGCTCAGTTTTTCCAGGGTCAAGTGGTCAGAGTCCAGATGGACAATACCACGACCATGTACTATCTAAACCGCCAGGGCGGGACGCGCTCCATGCTTCTATGCAAGGAAGCTCTCCGCATTTGGTCACTCGTGCGCAGCTTGGAGGCGGATCTCCTAGCCATTCACGTGGCAGGAGCCTCCAACACCCTGGCTGATGCCCTGAGCCGGATAGGGGCTGCATCCCACGAGTGGTCTCTCCTGCCGGGAGGTAGTAAAGATCTGTTCTCCCATTGGGGCACACCTCAGGTGGACCTGTTTGCCTCAAGGAGAACGTGAAGCTGAGGCTGTTCCATGCCCCCCCCCAGCAGGGCTTGCTGCAGGGGATGCCTCTCGAGGCCATGGACCGGGCCTCTTCACGCTTTCCTCCATTTCCCTTGATACACAAGGTGCTTCTCAAAGCAAGGAGGGACAAGGCGTAGGTGATTCTGATAGCCCCAGACTGGCCCCGCCAGTTCTGGTACCCAGATCTCCTCAGCCTCGGCTCCAGGCTCCCGAGGCAGCTTCCAGCTCGCCCGGACCTGCTCTCAATCAGGGGAAGGTGTTCCATCCGGACCTTCAGTCCCTGCACCTGACGGCCTGGTTCCTGAGCGGCTAGAGTTCCAGGCCTTGGGTCTTTCCGACGAGGTCCTCAATGTAGTTGAGTCGACCAGGAAATGCTATGCCTTCAAATGGAAGAGATTTTCCATTTGGTGTCAGGGCAAGGGCTTGGACCCTTCCTCCTGTTCCTTGGCAAGCATCTTGGACTATTTATGGTCCCTTTCTCAGCAAGGGCTTAGGTCGTCGACCCTAAGGGTGGTCCTGGCAGCCATCTCTGCTTACCAGGTGCGGGCCGGGGAGCAGTCGGTGGCGCAGGAGAAGGTGGTCTGGCGCTTTTCCAAAGGCCTTGATCACATTTCCCCTCCGGTGCGAGAACCTCCACCTCCATGGGATTTACTGCTGGTACTGGCAAAGCTCATGGGCAAGCCATTCGAACCAATGCACAGGTGTGAACTCTCACCTGTCGTGGAAGACCGCCTTCTTGGTGGCTATCACGTCAGCCAGAAGGATGGGAGAACTCCAGGCGCTCTGCATCGAGTCTCCTTACCTGGTCTTCCACAGGGACAAGGTTGTCCTGCTGCCCCCACCCGAAATTCCTTCCGAAGGTGGTGTCGGAGTTTCACCTTAACCAGGTGTTGACTCTGCCGGTGTTCTACCCCAATCACACCTCGGAGGCCGAATACAGGCTCCATACTTTGGACCCTAGAAGGGCGCTCGCTTATTATAAGGAGCGCACGGCTGAAATTCAGGGAGTGGTTCACCAGCTGTTGGTCACCTACGCTGGAGCTGCACCTGGCAGACCTGCAGCCAAGCGGATGATAAGCAGGTGGGTCACCTCCTGCATAGATCTCTGCTATAAGTTGGCGGGCATGGAGCCTCCCAGAGGGATAAGAGCTCATTCTACCCGCCATACTGCTGCATCGGTGGCTGCTTCCAGGGACGTTCCTATCCAGGTTATGTGCAGGGCTGCTACCTGGAAGTCGGCACACACCTTCATCACCCATTACCACATCGACCTTGAGTCGCGCCGGGATGCTGGTTTTGGGGCCTCGGTTCTCCAGTCTTTATTCCCTAAGTAGGGGGTGTGCGCCTTGCCTCCCTCCTCCCGGAGAACTGCTAGGAGTCTGCCAGACAGTGTGGATGAACAACATATCCATGTCCCTAGAAATACAGAGTTACTCACCTGTAACAGGAGTTCTAGGAATGGTATATGTTGTTCATCCACATTTTCCAACCTCTCCGGCTTGACGCACAACCTGAGCTTTCCCAGCGGCCAGATCTGGCGCTCATGGGGCGGAGCCGAGAGTTTTACCACCGGGTGGTGGAGCCAGCTTGAAGACCTTCTGGCAAGATTTAAAGCGGCAAGGATACCTGCCAGACAGTGTGGATGAACAACATATGCCATTCCAAGAACTCCTGTTACAGGTGAGTAACCTGTATTTCTGTCCCTGGAACTTCAGGACTCATTCGTTCATGTTCCAATCATCCAGTGCAGGAATGTTCCTCTGCTTCTGAGCAAAGGTGGCCCTCTAGGAGTTCCAGGCCATGCTGTTCAGCCTGTTCTCGGTTTGGGGGGCTGTGTCTTCAGTCATTGGTGGCAGCTTACCTGAGGGCTAAGGGGTCTGGGAGTTCCCCTACCTGGATGAATGGCCGATCGCAGGTTCTTCCAAGCAGGAGGTGGAGCTGTCCAGGACCTGGCCTCCAGATCGCTGCCTCCCTTGGCCTCCTGGTCAGTGAGGTCCTCCTGGTCAATGAGGCAAAGTCATAGCTTATACTTTTGCAGGTGATCAACTTCAGGGTGGAGCTAGACTCTTGTAAAGCCTGGTTCCTGGCGGACAGGGTGGAGGCTTTCTCCTCCTTTACCCAACCATTTCTGGTTGGGCAGTTGTGCCCTGCCTGGGACTTGTGCCAGCTGGGTTACATGGTCTGCACCAGTGTGATCCATTGGGCTCGCTGGGGAATGTGTTCTTGGCAGTGGGAGCTTGTCAGCCAGTGGTCTCTGCGTAAGGATCACCTCAACCAGCTGGTCACTGTGACCCAGCAGATTTGGGATGCTCTCCAGTGGTGGCTAGTCCTGGAACATCAGCAGGAAAGGATCTTGTTTGTCTGCCAAGAGCAGATTGTCATCATGATGACGATGCTGGGGTGCCCACCTAGGGAACAGAATCCACGGGCTGTGGACCCCTGAGGAGTTCTGATGCCACATCAACTTGCTGGAGCTCCGAGCAGTTTGGTTGGTGCCGACTGCATTTACGCCGCCAATTTGGGGTCAGGTGTCCAGACTGACTCCACAACCGTGTACTACCTCAACAAGCAAGGTGGGACACACTCCCTACCTCTGTGCAAGGAAACTGAGGACCCTCGTGTGCAGCCTGGGGGCAGATCTCCTAGCCATCCATGTGGTTGGAGCCTTCAGCCAGTTGGCGGACCCTCTCTGCCCTGTGGGTGAGGTGTCTCACGAGGGATCTCTCCACCCAGAGGTAGTAAAGTCTGTTCTCCCAGTGGGGCACCCCTCAGGTGAACCTGCTCACCTCCAGGGAGAACGCAAAGCTGAGGCAGTTTTGTGCCTGCCCCCCCTCGGCAGGGAACGCTGCAGGGGGATGTCGTTCCACCACTTCCCTTGATCCACAAGGTGCTCCTCATGGCTAGAGAGACCAAAAACATGGGTGGTCCTGATGGCTCTGGACTGACCATGCCAGTTTTGGTACCCCAATCGCCTCGGCAGAAGGCTCCCGAGACATCTTCCTCTCCATCCAGACCTTCATTTCCTGCACCTGACAGCCTGATTCCTGAGTGGCTAGAGTTAAAGGCTGTGGGTGTCTCTGAAGATGTCCTCTTTGTGGAGGCATCTCTGAAGGAGTCTACCAGGAATGCTATGCCCTCAAATGAGAGGTCCTCCATTTGGTGTTGGGGCAAAGGGTTGATCCCCTGTCCTGTCCAGTGGCTAGTATCACATATGTGGTCCCTCTCACAGGCTGGTCAGCCGTCTGCTGTGCAGGATAAGGTCTAGCGCTTTTTAAAGGCCTCTGCCACATTTCCCTGTGGTGATGAAGCTCCACTATTTGGGGACATGTTGTTGGTGGTTTGGGGTGCTTCATCTGGACCAGTGCACAAGTGTGAGATGTCTCTTCTAGTTGTGGTGGCTCACTTCAACCAGAAGGATCAGTGAGCTCCAGGCACTTTGGTGAGTAGTCTTATCTGGTCTTCCACAGGGATAAGATTTTCTTGACACATCCTTCGGGAGGAATTTCGGGTTGTATCAGTCGCCCAGTGTACTTCTCCAACCAAACCTCGGAGGCTGAGCACAGGCTTCATACTTTGGACCTGAGGCAGGCGCTCGTTTTATTACAAAGAGCACATGGCTTGAGTTCTGGGAGAGGTTTGCCAGCCTACACTGAAGCCGCACCTGGCAGACCGGCAGCTAAGCAGACTATCAGCAGGTGGATTGTTTTTCCTGCTATAGGTTGGCGGGTAGGAAGCCTCCATTTGGGCTTGGGGCTCATTCCACCTGCCGTACCACTGCCTCAGTGGCTGCTTCCAGGGATGTCCCCATCCAGGAAATCTGCAGGGCTGCTACCAGGAGGTCGGCACACACCTTAATTTCCCACTATTGCATCAACCTTGTCACGCTAGGATGCTGGCTTTTGGGCCTCAGTTCTCCAGTCCCTGTTTCCCAAGTAGGGGGTGTGCGCATTGCCCCCTCTTCCTGGAGAACTGCTAGGAGTCCTCCAGAAAGTATGGATAGACAATCATATCCACGTCCCTAGAAACACGGGTTACTCACCTGTAACAGTAATTGGGAGTTGTATATTATGTTCATCCACACTGTCTCACCTGACCTCTCCTGGTAGTGGCGCACACTACTGCTTCCAGTGGACAAGATCTGTCGTTTGGAGCAGAGGGAGTTACCACTTGGATGGAGCCAGGTTGAAGACATTCCAGACAGTCTTAAAGGGAAGGGCAACTGCCAAAGTGTGGATGAACATCATACCACCCTAGACTACTGTTACAAGTGTCTTATTTTTTCTTTTACCACATGTCTGCCTCTGTTCAAAATTCCTAGTTTAATTTCTGTTTTAGAAATGTTTGGTAGATATTACTGTTTCTGTAGTGGCAGCTCTCCCAGCTATGGAAACTAATCTGCTTTTGGGACCTAGTGTGACCACAGTGAAGAGTTTGAACCTTAATTCTGACGTTCCATTATTTAATGTTAGGTAAGACTTGCTTAGGTTCTGCCTACCACTGTATGCAAACAAAGATCTTTGTTTCCTTATTTTTTAGTTTTTTTAATGCCCGCTAATTCCCAGTGGGATTATTTGACTTTGTACACTCTAAAAAGAAATCTCCCTGGCACACAGTAGATTTGAAGCAAGAAGCTGCTGCTTATGAAGAGATGGGGCTGCAGCTTGAAAATTTCTTAGTACTTGACGGAGAGCTGGCAAAGCATTTTTTAAAACTGATTTTTTTCCCATATAGGCAGCTGATGCATCATGGATTGCGAAATGTTCAAGCTGCAGACTCGCTGGCAGCAACCAGTCTTGTTTGCCTCCAATCCCCTTCTGTGTTCCAGAGATTTGTTTTAATGTCCAACATCTTGGGCAAGTCATGATCCTGGTAGTCTTGTTTGTTTTTTGCAGATGACCACTATTTGTAATTCTGTTCTTTCTGGCTTCCCACATCATCCAACCTGGAAGGCAAGACTGAATGGTGCACATTGAGTACAACCCTGAAAATTTCAACCTGCGGATGCATCTTTCAGTCCAGCTAAAGTTGGAATTGGAGGCCAGGGACAGTAGTGATTGGGTTTGCGATTATGATCGCCGAGCAGTCATAGAGTTCTGTCTGTGTGCTGTAGCATGGTTGGCACCACAGTGAAGGAGCAGGCAGGCAAGATGGCAGAGATGGAGATCATGATCTTACACATGTTCTGCGGATTTTGAGTGAGGTACTGAGTGACTGGAGCAGTTTCAGGCTACAAGAAAAGGCACACCAAAAAAACCCTACAAGGTGCCTGGCAGGTGCTTTAAATAGCCAGATGGAAGATGCACCTGTATCAGGTGGGTTGGTGTCATTTTGAATCCTTGATATGAAGCCTTTCACATACAAATTACAATATAAAACATGAAATATGGAGAACCCTTTCACCACAGCTTCCCAGTTAGATTCCCCCATCCCCTAATGTGGATTATACACTTGAATTTAAAGGGCTGGTGTACTGCCTAAAACAATTAGTTTTTAAAGACAATTGGGTATTACATTTTGTAGCAGAGATGTTTTTCCTTTTTGTTTACCATTTACCTGATGTTTGTAGGTGTGATATGTGGGACAGCACTCTGCCTGGCAGCTGACATCTGTCTGTTCTTCCCCCTCCTCCCCACTACCTCATAAGCATTGTGACCTCACTGCTTCAGAACAGCCGCTCTGGGGCTGCCAGGTCAGTTACCTTGATCTTGCTGTCAGTGAGATCACAGTGCTGATGTGGATTTTTTTTGGGGGGTCTGCTTCCAGGCTAAGAAGTGTTCCACAGATCTAGCACAATATTTTTGCAAAGCAGACTTTCTAATGAGTAAAAGAAAAAGGAAAAAAATACTTCAGAAATTAAAAAGTTAAATAGACTAAAATTTGTGTATTCCTGTTCGTGTCTGCCTGTTTTGGCTTGGCTAGCTCTAAGGGTATTGCCCAAACAAAAGCCCCAGTTCCAGTGGAAACTGATTTAAGCGTATGTCCAAACATGTTCCAATCTGTACTCTAGCTTCTGAGTCTGCTTACTAGGGAGGCTTATCCACTAGTAGTGTGGTCTGCTGACTCCTGCCTGGATTAATGTGATTCACCCATGTTTTCCAGATACATGCTTTAGAGGATCCTTGGCGGTAGTAAGCAGAGCCATCCTTTATCCTTTCCTAATAGGGGACATGTCCAACATAATCCCTGTAGTGCCTTATCAGTTGTCAGATGTGTCCTGAAAGGAGTGACCAAAGGACCGGCCAAAACTATGTAGGGATTTGTCTTCCTAAAAACCAAGGTGCAGAACATATAAAATACCTATACATTTACATGAAGAATGCAAATTAATTCACCAAAAACAAATTTATTTTCCTAAGACTAACTATTATCCATAGTGGTACGAAATGTACCACACTGCTATAAAAATATCAAACAGAAAGCAGGTACATGAAAAAGGCTGGTTTAAATACCCATGTTTGTAACCTGTTTAAAATTGAGAACAGAGGGGGCAGTCAAAGTTCAAAGGGAGACTTCCATAGTTTTTAAAGCAGCAACATAGAAAAGCTGTCTGCAGATGTTTGATTTGATGTAGCATCTGTTTCACCAGTATTTAGCCTCCACCCACTGAGCCATTGTATTGGTAGCATAGCAGTGAAAACCCAAGCCATATTTCCAGATCCCATTTCTGAGCAGTGAACTGTGAAGACCAAATAGAGCCCTAGTGGATACCACATTCGGTGGTCACAAGGGGAAGCTCAAATTCCCCCAAACCACTTAACTTCAGGCAGTTAGGAAAGACCAGAACCTGCTACAGTAACAGATTATCCTTCTCTTACACTTCAAACATTCTGTGTTCAGTTATGCCAAAATTCATAGGACATCCAACAGGACCAAGAAGGAACTTGCCAGATCATTAAAAACCCTCAGCAGATCACCAGCATAGTCTCTGCTTGGGATGAAAAACAAATTGTAAAATCTGAGATGTTGAATTTTTCCAGCTGCTCTTAGCTGTGCCATTACTTAAAAGGGCAAGTGAAAAAGGGGGGGTTTGAAAATTTCAAGAAATTGTCTAGATCTGTGGATGCCTTCAGGAGGGATTACACCACTACCTTCCTTCACAGCAGATGGAAATAATTCTTCCAAGATTTGACAATTTCTACAAAGATCAGCATATGCACCTTCTCTGGCTTTCACCAGGGAGGCAGGTGCATGGTCCTAAAGCACATGAGATGGGGCGCAAATCTAAGAGCACTATGAATCTCCTACATTAGATGACCAGAAACTATCCCAAACTAAGCTTCAGTCCTCTCCAGTGATTACCACTACAGTCAGTAAATGGTGGCCATCTTGGCCTGATCTTTTTAAAATACTGGCTGAAAGGAAATTGGAGTAACCTCCTGTCTCGCCTGAGAAATCTGTCCAGATCTTAGCAAGAGACCTCCTGGGTATGATTCAGTCCACCACCTTAAGTGAGTGGGCCCTTTACTTCAGTGCAAGGTACATTTGCCACTCCTTATGGCTGGTGGACAATCCTTTGCTACAAACGGATTGTAAAATGCAAAGATGCCCCACGTAATGTCTGGTGCCAGTGTAGCTTCTTATGCAGTTCAAAGGATGTTTGTTAGGCGGTTAGCTCTGCAGTTTTCTCTCATTCTCACTGCCTGTTTCCTCTTCTGTTGTGACTTGTCATCCTGCCTCTCCAAAAATGGTCTGTAAGGAGTACTGTACTAGGAACTGAATTTACATATTTGCCATCCAGAACAGCATATGCAGAAAATGCATGAGAAGCCATAGAGAATACCAGCAATTGGGCCTTGTGGCGATGTCTGCATCTTAGTCTCCTGCGCGCCCGCAGCTGTTTTCTTGCTATGTGGACGTAAGCCCTTTGCACTGATACATGCTCAGGCAAGCTGTGTAGCTAGTGCTGGGAGCCAGCAGCAAGGGCTTCCTTTGACAGACTGGTGGTTGCTGAACCATCAGGCCATTTTTGAGGTCAGGGCACATGTCTGTCTAAGGCTAGAACAGTACATGCTAGCTGCATGAGGATTTGAGGTAAGCCAGCCTGGGACCAAGTCTCATCAGTGTAAATATGCATTAGACCTGGCATTTCTAGCTGTGAGGAAATGTACCAGATTCTCCTGGCATTTTGTTTTGCCACACAAGCGCTGTGACTGTTTGGAGCACTTGTTTTCCTCCTCTTTGGTGCCTGAATTGTGTGTATTTGAAATCTGTTTAAGATCTCGTGCTGTAGGGGAAGCCCTGCCTCACATTTTAGGCCTTTCAGTGCTACAGACCTTTGAGCATGGCAGCAGCACACCTAAACTAAAATGGCCAGCATGGGAGAAGGTGGGGACCAGCAGGGTGTCACTGTGCTTAGTGCTGGGGCTGGTCCTCTTTAATGTTGTCACTAGTGACATTGTGGAGGGGTTGAAAGGGAAGGTAAACTCCTTTGTGGGTGGCGCTAAGATCTGCAGTAGGGTCGACACTACAGATGGGGTGGAAAAGAATGAGACCTAGGCAAGTTGCAGGAGTGGTCGAGTGGCAGCTCGAAAACAGTATAGAAAAAGTGCAAAGTAATGCACTTGGGGCACAGGAATCCTAGGAAGGAATACACGATGGAGGGGAGTTAATAACAAAAAAACTGGAAAGGGACCTGGGGATAATTATAACTGGCAACCTGAAAGTAGGGCCAGAAGGATGCTGGGGTGCATAGGGAGAGGTATCACCAATAGAAAATGGGAAGGGGATGCCACTGTAGACAGTTGGTCAGATCACATCTGGAATACTGTGTTCAGTTCTGAAAACAATTTCCAGAAGGATATTGGCAGAATGGAGGCAGTACACAGGACAGCAAAAATGGAGAAAGGAATGCATGAATAAAGACAGACTTCAGTGTGAATACTGTGGAGGAAGTGGGATGTGATGGAGACATGCATGGGACAGACGGAAGGCAACACTAGTGTTAGGAAAGGGTAAGCTGCAGGCCATTTAGGATCTGGAGTGTAAGTAGGTAGGAAAGGGCAAATTAGGTGGGCCTTATAATTCTGTTTCTGTGGCCTGTATTGTGCAGTTCAGCTCTGTATATACTGTGACAACTTCCGCTGAGCATGAAAGTCAAGCTCTTGGTCCTGACCAGCATTGGGAGTTGTAGCATACCAGGGTCGCAGTGAGAAACCGCTATCTGCCTTCTAGGAGGATTGGTCCTGCCTGGTCTGAGTCGGAGGACCAACTGGTGGGGGTGGGTACCAACTAGGAGCCATAACAAATGGTCTGCCCTCACAGCTTGTGCCCTTCTGAATCTGAGAATCACAGCTCTGGCACAATAGGGTCCCAGAAAGAGCAGTGCAGAACTCCTAAGCTGGAATGACCTATGAAGAGGGCCCCCTTTCATAGCTGGACGAGGGTATGCTTTGGTTGGAATCCCAAGTCATTGGAGCAAGAGCACATTACCATTATTTATAAAGTCTTTCACCAGGAAAGACAGCGCCTGGGGGAGGGGATACAGTGGTTGAGGGTGATTAAACATAATGCAAGAAACAGTAACAGTGCAAATTTAAGAGTAGTAGAAAATAACTTAAATTTTTACAGAGTAGTAGACTATAGCACAAGGGCTGAGGCGGACGTGAGAACAGTTAACTGGAGAACTTGCATGGTGCACCCAGAGCAGAAGACCAGGAGGCCAGTGGGTGTAGAAAGCAAAGAAACAGAAGTGCTGGACGTTGAGAGCAGGGCTTGTAAGTACTAAAAGACTAGACAGTTTTACGGGGTAACTGGCGTGTGTTTAAAGTGAGTTGAAGATGAGCAATAGAGGAGTGAGTGTGCATTGAGAGGGGCAAGGAGAGTTGGAACGGCACCCAGTCAGGGGTTAGAGCACTGTTGGATGGTACTGGAGGGTTGAAGAGGTTGGGGGGGGGGGGCGGCGGCGGCAAAAGATTGGGGAGAGACTACAGGAGCTTAATATGTATACCCTTGAGGAAAGGAGGGAGAGCGGGGACATGATAGAAACGTTTAGGTACCTCAGTGGAATCAACAAAGTCCAAGAGGGTAGCATCTTTCAGAAAGATGTGCAAGAACAAGGGGACACAATTTGAAGATAGAGGGGGGACGGCTCAGGGGCAATGTGAGGAAGTATTTTTTTCACAGAGAGGGTGGTGGACGCATGGAACAGCCTTCCTGAGGAGGTTGTGGGGTCTAAAACTGGGAGAATTCAAGAATGCATGGGACAGACATGAGGCAATTTTTGTGGGGGGGTAGGAAGAAATAGGCGGCTGGTTAAATAGGATCTGCAGCTTATCCTCTAGGTAGGGAAATGGACAGGCTAGGTGGGCCAAGCGGTCCTTACCTGCCGTCAAAGTCTGTTTCTGTGTTTTCTGAGTAGGAGGATGGGCAGAAATTAGTAGGGATTTGGGGGAGTTTTAAGGGATAATTGGTAAGGGCAGGGGGTAGAGGGAGCTAGGGGTAGACTAATGTTATGGGAAAGGTGGTACACAATGCTAGGAGAGGGATGAAGGGTTGAGGACTGTCAGAAGGGATAACAGGATTATGGAGTGTGGTAAGAAGGGGAGCTAGAAGCAGGTGCAGTTAGGGGAGTAGAAGTTGTGTAGGTCTCGGTGGAGGGAAGAAGGGGAGGAAGAAAGGCTGCTAGGAGAAGGAAGCGGTAGAAAGTGATCTGACCTATGCAGGTGTGGCGATGGGGGATGGCAAGAATGAGTCGGAGGACTTAAGAGGGCAGGGGGTGGAAGCGGAGGAGGGCAGGGGCCCAAATCAGAATTTGGAAATGAACTTAACGAAAAGTAGAGGTGCCTAGGGCCTCCAGGAAAGGGAGTGCTAGTGGTATAGGGTGCAGTGATTTTGGGGGTCAAGGCTTAAAAGCATTGGAAGAGGGTATCCACTCTGGCAAGGGAAAACTTGGGCAGCACTATAGACATTGTCACCATAGTCCATCCCTGTATCCTTAACTGCCATGAGAAGCTTAAGGGACCAATATAGAGAAAGGAAAATGCCAACCTCCTGACCAGTTGCAGGTCCACTGAGTACTTTCCAGACTGAGGACTATCTGGTTTCATGCTACTGACCATCTAATCACACTGCATATGGCCCATTTGATCTGAAAAAATTCATAGGAAACCAGTTGACAAAAAAGGTGGCTCAGTATGTGCTCCAGGTCCATGGGGAAGCCTCCAGTGTTCCACTGCACAAGACCAGGGGAAGGGGGTGGGGTAAGTAAGTCTCAGCTTCCAGCTGTTGCATAAAATGAAGTAACAAAACTCTGGCATAAAAATGCCTGGTACTGCCTGATGCCAACCAATCTATACAGGTTCTGTCACAACCAAAATGCTGGACAAACAGTAATTTTGTTAGTGAGTGGCAGTGCATAAGGATTTCAGCAGTACCTCTGCGCTTGAGGTTGACCACAGGCTTGTCCTATTTGTGTTTAGGGTTAGGTGGGAACATTTGCTTACTTAACCATTCTGTCCTCCTTGCCAAAGGAATGGCAGGCTGCATAGATCAGGATGATAGGAAATGGAAGCTTATTGGAAGCTTATTTGTGTCCATTACCTGCTACTTGCCGTCAGACTAACCAGCTCTGGTACCTGTGTCCCCAGACCAAATGGTGCAGAGAATCTCTCATCCAGAGTGGCATTGTGGCTTACAGAATAAAGGAAATGGGCAAGAGATGGCCAGATGGTGTAGAAAGATGCGACTTTGGGGTCAGCTTGCAGTCATACTGCAGGATCAGAGATTGGGTGGCGGGGGCTAGTGTGATCACAGAAGAGCTTCTTGCTCTTTGAAGCCACACCTTATGATGGAAATCTACCTTGGAACGTACTACCTTACTGGAAGGCAAAACTTGGGATCCTTATTTTTTTTTTCTACTCGAGCACAGAATAAAAGTTTTTGTATAACTAATTTTGTGCAGTGGTGTTGAGTGCTGAATTCTTTTACAGACTGTTACTTTAGCCACATGCAGGCAGATGGGCCTTGGAGTGTGTGTACTCTGGGTTCTCCTGGACTTTCCCCGAAACGTGTTGCACTATAAATACAGTTCTCTATAACAGAAATAAAGGATGAGGTCTGTGACCACCCTTCCCCTATGCAAGATAGTGACATCCAGAGATTCTACTGCCAGAACACTTTTTTTTTTTTTTTTTGGGGGGGGTGGTGTCTTAACTTGGGTCTCTAAATCGCACATCCCAGTCGATCAGAATAGTCTCTGCCCTCTATCACAAGATGGACCTGTTGGATGTCTCTGTACTAGATGTCCTTCAAAGGTGCCATCTTCATTCTGATTACTCCTCGCAAGGAACAAGGTATATCCCTGTACCCTTATCTGGTGGTATCCTGATTCAGAGAACATCCTATCTAGAGGAGATTGTCAGGTAGCAGACCTCTGTGCAGCAAGTGTGAAGCTGGGGACCATGGTGTCCTATCTGGAGGTGGTCACTTAGAGTTCCTTTGCTGGGGACCAGCTTTACCACCCATCCAGCTGGTGCCACTGTGGTGGGAAAAGCAGTGCTGGAAACTGCTGAGCTCATTTGATTCTTTGATGTAATGATGGCTCATCAAACTCCTCTACCACATCCCTCTTTCAACAGTCCAGATGCTAGTCTTGTATTTTTATATGAGCATCTTCAGAGGAAACATGATCAGGAGCAGTGGCCCATGACTTGCAGCGTTGGTGTCCCTCTATAATCGTGACTGGGAGATGCTGTCTGCCTAGCTCCTTGCACTTAGCCAGACATCTGGGCTAGTGCCCAAAAGGCAAGGTACCGGATAGAGGGGAGTGGTCTTTGGGGCACTGAATCAGGGAGGGGAGGCTAAGAGTTAGGCCCTCATGGGTGGGGGGACTTGTCTTGAAGGAAACATGCTTATGAAATTGGTGTTTTTACTCAAAGGAAAGTAAAACACAATCGTATTCTTAACTAGAGAATTGTCCCCTCCTCCCCATTGCCTAAACGGCATAGATGGGTGCTGTCTCAAAATGGAGATGCTGACACTTTGCGAAGCAACTTCAAACTGCCATCCTTTTCCTTAGTTTTGAGGAAGAAACTGTTTACTCCTAAGCAAACACTGGCCCAGTGGCTGTGTTATATTATCATACTAGCATACCGAGCTTCTGAGGCGCCTTCATCTGGAGAAGAGCTCTTTCCATGAGGGTTATGGCAGCCTTTTACATCACATGACCCTTGGCATCCCAAGAGGATATCAAGGGCTACTAAATGGACCTCTGTTCATACCATCGCTAGACTTTGCTGTCTAGATGTTCTCGCTCTGGGGGTTACTGAGCTGTGTCAAATAGCACTTGCCATGCCATCTGATTGCCTATAGGAGCAGACAAATGAGGGGAAGGCGGATTATTTTTCCTTACTGGTACTTCTGGTTGTGTGTAGGCTTTCTGTGGGGTAGTCTGTGCCCTCCTGGTTATCAGTGCTGTGCATTTTCTGACTGGATCTTTTGTCCTGTTATCTTGTATTGCATATAGCTCCCATATGTTGGTGTTGAATATTGATTGATCCCATTTCCTAAGCTCTTTTTTTTTCTTCAGACTTGGACAGAAGATTGGACTGAGGGAGTCTGGGAAGTGATGTCCTCAGGCACAGGACCTCCCATTCCCTGACTGCACATGGTCTGAGCCTATATAACATTGGAATTGCATCCATGGAGACCACTGGTTGAATGGTCTCTTGCACATTCTTGGGGTATCAGAACCGCTCATCTTCAGTTCACGTTCTCATACCCTAAGGGTGTGAGGCACAACCATGTGTGGTCTCTGTATTGTTCGAGGTTGAGCAGCATTTCATTAAAATGCAATGAAATGACCTCTAATATGCCAGCTTCCTGTGCAGCTGTGAGGCTTTCTTCACAGAATAAGTGTCTTCTGCTCAGAGCAAATGAGCTCTTCATTGGTCAAGAGTGTTCCCTCAGTCTACAAGGAGACTGACGTTTTTTTTTTTTTTGAGGTTGTATGCTTGTACTGGGATTGCTAGGTCCTGCACTGCTGACTCTATGCATCTCAGCTACTCCAAAGAACAAATTCCCCCAAAAAAAAAAATCACCACTTGATTTAGGTGGCCGGCAGTAACTCTTGGCCAGTAGCTCTAGCCAAGGTTGCTCTACCCGTCCAAGAGAATGTGACCCAGGAGAGATGGGAAGGCTTGCCAGATGGCCATAGCTATTAGAGCAAGGTAATGTTTTTACAGCTCCTATAAATGCTTGCGCATCTTTATTCCCAGATACATAGTCTCACGATTAGCTAAGCAGAATGGAAAGTCCACCAGTGACCAGGGTAGGGGCCTGCCCAGCCCAGAGCTAGTCTGACTGAGTAGTTTATTTAGTACTTTGAGAATTCAGTGCTTGACTTCTGGGAGGGACACTTAAGGGTTGGAACCATATAATAGAATGTCATCATATTGGGAGATCTTTTGGCACCCCCTAATCCCAGATAGTACAGTCAGCACTCCTTTTATCTGCCTCTTAACAGTCACTTCATTTTTCCATCCCTGTGGCTTAGCCTTGTTTGCTAGATTTGTCATAGAATCCACACTCTGATAACCGTCCTACACTGTCTGCGCAAGACTGGCAAATTGAAGAGGTCTGATATCTGAGTGACTATTCTCCAAATACTGTGTGTGGATTCTTCACCACGGGTTTGATCCTTAGAGGAGGGGGACCCTGGGTAACTTTACAGTGCAGAAGTATCCTGCACATACTAGTCGACCATGGCTGTAGGTCAACCCAGACACTCTTACCCCACCCCTGCGTCTGTCTAATGGCATTACTACTTTACCCCTCCCATCGGAAGGCCTACTGGCATGAATGGTCAATTATAATAATTAAAAAAATAAATGCTATCTCTACTGCATGCTCACAGTAGCACTCAAGATTCACTGTCTTTCATGGCACAATGCCTACCAGTAGCAGTGATGCATCACTTTCGCATGAATCCTCATTACCACCTGGGCTGTCATTGCCTTCACTCTTCTGGCCTGGTTTCCAACTACATGTGCAATACTCGCCCTGCTTGCCTCATGCAGTATCCACTTGCAGATAAGAAAGTACACTAGTTCTTCCAGAACAGGCATGACCACATAATGTCTCTTGGCTTGTCCTGGAGCTAGGAAACTGGCAGTCACCCTGCTGCAAAAGGTACTTTGCTTGAAGCCAGCATTTTAAGTTTGGGGCCCTGTGTACAAAAGGACCGAATCCCTGTTAAAGCAAGTTCTAGTTGGTGGCTCACTGCATGACTGAAGGATCCCTAATAAGAAAACAATTGTATAAGTAGTCCCATTTCATCTGTTCACCCCCCAACTAGAATACATGAGTACATTCAGAAATTCCAATAGAGTATCATAGTAATTTAAGATCTGAAGGAAATCTAGGTCCATGTCTGCCCTAGCTTCACAAGCGGGCTGAAATAAGTATGCAGTGCAAATGTTTACCAGTTTATATACTCCCTAACAAGCCCCGAAAGACTTAATACAATGAACAGCCAAACCAATGAAAGCAAGCCTCCCATTGGTGGAATCAAATAGTTTTGCATCTTAAGAGTTTTGTATTTCCTGAACTCAGTGGTCAGATGATTATCCACTCTGCAGCTGCAGCAAGTGGTCATACTTAGATTGCCTGCATATTTCTGACAAGTAGACAACTTAGAACTTTAACTGTCTACTTTTTATAAAGGATTTGTTTGTAAAGTTTGACTCCAAAATGGAGCCGATGGTAGACCACCCCAAAATTGCTTTACTCCAGTTCTTGTGCAGTATGTTAACTTGTTCTTTGTTGCCCCAGTTATATGCTAGAAAATGGAACCTTAGTGCTGTAGGTAGTAATCTTCTGCTTCGTAAAAATGTAACCTTTGACGAGCAGTTATTTATAAACTGGGGTTCAGTAGATGTGGCTGTGCTATTTGTTCTAATGTTATCAGCCACTATGTGCTTTGAACTGGAATTAATGTAGGATTTTGGGGGTTTAAATTAAATTTATTTTAATTCTTATACAGGGCTAAATCTCCCCAGCCACCTGTTGAAGAAGAAGCTGAGGAGTTTGATGATACTACAGTTTCCCTTGATACATGTAAGTTACTTTTGATTGTCCCCTTCAGTAAGGACTGTGTGATTTGAGGTGCTACACCCTGCATGGGTTGGTACCCTAGTAAAAGCCAATACACATACACACGTTCCTGGCACTTAGTGAGAAGTAGTTTTTTTTTTTTTTTTGTGTTTTTGCTCCTGGTTCCACTGCCTTCACCAGTCAGGAACCCGCACGGTTACCTAGCTATCCCCAAAGGCTTTACCTGTCCACTTTCGTCGGGCTTCCACCACTAACCAAGGATATTGAATGACTCTTTAGGTGACTTGGGTGCACCTCATCTCTGAAATGACTTAGCATAACATCGCCCCATTT
Organism: Neoceratodus forsteri; assembly: GCA_016271365.2. Lineage (NCBI taxonomy): Eukaryota > Metazoa > Chordata > Ceratodontiformes > Ceratodontidae > Neoceratodus > Neoceratodus forsteri. The sequence goes on from CM057451.1 coordinate 112,020,063, forward strand.
TGTAATATTTAATATTTATGGCAAAAGATCTTCAGATCGTGATCTAGTGGACAACTAGTAAAATGACCTGATTTGTAACATGTAAGACACTAGATTTTTTATAATTATCTGTAATTGCTTCAAAGCTAGAGGATCGCTGTCTCATAAGGATAGTGAGAGGAATTATATCCTGCATGAAGGTTTGAAGTTAGATATGCCGTAAATGCAAACATCATCCCTGACATGACTTGCCCCTGCAGGCAAAGACTATAGAAGACTTTTTTGTGATTATGCCCACCCTGTGCGGTCCCTAGACAACAATTCTTGGAAAACTCTAAAGGCCTAGCGATTTGCCAAAAATGTTTAAACCAGCTGATATTAATTCTGCATATTTGCTGACTTCAATTTCTTTCAAGTGGTAATGAAAAAATAAACTAGAAGTGAGGGTGGGGAAAATTGTCTGGAACTAGAGCTAATGACCGCTTTGTAAAATGATTATGTTGCACTTCATGAAATGTCATGTTTAAGAACCATATGGTTTAATTGTAATGACATAATTGTCAAACAGTAAAAGCTACTGGACTGAACCGGTTGGGCTAGTGTGGCTTTACCCTTCAGGGCAGTGAAGTTACCAGGGTTCCTCAAGCCCCTTGGGAATCTAAATCCTACAGCTGATTGGGGAGAATAGTGTCTGAGTGCAGATTTACTGCTTTTCTGTTCCCTTCCAGGAGTATTGCATGTCAAGACTGGTAACATCCTCTCCTCCCCTGTCCCACAGCCTCAGTTGTGCCTCTCCCTGTTGTCGGAGCGATATCAGCGAGACTAGAAACCTTCCTCCCAAAGGAAGTGCACTTTAGGAAGCTCAACTTGTCTCTCTAGCTGTTCTCCAATCTGATCTTGTTCCTGTGCTCTGGTTTCCAGCAATGTTGTACTGTGCTGATGGGGCTGGCTTGTGACACAAATTCACCCACATTGGCAACAAAATTGAATTTAGTAGTGGAGCCCTGTTCCCAAGTTGGGTGTGTGGGTGCAGTGTTCAAACACCAGGCTAGGTCTGTATTTCCCATGTTACTGTGCAGTTGATGTCTGGCAAACCTGGTAGTTCTAAAGGGTTAACTAATCCTGACTCTGGGCCTGATCTTTGATTGGAGGAGGTGGTGCAGTAGTTGTACACTGGACTTCATTTACCTCTGCCTAAATCTGGGTGTATCTACCATTTTGTGCATGCACAGGAGGAGTTGGTGGAGCTGTCTGCAGACTGTTTGCCTTGTCCCCATCTCAGCATACACGACAGTGCAGCTGTGGTTGGGGAAGTCTTCAGCCACCAGTCGCCTGGAAACTGCTTTTATCCCGAATATGCTAATCTGGGAGAGAGGAAAGTGAGGGCCATAGCAGAGATTTATGCTGCTTCTGCAGAGTTTTTTGTTGCCTTGGTTACCCCGGGGGTGTGGACATGCAGTGACTTCCATGAAACGCAGAGCACGCTTCCGCATGCTGCGTGCCGATGTCTGCCATACCACCAGTCCCTGCACTGCTACAACTCCAGGTGTACCAACCCCCTGGACACTGCCAGGAGTCAGGATGCTGGCAGAGTGTTTGGATCCACGTCACCCGGAGGAGAGTACATTTACTCTATCCTACTCCCCACCCCGAACCCAGGACATCAGTGTCGTAGGCAGTGGCACTACTGCTGCACTGGCTAGAACTACAGTTTTAGAAGTGAGTGCCTTTAGCTTAAATTTGAAATCTGGCTTGCTTGCAATACTGTTCTGCTGCACTGCACAGTAGGATAACTGGAAATCTGTGGATCCCAAAGGCATTAATCTCCTTGACTCTCACCTGTGGCGCCACACTGTGCACTTCCTCACATCTAAATTGTATTTAAAATGCTGCATATAATACACACACACAATATATGCTGCACTCTTGTAAATAAGTTGACTGCACTAGCCTGGGATATGTTGTCTGCTCCTGTAGGCAGTTGGATGGTGTGTGCTGTCCTGTCCTGCTAACTGGGACTGGTTAACAGACAGCTGATAGGACCCTCCACAGCCTGTCCTAATTGGTAGACGGCAAGTTTCCCCTCATTCTCAAGATCCTAATGATCGCTCTCCCAAGCAAGCTGACTTTCTGCAGCATTTGCAGCTTCACTGGGCTTGGGGCTGAAAACTAGTAACCCTTTGCTGTGGTGCTTTGGTAGGGCTGCTGAAGCCCCCACACTTGAATCTGGTTAGGATTGCAGATTGCCCCCATGCTGCATGCATCCAAGGTAGGATTTTTGGTATTTGTAGGATGAGGGGGTGATTTTAGTGTTGGCAGCAATCTGAGGAAAACATGTGAAGGGAGAGGGATCTGCATTCAGGCTTCCTGTGCAGTGGATAGCATTGGTGGTCTAGTGTCAGTCTTGGCACAGATCAGATCGTATGTGAACCGGGTGCCCTCTTTAGCCATTTTCCCAGTATATACAGTGCTTACTTGTCAGGCAAGATCATGCTGTGCTGTTATTGATACCACTGTCATTGGGGACCTTAAGGACTTGTATTTGAACAAGTGCAGACTATTTTTGGACCCTGTGGGCCTGTAAAGGAGATATGTACAGTCCCCTAGGCTCCCTAATCAACCATGGTCGGTTTTCGTTTTAACTTGGACGAATGAAGTCCAAAGCTGCTTCTGCTGCACTACTGTGGCTACAGGGCAGAGAAATCTGAGCCCAGATCCAAGCATTGTCCTTACAGCCTCCACACCTACACTGAGAGGAAAAGACGCCGTTTTGGCACAGTATGGAGAAGAATTATGTATGTCCTTGCAGAGGAATCTTCTCCTCATCCCTTGATCATCCTTGGAGTTTGCCATGCTGGGACCCAGGAACTGTGATCTTGGTAAGTCTCCCTGTGCCATAGTAACACCTGATTAGGAGCTTGAAGATGGAGAATGGATTCTTAGATGAGGACCAGGAGGAGGAGGTTGGATCATGCAAAGCTTTTAGCTGTGGGAACACCTTACTGCATGGATGAAATGAATATTCCACAGAAAACCTTTGTCTGCCAGCTGTATCACTAGACTCTTAATTGTAGAATTCCTGCGCCGCTGGGAGGGGGGGGGGTTGCATCAAATGAATTTTTCAGTGAACCCAGTTGTGAAAGTTGCAGTCTACCAGAGATGTATCTGAGCAAGGACTGTCTAATGATCAAGAAGGCTTCCAAGGCAAAGATGAGCCTGCTGATACCAAGAATCTGAATCTGAGGTGACCACCAGGTGTCCTTGGTGCCGTTTTTTATTTGATGCTCCCTTTCCTGGTCTGATACCTGTTGGGTTTGGAGGTTTTTTATATCTAGTCTATTGCTGTGCTGAAGGTGAACCATGATACTTGGGTTGGGGGGGTGGACACTACCAAAAGAGGCCTTCCTCTAGGACACCAGACTGGAATTTTTGGGCTGAAAAATGAGAAAGTACCCAAGCACCAAAATATCTTTTAAGTAATGACAGATTTCCACTTGATCCCTCCCACAATTTAATGTGAGCACCAAACCTCATTTTCTGACCTAAGAGAGTGATCGTGCACAGAAAGCTGAGGGAGAATATCTTGAGAACAGACTTGCCTGAGGCACCAGGGAGACAACTTATAACAAATTGTTATGCTTGTTACATGTAATGGGAACAACCTTTATTTGGTTTAGGTAGGTAGACTGGCAGAACTTCCAAGTGCTTGGAGCAAGTTGGTAATCCACCCAGGGCACGCTATGCTGACTTAAGCACATTCTGGCTATAATGTGGTAAAGCATGAGGCCAGTACACGTTAGTGCTTGCCCTCACTAGTTTGCCCACTTGTGAATTTTGGGTGGACGGGTGGAGGCAGCACCAACCAAAGAATCTTAACAGGGTGGTGTGAGACCAAAATAAGATTGTGCCGTTCAGAGTGGATTTCAGCTGACTTGGCAGACTATATAGCAACTTGTCAGTGATCGTTTGTTCTGAAGTGCTGAGTGTCTAACAAAAAAAGCAAGCTTTGTATTTGTAATGCATGAGGGGTTGTACTGACAAGAAGATTCAGGACCCTATGTTGTACTAGTAAGCAAGTGGCACATGCTTTGAGCTTTCTCCCCAGTCATAAGTAATGAGGTCTTGTATATGCTGTGTAGTTGTAGTGGAATATCTGCACACCATTTTTTCGTGCAGGAACTTTTTATGTTGGCTTGCATGCACGTGCAAGCAGCATCTTGTGCTAGTAGCACATTTCAGAGATGTCAGTGTTGGCGAATGCAGGGCACGTTTTAGTAAGTGTGTCCCTCATTCCCCAATAAGCCAGCATGCTAGCGTTGACACAAGCATTATGTAAAGTGGACACAACTTGTAAGAAAAGTGCCACTGCAATCAGACAAGCTTGTCAGGCAGCAGCACAGATGACACGCCTCCCGACATGCCTTTCCTGACGAAACATTTCAACAAACATGGTGGCAGAGCTGCCTCCACACAATCCCTGAAGGAAGTCTACATCGGGGGTGCAGTCCCCGTGTCGTCCTGCCCCTCGCATTGTGTGGCATACGGAGCCACCCCAGTGTGCTGCTGCTTACACTAAGCCGACCGCATTGGCATGTTCCGGGTCCCACCCCACCATTCAGGTGGCACACTGGGAGCCCGCCCCAGTGTGCCAAACATCTTGTTTCATCTGTAAAGAAAGAAAACTGTCCTGCCGTGCAGTCATTTTATTTTTTGTTGTTGGTACGCGGGGATGGTCGTTGTCCGCGGCACCCCCCAATCCCATACTTTCTTCTAGAGGTCTGGTGCTGCAATCTCAGTGGAGCGAAACATGTCTGGACTCTTCAAACCTGACTGCAAACTAAAGAGATGCCGGTAAGCTGTATAATGGCATAAATGGGGGGGGGGGGGTTCAACTTAGTGGATCTCGGCCATTTTCGAATTTTGGCTCCAAATTTTCAACATGGGGTCCTTGGGACCCCACCTCATGAACACATGCATGGTCATCTCATTCGGTCCCGAAAGGTAATTTCGCGGTCACTGCGCAGAATCCCCTTTTGGGACCGATTTTTAACGAAACGACAGTGCCACTGTTCATGAGGTGGGGTCCCAAAAAGCCGGTCTTGCAAATTTGGTGAAAAAATTCCAGAAAATGACTTGCAAGCATGCGTTGCAGTTTCCACGCACATTCATAACTTCGACAGTTTAATATTTTTACACACTACCTCATGAACAGTACAGCATTCATTTTTCACGTCCTGCCCGAAATGTGTTTGTACATGTGATGTACAATGGTGTAGTAGCTGTGGTTGATCTGTGGGAAATCAACATTCAGGACAGATTGACAAAATCACTGACACTGTTCATGAGCGGAGGTCCCAAAATACCTATGTTGAAAATTTGGTTAAAACCCCCAAAATTATTGCATTGAGGCGCAGTTGTGCAGTTTCTGCACACACTCGTGCCTTCACCAGTTTTTCGTATTTTCTGTCCAGTTTTTACACCACCCGAACAGTATAGCTGTCATTTTAACATTCTGTCAAAAATGTGTTTCGCACCTGTGGTGCCAAATGGAGCAGTCGCTGTAAAATTACCTTCGCTAACAAACTGATAGTGCCACTGTTCATGAGGTGGGGTCACAAAAAGCCCATGATGAAAATTTGGAGTGAAGATGCCAACAAATTCTCAGGGAGTTGGTGTTTCCAACCATAACGCCTCACCCTGTAGAGACTTGACAGGCATCAGGGGTATGACATGGGATTGTCTGCTGTGATGCTCATGCCATTCCACCTCCACCCTGCAGCCAGAGACAGGAATCGAGGTGTGTTTTTGACTCTGCTGCCCCCAAATTCACCCCCATTCTCCATACTGCACCCATTTCGCACTGCTTTCCTTATGGAATGGCATGAGTGTAGGGTCTAAGACACCAAGGCACACCGTGATACTTATCGGTGTCTGCAGGTAGTGTGAAGTGAATGGTATGAGCTATGGTCGACCCAAAGGCACACCCCAATGCCTGTCGCCTCTGTAGGGTAGGGTTGGTGTGTTCAATATCACTGCCATTCCTATTATGCATCTCTCAACTCCTCAGATACCTGTGCCAATGCCAGCAAGACATTCGGCATTGACAATGCTTGTTTATAATCTGGTAAAGATGTTCGTTGGTGTTTCAGATTCCCACTTCTGATGTGCCAGTATCAGCCTTGAAAACCTTTACGGGCACAAGTACATTCTTAAATGTGGAAGCATTATTAGAATGATTCTTCTCATTAGTCAGGTTCAGCTAAGCTAAGATTGTTTGCAGAATGGCAGCAAGGATATTTGCTCCCACAGTTGCTGCTATTGGCATCATTCAAGGAGCTTCAAGTATACTGGCTTCTATTTGTTTTTAAAATCCTTGTCATTCTGCATGTACTTATGAATTGTTTAAATGACTTTCTGGTCAGCTTTATTTTTATTGGGGTTTTTCAGTTATGTTTGATCTTACTTTGAGATGCAGCTCTTGCAGCAGGTTACACCATTAGGACTGAAGCAGTCAGGCGTCAGGACCCCACGGAAATTTTCTAGCTAGCAGTCTTCAGTGGGGACCGCCTCAGTCGGTCCTGCCTGACGTCAGGTGGTACATAAGGGCGGTCCCTACAATCCCAGTTCTCTTCCTGCCGCCGACATCGCAGCATCGGCCTCTCTGTCACATTCCAGCCATGGTTACTCAGGAAACTTCTCAACGCTTTTCTTGTTACTGGATCTGCCTGCCCTCTCAAAACACCTCTTTGGAGGGGCATCCATCGAAGTGTGCCTGTGGCAAGCAGATCCCCTTCAGGGATCCTCACTCTGCCTGTGTGCGCTGCCTGGGCCCAGACCGCGACACCCAGGCCTGCTCCTTCTGCCAGGGCTTCAATAGTCGCACTAGGATCCGCTGCCAGAAGGCCCTTCAGGCTTTTCTTGAGGAAAAACTCAAAGCCATGGATGGAGAACCTTCCTCCAAGGGGGAGTCGTTTGGGAAGTCCCATAGACATCGCGAAAAGCAGTTGGAGAAAGCAAGACCCAGATCTCCTTCCAGGGCCTCTGATTCCTGTAGCTCCGCTCCAGGTCTGATCGCCTCCTCCAGGGCTCGCTCAGCCTCCTCGGTTCAGGTTAGATCGCCCAGCGGTTCCTCCTCTCTGCAGCCTGTCAAGACCTCCAGGCCTTTGACTTCATCCACTCCGCCCAAGGCCTCGTCCACATAGAAACATAGAATTTGACGGCAGATAAGGACCGCTAGCCCACCTAGTCTTCCCATTTTCCTACTCCAACAGATAAGCTGCAGATCCTAGTTAACCAACAGCTTACTTCCTCCCTACCCCACTAGGACTGCCTTGTGTCTGTCCCATGCATTCTTAATTCCCCACTGTTGTTGACTCCACGACCTCCTCAGGAGGCTGTTCCATGCATCCACAACCCTCTCCGTGAAAAAATACTTCCTCAGATTACCTCTGAGCCGTCCCCCCCTCTATCTTCAAATTGTGCCCCCTTGTTCTTCCACATCTTTTCTGAAAGATGCTACCCTCTTGGACTTGGTTGATTCTCTTGAGGTACTTGAAAGTTTCTATGATGTCCCCTCTCTCCCTTCTTTCCTCAAGGGTATACATATTAAGCTCCTTTAGTCTTTCTTCGTATGTCTTCTGGTGCAGACCCTGCACCATTTTGGTTGCCCTCCTCTGGACAGCCTCCACTCTCTTTGCGGAGATGGGGTCTCCAGAACTGCACACAGTACTCCAGATGGGGTCTCACCAACTGTCTGTACAGAGGGATAACTTCCTGTTTTCTACTATTGATGCCTCTTCCTATGCATCCCAGTATCCCCCCAGCCTTCCTTACTGCCTTCTCACATTGCTTGCCCACTTTTAGGTCATCTGATACGACTACCCCCAGGTCCCTTTCCATTTTTGTTAGTATCTCACCCCCCATTGTGTACTCTTCCCCTGGGTTTTTGTTTCCCATGTGCATTACCTTGCACTGTATTAATCTCTTGTGTGGGACTGTAGCAAATTCCTTGCTAAAATCTAGGTAGGCCATGTCCACAGCCCCTCCCTGGTCTACTATTTTGGTCACCCAGTCAAAGAAAGCTATTAGATTCGTCTGACACGACCTTCCCATCATAAAACCATGCTGCCTTGGGTCCTGTGCCCCACTGGCCTCTAGGTACTCAACAGTTCTTTCCTTCAGAAGTGATTCCATCATTTTCCCTACCACTGAGGTCAAACTAACTGGTCTGTAGTTTCCTGCCTCTGTCTTGCTCCCACTTTTGTGAAGAGGAATCACATCTGCCCTCCTCCAGTCGTCGGGTATCACCCCATCCTCCCATGATTTGTTAGAGTAGTCAGCGGTATCACTAGTTCTACTCTTAGTTCTCTCTAGAATTCTTGGGTGAATCCCATCAGGCACCATTGCTTTGTCCACCTTCAATTTTATTAGTTCTTTCAGAACCCTTTCTTCTGTAAATGGATTGGTATCGACCCCCATCTTCAGAGTTTCTCTTGTTTGGTTTAGGTACCTCCCCCTCCTCTTCCTTTGTGAATACTGAGCAGAAAAATTTGTTCAGTATCCCTGCTTTTTCACTGTCTCCCCCCCACCCACATTCCCTCCCTTTTAAGCCTCGGTATCCCTCCTTTGGTCTTTCTTCACTACCTAATGTACCTATAAAAGGTCTTATCCCCCTTCTTAACAGAATTGGCTATCCTTTCCTCGGTTTGGGCCTTTGCTATTCTGACTGCTTTCCCAGCCTCTTTCTGCTTTAACTGATAAAGTTCTCTGTTACCTTCTATTTCCTGAATGCTATCCTATTCTCCTTAACCTTCCCTGCCACCTCTTGAGAACCATAGCGTTTTTTTCCTTCTTTGTTTTATTGATTTGCTTTACACAAAGGCTTGTTGCCTCTGATGGCTGTTTTGATTACTCCCCATTGTTCCTCCACCCCTCCTTCTTGCCTGTTTGCTAGTGCTTTTTTAAGGCACTCTCTCATTTTCCCAAAGTCAGCCCTCCTAAAGTCCAATACTCTTGCTTTTGTATGGCTTGATTGTATGGCTGTGTTTATCATGAACCACACTGGTTTGGTGGTCGCTTGTTCCCAGATGGCTACCCACTTCTAAATCTGAGATTCTTTCTCCATCCCCATTTGAGAGTACCAGGTCTAAGATTGCTTCCTCCCGAGTGGGTTCCAATACTAGCTGTCTGAGGCATGCCCCTGTAGGGCATCAAGATTGAGCCTGCTCTTGGATGTGCCTGCAGCAAAGGTGCTCCAGTTAACATCTGGCATATTCAGGTCCCCTTTTTCTGCCATTCTGAGGAAGCCTGTCATTTCCTTGTCCATTCCATCCCCCTGAGATGGGGGTCTGTATACAGCCCCCATGCGGATTGTGGTGCCATTTCCTGTCTCCAGGGTGACACAGAGTGCCTCATCTGCTCCCTGTTTAGTTCTGTTGCTTTGATCCCTTCCTTTTACATAGAGAGCTACTACTCCTTTTTTTTTTTTTTTTTTTACCCTCCCTGTCCCTCCTGTAAATTGTGTATCCTGGTATGTTGACATCCCAGTCATGGTTCTCTGTGTACCATGTTTCTGTGACTACCACAATATGCAGGCAACCTTCTTCCATCAAGGCCACTAGTTCAGGGAGCTTGTTACAGACTGCGGGCATTGGTACTCATCACCCTCCACTTTTTGATAGCCTTACCCCTTTTAGCCCCATTCCTGTCCTTACTGCCTTTGCCCTTTTTTTACATTTACCTCTGTCCTGCTCCCTAATAATGTCTCTACCTTGGTGTTTACCTCACTAATTACCATGTTTTGTGGGGGGAGGCTGGGATTTCCCTGCTCCTTTTTAGTGCTCCCCCTTGGCTAGTTTAAAGGCTTGCCAATGAAGCATTTAAACCTCTCACCTAGGATCCTGGTTCCCCCCCCTGGACAGATGCAGACCATCGCACCAGTATAGGTGTGCATGCCTCCAGATGGCTCCCCAGTCCCCAGTGAAGCCAAAACCCTGAGCTCCACACCAGTTTTTCAACCACTCATTGAATTCCCTGGTGAGGAGTGCCCTAGCATCACCCTTGTCATAGACAGGCAGCACCTCCGAGAAGGTTGCCGGACAAGCGCCACTTGTCTAAGGCCCTCCTCAACTCTACAAACTCCTCTTGCGCTGCTTTGATCCCATTGTTAGCCAGGTCATTTGTCCCTAGGTGGACAATGACATCCAGCTCCCTCCTCGTGCAGCTCCTCCCACATCCTGAGGATTCGCTCCTGTCCCTCCAAGCCGTGGCGCCAGGAAAGCACCTTACCTCCCTCTCCCCTTCCTCCCCCATTTCTACCCCCCCTAATGATTGAGTCCTCAACCAGGAGTTGTTTCCTTCCACTGTGGGGTCCCATGCCACCCTCCTGTGGGTCTCCTTTGTGAAGGTTCCCAGCATCCTCCTTGGTATCCACTGCAGGTGCCTCCATAGTGGAACCACTATCGACCAGAAGAGCAAATGAATTGTGGAGAGGTACAGCTGGAGGGATGCAACTCTGTTCCACCACCCTCTCTTCCTGAGCCCACCCTGGTCTAGCCTCTCCTCTTTCTTGGCAACCTCTGAGGTAGTGGCATTGGTCCTGGTGGTCCCTGGGTGGGGGAGGTTTCACGAATCCTAGCCGGCTCAGCCTGGAGACGGGCAACCTCCTCTCTCAGACCAGAGAGGTGCCTGCAAATAGGGCAGCATCGCAGCCTCCAGAATGTCTCCCAGAACACTGCCGCCCCACAGCCATTGCACTGCACCACTCCTATCATGTCTTATTTTGTGTCCCCTCTCCCGTTTCTCTGTATGCTTACTCTCTCCTCAAAACTCTCACCCTTCCTGTTCTGGGACAGCAACTTCCTATCTTCTTTAGTAGCCTCCTCCTTCCTTGCTCAATGTCAGACCACCAGCAGCTGGGGGGGGGTGAGCTATTTTTTTCCTTTAGGGTTGACAAAACCAATGTTTCTCTCTGATCCTTCCCTTCCTACTGCCAAACAGGAAGTTCCTGTTGACAGTCGGATCCAGTGGCTATAAAAGTAGAACTGGTGTAGGGTGGGTTGGGTGGAGGGCAATTAGTAAGAAAAGGCTAGCAACAGGAAGTTGTAATTTGTCACCTGCTTTTAGTGTCTAAGCCACACCTCCAATGAAGCTTCTCTCCTCCTACTGGTTTAGCAAAGTCAGCTGATACAATACCCTTCCCAGCACAGAACACACACGGACTTTCTTTTTTTTTTTAACCCTAAATAAGACCCCTTCTACTTCTAATAAAGTATCTGTCTACTAAACCTCAACAGACACCGACTCCTGCTGAGATGTTTTAAATTAATTAGAAAATGTAGCTTTTTTTAGTTAGCTGCTTTCTGCCCTACAAGCAAGGCTAGCAACAGCTCTGGGGAGCGCCACAAGTCTTCCTCCCGTTGTCCGGACTCCGACGTCAGGTCAGTCTCCCAGCCGCCGCCGCCCCAGCGCAAGACTAAGGAGCTGACTTCCCTGAAGCGGATGTCAGATCTGACATCGGCCAAACTCTATAGGCACTCCCAGGAACCGGCTGCCGTAAGACACCTGTCGCCGGTCAGGCGTTCGCTCCCAAGGATGTCTGCCGGGAGACCGGCATCGGCTATTGCAGAGGGAAGGACCACACCACCGCCTGCCAACGTCTGTTGGAAGGCGTCATCGGAGGAGGACACTACCCAGCCCGAAGACCAGGCGGGCGACTCTGGAACCGTCGAGCTCCAATGGGAACCCTCCCTGGAGCGGGAGACCCCCGGGGACCAGACGCCAGCGACAGACCACCCGCTCGCCCATCGGGCTTGAATCTGACAGAGGTGAAGGAGCTCTTCACCTTATGGTGGGACACCATCAAGAAGGATGTGGTTACCACACAACCTCCTCCTATGCCGGCTACCCTTCAACGCCTGCTCCCCCACTCCCACCCAGGGGGTCAGCAGGACGGTCATTGACCCCCAAGGAGCCAGCATCTCCTCCTAGGGGCAGATCTTTGGACAGGAGAAGGCCTCCTTCAAGATCTGGGTCATAAACATACCAGGATACACTATCTACAGGAGGGACGGGGAGGGTAAAAGAGGAGGAGTAGCTCTTTACATAAGGGAAGGAATCAAAGCAACAGAACAAAAGGGGAAAACAGGGAGAAGAAGCACTGTGGGTAAATTTGGAGACCGCAATGGCACCACAATCCGCACAGGGGTTGTATACAGACTCTCTCTCGGGGGGAGCAAATGGACAAGGAAATGATAGAAAGAATACTTAGAATGGCAGAAAAAGGGAGATATTGCTGATGGGTGATCTGAATATGCCAGATGTTAGCTGGAGTGCAGTTATTCTAGATGCCCTACAGGGGCATGCCTTGGACAACTAGTATTGGAGCCCACTCGAGAGGGAGCAGTCTTAGGCCTGGTTCTCTCAAATGGAGATGAGGAGAGGATCACAGATGTAGAAGTGGGTAGCCACCTGGGAACTAGCGACCATCGAACAGTATGGTTCACAAACACAGCAATAGTCAAGCAATACAAAGGCAAAAGTACTGGACTTTAGGAGGGCTGACTTTGCCGGAATGGGTGAGTGCCTAAGGAATGCACTAGCAAATGGGCAGGGAGGAGGGGTGGAAGAACAATGGGGAATAATAAAAACTGCCATCACAGAGGTAACAAGCCTTTGTGTGAAGCAAATAAATAAAACGAAACGATGCAAGAAACCACTATGGTTCTCAAAGGAAGTGGCAGTGAAGGTTCAAGAAAAAGAAAGCATTCAGGAAGTACAAGGAATCACAGAAGGAGCAGGACAGAACTATCAGTTAAAGCAAAAGGAAGCTGTTAAGGCAGTCAGAACAGCAAAGGCCCAAACTGAGGAAAAGATGGCAAATTCAGTTAAGAGGGATAAAACCTTTTCAAACATGAAGTCTTGCTATATTCTAGACATTAGCAGTTTGTTCCAGCTCTAGAACTGCCCCGGAGTGAAATGGTTAAAACCATTCCAAAATAGAATTTTGGCACGAGAGCAGCTCTATCTGTGTCATTTCAAACCGTCAGATTCTTTACTCCGCTTCAGTGAACAGTCGCCCGGAGATTTCTCCTCCTGCTCGTTCATTTTCGTTTAAAGTGTTTTCTGGTTGTATTTAACCGAGAATAGTTTTATTTTAACCGCAAAACCGTTCGGTTCAAGCTCTATCTGTGGTAACCGTAAGTAAATGAAGGTTTTGTCTGTGTGGAACTTGTAAGTTATCGGTTTGGTTTTGAACCAATCAGTGGGTTTAAAACTCATTTAAAACTAAAAGTTACTATTTTAGAGTGCGGTTCCCGGTTCTTATCGGTTCTAAAAAACGGATTTATTACGTTTTTTTCCAATACCCGTGACACGGTTAGGAACCGATAAGGGTGTCTTGCCTGGCACTGCCGTTAAAAGGGCAAGTTTTTGGTTAGGCTGGCATTATGTCTGAGAAACCCAAAAGAAAAACCGGGCCCACTGGTTTCAACATCAGATATGTTTGTGGGGAAGTCTGCCTGGCTGACCCACACGCAGACTTCCCCACACACCACATATGTTTATTGTCTGGGGTTTGACCACCTCCAGTCAGACTGCCAGGTATGTAAGAATTTCCCTGCAGCCACCCTGGAAAAGATTGGGCAGGCTCGGGAACGAGAGGCCAAAAGTCCACTGACCCGGATGGCCAGCCCGGTTCGTGCCAACCGAACCAGAGGGAGTGCCTCTGACCAGGGCCAGACTTCTCGGCAAAGAAAAGCTGGTTCTGAGGAACCAATTCCAGTAAAGAAAACAAGAAAATCAGCAGGTCTGGAGTCCAAAATTCTTCTCCAACTGCTGCAGAGATGGCAAAAGCCATACAAATTGTCCAGTCACTGTCTCAGGGTCCGTCCAACCACCACTATCGGTAAAAGGTCCGTTCGCCCAGTCCCAGTGGTTCAGGATTATGATATTGAGGAATTTTATGAACCAGAGGAGGGGAGGAGGATTATGAACAGTGTGAATGTGGCTGGGAAGGTCTGGTGTGCCCATTGAACCGGACATCTCCCCAGACAGACCTTTAGAATCTCCCCTATGCTGTCTGAGTCCCCATCTCATTTTATGTTTTATAAAAAGTTGTGAAACCTTCTCTGAGATCCTGCCAGTCTGGGAGAAGGGAGCAGATGGACGGAAGGTCAGAGAAGGGAGATAGGGGAGCTAAACACGTGGCTCAAGGACTGGTGCCAGAAAAAAGGACACAGATTTGTAGGAACTGGCAACAGTTCTGGGAGCGAAAGTTCTTTAAATTTGATGGACTGCATCTGACTAAAGAGGGAGTCAGTGCATTGGGGCAGAAGTTTGACGCCTTTGCAGAATATTTAAACTAGCAAATGGGGAGAGGGTGCAGCACCCCATACGCGAATGGGAAGAACACCCTCCCCTCAGCTAGTGGTCAAACAGGAATTCAGCGCGTTTGCTGCTCATTTGCATCACCAGGTAAGAAAAAGGTTTGTCTCCCATACGATGCACAGGGGTAATGCCAAACTTCACCCAACAACTAACACACCAAAATCTGGCCAATGGAAAATCATGTACACAATGCTCACAGCCTGGGAAATAAGATCCCAGACCTGCAGGCAATAATGTCAGAGGCTAAACTGGACATAGTAGCAATTAGTGAGACGTGGTTTACCAGTAACCACACTTGGGAGACTTCAGTACCTGGCTATGTATTGTTCAGAAGAGACCGAGGTGCAAAAGGGGGAGGAGTGGCCCTGTATGTTAATGAAAATATCAAAGCTACAGAAATTCAGAATACACATAATGAGCCAGAAGAACTGTGGGTCACCCTGGAAACAGGAAATGGGACAGCCATAAGAACTGGGGTTGTCTACAGGCCCCCAGACCAGAGGGAGGACATAGACACATTACTGTTAGAGGATATACAAAACATGACAGCTAAAGGGGAGGTTCTGATAATGGGAGACTTCAACATGCCAGATACAGATTGGTCAATACCAGCAGGAACATCGGCCAGAACTAGACACATAGTGGATTCCCTGCAGGGGGAGGGCCTCAAACAACTGGTACAGCAACCCACAAGAGACAGGGCTATCCTAGATCTAGTACTGACTAACAAAGAAGGGATCACAGATCTCCAGGTAGAAGGTCACCTGGGGCCAGTGACCATCACATGGTATGGTTCAATTTGGCTACTACATCTAAATCATCCCATTCCAAGGAAAAATATGGGACTTCAGAGGAGCTGACTTTGATAAGATGGCCAACAGAGTTAAGCTAGCCCTGGCAAAAAGAAACACAGGTGAGGGGGTACAGGCAAAGTGGGCAAGCATTAAGGATACAATACTTGAAGCAACATCCCATTGTGTTAGACAGAAAAGGAAGTGCAAAGAAGAAGGAAACCACTTTGGTTCTCAAATACAGTAGCAGAAAAGGTCAGAGCCAAAAGGCTGGCCTTCAGAAAATATAAGGGAACACAGCTGGATGAAGATAGAGGCATACCAAACTGCCCTAAGGGAAGCAGGTAAGCAGTAAGGCAGGCAAAGTCCCAAACTGAGGAAACACTAGCACGGACAGTAAAAGAAGGTGACAAGACTTTCTATAGATACATTAGTGAAAGGAGAAAGTCCAGAGGGGGTATTGCTAAGCTTAATGGAGAAAAGGGAGCATGTGAGGAGGAGGACCCTGTAAAGGCATCTATCCTAAATAGATACTTTTGCTCAGTATTTACTGAAGAGAAGGTAGGGCAGGGCCCACAGCTCAGCATCATGGACACAGGGGGGAGGGAGGTGAGCACTACTCCCTTCACAAAAGAAAGGGGTCCCACAAGAGCTTTAAGCTCAGGGTGGATAAGGCAATGGGACCTGATGGCATACATCCCAGGGTACTTAAGGAGCTAAAGGAGGAACTAGCAGAGCCTTTAGCAGAATTGTTTAGTGAGTCTCTGAGCACAGGAGAGGTCCCAGAAGACTGGAGAAGGGCTCATGTGATCCCACTCACAAGAGTGGTAGCAGGGAGGAGGCGGGAACTACAGACCGGTCAGTCTTACCTCAGTAGTGGGCAAGATTATGGAGGCACCTTAAGGAAAGGATAGTGCAACACCTGGAATCCATGGGCACAGGATCCAAGACAGCATGGGTTTACAAAGGAAGGTCCTGTCAAACTAATCTCATAGATTTCTTTGACTGGGTAACCAGAGTGGTGGACCAAGGGGAGCAGCTGATGTCGCCTACCTTGACTTCAGCAAAGCTTTGACACTGTTCCACATAGAAGATTGATAAATAAGCTAGGTAGGCTCGGGTGGGTCAGAAGTTGGTCAACTGGGTGGCAAACTGGTTGACTGGCAGAAAACAGAGTGGTGGTAAATGGTATACAGTCAGAAGAGATGCAAGTCACAAGTGGGTACCTCAGGGATCAGTCCTGGGGCCAGTCCTATTCAACATCTTCATTAGTGACCTCGAAGATGGACTAGAGGGTATATTGTCTGTTTGCAGATGACACCAAGATCTGCAACAGAGTAGATGATCCAGATGGGTGGGCAGAATGAGAAGAGATCTGATAAACCAGCAGAATGGTCAGAAGAGTGGCAACTGGGATTTAATGCAAAGAAGTGCAAAATCATGCACATAGGGAAGAGAAACCTGAAGCCACTTATAGGCTGGGAGGAGTTGCTAGCAGTCACAAAGGAAGAAAGAGACTTGGGCATCATCATCACTGATGACCTAAAATCATCCAAGCAGACCTCTAAAGCAGTAGGTAAGGCTAGGGGGTGTTAGGTGTATTAGTAGGGGTATCACAAGTCGTAAGAGAGAGGTAATAATCCTCTGTACAAGACATTGGTTAGGCCCCATCTGGAGTACTCGCGTGCAGTATTGAGGCCACACCTTCACAAGGACATTAATCAAATTGAGGCAGTCCAGAAGGGCAACCAAAATGGTGCAGGGACTGCATCAGAAGACATGAGGACAGATTAACGGAGCTCAATATGTATACCCTTGAGCAAAGGAGGAGAGAGGTGATATGATCGAGACATTTAAACACCTTAAGGGCATAAACAAGGTGAAAGAGTCTAACATGTTTAAATATAAGAAAAATAGCAGGACAAGAGGACACAGCATGAGATTAGAGGGAGGCCGATTAAGGGGAATGTGAGGAAATTCTTTTTCACAGAAAGGGTGGTAGATGCATGGAATGGCTTACCACAAGAAGTGGTGGCTATGAATACAGTGCAGGGCTTCAAACAGGCATGGATAGGCATAAGGAGCAATACAAATGACTATGAATAGATAGGTCACTGACAGAGCAAAGGTCGATGGCACATTTATAAGGTAGAAAAGAAATGGGCAGACTGGATGGGCCTTAGTGTCCTTATCTGTCAAACTTCTATGTTTCTATGTTTCTAAACCTCCAGCTTCCTTTTAGAAGAGGCTGTGGATGAGCAAGAGGAGCCTGATTTTGTAGAAATGATGGATATTCCAGAGTCTAGGAGATTGTCTATTCCTTTACGTAAGTCTTTTAGGAAACAAACAATTAACATTTTAAAAGCTCCTAATTCTGTGCCTCCTGTAGATAAAAAGATGGTCAGAAGGTATACATTGCCAGGCCCTGATACAGAATTCCTTTCTCAGCAATGCAGTCATGTTGGGGTAGTTCAGGCTGCTGCCTGTGATAAAGCTAATATTCCCTTGGCTTCACATCCTCCTGACAAGGATTCCAGGAAGATTGATGCCGTGGCAAAACAGTATATGGCAGCCTCTCTGGGACTCAGGCAAGCAAATTATATGGCTTATGTAGCTAGGTATCAGAAATCTAGATGGATACTGTTATGCACTGGCTGGCAGGCCCATGGCCAGCTGGCTAGTGAACTAGAACAGGTGGCTGCTGATGGCAGTGAAGCCTTTAAGGTTCAGTTTCATGCTGCTGTGGATGTTAATGATGTTCCTCTAGGGTCATGGCCACATCTGTAGCTGTAGGTTGGTCTGGCTCAGGTGTATTAGTTTGTCACAGGATACCCAGACTAAGGCTATGGATTTTCCTGGTGGGAAATTCTCTGTTTGGAGAGCAGAGAATTACATGAAGAAGATGTATGAATATAGGACTACTTACAAGAGTGCTCAGGCTAAGGAGCGGCAAGCCACTCCTCAAAGGCATGCCCCCAGGGTAGGGGTAGGCTTTTCACAGGCCTTTCTACCAGACTCAGGCCTCTGCCTATGCTCAGAGGGGCTTCTTCAGAGGCAGGCAGACGAGGGTGGGCAGACCTGCTCCCACCCCCAGCCTAAAAGCTCCTGCGAAACAGGCACCCTGATGGGGTGCCCAGGGCCGATCCTCCTGTACCAGTGGGGGGCAGGCTGGCTTACTTCAGTCAGAATTGGGCTTCTTTAACCTCAGACAAGTGGGTTCTGGAAGTAGTAAGCCAGGGTCTGGTTCTCAGCTTCAAAAAGTTTCCCAAGTTGAGAAGCAGACTTTTTCTACATGCAAGTGCTTCAGAGACCCTCGCTCTGGAAACAGAGGTCTCATCCCTGTTGGCTCTCAGAGCAGTAGAAAGGGTTCTTCCCCTGCATCAGGGCAGGGGTCTGTATTCCAGATACTTCCTTACCCCAAAAAAGACAGGAGAATGGCGGCCCATTTTAGATCTCAGCTATCTAAACAAGCATCTTTGAAACCAAAGTTCAAAATGGTAACTCTGGCAATGATTTTACTTTTCCCTAAAGCCAGGGGACTGGCTAGCCTCCCTGGACCTCAAGGATGCCTATTTCCATGTCCTAATCAGAAGATCCCATCGAAAGTACCTCAGATTCGAACTGCCCTCAGGTCATTACCAGTTCAGAGCAATGCCCTTCGGCCTTACCTCTGCTCCAAGGGTATTCACAAAGTGTCTAGCAGTGGCCCACTTAAGGAGGCAGAGGATTGCTGTTTTTCCCTATCTAGACGACTGGCTCATTGTACGCCAGTCCCCAGAACAGGTAAAATCTCACCCGCAGGTCACCCAGCAGCTTCTCACCTCCCTGGGTTTTCTGCTAAACCTACCAAAGTCGGTTCTGGAACCAGTCCAGGTACTCACCTTTATAGGGGCAGAATTGGACACAAAGCTAGCCAGAGCCTTTTTCCCCCAGAAAGGGTAAGGAATTTAGTGGCTCTGGCCTCTTCCTTCACTCTGCAGGTCTCTACCAGCAAGACACTTTCTGCAGCTCCTGGGGACATGGCTGCATCCACAGCTGTTGTGCAGGGAGCCAGATTTCAGATGAGACATTCAGTTTCACTTGAGAACCTTTTGGTCTCAGAGAAGAGACCCCTTCCAAGTTGGTCCTAGTGACTCTAACCTTGATCCTAGCTCTCCAGTGGTGGCAGGATCAGAGCACTTAAGAGCGGGGTCCCTTCATTTCCCTTCTCACGACTTGACTCTCACTACAGATGCTTCCCTTCTGGGTTGGGAGCCCACATGGGCGACCTTCCCACTGGAGTTTGGTCCCCCAGGAATCTCTGCTCCACATCAGTTTGCTGGAACTCAGAGCAGTCTTTTAGCTCTTCTAGCTTTTTCTGCATCTGTCCACCACAAGGTGATACAAGTCAGAACAGACAACACCACAACAATGTGGTACATCAACAAACGGGGCACTTGGTCTTCAGCCTTGTGCACCGAGGCAATGAAGTTGTGGTTCTCTGGCCTATTCCCTGAACACTTCCCTCATAGCAGTTCATCTTCCAGGAAGGACAATGTCCTAGCGGATGCCCTCAGTGATTTCCCAGGGCCATCACGAATGGTCCCTGGATCCTCAGGTTGGGGATAGTTTTTGCCAGGTGGGACATCCCTCAGATCTTTTGCAGCCCCAGACAATCACAAATTTCCTCTGTTCTGTTGCAGGCCTCCAGTGCTGGGCTCAGTTCCCCTGGATGCCCTTCTGGATTGGGAGGGAAGTTCTCTCATGCTCCCTTCCTCTCCTATTCAAGGTACTAGTCAAAATCAGATCTCAGCCTTGCAGGGTGATTCTGATTGCCCCGGATTGGGCCAGGCAGCCCTGGTACCCACTCCTTCTGTCTCTGACAGTCCATCTTCCCCTGTGCCTCCCAGGAATCACAATCTGTTGACTTGTACCCAGGGAAGGGTTTGGTATCTGGACCTCAATCCTCACCTCAAGGCCTGGCTCTTGAGGAGTTAGAGTTTGCTGATTTACACCTCTCTCAGGGTGTTCTTGAGATCCTAAAGGCTTCCAGAAAGCCTTCCACTAGGGCTACTTATAGTTCTAAATGGAAAAGGTTTTCCATTTGGTGTGCTGGGAAAAATATTTCCCCAGAATCTGCTGAATTGCCCATTTTGTTAGATTACATGGTACATCTTAATTCCTTGGGTCTCAGACCAGCTACCCTGAGAGTTCATTTGGCAGCTGTCTGCTTTTGTGTCAGCAGGAAAGTCATCCTCTTTCCTCTCATCCTGTGTTTTCCAAGTTTTTAAGGGATTACCCATACTGATCCTCTCTTCGGAACCGCCTCTGCTTGGGACCTTAATGTTTGCATTGCCCAGTTAATGCAACCCCCTTTTGAACCTCTGTCTTCTGCAGAGCTTAAGTACCTAACTTGGAAAACTGTTTTTCTAGTGGCTATCACTTCTGCCAGATGCGTAAGTGAATTGCAAGCCTTGTCAGTGGAGACTGACTTTATTTCTTTCCACAGGGATAAGGTAGTCCTTAGGACTAATAGGAAGTTTTTGCCTAAGGTGGTTTCAGATTTCCATCTTAATCAATCTCCCTTCCAGTATTTTTCACTGATCACTCCTCTTCGGGTGAGAGGAGGTTGCACAGCCTGGATGTTAAGAGAGCTCTTAGTTATTATATAGAGCGTACCAAAGGTCACAGGTTCGAATCCCTCCAACTTTTCCTTACCTGTGGTGAAGTTGGGAAAGGCAAACCTGCCACTAAGATCAGTAGCCAGGTGGATTGTCTCTTGTATCCAATTTTGTGATCAGAAAGTGGGCAGAGCCCACCTCCTGGTTTGAGGGCTCATTCTACCAGGGGTACAGCTGCGTCTCTAGCTGCTGCCAGAGATATCCCTTTATTAGAGATTTGCCAGGCTGCTACTTGGAAAACGGTACACACTTTTACCAAGCATTACTCCCTGTATGTCCAGGCCAGGAGAGATGCTCAGTTTGGCACAGCTGTTCTTCAGAGCCTATTCCGTAGTAGGTTCTGCCCTTCTCCATGGAGGTACTGCTGTGTATTCTGCTAATGTCTATAATATAGCAAGACTTTCATGTTTTGAAGAAAAATTACTCACCTAGTAATGTTGTTTCTTCTAATGGAGTCTTGCTGTATTATTGACCCCCCAACCTGCCCCTCTCAGAACCTCTACTTGGTGGGTGTGGGCAACTTAGTGTGGCACTGCTTATGTCCTGTTAGCATTTTGTCCCCTTTGGGACTTTGGGTGTGTATGTGTACGTGTGTGTTTTATTATACTTATGTTCCATTTTCATATTATTAGAATGGTGTTAGTATTTCTGGTCCCCTGACTTGAGTCTTGGGTGTTGGGACCATCAATGGTGGTTATTATTTAGGTAGCCATTTGGCTAGTGTAGGTTACAGCTTCCACACAGACCTTAGTGAGTTTGGCTCGTAAAGATCTGACAGTTCAAGTTTGAAATGACACAGATAGAGCTCTCGTGCCAAAATTCTATTTTGGAATGGTTTTAACCATTTCACTCCGGGGCAGTTCTAGAGCTGGAACAAACTGCTAATGTCTATAATATAGCAAGACTCCATTAGAAAAAACATTACTAAGGTGAGTAATTTTTTCTTATAGGTATGTCAGGGAGCGAAGGAAGACCAAGGGAGGGTTAGTGAGGCTTAATAAAGAGGAGGGAGGGTGGGCAGAGGGTGTCTGTGAAAAGGCAGAGATACTAAACAAATATTTTTGCTCAGTATTTACAAAGGAAGATGGGGAGGTACCTAAAACAAACACTCTGGATACAGAAGCTGATACCAGCCCAGTTACAGAAGAAAGGGTTCTGAAAGAACTCTTAAAACTGAAGGTGGACAAAGCAATGGGGCCTGATGGGATTCATCCCAGAATTCTAAAATAACTAAGGGTAGAACTAGTGACACCACTGACTACTCTTTAACAAATCATGGGAGGATGGGGTGGTACCCGAGGACTGGAGGAGGGCAGATGTG
Organism: Neoceratodus forsteri; assembly: GCA_016271365.2. Lineage (NCBI taxonomy): Eukaryota > Metazoa > Chordata > Ceratodontiformes > Ceratodontidae > Neoceratodus > Neoceratodus forsteri. The sequence continues at coordinate 112,042,199 of CM057451.1, forward strand.
ATTCCCCTTCACAAAAGTGGGAGCAAGGCAGAAGCAGAAAACTACAGACCTGTTAGTTTAACCTCAGTGGTAGGGAAAATAATGGAATCACTTCTGAAGGAAAGAATTGAGTATCTAGAGGCCAGAGGGGCTCAGAACCCAAGGCAGCATGGATTCACAGCGGAAAGGTCATGCCAGACAAATCTGATAATTTCTTTGACTGGGTGACCAAAGCAGTAGATCAAGGAGGGGCTGTGGATATGGCCTACCTAGACTTTAGCAAGGCATTTGACACAGTCCCACATAAAAGATTAATATACAAGTTAGCCAGCCTGGGAGTGGGTCCCAAGATGACAGCCTGGGTAAAGAATTGGCTGGAGAATAGGACACAGAGTAATAGTACATGGAGTCCACTCTGAAGAAAGGGGGGTTACTAGTGGGGTACCGCAGGGTTCAGTATTAGGACTGGTCCTCTTCAGTGTCTTTACGCGACATTGCAGAGGGACTGGAAGGAAAAGTATGTCTCTTTGCAGATGACACAAAGATCTGCAACTGAGTTGATGCACAAGGTGGGGTGGAAAGGATGAGAAGGGACTTGGCAAGGTTAGAGGAATGGTCAGATGTATGGCAGCTTAGATTCAGTGCTAAGAAGTTCAAGGTAATGCACCTGGGAAACAAACCCAGGGGAAGAGTACACAATTGGGGATGAGATACTAACAAAAATGGAAAGGTACCTGGGGGTAGTCATATCAGATGACCTAAAGGTGGGCAAGCAATGTGAGAGGGCAGCAAGGAGGGTTGGGGGGATACTGGGATGCATAGGGAGAGGCATCACCAGTAGAAAACAGGAAGTTATCCCTCTCTACAGACAGTTGGTGAGACCCCATCTGGAGTACTGCATGCAGTTCTGGAGACCCAATCTTTGCAAAGACATAGACAGGATGGCGGCTGTCCAGAGGAGGGCAACTAAAATGGTGCAGGGTCTGCACCGGAAGACATATGAAGAGACTTAAGGAGCTGAATATGTATAGCCTCGAGGAAAGGAGGGAGAAGGGGGACATGCTAGAAACTTACAAGTACCTCAAGGAATCAACAAAGTCCAAGAGCTTAGCATCTTTCAAAAAGAGGTGTGCAAGAACAAGGGGCACAATTTGAAGCTAGAAGGGGCTCAGAGGTAATTTAAGGAAGTATTTTTTCACAGAGGGTTGTGGATGCAAGGAACAGCTTTCCGGAGGAGGTTGTGGAGTCAAACGGTGGAATTCAAGCATGCATGGGACAGTCGTAAGGCAATTCTAGGGGGTGGGGGTAGGAAGAAGTAGGCTGCTGGTTAACTAGGATCTGCAGCTTATCCATTAGGGAAATGAGCAGACTGGTGGGCCAAGCGGTCCTTATCTGCCATCAGAATCTGTTTGTTTCTGTCCACTTCAGGGTCCCCCCAGCCCCAAGAGACTCAGAAGGCGTCGGTATACCCCGTCCGTGGAGGATTCCAAATCTGACACTTCTGGGTGCTCCAGATCTCCTCCTCCAATCAGCGTCCCTTCTCCAGACCCACGTGACCGTCCCAGGTCGTCTCCGGATGACCCCTCATTCGCTGAGATCATGAGGCATATGCAGGAGAATATGGGGTGGGACGCTGAAGAGCTAGACCCCGAGAGAACGCCTTGCCTGCTACCTTCAGCAGAAAGACCCAAAGCCTGTGGTAGTGCCACCCTTGGTGGACACCTTTGCGGACGTCACCAAGGCTGCATGGAAGCGTCCGCATTCGACTCCGGCAGTGCCGAAGAAGGCTGACTGCCTGTACAAGGCCCCAAGGGAGGATCAGTACCTGGCGAACCATCCTCTGGCCGATTCCCTGGTCATTACGGCCTCACATGACCGGTCTCAAAAACTGCAGCACTTGAGCACATGGCCATCGGACCCGAGTCCAAACAGCTGGATGTCCTGGGTTGGTGCACATATGCAGCTGTGACTTGCACCATCAGGTCGTTAATTACTCACCCACATGGTTCAATTCCAGAACGCATTGTGGGAGCAGGGACAGGACCTGGTTGAAAATTGCCAGACGGTGGTCAAAAGGAGGAGCTGTTAACCTCCTCCGTACAGGTTCGGACTGGGAACCCAGGTCCTTAGAGCCCATACGACTCTGCAGACTCTTCGCCAGAGCTGCACCCTCAGGCGTGTGTCTCCGGAGACACTGTGGTTCCGTGTTCCAGGTTTACCATGGACGCCCTTACCATGGCAAAGTTTTGTTTGGCGAGGCCTCGGAGAAGGTGATCACCAAACTGCAGGATGCCGGGAAGGCGGTTAGATCTGTGCAGGCTATGTACAGGTCTCTACTCTGTTCCTTTCACAGGAACCAGAGTCGTTTTCGCAGCCAGACTCAAAGGCAGCAACCACGTTCCCGCCAGCAACAAAGGGGCTCCTCCAACTGAAAAGCCCAGGCCAAGACATCCTCAGGCAGAGGCAGAGTTAAAAAGTCGGCCCAACCTGCGGGATCCAATGCTGCCACAGCATGACTCCTTCCTTGCCCCCGCCCCTCCTCAGGATCAACGGGAAATGAAGGTCGGGGGTCGCCAGAATGGCGGTCGATCACAGACAGGTGGGTGCTACAATTGGTCGAAAAAGGCCATTATATGGAATTCGTAGGCAACCCGCCCACAAGGCCTCCTCTGCTTTCCCGCTACTCGGGTCAGCACACTCTGCTTATACAGCAGGAAGTGCTCGCGCTTCTAGAAAAGGAAGCTTTGGAGCACGCTCCAGAGAACCAGAGAGGGTTAGGATATTATTCTCACTTCTTCCTGGTCCCAAAGAAAACAGGGGACCTCCGTCCAATTTTGGACCTCAGCTACCTCAATCTGTCGGTCGTCTACAAATGCTTCATGGTGACCCTTCTGGGTCTAATCCCTATGCTGAAGGACGCCTTCATGCCGTTCCTGGACATGTAGGACGCCTACCTGCACATCCCTATTGCTCAAAAGCACAGGAGGTTCCTGCGCTTAGTTTCAGTGCATGATTATCCATTCCGAGCACTTCCCTTCGGGCTGTCATCGGCACCCTGGGTATTTACCAAGTGCATGGCAGTTGTCGGCGTCTCTGAGGAGGACGGGCCCTACGTGTTCCGCATTCCGGACGACTGGCTTTCATAGTCTCTCCAAGGAAGCATTGTTGATGGCCATTCAGCTGCACTCCAGGCCCTTTTCAGTCTCTGGGCATCCTCAACTACAAGAAGTCTCTCCTGGTACTGTCCCAGAAATTGCAGTTTATAGGGGCAGTTCTGGACACCATCAGGGGAAAAGCTTTTCTTCCCCGGGGACAGAGCGGAACACATTCGGTCCCTCATAAGGGACCTGTTGGCGAAGGCCGTCCCGGCCAGACTGGTCCTTCGCCTGCTCGGACACATGGCTGCTGCCATTCCAACAGTCCCGATGGCAAGACTCCACATGCGGGTAACCGAGTGGATAAGGGTGCAGTGGGACCAAAGGCAAGACCATCTGCAGCAGCCAGTCTGAATCACGAAGGCCGTGATTCGGGACTGGCAATGGTGGCTAGACCCGGGAAACCTCTCCGTGGGGGTTCCCTTCACAGTGCCGTCTCCAGTAACACTCTCCACAGACGCCTCAGGGCTCTGGTGGGGAGCGCACTTCAATGGGGTGATTTCTCGGGGCACATGGACAATCCAGGAATCTCATCTCCACATGAATGTATTGGAAAGGAGGGCGGTCCTCTACGCCCTGCAAGCCTTCCAGTCGGAGATCCCACAGAGTATTCTCCTGTTGCAAACAGACAATACTGCAGTGATGTATTACCTCAACAAACACGGAGGCGCACACTCCTACCCCCCTTTGCAGGGAGCCCATGAGAGTGTGGGAGTGGGTAATACGACATGGCGCAAACCTTATTGCAGTTCACGTCCCTTTGGTGGACAATACGCTGCAGACAGTTTGAGTCTTATCAGACCAGAGTCCACGAGTGGGAGCTTCTACAGGAAGTGGCAGAGGATCTGTTCCACAGGTGGGGCACTTCAGAATTAGACCTTTGTGTCCCCATCCAACGCAAAACTGCCCAATTTTTGCTCGCTAGATCCAGGGCCTGGTGTTTTCTGCGCAGTCGCTGTCCCTCTCCTGGGCGGGCAGATTCCTCTGTGCCTTCCCTCCTTTCCCTTGATCCAGGAGCTCTCCTCAAACTTCGAGGAGCATGTGATGCTTATCTTGATAGTGCCTTTCTGGCCCAGGCAAATCTGGTTCCCGCTCCTGCATCGGCTATTCCGGGAACCTCCGCCTACTTTGCCAATCAGCTCCCCATCTGTTGTCTCAGGAGGAAGGTTCACTAGTCCATCCGGACTTGTGTTCATTGAACCTACATGCATGGCTCCTAGAGACACAGCCATGATGCGACATGGGGTCTCGCAAGAAGTGGCGGAAGTACTTTCCGCCGCTAGAAAACCGGCAACACATGCAACATACGCCATGAAGTGGCGCAGGTTTTGCTTGTGGGCTCAAACGCGTGGTTTCTCGCCCTTAGACTGTCCCGAGAAGCTGGTTCTGGAATACCTGCTTTCACTTTTCCAATCCGGACTAGCTTACTCCTAGATTAAGGTGCATTTGTGCGCAATTTCTGCTTATCATGCCCCCATAGGCCATCGTATGGTGGCTCAATTGGACACTACTCGTGCCTTTTTAAGGGGGGGGGTCCTCCCTTAGGCCACCTATCAAGGATCGGGTTCCTCCTTGGGACTTGCCCTTTGTCCTGGAGCAGCTTACGCTGCCATCTTTTGAACCAGCCGCAGATTGCGAGCTACGTTTTCTGTCGTGAAAAACGTTTTTTAGTTGCAGTTACTTCGGCGAGAAGAATCTCCGAATTGCGTGCACTCATGTGCAGAGAGCCTTATTTAATTTTCCACCAGGATAGGGTATCCCCGAGGACAAATCCTAAGTTTCTGCCTAAAGTGGTTTCAGCCCTTAATCAGCATATCGACTTACCAGTGTAGTTTCCCAGGTACACCAATAGAGAAGCACTGCTTCACACCCTAGATGTTCCCAGGTGTCTCAGATATTATCTGACCAGAACCAAACAGTACCAGAAAGCGGATCAGCTGTTCGTCTCCTTTGCTGAGGGGATGAAAGGAGCTCCTGTTTCTAAACAGTCCCTTTTGCGTTGGCTCATTCAGTGTATCTCTTTCTGTTATGACAAGCGCAGCAAACCCTTGCCAGGCGTGGTCGAGGGTCATTCTACCAGAGGAGTGGCCACCTCCTTTGCAGCGCTGAAGAATGTCTCCACTTCAGCTATTTGCGCTGCAGCTACCTGGAGCTCGGTGTGTACCTTTATTAGGCATTACTGCCTGGATATCGCTTCAAGGCGAAGGGCAGGTTTCGGCCTAGCCGTCCTCCAGGGACTTCAGTCCTAGGCTCGAGCAGGGTTGTAATCTCTGCCTTTCCTCCTCCCGATGGCGTAAGACTGTCGCTGTTGCTTGGGAATCAATCCTAATGGTGTAACCTGCTGCAAGAGCTGCATCTTGAAGTAAGATAGTACAGTTATGTAAGAACTTACCGTAACAGTAGATCTTCGAGAACAGCTCTTGCAGCAGGTACCTTCCCGCCCACCATTCCCCTTTTGAGGAGGTAGGTTTAGCCTGACATCCATCTTTCGGGATGGAGACGATTTGTTTTAGTCTTGCCATCTGATGGCGGATCCTCTGTCTCCTCTTCTGATGTCATCCAGTGGCCGTGAGTCTTCGGCGGGAGAACTGGGGATTGTGGTGGGACCGCCTCCTCATGTACTACGCCTGACGTCGGGGGCAGGACTGATTTCTGAGGCAGTCCCCGCTGAAGACTACTAGCTAGAAAATTTCCGTGGGGTCCTGACGCCTGACGGCTTCAGTCCTAATGGTGTAACCTGCTTCGAGAGCTGTTCTCTAAGATCTGCTGTTGCGGTAACTTCTTTCGTAACTGTACTTTCTGCGTCCACCCCTGGAACTGATTTTGAAAGCAAAAGCCAAGAGAAGCATGGCTGCCCCTTTTTTCTTTTGCTGTATTCATAACAGTATTCTACGTTTTATAAAATGTTTTGTGAAAATGACATGGAATTGAAATGGATAAAAAGAATCACTTTATAGATGTGTTTGTTTCGAATGTACCATGAGTTGACTTTTACTTTTGTGGAAAGCTGAAGCAAACTTGACTAATCTTTCACTTTTCACACTCCTGTTGACTTGTACAACATTATTTTCTTTCCATAAAGAGGGTTGAAGTCTCACCATGTAACTTGCCAAGCATGGTAACTCGTATTGTTTCTTGTGAATTCTAAATTATCAGGCGACCATGTGTACAAAGCAAACAATTTGACCTGGGGTTGCTGAAACACCAGGGAATGTTCTTAAGGTTCTTGCAGCAGTTCTCTTCTAATTTGGTAGATCTGCTATATACCCTTTGCTTATATTAAAGAACCTTGTTTCTGCCAACAGGAATTCAGTTCGCCGTCTGCACTCTGGCAGTTGCTGGGCATAGCTACTGTCACAGTACATCTTTGGGCTTAGACTTCTCTTACCACACATGGTCACTCTGGCTCTGCCCCATCCAACATCAGATCTTTTATCACTGGAAAGGACCCGTTTGCTTCATGGTTCCTTTGGCGTTTGAGGAATTCAAGGTTGTTTGCACAGCATGTATAAAATAACTATTACGTAATCTTAGTAAAACACGCCACCATATTCACAAATCATTTCATTAACTTACCATACATATACACATACAGCATGCTAAAAAAAAAATCCATTAACCTTTCCTGCCTGCATCCCCTATAAAGAGCCTAGTGTATCATAATTGGCCAAGGCAGAGATTTCTCGCTTTTTGTGTTGTGTATCATCCATCGGTTTCCTTTGTCATACTTATTAAATTGGTATGTACGTTATAAATGTCCTGTCTCCTCCTGAAATGCAGGGCATTCCAAGATCAAATGCATCATTCATATTCTCATTACTGCACCAATTACAGATTTGGGCTATATTTCCATTATATTCTGTCCTTCCCACTGGACATAGTGACCAACTCAGCCAGGTTAAAGCTTTTCTGGAATTCCTGTTTCACAGGATATAACATTTTAGTTTCAAAAGATTTTTAATATACTGCAGATTTTCACTGTTCCATACTGTCATTATGACTTCTAAATATTTTACTTTACATTATCATACACCCTTTCAACTGCCTTCTGTGCAAACCTAATCGGGTTTTGTCCAGATTGCATTGTACTGAAGTCCAAATTTATTTAACTCCTTATTCAGTTTCCCAACCACTCCAGCTTGGTGTATATCTGCTTTTCAGTTTTCTGCTCAACAGTTAATTAGGCTCTTGTTCGGGGCAGTTCTTATTTTTCTCCAATATAATATGCATTTCTTTTGTCTCGTATTGACACAGTACCAGTTTCCGCTATTGCATTCGATGTAATTTGAGACACTGAGCACCTTTTTTAGGTATTTATTTTGTATTACCTCTGCTTCCTTGCAAGTTGCAGAACAGCCCCCAGTCTTCAGCACCATACATCCAACTGCAAGTGCACTTTGGCCATTAGACATCTGTATTGTGCTAAATCTGAATCTTTAGCCATTGCATAAGCAAAATGTGTAATCCCATTTAGTGATTTGGTCACATTATCCTTCATTTTCTGTATGTATGTTCCAGCTGAAATTTTTAAATTCCCAAATATTGGAACTCGCTGTTATTTCACCTTGTCTTTTGTCCAAATTCCATTATTTTTGTGTTTTTTCCAAATTGGGCATGTCTTTTTCACAACTTTCTGTCTCTGATAAAGCCGTCCTCAATCCTAATGGGGTTTGACAGTAACACTGCATCATCTGCGTAAAGTAGTTTTTATTGGGAATGTATGTATTCTTTTAGGGAAACTATTTTCTCCAATACGTCCACAATCTACGTATAGATTGAAAAGACTTGGAGCAAGTAAGCAGCCCTGTTTTACCCCGTTTTTCACTAGTTCCTCTTGACTGCTTAGTTTTTCCTCATATCTAACTAGTTTATTTTTTTATGTAATACTTTTATTATTTCTAGCAGATCCTTTTCCAATCCCATGTCCTCATATCTTCAGGGTTGTCCCATTTACTGTATCTAAGGCAGATTTAAAATCTATAAAAACTGCATATATTTCTTGTCTTAATATGGGTATATTTATCAATAATATATTTGAGAACAAATATTTGGTCTATGGTGGATTTACTTTTTGAAATCCTGCCCAGTATCTTTCTACTATCCATAAATTGCATTCTGTTTAGTACTATCAGAGAAAAAAATCTTTACACTAATATTTAGGAGGGTAATCGGTCTGTAATTTCCTGGTGATGGTTCTATTACGTAAGAAAGGCTCAGTGCTATCACTCCTCTTCTCCAGTTTTCTGGGATTTTTTGTTCTGTGATTTTGAAAACCACAAACAATAACTGCCCACAGTTCAGGGTTTGATACAATTCTGTACCCATTTTTATCAATCCATTGGGAGCTGCTTTGTTCCTTTCTGGGCTAAACTTGTCCTCATTACTTCATCTTTCTAATTTGTATCCAATTTTCAGACTGTTCCTGTAACACTGTTCCACACCTAAGTTTTGTATATTCCTTTGAGGTTTATTAAAAATACCCTGGAATATTCTTCCACTCACAAGCTGGTAGTATACCTGCATCTTTCTGTTCCTATTGCCGCTAAATTGCAAAAGGCAATGTTGGCTTTTTTTTTTTTTTTTGGCATTCTGTAATAAACTCCACTGATTATTATTCCTGTTTTGTTGGAGGGGTTCCTGTTTTCAAGCAGTAACACTTGACGCATCTTTGAGTTGAAAGTTTTTTTCATCAATCTCTTCTGGTTACTGCTTGGTTGACTTAGAGGCTCCTCTAAGGTGCATTTAGTGTCTGCAGATGTCTACCACAGATCTGAGCAACACATGCTTTTGTTGCCTGGGGACTTCTCGTGGCTGTGATTGGTGTGCATGTTGCTGGGCCATGCATCCTTGTTAACTCCTCCAAAGGTAGGTTTGAGGAGTGTCAACAGGCCCTGGTAGCTCGCGGTGGTCGGCAGCCCAGTTGGCAGCTTTGGAGGGAAGCAGCAGTGGGCTTCTTATCTGATCGGTCGTGTTTCCTGTGGCATTGTCTGGGGCCATCCATTAAGGGATTTCCTGCAGTTCCAGGAGATTTACTAGCTCTCCAGTCTTATTGGAGAGCCCCATTGAGAAACACTGCTGTCTGTTGGAAGGAGAACATTCTGCTCTGGATCCCTTGACTTCCCTGATCAAAGTCTTTATCCAGGAGAACATCGTTGAGCAAGCTCATGTACAAGATGGACCTGGTTGGCTCCGGGTCAAATGGTACAGTGCATAGATATTTACAATAGAGCCAAATAACAAGTAAAAAAAAAAAAAATGTAACATTGAGTGCTTTATATCCCTCATCAGTTCAGAGAGCTTCTGTAATATTTAAGGAGGACATAAGATGAGGCTTAGTAGGAACTTCAGTAGGTAGAAGTGATCGGCTGCTCGTGTAGGTAGCTGTCGCAAGCACACAATTTCAAAAGTAGTGTAATCAGTGTCCTTAAATGTAACTCTAAACAGAAGGATAAGGGTCTTAACAGTCAAGGAGAAAAGTAATTACAGCTCTTTTTTGGTAAATTTCAGCATGGAAATCTGTTTTATGCCTGGATTAGAACGTACACAGAAGCAGACTGCAGGAACCAATCGGAAACTAACACAGAAGAGCGCTCGTGTTCAGATTGGATGACTGCTAATGGCCTGCTTTGCTAATTGAGTCTGAGCTTAGGTTCTCAGGCGGTGAGAGGCAGCGCTTGACTGCCCAGTGTCTGGGTTTCCCACGCCTGTGGACAGGAGCCTGTGGATATACATATCCTTGGCAAGGGATCAGAGAAGGGGTTGGTATTAAGTATTGGGCCACGGACAATGGAATAGCTGAACCAGCAGGAGCACCAAAACAGGACAACAGAACTGGGTATTCTTTGACGCCTAAAGACTGGCCCAACCACATTCAGAAAGTGTAATCTGAGTCCCACCTCTTGACACTCTAAAGAGGAAAAAATAGAGGTCATAACCGTTGGGCAGTAAGTACCGCTCTTTTTGTGCAAGTTTTAGACAGAAAATCAGACTTTGGCTCCTGTAGTCTGCTCCTGTCTCCCTAAATACTAAGCTAATCGGACGCCAGAGCAGAAAAGCGCTCGCATTCTGACTGGGTATCGGCAAAGCCGCACCTCGCTAGTAAGGAGTCCGGTCTAGATGTCTCAGGCGGTGGCTATGGAAGAGACAACTGCCCGGTATCTGCATTTCTCCCACCTGAGGGGCAGGGAGCCCCTGAAGGGCTAGTCTGTGGCAGGCAAGAGAGTTGGGGGACAGAGGAAAGCTGGTAAGAGTGGAAAGGGAATACAAAGATGAATTAGGGCAGTTGAACGGTACAGGGTAGGGGAATAAGAGCCACAGATTAAGAAATGTGTAAAAGACAGTAGGATGAGATAAGGTGTAGAGGTCGGGAAAGCCATGAAGAGTTAATAACCCAACAGGGATCTCTAGAAAGGGGGTAAAATTTACGTGATCACAAATTCAGCTATGCTCAGAGCAGCAGCCTGATGCTTCAGACTAACATTAGGGGCTGTCAAACTACTGCTGGATGAGGGAAGTCTAGGACAAGGTCCAGGTTATCACAGTACCGCTGAAGGAGCTTGCAACCTCGAAAGATTTTCTTGAACCAGAGTTGAAGGGGTGGTTAATTCATAGATCTTGAAACCCCTGTGTTCCCCATGTTGCTCCCTGATTTGAGGAAAAGGGTCTGCAAACACCCACTTGTAAGGCTGGTTCACCTACTACCTACACTGGTGGTGATACTGCCCCTATGCTTGCTACAAAGTTCATCGTAGTCTGTCTAAACGTGTGTACACAGCTCTACTGGTGGGCCCCCATCACCCTAGGAGTCACTGGGCGGTCCAGCGCTCTATCTCTTAATGCTTGGGTTGATGACCTTCTCAACGAAGATCACTCCTCTTTAGAAGCCTGGTGACTTAAAAGGTATGAAGACCATCTGTGGCAGCAGTTAGTATTTAATTTGCGTGGGGAGGGTAGGCCCGCTTTGCCTGTCTTCAGTAACTCCCTGTGGTCTGATGGCACTGGAATCTTGACCAGTGATTCTGATTGTAGTGGACCCCCTCCTTCCTCCACAACAGAAGTGGCACCCAGGATGCTAGTTGTGTACTCTACCACACTCCTTTAGTATGTCAAAAGCCTTGATTGTGCCCTCTGGTGGCCATCTTGGGCATTTGACAGTTTATCTACATTATGCAGCATATGCTCATGGTCAAAAGCCCACTGACCTTGTCATTTTTTCTCACTTTGCTCCTGGCCCAGTCAGAGGCCAGAGCTGAAGGACATTGGCTGCATGCTTAAGCATAGTAGCAAACTGCCTTGGACTCGGACACGTGATGTGGCTGTGCCCATGTGCCTTGGGGCATGGCTGCTTAAGTTTGCTCTAGAGACCCAGTATGTTAGCAGATGTCCCCCTTTTTTGGGGGGCACTGACGTCTTTGGTCCTCAAGTGGAGGAGACTCTCCCGGTATCGAAGTCCAATGTCACCCTGGACTCTGGGGCTTTGTCCCATGCAGAGGCAGTTGCAGCTGTGTTGCGCAAAGCCCATGCAGAGCAGTAAGGGCATGGGGGCAGGCCGCGGTTGTTAATCCTGTGTCCTGCTGGTGAGAGCCCTTCAAAGCTTTACCATTTGGCGAGTTGAAAGGTGTCTCCTACCCTGCTGCTTCATACCTTTGGGGTCTGGGTCTGCTTCTCCACTTATTTATACATTTGTCAGTTATCAGCCTTTAATAAGAGTGCTAGAAGTGTGTTTCCCTAGAGTTTGAGGCCGTTTTGCCTTACCAACCCCAGGAGCCAAGGAAGTCCAGGATGGCCTCAGACATGCTCCTGCGCTGTGGAGCAGAACTGTTCAGCTCCTAGTGCGCAGTGTGATGGAGCGAGTCCTGGATGCCCTTGCCTCACAGGGCTACATGTTCTGGTACCAGTGTGGATGAGGGGTTGGCACTCTTATGTCCTGCATGACATGAACAAATTTGTTAGCAGGAGAAAGTTCTCCATGGTCACACTAAGCCACATTATTGTGCAACTGGCTTAGTTCTGCTCTTTGGACCTCGAACACCACCTTTAATATTCCAGATCTTACTCTTGCAGTAGGTAATTACATATTGGACTGAAGCTGGCAGGTGTCAGGACCCCACGGAAAAATGCCTTGCTAGCAGTCTCTGGCGGGGGACTGCCCCCACATCAGGTGACCGGTGTCGGGCGACGTCAGTATAAAGGGGCAGTCCCCCAGTTCGCCTTCCAGATCTTTCGCGCCGTTAGCTTGTGAAAGCGCCTCACAGTTAACTTCACTCTGCTTCGTCAGTCTGTTTTTATTACCAAACTTTTTCTCGTTTGTCCCACAGAATAAGTCTTATCTACTGTGTATGTCGTCCCCTACTCTATCCGATTTTGCATAAGAATAGGTGTGACTCGTGCGGCACCCAGCTCCCGCATAAGGATGCTCACTGCCTGTGCCTCCTGTCTAGGCCTGGAACACCCCATGGGGAAGTAACAACACAACCAACAATTTAACGCCACCACCCACAAACTGAGGCAGCAGTCCTTGGAGGACCATATCTTGAAGGAAAAAGATGTCCTTCATGGAGAAGGAGCTAAAGAAGCTTCAGCAGGCCTCGACTTCCCCTGAGGGACACTGCAAAAAGAAGCACCGGGACTCCCACAGCGTGCTAAAGATGTCACCCCTGGACCCGTCCTAGATGGCCATCTTGGAGGTTTCCAAGGCGGTGTCCCTCCCTTTGGGCTTAGGCCCATTGGGAGCCTCCAGGATAAAGGAGGCAGCCACTCCTGCCGTCTGGCTACGGATACTCACATTAGATACCCTCAATAGCTGTATCCCCTTCTCCTCCACCGTCCCCGTAGCTGCCGGTGGATCTTAAGGACTCTGGCTTCCTGGTGGGCTGAGGCCAAGGCTCTGCTTACTAGGGAGGTGGAGAGCAGTCTGCTGACACCGGACCTGGTTCTGGATGCTAGTCGCCAGGGACTAGCCTTCCTCCCCCTTACCCCACACCAGAGGAGATCTCTGGTGCCAGGGAGGACATGCTCCCCCGAGGGTTGCCCAAGGCGTCCATTCTCCCCCGTTCCAGGAGGGGTCTTCATCTTCCTCTTGGAGACCTCGGAATCGGATTCTGACAGGTGCTCCGATCCTGACTAACCACGCACTCCAGACCAACCGAGGCCAAGGACTCCTCCGAAGTCGCCTCCAGAAGAGCCTTCTTTTCTAGAGTTGCTGAGAGATCCAGGCAGTCCACCAGTGGCAATCCCTGGAGCCAGATCCACAGTAGAAGAAACTTGCCCATTTGGATCTGCCTGAAACTCCCTGAGTCTTGACAAAGCAGGAAGCAGCTGATCTAGTGCAATCTGCTTGTTTGACCAGTCAGCACATGCTCCGTGCCATGTACAACACAGTGGATGCTGCTGGTCAGAGCTCGGCTTTCACCTTAGGTCTTCGGCGTCATGCTTGGCTCCGGGTTTCCGGTTTGGTCCCTGAAGTGCAGCCCGCTATTCAGGACGTGCCCTTCAGGGGTTCTGTACTGTTCAGTGGGGATGTTGGACATCACCGACCTGCAAGAGAAGGGCACTGCACTTAAATCTGACTCTGTGTACAGGCCCCCCTCTGACAGCGCCACCCTTTTCGCAGACGTTCTCGGGTAAAAGCGAAACCTCGGGGGAAGCGGGTTAACAAACGTTGGGCTCCTCTGGCTACCAAGCCCTCCGGCCCAAAAGTGGCGGGAGCTTCAGCCGCAACATTGCTCCACACCTCCTGACTCCTCCTCTCCCACAGCCTCTGAACCTACCAGAGGAACCAGTAGGAGGGAGGGCCTTCAATCTACCAGGTTGGGAGAGGATTACGTCAGATGCTTGGGTGCTCTAGCTGATAGCAGCAGGACACTCAATCGAGTTTCTTAAACCAACCCCGTCATCTTACTCCCGAAACATCTTCCTCTGGTTCGGGAAGAAATATCCTCCCTCCTTCTGAAGGCGGCAGTGCAGCCTGTCCCAACCCATCTTTGGGGGATGGGCTACTACTCCCATTTCTTCCTGATTCCGAAGAAATCTGGAGATGTGAGGCCTTTTTTTTTTTTTGACCTCTGCTACCTGAACATGTTCGTGGAGTACCAACTGTTCAGAATGCTCTCCCTGCAGAACTTTCTGCCCCTACTTTGGCAGGGACAGTGGCCGTGCACACTGGACATGCAGGATGCTTACCTGCATATCCCTGTATGCCCTTCCCACTGCAAATTTCTTCGGTTTTCATTCCAGGGGGACCACTACCAGTTAAAGGCCCTCCCTTTTGGTCTTTCTTCGGTGCCCCGAGTGTTCGCCAAATGCCTTTCCATGGTAGCGGCTCACCTGTGTACCTAGGAGTGCAGGTTTTCCTGTACCCGGATGGTTGGCTCCTGGTGGCCCCGTCCATGGAGTATCTCCTGCGCGCTACCTTAACCCTGCAGGTTTTTAACAGCCTGGGTATCACCATCAACCAGGCCAAGCCCCATCTGGCTCCCTCTCAGAGGCTCCAGTTCGAGGCAATCCAGGGACACTACCACCGGTGTGGCCTTTTTGCCACCAGGACAGGGTGGACACCTTCCAGGCTCATGCAGGCCTGCTGTCTGGTTGCAGGCGGGTCAGTCCTTCGCCTCATGGTAGCTGCTATTCAGACAGTCCTTCTTACTCCGCTCCATATGAGGATCTCTCTGGACGCTTCATTCTCAGTGGGATCAGATGTTGGATGACCTAGACCAAAAAGTCCTGGTTTCCAACCCCATGGTTCGGGACTTGCAATGGTGGATGATGCAAGAGAACCTTTGCCAGGGAGTTCCCTTCTGCCTCAAATCTCCTTCCCCTAACTTTAACTTCTTGGGAGACGGTTGGGGAGCCCATCTAGGGTCTCACAGGACTCAGGGCTTGAGCAGACTCTTCATATAAACTTGCTCGGGGCCGGCCATTCCGTATGCTCTCCAAGCTCTGAACTTGTATGTGCTTCCTGGTCATCTGGCTGTCCAGATGGACATGTGTGTAGTCTGGTACATCAACAAGCAGGGAGGCAATGAGTTTGGGATTGAGCTGTGCAACACAACCTTCACCTGACGGGGGTTGGATATGACGGGGGTCAAATACGCTGGCAGACCACCTCAGCCGGTCATCGGCAAAGGCTCACAAATGGGAACTGCGCTGGGGAACCTCGGGTAGACCTGTTCACATCTCCTCAAAATGCAAAACTTCCTGCCTTCTGCTCGCTTGTTCTAGGGCGAGGCATTTTTTTGGAGGGATGCTCTCTCTAGACTGGAAGGACAGATTCGCCTATGCCTCCCCCACCCCCGATTCCCTTGATTCTGAGGGTCTTGCACAAGCTCTGCTCAGAAGGAGCTCGTATGATAATCTCTCCTTTCTGACCAAGGCAAGTTTGGTTCTCTTCTGCAACAGTATTCGAAGGAACCCCCCCACTTCCTCATCCTGTTCACTTTTGTTGACCCAGGATCAGGGGACCCTGATTCATCCAGGTCTCAAGTCCCTTCAGTTGCATGTGTGGCTCCTGCAGACTTGGCTCAAGCCCGATTCGGGGTCTCCCCGCTAGTGGCTTTGATTCTGGTGGAGGCCAGAAAGCGTTTCACTAGATCTACCTCACGCATGAAATGGAAGCGGTTCTCGATTTGGTCTTCCAAGGATTTCGAGCCATTCTCGTGCCCTGTCAGGAGAATTCTGGACTATGTGTCATCTTTGACCTGGGTCTCAGCCATTCCTCTTTGAAAGTTCACATGGCGGCTATTTCTGCTTAGTGTTTCTTTTGGGGACAGAACTTTTGCGCAGCTGGAAGTCTCCAAGACTTTTCTTGGAGGGGCTCTCCTTGAGACCCCCTATTCGCGTTCCCGCTCCCCTTTGGGATCTGAATTTTATTCTTGAGACTCTTACCCTGCCTCCTTTTGAACCGGCAGCCTCAACAGACTTGAAGTTCCTATCCTGGAAGACTCTCTTCCTAGTGGGCATTACTGAAGCTCTATGCATTTCCGAGCTTCAGGCCTTGATGTGCAAAATCCCGTGTATTTCACAAGGAACATGTGGTTCTGCGTACCAGCCCTAAGTTTCTCCCTAAGGTGGTAGCGGAATCTACGCTGAATCAATCCATTGAGCTACCTGCTTTCTTTATGCAACACTCCAATCAAGGTGAGTACCTCTTGCATACTTTGGATGTTCATAGAATATTGAGACACTACACCACTAGGATGAAGGATCTCAGGAAATCTGATCAGCTTTGTCTTTTGCTCACAAAGAGAAGGCAATGCTGTTAAAATGAGCTAGCCATTTAAGATGGGCATTGCTTGGTATCATTTTCTGTTACAAGTATCACAAGACCCTGCCAGATCAAGTCGGCCACTCATGCTAGGTGTGCTGCCTCTCGGCTTGTTTCAAGAATGTCAGTGGCTGACATTTGTGCAGCTACCACTTGGACTTCTGTCCACACCTTCTGAAACACTACAGTTTAGACATTGCCTCTGCGTAGAACAGACTTGGAGCTGCTTGTTCTGCAGGGTCTCCTTTCTTGACACCCTTACAGCTGGAGGTTCTGTGGTTGTGTAGTTTACCTCCTCCCTTGTGCTTCTCCTTGTTCCAGACTGCTTGGGACTCGGTCCTATATGTAGTTACCTACTGCAAGAACTCTCTCGGAGTAAGATAGAACAGTTGCGTAAGAACTTATTGTACCAGATCTTCGAGAGAGGCTCTTGAAGTAGGTAATGCCTTCCCGCCCTCCATCCCCCTTGGCTTTTTCAGCTCCTTTTCCAGGAAGGGAAATATCCGCTTCTCTCTCGTGTTGCCTTTTTTTGGGCCTTTGGCGGGAAAGAACTGGAAGGTGGGTGTGGGGGACCGCCCCTTTATACTAAGGTCGCATGACACCAGTCACTTGACGTGGGGGCAGTCCCCCTTCAGACTGCTAGCTAGAAATGTTTCCGTGGGTCCTGACTCCTGCCAGCTTCAGTCCTGTATGTAATTACATACTGCAAGAGCCTCTCTCTAAGGTCTACTGTTACAGTAAGTTCTTGCATAACTGTACTTTTCTGTCTGTCAGTACCTCCAATTTCATGTAGAGAGGGTGCTCTACCAGTTCATGGTAATGCCATTCGGTCCGTTTTGAGTACACCCCTCAGTGGCACGTGGTCACTTGTCGCATGCAAAAATCACACAGCAATAAATGCCACAAGCAAGAGCACTGTCTGAAATGGGGTTGAGAATGTAACCTGTCTGCAACATGGCAGCCCCAGTAAAACAAATGGGAGTTGGCTCTTTATGCCCACACCTCTGGACATATAACTGACTCCACCCGGGGGCCGAGACTGGCGCAGGAGGGGAAATTACTTGTTTCGGGATTGTAGTAGGTAGGAGACATGGCAGGAACCAAACTGTGATCCCAGGTCTCCTGCTATGTGCTGCTGCCCTAGCCACTCACCACAGGAAGTAGCACAATCCACCCCAGCACACGGCAATTTCAGCAGTCTTCAGGAAGGGGGTAAATACCTTACGCTGTTATACCCCTGTCGCTCTAAATCCCTTGCACTTTACATACGTTTCTTGTGCGTTCTTGCTGCACTTTTTTTTTAACCGGTATCCCCTCAGTGGTAGCAGCCTACCTCCGGATGCATAGGAATGGGTGTTCCCATACCTGGATGACTCTGAGTGTCTTAAAGGAAGCCATGGAGCATGCAGGTGAGTGGCCAAATGTATGGGAACAGTGGACTCTTCAAGCCAGGACTCGCTTGTCTGTGGACAGGGCATTATCTTAGTCCTTTGCCTGACCATTTCAGATTGGGGAAATTATGCCCACCCTGAGACTTCTCTGGCTGAAGTACATGGTGGCCTAGACTGGCATGAGTATGTTGTCCCACCCACCAGTGGGAGCAGGGGCACCAGTGGTTTCAGTGCTGGTCACGTTGACCAGCTAGTCCTTGACACAAAGTAGTGGCTCTGTCCACAGAACCGGTTACCTTCTTCACTGAACCTCTTGTTACATTCTTGCCCAGAGCTGACCTTCACTTTGACAATGGATGAGTCTCTTGGCTGGGTAGCTAACAAAACTCTGGGTTCTAGTTTGATCAGTATGCTGTAGCATTGAGCAGTGCTCCTGGTACTGGCCGAATATGTTCCCCTGATTCGGGGGTCAGTGTGTGCATGTCGAGACCGACAACACAACTACAGTGATCTCTCAGAGAGGGGGAGAGAGCGCGAGAGCTCTTGCAGCAGGTAATAACCATTAGGACTATGCTGCCAGGCATTAGGACCCCCAAGGAAAAATTCTAGCAGTCCAAGATGGACTGCCCCAACATCTGCTCAGCCGACGTCCTCCTCTGTATATAGGAGGTGGTCCTCCAGCACCATCCAAGTTCTTTTCCCACAGTGGACCCTGCATTTCGGCTCAATGGATGCCTCCTGCTATAATCTACTGCCATTTTTTCTCGATGCTCCATGCAGTTCAACTTTGAGTTAATTGCCTTTTTATGTCTGCCAAGTTTTCCACTTCTACATTGTGGCATAAGACTGTGTGTGTGCGGCAAATTCCGGCCAGAGATGGCCATTCGGCTTGCCTGGGACTGCAGCACAAGTTGGACTACCTGCACTGCCTCAGCTTCAACCAGCACACCCACATTCGCTGCCTGAAGCCATTCAAGGCTCACCTGCTGGAACAAGTGGCCGCAATGCAAAAGTCTCACTCTAGAGCACAGCTTTTTTTTTTTTTTTTTTTGTCGTCCGCCCTCAACGCCTCCTCAAAGGAGAAGCACTCTGGAAAGCATCACAGGACAGTCCAGGTCAGACTCTCAGTCCTGTCCTTCCGGTCGCTAGTCTTCCCAGGGCTTTCGACCGCTAACCCTCCGCCTCAACCCAGGCGGTTTGAGAACTGAGCCTTCCCAGGCTTACTGTTCATTGTCCACTGTCTCTGGCTCAGACCTCACAAATGGGCGCTAGGGTCTAGGGCCCAGGATTTGGCCTCTGTTACTTCTGGCCCTGTCTTTGGTAAGAGCTTTGTCCTCGGTTCGTCAGCCAAGGCTGACTACCATGTGGCACCAGGGTCTCAAGCACTCCCAAGGAAGCACGCTCTACATCTCAACAGTTGACATCCCTTCGGACCAGCGAGCTGTCTTCGGAGTAGTCTGTCTCAGTCACTCAGGAGTCTGACCAAACTTTCGTCTCCAAGCTGTCAGCCTCACTTAGAGTGGCATGGGACTACACCAGAAGACCGGACTACTGCTGATCTGACGTTCAGCCCCACTTAACCTACGACCACAGGGCTTGACACCCAGTCATCGGCCAAGGCAAGTGTGTGACGCTATGACTCAAGGTGATTGCGCATCGGCAGTTGTGCGCTGGAAGCCCCTCAGATGCCAGGCCTGGTGCCAACCCCTTCGGGATCAACTAACCAGATGTTAAACCAGCTGTCGGGCTGTATGGTACCCTTGGCAGAAGTAGGAGCACTCTTTCCAGTTGATGGAACACCATAAAAGGTGACTACTACCCAAACCTGAACCCACAGGGGTGGCAGCAGCCATGCCAGTCTGTGCCTCCCCGCAGGACTGTCTCCACCCCCTGTTGACAGACTGCAGGTTGCTCCGATCAGGGTTCGGACTGTCAAACATGGACGTCGCCCATCCTCTGTCTTCCTCCCGCAGGCGGAGTAGGTCTATCGACTGTCTGATCCCACAGTCCTTGAGGTTATAGGGCATGTCCATTTCTGAACCAGTGGGAAACTGAGGAATTGGACCCAGAAAGGAGATGCTTGACAACATTTTTGGGAGCTATTACCACCACTAGTTCTTCCCCTGTTGGAGCCATTCCAGGATGTGACAAAACTGGCATGGAAGCATCCTTCGACTACTACTACTGCTACTACAGTGCCCAAACAGGCAGATCGCCTATTCAGGACCCCCTGGAAATGAGCCCCTCCTCTGAACAGCCCAGGGTGGACTGCAGGTCATAATAGCCTAAACATACCAGATCAGGAATTGGAAAAGATTGACCAGTTTGGGAGGAAGGTGTACACATCTTCCACCTGTACTATCGGGTTTCTAAATTTCTTGGCACATATGGTCATGTACCAGAAGTGCCCAAGGTAGAAGGCTGTGGACCTAGCTAAGACTCTGCCAGATTCTGACAGTCCTGTAGTCCAGTGCACATGTGGGCAAGCATATTCTCAGATGCTTGTATGCTGCGGCAGCAGGTGTATTCCTCTGACTACACTCCTGGCTTAGTGTCCAGGTTCCAACAGGACCTGCAGGACACTATCTTGGACCTGCTGTTCCAGGGTCCTGTGCTGAGATTACTGACCTACAGGACCCTGGGAAGGCTCTCTGAAGTACACAAGATGTACAAGTCAGAAACATATCCCTTATAGGCATCTGCCCTTTCGGAGGCACCAAGGACAGCAAGCAGAGGCAGCAACAAGGAGGGTTAAAGATAAAAGCACCCCCTCAGGCACCAGGAACTCTAAGACCACTAACAGCTAAGCAGTCCAGAGCTCCCCTTCCCACCCCCTCAGCCTGACTTCTTGCCTGCCCCCCCAGCAGTCGATAGGGCAGGCAGTCGGAGGGTGGTTCTCAGTTTACCTCACAAGTTGGGAGAACATCGTGACGGATCAATGGGTGCTGCAGCTCAGACGGGCTATGCCCTGGAGTTCTCTCAACTACCCCTGAACAACCCACCGCTCATGTATTCAAAACTCCATCGCATGCAAGCCTCATTCGGGTGGAGATATAGGCGCGCCCCCCCCCCCCCCCCCCAATCAAAGCAAGTGATTCAAGTAGTACCGGAATCCCAGATTGGCGAGGGTTACTACACTCGCTTCTTCCTAGTTCTGAAGAAGACAGGGGACCTTCATCCATCTTGGACCTCTGTCAACTGAACTTAGAGTTCAAAAGGTTCAGGATGGCGACACTCCAGGAGTTGCTTCCCATGCTGCGGCAAGGAGATTGGCTCTGTTCCCTGGACATGCAGGACGTGTACATGCAAAGATCCTGCCATTCCACAGCAAGCATCTTGGGTTCACATTCGAAGGAGAGCACTACCAGTTCAGGACCCTGCCTTTTGGCCTGTTCTTGGCACCTGGTATTCACCAAGTGCCTGGGAGTAGTAGTGGCAGCTCTTGGGCAGCAGGGTCATTACATCTACCCCTGTCTTGATGACTGGCTACTAGTGGCCCCATCCAGAGAACAGCTGTCTGACCCTGGAGTGCACTTTCAAGATGTTCCAGGATCTTGGCATAACCGTGAAATTGGCCAAAATCTGCCCCTTGGCTGTCCTAGAGACTCCAATTCATAGGAGCCATCTTGGATATGATTCGGGGGGAGAACCTTTCTCCAGTCAGGGCAGATCGCCTTCAGGCTATCTTGGAGAATACTCTCTGTGGACCAGGCTCCAGCCAGAATGGTACTACCAACTCCTGGGTCATATAGCCACTGCCATAGTGACTGTGCCCTGTGCTTGCTGGCACATGAGTATTCTGCAGTGGGCCCAGTGAAATGACTATTTTGACCAGAGGGTCGGAATCTCTAAGGCTGTACACCAAACCCTGCTATGGTGGCTGAATCCCTCCTGCTTGGTGATAACTTGACGAGGGGTATCACCACAGATGCATCGGGCACAGGATGGGGTGCCCACTTTAGAAGCAATTAGACTAGAATCTTGTACTCTTGACAGAATGCTTTTTGCATGTAAATGTTCTGGAGATGAGGGCTGTGCTGTGTACCTTTCCGGCATTCCAGGCTGACCTCCGTCCAGGCCGAATTCTGGTCCAGACTGACAACATGCCCATGGTTTTCTACCTCGGCAGGAGGGCACGCATTCATATCTCTATGCAGAGAAGCCATGATGGGCTGGTACTAGGTAGTAGATCACAGCCTGGAACTGTTTTGCGGTACATGTCCCAGGTTTCAGATACCTTAGACTGCCTGATATCGTCAATCCAAGCTCACGAATGAGAACTACTTCAAGGGTAATAGACTACCTATTGAAAGATGGGGACTCAGACATCTTTTGCATCCCTCTCAATGTCAAACTGCCCAATTTCTGTTCGCTGAGCCAGGGCTTGGAGTTTTTGGTGAGGCGCTGTCCCTCTCTTGGACTGGGAGGTTTCTCTCTGCCTTCTGCAGAGTTCTTCTCAAACTAGTCTGAACCAGCAACCATGATTTTGGTAGCACCATTCTGGTCCAGGCAGATTTGGTTCTCGCTTCTACAGCAGCTGGCGGAACCCCCAGTTCCACTTCTTCTGTCCTCTCTGTTTTCCCAAGAGCAGGGCTCTCTTAATTCACCCCAGGTCTCTGCATCTCCATGCCATGGCTCCTGCAGACCTAGCCAGGAGCAGGTATGGGGTGTCCACATGGGTAGCTAAGGTGATAGTGGCCTGAAAGAAAATGGTCACATCGCCATGAAGTGGAAGCAGTTCAGCTTATGGGCTGCTGCCATGACAGACATATTCTCAAGCAAAGTGAACAGTCCTGGAGTATCTTATCCAGGTCTGATTAGTGTTTGCTACTCATCCATAAAAGTACATCTCGTGTCTCAGCCTACCATGTACTAGTGGATGTCAGAACCTTGGCACAGCTGGATCGGTCGCGTCCCTGCCAGTTATCCTGCACATTAACCCTCCCATATCTTGACCCAGTTACCCCATGGGATCTGCTGTTTATGCTGGAGTAGTTAACCTTGCCCCGGTTTTTGAGCCAGCCGCAAGTTGCAAGCTTAGTTTTCTGTCTTGGAAAGCATCATTTTTGGTTGCTTTTACCTCTGCCTGGAGCATTTCCAAGCTCCAGGCTCCCATGTAAGGCGCTATATTTGGTTTTTCATAGGGACAGGGTGTCCCTTCGCACAAACCCTATGTTTCTCCTGAAGGTGGTGTCAGAGTTACTCTCAACCAAGACATTAACCTACCCTGTTTACTACACCAAATATTCTAACAAGGGGCATTATGTTTAGGTAAATGGAATCCTTGGATGTTAAGTTTGACTGTATGTGGTCCATAAGGAAGTCTGATCAGTTTGACCAATGGATGTTGAGGCACCAGTCAAAGGACACGGACTATGTCCAGGTGGCTATTTCACTGCATCGTGTTATACCATAAGTATGGCAGATCTCTTCCGTGCCCAGTGAGGGTCGTTTGACCAGAGGATAGAGACTTTCTTTTGCATCTCTCAAATGTGTCAGCAGATCTGTGTGCCACAGCCACTTGAGTTCAGTACGCACCTTTGTCTGGCGCTACAGTTTGTACATTGCTTCCAGAAGGAGGGCAGGCTTCGGCCTGGCAGTCCTCCAGGGATTGCTCTCATACGAGCATTCTTATGTCCACCGCTCGTTTTGATCTGGTGGTGTTCTGGTACTGCTAGGAACTTTCTTCTAATGGTTAGTACATGCTGCAAGAGCTCTTAACTCTGAGATAGTACTGTTACGTAAGAACTTGCCATAACAGATCTTAGAGAACAGCTCTTAAAGCGGGTATGCTTTCCCCCAGTGCTGCTTTGTGTCCCTTTCAGGATGACAAAGCCTCCTGTTTGTCCTATCTTTCATGCTAGCTGGGTCTCTGGTAGACTTAACTGAGGTGGTACTGGGGGACCGCCTCCTATATACTGAGGATGACACCTAGGGTGGTCCCTGTCTGCTAGCTAGAATTTTTCCGTGGGGTCCTAGTACCTAGTGGCATAGTCTTTAATGGTTATTCTAGGGACAGGGATATGATCTATCCACACTTACTGACAGGTTCCTTGCTGCTTTAAATCTTGCCGGAAGGTCTTCAAGCTGGCTCCTCCCTCCCACGTGGTAAAACTGTCGGCTCCACCCCTTGACGCCAGATCTTCTTACTGCTTGGAAGCTCAGGTTCCCTCCTTTGCACTCTACGTTTTAGGCCTGGATCCCAACTCTTCGGTTAAACCAAAACTCATACTTAAATTTACTAGACTTCGGTCTTTTTCTTCCTTCGCCGCTGCGATGGACAAACCGAATCCAGGATTTCAACGGTGCCCTTGTGGGCAGATGTCTCGGACTGATCCGCACTGCACGTGCATTTTTTACTGCCTTGGGCTCGGATCACGATCCGCAGGCCTGTGAATTGTGAAAGTCTATCTGTCAACGTTCTTGAAGACCATGTTGCCAGACTTCAACTTGGGCGCCCCGAGACACTTCTTCATCTGGTAAAGTTGAAGGAGGCCCGTTGGGCGGTGTCCGGTGGCGGGCTTGGCTGAGCAGCTTGAGCAAATGATTGCCCTCAGAGGCGGCCCAGGTCACATCATCTTCCTCGGTCGCAGCATTTATCCTGCTCTCCTTGGGCTCTTCATACTCTGCTTCTTTCAAGGAGCTTTGTCAATCCCTCTCTAAGGGAGAGGGGCCATCAGGACATTCCTCTCGGTCCAAGAAAAAGGACTCAAAAGGTAAGTCCCACCATCGACGTGAGTGGGAGAGGTCCCCTTCCCCGGAGAGTTGACTCTCCTTCTGTCAGTGTTGCGGCTGAGGCCACTGGATTCGCTGTGTCCCCATCAGGTCAGCCGGCAGACACACCCGTCGACGCAGTCAAGAGTTCTCGACCTGTCGGGACGGGCTGTCGCTGGAGAAGCTGACAACCCTTCTCCGGTTCCCCAGTGTAAACCGAGGACTTGCCTGTGTCGGAGTCCCGTTAAGTTCCAGAGCGATGGAGGAACAGGTTTCCCCACTCCCTCCAGACCCACCCTCTGAAACACCAGTGGTCTCTGTCTCTACCTCTTCTTGGTCCAGCCGATCCCGCCGACATCGGCGGTCTCTGTCTCTGCACCAAGGGAAGCGGTGGCACTGCTCATCCTAGTCATTGTCCTCTTAGGAGGATAGGCTCCGCAAGTTGCACCGGCCCATGGATCTGATGTGGCAGCAGCTCCTTTTGACCGGGAACAAGCAGACTGTCACCTTCCCTGGCCATTAAGTGGCTATCACCTGAGTGGCTGAAACAACCCCTCATGGTCATCGAGGAGCCGAAGCCAGCACCAGTTCGGCCAAAACCAGCTGCACCACCCATTGTGGTGGAACCCCCGCCTCCACAACCAAAAACTGGGGCTCCGACCAAGGATTCTCGGTCAGGTCAGGGGTTGCCCCATCGGTTGTTAGTCACCCTCACTCCCAATCGTCCTCAACAGGTGGAGGGTGGCGCGAGCCCTCACAGCTGTTTGCAGACTCCTGGAGTCTGGCGATGACTCATCCCTGTTCTCCAGGCCTCTCTACCTGGAGTCCTCTGGGGACAGTCTGTGAGCAGGCCCATCCTCGTTCATGGGATTGCCGGCTCATCTCAGAATCTACTGGGATGAAGCTCGAACCGCGTCAGTGTCCCTCACAGAGATAATGGACCAAGGGATTCTCCTACAGAGGCCTTTCCTTTGGCCGAAGCCATTGTTGTCCCGGCCCTGGAGCTATGGCAACAGCCGGCTTCGTGTCCAACTCCCTCGACCAGGAAGTATGCAGTTTCCACCGGCTCGCGCTCCGGATTCTCGGAGCACCTCTCTGCGGAGGGATTGGTGACAGTGTTTCTAGGGACATGGATATGTTGTTCATCCACACTGTCTGGCAGGTTCCTTGCCGCTTTAAATCTTGCCGGAAGGTCTTCAAGCTGGCTCCTCCCACCCACCCGGGTGATAAAACTCTCGGCTCCGCCCCATGACGCCAGATCTTCCTTACCGCTTGGAAACTCAGGTTCCCTCCTTAACGCTCTGCGATTAAGATTGATTCTAACTCTTCAAAACTTCTCAAACTTCGTTTTAGACTGCTAAAGACTTTGGTCTTCTTCTCCTCATGACTGTGATGGATGGATAACTCCGGTTCGGAGATGCCCTCTGCAGATCAAATGTCTCGACGGACCCGCACTCCCGTGTCACTGCCTAGGCCTTGAGCACGACCCGCAGGCTTGCGACCTGTGCTTCTTTTCGGCCTATGTCCTCGAGATCGTGCTGCCCGGTTACAGTTGGGCGTCCGAAAGAGTTCCTCCGGTCAAGTCGAAGGGAGGCCAATTGGCGGTGTCCCTTGACTGAGACTCTGCAGAACAACTCAAGCAGATCATTGCCCTCTAAGAGGAGGCGGCGCAGGCCACTCCATTTTCGACGCTGCATTCGCCCCGCTCTCTCGGCGCCTCGACCGGCTTCTTTTAAAGAGCTTTGCCTGACCCTCGACCAAGGCGAGGGTCCAACCTCTTCTGGACCGTTTCTCTGTCAAAAGAGCAAGGGTAAGTCCCATCGTCGGCGCTCTTGGGAAGCGGAAGATCTCCCTCCCCTGGTCGACAGTCGACTTCGGTCGACCCTTCAGCTTCGGCCACTGGCTTCACGGTGTCCCAGTCAGGCCAGTTGACCGAGACACCTGTCGACGCGGTCGATTTTTCTCGACCCGTTAGACGGGTTGTCGGCTGGTGAAGCTGATAATCCCCTCTCCCCGGTTCCCCCGGTGAGAGTTGAGGATCCTGTCTGCTCGACTGTGCCTCCGGTTCCAGAGCCGTCGGTGGAATCTTCCGAGCCGAAGGGAGTGCCGATCCTCGGCACCCCACCTCACCGACCTCGGCCTAGCCGAGATTCTCGGTCTCTGTCTCGGACCTCATCGCGGTCCAGCCGATCCCGCCGTCTTAGGCGGTCTCGGTCTCGGCACCACGGTAAGCGGCGCCACCGCTCTTCCTCTTCTTCCCCTCCTCGGACGAGGGGAGGCTTCGGCGCAAGTTGCGCCGTAAATATGAAGAGCTTATGTGGCAACCTTCTGTTGGCTGGGAATAAGCTGACCCAGTCGTCTTCACCGGCCATTAAGTGGCTGTCACCGGAGCGGCCGAAACAACCCCTCGCGGTGGTAGAGGAGCCTG
Organism: Neoceratodus forsteri; assembly: GCA_016271365.2. Lineage (NCBI taxonomy): Eukaryota > Metazoa > Chordata > Ceratodontiformes > Ceratodontidae > Neoceratodus > Neoceratodus forsteri. Next base: position 112,069,127 of record CM057451.1, read on the forward strand.
TTCCCAGGCCGGTTGTTTGGCCTATTACAGCTGCCCCGCCGATTTTGGTGGAACCGCCGCCTCCTCAGCCGTTAGTTGGGGCTCCGACCAAGAGTTCTCTGTCGGCTCAGGGGCTGCCTCATAGGCTGTCGGTCACTCTCACTCCCGACAAACCTCGGCAGGTGGAGGGTGTCTCAGGCTCGAGGCAGCTCTTCGAAGACTCGTCCGAGTCTGAAGATGACTCCTCCTTGTTCTCCAAGCGGATGGACTTGGAGTCCTCAGGGGCAGTCGGTGGGCGATAGCCCTTCGTCCTTTCTTGGTCTACTTGGCTCATCCCGAGTCCACGGGATGAAGCTTGAACCCGTTTCTAGACGGGCCAGATATCCCCTCACGGAGGTTCTGGACCGAGGGGATTCTCCTATGGTGGCCGAAGCCATTGTTGGTCCGGCCTTGGAACTATGGCAGCGTCCTGCTTCCTGCCCTGTGCCTTCGGCCAGAATGGCTAGGAAGTACGTGGTCCCTACCGGTTCCCTGTCCAGTTTCTCGGAACACCCCTCTGCGGAGGGGCTGGTTACCAACAGCGTTTTCCGGCGTGCCGGGAACACCAGGGACGTGGACAAACCACCCGACAAGGAATCCAAGAAATTGGATTATGCCGGGCGGAAAGTCTATGCTGCGTCCCCTCTTGGCCTTCGTCAGGCCAGTTCGGCCGTCCTGATGGCACACTTTTCTCATGCCCTATTGGGCTCCCTGGATGAGGTTGTTGCCCATCTTCCCGCGGACTTGCAGACTACGGTCAGGCAGGTGCGGGACCAGGGCAGGGCGGTAGCGAAGCAGCAGCTCCAGACTGCTCTTGACATCTGAGACTCTTATGCCGGATCAGTTGCGACCGCAGTGGCCATGCGTTGGCGGGCTTGGCTGAGGATATCCACCTTCACCTCGGATACCCAGCACAAGCTGGCGGATGTTCCCTTTTTGGGGACTGACCTCTTCGGCCCTGGGGTGGAAGGTCACCTCCAGAGGATCGAAAAGTCCAATGCCACCTTGGACTCTGTCTCTTCCGCGCAGAAGGACAAAGGCTGTAAGCCTCAGCCTAAACCTTTTCGCCCTTCTGTGCTCGTGGCCTCCGGCCCAGCAACGTCCGAGCCAGCAGGCTCGACCTTGTACCCAAACCCAAGCCATCGGCTTCCTCCAATAGGAAGCAAGGAGGAAAAGGCCAGGAGGTCCCTCGGCGGTCCCCCCTCAAGCCTGCTCAGTGACGGGCTGGGGTGTCGCTTCATCCTGTCGCCTCACACGTGGGGGGACGGCTCCGGCACTTCCTTTCCGCCTGGTCCGCTGTTACCATGGACAGGTGGGTCTTGGAGGTGGTGGGAAGAGGCCTGCCTCTAGAGTTCGAGCAGGCACCGCCCTACAGAGCCGTTGCCCCTGGGGGGGCCTTCGGGGTCCCCAGCCTCACTGGCGGCTCGTCGAGCCGACATCACTCTCCTCCTCCAGAAGGAGGTGATAAGAGAGGTGGAGGACCGTCCCGAAACGGACGGGGGGCTGGCGCCCCATTCTCTACCTACACGACCTAAACAAGTTCCTAAGGTCTCGAACCTTCAGAATGATCACTCTGACTCAGATAATACCATCTCTGGAACACGGCGTGTGGTTTTGCTCTCTGGACTTTCAGGACGCGTTCTTTCATGTCACTATCCGTCCGTCTCACCGGAGATTCCTCCGCTTCCAAGCGAGAGGGATCCCAATCGATTCAAACCATGCTCTTGGCCTTTCTCTAGCTCTAGGGTCTTCACCAAATGCATGGCAGTGGTGACAGCATTCTCTAGGCCCGAGGGTCCAGTGTACCTTTCCTGGACCGATTGGCTGATAGCGGCCCCCTCCAGACAGGAGGTGGAGCGGTCCAGAGATCTGGCCCTCCAGGTTTGCTCTCAAGTCGGCCTTCTCATCAACGAGGCCAAATCGGAACTCGAGCCGAAGCAGGTGATACTGTTCATCGGGGCAGAGCTCGACACTCTACGAGCCAGAGCACGGCTCCCGGCGGACAGGGCCGAGGTTCTTACCTCCTTTGCCCAGTCATTTCTGGTTGGGCAGTTGCGTCCTGCCCGGGACTTCCTGCGCCTCCTGGGTCTCATGGCGGCCTGTACCAGCATAGTCCGTTGGGCACGTTGGCACATGCGCCCCTTCAGTGGGGACTGGCCAGACAGTGGTCACAACGCTGCTATCCCTTGGACCAGCTTGTGATGATGACCAGGAGATGTGGAACACTCTCCAGTGGTGGACCGTTCCATCCCATCTGCAGGAGGGCATCCCGTTTGTCTGCCTCGAGCCGGCGGTCTCACTCGACCGCCTCTTTGATGGGTTGGGGTGCCCATCTGGGGGAACACAGAGTGCACGGCCTCTGGTCCCAGGAGTCGATGCCACATCAACCTGCTGGAGCTCCGGCGGTCCGCCTAGTCTCACCGCCTTTGCTCCGTTTCTCCGGGGTCAGTGGTCAGAGTCCAGATGGACAATACCACGACCATGTACTACCTGAACCGCGCCAGGGCAGGGCGCGCTCCATGCTTCTATGCAAGGAAGCTCTCCGCATTTGGTCACTCGTGTGTGCAGCTTGGAGGCGGATCTCTTAGCCATTCATGTGGCAGGAGCCTCCGACACCCTGGCGATGCCCTGAGCGGATAGGGGCTGCATTGCAGTGGCCTCTCCTGCGGAGGTAGTACAAGATCTGTTCTCCCACTGGGGCACACCTCTGGTGGATCTGTTTGCCTCCAGGGAGAATCTGGCTGAGGCTGTTTCATGCCGCCCCCTCAGCGGGGCTCGCTGTGAGGATGCCTTCTCGGAGGCCGTGGACCCCGGGCCTCTTTTACGCCTTTCCCCCCTTTCCCCTGACTCACAGGGTCCTGCTCAAAGCGAGGAGGGACAAGGCACAGGTGATTCTGATAGCTCCAGACTGGCCACGCCAGTTCTGGTACCCAGATCTCCTCAGCCTCAGCTCCAGGCTCCCGAGGCAGCTTCCAGCTCGCCTGGACCTGCTTTCAGTCAATCAGGGGAAGGTGTTCCATCCGGACCTTCAGTCCCTGCACCTGACGGCCTGGTTCCTGAGCGGCTGGAGTTCCAGGCCTTGGGTCTTTCCGACGAGGTCCTCAATGTTGTTGAGGCGTCCCGTAAGGAGTCGACCAGAAAATGCTACGCCTTCAAATGGAAGAGATTTTCCATTTGGTGTCAGGGCAGAGGCTGGACCCTTCCTCTTGTTCTGTGGCCAGCATTTTGGACTATCTATGGTCCTATCTAGTCAAGGTTTGAGTCGTGACCTAAAGGTGCACTCTGGCAGCTATCTGCTTACCGGGCGCGGGCCGGTGAGCAGTCGGTGGCGCAGGAGAAGGTGGTCGGGCGCTTTTTCAATGGCCTTGATCACATTTCCCCTCCAGTGCGGGAACCCCCACCTCCGTGGGATTTACTGCTGGTATTGGCAAAGCTCATGGGCAAGCCATTCGAACCAATGCACAGGTGTGATCTCTCCCACCTGTCGTGGAAGACCGCCTTCTTGGTGGCCATCACGTCAGCCAGAAGGATGGGAGAACTCCAGGTGCTTAGCATCGAGTCTTCTTACCTGGTCTTCCACAGGGACAAGGTTGTCCTGCGCCCCAACCCGAAATTCCTTCCGAAGGTGGTGTCGGAGTTTCACCTTAACCAGGTGTTGACTCTGCCAGTGTTCTACCCCAATCACACCTCGGAGGCCGAATATAGGCTCCATACTTTGGACCCTAGAAGGGCGCTCGCCTATTACAAGGAGCGCACGGCTGGGATTCGGGGAGAGGTTCGCCAGCTGTTGGTCACCTACGCTGAAGCCGCACCTAGCAGACCTGCAGCCAAGCGGACGATAAGCAGATGGGTCACCTCCTGCATAGACCTCTGCTATAAGTTGGCGGGCATGGAGCCTCCCAGAGGGATAAGAGCTCATTCTACCCGCCATACTGCTGCATCGGCTGCTTCCAGGGACGTCCCTATCCAGGAAATCTGCAAGGCTGCTACCTGGAAGTCAGCACACACCTTTATTACCCATTACCACATCGAGCTCGAGTCACGCCGGGATGCTGGTTTTGGGGCCTCGGTTCTCAGTCCTTATTTCACATGTAAATATTGGGGTGTCGCCTCCTCCCTCCTCCGAAGAACTGCTAGGAGTCTGCCAGACAGTGTGGATGAACAACATATCCATGTCCTAGAAATACAGGTTACTCACCTGTAACAGGAGTTCTAGGAATGGTATATGTTGTTCATCCACCCGACCCTCGACCTCCCCGGCTTTGACGCACAACCTGAGCTTCCAGCAGGCCAGATCTGGCGTCATGGGGCGGAGCCGAGAGTTTTATCACCTGGGTGGGTGGGAGGAGCCAGCTTGAAGACCTTCCGGCAAGATTTAAAGCGGCAAGGAACCTGCCAGACAGTGTGGATGAACAACATATACCATTCCTAGAACTCCTGTTACAGGTGAGTAACCTGTATTTTCCGGCACTCCGGAAACTATCGAGATGTGGACAAGTCACCCGATGGTCCAACAAACTGGACTACTCTGGGCGTAAAGTCTACACTGCGTCCTCCTTAGGCCTTCATCTGGCCAGTTCGGCCGTACTGATGGCACATGTTCCCACGCCTCTTGGGCTCCCTGGATGAGGTTATTCCTCATCTCCCAGCTGACCTCCAGACTACGGGGAAGGGCGGTGGCAAAGCAACGCTCCAAACTGCTCTTGACATTGGAAACTCTTATGCCCAGTCAGTAGCGGTCGCAGTGGCCATGCGCCGCAGAGCTTGGCTGCGGATCTCCACCTTCACTGCAGATACCAGCACAGGCTGGCAGACATTCCCTTCTTGGGTACCGACTTGTTCGATCCTCTGCAAATGACCCTCCACCTTGGGATCGAAGTCCAGTGCCACCAGGAAAGGTGGTCGGGCAGTTTCAAAGACCTTGATCACCTATCCTCCAGTCGAGAACCTCCACCTCCGTGGATCTACTGCTGGTACTGGCTAAGCTCATGAGCAAGCCATTCGAACCGATGCACAGGTGTGATATCTCTCACCTAGTCGTGGAAGACCGCTTCTTGGTGGCTATCACATCAGCCAGAAGGATGGGAGAGCTCCAGTCGCTTTCCATCAAGGTATTCTTATCTGGTCTTCCACAGGGACAAGGTTGTCCTACACCCCCACCGAAATTCCTTCTGAAGGTGGTGGAGTTTCACCTTAACCAGATGTTGACTCTGCCAGTGTTCTACCCCAGTCACACCTCGGAGGCCGAATATAGGCTCCATACTTTGGACCCTACAAGAACGCTCTTTTATTATAAGGAGACGATGGCTGAAGTTCAGAGAGGTTCGCCAGCTGTTTCTCACCTATGCTGAAGCCACACCTGGCAGACCTGCAGCCAAGCGGACGATAAGCAGGTGGGTCACCTCCTGCATAGATCTCTGCTACAGGTTGGCGGGCATGGAGCCTCCCAGAGGGATAAGAGCTCATTCTACCCGCCGTACCACTGCTTCGGTGGCTGCTTCCAGGGACGTCCCTATCCAGGAAATCTGCAGGACTGCTACCTGGAAGTCGGCACGCACCTTTATTACCAATTACCACATCGAACTTGAGTCATGCCGGGATGCTGGTTTTGGGACCTCGGTTCTCCAGTCCTTATTCCGGATGTAGGGGTGTGCACCTTGCCTCCCTCCTCCCAGACAGCTGCTAGGAGTCTGCCAGACAGTGTGAATGAACAACATATTCATGTCCCTAAAAATGCCTGTTACTCACCTGTAACAGGAGTTCTAGGAATGGTGTATGTTCATCCACACAACCTGGCTTCCAGCGGGCTAGATCTGGCGGCGTGGGGCGGAGTCGAGAGTTTTACCACCCGTGTGGGTGGGAGGAACCAGCTTGAAGACCTTCCAGCAAGATTTAAAGCGGCAAGGAACCTGCCAGACAGTGTGGATGAACAGCATATACCAGTCCTAGAACTCCTGATCGTACTTCGAGATACAGCTCTTGCAGCAGGTAACACCATTAGGACCCCACGGAAATCTTCTAGCTAGCAGTCTTCAGCGGGGACCGCCTCCGACGTCAGTCCCGCCCCCAACGTCGGGCGTAGTACATAAGGAGGCGGTCCCGCCTGAATCCCCAGTTCTTTCCTGCCGTCGACTTGCATGTCTCGACCCTTCGGTCTGTTTCTAGCGCACGATGCCTGGAAAAGTTCTTTCCAACTTGGAAAACCCTTTTTTTTTTTTTTTTCTCTCCCGAAGTCTGCCATCTGATGTCCTCCTCCAACCTCCTGAGAAGCATCCATCGAGTGCGCCTGTGGGAAGCAAATCCCTTTTAAAGACCCGAATTCGGCCTGTGTGCGGTGCCTAGGCCCAGACACGACAGCCGGGCCTGTACCTTCTGTCAGGATTCAATAGCCGGACCCAGATCCGCCACCGGAAGGCCCTTCAAGCGTACCTTCTCGAAGAAAAGTAAAGGCCATGGATTCTGCCTCCAAGGGGGAATCGTCTGAGAAAGCCAGCGACACCTCAAAGCACAGGGAGAGGGTGAGATCAAAATCCCCTTCTAGGGCTTCGGACTCCCGTAGCTCCGGCTCCCGTCCGACCGCTCCCTTCCCAGGCCTGCTATCAGCCTCCCAGCTGCGGTGAAGTCTTCAGTTCTTCTCTACAACCGGCCAAGACCTCCAGGCCGCCTTCTGCTTCAAGGCCTTGCAGTCGGACTACCACCACCACAAGTCCGGCTCCCGTCACCCGGACTCCGACGCCCGGTTGGTCTCCTTGCCCCCTCCATCCCAGCGGAAGACCAAAGAGCTGACTTCGCTCAAAAGGACGTCGGATCAGACACTGGCCCACCCGATGGCTAAGCATCACCGGTCCCGAGACCAGACTACTGCCAGACGCCCACGCCCGGTCAGGCCTTCTCCACCACGGACGCCGGCCGGGAGACCGCCCATTCCTGTAGAGAGAACATGTACGCCACCTACCGACGTTGGCCAGGAGGCGCTTACGGAGGAGCTGACCCAGCCCGAGGACCAGACGGGCGAACCCGGTCCTGTCGCACCCCCCCAGGAGCCCTCTCCAGAACCAGAGATCCTTGGGGAGCCGACGCCGGAACCAGACTGCCGGCGCCTGGTCCGTTGTCAGGCCTCAGTATTTCAGAGGTTAAGGAGCTATTCACCTATTGGTGGGATACCATAAAGGACGTGGTTCCCACACCTCCTCTTCTTCCTCCTCCTCCTCCACCCATGACTCCACCGCCCCCGCCCCCCACCCCATCCGGGCAGCAGGCAGAGTACCTTCCCCCCAGGAGCCTGAGGAACCTCCTAGGGGCAGACCAGACAAGAAGAGACCTCCGTCCAGATCTTCAGGGTCACCCAGCCCCAAGAGACCCAGAAGACGCCACCAGTCGCCTTCGGAGGACACGGGATCGGACTTCTCAGACGGATCCAGATCCCCTTCTCCCATCAGCGTCCCCTCTCCGGACACACGTGAGCTCCCAAGATCTCCTCCGGATGACCCATCGTTCTCAGAGATTGAGGCATATCCAGGAGAACATGGGCTGGGACGCAGAGGAATTTGACCCAGAGAGGCTACGACTTGCCCGGTATCTTCAGCAAAAAGATCCAAAGCCTGTGGTGGTGCCACCCTTGGTGGACACCTTCGTGGACGTTGCCAGGGCAGCGTGGAAACGTCCACACTTGCTCCTGGCGATGCCGAAGAAGGCTGACCGCCTGTACAAGGCCCCTAGGGAGGACCAGTACTTGGCTTAACATCCTCTGGCTGATTCTCTGGTCATTACAGCCTCACATGACCGGTCCCAGAGGCCGCAACATTTGAGCACCTTGCCACCGGACCCAGAGTCCAAGCAACTGGACGCTGTGGGAAGGTGCACGTGTGCAGCCGCTACCTGCGCCATTGGGTCCCTCAACTATCTAACCCACATGGTCCAGTTTCAGAATGCCTTGTGGGAGCAGGGACTAGATCTGGCGGAAAAGATGCCAGAAGGTGGGCAGAAGGAGGAGTTGCTGCAACTCCTCCGCACGGGTTCGGACGTGGGAACCCAGGTGCTGAGCCGCGTAAGATTCCGCAGACACCTCAGCCAGAGCGGCAGCCTCAGGCGTATGCCTCCGGAGACTCTCCTGGCTCTGTCTCCGGATTTACCCCGGACGTCCAGAAGAACATTCTGGACGCCTCGTTCCATGGAGAAGTCTTTTGGTGAGTCCTCTGAGAAGATTCTCACCAAACTTCAAGATGCCGGGAAGGCGGTGTGGTCTGTCAAGCCATGTACAGACCCAAGCTTAGTTCCTTCGCGGGAACCAGAGCCGTTTTCGGGCCAGATGCAGAGACAGCAGTCCCGCACCAGTCCGCAACAGGGGGGCTCCTTCTCCCACCCAGAGACCAGGGGAAGTCGTCCAGGCGAGGCCAATGCCCTGCCAAGTTGGCCCAGCCTACAGGACCCTCAGCCACCACAGCATGGCTCCTTCGGCCCGCCCCTCAGGATCAGCGGGACACCAAGGTCGGGGTCATATGCGGACCACCTGCCGGGTGGCAGTCTATAACCACCGACAGGTGGGTTCTTCAATTAGTCAAACAAGGCCACTTTATAGAATTCAGTGGACAAGCCACCCACAAGGCCTCCTGTGCTCTCCGTTACTCTGGTCAGCACAGATCGCTCATCAGGCAAGACATACTCACGCTTCTCCAAAGGGAGCAGTGGAGTGCGTCCCGGAGAACTAGAAAGGAACGGCTACTATTCCCACTTTCTTGGTTCCAAAGCGGGACCTCAGTACAATATTGGAACTCAGCGACCTCAACATGTCAGTTGCCACAAAGCGTTTTCACATGGTGACCCTCCAAGGACTCATTCCCATGCTGAGAAGGGCGCCTTCCTAAGCGTCCCTGGACATGCAGGATGCCTACCTGCACATCCCCGTAGCTCGAGCGCACAGGAGGTTCCTGCGCTTTGAGTTTCTCGTCCACCACTTTCAGTTCTGGGCTCTTCCTTTCGGACTGTCATCGGCCCCCAGGGTCTTTACTAAGTGCATGGCAGTCGTGGCAGCGTCTCTAAGGAGACAGGGCCATTACATGTTCCCGTACCTAGACGACTGGCTTCTCATGGCCTCCTCCAGAGAGGCGCTGCTGTTGGCTATCCAGAGCACCCAAGCTCTCTTGCAGTCTTTGGGCATTCTTATCAACTACGAGAAGTCTCTTCTGGTACTGTCCCAAGCTGCAGTTCATAAAGCGCAGTTCTGGACACGTCCAAGGAAAGTCTTCCGAGGAAAGAGCGGAGCATCAGATCCCTCATCAGGGATCTCTCAGCGAAGACTGTCCCAGCCAGGCTGGTCCTTCGCCTGCTCGGACACCCAGCTGCAGCCATTCCAACCCGTTCTATGGCAAGGCTCACGTGCGGGTAACTCAGTGGATGCACAAAGTGCAGTGGGACCAAAGGCAAGACCACATGCAGCAGCCGGTCAGAATCACGAACGCAGTGATTCGGGACTGGCAATGGTGGCTAGACCCAGGGACACTCTCTGTAGGTGTTCCATTTACAGCGCCGTCCCCGGAAGTAATCCTCTCCACAGATGCCTCAGGGCTGGGGTGGGGAGCACACCTGAACGGGGTGAGGTCCCAGGGAACGTGGACCCCTCAAGAGGCTCACCTCCACATCAACATTCTGGAGATGAGGACGGTCCTTTATGCCCTGCAGGCTTTTCAGTCAGAAATCCCGTCGAGTACTCTTCTGCTTCAGACAGACAATACGGCGGTGAGGTATTACCTCAACAGACAAGGAGGCGCACAAGGAAGTTGCAAGTTTGCAAGGAAGTTATGAGAGTGTGGGATTGGGTAATTCGACACGGCGTGAGCCTGATTGCAGTTCAAGTTCCCGGTGTGGACAAACAATCGCAGACGGCCTGAGTCGTTCCCAGGCCAGAGTCCACGAATGGGAACTCCTTCAGGAAGTAGCAGAGGATCTGTTTCTTCGATGGGGCACTCAGAGTTGGACTTATTAGCTTCCCCATCCAGCACCAACACTGCCCAATTTTGCTCAGCTAGATCCAGGGCCTGGTGTTTTCTGGCGAGAGCATTGTCCCTCTCCTGGGCGGACAGATTCCTCTACGCTTTTCCCTCCTCCTTCCCGTTGATCCAGAGTTCTTCTCAAACTCCGCAGGGAGCACGCTAACAATGATCCTGGTAGCGCCTTTCTGGCCCAGGCAGAACTGGTTCCCCATGCTGACGTAATTGTCCCGGGAACCTCCAGTCCCATTGCCTTTCAGCTCCCATCTCTCAAGAGGAGGGTTCACTAGTCCACTCGGAGTTGCGCTCACTGAACCTGCATGCCTGGCTCCTCGAGACATAGCCATTGTGTGACACGGGGTCTCGCAAGAGGTGGCGGAAGTTCTCTCCGCTGCCAGAAAGCTGGCAACGCATGCAACGTACGCCATGAAATGGTGCCGATTTTTGCCTGTGGTCTCAGGCACGCGGCCTCTCACCTTTAGAATGCCAAGAGAAATCAGTTCTGGAATACCTGCTTTCCCTCTTCCACTCGGGTCTCTCCTACTTCTCTATTAAAGTTCACCTCTGTGCGATTTCGGTCTACCACTTCCTGATAGGTCAGCGCACAGTGGCACAACTCGATGCCTCTCGGGACTTCCTGAGGGGGGTGCACCATAGGCCACCATCAAGGATCTTGTCCCTCCTTGGGACCTACTCTTTGTCCTGGAACAGCACACAGATTGTGAGCTGCGTTTTCTGTCGTGGAAAGCGTTATTTTTGATTGCTGTCACGTCAGCAAGGAGAATTTCTGAGCTACATGCTCTCCGTGTAAGGAGCCTTATTTAATTTTCCACCAGGACAGAGTGTCTTTGAGGGCCGAATCCTAAATTCCTGCCTAAGGTGGTCTCTGCCCCTCTTAACATCGATCTGCCTGTGTACTTTCCCAAGTACACTAACAGAGGAGAGGAATTGCTTCACACCCTGGATGTTCACTGCTTCTTAAGGTACTACTTGAACAGGACTAAAGCAACCGTGCGTCTGAGCAGCTGTTTGTATCCTTCGCTGAGAGGATGTTGGGCCAACCAGTCTCAAAACAGACCCTTTACCGTTGGCTTGTCCAGTTCATTTCCTTTTGCTACAACAACACAGAAGCCCCTTCCAGGCACAGTCTGGGGCCACTCGACTAGGGGGGTGGCTACCTCCTTCGCAGCGCTGCGCAACGTCTCCACCTCGGCCATTTGTGCCGCTGCTACATGTGCACACCTTCATTAGGCACTATAGCCGGGACATTACCTCATGGTGGAGAGCCGGGTTCGGTTTTGCCGTTCTACAGGGTTTCCTGTCCTAGAGTCAGGATTTGTTCAAGCTCTTTCCGTTATGTCTCCTCCCAGAATGCTTAGAGGCACTATTGCTTGGGAATCTGTCCTAATGGTGGTACCTGCTGCAAAAGCTGTATCTCGAAGTAAGATGGTACAGTTACGTAAGATCTTACCGTAACAGTAGATATTCGAGAACAGCTCTTGCAGCAGGTACCTTCATTCCCCTTGGAGGAGGTATGGCCTAACCAGACTTTGGCAGGAGCTAACGCTCCTTCTGATGGCGGATCCTCTGTCTTCACTTCTGATGTCATCCAGCGGCCGGGAGTCTCCGGCGGGAGAACTGGGGATTCTGGCGGGACCGGCGTTTGAGGTGGTCCCGCTGAAGACTGCTAGCTAGAAAGATTTCCGTGGGGTCCTGACGCCTGCCGGCTTCAGTCCTAATGGTGTTACCTGCTGCAAGAGCTGTTCTCGAAGATCTACTGTTACGGTAAGTTTTTTCGTAACTGTACTTTACAGGTGAGTAACCTGTATTTTCCTGCTGCAAGAGCTTTTCTCCATCTACTGTTAAGGTAAGTTCTTGTGTAACTGTACTTTCTACCTGAACAGGCAAGGTGGGATGTAGTTCACTCCCTTTTGGGAGTTGCTAGCATCTGGCTGCTGGTGCACAGCCTGAGATGGATCTCCTGGTGATGCATGTTACAAGAGGACAACCAGCTAGCATATGCTTTCAGCAGCGGAGGCAAGATTTCACAAAAGTGGTGGCTTGCACCTGTGTGGTGACTCAGCTGTTTTCTTCTGTCCATTAACTAGTACACAGTGGGGCTAGCCAGCCTGGTGGTGCTGGGGGTTGGGGCACTGGACATCACACCTCTCCACAGGCTGCTGGGAATCTGCCAGGGAGAAGGCTTGAGTGTCCGTCAATGGCTCTCCTTCTCCTGGGGAGGGAGGGTTGCAGGACTCTGCACTTGAGTGCCTCTCAGCGGGGAGGCAACACGCCGCAGCCTGCATGCAAGTGGGAAAGTGGCACACGGCAGACTTTGGCAGGAGTGCGCTTGGGAGCAAGTGCATTCCCCATGTGTCATTCATGTTCATGCATGTTAAAAGGGGGTGGGGTGGGTGGGACTACCAGAACAAGAAAAACGCTCTAGTGGTAGGTGATGCACGCCCACTGCCAGACCCCACCACCTGTGTCCCAGTCCTCCATGTGCCTCTACTTCCTGGATGATGCTGGATGTCTAGGGTGCCTGTTATGAGTGGTGGCCCTGCTCTGGGGGATAAGCCAGGGAGGTCTCTGGCCAGGCAGGGGTAGGCACTAGTGGAGCCCTGGGAGGGGATCCAGAGTGGGATGGTTTCATGTTGGATGACAGACTACCAGGATGGCGCTTGGAGAGACCACCTCTCCGATGACCCAGAGGGAAAAAGAATTTGGGGGGGAGGGGGGGGAAATATTCTTGAGACTTCAGATTCCCAAGTGGACAGGGAATCTGTCTTGTACTGGGCTGAAGACGCAAACCTGTTCATTGAATACTAAATTTTAAATGGGGTCTCTTCAGGCTGTAATCCCCTTTGCTGCTAAAGGGGATTGACTAGGGGCCCTGAAAATGGACACATAGCTTCAAATCAAGATTCGCAAATGCCATCGGCAGTACCTCCACTTTGTGCTGGGGGGCAACCATTATCGGTTCAGTCTTGTTTGGTTTGTACCTGCAGTGCTGAGGAATTTGCCAAATAACTGGGATGCTATTGGAAATGAGTAAGCTCAGTGGCTAATATCCCAATAAAGTTGAAATGCTTAGTGGCTGTGGCATCAACACTCTAGAGGGAAAGGCTTTACCATGTCTCTGTTGCACATAAGTGTGCACAAGGCAGGTGGTGCTCAGGATAAATACAATATTCAAGACAGCAGAAATCTTGCACTCACCTCATTTATGAAGTACATTAGACTCCTCTAAGTAAAATATAGTAGGGAGCACTTGCCCCACCTGATGTGTTACTGGCTTGATCGTTCTATCAAGTCCGAAACGTGTTGGGTGGGGCAAGTGCTCCCTGCTGTAAGTATTTTTAGTAATACAGGAGCCTGTGGTGTCCTTCATAAGTGAGGTGGCGAGTGCAAGAGTCCTGCTGTCTTGAATCTTATCTGGATGACTGCCTACTGTTCCTGTCAAGGGAAGCAGTTCTGTACACATTGTCTGGAACAAGACATGTTGTGAGGAACTGGGTGTCACGGTGAGCATAGCAAAATCTGTACTTGTTCCTTGTCAGCACCACATTATATTGGTGCTGTACTGGACATGGCGTTGGGCAGTGCCTGCCAGCAGACAGGTTGGAGACCCTTGTTGCCCAGGCCCAGCTGATGCACAGAAGACATTTTATGTCGGAGTCTGCTGTTATGGTTCCTTTTTTGCCAGCCTCTGCGCGAACTGCATTGGACTCTGCAGGTAAGTGGGATCAGCTGACTGAGTTCAAATAGTCCTGTCACATCCTCCCTGTGCCATGTTTTCATATGGTGAATGGACTGCTTGCACACTTGGTGAAGTGGGGAGCGGGTCTCTTTTCCTAAACTCCATGCAATCCTGAAAGTGGATACCTCTGGTCAAGCTGGGGTGACCAACTATGGGTTCCTGGATTGATGGTGAGTCTGGTCTGCATATAAGCATTCTAGAGATGAAGGCGGTTACACTTGGTCTTTAGGCATTGCAAGTGACCTTGGCTTCTGTTCCTTGCTGGTTCAATGTCAGTACCATGCACTTGCAAGCAAGGGGGCAATCCTATCCCCTACGCAGGGAAGCAATAAGTGGGGTACTGTGCAGTGTCTCAACTTTCAGCCACTGTAGGGCATGGAGTTTTATTTTAGGGAGATGGCACCAAGATTTGCAGCAGGGTGGATACTCCAGAACGAGTGCAGAAAATGAAAAGGGGCCTGGAAAAGCTTGAAAGATGGTTAGAAATGTGGCAACTGAGTTTAATGTTAAGTGCAAAATAATGCACCTGGGTAGAGCTACAGGTTGGGGGGAGAGGAGCAGACTGTCACCAAGGAGGAAAGGACCTTGGTTATCTCTGAGCATAAGGTATCAAAGCAGTGTACAAAGGCAGCAGGGAGGGACAGTGGTATGCTGGGATGTATAGGCAGAGGTATCACTAGTGGGAGGTGGTGATACCATTGTGTAAAACATTGGTAAGGTCTCACCTGGAGTACTGCTTGCAGTTCTGGAGACCACACCTGCACGAGGACATGGATAAGGTGGAGACTATCCAGAGAAGTACAACAAAGATGGTGCAGGGATTACACCACAAAACATGAGACTAAGGGACTTCAATATGTAATCGCAGTCTCCTCCAGTGAGGGGGTGGGGCATGATTGTAACTTTCAAGTACCTTAAGGGCATAAACAAGGTGCAGGCAGGGGAGCTTTTCCAATGTAGAAAAAGTACTAGAATAAGGGGCACAATATGAAATTTGAGGGGGGTAGATTGAGGTAATGTGAGTTTTTCTATACAAGGAGTAGTAAACACATGGAATAGTCTGCCTCAGGAGGTAGTGGGGGCAAGCACAGTGGAGGGGTTTAAGCATGCTTGGGACAGGCACAAGGGAAGCCTGAGAGGGAAGGGAGTGATGACAAGCCATTGATCACCTAGGATCAGTGGCCACATACAATGTATAGGGCCTATGGGTAGACTGGTTTGGTCTAGCGGTCCTTATCTGCCAACGGTTTCTATGTTTCTGAGAGATGCATTGTCCCTCTGGAATGGGAGGGTCCTCTGCTCTTTTGAGGGTTCTGCCCATCTGTGGGCAGAACATGCTACTCTAATACTAATGGCTACCTTCTATCCTCGCCAGAGTTGGTTTTCTCTTGTGCAGTGTCTGGCGATGGAGCCTCCTATTCAGCTCTTCCTTGTTGGCCTGGGGGTGGGAGGGTGTCCCTAGTTCATCTTGACCTGTGGTATCTGCATGCCTGGCTATTGAGGTTGTAGCCATGGCCTGCTTCGGGGTTTTCGCACCAATTGGCTGTCATTCTGGCAACTAGAAATGTCTTCTGTGAGACCCACCAACTTTTGAAAGTGGAAGAGATTTCTCCATATGGTGTGCTTCCTGTTCAGTAGACTCGTGAGTCCACTGAATGCTGTACTGGACTACCTTCTGTCTTCGATTTTGATCTGCAGTACTATTCTATTAAAGTAAATTTGGCTGCCATTTTTTGTCTTTCCATGTCCCTATTGATGGATGCACATGGCATAACTAGAGGTGTCTCTTGGTTCCACCATGGGACCTAAATTTTGTTCTTGAGAAAATGACCGAGTCCGTTTGAGCCTACTGCGACCTGTGAATTTTTTTCTTTCATGGAAAGCGCTATTTCTAGGGACACGGATATATTCAATCCACACTCATTGGCAGGCTCCTTGCCACTTTAAATCTTGCTGGAAGATCTTCAAGCTGGCTCCTCCCACCCACCCAGGTGGTAAAACTCTCGGCTCTGCCCCATGACGCCAGATCTTTACCGCTTGAAAGCTCAAGTTCCCTCCTTAGCGCTCTGCGTTTTAGGCCTGGATCCACACTCTTCAGTTAATCCGAAACTTATTCTAAAATTTACAAGACTTTGATCTTCCTTTTCCCTCGCGACTGCGATGGACAAATAGATTCATGGATTTCGTCTGTGCCCCTGTGGGCAGATGTCCCGGAGTGACCCGCACTCCACGTGCGTTTACTGCCTTGGACTCTGCCACGATTTGCAGGCTTGTGAATTGTGCAAATCCTTTTCGGCTTCAGTCTTGGAGGACCACGCTGCTTGACTACTTTTCAGGCGCCCTGAAAAACTATATTCTCCCTTCAAGTTGAACGAGGCTTGTTGGGCGGTGTCTGCGGCTCTGGGCTCCACAGATTAGTTGGAGCAGATCGCCCTGGAGGAGGAGGCGGCCCAGGCCACTATCTTCCTCAGACGTGGCATTTATCCCGCTCTCCTTGGGCTCTTCTCATATTTCTTTAAGGAGCTTTGCCAATCCCTCTCCACCAAGGGAGAAGGACCATCGGGACACTCCAGTCGGTCCAAAAAGGACTCCAAAGGTAAGTCCCATCGTTCATGGGAGCAGGAGAGATCCCCTTCATTGGATGGTCGACTTTTGACTTCGGTAGAGGTTGTGGCTAAGGCCACTGGCTTCCTGGTGTCTGTCAGGTCAGTCGGCCAAGACACCAGTCGACTCGGTCTATTTTTCTCTACCCATCAGACGGTCTCTTGATGGGAGAAGCTAACAACCCCACTTCACCGGTTCCCCCCGGTGGAAACGGAGGACTTGCCTGTGGCAGTCCCCGGTTAAGGTCCCTGAACAGAGGGAGGAGCGGGTTTCCCCCGTCCTCTCTGACCTACCCTCAGAATCCCCGAAGGTCTCGGACCTCTTCCAGGTCCAGCCAATCCTGCTGACGTCAACGGTCTTGGAACCAGTGAAAGCGGCAGCGTCACTCATCCTAATCGTCCTCTTAGGAGGATAGGCTCTGGCGCAAGTTGCATTGGCGCTACAAGGATTTAATGTGGCAGCAGCTCTTATTGTCCGGGAATAGGCCCACTCAGTCGTCTTCTCCAGCTATTAAGTGGTTGTCACCTGAGTGGCCTTATCAACCCCTCATAGTGGTCGAGGAGCCGAAACCGGCTGCTCCACCCATTGTGGTGGAACCTCCTCCTCCACAACCGAAGACTGGGGCCCCGACCAAGGATTGTCGGGTCAGGGTTTGCCCCATAGGTTGTTGGTCACACTCACTCCCGATTGACCTTGGCACGTGGAGGGTGGCTCAGGCACTCGGCAGCAGTTTGCAGACTCCTTGGAGTCTGACTACTACTCCTTGTTCTACAGGCCACTTGACCTAGAGTCCACTGGGGGTTAGTCAATGGATGAGTCCATCCTTGTTCATAGGAATGCTTCGGCTCATGAGTCCACTGGGATGAAGCTCGAACCCATTTCAAAACGGGCCAAGTATCCTCTCATGGAGATACTGGACCAAGGGGATTCCCCTATGGAGGCCTTTCCACTGGCCGAAGCCATTGTTGGCCTGGCCCTGGAGCTGTGGCAACTGCCAGCTTCTTTGTCCAGCACCTTCGGCCAGGATGGCTCTAAGTATGCAGTCCCTACAGGTTCACTCTCCACTTTCTCACTAACCCCTTTGCAGAAGGGTTAGTGATCGACAGCATTTTCCGGTGTTCCAGGAACGCTCGATGTGGACAAACCACCCAATGGAGTCCAAGAAACTGAACTACTCGGGTGGAAAGTATATGCTGCTTCCTCCCTAGGCCTTCGTCAGGCTAGCTCTGCCATTCTGATGGCACACTTTTCACACACCCTTTTAGGCTTCCTGGATGAGGAGATTCCTCGTCTGCCGGCTGACCTTCAAATGACAGTTGAGCAGGTGCAGGATCAGGGAAGGGCAGTAGCCAAACAGCAGCTCCAAACTTCATTGGATATCGCTGATTCGTGTGCCCAGTCAGTAGCGGCCACAGTGGCCGTGCACCGCAGAGCTTGGCTGCGGATCTCCACTTTTACAGCAGATACCCAGCACAAGCTGGCAGACGTCCCCTTCCTGGGTACAGACTTTTTCGGACCCGGGATGGAGGGTCATCTCCAACGGATCAAGAAGTCCAGTGCCACCTTGGGCTCCGTCACATCTGCCCAGAAGGACACAGGCCGCCAGCAGCAGTGTAAGCACTTTCGTCTGGCCCAGTAACACCAGTATCGAGGCCAGTAGGCTCTTACTTAGCATACCAAAGCCAAGCCTGCTGTTTCCTCCAGCAGGAAGCCGTGAGGAAAAAGCCCAGGCGGCTCCTCTGCCAGCCTTTCCTCCAAGCCTGCCCAGTGACTAATTGAGGGGCGTCTCCCCCAACCTAGTCACTCCTCCCCGGGTTCCCGCGTGGGGTGACGGCTCCGCCACTTCCTTTCCGCCTGGTCCAATGTCACCACAGACTGCTGGGTGTTGGAAGTGGTTGGTAGGCAGGGGTCTGCCTCTGGAATTTGAGCAGTCCCCCTCCCATCGAGCCATCGCCCCACGGGGGCTACAGGTTCCGTAGCCTCTGTTGGCTCGTCAAGCCGACATTGCCCTGTTCCTCTAGGGAGGTGATCAGGAGGTGGTGGACCCTCTTGAGACCCAGGGTTTGTGTCCAGGTACTAGAGGGGTGGGGGGCCTGCGCCCATTCTCTACCTACACGACCTGAACAAGTTCCTACGGTCTTGCACCTTCAGGATGGTCACTCTGGCTCAGATCATTCCATCCTTGGAACAAGGCGGTGTGGTTCTGTTCTCTGGACCTCCAGGACGTGTTCTTTCACATCCCAGTCCATCAGTCTCACCAGCGATTCCTCAGCTTCAGGGCAGAGGGACCCTTTATGAGTTCCGGGCCATGCCCTTCAGTCTCTCTCTCCTGCTCCCAGCGTCTTCACCAAATGCATGGCAGTGGTGACAGCATTTCTGTAGCGCCAAGGGGTCTGGGTGTACCCTTACCTGGACAACTGGCTGATTGCAGCCCCCTCCAGGTTGGAGGTGGAGCAGTCCAGGGATCTGGCCCTCCAGGTCTGCTCTCAGATTGGCTTCCTCATCGAGGCAGTCGGAACTCGTGCCATCACAGGTTATTCAGTTCATTGGGGCAGAGCTCGACTCTCTTCGAGCCAAAGCACGGCTCCTGGCGGACAGGGCCGAGGTCCTTTCCTCCTTTGCCCAATCATTTCTGGTTGGCAGTTGCGCCCTGCCCGGGACTTCCTGAACCTCCTGGGCCTCATGGTGGCCTGCACCAGCGGAATCTGTTGTGCCCACTGGCATATGCGTCCCCTAGAATGGGGGCTGACCCGCCAATGGTCACAGCTCTCCAGTCCTCTGGACCAGCCAGTGACAGTGACCTAGAAGAATTGGAACGGCCTCCAGTGGTGGCTCGTTCCAGCTCATCTGCAGGAGGGTATCCCAATTGTCCGCCCAGAGCAGACGGTCACTCTTGACAACAGACACCTCTCTGGGTTGGGGTGCCCATCTGGGGAAGTTCAGAGCCCACAGCCTCTGGTCCCCCTCAGGAGTCTCTATGCCACATCAACCTGCTGGAGCTTCGAGCAGTCAGACTAGCCCTCACTGCCTTCGCTCTGTTTTGTACGGGGTCAAGTGTTCCAGGTCCAGACGGACAACACCATGCTCATGTACTACCTCAACCGACAGGGCGGGATACACTCCTTCCCTCTGTGCAAGGAAGGTTTCCACACTTGGTCTCCCATGATCATCCTGGAGGCAGACCTCCTAGCCATCCATGTGGCAGGAGCCTCAAACAGTCTGGCTGATGCCCTCAGCCGGATGGGCGCTGCATCTCACGAGTAGACTCTCCTGCTGGAGGTAGTAAAATATCTGTTCCCTCACTGGGGCTACCCTCAGGTGGACCTGTTCACCTCCAGGGAGAATGTGAAGATGAGGCAGTTTCATGCCCGCCCCCCTCAGCAGGGCTCACTGCAGGGGGATGCCTTTTTGAGGCTGTGGACCCTGGGCCTCTTCTATGCTTTCCCTATATTCCCCTTGGTCCACATGGTGCTTCTCAAGGTGAAGAGGGACCAGGTGTAGGTGATTCTGGTAGCCCCAGACTGGCCATGCCAGTTCTGGTATCCAGATCGCCTCGGCTCTAGGCTCCCGTGGCAGCTTCCAGCCCGCCCAGACCTGATATTGGTCAACAAGGGGAAGGTACTCCATCCGGACCTTCAATCTCTGCACTTGATGGCCTGGTTCCTGAGCAGCCAGAGTTCCAGGCCTTGGGTCTTTCCGACGAGGTCCTCAACGTTGTTGAGGCAACCTGTAAGGAGTTGACCAGAAAATGCTATGCCTTCAGATGGAAGAGATTCTCCATTTGGTGTCAGGGCAAGGGGTTGGCTAGCATTCTGGACTACCTATGGTCCCTTTCTCAGCTAGGGCTTCAGTCAGCTACCCTCAAGGTGCACCTGGCAGCCATCTCTGCTTACTGGGCTCGAGCCAGAAAGGAGTCGGTGACTCAGGAGAAGGTGGTCAGGCGCTTTTTCAAAGGCCTTGATCACATATCCCCTGCAGTGCAAGAACCTGCACCTCCGTGGGATCTACTGCTAGTATTGGCTAAGCTCATGGGGAAGCCATTCAAACCGATGCACAGGTGTGACATCTCACCTGTCGTGGAAGACCGCCTTCTTGGTGGCTATTACGTCAGCCAGAAGGATGGGAGAACTCCAGGCGCTTTCCATAGTCTCCTTATCTGGTCTTCCACAGGGACAAGGTTGTCCTGAGCCCCCACCCGAAATTCCTTCCAAAGGTGGTGTCGGATTTTCACCTTAACCAGGTGTTGACTCTGCTGGTGTTCTACTCCAGTCACACCTCGGAGGCCGAACATAGGCTCCATACTCTGGACCCTAGAAGAGCGCGCTCTTATTATAAGGCGCGGATGGCTGAAGTTCAGGGAGAGGTTCGCCAGCTGTTATCTACACTGAAGCTGCACCTGGCAGACCTGCTGCCAAGCGGATGACAGGCAGGTGGGTCACCTCCTGCATAGATACCTGCTGTAGGTTGGCGGCCATGGAGCCTCCCAGAGGGGATAAGAGCTCATTCTGACCACCATACTGCTTCTTCGGTGGCTGCTTCAAGGGATGTCCCCCTCCAGGAAATCTGCAGGGCTGTTACCTGGAAGTCGGCACACACCTTCATTACCCACTACCACATCAACCTTGAGTGATGCCGGGATGCTGATTTTGGGACCTCTGTTTTTCAGTCCTTATTTCCTAAGTAGGGGCTGCGCGCCTTGCCTCTCTCCTCCTGGAGAACTGCTCGGAGTCTGCCAGACAGTGTAGATTGAACAACATGTCCCTGGAAATACAGGTTACTCGCCTGTAACAGGAGTTCTAGGAGTGGTATATGTTCATCCACACGACCCACCTGACCTCCCGCAACCTGGCTTCCAGCAGGCTAGATCTGACGTCATGGGGAAGAGCCGAGAGTTTTACCACCTGGGTGGGTGGAGCCAGCTTGAAGACCTTCCGGCAAGATTTAAAACTGCAAGGAACCTGCCAATAAGTGTGGATGAACAGATACCACTCCTAGAACTCTTGTTACAGGTGAGTAACCTGTATTTTTGTTTAACATGTCTTAAAGTCCTGGCAGCCATGAAGGGGGGGGGGTACCTACAAGGGAGGGCAGGGTATAGGACTATCTTACTTAGAGGGCTTTTGCTGTAGGTAGTTGCATATCTGTCTTCGAGAAAATGCTCTTGCAGCAGGTTACACCATTAGGACTGAAGCCGGCAGGCGCGAGGACCCCACGGAAATTTTCTAGCTAGCAGTATCCAGCAGGGATGCCCTCTGAGCCGGCCCTCCCTACGTCAGGCATCACTTAAAAGGGGCGGTCCTCAGAATCCACAGTTTTCCCGACGTCTACTCGCCAGCATTGGCCTCACAGCCCCACTCTAGCATATGGCGATTAGAACTATCAAGTTTTACTACTAAATGTCGCAATCTCCAACTCCTTCTTGAGAAGGACATCCCTCCAAGTGTGCCTGCGGCAAACGTATCCCTTTCAAGGATCTCCATTTGTCCTGCCTGCGGTGCTTAGGCCCGGAACACGACACCAAGGCCTGCTCCTTTTGCCAGGGTTCAACAGTCGCACCCGGATCTGCTGCCAGAAGGCACTTCAGGGGTTCCTCTTAGAAGAAAAATTAAAGCATGGATCAAGCCCTGCCTCCAGAGGTGAGTCTACCTCTAAATCCCATAAGCACCGGGACAAGCATCGGGAGAAAGCCAGGTCCAGATGCCGTAACCGGGCCTCTGACTCTCACACCAGCTCAGGCTCCACTCGCTCAGACCGCTCTCCCCTCCCTCCAGTAAAGGTCGAGTCTTCAGGCAGCACTTCAGCTTCTCTGCATCTCATCAAAACTTCCAGGCATTTGGCTTCCTCAACACCCTCCCGGTCCTCCTCAAAGTCTTCAGACCATCACCAGTCCAAGTCCTCATCAAAACAAGCTTCCTTAGAGACGCGAGGACTCCGACGCCAGATCTGCCTCCCAACCTTCTAGAGGTCCAGATCTCCCAAAGACAAAGGACCTGATGTCCCTAAAACAGATGGACCCGAAGCCTGATCTGACCCTTCATCGGTCAAATGCCCGTCGGACCAGATGTCTGCTAAGCACCTGATGTCAGTGTGACGTTCGCCAGAGCCGAAGACAGACTCCCCATCACCAGTGGGCACAGGTCACTGGGACTCTACAGAGGACCTGACGTTGCCTGGTGACCAGGTAGGCGACAGTGAGGACATCTGGCTTCCACAGGAGCCTTCGCCAAACCCAGACTCCCTTGGACCTGACACCAGATACCAGCGACAGACCACAGACACCAGGTCAGTCATCCGGTATGAATATTCAGGAGGTCAAAGATCTCTCTACCTTTTGGTGGGACACAATAAAGATGTGATCCCAGTCAAACCTTCACCTCCTACTCCCCCTCCTTCACCGCAGGGGCCAGCAGGAAGACCACCGACCCCCCAAGGAGAACACTCCACCTCCTAGGGGAAGATCCAAAGAATGGAGAAGGCCCCCTTCAAGGTCTCCCAGTCCTAAGCAACCCAGACTTCAACGGTCCACTCTGCAGGGGGATGATTCTAGACCCGATACCTCCAGGTCTCCTTCTCCAATTAGCATCCCATCACCTGACCCACAAGTCCTGCCCAGGTCACCTCCTGATCCCTCCTTTTCCGAAATCATGAGGCACATCCAGGAGATCATGGGATGGGATTTGGAAGATCTCTACCACAAGAGACAGCGCCTAGCTAGTTACCTTCGGCAGAAGGACCCTAAGCCTGTGGTAGTGCCACCTTGGTGGACACCTTTGCCGATGTCACCAAGACTGCATGGAGGCATCCACACTCCACCCCTGCGGTGCAGAAGAAAGCTGACTGCCTGTACAGAGCCCCGACAGAGGACCGGTACCTGGCACAACAACCCCTGGCTGATTCCCTGGTCATTGCGGCCTCCTATGATGGGTCTCAACGAGCATCTGAGTACACAGCCACTGGACCAGGAATCAAAGCAGTTGGATGCCCTGGAGAGGCACATGTATTCGGCTGCTACATGCTCCATCAGGTCCCTGAACTCTCTCTCATATGGTTGTTTAAGAATGACCTGTGGGAACAGGGTCAGGCCCCTGGTTGACAAACTACCTGATGGCGAGCAGAAGGTGGAGCTGTTGAACCTCCTCACACAGAGTCAGATATGGGGACCAAAGTGTTAGCCGCATATGATTCTGCGGACTCGTTTGCCAGGGGCGCAGCTTCAGGTGTCTGTCTCCGGCGACACTCCTGGCTGTGTCTCCGGTTTTACCCCGGACGTACAGAAGAGTATCCTGGACGTCCTGTTTGGTGAACCCTCTGAAAAGGTAATTGCTGAACTTCAGGACGTCAGGAAGACAGTAAGGTCTGTACAGGCCACGTACAGACCCAAATCTGGTTCCTTTCATAGGAACCTGAACAGTTTCTGCAGCCGGCAATGACAGCAGCCACGTTCCGGCCAGCAGCAAAGGTGCACCTTCCACCAGAAGACCCAACCTAAGACCTAAGTCTTCCCCATGCCGATGTCAGTGGTATGCCAAACCGGCCCAGCCTTCTGGGGCAGTACTCCTTCCCGGCCCCTGCCCCTCTGGATCAACAGGCAGAAAAGGTCGGGTCGCATCGCTCGCCACTTTCAGGGTGGCAGTAGATTACCGTCGACCGGTGGGTCCTTCAGATGGTCAAGAGGTCATTTTATAGAATTCCTCTACCTCCCCTGCTTTCCCGTTATTTGGGTCAGCACTCAATGGTCATACAGCAGGAGGTGCTCACGCTTCTGGGACAGGAAGCTATAGAGCACATACTGAGAAACCAGAAAGGTGCAGGTTACTATTCCCAGTTCTTTCTAGTTCCCAAAAAGACAGGGGACCTCCGTGCGATACTGGATGTCGGTGATCTCAACGCTTTGGTCCTTTACAAACGCTTCCGCATGGTGACCATTCCCGGTTTGTTACCCATGCTCAAGCAGGGCACCTTCCTAGTGTCCTTGGACATGCAGGATGCCTACCTGCACATACCCATTGCTCGAGCACACAGGAAGTTCTCAGCACTTTGAATTTCTAGGTCGCCATGATCAGTTCAGAGCCCTCCCTTTCTGACTATCATAGGCACCTCGGGTGTTTTCGAAGTGCATGGCAGTCATAGCGGCGGCTCTAAGGAGACAAGGCCACTGCGTGTTCCCCTACCTGGACAACTGGCTCCTCATGGCAGCCTCTTGGGAGGCTCTCTGCAGTTCAGTGTACTCGTCCCTGTTTGGGACGTTGGGCATCATGATCAATCAGGAGTCACGCCTGGTTCCGTCACAGAATCTGCAGTTCATAGGCGTAGTTCTGGACACTGTCCAGGGGAGATCTTTTCTGCCCCAGGACCGAGCGGAACACATCAGATCCCTCATCAGGGACATCTTGGCAAAGGAGACTGTCCCAGCCAGACTGGTCCTTTGCCTGCTCGGATACATGGCTGCAGCCATTGCAACAGTCCTGCTAGCCTGTCTCCACATGCGGGTGACCCAGTGGATGTTAAGAGTTCAGTAGGATCAGAAGCAAGACCATTTGCAGCTTCCAATTCCGATCGTGAATGCCGTAATCTGGGAGTGGCAATGGTGGCTAGATTCAAAGGACCTGTCAGTGGGGTTCTCCTTCATTGCGCTGTCTCAGATTGTGACGCTCTCCACGGACATCTCCGGGTTTGGTTGGGAGCGCATCTCGTCGGGGTCGTATCTCAGGGCTCAGACACCCCAGGAAGCTAATCTCCATATAAATATTTTGGAAATGAGAGCAGATCTTCAAGCAGCAGCTCTTGCAGCAGGTTACACCATTAGGACTGAAGCTGGCAGGCGCCAGGACCCCACGGAAAAATTCTAGCTAGCAGTATCCAGCGGGGGACCGCCCCGACGTCTGGGCCCCTCCACGACATCGGGCATCACATAAAAGGTGGTGGTCCCCAGCATCCCCAGTTTTCCCACAGTCTACTTGCCAACATCGGCCTCATGGAAGCCTGCTCTACTGTTGACACATGAAATCTTTATTTTAAGTAAAACTTTAATTCATATTTGCTTCTACTGTTTCTCCCGAGGGACATCCCTCTAAATGCGACTGCGGCAAGCAGATCCCCTTTGCAGACCATCATTCTGCCTGTGTCGGGTTTCTGGGCCTGGAGCACAACACCCAGGCCTGCTCAATTTGCCAACAGTTTTAATAGCAGGACCCGGATCAGCCGCCAAAAGGCCCTTCAGGGATTCCTCTTCGAAGAAATTGAAAAAGATGGAGAAAAGACCTTCCTCTAAAGGGGAATCTTCTCAAATCTGAGAAGCATCAGGACTCTGACAGGGCAAAATCCCCAAGCAGGGCCTCGGAGTCCAGGACCAGCTCCAGCTCTGCCTGGTCCGATGGATCTCCTGCCCGGGCTCGCTCCCAGCCTCCCCCAGTAAAGGTAAGGTCTTCAGGGGGGCTCCTCCCCCTCCCTGCACCCACTCAAGACCTCTCTGTTGTCGGATGCCTCCAAACCTGCTCCATCAGTCAGGCACGAAAAGCCTTCCTCCAAATCACAAGGTGTCTGACTGCTGGGACACCAACTTCAGGTCAGTCACCCAACTTCCTAAAGCACCTGAAAGGAGGACTTCCAAGTGGACGCCCCTTAAGCGGACGACTGAGTCCAAGAAGGTGTCAGACCCAGCACCTGAAACTACAGACACCAGTGGACACAGGACGTCAGGGGTCCTCAGGCAAAGAGGCTACCGTGCTGCTAGATGACCAAATGGGCAACACGGAGGACGTCAACTTGCCCAGGGAGCCAGATCCAGTGCTTCCCCGGGACTAGACTACAGGCCCACACAGACGCCGGGTCCTTCGGGTGTGAACATCCAGGAGGTGAATGATTTGTTCACCTTCTGGTGGGAAACTATCAAGGACGTGGTTCCTCCTAAGCCTCTGCCTCCTCCACCTCCTCCTAGGGGTGCCGAAGGTGACAGCCCTCCGACCCCTCGGGGCCGATCGAGAGACAGGAAACGCCCATCATGCTCCCCCAAACCCAGGGGCATACTTCTGTCATCAGGAGATGACTCCCGACTGGATACATCAGACATCTCCAGGTTTCAGTCTCCTTTCAGTCCCCTATCACCAGAGCCATGGGACCTTCCCAGGTCACCTCCAGATGATCTCTCCTTTTGGGAAATCATGAGGCACATCCAGGACAATATGGGATGGGAGACAGAAGTACTAGACCCCGAGAGAACCCCTTGTCCGTTACCTCAGGCAGAAAGACCCGAAGCCTGTGGTGGTCCCACCTTTAGTGGACACCTTTACGGACGTCACCAAGGCAGCTTGGAAGTGTCCGTATTCCACTCGGGCTGTTTCAAAGAAGGCTGACCTTTACAGGGCTGCTATGGAGGACCAGTATTTGGCGCAACAACCCCTGGCCGACTCCTTGGTCATTATTGCATCTCTTAATAGGTCCCAGCGGCCTCAACATTTGAGCACCTAGCCTCCGGACCAGGAATCTAAGCAATTAGATTCCATGGGAAGACGCATGTATGCGGCTGCTGCATGCTCTATTAGGTCTTTGACTATCTGACGCACATGTTGCAATTTCAGAACGCCCTCTGTGATCAGGGCTAAGACTTAAAGATCTACTGGATGGCGAAAAGGAGGAGCTACTAAATCTCCTCCAAACTGGGTCTGATGGGGGACCCAGGTTCTCAGATCAGCTTATGACTCGGTGGACTCTGCAGCCAGGGGAGCGGCTACAGGCATTTGTCTCCGGAGACTGTCGTGGTTGATGGTCTCTGGATTTACCCTGGACGTCCAGGACGTCCCTTGTAATGGCGCGGTCCTCTTTGGTGAGGAGTCCGAGAAGGTCATCAGATTGCAGGACGCTGGGAAGGCAGTCAGGACTGTACAAGCCATGTACAGACCAAAATCTGGTTTGTTTTGTAGGAACCAGAATAGTGTTCGCAGCCGCCAAAGGCAACAGCCACGTTCCGGCCAGCAACCCAGGGGCAATTTTGGTCATAAGAATCAAGCCAGGTTCCCCTCTGGCCAGGGCTGGAAGCATTCAAAAGCAGCCCAGCCCACATGGGAGGGCCAACACCACCACAGCATGACTCCTTCTCGGCCCCCGCCCCTCCTCTGGATCAAAGGGTCGGGGTCGCATCTCATCACCTTTCAAGATGGCAGAGGATCATCTCCGACCGGTGGGAGCTCTGTAGAGTTCCTCAGTCACCTGCCGTCCAGACCTCCCCTGCTCTCCTGTTACTCGGGTCAGCATGCCCTGCTTATTCAGCAGGAGATCTTGGCCCTCCTACGCAAGGAGGCCATAGAATATGTTCCACTGAACCAGAGAGGAAACGTTTTATTCCCACTTCTGCCTGGTTCCAAAGAAATCGAGGGCTTTGCGCCTGATTTTTGGATCTTGGCAATCTCAACAACTTTGTGCTGTACAAGCATTTTCGTATTGGTGACTCTGCCGGGTCTCATTCCCATGCTCAAAGAGGGCGCATGGCTGGAGCCGCTGGATATGCGGGACGCTTACCTACAACTTCCAATCGCTCGAGCGCACCACAGATTTTTGCTCTTGAGTTTCTGGGATGCCACTGCCAGTTCCATGCCCTCCCTATTGGACTGTCTTCGGCACCTCGGGTGTTCATGAAGTGTATGGCAGTTGTGGCAGCAGCTCTCAGGAGAGGGGGCCACTACATGTGTCCGTACCTAGACTGGCTCCTCATAGCACCCTCACGGGAGGCCCTGATGTCTGCAATACAGGATACCTGTTCCTTCTATCGCTGGGCATTACCATCAATCAGGAGAAGTTGTTGTGCCTAGTTCCGTCTCAGAACTTGCACTTTATAGGAATGGTTGTGGACACCATTCAGGGAAGGGCATCCCTTCCCCAGGACAGGGTGGAATGCATCGGATCCCTCATAAGGGACATAAAGGAAGACTGTACTGGCCCGCACCGTCCTTTGCCTGCTCGGACACATGTCTGCTGCCATTGTGACTGTTCCCTCGGCTCGACTCCATATGCGGGTTACCCAGTGGATGCTGAGAGCACAGTGGGACCAAAAGCAGGATCTACAGCATCCAGTCCGGATCACTAATGCAGTCATCAGACTGGCATTGGTGGCTCGTCGCAGACCACCTCTCGATGGGAGTCCCCTTCACTGCGCCACCTCCTTCAGCGACTCTCTCTCCACAGACTCCTTGGGGTCCGGATGGGGAGCTTACCTCAACGGGGTCAGGACTCAAGGCTCCTAGATGTCTCGACTCCCATTTTCACAAATATTCTGGAGATGAGCCGTTCTATATGCCCTACAGGCATTCCAGGTGGAGATTCCGCCGGGTACTCTTCTGGTTCAGACAGACAATACCACGGTGATGTACCATCTCAACAAGGAGGGACCCATTCCTACCCGCTTTGCAGGGAGGCCATGAGGGTGTGGGATTGGCTTCTACAACACTGTGCAAACCTCACGGCGAAGAGGTGGTTTTGGTCTAGCAGTCCTTCAGGGACTTCTATCCTAGGCTTCAGTCCAACTCGCGATCTCTACCTAGTTTCCTCCCCACCTGTGAGGGATTTCCAGTATTGCTTGGGAATCGGTCCCAATGCTGTAACCTGCTGCAAGAGCTGTTTCTTGAAGCAAGATGGTACAGTTGCGCAAGAACTTACCGTAACAGTAGATCTTCGAGAATAGCTCTTGCAGCAGGTAGTTTCCCTCCCACCGTCCCCTCTGCAGGTAGTTGTTCCGATTATCTCTTCTAGGATTAAGTATTTCTAGCACCCATCTGAATACCTTTGGATGGCAGATCCTGTCTCCATTTCTTATGTCATCTAGCGGCCAGGAGTCTCCGGTGGGAGAACTGGGGATTCTGGGTTACTGCCCCTTTATATGATGCCTGATGTCAGGGGAGGGGCTGACATGGGGGCGGTCCCCCTGGATACTGCTAGCTAGAACATTTCCTTGGGGTCCTGGCGCCTGCCAGCTTCAGTCCTAATTGTGTAACCTGCTGCAAGAGCTGTTCTTGAAGATCTTCTGTTACGGTAAGTTCTTAAGTAACTGTGACTATGGGACTGAAGCTGGCAGGCTCAGACTATGACATTCTAGCTAGCAGTCTCTGGCGAGGACAGCCCCGTCAGGTGACGGGCGTCTGACAACATCTGTATAAAGGAGTGGTCC
This sequence comes from Neoceratodus forsteri, assembly GCA_016271365.2. Taxonomy (NCBI): domain Eukaryota; kingdom Metazoa; phylum Chordata; order Ceratodontiformes; family Ceratodontidae; genus Neoceratodus; species Neoceratodus forsteri. The sequence continues at coordinate 112,098,651 of CM057451.1, forward strand.
CCCACGCCCGCCTTCCAGTTCTTTCCTGCCGTTAGCTTGCGAAAGCGCCTCGCAGTTCAGTTCACTGCTTCGTCAGTCATTTCTTCTGTTTATTACCGTTTTTTCCTCTCTATTTTCTTTAAAATCATCCATCTGCCGTGTATGTCCTCCCCTGCTCCATCTGGTTTGCATAAAGGAGAGTCCTGCATCGCCCAGCTCCCGCACAAGGACAGACTCAAGTGCTTCTGCGTAGGCCCGGATTACCCTGTGGAGAAGTGCCAGCACTGCCAGCAATTTAACGCTGCCATCCGCAAACTGAGGCAGCAGTCCTTGGAGGCCCACATCCTGAAGATATCCTCCATGGAGAAGGAGCTGAAGAAGCTCCAGCAGGCTTCAACTTCTGCTGAGGGTCACCGTAAGGACCGGTACTCTGCTTCCACGGCAACTTCCGCTGGAGTCACAGTGCTCCAGGTAACATTCAGCCCCCCTGGCCTGTTGAGCCATGTTGGAGGTTTCTAAGGTGGCGATGTCTTCCCTCCTGTCTGACTCGGGGCCCGTCAGGAGCCTCCAGGACAAAGGAGGCAGCCGCTTCAGAGAGGCCTGCCACTGTGCAGCCTTCTGGGTCAAGCGGCTCCGGCAAGTCTGACGTCTGCCTCCGTCCGCGCAGTCAAGGCCACTAAGACACCTGACCCTTCAGGGGAGCGCGCACAGCCTTAAACTCCAGCCAAGACTGCTCCTCCCTCACGTCCTTCGAGTTGAGTTCCAGTAAGTTGGGCGCGGCTCGTCTGCCTGCCGGACCCCGCTGGTAAGGTGGATGTCCTGCCCTCCCAGGCCTTGCGACATTAAAGCGGCAGCGCTGGACCCCCATCGTCAAGTCAGTCATCCCTGGCTTGCCGTTCCTGTCTGAGGCTCCAGCGTCTCATTTGGTAAACCCCCTGGGACTTTAGCCCACCTTTCCCAGGCGGCAACGAGGGTTCAGGTACGCTACCGTCGGGTCTGCCTCCCGCTGGGCCGGATGACCTGACGTCAGACGCCAGGTTATCTGATGCCGGGCAACATCCCCTTACCGGAGGGTGTCCAGCCAGCAGGGCCTTCTGCCCTGTTGGAACCCTGGTGCTTGGGTATCCGACCTGGTATTATCCAACGCTGTCCTACCTGGGACTGCAGTATCCCGTGCTGTGGTACCTGATGCCAGCCTATCCAACACCGCAGTACCTGCTATCGGGATACAGATACTCACCTTACGGATATCCGCAATATCCGTATCCCCTTCTCCACTGCCCCATAGCCGCCAGTGGACGTGAGGCTAAAGCTGAGCTCACCAGGGAGGTGGAGAGCCGCCTGCCGACGCCGGACCCAGTTCCGGACACCTGTCAACAGACTCCCTTGCCCGTCGCCAGAGGTGAGCCCTCTGGCTCAGGAGCAGGGGAGGACACTCTTCCCCAAGGCATTCCCAAGGGGTTTGTTCCTCCTCCGTGTCGGAAGGGGTCTTTCTTCCTCTTCGGAGAACTCTGATTCCGATTCAGACGGGTGCTCTGATCCAGATGAGCCATGCACTCCAGACCGTCCCAGGCCAAGGACTCCTCCAATGTCTCCTCCGGAAGATCCTTCTTTCCTGGAGTCGCTTAGATCAGGCGGTCCACCAGTGGCAATCTCTGGTGCCAGATCCACAGCAGAAGAAACTTGCTGATCACCTGGATCTGCACGAAACTGCTCACACATTGATTCCACCCTGGATTGAGCTTCATGCGGCCCTCGTTTCCACTATTTGGAAACAACTATCTGTATTAGCCCCCCCACTTCCGAGGAAGGCAGGCTATATCAGGCTCCGGAGGGTGTGGATTCCTTTAATACACACCCAAAGCTGACTTGGTCTTGATATAGCGCCATTCATGGCCGGTAGGCAAATCCAAAATGTCTGCGCTCGTCTCCAGTTGACAAGGAATACCATTTTCTGGACCAGTATTGGAAGGTCTACACTTCCACTCTGGGGATAAGGACCCTGAATTATGCTGCTCATGTGGGGGATTACCAGAAGACTATCCTGAGTAAAGTGGAAGCTAAGTTAGCCTCCCTTCCTGAGTCTCTGGCTAAGCAAGAAGTGGCTGAACTAGTCCATTCTGCTCGTTCGGCCAGTCAGCACATGTGTCGTGCCACGTACAACGCAGTGGATGCTACCGATCGGAACTAAGCTTTTGCCGTCTGCTTGCGGTGTCAGGTTTGTTCCCTGAAGTGCAGTCTGCTATTCAGGACTTGCCCTTCAGGGGTTTGGTGCTGTTAGGTGGGGATGTCAAGGACATCACTGACCTGCAAGAGAAGGTCACTGCACTTAAGTCTCACTCTTTACAGGCTCCCTCAGGGAGAGCGTATCCCCTTTCGCAGATGTTCTCAACCCAAAGTGAAACCTCAGGGCAGTGGGCCAACAAACGACTGGCCCCTCAGCTGCCAAGCACGCCCCCCAAAAAAGTGGGAGCTTCAGCTGCGGCGCTGCCCCACACCTCCGGACTCCTCCTCCCACAGCCTCTGGGGCTCTCATAGAAACCAGTAGGAGGGAGGGTCTCCTTTTATCTACCGAGTCTGGAGAGGATCACATCAGATGCTTGGGCGCTCAATAGAGTTCCTACAGGAACCCCCCCCCCACCAAAGGAATATCTTCCTCTGGTTTGGGAAGAAATATCCTCCCTTTTTGAAGGCGGCATTTGAACCTATCCCTTCCCACCTTTGGAGGACTGGTTACTACTACAATTTCTTCCGGGTTCCAAAGAAATCTGGAAACGTAGGGCCCATTTTGGACCTCAGCTCCCTGAACATGTTTGTGGAATAGAAAAGGTTCAGGATGCTCTCCCTGCAGAGCCTTCTGCCCTTACTTTGGCAGGGACAGTGGCTGTGCATCCTGGATATGCAGGATGCCTACCTGCATATCTCTGTCCGCCCTTCCCACTGCAGATTCCTTCGGTTTTCATTCCGGGGGACCACTATCAGTTCAAGGCCCTCCCATTTGGTCTTTACTTCGCGCCCAGAGTGTTCACCAAATGCCTTTCCGTGGAATCGGCTCACCTGCTAACCCAGGGAGTGCAGGTTTTCCTGTACCTGGACAACTAGCTCATGGCGGCCCCATCCATGGAGAATCTCCTGCTCTCTCTCCCTTAACCTGCAGGTTTTTTACCAGCCTGGGTATCCTAATCAATCGGGCCAAGTCCCACTTGGTCCCCTGTCAGAGGCTCCAGTTTATCGGGGTGATCCTGGACACATCCACTGGCATGGCTTTTCTGCTGCTGGACATGAGTGGATACCAGGCAGGTCGGTGCCCGGTCAGTCCTTTGCCTCCTCTGGCTCATGCCGACTGCGATTCGCAGTCCCTCGTGCTCTGCTCCACATGAGGGTCTCTGTGGATGCTTCGGTCTCAGTGGGATCAACTGGTAGACGACCTAGACCAAGAAACCTTGGTCTCCGACCCCATGTTTCGGGACTTGCAATGGTAGATGGTTCAGGAGAACCTTTGATGGGGAGTTCCCTTCTGTGTCAGGCCTCCCTCCCAAACACTAAGACACCTCGGGAGAGGGTTGGGGGGCCCATCTTGGGTCTCACAGGACTCTGGGCTTCTGGTCCAGGCTTGAACAGTTGCTTCATATAAACTTCCTCGAGCTTGGGGCCGTACTGTTCAAGCTCTGTGTGCTTCCCAGTCATCTGGCTGTCCAGACGGACAACGTGTGTAGCCTGGGACATCAGCAAACGGAAGAATGCATTCCTCCCCCCTTTACAGGGAGGCAATGAGAGTTTGGGATTGGGCAGTGCAACACAACCTTCACCTCATAGCGGTTCACATTCCGGGAGTAAAACTCGCTGGCAGACCACCTCAGTCGGTTGTCTGCACAGGCTTACGAGTAGGACCTGGATTGGGGTGGTAGACTATCTTCCTGTGTTGGGGCACACCTCAGGTAGACTCTTGCTTCTCTTCTGAGCATAAACTTCTGCCTTCTGCTTGCTCGCTCCAGGCGAGGCATTTTAGGACAGATTTGTATATACCCCGGAATCCTTTAACTCAGAGGGTTTGCACAAATTCTGCTCAGGAGCTCACATGATCCTGATCGCTCCTTTCTGACCCAGGCAAGTTTAGGTCTCTTCTGCAACAGTACTCTGAGGAACCTCCTCTTCCTCTTTCGCAGATTTTGCTGACCCAGGATCAGGGAACCCTGGTTCATCTTGGTCTCAAATCCCTTCAGTTGCACGCATGGCTCCTGCAGACATAGCTCAAGCCAGATTCGGGGTTTCTCTGTTCGTGGCTGAGATTCTGGTGGAGGCCAGAAAGCCTTCCACGAGATCTACCTACACCATGAAATGGAAGCGGTTCTCTATTTGGGCCTCTAAGAATTTTGAGCCTCTTTCGTGCCCTGTTGGGAGAGTTATGCACTGTTTTCGCCATCTCTCTGACCTGGGTCTGTCATTCATTTCTGAAGGTTCACATGGCAGCTATCCCCGCGTATCATGTTCCTTTCTGGGGACAGAACTCTTGCACAGTTGTAAGTCTAAGATTTTTTTCTTAAAGGGGTCCTCCACTTGAGACCCCTATCTCTCCCGATTTGAATTTCATTCTAGAAGCTTCGCTGCCTCCTTTTGAACCAGCAGCTTCAGCAGACTTGAAGTTCCTCTCTTGGAGACTCTCTTCCTAGTGGCCATTTACCTCAGCTTGACGTATTTCCGAGCTTCAGGCCTTGATGTGTAAAATCCCTTTGATTTTTCACACAATATGTGGATCTGCATGCCAACCCTAAGTTTCTCCCTAAGGTGGTGGCGGAATCTACGCTGAATCAATCCTTTGAGCTACCAGCTTTCTTTACACAACACTCCCATCAAGGGGAGTACCTCTTGCATTCTTTGGATGAATTGAGATACTACACCAACAGGACAAAGGATCTGTCTGATCAGCTTTTTATCTCTTTTGCATGCAGAAGAGAAGGCAAGGCTCACTAATGCCTTTCTAAGTGGCTGGCTTATTGTATCACTTTCTGCTACAAGAACCACAACACCCTGCCGGGTCAAGTCAGAGGTCACTCCACCAGGGGTGTTGCTGCCTCTGCAGCTTGTTTCAAGAATGTGTCAGCAGCTGACATTTGTGCAGCCGCAGCTTGGACTTCTGTCCATACCTTTACGAAACACTACAATTTGGATATTGCCTGTCACCTAGAGCAGGCTTCGGGTTAGCTGTTCTGCAGGATCTCCTTTCTTGAGACCCTTACAGCCGGATCCTCCATGGATGTGTTGGTTTCCCTCTCCCGTGTGATTCTTCTCCTTCCAGACTGCTTGGGACTCAGTCCTATATGTAATTGCCTACTGTAAGAGCCCTTTCGAAGCAAGATAGTAGTTACATAAGAGCTTACTGTAACAGTAGATCTTAGAGAGGCTCTTGCAGTAGGTAATACCTTCCCACCCTCCATCCCCCTTAGCTTTTTTCAGCTCTTTTTCCAGGAGGGGAAACATCCACTTCTCCCTCATCTTGCCGCTTTTGGCAGGAAAGAACTGGAAGGCAGATGTGGGGGTCCGCCCCTTTATACCGACTTAGTCTGAAGCCGTTCACCTGACTGGGCATTCCCCCACCAGAGACTGCTAGCTAGAAATTTTTCAGTGGGGTCCTGGCACCTGCCAGCTTCAGTCCTATATGTAATTACCTACTGCAAGAGCCTCTCTCAAAGATCTACTATTGCAGTAAGTTCTTGCATAACTGTACTTTGTCCTGGCAGACAGCGACCAGATAAGGGGCCTGGAGGTGCACCACCCGCTGTCAGGTAGGGACCACTCCACAGTCTGATTTCTGCTGTACCTAGGGGGTTTGTAACCGCACTAGTACAGTAGTAGTAGACTTCACGGGGGCGAACTTCGAGGACATGGGGAGGATTCTACGGGGATGCTTGGACAGGGTAAGGCCAGACATGGATGCTGGAAGCTTGTGGGAGACCATTAAGGGGGTGCAGGAGGCTACTAGGTGCTGCGCAAAAGTAAGATGAAAGCATTATCGGGCCAGTAGGTGGTGTCAGTGGACCAGGGAGGTGCAGGTGGAAAAAAGGCTGCCTACACGCACTTTAAGCGCTCATGGGTGGGCAAGGGAGCAGAGTGAGTTGATGGCTAGGAAGGTCACCAGAGTGAGAGCCAAGGCAAGGATGGAGCAAAACCTGGCTAGAGATTTTGGGGGGCTGGGGTTTTATCGGGTTCTATTACATAGAGAAAACAGACATGGAGAAAAGAGGGCACAGATCAGCAGAATTAGGACTGGGGAGGGATGGGCTCAGGAAGCGGGGGCAAGCAGAGGTGCTAATAAGTGCCGCCTCCATCTTCACTGAGGAGGCAGGAGATCCTTCCATCCCAACAAGAGGAAGGGAGCCCACAAAATCGGAGGTTAGGTGCAGTCTGGAGGACTGCAAGGCTAAAAGGTAGAGGCTGGGCCAAACCTAGAAGGAGGGGGTTGCATGAGGGGGTGGTTGAGGGAAGGAGAAATCCCAGTGGATAGGGTGAGGGAAGCCCTTCAGACGCTAAAGACTGATAAGGCACCGAGGCCAGATGGGCTGCATCCAAGGGTTATGAAGGAACTGGCGGATGTGCTGGGAGCTCCACTGGCTGCATTCTTTAACATCTCGCTGCAGACAGGATGGGAGCACCAGGATTGGAGGGTGGCTCATGTTCCCATCCACAAAGGGGATCTAGAGATGGGGAATTATAGGCCTGTCAGCTTAACATGACTGGTATGCATAGTAATGGAGGGCATTATCATGGAGAGGCTTTTGAGGCAGCTGCAAAGGTTAGGGTACCTGGATGACTAGCAGTACGGTTTTGTCCCGGTGAGATCATGCCAGATCAACCTTGGAGTTTTGGGGAGGGGGGGCTCGACAGACATAAGCTGGTGGACATCCTATACTTGAATTATAGCAAGGCGTTCGATTTGGTACCCCACAATGGCCTGCTAACAAAGTTTAGGGGTTGGGGCAGTTGCTCAGATGGGCGAAAAACTGGCTTGCGGGGCAGATGCAGAGGGTGGTGGTTGGTGGGATAGTATCCTCCCCCAGAAGGGTCATCAGTGGGGTCCCCCAGCGTTCGGTACTGGGGCCACTTCTGTTCAGTGCCTATGTCTCAGACATGGGGTTAGGAGTCTGCAGAGTCCCTGCAGATGACTCAAATCTGGGAGCACTGGTGGACAGGGAGGAAGGAAGAGGCAATCCAGGGAGACCTGGATACCCTGGAAAAGTGGTCAAGGAGATGGGGTTTGAAATTTAATGCAGGGAAGTGTAGGGTGCTGGGGGGGGTCAGAAACCCAGGCCATGTATACACCCTGGGGGTCGCACTGCAAGCCACATTGCGCGAAAGGGATCTAGGAGTGGTGGACATCAAAAGGAATAACACTGAAAATTGTCAAAGAACCACACCAAAAGCAAACGCGATACTGTGCTGCATAGCCAGGGGGATTACCTCCAGGAGGAAGGAGGTGATCCTCCCTCTGTAAAATGCCTTGGTAAGGCTGAATCTCTAGTACTGTATGCAGTTCTGGAGGCCCCACCTTAAGGACATGGCACTGCTGGAGAGGGTCCAGAGGAGAGCGACCAGGATGATTCGGGGCATTGGGGGAGGCCTTATGAGAGACTGGAGGAGCTTGGGCTGTACACACTAGAGGAGAGACAGGGGACATGATAGAGGCCTTCAAATATGTAAAAAAAGGCAGAGCCAAGGAGGTGTTCAGGCGCCGGGGGGGCTACCAGGGGGCATGAATGGAAACTGAAGGGAAATGCAGGAGGAGCGTGAGACGCTGCTTCATTGAAAGGGTGGTGGAGCCATGGAATGTACTGTCCAGGAGTCTGGTGGAGGAGGGCACAGTGGAGGCATTTAAAAGGGTGGGACAGGCACAGGAGGAAATTGAAGCAGAGGAAGACTATCTGGGGGTGGGTGCAGAGAAACGAGCACCCAGTAGGGGGCTGGCAAAAGAGTAGACACGACAGACCAGGAGGCCTATTCTGCTGGCTTTTAGTAATTTAATGTATTAAATGTCAAATTATCAAGTGTAAATAAGTATTGTACCTTAGTATGTTTTGTGTACTACTGTATTTGTAATCTCTGCAAATGTTTTAATGTGTAATTGTTATGCTATCTGTAATAGCTGGGTTGCCCCTGAAAAAGGGATCACTTGTTGGGCTCAGCGGGCCTACCCAGTTGCCAAAATTGACATATCTCCCATACTCTGCCTTATTTTTTGCAAACTGTGCCTAAATGCCTAGGTGTGGTTTACGAAAATAAAGCGGGGAATGAGAGAGAGAGATGAAAATGTCAGTACGTATGAGTACCATAGAGGACAGGGCAAGGTCGTCGTCTGTTTCAGCAGTGAGATCACGGGGCGATGTTGGAAAATGCTGGCTGGTGGGGAACTTGTTACAGGTTTTAGGAGTGTTGAGGTAAAGTAACACATTGATGTATATTGTGACTGCAGGGGGATCTGGCTACTTGAAGCCCTGATCTGTGCAGTGGTTGGGGCTTCATGGTGGCCAGTAGTTCTCTAATTATTGAGCTGCAGGCTCTGATGCATGAGCCTCCACATTTGATTTTCCACAAGGACAGGGCGTCTGTGGACCAGTCCTAGTTTCCCACCAAAGGTGACCTCTGACTTTACATTGACTCAGACTTGGACACCTTCCTGTCTCAACCTGAGCATGCTAACAAAGGTGACACTTGATACAACCAAGGTAGGAACAGTGCTCAAAGGACTGCAGAAAGCTTGTTTTCATTTTCCTTTTGCTTACACTCAGAATGTTTTGTGCTGTCTCCACATGGAGCAGTGTGCATGTTTTCACTAAGCATTACAGTCTGGACGTCTTTCATAGATGTGCTGGTTTTGGTCTTGCAGTACTGCAAGACCTTATGGCATAATGTTGTTGCAGCTTTAGACATTCTCTCTAGTGTACTCTGTACTGCTTGGGAATCATTCCAAAAGTGGCCCAGTGGAGAGACCTTTGAATGTAGAACAGCTACTTAACATAACAGTAGACCTTTCAACGAATATCCTCCATTGGGCCACAGCGGCCCCTTCCCCCTTACCTGAGGGATAGAACCTTTGCTGAGGTATGGGCTGTCTGGATTGTCCACTGCCTTGCTGGAGGGGTCTAAGTGTCTTATGGTTTTCCAGTTCTGAGCCTTTCTTTCTGTATGTGGATGCTGGTTTGGTCTCCTGGTTCCTTACAGTAAGATGCTTTTCAAGCTCCTCTCCGGGGAACTGAGGAGCAGCGTGGGTGCCCATGTTTTTATAGGTGTTGATGGTGCCCAGCTTCAAAGATGTGGCCCAATGGAGAAGATTCTCTGATTTACTGGTATGGTAAAGGAAGCACAGGTCATATCAGCACAAGCTGTCTGACCTTCCCTTGCAAGTGGCACACAAGATCCCCAGATGGGGTGGAGCTGGAAGACTGCCACGGATTGTGGAAGTAGTCTAATTTTGAAAACATGCAGTGAACTGAGCTGTGCTTGGCAAATGCCAGACTGGATGTGAACTGAATATCCCCCAGAACTACAGTTACAGGTCAGTAAATACATTTTCACTTCTGTTGGGGTGGATGTAGATTAAGCTTGACTGTTTCTGTTAGTGTATTTAGCTTTTTTCTTTTTGTTTCAGATAATTCTGATCTGCACTTCAAAATCTCAAGAGATCGGTTAAGTGCTTCCTCTCTGACCATGGAAAGCTTTGCCTTCCTTTGGGCTGGAGGAAGAGCTTCTTATGGTGTTTCAAAAGGCAAAGTGTGTTTTGAGATGAAGGTAATCATTTTGTGTTGCTCTCTCCCCACCCCATTAAAGGTAATCATTCTGTGTGTTTTGCTCTCTCCAATGCTTCAAATTTGTTTCTACACGTTTTTACTTGGTTTTATAGGTTACAGAGAAAATCCCTGTGAAACATTTATACACCAAAGACATAGACATACATGAAGTGAGAGTTGGCTGGTCTGTGGACACATGTGCCATGTTACTTGGTAAGCTGAATTTTGTTTAATTGAGATGTAAAATGAGTGTATTGTGTTAAGTAGAATTTAAATTGTAACGCTGTACTGGTAGTTCTCAAGCCCCAAATCTCTTGGTCTTAAAGTATGGCAGGTATAATTTATTGGTGACCTTATTCATTTTTCTTGCTCTAATACAGTATAATCTTTTCACAATGTATGGTTGAGCTGGCCATGATGTAACCATGTTAACTGCATGTTGGAAGGGATTTGCTGCCATTGACATTGCCTCGTTTGCGGCAGTAACTCTGCAGTATTCTCCATTTCAACTGAGGCTCCAAAAAAGTTCTCTGATCTACTTTGAGGTCCACCACATCAGTATGCAGTTTTATTGAGCTCCACTGACACATGGGTTTCAAACCTAAATACCCTTGTGGTGCCCCCACCACCATCGCGTATGCATGCTTTCTCGCCCCACCCCCACAGAGAGCTCCATTTTAAGTTGTCCCTGCCCATTACTGTGCCATAACTGACTTCTGCAGTGCATTGGTGCAAGCAGTACAGATCATATTAACAGTATGCTGTTAAAACATGCTTTTGTGGCCGGCCCGGTGGCGTTGAGGCACTGGATGCCACACCTTGTGCCACACTGGTGACCTGGGTTCGGACGCAAGCCCGGGGTTGGCAAGGGAGGGATGGGATTGAGCGTCCGAGGACTGCTTTCCCATTCCTGGGGAGGGATCATGGGAAGCATCGCTATGTAGCGGCCCCTGGCGATGCCGGGGGGGGGCGCCACTACTGGAGCAGGGTTGAGCATGAAGGGCAGAGTGTGGCAGATGTTGGCGTGGTGCCGGACGTCATTGCACACTCGCACTCCGGAGGGACAAACTCTGGGTGGAAAATGGCAGCACAGGTCCGCAGCAGCATGATGGCCACAGCTTCACCGGCCAAGTGCTAGTATTGGTTCCTTGCCGACTGCGGGGACATTGGGGGAGTCCCTCAACGGTATAGCTGCATATGACAGCTGGGCATGTCCAACTTCAGGGTCAGAGGTGAAGGAGTGGGGGCTGTGGCTGCAAGGATAAATATGAGTGTGAAAAAAAAAAAAAAACTGCTTTTGCCAAATGTTAACTGGTGCTGCGCAAAACAGCCAGTTAGTGTTTAGCTGGGCTTCCAGTATGTTTTTTTTTTTCTTCCAGTGGTTCCAGTATGTTTTTTTTTTTTTTTTTTCTTCAAGTGGCTAGTTTTCCATTAGCAGGTTATACAGACCTGCCACTAGAGGATTCTTGGTCTTCTACATAAATCACGTATTCTTTCGTGGGCAATATGGCCTGCATTATCATTCTACTTCTTTCCGGTTCTGCTACAAGGGACTTGAGTCTGAAGGGTGGATGGCCACTAACTAAGCTGCTCCTGATCTCCTTGTTCCCCTTTCTGCTGTATTTTCTCATCTAGGTTTTAAATGGGTACCTAGGTGGGCAAATTTCTTGCCTAGAAAATATTGCACTAATACAAATCACGAGACCACTCAATCTGGGACCATGGCTCTCCTTATTGTGTTTTTATTGCTCCTAAGGTGCAGAGTTTTCAGCAATACAGTGCAGTTCGAAGTACCTCAATGCAATTCAGTTCTCCAATGTACCTTATCAATACCTAATGTTTTATAACAGTCTACCGTGCAGACACTCTGTCATTCTCCTCTCCCCTTTTAGCCTATCTCCCCCCCCGTTAGCCTACACCCCTTTGCTACTGTCCTCACCTATATCTACCCAAGCACTTACATTCATCACAGTAAAGTGTCATTACAGTGGCGCCGCTCTTTGCTAGCACCATATGGGTTGTTTAAAGAAATAAAAAGCAGTCTCCATTCTATAAGCTTCTTAAAGAAAGTTATACTTCTGCTTCTTCTCTGCTCAGGAAATGTGGAGCTCAACCTTGGGCCCCCCCACAACTTACCTCACCTATCTATTTTGCTGAGGCCACAGGTCTCAAAATGATAATGGTCAACATTTTAAGCCTGCCTAAAAAACTTGTACAGCTGCAAGCCTGGGCTGCACATGTTAACCCAGACCTTATCATAATTACTGAGTCGTGGTTAAAGACGAACACTGATCAACAAATATCACTGCAGGGCTACAATTTATTTAGAGCAGATAGTCTAGAGGCCGGGGTGTGGTTATCTATGCCAAATCTAAGTACTTGGTCACCAATATTAGTTGCAAATCTCTAGCCAAGGAATTTGAGTTAGTTTCGCTGAGCCTTCATCTCCCCTCCTCGGAATGTATCACTCCTAGGTGGCTATAGACCCCCCGTCTGGTGGTGAAGTCCTTAATCTTTTGAAATCCATGTTCGTAGATGCAAAAACTGAAACAATATTTCTAGGAGATCTAAATATGGACTGGCTGTCACCTAAATCACATGGCCTCAAATCCCTTTGTGACGAGCTAGGTCTTGGGCAATTAGTCAGAGAACCTACTAGGAACAACACTCTAAATACTGCCAACAGTTCCATTCTAGATGTGGTACTAACCACCAATCCACAAAAATATCTCATTTGGCAGTGTTTCACGTGACATGAGCGATCATGGAATTGTTGCTTGCATAAGATCTCAAATTAAGGCCTGGCTGCAACCCATCTTTTAACAAAAGATCCTTCGCAAATTCAGTGCAGTAAACTTCCTATCTGACCTGAGCATGATCAGATGGCAAGATCTTTACCTAGCCAAAGATGTCAACAAGGCAGCTTGCATCCTTAATGACAAACTCACTACAATAATAAATAAGCATGCCCTTTTCATCAAAGTAAAGTGCGGAATAATTCCAATCCCTGGTTCACCTCGGATCTCAAGCAGCCCTTATAGCTCGAGATAAGCTCTGGGCTAAAGCTAGACATTCAAAGAATCTTCGGATTGGCAGGCCTTTAGAACAGCCAGGAATAACTGTGTGAAAAACTTTGCTCTGCTAAAGCTAACTATTATATTTCTACTCTCGAACAAGCTAAAGGTAACCCTCATAAAATATGGAAGACTATCAAGCTATAGAAAGCGGCCCATGGCCCTCTGTCCCAACAAAGATAGCTGCAGTGGCAAGATTGTGGAAAACAAGTCCCTAATCCTGGAGGAACTTAACTCCCACTTTGCCACAGCTGGATTAGCTTTGACTCTTCACCTTATGCTGGTGCTGCGGTGAGCCAGCATACCCCTCCCGCCACATCTAGTCCTGCACCCAGTCCCTTCCAACTGCGAGATAACTTATAAAGAAGTAGAAGATTCTCTTCTTAGACACCAAAAGCGCGAGGGCGATGGCTTGGAACCCTTTTTCCTAAGGTCAGGCTATGCCCATCTCACTGCCCCAATTCTCCACATCTTCAATCTTTCCATTCCATCTGCTGCTGTGCCATCCTGCTGGAAATCGGCACATATCCTCCTCTATTTAAATCTGGTGACCCATGCGATGTAAACAACTATAGGCCTATCTCCATATTGCCTATCCTTTCTAAAGTTCTCGAAAACTGATCCATATTCAGTTAAAATCTCACTTGAAACCTTCTCTCATTAACCCAGCTCAATCTGACTTCGGGCTAATCATAGCACAATCACTGCACTAGCAAAAGTAACCAATGATTGGATCTCTGCTATAGATGCTAAGAAGGTAACTGGTGCAGTCTTTTTGGACCTCAGCAAAGCTTTTGATACTGTTGATCACAAACTATTAGTCAGTTGCCTTGCAGTGTTGGGTGCCACATACCATATCACCCAGTGGTTCTCTAGCTACCTAACTGGAAGATTCCAAAAGTAAAGGCAGGTTTTTTCTGCTGCCTTGCCAGTTGCAAGAGGAGTCCCCCAAGGATCCATCTTAGGCCCTATCTTGTTTTCTCTGTACATCAATGACTTAGATGCTAACATATCTACGTCCAATCTACACTTTTTTGCAGATGATACTGTGTTGTATACTTCTGGCTCATCGTTATCTGGAGTCAAGGGAGTGCTTCAAGTGGACTTGGCACAACTTGAGCATAATTTAATAAAGGCAAAGCTTCTGCTCAATGCGAAGAAGACTAAAGCGATGATATTCTCCCGCAGTGCTGTCTCAGGCCCCCCCAATACTCTTTCCCAAGACTTCATTGTCACCACGCTAAACGAGCCTCTGGAAGTTGTAACCAAATTTAAATATCTAGGTATCTGGATCGATAAATATCTTTCAGTTACCACATCGAAGATGTCTCTAGAAGGTTAAAAGCAAGGTTAGGTTTCTTCTACAGAAATAGGCCCCTTTTCCCCCTTGAAACAAGCTTGTACAGGCCACTTTTCTCCCCCTACTCGACTATGGCGATGTAATCTATTCCTCCACCACTCTTGCAAATCTAAGTAAACTGGACATCCTTTATTACCGTGCGTTACGGTTCATTACCAACTCCCTTACGTTCACACCACTGTGACTTATATGCAGTTGTTGGTTGGACATCCCTTACTACTAGACGCCTGATCCATGCTGGGCTATGGACTCTTAAACTGCTCCTGCAGAAATTGCCAAGCTATCTCTCTTCCCTTATTAGTATCTCACATAGTGCATACTCGTTAAGAAAATCTGACTTTATTATGCTTGACATACCAAGGACGCGGACTTCCTTTGGTAAACGTGCTATTGCATATGCCCTTCCCTCCATTTGGAACCAGTTACAAACCGTACTGAAACTAACTAGCACAGTTTCAATAAACTTCTACAAATCGCTAAGTTCAGCCAAAATAAGACACCTGTAACTGTCATTAAGTCTCTTCCTTCCCCATGTGTGCCATATTTATCCACTGGTAAGGTATAATTGATTTGTCCTAGTAACTGCTTTCCCTTCCCCTTCTACTCCTGGCTTTATCTTTGCTTACGCTCCACTGCTACTCTGTCAAATCTCTCCTCCCTCCCGTATCAGTTGTAGACTGTTTGTTCTAGCTGCCAAAATACTGCATATTTGATTTGATTAAATCAAATCACACCAGTCATCATGTTTCATTTATCAGTATGCGACCTATAAGTCGCTTCCCTGTCTCATATCAAGGTTTACCACCTGCGGTCACCCTATGTGGTACCCTTGTATGTATATTCAGCCTGTATCATGTAACGTGTATTTCATGTATATACTGTTATTACCTATCTGTGTTTGTACTTTAAGTGTTTATGTCACAGGACCTCCTTGTGAATGAGCTTGCTCAATGGAGTTTTCCTGCAATGAACTTGAACTATGCCTCTGTGCCATGTATGCATTGCTTTGGCTTTCATTTGCATTCAGTCCAGCTTTGTTTTGCAGTGCTGCGTAAGACTGCATCTTACCATGCAGACTGGTCTCTTCCTGTGCATGGTGCAAGCTGATTGTCACCTTTACCATTTGTAAGAACTTGTCTGTTGTGCCGTTTCATAGTAATAATCAATCACTACTATATGTTAAATAGCCATGGTTTGATTTGAACAGG
This sequence comes from Neoceratodus forsteri, assembly GCA_016271365.2. Classification (NCBI taxonomy): domain Eukaryota; kingdom Metazoa; phylum Chordata; order Ceratodontiformes; family Ceratodontidae; genus Neoceratodus; species Neoceratodus forsteri. Next base: position 112,114,051 of record CM057451.1, read on the forward strand.
TGAAGAGGAATTTTCATATGGGTATTCTCTGAAGAGTTTGAAGTTCACAAATTGTGAAGGAGAAGAATTTGGTGAAAAATTTGACGAAAATGACGTGATTGGCTGTTTTGCTGTAAGTATGGTCTGCTAAAGTATTCAGTTGATGGAAACTAGATGCATAGGATGAAGAGATGGGAAGCACAGCAGCATTCTTAATCCATGTGTAGCTGCTCCTGTGTGCAGGCAGGATTGGGTATTGTCCCTTTAGGTAGACAAAGTAGGCTTGGAATTGTGAGCAGCACCACCTTCTACCATGATCCCTCACAATACTTGGTAACTAAGAAGCACTCCCTACTCAGCAGGAGCTTTGCTTTAAGCTTTGTTGCCAGTATCCAAATGAGAATTTCTAGGGGTGTGGATGTGGTTCACTCATCCACACTGGCATTTCCACTGGAATATGAAGATGGACAGCATGTCTCTAAGCTAAGCTCCTCCCATCACCTATGCAGATATATCCCCCTTTCAGCTGGAAGAACAGGTCGCCTCTTTCACACTCTACTTAGGCTTTTCTCTGTATCATAGGCAGATTGTTCACATTCAAAATTTTTGAAGCTGAACTGTTGATCTTCCTCTAAGATATCTCATCAAGCTGCACCTATGGCACTTGTAGCCACTACACACTAGGAGCACACGTAAGCTTTTGCAAGTAGTCAGCCAGGAGCCACCCATGACATCGTTGGACTTTGGCATCCACATTAATGTGGGCGTACCCTCTTCTCAGATCTCTCTCTCTCTGCATCGTTAATTAGACTTTTCGAACTGCTGTAGAAATACTTCAATAGCTGCAATTTTCTGTATAGGACTCTCTCCCTAGACTACGAGAAAGCCTTTTTGCTGGGCATTCAGTTCTGCACCAGGCGACACCATAAAGGGTCTCTGGTGTTCTCCAGAACTGTAGCTAGGACAGAGGAGCAGTTCCAACAAGACTGCAGCATCGCCAGCTGTCAAGTGGATTGCAGTCATCCAAGTCACAGGAAAAGGCGTCCAGTTGAGCAGAAGCACCGGGACAAAGACCAGAAAAAAAGCTTACCTGGTGTGTTCCAGGTCACCCTTTCATTCCTCCAGTACGACCTCCATGTTTCTTCTTGGGGTGCTACTTCCAAAAAAGAAAAACATTGTCTGGATTTGGCACAGGCAGTACAAGAACTCTTTTGCTGGTACACTGTCAGACTCTGCCTCCCCTGTCTACTACTCCTGTCAACCACATGGGTGCTGACGCTCAAGTGATTCTCTTATCCTTCTCTGGCATGAGACGCTTGTTACCTGGCCTCCTTGTTCAAGAAGGCCCATTGATGGGTCCTGTTACTAATCCCCCATCGATGCAGCAAGGCACTCCCTTGCCACAGCCACCTGCTGTGCCACATCAGACTTAGCTGGCATGCTCCCTTCTCGTCTACCTTTACGAAAAATGACTAATCCTGATCTTAACATGCAGGATGAGGCTGTGGATCATGCTGAAAGTCGTCATGAAGGGGGCACCAGCTCACTGTTTCTGCATGTAGTATAGACTCTGGTAAATGCACCACAGTCCTCTCCAGAGGATCCTGCCATAATCACCATGGTGCAGCAGTTGCCAGCTGTTAATGGGGCTTGCCCTGTAGGAGTAGGACACTGCCAAGAAATTATTGCAACAGTCTCCTGCCATTGTGCCTCCTTTGCTTCCAGCCTTGGAGAATGCCACCTTTGCTGCCTGGTACAGATCATACATATCTGATGTCCCTAAGAAGGTGGAAAAAAATCTATATATGAACATATGAAATTGCAAGCAGAAACTGGCTTCTGGGAAATCTTTCTGTGCCACACATCCTGAGTGACTCAGTGGTTATTAATGCTGCCCATGATGCTACTTAGGCGCTTAGCATCTCTGTTCCCTTCCTTCTGATAACAGTCCAGGAGTTTGGATGTCATAGGCATAAGAACATGGGCTTCCGAATCATTGGGCCTTTGTATTACCAGTTATTGGGCCCACATGATGACATGCTTTGGAGAAAGGCCAAGGCAGCTGCACATGCCCTGCCTGAGGGTGCCCCTAAAAAGGGGCTATTAAAGGCTCTTACTGCCGGGGCTGAAATGGGCAAGCATGTGCATCGCACAGTATACATCTCTGATGCTTTTGCTAGAGCTGTGGCTTTTGGCATCTGACTCAGATACTCATGACTTAGGGAGGCAGGTTTTGCTGGTGTACAGCAAACCCTTCTCAATTCCCTATTTAGAGGGCAGAAATTGTTTGGTCACAAGTCCAGAGGTTTTGATCTCCAGGCCTCTGGCAGGACTTATGAAGTCTATACACTCCCTCTACCATACCCATCCCAGAGGTAGGAGCAGGGGTACTTTTCTTCCAGCTGGTGTTCAACAGTGCCCAGCCTCCCAGGCAGCATGGCAGGGACAAAGGAGCTAGGGTTTTGCCAGTCACCAGTACTCCGTATCACACCAGGGGCCCACCCAAAAGCCCCTGGAAGTGGTGCCACCACCGGTTCAGCCTGACTGCTGTACATCTACATCCTTTACTCCAGGGGTGGCTGTAGGGGGTTGATCTGCCCTTCAGTTAAACCAGTAGAGGAAGGTAACATCAGCTGCTTGGGTTCTGGAGATTGTCAAAAAAAGGTTTCTTGCTCTGGAACTACTGGACAACCTTCGATCATTCCCCACTTCTCAACATATCCTCCAGGGCATTTGTCCCTGTTGGAGGAAATAGACTCTGCTCCAGAAATGGACCTTGGGACAGAGGAACACAGGGAGAGAAACGCAAGGTTTTATTCTCTATACTTGTCCAAACATTGACAGGAGACCTGAGGCCTAGTTTGGATCTGGGGGAACTACATAGAATATGCAAAGTTCCGAATGGTAACTTTGCAGGGACTCCCTCTGTTACCACAAATGGGATAGCATATGCTCCTTGGATATGAAGGATTCATACTAACATATTAAATTCAGAGACCTCACAGAAAGTATTTGATGATCTTACTTCGAGAGGGCTCTTGCAGTAGGTAGTTGAATATAGGACTGATGTTGGCAGGCGGCAGGACCCCACGGAAAAATTTCTAGCTAGCAGTCTCTGGCGAGGGACCACCCCCATGTCAGGTGACGGTGTCGGGAGACGTCAGTAGAAAGGGGCGGTCCCTCACGCCTGCCTTCCAGATCTTTCCTGCCGTTGGCTTGTGCCACCGCCTCAGAAGTTCCCTGCTCGTCGGGCTCCTTCGGTAGTTTGAGTATTTTTTTCTTCTCCTCTCTCAACAGTCGGGTATCTGTTGTATGTTGTCCCCTACACCGTCCGAGCACAAAAACAAGTGCGGTGCCCAACTCCCGCACAAGGGCGGCCATTCCCTGTGCCTTTTTTGCCTAGGCCCCGACCATCCGGTGAAGTGCGAGCACTGCCTCAGCTTTAACGCGGCCACCCAGAAGCCCACATTTTGAAGAAAAAAATGAGCTCTATGGAGAAAGAACTGAAAAAGCTTCAGCAGGCGTCTACTTCCCCTGAAGGCCATCACAAGAAAAAGGGTAAGGAAAAGCACCGGGACAAGGGCTCCTCTCCCACTGCGTCTTCCTCGGGAGTCGCCGTGAAACGGGTAACATTCCCCCCTCAGTGGACCACTCCATGACAGCAGCCTTGGAGGCTTCCAAGGTGGCGGTGGCCCGCCAGTCTTGCTCAGGCCCTTCGGGCTCATGGAGGCCTCCGCTCCCAGTAAAGCCATGGTTTCACGGCCTACTGGTGCGAGCGGCTCTGATAAGCTGGATGTCGGCGCGTGGCCCCCATTCTGCAACCAGGCCGTCCCTCCATCGCGGCCTGCCTCCGGCGAAGGGTCCGTTAAGTTGGACGCCGGCCCCTCCGACATCTGCCTGGATCCTGCTGCTGAGCAGACGCCAGACCCCTCCCACGTCCATCGTTCCTGGCTCCCCACAGCCTTCACTGCCCTCCAGGAACCCTGAGTCTCCTCAGCCTGACCCCGAGGATTCCCCCCATCCCCAGGTGATGCTGAGGTTTCTGGTCCACCTCCCTCGGACCGTCTACCTACTGACTCTACGTCTGTTCCCCAGACGCCGGCTCTTCAGCCGCCAGCTGAGACGCTGGTATTGCTGATGCTGGGAGACATCACACCCCCTGATGTCGCCCCGACGCCAGGCCCTCTGCTCCCGGGTCTTCTGCTCCAGAACCGCCCGTGGGGCCTCTGGCCAGGCCATCTGCTCAGGTAGCTCCTCTGGCTCCCGGGTACCTGCTTCGATTGGCTTCCTGCCATCGGGTTGTGGATACACGCCCTTTGGGTATAGTCCATATCCCCCTCCTCCACCGCCCCTTCAGCTGCCAGTGGACTTGCAGGAGACTCTGGCCTCCTGGTGGGCTGAGGCCAAGGCTCAGTTCACCAGAGGTGGGAAGTAGTCTTCAGACGACTGCTGGTTTCCGTACATCCACAACGACAAACTGCCTCCCCACCTCTGGACACCAGGGCTAAACCCTCTGGGTCCAGAGAGGGGCAGGACACGCTTTCCAGAGGGATTCCTAAGGGGCCCGTTCCTCCCCTTCGGGAGAGGGAGTCTACCTCTTCCTCATCTTCTTCCTCGGACACCTCAGATCCTTCCGATGGTGGTTCCGAGCAAGACGAGCCACGCTCTCTGGCCAAGGACTCCGGAGGATCCTTCCTTCACGGAGTTGCTACGTAAGATCCAGGAAGTACATAAGTGTCAATCCTTGGAGCCAGACCCTGTGTGTGTGTGTGTGTGTGTGTGTGTGTGTGTGTGTGTGTGTGTGTGTGTGTGTGTGTGTGTGTGTGTGGAAAAAAAAAAAAAAAATTGGTTGAGCATCTGGATCTGCCCGTGACAGCTCCCACTTTGGTGCCACCCTGGATCGAGCCTCATGCTGACCTTATTACCACCATATGGAAACAACCGTCTGCCTTAGCCCCATTTCTCAGGAAGTCGAACAGGCTATACCAGGCTCCAGAGGGTGTTGACTTTATAGACTCCCACCCTCATGCTGACTCTGATTAGCGCCGCTCGTGGCCAGTCAGCTCAACCCAAACATCTTAGCTCGTCTCCACCTGGCAAGGAATCCCGCCTTCTGGACCAGTATGGCAAGAAGATTTTTGCTTCTTCCACTCTGGGTATTGGGGCCCTGAACTACATTGGCCACATGGGGATTACCAGAAGGCGATCCTTAGTGAGGTGGAATCGAAATTGGACTCCCTTCCAGACTCTCGAGTCAAGCAGGAAGTGGCTGACCTCGTCCACTCTGCACATTCGGCCAGTCGGCACATTCTTCGTGCGACCTACGATGCAGTGGACACTGCTGGTAGGCGCCCGGCTTTCGTCATAGGTCTTCGGCGTCATGCTTGGCTCAGTGTCAGGGTTGGTCCCGGAAGTGCAGTCTGCTATCCAGGAAGCTCCTTCCAGGGGTTCGGTGCTGTTCGGGGTGATGTCGACTCTATGTATCATCCCCATGAAGCATGGCGTCCCTTTACTTGGACAATCAGCCCCAAAGCGAGGACCACAGGGAAAGGGGCCACTAAAGGGGGGTTGCCAGCTGCCCAAGCCCCCCTGCTCAAAAGCAGCGGGAGCTTCAGCTGCGGTGCTGCTCCACACCACCAGACTCCTTCCCTCTCCCACTGCCTCTGGGCTCCCTCCACCTTCCAGGCTGGGGGAGGATACATCTGATTCATGGGTGCTCCAGCTAATCGCAGAAGGACGCTCAATAGTTTCTGCAGAAACCACCTCGTCACCCTCCCCCAAGGTCATCTTACTCTGTAACATCTGGTCCAGGAAGAAATTTCAGCACTTTTGCTGAAAGAGGCAATAGAACCTGTTCCCCTTCCCTTGCAAGGAACAGGTTACTATTCCCACTTTTTCCTGGTCCCGAAGAAGATAGGAGATGTAAGACCTATTCTAGATCTGTCCCCTAAACCTTTTCGTGGAGTAAGAGGTTCAGGATGCTCTCGCTGCAGAGCCTTCTGCCCCTCCTCCGCTCGGGCCAGTGGCTGTGCACTCTGGATATGCAGGATGCTTACCTGCACACATCTATCCGCCCTTCTTGCCACAAATATCTGTTTTGCTTTCCATGGGGACCACTACCAGTTCAAGGCACTTCCATTTGGCCCCTCGAGTATTTACCAAATGCCTTGCGGTGGTGGCAGCCTACAGCAGGGGGTGTACAGGTTTTCCTGTACCTGGGCGATTGGCTCCTGGCGGCCTCATCCAGGGAGGAACTCGTGCACTGCCTCTCCCTCACCCAGCAGGTCTTTGCCTGTCTGGGTATTACCATCAACCATTCCAAGTCTCACTTGATCCCATCCCAGAGGCTTCAGTTTATTGGGACGATACTGGACACGACCCTAGGCAGGGCCTTTCTGCCTCCGGACAGGGCGGCCAAACTCCAGACTCGGATAAGCCTGTCTGGCCGCAGGCAGGTAAGTGCAAGGTCAGTTCTTCGCCTCCTCGGGCTTAAGGCGGCTGCTATCCCGACAGTCCCTTGTGCTCAGCTTCACATGAGGGTCTCTCAGTGGACGCTTCGCTCTCAATGGGATCAGTTGGTAGGCTACTTGGACCAGTTTGTCCTGGTCTTCTCTCACATGATTAGAGACTTACAATGGCAGATGGTTCAAGAGAACCTTCGGGGAGTTCCATTCTTCCTTCTTCCTCCCTCCCAGACTCTGACCACAGACGCCTCGGGCGAAGGTTGAGGAGCCCATCTCAGTCCACATTGGACCCAGGGCTCGAGCAGTCACTGCACATCGGTGTGCTCGAGCTTTGGGCCTTTGCTCTACACACTCCAGGCTCTCCACCTGCATCTTGTTCCGGGCCACCTAGCCGTCCAGACAGTGTGTGGTATGGTACATCAACAAACTGGGTGGGACTTGGTTCTACCTCCTTTGAAGGGAAGTGATGAGTCTGGGATTGGGCAGCACAACACTACCTTCACCTCACGGCAATTCATGATCTTACTTCGAGAGGGTTCATGCAGTAGGTAATTACATATAGGACTGACGTTGGCAGGCGGCAGGACCCCACGGAAAAATTTCTAGCTAGCGGTCCCTGGCGAGGGACCGCCCCAACGTCAGGTGACCAGCGTCGGACGATGTCGGTATAAAGGGGTGGTCCTGGACGACCGCCTTCCAGTTCTTTCCCGCCGTCGGCTCGTGCAGCGCCTCGCGGTAAAGTTCGTAGCTCAGCCCTGTTACTTCGTCGGTTTTTTACTGAAAGTCATCAGTATTTTGCTATTTTTTTGTCAGGTGAACGTCTGTTTATGTCGTCCCCTTCAAATAAGTGACTCATGCGGTGCCCAACTGCCTCACAAGGACGGTCACTCCCTTTGTTTAGGCCCGAGCAGTGCACGCGGTCAGTGTCCGCATTGCCTGCATTTCAACGCGGCCACTTGCAGACGACGCCAGCAGTCCTTGGAAGCCCATCTCTTTAAAGATGTCTGCAGTGGAGAAGGAGTTGAAGAAGCTAAGGCAGGCGTCGACCTCTCCAGGACACAAGAAGCGGGACAAAAAGGCACCGGGAGAAGGCCTCCTCCTCCAACTCCGGCCGGAGCCGTGGCTCAGCTAACGTCCCTTCCGGGGGATCGCCTTACGGCAGCCTCCAAGGCTTTGGAGGAGGTGTCGGCCCGCCCATCGGGCTCGCGTTCAGACCCTTCGGGCGCCAGTACTGCCGCAGGCTTGCGGCCTACTGGCACGGGCACCTCTCATAAGCCGGACATTGGCTCCTCAGACGTCTGCCGGGAGAAGGCCGCTAAGATGCCCGACCCCTCGGGGCAGCGCACGGCAGTGTCCCCCTCAGACCGGGCAGCTTCCCACCCTCTGCCCGCCTCAGGCGAGGACCCCTTAAGTGGACACCACTCCTCTGGCGTCCGCCTGGTTTCAGCCCTTGTCAGACGTCGGCTCCTCCGTCAAGGCCGGAGCCTACGACAGACCTCCATAGTCTGTCGCCCCAGGTTCCTGCAGCCTTCGCTGCCGTCTGGGGAGCCAGAGTCCCCCCTGCCTGACCCCAGGGACTTTCTCCTCCGTCCCCAGGCGATGGTTGGGATGCCTTTCTGCCATCAGACCCTCCTCCCACAGAACCGGATCTGACGCCAGCCCCTCCGCCGGCGGGGGATATTCCTCTTCCATCGGGGGGCCCCCCCACGTGCCTATCACTGTTGATCCACACGTGGGGCTCCCTACTGGGCCGTCTGCTCCGGCAGCTCCTGCGGTACCTGGGTATCCGCCGTCATATCAGGCGCCGGCTTACTGGGGTCCGCAGTACCAGACGCCGGCTCCACCGACGCTGCAGTACCCGATGCCGCAATACCTGGCTCCAGTATTCCCGCGGCCGGGTTACAGATACTTGCCCTACGGATATAATCCGTATAACTATCCCCCTCCTCCTCCACCGCCCCATAGGCCGCCGGTGGATCTTCAGGAGTCTCTGGCCTCCTGGTGGGCTGAGGCCAAGGCTCAGCTCACCAAGGAAGTTGAGAGCCGCCTTACGGCAACTGTGCCACCTCCGGCCCCCAGACGGCACACTCCCTCTCCACCTCCGGATTCCCAAGCTCTTCCTCTGGATCCAGAGAAGGGCAGCACACGCATCCAGGGATTCCCCTAAGGAACCCGTTCTCCCCTAGAGCAGTCGGGGAGTCTTACTCTGCATCCAATTATAATCCCCCACCCCCCACCCCCCGCCTCCGTCCAAGCCCAGCAGAGGACTCCTCCGGAAGACCCGTCCTTCACGGAGTTGCTCAGGAAGATCCAGGAAGTACATCAGTGGCGTTCCTTACAGCTAGATCCTCAGCGGGTTATACTCTCTGAACATCTGGACTTGCCCCTTACGGACCCTACTCAAGTGCTACCCTGGATCGAGCCTCATGCCCACCTTGTTTCCACTATTTGGAAACAACCGTCGCCTTTAGCCCCGCTTCCTTGGAAGTCCAACAGGCTATACCAGGCTCCGGAGGGTGTAGACTTTTTAGATTCTCACCCCCATGCAGACTCTGTTGTGATTAGCGCCGCTCATGGCCGGTCAGCACACCCTAAACATCTGCGCTAGTCTTCTCCGGATAAGGAATCTCACCTTCTGGATCAGTATGGAAGGAAGATATATGCTTCTTCCACACTGGGGATCAGGGCCCTAAATTATGTAGCACATATGGGGATTACCAGAAGGCTGTCCTTACTCAGGCGGAATCTAAGTGACTCCTTGCCTGACTCCCAAGCCAAGCAGGAGTTGGCTGACCTTGTCCGTTCTGCTCGTTCGGCCAGTCACATTCTGAGGACGACCTACGATGCAGTGGACACTGCAGGGCGGAGCTCCGCATTCGCCGTAAGTCTTCGGCGTCACGCCTGGCTCAGTGTCAGGTTTCGTCCCGGAGGTGCAGTCAGCGATTCAGGAAGCACCTTTCAGGGGTTCAGTGCTTTTCAGTGGTGATGTCAAGGACATAGTCACCGACTTGCAGGAGAAGGGGACGGCCCTGAAATCTGTGGATTCCATGTACCGTCCCAATCCCCCGCAGCGCCGTCCTTTTTGCAGACGCAGCCGGCCTAAAGTGAAACCCCAAGGAAGGCGGGCCACCAAACGCCGGGCCCCCACAGCTGCCAGGCCCCCGCTGCCCAAAAAAGCGGGTGCCCCAGCTGTGGTGCTGCCCCACACCACCTGACTCCTTCCCTCTTCCACCGCCTCCAGACTCCCCGGAGGAACCGGTAGTAGGGAGGTTCTCCCTCCACCTTCCGGGTTGGGAGAGGATAACATTGGTTTCATGGGTGCTTCAGATTATCGCAGAGGGGCACTCCATAGAGTTTCTACAGAAACCTCCACGCCACCCCCCTCTGAAGTTCTCTTACTCAAGGGACCATCTTCCTTTGGTCAGGGAAGAAATATCTGCTCTCCTCGCGAAGCAGGCCATAGAACCCGTCCCTCCTCACCTTCACGGGATGGGCTACTATTCCCATTTCCTCCTTGTACCAAAGATGGGAGATCTCAGACCCATTCTCTATCTCGGCTCCCTGAACTTCTATGTAGAATACAAGAAGTTCAGGATGCTCCCCCTTCAAACCCTTGTGCCCCTTCTTCGGCTGGGCCAATGGCTTTGTGCACTGGATATGTAGGATGCTTACCTGCACATCCCCATTCGTCCCTCGCACCGAAAATACCTCCGGTTTGTTTTCCAGGGGGACCATTACCAATTCCGGGTACTCCCTTTTGGCCTTTCCTCGGCTCCCCAGGTTTTTACCAAATGCCTGGCGGTGGTAGCAGCCCACCTGCGTACTTTGGGAGTTCAGGTGTTTCCCTACCTGGATGACTGGCTCCTGGCGGCCTCGTCCAGGGAGGAACTCCTGCATCTTCTCTCCCTCACCCAGCAGGTTTTCACTTGTCTGGGTATCACCATCAACCATTCCAAGTCTCATCTGGACCCCTCCCAGAGACTTCAGTTCATCGGGGCAATCCTCGATACGACAGTGTGCAAGGCCTTCTTGCCTTTGGACAGGGGGGCCTCCCTCCAGTCACAGATTTCCCTACTTTTGGAACGCAGGAAGGTTCCGGCGAGGTCGGTGCTCTGTCTTTTGGGGCTTATGGCGGCCGCCATCCCACTGTTCCGCTGCAGCGTGACTCACATGAGGATCTCTCAGTGGACCTCCGCCTCAGTGGGATCAACTTGTAGACTACCTAGATCATCTGGTGCCGATCTCCTCGCCGATGTCAAGAGACTTGCAATGGTGGATGGTTGGAAAGAACCTGTTCCGGGGGGGGTTCCCCTTCTTTCATCCTCCCCCTCTCAGACTCTGACCACGGACGCATCAGGCGAAGGTTGGGGAGCCCATCTGGGTCCTCACTGAACCCAGGGTTTATGGTCCAGATTGGAATTGGCTCTCCACATCAATGTGCTCGAGCTACGAGCAGTTCTGTATGCTATCCAGGCCCTTCACCAATACATTCTTCCCGGTCACCTAGCTGTCCAAACGGACATGTGCGTGGTGTGGTACATCAACAAGCAGGGAGGGACTCGATCCTACCCACTGTGCAGGGAAGCAATGAGGGTTTGGGAATGGGCAACGCTTCACAACCTTCACCTCACGGCGATCCATGTTCCAGGAGTCGACAGTATCCTGGCAGACAAGCTAAGTCATTCCTCTGCTCTGCCACACGAGTGGGAACTGGACCAAAAGGTTCTAAACGGCATCTTCCAGTTTTGGGGGACTCCACAGGTAGACCTGTTCGCCTCTTCCCAAAATGCAAAACTTCCCATCTTTTGCTCGCTCCAGAGCGAGGCGCTTTCTGGAGCGACACTGTCTCTAAGCTGGAAGGACAGATTCGTATATGCTTTTCCCCAATTCCTCTGGTCCCTCGTGTACTGCAGAAACTTGCATTGGAAGGAGCGAGAATGATTCTGATCGTTCCATTCTGGCCCAGGCAAATCTGGTTACCTCTTCTACAACAATCCTCAGAGGTTCCTCCTCTTCCTTTGTCTCTAGGATTGCTGACCCAGGATCGGGGACCCTGGTCTATCTGGGACTCAAGTCTCCCAACTTCATGCATGGTTCCTGCAGACCTAGCCCAATCTCGTTTTGGCATCTCTCTCCTGAGGTGGCTAAGATTCTGGTGGAGGCTAGAAAACCCTCCACTAGGTCCACCTATGCTATGAAATGGAAGCGATTTTCTATTTGGGCTGCCTCCAGGAACGTGGAGCCTTTCTCCTGTCCTGTGGCAGTTCTGCTCGATTATTTGCGTCATCTTTTCGACTTGGGTCTCTGTCACTCCTCTTTGAAGGTTCACATGGCTGCTATTTCAGCCTACCATGTTCCTTTTGCTGATAAAGCCTTTGCCCAATTAGAGGTGTCCAAGACTTTTCTCAGAGGGGGTCTTTTATCTCGGGCCCCTATTGGACTCCTGCTCTCCCTTGGGATTTGTACTTTGTTCTAGAAACTTACCCTTCCTCCTCTTGAGCCTGCGGCTTCCGCAGACTTGAAGTTTTTATCGTGGAAGACACTCTTCTTGGTGGCCATTACTTCTGCTCGCAGAATTTCCGAGCTCCAGGCCCTTATGTGTAAAGTCTCCTATATGATTTTTCACAAAGAACGAGTAGCTCTTTGCACGAACCCTAAGTTTCTTCCGAAAGTGGTAGCAGAGTCTACCTTAAATCAGTCTGAGTTACCTGCCTTTTTCACGCAGTACTCCAACCAGGGAGAATACTTGCTCCATACCATGGATGTCCACAGGATTCTGATACACAACACCGATAGGACGAAGGATCTCAGAAAGACTGATCAGTTGGTCTCTCTTGCTCACAAAAGGGAAGGCAATACTGTCTCCCAAGCAATGCCTGTCAAAGTGGTTGGCTCATTGTATCACTTTCTGTTATGACAAGTACAAGACGACCCTACCAGGTCAAGTCAGAGGTCACTCCACACGTGGAGTAGCAGCCTCTGCGGCTTGTTTCAAGAATGTGTCTGCGGCGGACATATGTGCTGCCGCCACTTGGACTTCCGTCCATACCTTTTCGAAACATTAGTTTGGACATTGCCTCTCACCGTAGAGCAGGCTTCGGCTTAGCGGTCTTGCAAGGCCTCCTGTCTTGAGGTCTGCAAGGTTTTTTTCGCTGCTACTTGGAGTAGTTCCTCCTCCTGGTGCCTTTCATTTGTTCCAGACTGCTTGGGATTCTGTCCTATATGTAATTACCTACTGCAAGAGCCCTCTCGAAGTAAGATGGTACAGTTACGTAAGAACTTACCGTAACAGTAGATCTTCGAGACAGGCTCTTGCAGTAGGTAATACCTTCCCGCCCTCATCCCCCTAGACTTTCAGCTCCTTCTCCAGGAATGGAAACATCCGCTTCTCCCCCTTCCGGGCCTGCAGCAGGAAAGAACTGGAAGGCAGGTGTCCGGGACCGCCCCTTTATACCGACGTCGTCTGCCGGTCACCTGTCGTGGGGGCGGTCCCTCGCCAGGGACTACTAGCTAGAAATTTTTCTGTGGGGTCCTGCTGACGTCGGTCCTATATATAATTGCCTACTGCAAGAGCCTCTCTCGAAGATCTACTGTTACGGTAAGTTCTTGCGTAACTGTACTTTCTGGGGGTCAAGAACTCCATAGCAGACAGTCGCTAGTCTGCTCAAGCTCACGAGTGGGAGCTGGATCAGGGGGTCCTAGACGATATCTTCCTACGTTGGGGAACACCTCAGGTGGACCTGTTCGCTTCATCTCTAAGCGCAAAGCTTCCCGACTGCTCGCTTCGCTTGTTCAGGCCGAGGGCATTTTCTGGAGAGCTGTCTCTAGATTAGAGGACAGACGTGTCTATGCCCCCCCCCCCGGCCGATTCCTCTGATCCCGTGTGTCTTGCAGAAACTACGTTCAATAGGAGCACGAATGATTCTGATCGCTGCTTTCTGGCCCAGGCAAGTTTGGTTCTGTTCTGCAACAATACTTGGAGGAGCCTCCTCTTCCACTGTCACTGATTCTAATGACCCAGGATCAGGGGACCTTGGTTCATCCAGGTCTCAAGTCCCTTCAACTGCATGCGTGGCTCCTGCAGACATAGCTCAAGCCCGCCTTGGGGTTTCTCCCCAGGTGGCTGAGATCTTGGTGGAGGCTAGGAAGCCCTCCACTAGGTCTACTTGTGCCATGAAGTGGAAACTGTTCTCAATCTGGGCCACTTCAAAAGGCTTCGAGCCTTTCTCTTGCTCAGTTGGGCGACTGCTGGAGTACCTGTGGCACCTCTTCGACTGGGTCTTAGTCACTTTCGTCTGAAGGTACACATGGCCATTTTAGGCTTACCATATTCCTACATGAATAGGATGTTTGCTCAACTGGAAGTCTAAGAATGTCCTCAGAGGGGTTTTTCACTTGAGAACTCCTATCGGAGTTCCCGCCTCTCCTTGGGATTTGAACTTCGTTCTTGAGAAACTTACTTTACCTCCTTTTGAACCGGTGGCCTCAGCAGACATGAAGTTCCTTTCATGGAAGACGCTCTTCCTAGTGGCCATTACCTCTGCTCGGAGGATTTCTGAGCTCCAGGTCCTGATGTATAAAATCCCGTACTTTATTTTTTTCACAAGGAACGCGTGGCACTGCCCACCAATCCTAAGTTTCTCCCCGAGGTGGTAGCGGAATCTACATTGAACCAGTCCATAGAATTACCCGCCTTCTTTATGCAGTACTCCAATCAGGGGGAGTATCTACTTGACACTATGGATGTTCACCGCATTCTGAGATACTACACTAACAGAACAAAGGATCTCAAAGACTGATCAACTTTTTGTCTCTTTTGCCCCCCAAAAGAGAAGGCAATGCTGTTTCCAAGCAATGCCTGTCTAAATGGTTGGCTCATTGCATCCCCTTCTGTTATGACAAGTACAAGACCCTTCCGGGTCAAATAAGAGGTCACTCCACTAGAGGAGTTGCTGCCTCTGCGGCATGTTTCAAGAATGTGTCAGCAGCAGACATTTGTACTTCTGTCCATACATTTACAAAACATTACAGTTTGGATATTGCCTCTCGCCGTAGAGCAGGCTTCGGGCTCACTGTTCTGCATTGCCTTCTTTCCTAAGGCCTTCACAGCTAGAGGATCTGCTTTGAGTAGCTTTCCTCCTCCTGGGTGCTTCTTGTTCCAGACTGGGACTCAGTCCTGTATGTAATTACTTACTGCAAGAGCCCTCTCGAAGTAAGATAGTACAGTTAAGTAAAAACTTACCATAACAGTAGATCTTTGAGAGAGGCTCTTGCAGTAGGTAATACCTTCCCGCCCTCCATCCCCCTAAGCTTTTTCAGCTCCTTTCCCAGTGAGGGAAATATCCGCTTCTCTCTCGTCCGGTCTCTTGTGGCCTGTGGTGGGAAAGGACTGGAAGGCTAGCTAGAAATTTTTCTGTGGGGTCCTGCTGACGTCGGTCCTATATGTAATTACCTACTGCAAGAGCGCCTCTCGAAGATCTGTTATGGTAAGTTGTTACGTAACTGTACTTTCTTGCAGCACATCTCAGGAAAGTCGGAATTCAGATGTTTCCATACCTGGACGACTGGCTTCTAGCAAGCCTTTCCAGACAGGGAACTCTGGATGCTGTAGCCAAAGCTTCAGACTTCCTCATGTCCATGGGAGTCCTCCTAAATCGCAACAAATCGCAGTTGCAGCCCTCCCAGAAACTCCATTTCATAGGAACTGTTCTGGATACCTTCTGCGCGAAGGCTTTTCTTCCAGAGGACAGAGAGCGATATCCTACAGATGGCCTGATACATCAGAGAAAACTGCTCTGTTCGAGCAATCTCTATGCAATGGATGCTGGGTCTCTTGGCATCCTCAGTGTTCACTGTACCTCTAGCTCGTCTCCACACGAGAACCTCTGTGGATGCTCAGTACTTGGTGGTTCCCAACCACTCACCCTCAGTCCTTTCCCATCAAGGTGACAGAACCTCTAAAGAGGTCACTCACCTAGTGGTCGCAGGAGGACAGTCTTCTAGATGGATATCCCTTTGCTCCTCTGGATCGGATCTCCTTTACCACCAACACGCCCCTGATGGGGAGCTCCCTGCTAGAAGCTCCACACCAAAGGTACGTGGACTTGGGACGAGTCCCGGCTACACATAAAACATCCTGGAAATGAGCCGTCCTCTATGCAGTCCGAGCCTTGAAGGACATACTGTCACAAGAACATTTTCCTTTCAAACTGACAAAGCAGCGATTTATTACATCAACAGGGTGGTGCACACTTACCCATTATGCAGGGAAGCTGAGTGTGGGAATGGTGCCTTGAGCACAAGGCTCTAATACACTCGGTTTATCTACCAGGCGTGCAGAACAAACTGGCAGACAGTCTCAGCAGGACGGAGACAAATCCTCACGAGTGGTCTCGACTCAGCCGTCTGTCACTCATCAGAGTGGGGAACTCAAGACCTGGACCTTTTTGCATCCCCACTCGATGCAAAACTACTCTCCTGCTCCAGAAATGCAGTACCTGGCATTTTCTTTCAGGATGCATTCAGGCTGCAGTGGAAAAAACGCTTTCTATACACCTTTCCTCCTCTTCCTGTAATTCAGAAGGTGCTTCTCAAATTTGAGTCTGAGACTGAATGATTCTCATTGCTCCCTTCTGGCCTAGACAGAGATGGTTCCCGCTGCTCAGCTGTCTGTCGGCAACCCTCCCGAAGGCTCTTCACCTTCAGACGAACCTTCTGACCCAGGGACTTGTGGTCCATCCCAGTCTGAAGGCGCTTCACTTTCATGTGTGGATGGAGGTGAGTAGGTTTGCTTCCCTTAGGGTTTCAGATATTCCCTTGGGTGTGCGTAAACCAGCCACTAGAAAAACCTACAGTCAAATGGAAGCATTTCTCTCTTGTGTGCAAAATCCTCTTCGAACATTTTTTTTATTTTTTCTGCCCACCACAGAGTCTTGGTACCTTTTCTGGACCTCTCAAATTTGGGTCTGCAGTATTCTACTGTCGGTTCATCTCTGTGCCATTTCGGCTTATCATGAGCCAGTACATTCCTTGTCTCTGGCTTAGTTGCCTGTAGTTAAGAGGTTTCTTGGGGCATTCTGCATACTAGATCTCATCAGACATCCAGTCGCAGCCTGGGACATTAACCTTGTGCGCTAGACATGCTCATCAGAAACCTTTCGAGCCTCTAGCTACTTGAGTTGAAGTCCCTCACTTGGAAAACTGCCTTCCTGGTGGCCATCACTTCAGCCCGTAGAGTTTCTGAAATGCATGCTCTGGTCACAGACCCCCGACACACTATTTCACAAAGACAAAGTAGGTCTTAGGACTCGCTCTGTTTCTTCCCAAGGTTGTCTCAATTTCATTTAAACCAACCTTTAGTCCTACCTACCTACTTCGCTAACTTCCAGAATGAAGGGGAATGTACCCTACATTCTTTGGATGTTGGGAGCACTGCAATTCTGTATGGATAGAATGGAAGAAATTCGCATGGCTCAACCGTTTCCTTCAGCGAGACCCGGCTGGGTCAGCCTGTCGCTATTGGGTACATTTCAGCGTGGCTGGCATGCCTCCGCCACTGCTATTCTATGGCACAGGTTAAGCTAGAAGGCAGAGTGTGTGCTCACTCTACCAGAGCAGTGGCAGCATCTCTGGTGGAAATCTGCATCGTGCCCATTGCAGACATTTGCAGTGTGGCTACATGGAGCTCGGTGCATGCTTTCGTTAAGCACTATGCTTTAGGTGTCCATGCCAGACATCTGTCGTTTGGTAGAACTATTCTTAACAGGCTTCTGTCCTAAGTATGTGAGCTCTGTTTCTTCTGCCGCCCGTCTTAGGGGTTTGTTAGTTTGGTAGTCTCCCTTTAGTGTGAGTGGTGGAAACTTTATGTCCAGGAAGATATGAAAATTGCATACCTACTGTAATTCTTGATCATCTTGGACAAAGTCTCCACCACTCATTCTCATGCCCACCCACCATCCCCGAGCTCACGTCTCTGGTTTTGGTCTTCACTCCCTCATGGTTGGGCTGTTACACGGGTCATTCAGGCTAGCTTATGTCCAATTTTTGTTAGGTTAGACCTCTAGGTTAGTTGCGCTGCACCTCCGGGGGTGGGGGCAAAAAGGAACTGAAGGCGTTTGGAAGGTTGATGCCGAGATAGTCTTTACTGCATGAGCTGTCACTCGCGGTGCTGCTTCCTCGTGGCTCCATCTCTGGCGCCAGCTCTCGAAAGTTTGCTCCCGCTGGGTCCTAGTGCCTCTGGCGTACATCCCATTAGTGTGAATGAGTGGTGGAGACTTCGTCCAAGAAGATCAAGAATTACGGTAGGTACATAATTTTCATTTCTTTTGTTGGGGCACTCCTCTAGTTGACCTGTTTGCCTCTTGGGAGAATGCCAAGCTGAGGCTGTTATGTGCACACCAATCCCCCTCCCCCAGTCCAGGACACTGGGATGCCTTTGCAAGGCCCTGGACCCCAGGCCTCCTGTATGCCTTCCCTTGATCCACAAGATTGTGGTCAAGACCTGGAAGGAAATGGCATGAATGATCCTAATCGCTTCTGACTGGCCACTGCAGTTCTGGTACCTTGATCCTCCTAAGCCTCTGCAGCAGACATCCATGGGAACTACATGTTCATCTGATCTGCTGAACAGACTTCAGAAGGTCCTGCACCTCACGGCCTGGTTCCTGAGCGGCTAGAGTTCCAGGTCTTGGGTCTCTGATGTCCAGGGTTGTGGAGGCCTCCTGGTAAGAGTAGACTTGCTGATGCTATGCTTTCAGGTAGAAGATATTTCCATTTAGTGTCAGGTAAGTAGTTTGATCCCTGTGGCTAGTATACTGGACTAACTCTTGATGCCTTTCCCAGTTGGGGGACTGCAGGTGATGACTCTCAAGGTGCACCTGGCAGCCATCTTACTTACCGGGCGTGGGCTGGTAAGCCTGTGGCCCAGGAAAAGGTGGTTTGGCCTTTTACTTGGGGTCTGGGCCACCTGTTAATTGTCCATATTAGCGCGCTTCAGTGAAAACCCAGAGGTGCAACAGAGGGCGGTTAACCTGGGCTAAAACAGTTCCAAAATTCTTGTACTCCAGCAGAATAAATGTTGGACTTTTGGATATAGAATCAAGTTGGGGCCCCTCACGAAGCCTCGTTGGAAGGTGAAGCACTGGGGTAGTTTTCCACTTCGGTGAATGGCAAAGACTTGGCATCAGACTGCTTGCTTCTATATCTTAAGAGCCTAACGTTTGTTCTGTTCAGAATGCAGCATCTTTGGAACTTGGACCACGTATTAGGTGCTTGAACAATCTCCACTGTGGAACCTAATGCTGATATTGACTCTGCTTAGTCTGGCGTTTTGAGCCAGTGCACAGGTGTGAGATGTTGACACCTGTCATGGAAGAGTGCTGTCCTGGTGGCCATCATGTCAGCCAAAAGGATTGGGGGGGGCTCTTGGCACAATGGATGGAGTCTTCCTGTATGATTTTCCACATGGACAGTTATCCTTTGCCCCAACCCGAAAGTTCCTCCATAAGGTGGTATCAAGAGTTTCACCTTAACAGGGTGATTAAGTTACTGGTATACATTACCAGTCCTTTGAAGGCTGATCGCAGGCTTCATACTCTGGACTTGCAGAGGAGTGCTGTTATGTGGAGTGCAGCAGTGGAGTTCGGAGAGGGATTTGCCAGTTGCTTGTCACTTGTACTGAAGCTATGCCTGGCAGCAAAGCGGGCACTTGGCAGGTGGCTGCTTCCAGGGACCTTCATGTCCAGGAAATTCTGCAGGGCTGGTACCTGTAAGTCTGCCCACACCTTCATTTCCCTCCTTTGCATCGACTTTGTCACTTCTGGATGTTGGTTTTTGGGATCTTGGTTCTTCAGTCTGTTTGCCAAGTAGGAGTGTGTGCCTTGCTGGCATATGCTGTGCCCCTCTCCTACTGGAGAACTGCAAGGAGTCTGCCAGAATGTGGATAGTGATCCATATCCATGCCCCTAGAAAACAGGTTAACTTGCCTGTAGCCATAGTTCTAGGAGTAGTGCAAGGTTCACATCCACACGACCCACCTGACTTCCCCTGCCAAGCGGCACACAATCCTGCTTCCAAGATCTGATGGGGTGTGGAGTCGATACACTGCTCAGGTAGTGAGAGGAGCTTAGCTTAGACATCTTGCTAGTCTTGACCATTCCAGTGGAACTGCCAGTGTGAATGAACTGTATACCACTCCTAGAACTATGGTTACAGGTAAGTAACCTATTTCTCACATGTCTCTTAAACATATCCTCCCCAAAAAAGCTTCTTAGCTGTGTTCTGGTGATCCTCCTGCGACTCCTTTCCTGCAGCTTGTTTACCTCAGTGAGGTACTTTCACATCTTCTTGCTCTCCTCCAGGGAGTACATGCTGAGCTCCTGCAGCCTCTCCTCATAGTTTCCACTCCTTTCACATTTTGTCCCAGAGAACTGAGCTCAACAGGTTTTGTCACAGTACTTTGTGCTACCCCAATGGACAAGGTACTGGCACCTCATTCTTGATCTGCGAGCACCGAAGAAGTCTTGCATGGCGATTCTTCAGATTATTTTTGTCCCTGGAGCCAGTGGTTTGATTCTGCTCCTTGGACCTCCAGGATGCATACTCCCACGTTTCCCATCTGCCAGTGACACCCTTGGTGGATAGAATCCTGTATCAGTTCAGAGCCATTCCATTTGGCGTGTTATTTATGCAGACATCTGGTGGACATAGCTGCTTTTCTGTTGGGGGGTGCAGAGGTTTAAAAGTATGTTTGCCTCCACAACTGACTCATCACAAGGAGCTCTTTGCCGGCCATGAAATGATCTGCGTATTTGGCTGTCTGAACATTCCAGGATCTCTGCTTGATGGTCAGGCTGGTAAAATCTGAGCTCCCCCCAAAGAGGGTGATGTCAACATTGGTGTAGAGGTATACACCATACACGCTTAAACTTGTCTGCCCCTGTACAGAGTGACTGCTCCTGCTTTGCCTGATAATTTTGGGTTGGGCAGTTGTGCCTTACTCAGAATTTCCTGTTGCTTTGTGGTGTCTACTACAGCCATGGTGAGCTTGTCCTGCAGACACATGTAGCCTATTAAGTGGGAACTGGGGCCCCAGTGGTCTGTCATACTTGGACAAGGAGATCCAGCTGATGCTGGATGCCATCCATTGGTGACTGTACCTCCTCACACACCTGTAAGGGAATCCTGCTCCGGAAATCCAGCAAGAGTAACTGACTCTCTTAAGGTAGCCAGATCCCTCATCTAATTTGTGAATCGCACGAATGGATGAACGAGATTACCACTGTCCCTACCTATCTAGTGTAGCCACAGCCATGAGAACAGGCTTGGCAGAATCAGTGGGGAAAGACCCTGTTGAGTCAGACTCCAGTCTGAACAAGGCATGCTATGAAGCTGGAGGGGGTAAATTGACAAGGAATGTGGGGAAGCACCTAACAAAGGGTGGATACCTGGAACAGCCTTCCAGCTGAGGTAGTGGGGGCAAAATCAGTGGTGGGGTACAAAAATGCCTGGGACAGGCACAAGGGAATTTTGTGGGGCGGAGATTGTGCTATAAAGTAGGGTCTCCAGCAAAAAATGAAGGGGACCCAACAGCCCTTGTCTGTTCCAATTTGTTTCTATCCAGAGCCCATGATCATTTTAACTGACATGTCATTGGTGGGCAGGAGTACACATATGCTGGACCACAGAGTACTCTGGTTATGGTTGCAGAGGGTAGCTATACATCAGCCTGTTAGAACTCATTGCAATTCAGGCTTTGGGGTTCTCACTGCTAACTCAGAGATTGAGGTTTGTGCAGCCAGTGTTCTACCAGAACAAATGGGGTGGTGCATATACTGCATTTCCCCATTTCAGGAGCCGCTATATACATTGTCCCTGGCTCTCTGCACATACTTACTGATGGCCCATTGAATGCGAGCCAGCAGTCTATCGGATACTGTATGTGGGAGAGGTGTCACATTAGTGGTAGTCTCACCATGAGGTGGTGTCCCAGGTGTTCAGTGTGGGGAATCCAGTCAGTGGATCTTTTTGCTTATGGGAAAACAGGAAGTGGAGACTTGCTTGGTTCTGTTTCCTGCCCCACCACCCCTGTGTTTGCCCTCTTCGGTGTGACAAACAATTGCCTGACGCGATTGCAACACCAGGCTCGCCTGAACACCATCAAAACAAGTGCGAGTGTGGGAGGCAGATCCCGGCCAAGGACTGCCAGAGAAGCTGCATTTTCTGCCTCGGGCCAGTCCACGACACTGTGGCCTGCTTCACCTGCCAGGCATTTACTAGCCGGACCCGCATCCGTTGCCTTAAGGTGCTGCTTCTGGAGAAGAGGATGGATCTGCACTCCTCCAAGGGGAAACGCAAAAAAAAAAATCTAAACATCACTGGAAAGACCGCAGTTGGTCCCAGTCTCACGGCCCTCTCCCAAGAAGGCACACCCTTCGGGATCAGGAGAGCATCCCAAATCGTCACATGCCAAGGCCAGCCCTTCGGGGAGAACTGTCCGGCACCCCCCAGCAGCACCCTGTCTGTAGCACCACAGACACCGGTTGAAGGGGCAACGGGTGAGGGATCTGCCATGGAAAGCAGACATCTCCATCTCAAGTCCCGTTCTCCCCCCCGGGGCACCCAGGAGGGCTCTCCTTCGGGGGCCGACGTCCCGGATATCCCCTTTCCGGGCCGAACTTTTTACGAAGGACGAGCTGCAGGAGCTGTTTTTTCCTTTCGGTGGGGGCAGGGGCAAGTTCAGGAGAGCATCCCAAAGCGGACGCCCCTGTCGCCAGCCCAAACACCTGACCCAGTGGGCAAACCAGTCAGGAGGTGAGCCTTCCCCCACAGAAGTCCCTGGAGTGATCGCCTTCACCTCCTTCTAGGGCTCGTTCCCGCACCCGGTTTGGCGACCGACACTCCAAGGACTCTGGAGACAGTCGTCTGTCTAGGTCACACTCTCGGAGCCCTTCTCAGGCTTCTAGATGAGAGCGCTCCCGATGTTGGTCCTCTGACCGTGTCTCTGCTCTGTCACCGGTCTCGAGACTGGAGTCTGTCTTCGGACAGACGTCGGTCCCCCAGTTACTGACTAGGGGGAGTCTGGTCATAAGTCTAGAAAGACTTCTAGATCTTTTAGTCCATCTCCCTCATCCTCATCTTCGTCATCTTCCTCTCTCAGCCTGCAGCAGTCCCTGGGAGAGAAGGACCAGCCTCGCTCGCCTCCAGATGAGCCGACATTCATGGACGTCATGAGGCATATCCAGGCCTTCGAGTGGGAGACTGAGGACCTGGATCTGGAACGCCAGAGACTGGCAAAGTACCTGAGGCAGAAGGAGCCAAAACCACTGGTGGTTCCTCCTTTAGTGGATACTTTCCAGGACTAACGCGGACTACCTGGAAACATCCAGCTTCCGTCCCAGCTGTTCCGAAGAAGTCGGTTAGGTTGTACAAAGCCCCGAGGGCAGAAGCTTTCCTAGCAGAACGCCCTCAGGCGGACTCCTCTGATCACAGCTGCCCATGATGAATCCTGGCAGCCGAAACACCTTGGCTCACAGCCTCCAGACCCGGAGTCTCGCTATTTGGACCAGGTGGGCAAGAAGGTTTATTCTGCTTCCACCTGTTCCATACGGTCCCTCAGTTTCCTGACCCATATGGTCCAGTACCAGAATGCACTATGGAAGAGAGGACAAGAGCTTTTGAAGGCCATACCAAATTCTGATCAGAAGACAGAGCTTCTGGACATTATGAAATCAGGCTCAAATGTAGGCTCCCATGTCCTGAGAGCCTCGTATGACACTGCAGATGTGGCAGCCGCTTCTGCGGTGTGCCTACGGCGCCACGCCTGGTTGAGAGTCTCAGACTTTCACCAGGATCTGCAGACCGGTATCGAGGATTTACTTTTCTAGGGTACCATGCTATTTGGGCAGGAAACGGAAGCTTTGATCTCTTGTCTCTCAGGAGTCTGGCAAGTCTGTCTGGTCAGTCCGTCAGAGGTACCGCGGCAACCAGCGAAGGCAACATAAGCGGCCGTTTCATAAGCCTTCAGGTGGCCAAAGTCATGTTCGTAGTAATTGGCAGGCAGAGGCGGCTTCCGTAGGAGATCTGGCAACCAACAGTCTGGAGGTGCTCCTAACTGTGTGCCCAAGTCCTCCCAGGCTTCTCTGCCTACACCGGCTCCAGCCTAATGACTCCTTCTGCACGCACCCCCTTCCACAGGAAGACCCTGGGGAGACTGTCGGGAGGACTGCTTCTCCCTTCATCTCGAAGGGTGGAAGTTGATTACTGCGACCATTGTGTCCTAGATATCAGTAGGTGACACACGCTGGAGTTCACGGAGTTTCCGCTAAATGCTCCACCAAAGTACTCCTGTTATCCTACTCATTACATCCCACTAATAGGAGAGATTTCAGACCCTCTTGCAGAAAAGGGCAATAGAGGTAGTCCCCTTGCATCAGCGGGGAAAGGGGTTTTACTCCCACTTCTTCCTGGTCCCAAAAAAGACACTATCTTCGTCCCATTCTGGACCTCAGTTCTCGCAATCTCTTTAGAATACAAAAGGTTCAGGATGGTGACCCTCCCAGGTCTACTTTCTCTGCTGCACCAAGGAGACTGGCTCTGCTTCCTAGACATGCAGGATGCATATCGGGGGTCTTCCCTCCCCACAGGAAGTTTCTGAGGTTCCACTTCCAAGGGGAGCACTACCAGTTTTGATTTCTTCCATTCGGCCTCTCTTCTGCTTCGAGTCTTTACAAAATGCTTGGCAGTGGTGGCTGTGGCTCTAAGGCGCATGGGACACTACATTTTCCCATACCTAGACAATTGGCCACTTACAGCCCCGTCAAGGGCAGGCCTACTTCATGCCCTCGGGGACACCTACACTCTCTTCTGAGAGCCGGTGATCACCCTGAATCTACAAAAATCGTCCCCAGAGCCCAGTCAAAGCTCATCTTCATTGGAGCGGTCCTGGATTCTATACAGGGCATGGCTTTCCTCCCCCAGGACAGGGGTGATCGCCTGCGAGAGATTGATGAAGGGATCTCTAACTCAAGTTCCAGCACGGAACTTCGTCAGGCTACTGGGGCACATGGTGGCAGCCATTCCAGTCACTCCCCCTGGCCCGCCTCCACATGCAGATCCCACAGTGGATGCTCAGGGTACAGTGGGACCAAGGCTTCAATCTAGACTTCATGGTCAAGATCACCGAACCAGTCGGGAGAACTTTGCTTTGGTGGATGGACCCCCAGAACTTGGGGAAAGGGGTCGGCTTTTGTCTGGAGCAACCGGGTCAGACTCTTAAGACAGAGATGCATCAGACCTGGGGCGCACCTGGGTGCTCATCAAACACGGGTTTGGTCACCTGAGGAATGATCCCTTCACATCAGTGTACTGGAGATGCAAGTGGTTCTCTATGCCTTACAGGCCTTTCAAGAGGACCTGGTGCTAAGCTCTCTCTGGTTCAGACAATATGGCAGTCGTCTTGTACATCAGCAAGCAAGGGGGTACTCATTCGTAGCCTCTCTGCAGGGAGGCGATGAGAGTCTGGTACTGGGCGCTGGAGTGGCGCATTCTGCTGTCCACAGTGCACGTTCCAGGCGTCCTCAGCGATCTGGCCGACAGCCTAAGCAGGTCTCGATCCAGAGCGCACGAGTGGGAGCTGCTACAGTCCATGGCAGATCAGCTCTTCGACAAGTGGGGTCATCCAGAGCTGGACCTCTTTGTCACCACGCAACACCAAACTGCCAGTGTTTTGCTCACAAGAGCACGCGCCTGGAGTTTTCTGGCCAGATGAGTTATCCCTTTGGGCCGGGAGGTTTCTCTGCCTTCCTGCCCTTCCCTCTCATTCAGAGAGTCCAACTAAAGTTAAAGGCAGAAGGGGCCTGAATGATTCTCGTAGCCCCCAGGTGGCCTTGGCAGATTTGGTTCCCACTCCTGAAGTGGTTATCCACGGAGCCTCCGATTCTGCTGCCCATATGCTCACAGTTGCTGTCCCAGGAACAGGGGTCGCTGGTCCATTTGGACCTTCGCTCCTTGCACCTACATGCTTGACTCCTTCAGACGTAGCTCAACACAGATATGGGATTTCCCCAGAAGTGGTGGCAGTCCTAGTTTCAGCGAGAAAGCCCTCCACCAGCTCCGCCTATGCTATGAAGTGGAAGCGTTATTGTTTGTTTGGCCTTGTCACAGCATTTGGACCCCGTCACTTGTCCAGTGAACTCAGCAGTGCAGTATCTCCTCTCCTTGTATCAAAATGGCCCGAGTTACTCCTCTATCAAGGTGCATATGTGGGTCATCTCCACCTATCATGCTCTCATTGGAGATGAGGCGTTGGCACAATTGGATGTTGCCTGCACCTTAAGAGGAATTTTGCATGAGACCTCCCATTCGGGACCCTATCCCACCCTGGGATCTCCTTTTTGTGTTGAAGGCGCGCCCCCCCCCCCCGAGCTGGCAGCAGATTGTGAGCTGTTTTCTCTTTCTTGGAAGGTTTGTTTTTGGTTGCTATTACCTCAGCTCGAAGAGTTTCCGTGCTTCAGGCTCTGATGTGTAAAGAGCCGTATTTGGTTTTCCACAGGGAAAGGGTTTCCCTTAGAACAAATTCTAAGTTCCTTCCGAAAGTGGTCTCCGAGTTGATCCTCAACCAGTTGGTTGACCTTCCAGTTTATTTTCTTTCCTCATCTAATAGAGTGGAGGCTCTCCTTCATGCACTGGATGTCCACAGGACTTTGAGGTATTACTTCAAGCGGACGGCTACGCACTGTCAATTGGAGCAACTTTTTGTGGCCTTTGCGCCACAATGCTTGGGCAAACTGGTGACCAAGCAGACGATATCGAAGTGGATAGTCCACTGCATTGCCTTCTGCTATGAAAAACACAGTAAGCCCCTATCGGGCCCGGTTAGTGGTCAGTCCACTAGAGGAGTGTCTGCTTGTTTCGCTGCCCTGAGAAGTCTCTATTGGGGACATGTGTGGCCGCTACCTGGAAGTCTGTGCATACCTTTGTCAAGCATTGCAGCTTGGATATCATCTCCAGACGCCGAGCCGGTTTTGGCCTGGCTGTTTTGCAAGGGCTTTTGTCCTGAGGCCTCTGTAGTCTGCATATTCCACCTCCCGGGGTTGTCTACATCTTTGGCGTGAACTGCTTGGTATTCAGTCCTGAATGTTATAGCCTGCTGCAAGAGCTCCCACTTTAAGATAGTACAGACCTTACTTCGAGAAACTGCTCTTGCAGCAGGTTACACCATTAGGACTGAAGCCAGCAGGCGCCAGGACCCCATGGAAATTTTCTAGCTAGCAGTATTCAGTGGGGACTGCCTCCGATGTCAGTCCCGCCCCCGACGTCAGGAATACTACATATGGAGGCGTTCCCCCGTCGACTCGCCAGCATCGGCCTGGTCTCGACCCAGCGCATTTACCCACTACAGAACTTTTTGTGAATTTCTTAGCACAACTGATGTCCTTTCCAACTCCATCACTTGAGGGTCACCTTTCTAAGTGTGTTTGCGGAAAACTGATCCCTTTCAAGGATCCTCACTCTTCTGTGTGTGTTGCCTAGGCCCAGACCACGATACCAAGGCCTACATCTTTTGCCAGGGATTCAATAGCTGCACCAGGATCCACCGTCAGAAGGCACTACAGGCATATCTCCTCGAAGAGAAATTAAAAAGGATGGACCAAGAACCTTCCTCCAGGGGAGAATCTTCTTCTAAATCCCATAAACACTGGGTGAGGTCTAGGTCCCCAACTCGGGCCTCAGACTCCCGCAGCTCTGGCTCCAGATCGGACCGCTCTCCTTTCAGGGCTCAGTCGCAGCCGCCCCCCGGTTAAGGTCCTGACTTCAGGCAGCTCTTCCTCGCTCCAGCCGATCAAGACATCGAGGCCCTCTGCTTCCTCCACTCCATCCAAGGCCTCTTCGAAGTCTTCTGAGTGCAGTAAGTCCTCTTCTTCCACCCGACGTCTGGACACCAACTCCAGGTCGGTCTCCCACTGCCCAGCGGTCCTGATCCTGCACCCAGAAAGACCAAGGACTTGACGTCCCTGAAAAGGGCATTGGACCAGATGCCTGCTAAACATTCCAGATCAGCCAGGCACTCACAGGAGCAGACAACACCTGCCAGACACCAGTCGCCGGTCGGGCGTTCGCCGGATCCAAAGGTGTCGACTAGGAGACAGACGTCCGCATCTCCAGAGCGGAAGACTCCTGTCACCAGCAGACGCCGGTCATAGGGAATTGACGGAAGACACCCCACAGCCCGAAGACCAGGCGGGTGACACCAAGGATGCTGGGCTCCCACGCAAACCCTCCCCGGACCAGGAGACACACAGGGACCCTGCGACAGACCACCGCGCCCAGGCTTGTCGGGCATGAATATCGCAGAAGTAAAGGAACTTCAGAAAGTTCCATCAGAAAGGATGTGGTCCCCGTCAAACCTCCTACACCCCCTCCTACACCAAAGGGGCCAGTAGGGTGACCACCAACCCCCAAGGAACAGACTCCACCTCCTAGGGGGCAGGTCTACAGACAGGAGAAGGCCGCCCTCCAGATCTCCATCAGGGTCACCCAGCCCCAAACGACCCAGAAGACCCCGGTATACTCCGGAGGATTCAAGATCGGACACTTCAGACTACTCCAGATCTCCTTCTCTGCTCAGCCTCTCCTCTCCTAACCCACGTGACCTCCCCAGGTCTCCAGCGGATGATCCCTCTTTTGCTGAGATCATGAGGCACATCCAGGACAACATGGGGTTGGATGCTGAAGACCTTAACCCCGAATGACAACGCCTTGCCCACTACCTTCGGCAAAAAGACCCAAAGCCTGTGGTAGTGTCACCATTGGTGGACACTTTTGCAGACATCACCAAGGCTGCGTGGAAGTGTCCACACTCCACTCCCGTGGTGCCAAAGAAGGCTGACCACCTGTACAAGGCTCCAAGAGAAGACCAGTACTTGGCGAAGCAACCTCTGGCAGACACCCTGGTCATCACGGCCTCACATGACCGGTCTCTAAGGCCCCAGCATATGAACACTCTGCCACCGGATCAGGAATCCAAGCAATTGGATGCCCTGGGGAGGCACACGTACATGGCTGCTACATGCGCCATCAGGTGTCTGATCTACCTTACCTATATGGTACAGTTCATACACAAGGAGGCGTGGAAAGGATGAGAAGGGACTTGGCAAGGTTGGAGGAATGGTCAGAAGTATGACAGCTTGGATTCAGTGCAAAGAAGTGCAAAGTAATGCACCTGGGAAACAAAAACCAGGGGAAGATTACACAGTCGGGGAGTAACAGAAATGGAAAGAGACCTGGGGTAATCGTATCAGATGACCTGAAGGTTGGCAAGCAGTGCGAGAAGGCGGTAGGGAGGGCTGGGGGATACTGGGATGTATAGAGAGAGGTATCACCAGCAGAAAACGGGAAGTTGTTATCCCCTGTACAGACAGTTGGTGAGACCCCATCTCCGCAAAGACATATCCAGGATGGAGGCAGTTCAGAGGAGGGCAACTAAAATGGTGCAGGGTCTGCAAGAGAAGCCATACGAGGAGAGACTAAAGGAGCTTAATATGTATACCCTTGAGGAAAGGAGGGAGAGGGGGAACATGATAGAAACTTAAGTACCTCAGTGGAATCAAAGTCCAAGAGGGGAGCGTTTTTCAGAAAAAGAGATGTGCAAGAACAAGGGGACACAATTTGAAGATAAAGGGGGGACGGCTCGGGCAATGTGAGGATGTATTTTTTTCACAGAGGGTGGCGGACGCAAGGAACAACCTTCCTGAGGAGGTTGTGGGGTTGTAAACTGTGGGAGAATTCAAGAATGCATGGGACAGACATAAAGCAATTTTTGTGGGGGTAGGAAGAAATAGGTTGTTGGTTAAATAGGATCTGCAGCTTATCCTCTAGGTCGGGAAATGGGCAGACTAGGTGGGCCAAGCGGTCCTTAACTGCCATCAGTCTGTTTCTATGGCGACCAAAAAGAGGAGCTCCTCAACTTAGTCCACACCGGGTCCGATGTGGGGACCCAAGTACTTAGAGCCGCATATGATTCCACGGACTCTTCTGCCAGAGCTACAGCTTCAGGCATTTGTCTCCGGCGACACTCCTGGCTCCATGTCTCCATGTCTCCAGCTTCACCCTGGATGTACAGAAGCATATTCTTGACGTCCCGTACAACGGCGAGGTACTCTTTAGCGAATCCTCGGAGAAGGTTATCACCAAGCTCCAGGACGCAAGGAAGGCAGTCTGATCTGTACAGGCCTAGCTCCTTTCGTGGGAACCAGAGGAGTTTTCGCAGCAGGCAACAAAGGCAGGAGCCACGTTCCGGCCAGCGGCAAAGGGGCACTTCTTTGCGTAAGGCCCAGTCCAAGTCGTCCCCAGGCAGAGGCCATTGTTACACGCTGCCAGCCCAGGCTGCAGGGACGAACGCTGCCACAGCATGACTCCTTCCCAGCCCCCGCCCCTCCTCTGGATCAACGGGCAAGGAAAGTCAGGGGTCACATCGCTCGCCACTTTTAAGGGTGGCAATCGATCAGACAGGTGGGTTCTCCAGTTGGTCAAGAAAGGCCATTGCATAGAATTTCTAGACGACCCATCTACAAGAGCTCCCCTGCTCTCCCGTTACCCGGGTCAGTATGCCCTGCTCATACAGCAGGAGGTGCTTGCTCTTCTGGAAAAAGAAGCCATAGAGCACGTACCAAGGAACCAGAGGGGACTAGGATATTCTCACTTCTTTCTGGTTCTAAAGAAGACGGGACCTCTGTCCGATACTGGACCTCAGCAACCTCAGCGTCTCGGTCCTGTACAGACGCTTCTGCATGGTGACCCTCCCCGGTCAGATTCCCATGCTAAAGCAGGGCGCTTTCCTAGCATCCCTAGACATGCCGGATGCTTATCTGCATATTACTATCGCTCAGGCGCACAGAAGGTTCCTGTGCTTAGAGTTTCTGGGTCGCCATTATCAGTTCCAAGCTCTCCCCTTCGGGCTGTCATCGGCACCTCGGGTGTTCACGAAGTGCATGGCGGTCGTAGCCGCATCTGAGGAGACGGCCACTACATGTTTCCCCTACCTGGACAATTGGCTTCTCTTGGCGTCCTCCCAGGAGGCCCTGATGTCTGCCATT
Organism: Neoceratodus forsteri; assembly: GCA_016271365.2. Lineage (NCBI taxonomy): Eukaryota > Metazoa > Chordata > Ceratodontiformes > Ceratodontidae > Neoceratodus > Neoceratodus forsteri. The sequence continues at coordinate 112,144,586 of CM057451.1, forward strand.
CATTGCACTCTCTGTTAGAGACGTTGGGCATCAGTTACGAGAAGTGAAGCCTGGTTCCGTCCCACACTCTGCAATTCATAGGTGCAGTTCTGGACAATGTCCAAGCGAAAGCTTTCTTCCCCCGGACTGAGCGGAACACAAGATCCTTAATCAGGGACTTTTCGGCGAAGACTGTTCCTGCCAGACTGGTGCTTCGCCTGCTCGGACATATGGCTGCGGCCATTGCGACAGTCCCGCTAGCCCGTCTCCACATGCAGGTAACCCAGTGGATGTTGCGGGTACAATGGGACCAAAGGCAAGACCAACTGCAGCATCCAGTCCGCATCATGAAGACTGTAATTAGAGATTGGCAATGGTGGCTAGAATGGAGGAATCTCTCGGCGGGAGTCCTCTCCATAGTGCCGTCCCCGACTGAGACTCTCCACAGATGCCTCAGGGCTCAGTTGGGGAGCACACCTCGACTGTGTCCGGTCTCAGGGCCTGTGGAAGGGCCAACAGTCTCACTCCACATACATATCCTGGAAATGAGGGCAGTTCTTTATGCCCTGCAGGCCTTCCAGTCAGAGATTCCTCCGGGTACACTTCTGTTACAGCACCGCGGAATTGTCTGTTATCTCAACAAGGAGGCACCCATTCCTACCCGCTTTGCAGGGAGGCCATGAGAATGTGGGATTGGGTCAGCGCAAACCTTATTGCCGTTCCTGTTCCGGGAGTGGACAACGTCATTGCAGACTGCCTGAGTCCACTAATGGGAACTACTGCAGGAGGTGGCAGAGGATCTGTTTTGCAGATGGGGTACTCCAGAGCTAGACCTTTTCACGTCCCCATCCAACGCAAAACTGTCCAGTTCTAGGGACATGGATATATTGTTCATCCACACTGTCTGGCAGGTTCCTTGCTGCTTTAAATCTTGCCGGAAGGTCTTCAAGCTGGCTCCTCCCACCCACCCACCCGATGGTAAACTCTCGGCTCCGGCCCATGAAGCCAGATCTAGCCTGCTGGAAGCCAGGTTGTGCGTCGAAGCCGGGGAGGTCAGGTGGGTCGTGTGGATGAACAACATATACCATTCCTAAACTACTGTTGCTGGTGAGTAACCTGTGTTTCTAGGGACATGGATATGTTCATCCACACTGTCTGGCAGACTCCTAGCAGTTCTCTGGGAGGAGGGAGGCAAGACGCCCACCCCCTACTTAGGGAATAGAGACTGGAGAACCAAGGCCCCAAAACCAGCATTCCGGCATGACTCAAGGTCGATGTGGTCGTGGGTAATAAAGGTATGTGCAGACTTCCAGGTTGCAGCCCTGCAGATATCCTGGATAGGGACATCCCAGGAAGCAGCCACCGATGCAGCGGTATAGCGGGTAGAATGAGCTCTTATTCCTCTGGGAGGCTCCATGCCCGCCAACCTATAGCTGAGATCTGTGCAGGAGGTGACCCGCCTGCTTATCGTCCCCTTGACTGCAGGTCTGCCAGGTGCGGCTTCAGCATAGGTGACAAAGAGCTGGCGAACATCTCCCCGAACTTCAGCCGTCCGCTCCTTTATAAGTGAGCGCTCGTCTAGGGAAAAAAGTATGGAGCCTATATTCAGCCTTCGAGGTGTGATTGGGGTAGAACACCGGCAGAGTCAACATCTGGTTAAGGTGAAACTCCGACACCACCTTCGGAAGGAACTTCGGGTGGGGGCAGCAGGACAACCTTGTCCCTGTGGAAGACCAGATAAGGAGACTGGATGGAAAGCACCTGGAGCTCTCCCATCCTTCTGGCTGACGTGATAGCCACCAAGAAGGTGGTCTTCCACGACAGGTGGGAGATGTCGCACCTGTGCATTGGTTCGAATGGCTTGCCCATGAGCTTAGCCAATACCAGCAGTAGATCCCGTGGAGGTTCTCGCACCGGAGGGGAAATGTGATCAAGGCCTTTGAAAAAGTGCCAGACCACCTTCTCCTGCGCCACCGACTGCTTCCCGGCCCGCGCCCGGTAAGCAGAGATAGCTGCCAGGTGCACCTTAAGGGTCGTCGACTGAAGCCAGTGCTGAGAAAGGGACCACAGGTAGTCCAGAATGTTTGCCAAGGGACAGGCGGAAGGGTCCAAGCCCTTCCCCGACACCAAATGGAGAATCTCTTCCATTTGAAGGCAGAGCATTTCCTGGTCGACTCCTTACAGGACGCCTCAACGACGTTGAGGACCTCATTGGAAAGACCCAAGGCTTGGAACTAGCCGCTCAGGAACCAGGCCGTCAGGTGCAGGGATTGAAGGTCCGGATGGAATACCTTCCCCTGGTTGACTGAGATCAGGTCCGGGTGGGCTGGAAGCAGCCCCTGGAGCCTGGAGCTGAGACGGAGATCTGGATACCAGAACTGGCAGGGCCAATCTGGGGCTACCAGAATCACCTGCGCCTTGTCCCTCCTCGCCTTGAGAAGCAGCTTGTGGATCAAGGGAAATGGGGAAGAGAAGAGGCCCGGGGTCCACGGCCTCGAGAAGGCATCCCCTGCAGCGAGCCCTGCTGGGGCATGGAACAGTCTCAGCTCGCATTCTCCTGAAGCAAACAGGTCCACCTGAGGCGTGCCCAGTGGGAGAACAGGTCTGTACTACCTCCGGCAGGAGAGACCACTGTGAGACACAGCCCCTATCCGCTTAGGGCATCAGAGGCCCTGCCACATGAATAGCTAGGAGATCCGCCTCCAGGCTGCAAACGAGTGACCAAATACGGAGAACTTCCTTGCATAACAGCATGGAGCGCGTCCTGCCCTGGCGGTTCAGGTAGTACATGGTCGTGGTATTGTCCGTCTGAACCTGAACTATTTGACCCCGTAGAAACGGAGTGAAGGCGGTGAGAGCTAGACGGACCGCTCGGAGCTCCAGCAGGTTGATATGGCATCGGGACTCCCGAGGGGACCAGAGGCTGTGCGCTCTGTGCTCCCCCAGATGGACACCCCAACCCATCAGAGATGCATCGGTCGATAGACCGTCGGCTCGGGGCGGACGAACGGGATGCCCTCCTGCAGATGAACTGGAACGGTCCACCACTGGAGAGTGTTCCACATCTCCTGGGTCACTGTCACGGGCTGGTCCAACGGATCGCAGCGTTGTGACCACTGGCTGGCAAGTCCCCATTGAAGAGGACGCATGTACCAATGGACCATGCTGGTGCGGGCCGCCATGAGGCCCAGGAGGCGCAGGAAGTCCCGGTCAGGGTGCAATTGCCCAACCAGAAATGATTGGGCAAAGGAGGAAAGAACCTCGGCCCTGTCCGCCGGGAGCCGAGCTCTGGCTCAGAGTCTAGCTCTGCCCCGATGAAGAGTATCACCTGTTTCGGCACGAGTTCTGACTCTGCCTCGTTGATGAGGCCAATCTGAGAGCAAACCTGGAGGGCCAGATCTCTGGACCGCTTCACCTCCGCTCTGGAGCTAGTCGTCCAGGTAGGGGTACACCCGGACCATTCGGTGCCGCAGGAATGCTATCACCACTGCCATGCATTTGGTGAAGACCCTGGGAGCTAGGGAGAGGCCGAAGGGCATGGATGGACTGGGACGTGAAAGAACGTGTCCTGGAGGTCCAGGAAACAGAACCACATGCCTCGTTGCAAGGATGGGATTATCTGAGCCAGAGTGACCATCCTGAAGGTCCGAGACCTTAGGAACCTGTGCAGGTTGAGAACGGGGTGCCAGTCCCCCCATCCATTTTGGGACCAGGGAATACCGGGACACAAACCCCGGGTCTGGAGGAGGATCCGCCACCTTCCTGATCACCTCTTTTTCGAGGAGCAGGGCAATATCAGCCCAGCGGGCCGACGGCAAGGCTGCAGACCCCGTGGCCCCCCCCGAGGGGCGACGGCTCGAAAGGGTGTAGCCTGCTCGAACTCCAGAGACAGGCCCTTTCCTACCACCTCCAACACCCAGCGGTCCGTAGTGATAGCGGACCAGGCGGAAAGGAAGTGGCGGAGCCATCCCCCCACGGGGGGAACCCAGGGGGGAGTGACGAGGCTGGGGGCGGCACCCCTCAAACCGTCACTGGGCAGGCTTGGAAGAGGAACTGGCAGAGGGACCTCCTGGGCCTTTACCTCCTTGCTTCCTGTTGGAGGAAGCTGCAGGCTTGGGTTTGGGATGCCAAGCGCGAGCCTGCTGGCCCTGTTGCTGGTGCTGTTGGGCTGGTTGTGCTGCAGGGGCCGAAGGACGAAAGGACTTATGCTGTTGTTGTCGGCGGCGTTTGTCCCTCTGGGCGGAGGTGACCGAGTCCAGAGTGGCATTGGACTTTTCGATCCGCTGGAGGTGTCCTCCACCCAGGGTCAAGAGGTCAGTCCCCAAGAAGGGACGTCCACCAACTTGTGCTGGGTATCCGCCGTGAAGGTGGATATCCTCAGCCACGCCCTGTGATGCATAGCTACCGCGGCCGCTACTGACCTGGCACAGGAATCGCCTATGTCCAGAGCAGTCTGAAGCTGCTGCTTCGCCACCGCCCTACCCTGGTCCCACACCTGACAGACCGTGGTCTGCAGATCGGCCGGGAGATGAGGGACAACCTCATCCAGAGAGCCCATGAGGGTGTGGGAGAAGTGCCATCAGCACGGCTGAGCTGGTCTGTCGGAGGCCAAGGGAGGACGCAGCATACACTTGCGCCGGGCAAAGTCCAGCTTTTTGACTGTCGGGGGCGCTTATCCACGCTCCCGAGCATTACTGAACGCCGGAAGACGCTTGTCATGACTAACCCTCAGCAGAGGGGTGCTTCCGAGAAACAGGGCAAAGAGTCGGTAGGGACCGCATACTTCCTAGCAGAGGGCGCAGGACAGGAAGCAGGCCGCTGCCAAAGCTGGGCCGACAATGGCCTCAGCCACCGGAAAGGCCTCCGTGGAGGAATCCCCTCGGTCCAGTATCTCCGTTTGGACACGGGGTCGAGCTGCATCCCTGTGGACTCCGAGATGAGTCAAAGCAGACCCAAGAAGGATGATGGGCTATCGTCCAATGACGGGCCCCCAGAGGACTCCAGGTCGACCTTCCTGGAGAACAGGGGGGAGTTGTCATCTGATTCCGAAGAGTCTGCAAAGAGCTGCCTCGGCCCTGAGCCACCCTCCACCTGCTGAGGACGGTCGGGAGTGAGGGTGACCGACAACCTGTGGGGCAGGCCGTGACCCGACCGAGAATCCTTGGTCGGTGCCCCAGACTTCGGTTGTGGAGGCGGAGGTTCCACCACAAATCGGTGGAGCAGCCGGTTTCGGCTGTACAGTTGGCCCTGGAACGGGCATCTCGACTGGGGCGAGTGGGTGCATCGGTCGTTCGGGCGACAGCCACTTGATGGCCAGGGGCTGAACCGGAGTCGGTTTAGTCCTGGACAACAGTAACTGCAGCCACATAAGCTCCTCGTAACGTGTAATTTACGTCGAAGCCTCTCCTCATCCGAGGAAGAGGACGAGGAGGAACGGTGTCGCCGCTTACTTCCTCTATTTGGACGACTGGATCCTGATGGCTGCGTTCCACAGTTAAACCACATTCTACGGGACACCTATTTACTATTAGACTCCCTAGGTGTCACGATCAACCTGGCGAAATCGACCCTCTCATCCTGCCAAAGGCTTCAGTTCTTTGGCGTGGTACTGGACACCAAGGGAAGGGCCTTTCTACCAGAAGATGGGGCTGAACGTCTACGAGCCCTGATGACTTATTGGAGCTCAGTCTGATCCTAGCGAGGACCATGTTGTGCCTTCTGGGGCATATATAGCTACAGTACCCCTTTGTACATCTCCACATGAGCCATTCAGTGGACACTCGGGGTCCGGTCGGACCAACGCCAGGACGACTTAGACCAGCTAGTCTGTCTCCAACTTCTCAGTCTTGTAATGGTGGATAGTTCCAGAACACCTCTCCGTAGGGGTTCCATTCCTGTCTCCTACCCACTCACTGGTACTGACCAGACGCGGGATCAGTTTGGGGCACCCATTTGGGTGGCAGAAAGACTCTGACTGTGGTCAGGGGCCGAAGGAGCCCTTAACATTAACCTCCTCGAGATGGCAGTTTACACCTTTCAAGCCTTGCAAACAGACATAACCCCAGGACACTTACTGATCCAAACAGACACGTCTGTGTTCTACATCAGCAAGCAGGGAAGCACTCACTCCTACCAACTCTGAGAGGCCACGAGTGTGGTGCTGGGCAGTGGAGCACAACGTCGCACTGTCTGCTGTGCATGTTCCTGGATTACAGAACACTCTGATGGATCTGTTAAGCAAATCTCAGTTCAGCGTGCACAAATGGGAGCTTCTACAACCAGTAGCGGAAATGCTTTTCGAAAAATGGGGAACCAGATTTGGACCTGTTCGCCTTCCCATACAACTCAAAACTGCCCAGTTTCTGCTCACTAGATGCTGGGCCTGGTGTTTTTCTGGCAAGATGTATCGTTTCTCTGCCTTCTTTCCATTCCCTTTGATCCAGAGGGTTCTGCTCAAACTACAGGACTGAGCAGTCATGATTCTGGTAGTCCCATATTGGCCCAGACAGATATGGTTCCCTTTTCTGCAAGGACTAGCGAGTGAACCACCACTTGCCATGGTGTATCTGACAGTGTGGCGGACTTCCTAGTGGCAGCAAGGAAGCCCTCTACTTGCGCCACATACGCCATGAAATGGCGCCGGTTCTGCCTTTGGTCATTGGCCTGTGACCTAGACCCACTGTCTTGCCTGGTAAAATCTGTTTTGGAGTACCTCCTTTTCTTGTCGCAGGCAGGGCTGAGCTACTCTTCAATAAAAGGTGCATCTTTGTGCCATATCTGCTTACCATGCACCATTCAGGGACACATCTTTGGCACAATTAGATTTGTCTCGCACCTTGCGTGGCATCCTCCACTTGAAGCCCCTCATTAGAGATCCGATCCTTCCCTTTGAACCAGCCGCAGATTGCTAGCTACACAATCTCTCTTGGAAGACTTTTTTAGTTGCAGTTACTTCTGCAAGGAGAATTTCAGAGCTCCAAGCACTTAATGTGCAAAGAGCCTTATTTGATTTTCCACAAGAATAGGGTGTTAAGAAACGATCCTAAGTTTCTTCCTAAGGTAGTGTCCGAATTAACCCTTAACGAGGATATAGACCTAGCGGTCTTCTATCCAAGGTATACCAGTAGAGAAGCTCTCCTATACACTGGATGTACACAGGATTCTCTGGTTCTGTCTGACCAGGACCAGACCGCACCGACAGTCTGACCAGTTGTTTTTGTCCTTTGCCCACAGGATGTTGGAGGCACCGGTGTCTAAACAGACCCTTTGAAAATGGTTGAACTGCATAACATTCTGCTACCAGAAGCGAAAAAAACTCTTACCGGGATCGGCAAAGGGTCATTCCACCAGAGGGTGGCAACCTTTCGCATGTCTGAATTTTTTCAGCACCTACCATTTGTGCAGCAGCTGCTTGGAGTACAGTGCAGATATTAATCAGACACTACAGTCTGGACATTGCCGCCAGGCGCAGAGCGGGCTTTGGCCTGGCAGTTCTGCAGGGGCTTCTTTCATGAGGGGTTTCCTTCTATCCTCCTCCCAAATTTAGGGGTAATACCTGTCACTGCTTGGGAGTCTGTCCTAATGGTGTAACCTGCTGCCAGAGCAGTTTCTCGAAGTAAAATAAGTGTTACGTAAGAACTTACCGTAACAGTAGATTTTTGAGACCCACTCTTGCAGCAGGTATTTTTCCACCCACCTTCCCCTCAGGAGGTCATCTGCATTTGCATTATCAGTAATGGTCTTCCTCTGGAAGCAGATCCTCTATATCCCATCAGTTGCATTGCCGTGCTGGGAGTCTCCGGCGGGAGAACTGAAGGATGCTGTGGGATTGCCCCTTTATGATGTATGTGACGCCTTGGGCAAGGCTGATGCCAGGGGCAGTCCCCCCACTGTATGTAGTTAGCTAGAAATTTTCCGTGGGATCCTGCTGCCTGACTGCTTCAATCCTAATGGTGTAACGAGCTGTTCAAACGATCTACTGTTGTGGTAGGTTCTTGCGTAACTGTACTTTTCTAGAGTTGTAGAAGGGGGGGAGAGGGCAAAATTGTCAAAATGTGTAGTGTGGGAACAGGGCAGCTACTTTAAAGGCTGCCTAAACACACATCTTATAGGGCATACTGTTCCAAAAAGTTTCCTGTGGAAGCAGAGCAGAAGACAGGGAGAGGTTTTGAATCAATAAGCAGTTACCTTAAAATAATACATGTTTAGACCTTTTTGGAAACGCCGAAACCAGAAAACATTTTCACACCAGTGCGTCAATCAGAGGCTAAGACTGCTGGGAACGTGCAACATGATGTAATGGCTCAGTAGGTAGCACACACTCCTCTGAAGCCAGGAGATCGGAGGGCTGTGGGTTCAGTTCCCACATCTGGCACTTGGGTTAATATCCCAGTACTGACATTGTAGTGCAGCATGAGGGGGTGCTACACTTCTGGGGTGCCGTCTTTTGGATGAGACGTTAAACTGAGGTCCCATCTGCCTGGATTGGTGGTAGTTCAGATGGATGTTAAATACCCCATGGCACTTATCGAAAAGAGTAGGGGAATTTCCCCGGTGTCCTGGCCAAATTTCCCTCAGTAACTAAAAATACCAGCAACAGCTTAATCTGGTTCAAGGTCAGTTGGCATTCTTCTGTTTCCCTTCCCCAGGCCGTGCCTGAAAATAGGCAGGATTTGTTTAGTGCACTTACCCAGTCAACAAAAACTAAATCTTGGCAAGTCAGGATGTCCCCAGTATTCGGTCCTTATGGAGCCTTATGTTCTGTGTGTAAAATTAGCAACATGTGTACCTTGTCATCTTTATTGCTATACAGTTTACGTTAAATAGCAATAAAGATGATAGGGTACACATGCTGCTAATTTTACATGCAACATAAGGCTCCATAGGGACTGAATAATTGGGATGTCCTGACTTGCTAAGATTACATTGTCGCGTTTCACGTTCCCAGTAGTTCTAGCCTCCGATGGGCGTGGTGGTGTGAAAAGGTTTCCTGGTTTTGGCGTTAAAACCTTCATATGATTCAAAACCTATCCCTGTGCTCTGCTTCCACTGAAAGGTTTTTGGAACAGTATGTCCCATAAGATTTGTTTAGGTAGCCTTTAAAATTAAATTACATTTCAAACAAAAAAACTTACCCATGCTACACACAGTATTAAAGTAGCCAGCTTGAGATCTGAAGTTAGTGTTTTTTTGTAAGGTTTAATAAAGTCTTTTCCTTGTGGATAAAATATCTTTTTTAATTTATGTTGTTTTCTATAATATATACAGACAGATGACTTGACAAAAGTTTGTTTATAGATATACAATAAGGCAAGCGGTTCATATTCCTTTGTCCATCCTCCTTCACCCCCCCAGCCAAATGTTTAATACATTCAGGAACTAACGTCCAAATCCACATCCATTTGGTGGATAAAGCAGTTGGCCAAAGTGCTGAGAGGTTATGGACTAGGCATAAACATTACATTATAGCAGAGGACCAAATACCAAAATGGTAATTTTGATAGCCCATGAAACCCCCAAGTTGAGCCCTGTTAACTGTTTAGTGCTAATTGTCCTGTTTTGGTACTTCTCCAGAATTTTGATGCTGATGAGGTGGAGCTCTCTTATTCGAAAAATGGCAAAGATCTTGGTGTCGCGTTCAAAATAAGCAAAGAAGACTTGGCTGAAAGATCCTTGTTCCCTCATGTGCTTTGCCACAACTGTGCAGTTGAATTTAACTTTGGACAGAGGGAGGCTCCATATTTCGCTGTACCGGATGGCTACACCTTCATCCAGAAGGTTCCCTTGGAAGATCGGAAGAGAGGACCGAAGGGGCCAGAAAGCAAGAAAGTTTGTGAAGTATGTACTTTAGCTGAAATATAATTGAACTGTGAACTCAGTTTTCTGCTATCCTGCATGAGCAAGTGGGTATATATTTGTCACTGGTGCATAAAAAAAAAAAAAAGCTTTTATGGTGCTAGACCAAGCAGTGAGATGCAGTAAGGGAAGGGCACAAATTCAGTGTTGTACAGTGATCAGAACAGCTCTTTAGAATTACTGTTTCATTTCTTACATTTTGTTGGGGTAACTTGCTAGAAGATTTTGCAAGAAAGGCCATCTGAGCTGTAAGTTTTTTCTTTGGGTGGGGCTGGAGAAGGGTATGATGGAAGCAGTAAATAATGCTGTACAGTGCAGCGAATTAACAAAAGTGCAACGCAACACTGGGCACGAACAGTCATACCTTATTAAATTCAAAAATATAGCAGCGGTATGAAGATTAGAGTGAAAAAATAGCAAGGGGTGGGTGGGGTTATCATGGCCAGAGAAACTGAGGGGTTGAGAAAGTTGAAGGCAGACATGCTCACTGTACACATTTGTGCACAGTTGTGCCTGTCCCATATCCCGGGGGGGGGGGTAGCAAATTGAGTGCACAGAACTGAAATTTGACTGCACTCCTGTCTTAAGTAGTGTCCCATGGCCAGAATGTAAACTGCAGTTTAGCAGTACACCCCCCCCCCCCCCCAAAAAAAAGCACAAATCTGGACTTTATTTTCATTGTCCATGGCACAAAGTGGAATTATTTGCAAACAAATGGGCATTTTGCAAAGTAGGATTTCTGTGCAAAGTGCATGATGGTTTGGTGCAAAAATTGAACAAATAGTAAGCTTTTTGCTGGAGGAAATAAGTTTTAACAAGAGGGTAGATGGGAAGAGTAAGGGAGAAGAGGGGGTTGCGTTAATACCTTGCCTAAAGAGACATGGCTGAACAAATGTTAAAATAAGTTAAACATGTCTGGTTAATAATCCCAGTGTATTGCCTTGTGTTTAGAGTCCAATCTCTCCTCCCTATTTTCTTTTTCCTTTCCTTCAGGGTCCATTCTTAATGCATCCTCTTTCCTGCTCAGTATACAGTTTCAGGTAGCGGGTCCAAAACCCAGTGATATTAGTTGAGCAGAAGTCCTGCATGGAAAGCATCATTGTAAGCTTCAGGTCAGCTTACTTTACTGAGTTAGGTAATAATAATAATAATAATAATAAAATTAAAAAAAAAAAAAAAAAATTTTATGAATAGACCGCATTAACAATGGATACTAAGGAATTTGCCGGGGGGGGGGACAAATAGTCAAATGATGCATTGGCCGAATTTACCAAGATACAGGTGCTACTAACAATCTAATATATTTTGGGTAACGGTCTTTTCTGTGTAATTTTCAAGTGTTTTGTAACATGACCCCGGCTTTATCAAATATTTAAAATATTATGCAGAGTAGGGTTCAAAATTGGCAGTGGCCCACTTACCAAATGCTGGTAGATTTTGTATTTGGCTAATAAGATTTTCATTTAACTAGCCCTGTGGGCTTGTACTGGAAGTAAACACTTCAATATGTACAGGAAGGACCCAGTACTCTATCTAGTAAAGCAGCGCTCACCAGTCCATGTAGATAAGGTAGGTAAAACTTATTTCTAGGGACATGGATATGTTCATCCACACTGTCTGGCAGGTATCCTTGCTGCTTTAAATCTTGCCGGAAGGTCTTCAAGCTGGCTCCTCCCACCCACCCGGGTGGTAAAACTCTCGGCTCCGCTCCATGACACCAGATCTTCCTTACCGCTTGGAAGCTCAGGTTCCCTCCTTAACGCTCTGCGTATAAGACTGGTTCCTAATTCTTCGGTTTTCCGAATTTAAAAGTTTTTTGCATTTATAAACTTCGGTCTTCTATCCCTCGTGGCTGCGATAGACAAATAGACTCCCAGTTTTCGGAGGTGCCCTTGCGGGCAGAAGATGTCTCGGATGGATCCGCACTCCACGTGTCTACTGTTTAGGCCTTGAGCACGACCCGCAGGCTTGCGACCTGTGCTCTTCCTTCTCAGCCTACGTCCTCGAAGACTGTGCTGCCCGTTTACAACTGGGGTGCCCTGAGAAACGTTTTCCTCCGGTGAAGTCAAGAGGCCTGGTCGGCCCGGTTTCAGCGGCGGGCTCGGCGGATCAGCTAGAAACAGATGATCGCCCTCGAAGAAGCGGCGCTGGCCGCATCTTCCTCGACGCGGCATTTATCCCGCTCTCCCTGGGTTCCTCTTACACAGCTTCCTTTAAGGAGCTTTGTCTGTCCCTCTCCACTAGAGGAGAGGGACCAACGTCTGCTGGACCTTCTTCTCTGTCCAAGAAGAAAGACAAGGGTAAGTCCCTCCGGCGCTCTTGGGATCGGGAAAAGTCCCTCTTCGAGTTGACGCCCATCGACCTGATCGATCATTCGGCTTCGGCCACTGGTCTCCGGTGTCCCGTCACAGGTCAGTTGACCGAGACTCCCATCGGCCTTGATCGAGATCTTTCTCGACCCGTTGGATGGGTTGTCGGCCGGCGAAGCCAAAATTCCCCTCTCACCGGTTCCCCCAGTGGGAGTTGAGGATCCCGCGGGCTTGCCAATGCCTCTGGTTCCGGAGCCCTCGGGTGAACCCTCCGAGCCGAGGGAGGAGCCGGTTCCACCCGTCCCCTCCCCAGCACCGTCCACGGAAAGGCCGAGGTTCTCTGTCTCACACTTCTTGGCGGTCCAGCCGATCCCGCCGTCATAGGCGGTCTCACCAGCGTCAAGTAAACGCCGCCCGCTCGTCTTCTTCCTCCCTCGGATGAGGGGAGGCTTCGTAAGTTACGTCGACGATACGAGGACCTCGTGGCAACAGCTGCTTCTGACCGGGAATAAGCAGACATCGTCGCCTTCCCCGGCCATTAAGTGTCTGTCACTGGAGCGGCCGAAACAATCCCTCGTCTTACCCGAGGAGCCTGTTCCCAGGCCGGTTGTTAGGCCAAAACCAGCTGCTCTACCGATTCCAGTGGAACCTCCACAGCCGCTGTTTGGGGCTCCGACCAAGAACTCTCGGTCGGCTCAGGGTCTGCCCCATAGGCTGTCTGTCACCCTCGCTCCTGATCGCCCTCGGCAGGTGGAGGGTGGCTCAGGCCCGAGGCAGCTCTTTGCAGACTCTTCTGAGTCTGACGATAATTCCTCCCTCTTCTCCAGGCGAGTGGATTTGGAGTCCTCTGGAGGTCAGTCGCTGGAGCGGCAGCCCTACGTCCTTCCTGGGTTGGCTCAGGCTCATCTGGAGTCCACTGGGATGCAAGCCAAAGCCCGTTATCCATGGGCCAAGTATCCCTCACGAGATATTGGACGGGGGATTCCCCTACAGAGCCTTTCCTGTGGCGAGGCCATTGTAGGCCATGCCAGCTCTGTGGCCCTCTTCCTGCCCTGCGCCTCCTGCCAGGATGGGCAGGAAGTATCTGACCCCTACAGGTTCCCTGTCGGTTTCTCTAACATCCCCTCAGCGAGTGGTTACCGACAGCGTTTTCAATGCCAAGAAAGCGCAAGGGCGGACAAACCTCCGACAAGGAGTCCAAGAAATTGGACTATGCCGGGCGAAATGTCTACGCTGCGTCCTCCCTTGGCCTTCGTCAGGCCAGCTCAGCCGTGCTTAAGGCACATTTCTCCCATGCCCTGTTGGGCTCCCTGGACGAGGTAGTCCCTCATCTCCCGGCTGACCTGCTGACCACGGTTAGGCAGGTGCGGGACCAGGGCAGGGCGGTGGCCAAGCAGCAACTTCAGACTGCTCTGGACATTGGAGACTCATGCACCAGGTCAGTTGTGGCCGCAGTGGCTATGCGCCACCGGGCATGGCTGAGGATATCCACTTCCAGAGCGGATACCCAGCACAAATTGGCGGATCTCCCTTTCCTGGGGACTGACCTCTTCGGCCCTGGGGTGAAGGCCACCTCCAGAGGATTGAAAATCAATGCCACTCTGGACTCTTGTCTCATCCGCTCAGAGGGACAAGGGCGCAGACCTAACCACAAGCCCTTTACGTCTGTCGCGCCGCATACGTCCGACCCAGCAGCATCAGGGCCAGCAGGCTCACGCTTAGCGTCCCAAAGCCAAACCCCACGGCTTCCTCCTCCAAGGAAACAGGGGAAGTACAGCACCTGAGGTCCCTAAGCGGTCCTTCCTCCAAGCCTGCCCAGTGACAGGTTGAGGGTGTCGCCCCCAGCCCGTCGCCTCACCCAGGTGCGCTCGCCCCCGTGGAAGGCTCCGACACTTTCTTTCCGCCTGGTCGTTATCACTACAGACGGTGGGTGTTGGAGGTGGTGGAAAGGGCCTGCCTCTGGAGTTCGAGCAGGCTCCACCCTTCAGAGCCGTCGCACCTCGGGGGGCCTCGGGGTCCGAAGCCTCGCTGTCAGCTCACCGAGCCGACATCGCTCTCCTCCTCGAAGGAGGTGGTGAGAGGTGGCGGACCACCCCTCAAGCCTGGGGTTCATGTCCAGGTACTTCCTGGTTCCGAAACGGACGGGGATCTGGCACCCCATTCTCTACCTAAACAAGTTCCTAAGGTCTCGAACCTTCAGGATGGTCACTCTGGCTCAGATAATACCATCCTTGGAACACGGCGTGTGGTTCTGATCTCTGGACCTGCAGGGCCGCGTTCTTTCACGTCCCTATCCATCCGTCATCAGAGCGTTCCTTCGCTTTCGGCGGAGGGTCCCTTCGAGTTCAAGCCATGCCCTAACTTATCTCCAGCTCCAGGGTCTTCACCAAATGCATGGCAATGGTGACAGCATTCCTCTGGGCCGAGGGGTTCGGGTTACCCTTACCTGGACGATTGGCTGATGGACCCTCTCCAGACAGGAGGTGGAGCGGTCAGAGATCTGGCCTCAGGTTTGCTCTCAGAGTCGGCCTCCTCAAGCGAGCCAAGTCGGAACTCGAGCTGGAAGCAAGCCCGATTCTTTTCATCGGGGCAGAGATGGCTCTCTTCAAGTCAGAGCACGGCTCCCGGCGGACAGGGTCGAGGTTCTTTCCTCCTTTGCCCAGTCATTTCTGGTTGGGCAATTGCGCCCTGCCCGGGACTTCTTGCGCCTCCTGGGTCTCATGGCAGCTTGTACCACCGTGGTCCATTGGGCCCGCTGGAACATGCGCCCCCTTCAGTGGGGGCTGGCCAGCCAGTGGTCCCAATGCTACGATCCATTGGACCAGCTAGTGACAGTGACCCAGGGGATGTGGGACGCTCTCCAGTGGTGGACCGTTCCAGTTCATCTTCAGGAGGGCATCCCGTTTTGTCCGCCCCGAGCCGACGGTCTCTATCGACCGATGCCTCTCTGGGTTGCGGTGCCCATCTGGGGGAACACCGAGTGCACGGCCTCTGGTCCCCGTGGGAGTCCCGATGCCACATCAACCTGCTGGAGCTCCGAGCGGTCCGCCTAGCTCTCACCGCCTTTGCTCCATTTCTTCGGGGTCAAGTGGTCCAGGTCCAGATGGACAACACCACGACCATGTACTATCTAAACCGCCAGGGTGGGACACGCTCTATGCTTCTATGCAGAGGCTCTCCGCATCTGGTCACTCGTGCGCAGCCTGGAGGTGGATCTCCTAGCCATTCATGTGCAGGAGCCTCCAACACCTGGCCGATGCAGTGGCCGGATGGGGCTGCGTCCCACAGTGGTCTCCTGCGGAGGTAGTACAAGATCTATTCTCCCATTGGGCACACCTCAGGTGGACCTGTTTTCCTCAGGAGAATGCGAGCTGAGGCTGTTCCATGCCCGCCCCTCAGCAGGGATCGCTGCAGGGGATGCCTCTCGAGGCCGTGGACCCGGGCTTCTTCTAAGCCTTCCCCTTCCCTTGATGCACAGGTGCTGCTCAAGCAAGGAGGGACAAGGCGCAGGTGATTCTGATAACTCAGACTGGCCCGCCAGTACTGGTACCCAGATCTCTCAGCCTCAGCTCCAGGCTCCCGGGCAGCTTCCAGCTCACCGGACCTGCTCTCAGTCAATCAGGGAAGGTATTCCATCGGACCTTAAATCCCTGCCTGATGAGCCTGGTTCCTGGCTAGAGTTCCAGGCCTTGGGTCTTTCCAGCGAGGTCCTCAACGTATGGAGTCGACCAGAAATGCTCGCCTTCAAATGGAAAGATTTTCCATTTGGTGTCGAGCAAGGCCTGGACCCTTCCTCCCTGTTCCTTGGCGAGCATATTGGACTACCTTTTGTCCCTTTCTCACAAGGGCTTGGTCAGCGACCCTTAAGGTGCACCTGGCAGCCATCTCTACTTACGGGCGCGGGCGGGAAGCAGTCGATAAGCATGAGGAGAAAGTGGTCTGGTGCTTTTCAGGCCTTCATCACATTTCCCCTCGGTCAGGAACCTCCACCTCCAGTGGGATCTACTGCTGAGTACTGGCAAAGCTCATGGGCATGACCATTCAGACCAATGCACAGGTGGAACTCCCTCACCTGTCGTGGAAGACCGCCTCTTTGGTGGCTATCCGTCAGCCAGAAGGATGGGAGAGCTCCAGGCGCTCTCTTAGTCTCCTTACCTGGTCTTCCACAGGGACAAGGTTGTCCTCGCCCCCACCTGAAATTCCTTCGAAGGTGGTGTCTGAGTTCACCTTAACCAGGTGTTGACTCTGCGGTGTTCTACCCCAGTCACACTCGGAGGCGAATATAGGCTGCATACTCTGGACCCTAGAAGCGCTCGCTTACTATAAGGGTCGACGGCTGAATTTCGGGGAGAGGTTCACCAGCTGTTTACCTACGCTGAAGCCGCACCTGGCAGACCTGCAGCCAAGCGGACGATAGGCAGGTGGGTCACCTCCTGCATAGATCTCTGCTATAAGTTGGTGGGCATGAAGCCTCCCAGAGGTATAAGAGCTCATTCTACCCGCCATACTGCTGCATCGGTGCCCCCTTCCAGGGACGTCCCTATCCAGGAAATCTGCAGGGCTCCTACCTGAAGTGGCACACCTTCATCACCCATTACCACATCGACCTTGAGTCACACCGGGATGCTGGTTTGGGGCCTCGGTTCTCAGTCTCTATTCCTAACTAGGGGTGTGCCTGCCTCCCTCCTCCCGGAGAACTGCTGAGTCATGCCAGAGTGTGGATGAACAACATATCCATGTCCCTAAGTACCTGTTCTAGGGACATGGATATATTCATCACCTCGATAACAGCAAATATCCTGCAGCTTTAAATCTTGCGGAAGGTCTTCAAGCTTGCTCCTCCCACCCACCCGGGTGGTATAACTCTCGGCTCCGCCCCATGACGCCAGATCTTCCTTACCGCTTGGAAGCTCAGGTTCCCTCCTTAACGCTCTGCGTTTGAGACTGGTTCCTATTTCTCCGTTTGCGGATTTAAAAATAAATTTTGCAAAGAAGACTTCAGTCTTCTATCCCTCCCGGCTGCGATGGACAAATCGACTCCCGGATTTCGGAGATGCCCATGCGGTAAGAAGATGTCTCGGACGGATCCACACTCCACGTGTGTCTACTCTAGGCCTTGAGCCGCGACCCGCGGGCTTGCGACCTGTGCTCATCTTTCTCGGCCCTCGTGCAGAAGACCCCAGTGCTGCCCGATTGCAACTGGGCCGTCCCGAGCGTTTCCTCGGTGAAGTCAAGGAGCCCGGTTAGCGGTGTCCGCGCGGTTCGGCCGGATCAGCTCGGCGGATGAGTGCCCCTCGAAGAAGAGGCGGTAGCGGGCCGTATCTTCCTCGGCACGCGGCATTTATCCGCTCTCTCTGGGCTCTTCTTACGGCTTCTTTTAAGAGCTTTGTCTGTCCTCTCCACTAAGAAGGCCTCGTCTGGGGACCTTATTCTCGGGTCCAAAGAGGGACAGGGTAAGTCCCTCCGTCGGCGCTCTTGGGAGGCGGGAAGGTCCTCTCCCGGGTGCGTCGACCGTCGGCCGATCCGACCCGGCACCGACCACTGGCCTCCACGGTGTCCCGTCAGGTCAGTTGACAGACTCCACCCGATGAAGTGGGATTTCTCGACCGTTAGACAGGCTGTCGCCTTTAGCGGCGAATTCCCTCTCCCGGTTCCCCGGGAGG
Organism: Neoceratodus forsteri; assembly: GCA_016271365.2. Lineage (NCBI taxonomy): Eukaryota > Metazoa > Chordata > Ceratodontiformes > Ceratodontidae > Neoceratodus > Neoceratodus forsteri. The sequence continues at coordinate 112,162,392 of CM057451.1, forward strand.
AGTTGAGGATCCGATGGGCTCGCCTGTTATTGCCTCCGGTTCCGGAGCCCACCGGATGGACCATCGAGCGAAGGGAGTGCGGTCTCGGACCTCTCCGGCGGTCCAGCGATCCCACCGTCATGGCGGTCTCTGTCTCGGCACAGCGGTAGCGGCGTTGCCGCTCGTCCTCCCCCCCCGGACGAGGGAGGCTTCGGCGTAAGTCGTCGGCCAGTGCGAGACCTTATGTTGCAACAGCTCCTCCTGGCAGGAGTAGCCGACCCGTCGCCTTCCCGGCCATTAAGTAACTGTCACGGGCGGCCGACACAGCCCCTCGACTTATCCGAGCCTAGCAGGCCAGTTCGGCCAAAACCACTGCTCCACCGATTCGGTGGAACCTCCGCCTCACAGCCACCAACTGGGGCTCCGACCAAGGATTCTCGGTCAGCTAAGGGTCTACCCATCGTTGTCCAGTTACCCTCACTCCCGACCGACCTCGGCAGGTGAAGGGTGGCTCAGGCCAGAAGCGGCTCTTGAGGACTCTTCCGAGTCCGAAGATGATTCCTCCTTTTCTCCAAGCGACTGGACTTGGGTCTTCAGGAGGTCAGTCAATGGGCGATAGCCGTCGTCCTTCCTAGGACTGCTTCAGCTCATCTCGAGTCCACGGGATGGGCTGAACCAGTTTCAAGCGGACCAGTATCCCCTCACGGAGATTCTGGACGGGGATTCTCCGGCGGAGGCCTTTCGGTGGCGAGGCCATAGTGGAGTCCGGCACTGGGCTTTGGCAACACCCTGCTTCCTGCCCTCGCCTTCGGCCAGGAAGTATCTCGGTCCCTACCGGTTCCTTGTCCGGTTTGGGAACACCCCTCTGCTGAGGGGTTGGTTACCGACTAGCGTTTTCGGAGCCCACTAGCGCCAGGGATGTGGACAAACCTCCTGACAGAAGTCAAGAAATTGGACTATGTCGAGTGCGAAAAGTCTCAGCGCGTCCTCTCTCGTATACGTCCAGGCCAGTTCGGCCGTCCTCATGGCACATTTTTCTCATGCCCTGCTGGGCCCTGGATGAGTCATCCCTCATCTTCCGCCCGATCTGCAGACTACGGTTAAGCAGGTGCGGGACCAGGGCAGGCAGTGGCCAAACAACAGCTCAGACTGCTTTGGATATAGGGACTCGTGCCAGATCGGTGGCGGCCGCGGTGGCTATGCGTCGGCGGGCTTGGCTGAGGATATCCACCTTTACTGCGGATACAGCACAAGTTGGCGGATGTTCCTTTTAGGGGACTGACCTCTTCGACCCTGGGGTGGAAGGTCACCTGCAGGATCGAGAAGTCCAATGCTACCTTGGACTCTGTCTCTTCCAGCTCAGAAGGACAAGGCCATCAAACCACCTAAGCCCTTTAGATCCCTTCTGCCCTTGGCCAGGCCCTCCGCCACCAGAGCGTCAGGGCCAGCAGGCTCGGCCTTTGCATCCCAAACCCAACCACGGCTTCCTCTAACAGGAGGCAGGGAGGAAAAGGCCCAGGAGGTCCTCGGCGGTCCCTCCTCCAAGCCTGCCCAGTAGCGGGCTGGGGGTGTCGCCCCATTCCCGTCACCTTATCCCTGGGTCCCCAGTGGGGGCGGCTCCGGCTGCTCCGTTCCGCCTGGTCGCTGTTACCACCGGACAGGTGGGTCTTGAAGGTGGTGGGAAGAGGCCTGCCTCTGGGTCGAGCAGGCACCACCCTTCCAGAGCCGTCGCCCCTCGAGGCTTGGGATCCCAGCCTCACTGGCTGCGTCGAGGCGACCTCGCTCTCCTCCTCCAGAAGGAGGTGATAAGAAGGTGGTGGACCCTCCTGCAGACCCAGGGTTTGTGTCCAGGTACTTCCTGGTTCCAGCAGACGAGGGCTGGCCCCCATTCACGACCTAAACAAGCTCCAAGGTCTCGAACCTTCAGGATGGTCACTCTGGCTCAGATAATACCATCCTTGGAGCCAGGGTGTGTGGTTCTGCTCTCTGGACTTGCAGGGCAGCGTTTTTCACGTCCCTATCCGTCCGTCTCACCAGAGATTCCTTCGCTTCCGGCGGAAGGATCCCTCTTGATTCAAAGCCATGCCCTTGACATGTCTCCAGCTCCAGGGTCTTCACCAAATGCATGGCAGTGGTGACCAGCATTCCCTCAGCGCGACGGGTCGGATGTACCCTTACCTGGGCGACTGGCTGATAGCAGCTCCCTCCAGGAAGGAGGCGGAGTGGGCCAGAGATCTGGCCCTCGGGTCTGCTTTCAACTGGGCCTCCTTATCAGCGAGGCCAAGTCGGAACTTCGAGCGAAGCAGGTGATTCTATTCATCGGGCGCCTTTCGACTCTCTTCGAGCCAGGCGCGGCTCCGGTTGGGCAGAGGTTCTTTCCTCCTTTGCCCGATCATTTCTGGTTGGGCAATTGCGCCCTGCCGGGACTTCCTCGCCTCCTGGGTCTCATGGCGGCCTGCACCAGCGTGGTCCGTTGGGCCGCTGGAACATCGTCCCCTTCAGTGGGGACTGGCCAGCCAGTGGTCTGGCAGCTGCGATCCTTTGGACCAGCTTGTGCCGGTGACACAGGGGATGTGGACAGCTCTCCAGTGGTGGACCGTTCCAGATCATTTGCAGGAGGGCATCCCGTTAAGTCCGCCCGAGCAGGCGGTCTCTCTATCGACCGATGCCTTTCTGATGGGTTGGGGTGCCCATCTGGGGAACACCGGGCTCATGCGCACTCTGGTCCCCATGAGTCCCGATGCCACATCAACCTGCTGGAGCTCCGAGCAGTCCACCTAGCTCTCACCGCCTTTGCTCCGTTCCTCCGGGGTCAAGTGGTCAGAGTCCAGACTGACAATACCACGACCATGTACTATCTAAACCGCCAGGGCGGGACGCGCTCCATGCTTCTATGCAAGGAAGCTCTCCGCATTTGGTCACTCGTGCGCAGCCTGGAGGCGGATCTCCTAGCCATTCACGTGGCAGAGCCTCCAACACCCTGGCCGATCCCTGGGCGGATAGGGGCTGCATCCTGATGGTCTCTCCTACCCGGAGGTAGTACAGCATCTGTTCTCCCATTGGGGCACATCTCAGAGTGGACCTGTTGCCTCTAAGGGAGAGCGAAGTTAATCTGTTCCATGCCTGCCCCCCTCAGCAGGGCTCACTGCAGGGGATGCCTTCTCGAGGCAGTGGACCCGGGCCTCTTTCGCCTTTCCCCCATTTCCCTTGATCACAGGTGCTTCTCAAGGCGAGGAGGGACAAGGCGCAGGTGATTCTGATAGCCCCAGACTGGCCTCGCCAGTTTGGTACCAGATCTCCTCAGTCTCAGCTCCAGGACTCTGGCAGCTTCAGCTCGCCGGACCTGCTCTCAGTCAATCAGGAAGGTGTTCCATCGGACCTTCAATCCCTGCACCTGGCCTGGTTCCTGGCTAGAGTTCCAGGCCTTGGGTCTTCCGGCTGAGGTCCTCCAATGTAGTTGAGGCGTCCCGTGAGGTCGACAGAAAATGCTATGCCTTCAAATGGAAAGGGTTTCCATTTGGTGTCAGAACGAAGGGCTTGGACCCTTCCTCTGTTCCTTGGCAAGCATCTTGGACTATTTATGGTCCCTTTCTAGTCAAGGGCTTAGGTGCGACATAAGGATTGCACCTGGCAGCCATCTCTGCTTACGGGTGCGGGCTGGAAAGCAGTCAGTGGCGCAGGAGAAGGTGGTCTGGCCTTTTCAAGGCCTTGATCACATTTCCCTCAGTCTGAAACCCCCACCTCCGTGGGATCTACTGCTGGTACTGGCAAAGCTCATGGGCAAGCCATTCGAACCTATGCAGGTGTGCTCTCTCACCTGTCGTGGAAGACCACCTTCTTGGTGGCTATCCGTCAGCCAGAAGGATGGGAGGCTCAGGCGCTTTCCATAGAGTCTCCTTACCTGGTCTTCCACAGGGACAAGTTTTGTCCTGCGCCCCACCGAAATTCCTTCGAGAAGGTGTGCCGGAGTTTCACCTTAACCAGGTGTTGACTCTGCGATTGTTCTACCCCAATCACACCTCGGAGGCCGAATAGGCTCCATACTCTGGACCCTAGAAGGCGCTCGCTTATTATAAGGCCATGCAGCTGAAATCGAGGAGAGTTAGCCCAGACTGTTTGTCACCCTACGCTGAAGCCGCATCTGGCAGACCTGCAGCCAAGCGGACGATAAGCAGGTGGGTCACTTCCTGCATAGATCTCTGCTATAAGTTGGCGGGCATGGGGCCTCCCAGAGGATAAGAAAGCTCATTCTACCGCCATACTGCCTGTGATGGCTGCTTCAGGGGCGTCCCTATCAGGAAATCTGCAGGGCTGCTACCTGAAGTCAGCAAACACCTTCATTACCCATTACCACATGACCTTGAGTCACGCCGGGATGCTGGTTTTGGGGCCTCGGTTCTCAGTCTCTCTTTCCCAAGTAAGTATTGGGGGTGTCGTCTTGCCTCCCTCCTCCCGGAGAACTGCTAGGAGTCTGCCAATGAGTGTGGATGAACAACATATCCATGTCCCTAGAAATACAGGTTACTCACCTGTAACAGGAGTTCTAGGAATGGTATTTTGTTCATCCTACATTCCAAATCTCCGGCCGGCGCTGGCCTGAGCTTCCAGCGGGCCAGATCTGGCGTCATGGTGGAGCCGAGAGTTATACCACCGGGTGGGTGGGAGGAGCAACGAAGACCTTCCGGCCAAGATTTAAGCGGCAAGGATACCTGCCAATGAGTGTGGATGAACAACATATACCATTCCTAGAACTCCTGTTACAGGTGAGTAACCTGTATTTACTCACATAACAGGAGATCTTACTTGAACACAGCTCTTGCAGCAGGTTACACCATTTGGACGAAGCAGCCCAGGACCCCACGGAAAAATTCTAGCTAGCTTCTAACTACAGCGAGGGACCGCCACGTCGGTCCGCCTCCGGCGTCAGGCGTGGTACAAAAGAGCGGTCCATGAATTCCCCAATTCTTTTCCGCCGTCGGCTTAGCTACCTGACCCCTCCCGGTTACCAGTCTAGCCTTGTGACGTGAATAGTTCTTTTCGATAAAATTTTAGTAAATCTTCAGAATCCTCTTCAAGCAAGATCTTGATGTCCTCACCAACCGGGCCATCCTTGAATCGCTTGTGGAAAGCAGATCCCGTTCAAGGACCCCCACACGGCCCGTCCGGTGCCTAGGCCCAGACCACGATACCGGGCCTGTCCTTCTTGCCAAGGTTCAATAGCCATTACCGGATCCGGCGTCAGAGGGCTTCAGGCGTTTCTTCTGGAGGAACAACTGAAGACCATGTCCTCAAGGGAAGCTCCAGGGTCCACAAGCACGCGGAGAAGAGAAGGGAAGGCCCCTTCCAGGTCCCCTTCTAGGGGTTAGTCCGTAGTTCGGTTGAAATCTCCCGGTTGCAATCAAGAAACCTTCATTTCAGGAGAAATTAGCCCAGGCCTTCCTCCCCTTCCAGGGCCTTGGCGAAGTCCGGAGCAACACCATCACCACCGCAGAGTCGGGTTCCGCTCCTCGGTACCCGGCGTCAGGTCTTCGTCGGTGCCTCCACAAGGCGTTGGAGCTCACGCCTTTAAAGGCCTGTAGCCCAGGCGCCGGCTCGACAGCTCAGCCGTCGCCCTTCTTCCCTGGCGCCGTCATCCCGCGACCGGCGGCCATTCTTCATCCCAGTGGGCGCGGTAGGGGACGCGCCCGCCCCTCACTGAAGAAGCCCTGTTGCCTCCGACCGACATCGGTCAGGAGCCTCTATCGGAGGAGGACCTGAAGCAGCCCGAGGACCAGGCGGCGGCCCGGTCCGTAGGTATTCCCAGGGATCCCTCGCCATTACAGAGCCCCTGTGGAGCCGGCGCGGGACCCGGCGACCGCCCACGGCACCGGGCCGTCGTCGGGCCTCTCTAGTGGAGGTGAAAGATCTGTTCACCTACTGGTGGGATACCATTAAAAAGACATGGTTCCCCCCTACTCCGGTTCCTGCCTGCGCCATCGAGAATTGACGAGCGTGTTCCTCCTCCCGAAGCTAGAACCCCTCAGGGGGGCCTGATAAGCGAGACCTCCGTCGAAATCCTCTTCTGGATCACCCAGCCCCAAGAGATCCAGGAGACGCCGACGTTCGCCTTCAACGGAGGACACTGGATCAGACTACTCCACCTCTAGATCCCCATCTCCACTCTCCATCCCTTCTCCGGACCCACGTGAGATGCCTAGATCTCCTCCAGATGATCCCTCGTTCCTTGATATTATGAGACATATACAAGAGAATATGGGATGGGATGCTGAAGACTTAGACCCGGAAAGAGTGCGACTCGCCAAATATCGGCAAAAACTCGGCAAAAGGACCCCAAGCCTGTGGTGGTACCACCCTTGGTTGACACTTTCGTGGACGTCACCAAGGCTGCGTGGAAGCGTCCACACTCGCTCGGCGAGACCGAAGAAAGCTGATCGCTTGTACAAGGCTCTTAAGGACGACCAGTACTTGACGCAGCATCCTCATGCCGATTCTCTGGTCATCACAGCCTTACATGACCGGTCACAGAGGCCACAACATTTGAGCACCCTGCCACGGACCCAGAGTCCAAACAACTGGAGCGCATTGGGTAGCGCACGTGTGCTTCCGCTACCTGCGCCATCAGATCCCTGAACTATTTAACCCACATGGTTCAGTTCCAGAGCGCTTTGTGGGAACAGGGTCTAAGCGGCTGAAAAGATGCCCGAAGGTGAGCAGAAGGAGGAGATGCTTCAGCTCCTCCGTGCAGGTTCAGGCAGTGGGGACCCAAGTGCTAGAGCAGCGTGTGACTCCAGCGGACTCATCGGCCGAGCAGCAGCTTCCGGCGTTTGCCTCCGGAGACACTCTTGGTTGCGCGTCTCGGTTTACCCAGACGTCCAAAGAACATCTTGGAGCGCCTTTTGAGGGAGAAGTATTGTTTGGTAATCCTACAGAAAAGATCCTTACCAAACTCCAAGAGGCCGGGAAAGCGGTAAGGTCGGTTCAGGCCATGTACCGATCTAAGCTTGGTTCCTTTCGAAGGAACCAAAGCCGTTTTCATCTTGCACGAACGCAGAGGCAACAGACCCACTCCGCTGCACCTCAGAGGGGCTCTGGTTTTCGTAGAGCCCAGGGCAAACACCCCGCCAGCCGAGGCCAGCGTTCTCCTAGGCAGGCCCAGCCAGCGGGTCCATCTGCCGCCACAGCCTGACTCCTTGCCGGCCCCCGCCCTCAGGATCAGCGGGAGTTTATAGTCGAGAGTCGCATGCGAACTTCCTGCCGGGATGGCGAGGCCATTACCACCGACAGGTGGGTTTTCAGTTGGTCAGTCTAGGCCACTTTATAGAATTATAGGAAAGCCACCCTCGAGGCCTCCTTTGCTCTCCGGTATCAGGGTCAGCACAAAGCCTTGATCTGGCAGAAGTACTGCGCTACTCGAAGAGGCGATAGAGTCGTCCCAGAGAACCAGAGAGGACTAGGATACTATTCCACTTCTTCCTGGTTCCCAAGAAAACAGGGGACCTCCGTCCAATCTTGGACCTCAGCGACCTCAATGTGTCGGTCACTTACAAGAGATTCGCATGGTGACCCTTCAGGTCTTATCCCCATGCTCAAGCGGGAGCGCCTTTTTAGCGTCTCTAAGCATCAGGATGCCTACCTGCACATCCCTATAGCTCAGGCGCACAGGAGGTTCCTGCGCTTGAGTTTTCGACCACCACCTTCAGTTCCGAGCCCTTCCTTTTGGACTGTCTTCCGCACCGAGGGTCTTTACCAAGTGCATGGCAGTCGTGGCAGCGTCTCTGAGGAGACAGGGCCACTACGTGTTCCCGTGCCTGGACGACTGGCTTCTCATGGCCGCCTCCAGAGAGGCGTTGCTTCTTGCAATCAAGAGCACCCAGGATCTGTTCCGATCCCTGGGCATCCTCATAAATTCGAAGTCTCTCCTGGTACCGTCATGAAACTGCAGTTCATAGGAGCAGTTCTGGACACTGTTAGGGAAAAACCTTTCTTCCGGCCGACAGGCGGGGCGCATCAGATCCCTCATAAGGGACCTATCACTAAGCAAGGTTGTACCTGCCAGGTCGGTTCTTTGCTTGCTCGGACACATGGCTGCGGCCATTCCTACTGTCCCTTTCGCAAGACTCCACATGCGCATTACTCAGTGGATGCTCAAAGTGCAATGGGACCAAAGGCAAGACCACTTGCAGCATCCGGTCAGACTCACAATTCAGTGATTCAAGACTGGCAGTGGTAGCTAGCCCCAGGGTCGCTCTCATCAGGCGTCCTGTTCATTGCGCCGTCCCGAGGTCACCCTCACCACAGGCGCTTCCGGTCTTGGGTGGGGGCACCTGGACGGGGTAAAGTCCCAAATACGTGGACCCAGATGGAAGCTCACCTTCACATCAACGTGCAGGAGAATGCGGTCCTCTATGCCTGCAGGCCTTTCAGTCAGTTATCCACCGTGTACTCTTCTACTTCAGACAGACAACCACGGCGGTGATGTATTACCTCAACAAACAAGGCGCACCTCTTGCCCTTTGCAGGAGGCTATGAGAGTGTGGGATTGGGTAATCAGACGCGGCGAATCTGATCACTGTGCACGTTCCCGGAGTGGACAACACGGTTGCAGGCGGCCTGAGTCGTTCTCAGGCCAGAGTCCACGAATGGGAACTCCTTCAGAGGTAGCAGAGGATCTGTTTCTTGATGGGGAACTCCAGATCTGGACTTGTTAGCCTCCCCATCCAGCATAAAACTGCCCAAATTTTGCTCGCTAGATCAGGGCCTGGTGTTTTCTGGCGAGGCAGCGTTATCCCTCTCCTGGGCCAACAGATTCCTCTCGCTTTCCCTCCTTTCCCGTTGATCCAGAGAGTTCTTCTCAAACTGCGCAGGGAGCCGCTAATAATGATCCTAGTGGCCCCATTTTGGCCCAGACAGATTTGGTTCCTTTGTTGATTCAACTATCTAGGAACCCCACTCCCGTTACCTCAGCTCCCACTTACTGTCTCAGGAGAAGGTTCACTTGTCACCCGGACCTCGTTCCTTGAACCTGCATGCTTGGCTCCTAGAGACATAGCCATTTTGCGTCACGGGGTCTGCCAGAGGTTGCAGAAGTCCTTTCTGCAGCCAGAAAGCTTGACAGCGCATGCTGACGTCGCCATGAAATGGCGCCCGTTTTTAATGTGTAAGTCGCGAGCACGCGACCTTTCCCCACTAGGTTGTCCTGTGGGAGTAATATTAGAATATTTGCTCTCCCTCTTTCATTCGGGTCTAGCCTACTCCTCTATTAAAGTGCCTCTGTACATTGTTCCTACCTCCCGGTGAAATCATTGAGTAGCTCAGGTGGGCCTCTCGCGGGAATTTCTTGGGGAGTGTTGCACCTTAGGCCTCCTATTAGAGACCCTGTGCCTCCATGGGATTTGCTTTTGTCCTTGAACTCACGCTTCCCCTTTGAACCTGCTGCGGATTGCGAGCTCGTTTTCTGTCGTGGAAAGCGTTGTTTTTAGTGCTGTTACCTCGGCAAGAAGAATTTCTGAACTTCACGCTCTCATGTGCAAAGAGCCTTATTTAGTTTTCCACGGGACAGAGTATCCCTGAGGGCCAACCTAAATTCTTGCCTAAGGTGGTTTCTTCACTCCTCTGAACCAGGATATCGACCTTCCGTCTACTTCCGAACTACTCTAATAGAGGAGAGGCTCTGCTCCATACTCTGGATGTTCACCGCAGCCTGAGGTTTTACCTCAACAGAACTCAGTCCTTTCGTAGTTCTGAGCAGCTTTTCATTTCCTTCTCTGAGAGAATGATGGGCCTATCAGTATCCAAACAGTCCCTTCTCGCTGGCTTGTCCAGTGTATTTCTCACTGTTATGGTATCAAACAAAAGCCCCTCCCGGGTACAGTCCGGGGTCATTCCACTAGAGGGTGGCTACTTCCTTTGCAGCTCAAAAATGTTTCTACTTCTGCTATATGCTGCATGCTTGGAGTTCTGTGCATACCTTTATCAGGCATTATAGCCTGGACATAGCCTCTTAGCGAAGGGCTGGTTTGGTTTAGCCGTACTTCAGGGTCTCCTGTCCTAGGTTCAGGACCTGGTTTTATCCTTTAATTTCCTCCTCCCGGATTTTCTGACAGCGTTACTGCTTGGGAATCAGTCTAATGGTGTAACCTGCTGCAAGAGCTGTCTCAGTAAGATAAGTACAGTTACGTAAGAACTTACGTAACAGTAGATCTTCGAGAACAGCTCTTGCAGCAAATACCTCCCGCCCACCTTCCCCTTGAGGAGGCATGGCTCAGTCTTTCTGAGCAGGAATTGTTATCTTTCTGTCTTCTGCGGCCAGATCCTAGGTCTCCCATTTGATGTCAGCCTCGGCAAGAGTCTCCGGCGGAGAACTGGGGAATCTGGGCGGGACCGCCCCTTTTTGTACCAGCCCTGACGTCTGAGGCGGGACCGGCGTCGGGCGGTCCCGCTGTAGTTAGCTAGCTAGAATTTTTCCGTGGGGTCCTGGCGGCCGGTCCAAATGGTGTAACCTGCTGCAAGAGCTGTTCTCGAAGATCTACTATTACGGTAAGTTCTTACGTAACTGTACTTTCTAGGAATGGTATATGTTGTTCATCCACACGACCACCCGACTTCCCCGGCTTCGACGCACAACTTGAGCTTCCAGCGGGCCAGATCTGGTGTCATGGGGTGGGGCCGAGAGTTTTATCACCCGGGTGGGTGGGAGGAGCCAGCTTGAAGACCTTCCAGCAAGATTTAAAGCGGTAAGGATACCTGCCAGACAGTGTGGATGAACAACATATACCATTCCTAGAACTCCTGTTACAGGTGAGTAACCTGTATTTTTATTTCACTTATAATAAAAATTGAGAAGATTCCATGACCAAGCGTCCACAAAGGGCATGAAACTGGCTTCACAGGTGGCCTCCCTGGTCTACACTGCAATTATTTACCATTGTGTTTCACAATAAATGAACTCTAAAAATGCAGCATGGACTGTGGTGAGTCTGCTGCTTTACCAGATAGTGCTAGGTCCTTCCTGTTCACATCAAACATCAGGACTTACAAGTACCTTTCCCTGTTGGAACAACCCTTTCTATTGGTTCACTTCAGCATGTACACCAACTGGGCCAGTGGAAATGTCTGTGGGGCCAGTGGATTTTCCCAGCACTAGCCCTGTTGGCTAGTGGCTACAAAACTTAATTTCTACCCGTGAGAGACTAATGCTGGCATTGACTAAGGTCAGAGTAGTCGGTCTTTTTTTTTTTTACAAACCAAAAAAAATTGGAAATGCATTTTAAATGGACTTCACGTGTCCAGACTTAAAAATTGTATTTCAAAAATATAAACTTGGTTTATGTTTCTCTTAATGTAAAACACCCCATTACATCAATATTAAAAGAACGTGTTGATGAAAACTGTTATGACTGACTGAGAAATTGCGTGTTTCATTTGGGGGTGGGATTTTAGTGCTTTTCCTGGTTCTTAGGCAGTTATCGAAACTTTTGTTTGGTTAGCCATCCCTTCAGTAGAAGTACTACTGGTTTTGAGCAGGTGAATTCGTGAAGTGGGTCTTGTTTAGAATGATTGCGTCTGAACAGAGCTTATGCAGTGATGCATGCCTCACTTGTAGGATTGTAGAGGTGACCAGAAGGCAAGGCTGACATTCTGACACACAAACTGACCTTGCAAAATACAAATGTTTATGGAAGGGGAATGAAAGGACATACCCCCGAAGGTACCAGAGCCAGCATAGTGGTAATGTGATGTCTACTAGATCTTACTTCGAGAGGGCTCTTGCAGTAGGTAGTCACACATAGGACCCCACGGAAAAATTTCTAGCTAGCAGTCTCTGGTGGGGGACCACCTCCACGTCAGGTGACAGGCGTCATGTCTGTATAAAGGGGCGGTCCCCCATACACATCTTTTAGTTCTTTCCTGCAGTCTGCTTGTGAAAGTTCCTCACTGTAGAACAGCACTCGTCATTTGTCTCTCAGTTTTCAAACTTTTCGACCCATTTTCTCCAATTTTTTATTTTTTTTCCAAACGGTTTGCTGTGTATATTGTCCCAGACACCTTCCGAATCTCATAAAAACAAGAGTGATTCGTGTGGTTCCCAACTTCCACACAAGGATGGCCACGCCTTGTGCCTCTTCTGTCCAGGATGTCCAGACCCAGATGACCCTGTGGAGAAGTGCCAGCACTGCCAGAAGTTCAACACTGCTACCCGCAAGAGAAGGCAGCAGTCCCTGGAAGCCCATATCCTAAAGAAAATGGCCTCCATGGAAAAAGTTGAAGAAACTCAGGCAGGCGTTGCTGCCCCCCCCCGGTCATAAGAAAAAGTGAGACAAGAAGCATGGGGAGCAGGAACCGGCTTCCACAGCAGCTACGACTCCGGCCGCAGTCGCAACGCTCAAGGTAATATCCCCTCCGGGGGATTGCTCCATGACGGCTGTCTTGGTGGTTACCAAGAAGGCGTCGCCCCTCCCGTCTGGCTCTCGCTCTGGCCCTTCAGGAGCCTCTGGGGCAAAGGAGGCCTCCGCTCCCTTGAAGGCTGCTTCCTCCACACGGCCCTCTGGTCAGAGCAGGTCCAGTAAGTCGGACATCTGTCCCACAGACTCTCTCCTGGACAAGGCTGCTAAGTCACTTACCCCTTCGGGGGGGGAGCACCCAGCCAAAATGCCTCCCAAGACTACATCTCCTTCGCAGCCTTCCTCGTGCAGGGAGTCCAATAAGTCAAACACAGGTTCCACTGATGCCCACCCGACCAAGAAGCCTGTGCCAGACCCCATCGAACAGTCTGATGCCTCAGGCTCTTCGCCTCGTGTCACCACATTGCCCTCTGATGTCCCCGCGTGTCCTCAACTGAACCCCAGGGATTATAATCCTCCTTCCCCGGTCGTCACTGAGGATACTGGAACGCTGCTGTCGGGGAACCCTCCTCCTGTGCTGGATCCCCTGATGCCAGATCCTCGGACACCGGTCTCAATGCCGTCCTACCTGGCGATAGGCCTATTCCTCTGTCAGGTCCTTTGGACCTTCTCAAAGGTATACTTACTCTGTGCCAGACACCTGCGGGACAAGCGTTACCCACAGTCTGGCCCACCAGCAGGGCTTCTGCCAGGCCCGTCTGCTCCTTCAGAACCACTGACGCCTGGGTAGCTGTTGCTGCAATACCTGGCACCACGGTACCAGCCATTGGGCTACCCATACTCCTTTTACGAATACTCTCAATATCCTTATCCCTGACCCACCACCCACTCAGTCGACGGTGGATTTTAAGGAGACCTTGGCCTCCTGGTGGCTGAGGCCAAGGCTCTGCTCACCAGGGAGGTCGAGAGTCGTCTACCAATGCTGGACCGTTGACTGGATCCCCTAAATCAGAGATGGGAGACTCCACCCCCCAACCAGACACCAGAGAGCAGCAATCTGGTGCCCAAGGTGGGGAGGATGCACATCCCAGGAAACTCCCCAGAGGGGCCGTCCCTCCCCCTCGTAGGGAGGGGTTTTCTTCCTCTTGTCAAACTTCTGACTCTGACTCCGTCCAACCACTCTGACCCCGAAGGAGCTCTACACTTCGGAGTGCCCCAAGCTGAGGCATCTTCCGAAGTCCCCTCCAGAGGACCCTTTTCTGGAGTTATTGAGGAAAATCCAGGAAGTATATCAGTGGCAATCAGTGAAGCCAGACCCACAGCGTAAAAAAAACTTGCTGCCCATCTGGATCTGCCAGAGACCGTGCCTACACTGATTCCACCCTGGATAGGGCCTCATGCAGATCTTGTTTCCACCATTTGGAAACAACCTTTTGTTAACCCCCTTCCAAGGAAGGCAGACAGGCTATACCAGGCTCTTGAGGGGGTAGACTTTCTTAGCCTTCACCCCAAGGCAGATTTGGTTATCAGTGCCGCTCACGGCAGCTCCACCAGTCCTGAATACTTCGGCTCGTCTCCACCTGATAAGGTATCCCAGCTTCTGAACCAGTATGGGAAGATCTGTTCCTTTTCTACCCTTGGTATTAGGGCCCTTAATTATGTGGCACATATGGAGGATTTCCAGAAGACCATCCTTAGCCAGGTGGAATCCAAATTGGACTCCCTTCCTGAGTCTCAGACTAAGCAGGAAGTGGGTGATCTTGTCCATTCTCGCTCAGCCTGTCAGCACATGCTTCGTGCCACTCACAGTGGACTCAGCTGGAAAGAGCGCTGCCTTCACAGTAGGCCTACAGGGTCATGCCTGGCTCTGCATGTCAGGTTTGGTCCCTGAAGGTGCAATCTGCTATTCAGGATGCTTCCTTCAGGGGGTCGGTGCTGTTCGGGGGGGTGATGTCAAGGAAATCATTACCAAACTGCAGTAGAAATCTGTAGTCTGTCCAGACTGTGCACATGCCCCTTAAGGGCAGCAGAGTCCTTTTTCATCTCCAAAACCAACAAAGATGAAAACGGGGCAAACATGCCAACAAACGGGGGCTCCTCCATGAACCAAGACCTCCAGCAAAAAAGCCACAGGAGCCTCTGCTGCTGTGCTGGCCCACACCTCCTGACTCCCTGCCTCTCCTACTATCTCTGGAGGTTTCAGAGGAACTGGTAGGGGGGAGATTCTCCTCCCATCTGCCGGGTTGGGAGAGGATAACTTCAGACGCTTGGGTGCTTCAGTTGATATCAGCAAGACACTAGTGTCTTCAGAAACCACCCAGAAGAACCCCCCCCAAAGTCGTCTTACTCCCCACAACACCTTGCTCTGGTCCTAGAGGAAATCTCCCTTCTCTCAAAGGTGGCAATAGAGCCAGTTCCCACCCATCTTTAGGGAACAGGTTACTATTCCCATTTCTTCCTAATTCCAAAGAAAACTGGAGATCTGAGGCCTATCCTGAACATATTCGTGGAGTACAAATGCTTCAGAATGCTCTTTGCAAGCCTTCAGCCACTTCAGCAAGGACAGTGGCTGTGCACTGTGGACATGCAGAATGCTTACCTGCATATCCCCATATGCCCTTCCCACTGCAAATGCTGTCATTTTTTGCATTCGGGGACCACTAACAATTCAAAGCTCTCCCATTTGGTCTTTCCTTGGCCAGAGTGTTTACCAAATGCCTGTCTGTGGTAGCGGCCCACCTGCGTACCCTGGGAGTACAGGTATTCTTGTACCTGGACTGGCTCCTGGAGGCCCTGTCCAGGTAGTAACTCCTGCTCTCCCTTTTACCAGTCTGGGTGTCGGCATCAGGCCAAGTCCCATTTGGTCCCATGTCAATGCCCCCAATTTAAAGGGGCGATTCTGGACACAACCACGGGCAAAACCTTCTTGCCTCTGGACAGGGAGTACACCCTTCAGAACCAGGCCATCTTCTGTCCGGTCACAGGAGGGTTGGAGCCAGGTCAGTCCTCCGCCTCCTCGGGCTAATGGCAGCTGCCATTTCGACAGTCCCACTCACTGTGCTCCATATGAGGATCTCTCAGTGGACGCTTCAGTCTCAATGGGAGCAAACCAGGGACAAACTAAACCAAGATGTTCTAGTATCAGATCCCATGATCAGGGACTTGAAATGGTGGATGGTTCAGGAGAACCTGTGCCTGGGAATTGATTTCTGCATCGCTCTACTCTCCCAGACATTGACTAATATGACAGGAGAAGGTTGGGGTGCCCATCAGGGGTGTCTCAGGACTCTGGGCAGTTGGTCCAAGTTGGAACAAAACCTGCACATAAATGTGCTCTAAGAGCAGTCCTTTGTGCTCTTCAAGCTCTAGTCTAGAGGAGGGCAACGAACATGTGATGCAATCCACGTACCAAGTCCCATGAGGACAGGTTGAAGGAATTGAATATGTACTCCCTGGAGGAGAGGCGTGAGAGGGGACATGGAGACATACAAGTATCTTACAGGGAGGAACAGGGTGCAAGAATACACTATTTTTAAGTGAAAAAGATGTTCCAGGACTAGAGGGCATGGGATGAAGTTGGAGGGAGGACGATTCAGAGGAAATGTGAGGAAGAATTTCTTCACAGAACGGGTTGTGGACAAGTGGAACACCCTGCCTGAGTAAGTGGTGGGGGCTGAAACAATCACAGGATTTAAGAATGCATGGGATTGACATAAAGGAATTCTGGAAGTCTGGGGTAAGGGACAACAGAGTTCTAGGAAAACAAACTGAAGTTGCAAACTCAAATGGGCAGATTAGGTGGGCCATAGGCCCTTGTCTGCCTACACTGTGTAGTCTCGTTCATCCTCCCTGGTCATCTCCTCGTACAATTGGACATGTGCGTTGTCTGGCGCCTCAGCAAGCAGGGAAGGATATGTTCCTACCCTCTGCGCAAGGAAGCATAGAGTCTGGTATTGGGCAGCCCAACACCACCTTCACCTGACCGCGGTTCACGTTCCGGGAGTGGAAAATGCACTGTCAGACCAACTGTTTTGGTCCTCAACCAGGTCCCACGAATGGAAGCTAGATCAAGAAGTTGCAAACATCTTTCAGTGACTGGGAATTCCTCAGACCTTTGTCTCTCTGCAAAATGCAAATCTTCCCACCTTGTGTTCACTCCCGGGAGAGGCATGTTTTGATGGGATGCTCTGTCGCTTGGAGCGACAGACTTGTTTATGCCTTCCCTCCTATTCCTTTAATTCGGAGGGTCCTGAACATCCTCAGATCGGAGGGAGCTTGAATTTGGTTCTTTGCAACAGTTTTCAGAGGAACCTCCACTTCCTCTTTCGCAACAGTTGTTGACCCAGCATCAGGGGACCCTTGTTCATCCAGGTCTCAAATCCCTTCCTCTCCATGCGTGGTTCCTGCAGACGTAACTAAAGCCTGCTTTGGAGTTTCTCCTCTAGTAGTGGACATTTTGGTAGAGGACAGGAAGCCTTCCACCAGGTCCACCCATGCCCTGAAGTAGAAACTATTTTCTATTGGGGTAATTTCGAAGGACTTCAAGCCTATCTCATGCCCAGTCAAGTCCTTGGCTACATGCGTCACCTCTTCGATCTGGGTCTGTCATTCCTCGTTCAAAGTCCACATGGTTGCTATTTCAACCTACCATATTCCCTGCGAAGACTGGACTTTTGCTCAGTTGGAAGACTTTCCTCAGAGGGGTTCTCCACTTGAGACCCCCCATGTGACTTGAATTTCATCCTGGAGAAGCTTACTCTGCTTCCCTTCGAGCCAGCAGCAACAGCTGATTTGAAGTTCCTTTCTTGGAAGACACTCTTCCTAGTGGCCATTACTTCAGCTTGGCGAATTTCCAGGCTGCGGGTCTTAATGTGTAAAACACCTTATCTGATTCACAAGGAACATGTGGCTTTATGCACCAACCCTAAGTTTCTCCCTAAGGTTGTGGTTGAATCAATCTATGGAGCTACCAGCTTTCTTTACGCAACACTCCAAGGGGAGTACCTCTTGCATACTTTGGACATTGAGTCCTGAGATACTGCACCAGTCTGACTAAGGATCTCAGGAAGACTGATCAGATTTTTTTTCTCTTGCTTACAAAAGAGAAGGCAATGCTGTTTCTAGGGACGTGGATATGTTCAATCCACACTTAATGGCAGGTTCCTTGCCGTTTTTTTAAATCTTCCCGGAAGGTCTTCAGGCTGGCTCCTCCCACCCACCCGGGTGGTAAAACTCTCAGCTCCGCCCCATGATGCCAGGTCTTCCTTACCTCTTGGAAGCTCGGGTTCCTTCCTTTGCGCTCTGTGTTTTTAGGCCTGGATCCAAACTCTTTGGTTAACCCGAAACCAGTTTTAAAATTTACACTACTTCGGTCTTCATCTTACCTCACGGCTGCGATGGACAAATATACTCCTGGATTTAGTCGGTGCCCCTGTGGGCAAATGTCCCGGACTAATCTCCACTCCGTGCATTTATTGCCTGGGGCTTGAACGCTATTCGCAGGGCCTACATCAATGAAGTCCTTTTCGACTTACAGCCTTTGGAGGATCACGCCAGATTGCAACTTGGGCGCCCCGAGAAACGTTATCCTCCGGTCAAATTGAAGGAGGCCCGTTGGGTGGTGTCCGCGGCTGCAGGCTCGGCTGAACAGCTCGAGCAGATCTTCCTCAAGGAGGAAGGAGCCCAGGCCACAGCATCTTCAGCGGTTGCGGCATTTATCCCACTGTCCTTGGGCTCCTTCTGCATGGCTTCATTCAAGGAGCTTTGTCAGTCCCTCTCCACCAAGGGAGAGGAGCCTTCGGGACATTCCTCTCAGTCCAAAAAGGACTTAAGGGTAGGTCCCACCGTCTGCGTTCGTAGGAGCAGGAGAGGTCCCCTTCCCTGGACAGTAGACACTCTACTTCGGTCGAGGTTGCAGCTAAGGCCGCTGGCCTCATGGTGTCCCAGTCAGGTCAGCCTGCAGAGACTCCCTTCGATGCAGTTGGGGTTTTTTTTCCTCGACCCGTCGGACGGGCTATCGACTGGAGAAGCAGACAACCCTTCATCGGTTCCCCCGGTGGCAACCAAGGACTTGCCTGTGCCTCCTGTGCCGGAGTACCTGGTTAAGGTCCCTGAATCGAGGGAGTATCTCTCAGACCCACCCTCGGAAACATCTAAGGTCTCTGACCTCTTCCAGCTCCAGCCGATCCCGCCGACATCGGTGGTCTCGGCACCATGGAAAGCAGCGGCACCACTCATCCTAATCCTCTTCGGAGGATAGACTCCAGCGCAAATTGCATCGGCACTACAAGGATCTAATGTGGCAGCAGCTCCCTTTGACTGGGAATAAGCAGACCCCGTCGCCTTCCCTGGCCATTAAGTGGCTGTCGCCAGAGCGGCCGAAACAACCCCCGGTTGTAGTAGAGGAGCCAAAGCCAGCACTGGTTGTTTGGCCGAAACTGGCTGCGCCACCCATTGTGGTGGAACCCTGCCTCCACAACCTAAAACTGGGGCCCTGACCAAGGATTCTCGGTCGGGTCAGGGCTTGCCGCATCAGTTCTGTCACCCTCACTCCCGATCAACCTCGGCAGGTGGAGGGTGGCTCAGGCACTCGACAGCTGTTTGCAGACCCCTCTGAGCCTGACTACTCCTTGTTCTCCAGGCCACTTGACCTGGAGTCCACTGGGGGTCAGTTGGTGGACGAGAGCCCATCCTCAGTCCAATGGGATGAAGCTCGAACCAGTTTCAAAACAGGCCAAGTATCCCCTCACAGAGATACTGGACCAAGGGGATTCCCCCACGGAGGCCTTGCCAGTGGCCGAAGCCATTGTTTGCCTGGCCCTGCAGCTGTGGCAGCGGCCAGCTTTTTGTGCATCACCTTCGGCCAGGATGGCTCGAAAGTATGCCGTTCCCACTGGCTCACTCTCTGGTTTCTCGGAGCACCCTTCTGCGGAGGGGCTAGTGACCGACAGCGTTTTCTGGCATTCCGGGAACGCTCAGGATGTGGACAAGCCACCCGATGAGTCCAAGAAACTACTACTCTGGGCGGAAAGTCTATGCGGCTTCCTCTCTAGGCCTTCATCAGGCCAGCTCGGCCGTTCTGATGGCACACTTTTCACACGCCCTTTTGGGCTTCCTGGATGAGGTGATTCCTCGTCTCCCAGCTGACCTCAAAACTACGGTCAAGCAGGTGCCGGATCAGGGAAGGGGCAGTGGCCAAACAGCAGCTCCAGACTTCCCTGGACATAACTGACTCGTGTGCCCGGTCAGTAGCAGCCGCAGTGGCCATGTACCACAGAGCTTGGCTGCAGATCTCTACCTTTACAGCAGATACCCAGCACGAGTTGGCAGACGTTCCCTTCTTGGGTACCGACTTGTTAGGACCCGGGGTGGAGGATCATCTGCAAAGGATCGAAGTCCAACACCACCTTGGACTTGGTCACGTCTGCCCAGAAGGACAAAGGCCGATAGTAGTGTAAGCCCTTTTGGCCCTCTGCCCTTGCAGCACGTCCGGCCCAGCAACACCAGCATCGGGGAAAGCAGGCTCGCACTTGGCACTCCAAAGCCAAGCCTGCTGTTTCCTCCAGCAGGAAGCCGGGAGGGAAGGGTCCAGAAGGCTCCTTGGCCGGTCTTTCCTCCAAGCCTGCCCAGTGACTGGTTGAGGGGTGTCGCCCCGACCTTGTCACTCTTCCTCGGGTTCCCTCTGTGGGGGGGGCGGCTCCACCACTTCCTTTCCGACTGGTCCGATATCACCACGGACTGCTGGGTGCTGGAAGTAGTAGGAAAGGGTCTGCCTCTGGAATTCGAGCAGTCCTCACCCTATTGAGCAGTCGCCCCACTGGGGCTGCGGGGTCTGCAGCCTCTATCTGCTCGTTGAGCCAACATTGCCCTGCTTCTCCAGAAGGAGGTGATCAGAGAGGTGGCAGATCCTCCATCAGACCCAGGGTTGGTGTCCAGGTACTTTTTGGTCCCAAAACGGACAGGGGGCTGGTGCCCCATTCTAGACCTACACGACCTGAACAAGTTCCTGAGGTCTCGAACCTTCAGGATGGTCACTCTGGCTCAGATCATTCCATCCTTGGAACGAGGCATATGGTTCTGTTCTCTGGACCTTCAGGACGTGTTCTTTCACATCCCAATCCATCCGTCCCACCAGTGATTTCCTCCACTTCAGAGCGAAGGAATCCCTTTACAAGTTCCAGGCCATGCCCTTCAGCCTCTCTCCAGCTCCCAGGGTCTTCACCAAATGCATGGCAGTGGTGACAGCATTCCTGTGGCACTGAAGGGTCTGAGTGTACCTTTTAACTGGACGACTGGCCTCCTCATCAACAAGGTCAAATGGGAACTTGTGCCAACGCAGGTGATTCAGTTCATCGGGGCAGAGCTAGACTCTCTCTAGCAGAGCAAACTGTCGGCACGGCAGAGACCTAGGTTTTTACTCCTTTGCCCAGTCCTTTCTGGTTGGGCAGTTGTGCCCTGCCCGGGACTTCCTGCACCAGCGTGGTCCATTGGGCCTGCTGGCACATGTGTCCCCTTCAGTGGGGGCTTGCCCACAAATGGTCACAGCACTCCAGTCCTCTGGACCAGCCAGTGATAGTGACCCAGGAGATGTGGAACGCTCTCCAGTGGTGTATCGTTTCAGCTCATCTGCAGGAGGGTATCCTGTTTGTCCACCCAGAGCCGACTGTCACTAACTGACTCCTTTCTGATGGGTTGGGGTGCCCATCTGGGGGAGCTCAGAGCGCACAGCCTCTGGTCCCCTCAGGAGTCTGTTGCATCAACCTGCTGGAGCTTCGAGTGGTCCAACTAGCCCTCACCACCTTCGCTCCGTTTGTACGGGGTTAAGTGGCCAGGTCCAGATGGACAACACCACGACCATGTACTACCTAAACCACCAGGGTGGGACATGCTCCTTGCCTCTACAGGGAAGCTCTCCGCACTTGGTCTCTTGTGACCAGACTGGAGGCAGATCTCTTAGCCATCCATGTGGCAGGAGCCTCCAACACTCTGGCTGATGCCCTAAGCCGGATAGGTGCTGCATCTCACGAGTGGTCTCTCCTGCCGGAGGTAGTAAACTATTCTCCCACTGGGGCACACCTCAAGTGGACCTGTTTGCCTCCAGGGAGAATGCAAAGCTGAGACTGGCATGCCGGCCCCCCTCAGCAGGGCTCGCTGCAGGGGTATGCCTTCTTGAGGTCATGGACCCTGGCTCTCTTCTACGCCTTTGCCCATTTCCCTTAATCCACAAGGTGCTTCTCAAAGTGAGGAGGGACAAGGCGCAGGTGATTCTGGTAGCCCCAGACTGGTATCCAGATCTCCTTGGCCTCGGCTCCAGGCTCCCGAGGCGGCTACCAGCCTGCCCAGACCTGATCTCTGTCAACAGGGGGAAGGTACTCCACCCAGACCTTCAATCCCTGCACCTGTCGGCCTGGTTCCTGAGCAGCTGGAGTTCCAGGCTTTGGGTCTTTCCGACGAGGTCCTCAGTGTTGTTGAGGCATCCCATGAGTCTACCAGAAAATGCTATGCCGTCAAATGGAAGAGATTCTCCATTTGGTGTCACGATAAGGGGCTGGACCCTTCCTCCTGTTCCTTGGCCAGCATTCTGGACTACCTGTGGTCCCTTTCTCAGCTAGGGCTTCGGTCGACTACCCTTAAGGTGCACCTGGCAGCCATCTCTGCTTACCAGGTGCAGGCCGTGAAGCAGTTGGCGCAGGAGAAGGTGGTCAGGTGATTTTTCAAATGCCTTGGATCCAGAAAAGTCGGTCTTGGACTACCTCCTGTTTCTTTTCAGACAGGCTTGGCCTACTCCTCAAAGTTCACCTCTGCGCTATCTCAGCCCATTCCTATAGGCCAACATACTGTCTCAGTTGGACACAGCACAAGCCTTCCTGAGAGGTGTTCTGCACTTTACACCTCCAAGTAAGGATCGGATTCCGCCATGGGATCTACCCTTTGTCCTGGAGCAGCTTACGCTGCCACCCTTTGAGCCAGCCGCGGATCGCGAGCTACGTCTTACTTGGAAGACTTTTTTTTTTTTTTTAGCTGCCGTTACCTCGGCCAGAAGAATTTCTGAACTTCATGCACTCGTGCAAAGAGCCTTATTTGGTTTTTCACCAAGACAGGGTATCCCTACAGACTAATCCTAAGTTCGAGGTACATGGATATGTTCATCCACACTGTCTGGCAGGTTCCTTGCCGCTTTAAATCTTGCCGGAAGGTCTTCAAGCTGGCTTCTCCCACCCACCCGGGTGGTAAAACTCTCGGCTCCGCCCCATGAAGCCAGATCTTCCTTACCGCTTGGAAGCTCGGGTTCCCTCCTTAGCGGCTCTGCGTATAAGACTGGTTCCTAATTCTTGAATTTTGAAATTAAAAGTTTTGCTAAAAGACTTGGTCTTCTCTTCCTCGCGGCCTGCGATGGACCGTCGACTCCTGGTTTCGGAGATGCCCTGGTCAGAAAGATGTCTCGGCGGATCCGCACTCCCGTCGTTTACTGCTTGGGCCTTGAGCACGACCCGCAGGCCTGCGACCTGTGCTCTTCCTTTTCAGCCTACGTCCTCGAAGACCGTGCTGCCCGTTTACAACTGGGGCGTTCCGAGAAGAATTTCCTCCAGTTAAGAAGCCTGGTGAGGCGGTGTCCTGTTGGTAGCTGACGAGATCAGCTCGAGCAAATGATCGCCCTCAAGAGGGAGGCGGCGTGGGCCGCTTCTACTTGGCTGCGGTATTTGTCCTGCTATCTCTCGGTGCCTCTTACTGCTTCTTTTAAGGAGCTTTGTCTGACCCTCTCGACAAAAGGTGAGGGTCCAACTTCTTCTGGACCGCTTTCTCGGTCCAAAAAGAGACAAGAGTAAGTCTCACCGTCAACGCTCTTGGGAGCGGGAAAGATCCCTCTCCCCTAGTTGTCGGCTGTCTACTTCAGTCGACCCCTCGGCCACTGGTTTCACGGTGTCCCAGTCAGGCCAGTTGACCTCGACTCCTGTCGACGTGGTCGAGATTTTTCTCGACCCGTTGGACGGGTTGTCGGCTGGAGAAGCTGAGAATCCCCTCTCCCCGGTTCCCCCGGTGGGAGCTGAGGATCCCGTTGGCTCGTCTGTGCCTCCGGTTCTGGAGCCTTCAGTGGAATCCTCCGAACCCAGGGGAGTGCCGATTCCCTGCGACATCTCCCCGCGCTGTCCTCGGCCTAGCCAAGGTTTTCTGTCTCTCTGACGTCTTCGCGGTCCAGCCGATCCCGCCGTCATAGGCGGTCTCGGCACTACAGCAAGCAGCGCCACCGCTCTTCCTCTTCCTCCTCCTCGGACAAGGGGAGGCTTCGGTGCAAGTTGCGTCGGAGGTATGAGGAACTCATGTGGCAACAGCTCCTTCTGACCGGGAATAAGCCGGCTGTCGTCTTCCCGGCCATTAAGTGGCTGTCCGGACGGCGGAAACAACCCCTCGTTTTAGCCGAGGCCTGTTCCCAGGCGGTTCGCCAATTCCAGCTGCCCACCGATTCCAGTGGAACCTCCGCCTCCACAGCCCGTTAGTTGGGGCTCCGACCAAAAATTCTCGGTCGGCTCAGGGACTGCCCCATAGGCTCTGTCACCCTCACTCCCGATAGACCTCGGCAGGTGGAGGGTGGCTCAGGCCCGAGGCAGCTCTTTGAGGACTCTTCCGAGTCCGAGGATGATTCCTCCCTTTTCTCCAAGCGAATGGACTTGGAGTCCTCAGGAGGACAGTCGGTGGACGATAGACCTTCATCCTTCCTAGGATTGCTTCGGCTCATCTCTGCGTCCACCAGGATGAAGCTCGAACCCGTTTCTAAATGGGCCAGGTATCCCCTCATGGAGATTCTGGACCAAGGGGATTCCCCTACGGAGGCCTTTCCGGTGGCCGAGGCCATAGTGGGTCCTGCCTTGGAGCTCTGGCAGCGCCCTGCTTCCTGTCCTGCGCCTTCGGCCAGGATGGCCAGGAAGTATGCGGTCCCTACCGGTTCCCTGTCCAGTTTGTCGGAACACCCCTCGGCTGAGGGGTTGGTTACCGACAGCATTTTCCGGCGTGCCAGGAACGCTAGGGATGTGGACAAACCTCCCGACGAGTCCGAGAAATTGGACTATGCCGGGCGAAAAGCCTATGCTGCGTCCTCTCGGCCTTCGCCAGGCCAGTTCGGCCGTCCTATGGCACATTTTTCTCATGCTCTGGGCTCCCTGGATGAGGTCGTCCCTCATATTCCCGTGGATCTGCAGACTACGGTCAGGCAGGTGCGGGACCAGGGCAGTGGCCAAACAGCAGCTCCAGACTGCTTTAGACATTGGGGACTCATGTGCCAGGTCTGTGGCGGCCGCAGTGGCTATGCATCGGCGGGCTTGGCTGAGGATATCCACCTTTACTTCGGATACCCAGCACAAGTTGGCGGATGTTCCCTTTTTGGGGACTGACCTCTTCGGCCCTGGGGTGGAAGGTCACCTGCAGAGGATCGAGAAGTCCAATGCTACCTTGGACTCTCTCTTCTGCTCAGAAGGACAAAGGCCGCAAACTACAGCCTAAGCCCTTTCGTCCTTCTGCGCCCCCGGCGCGTCCGGCCCAGCAACGTCAGGGCCAGCAGGCTCGGGCTTGGCATCCCAGACCCAAGCCCGGAGCTTCCTCCAACAGGAAGCAGGGAGGTAAAGGCCCAGGAGGTCCCTCGGCCGGTCCCTCCTCCAAGCCTGCCCAGTGACGGGCTGAGGGGTGTCGCCCCCAACCCCGTCACCTCACCCCAGGTTCCCCCCTGAGGGGACGGCTCCGGCACTTCCTTTCCGCCTGGTCCGTTATTACCACGGACAGGTGGGTACTTGAGGTGGTGGGGAAAAGGCCTGCCTCTAGAATTCGAGCAGGCTCTGCCCTTCAGAGCCGTCGCACCTCGGGGGGGCCTCGGTGTCCGCAGCCTCACTGTCGGCTCGTCGGGCCGACATCGCTCTCCTCCTCCAAAAGGAGGTGATCAGGGAGGTAGTGGATCCTCCCTCAGACCCGGGGTTTGTGTCCAAGTACTTCCTGGTTCCGAAACGGACGGGGGGGCTGGCGCCCCATTCTCTACCTATACGACCTGAACAAGTTCCTAAGGTCTCGAACCTTCAGGATGGTCACTCTGGCTCAGATAATACCATCCCTGGAACATGGCGTGTGGTTCTGCTCTCTGGACCTGCAGGATGTGTTCTTTCACGTCCCTATCCGTCCGTCACATCGGAGATTCCTTTGCTTTCGAGCGGAGGGATCCCTCTTCGAGTTCTGAGCCATGCCCTTCGGCCTGTCTCCAGCTCCCAGGGTCTTCACCAAATGCATTGCAGTGGTGACTGCTTTCCTGCGGCGCCGAGTGGTCCGGGTGTACACTTACCTGGACGATTGGCTGATTGCAGCCCCCTCCAGACAGGAGGTGGAGCGGTCCAGAGATCTGGCCCTCCAGGTTTGCTCTCAAGTCGGCCTTCTCATCAACGAGGCCAAGTTGGAACTCGAGCCAAAGCAGGTGATTCTGTTTATCTGGGCAGAGCTCGACTCTCTTCGAGCCAGAGCACGGCTCCCGGCGGACAGGGCCGAGGTTCTTGCCTCCTTTGCCCAGTCATTTCTGGTTGGGCAATTGCGCCTTGCCAGGGACTTCCTGCGCCTCCTGGGTCTCATGGCGGCCTGTACCAGCGTGGTCCATTGGGCACGCTGGCACATGCGCCCCTTCAGTGGGGACTGGCCAGCCAGTGGTCACAACGCTGCGATCCATTGGAACAGCTAGTGATGGTGACCCAGGATATGTGGAACGCTCTCCGGTGGTGGACCGTTCCATCTCATCTGCAGGAGGCATCCGTTTGTCCGCCCGAGCCGGCGGTCTCTCTATCGACCCGATGCCTTTCTGATGGGTTGGGGTGCCCATCTGGGGAACACCCGGCGCCGCGGCCTCTGGTCCCTGCGGGAGTCCCGATGCCACATCAACCTGCTGGAGCTCCGAGCGGTCCGCCTAGCTCTCACCGCCTTTGCTCCGTTTCTCCGGGGTCAAGTGGTCAGAGTCCAGACGGACAATACCACGACCATGTACTACCTAAACCGCCAGGGGCAGGATCGTTCCATGCTTCTTTGCAGGAAGCTCTCCTCATTTGGTCACTTCGTGCGCAGCCTGGGCGTATCTCCTAGCCATTCATGTGGCAGGAGCCTCCAACACCCTGGCCGATGCCCTGAGCCGGATAGGGGCTGCATCTCACGAGTGGTCTCTCCTGCTGGAGGTAGTACAAGATCTGTTCTCCCACTGGGGTACACCTCAGGTGGACCTGTTTGCCTACAGGAGGCAGCAGGCTGAGGCTGTTTCATGCCTGCCCCCGCTGCGGGGATGCCTTCTCAAGGCTGTGGACCCCGGGCCTCTTCTCGCCTTTCCCCATTTCCCTTGATTCTGAGTGCTTCTCAAAGCAAGGAGGGACAAGCGCAGGTGATCTATAGCCCCAGACTGGCCCCTAGTTACTGGTACCCAGATCTCCTCAGCCTCAGCTCCAGGCTCCCGAGGCAGCTTCCAGCTCGCCCGGACCTGCTCTGTCAATCAGGGGAAGGTGTTCCATCCGGACCTTCAATCCCTGCACCTGACGGCCTGGTTCCTGAGCGGCTAGAGTTCCAGGCCTTGGGTCTTTCAGACGAGGTCCTCAATGTTGTTAGGCGTCCCGTAGGAGTCGACCAGGAAATGCTATGCCTTCAAATGGAAGAGATTTTCCATTTGGTGTCAGGGCAAGGGCCTGGACCCTTCCTCCTGTCCTTTGGCAAGCATCTTGGACTATTTATGGTCCCTTTCTAGTCAAGGGCTTAGGTCGACGACCCTAAGGGTGCACCTGGCAGCCATCTCCGCTTACAGGGCGCGGGCCAGGGAGCAGTCGGTGGCGCAGGAGAAGGTAGTCTGGCGCTTTTTCAAAGGCCTTGATCACATTTCCCCTCTGGTGCGAGAACCTCCACCTCCGTGGGATTTACTGCTGGTACTGGCTAAGCTCCTTGGGCAAGCCATTCGAGACCAATGCACAGTGTGAACTCTCTCACCTGTCATGGAAGACCCGCCTTCTTGGTGGCTATCCGTCCAGCCAGAAGGATGGGAGAACTCCAGAGCTCTGCATTGAGTCTCCTTACCTGGTCTTCCACAGGGACAAGGTTGTCCCTCGCCCCACCGAAATTCCTTCCGAAGGTGGTGTCGGAGTTTCACCTTAACCAGGTGTTGACTCTGCGGTGTTTTACCCCAATGCGCACCTCGGGCGAATACAGGCTCCTGCTGGACCCTAGAGGCGCTCGCTTATTATAAGGGCTGCGGCTGAAATCGCGAGGAGGTTAGCCCAGCTGTTTGTCACCTACGGTGAACCGCACCTAGCAGACCTGCAGCCAAGCGGACGATAAGCAGGTGGGTCACCTCCTGCATAGATCTCTGCTACAAGTTGGCGGGCATGGAGCCTCCCAGAGGGATAGGCTCATTCTACCCGTCATACTGCTGCATCGGTAGCTGCTCCAGGGCGTCCCTATCCAGGATATCTGCAGGGCTGCTACCTGGAAGTCACACACACCTTCATCACCCACCACATCGACCTTGATCACGCGGGATGCTGGTTTGGGGCCTCTGTTCTCAGTCTCTATTCCCTAAGTAGGGGTGTGCGCCTTGCCTCCCTCCTCCCGGAGAACTGCTAGGAGTCTGCCAGACAGTGTGGATGAACAACATATCCATGTCCCTAGAAATACAGGTTCTAGGGACATGGATATGTTGTTCATCCACTCATGGGCAGTATCCTTGCCGCTTTAAATCTTGCCGGAAGGTCTTCAAGCTTGCTCCTCCCACCCACCCGGGTGGTATAACTCTCGGCTCCGCCCCATGCGCCAGATCTTCCTTACCGCTTGGAAGCTCAGGTTTCCCTCCTTAACGCTCTGCGTTTGAGACTAGTTCCTATTTCTCCGTTTGCGATTAAAAATAAAATTTTGCAAAAGACTTCCAGTCTTCTATCCCTAGCACTCGCGATGGACAAATTGACTCCCGGTTTGGAGATGCCCATCGTGAGGCAGAAGATGTCTCTAGCGGATCCTCACTCCACGTGTGTATACTGCCTGGAAGCGTCAAGCTGCGACCCGCAGGCTTACGACCTGTGCTCATCTTTCTCGGCCTCCGTCCCTCGAAGACGTGCTGCCCGGTAGCACTGGGCCGTCGAAGCGTTTCCCTCGGTGAAGTCAAGGAGGCCGGTTGGCGGTGTCCGCTGGCGGGCTGGTGCGGATCAGCTCGGCGGATGGTCAGCCCTCGAAAAGAGGAGGCGTACCCAGCCGTATCTTCCTCGCTGCGGCATTTATCCCGCTCTCTGGGTTCTTCCTACGGCTTCTTTTAAGGAGCTTTGTCTGTCCCTCTCCACTAAAGGAGAAGGGCCTGCGTCTACGGGACCTTATTCTCGGTCAAAAAGAGGACAGGGGTAGAATCCCTCCGTCGGCGCTCTTGGGAGGCGGGAAAGGTCCCTCTCCCGGGCCGTCGACTGTCTGCTTGATCGACCGCTGCGGCTCGACCCACTGGCCTCCGCAGTGTCCCCGTCAGGTCAGTTGACAGAGACTCCCACCCGATGAAGTCGAGATTTTCTCGACCCATTAGACGGGCTGTCGCCTTTAGCAGCCGATTCCCCTCCCGGTTCCCCGGGAGGAGTTGAGGATCCCGTGGGCTCGCCTGTGCCTCGGTTCCGGAGCCCTCGGATGGACCTTCCGAGCGAAGAGTGCGGTTCCGGCGACACCTCCCGCACCGACGGAAATTCCGGGACTCGGTCTCGGTCTCGGACCTCTTCGGCGGTCCAGCCGTTCCCACCGTCATAGGCGGTCTCGGTCTCGGCACGCAGTAAGCGGCGTCGCCTCAGTCCTCGTCCTCCTCCTCCGGATGAGGAAACCGGCGTAAAATTAAATTAAGCGGTGCGAGAGACCTTATGTGCAACAGCTTCTCCTGGCAGGGGAATAAGCCGACTCGGCGCCTTCCCGGCCATTAAGTAGCTGTCACGGAGCGGCCGACACAACCCCTCGACTTGTCCGAGGAGCCTATACCCAGGCCGGTTGTTCGGCCAAAACCAGCTGCTCCACCGATTCCGGTGGAACCTCCCCCTCCACAGCCACCAATTGGGGCTCCGACCAAGAATTCTCGGTCGGCTAAGGTTTACCCCATCGACTGTCAGTTACCCTCACCCGACCGACCTCGGCAGGTGAAGGTGGCTCAGGCCAGAGGCAGCTCTTCGAGGACTCTTCGAGTCGAAGATGATTCCTCCTTCTTCTCCAGCGACTGGACTTGGAGTCTTCAGGAGGTCAGCCAATGGGCGATAGCCGTCGTCCTTCCAGGACTGCCCGGCCTCATCTCGGGTCTACCGGGATGGAGCTCGAACCCGTTTCCAAACGGGCCAGGTATCCCCTCACACGGAGATTCTGGACCGAGGGGATTCTCCGACGGAGGCCTTTCCGGTGGCCGAGGCCATAGTGGGTCGGCACTGGAACTTTGGCAGCGCCCTGCTTCCTGCCCTGCGCCTTCGGCCAGGATGGCCAGGAAGTATGCGGTCCCTACCGGTTCCTTGTCCGGTTTTGAAACCCTCTGCTGAGGGTTGGTTACCGACAGCGTTTTCAGCGCCCAATAGCGCCAGGATGTGGACAAACCTCCTGACAAGGAGTCCAAGAAATTGGACTATGTCGGGCGAAAAGTCTCGCTCGTCCTCTCGGCCTTCCGTCAGGCCAGTTCGACCGTCCTCATGGCACATTTTTCTCATGCCCTGTTGGGCTCCCTGGATAGGTCATCCCTCATCTTCCGCCCGATCTGCAGACTACGGTTAAGCAGGTGCGGGACCAGAGCAGGGCAGTGGCCAAACAGCAGCTCCAGACTGCTTTGGATATAGGGGACTCATGTGCCAGATCGGTGCGGCCGCGAGTGGCTATGTTGGCGGGCTTGGCTGAGGATATCCACCTTTACTTGGATACCCAGCACAAGTTGGCGGATGTTCCCTTTTGGGACTGACCTCTTGACCTGGGGTGGAAGGTCACCTGCAGAGGATCGAGAAGTCAATGCCACCTTGGACTCGGTCTCTTCCATCAGAAGGACAAAGGCCATGAAACCACAGCCTAAGCCCTTCGTCCTTCTGTGCCCCGGTAGCGCCCGGCCCAGCAGCGTCAGGGCCAGCAGGCTCGGCCTTGGCATCCCAAACCCAAGCCGCGGCTTCCTCTAACAGGAGGCAGGGAAAGGCCCAGGAGGTCCCTCGGCGGTCCCTCCTCCAAGCCTGCCCAGTGACGGGCTGAGGGTGTCGCCCCCATCCCGTCCACTTACCCTGGGTCCCCGTGGAGGGCCGGCCACTTCCGTTCCGCCTGGTCGCTGTTACCACGGACAGGTGGGTCTTGGAGGTGGTGGGAAGAGGCCTGCCTCTGGAGTCCGAGCAGGCACCACCCTTCAGAGCCGCGCCCCTCGGGGCTTGGGATCCCAGCCTCACTGGCGGCTCGTCGAGCCGACATCAGCTCTCCTCCTCCAGAAGGAGGTGGTAAGAGAGGTGGTGGACCCTCCTTCAGACCCAGGGTTTGTGTCCAGGTACTTCCTGGTTCCGAAGCAGACGGGGGCTGGCGCCCCATTCTCGGACTCTACGACCCAAACAAGTTCCTCACGGTCTTGAACCTTCAGGATGGTCACTCTGGCTCAGATAATACCATCCTTGGGCGCGGCGTGTGGTTCTGCTCTCTGGACTTGCAGGAACGTTTTCACGTCCCTATCCGTCCGTCTCACCAGAGATTCCTTCGCTTCTGAGGCGGAGGATCCTCTTGAGTTCAAGCCATGCCCTTCGGCTTGTCTCCAGCTCCAGGGTCTTCACCAAATGCATGGCAGTGGTGACAGCATTCCTCGGCGCGAGGGGTCCGGTGTACCCTTACCTGGGCGACTGGCTGATGTAGCTCCCTCCAGGGAGGGCGGGTGGTCAGAGATCTGGCCCTCAGGTCTGCTCTCAACTGGGCCTCCTTATCAGCGAGGCCAAGTAGAACTCGAGCGAAGCAGGTGATTCTATTCATCGGAGCAGCTCGAGCTCTCTTCGAGCCAGAGCGTGCTCGGCGGACAGGGCCGAGGTTCTTTCCTCCTTTGCCCGATCATTTCTGGTTGGGCAATCGCTCCTGCCGGGACTTCCTGCGCCTCCTGGGTCTCGTGGCGGCCTGCACCAGCGTGGTCCGTTGGGCCCGCTGGAACATGCGTCCCCTTCAGTGGGGACTGGCCAGCCAGTGGTCCAACGCTACGATCCCTTGGACCAGCTTGTGTCGGTGACACGGGGATGTGAGCGGCTCTCCAGTGGTGGACCGTTCCAGTTCATTGCAGGAGGCATCCCTGCTCGTCCGCCCTGAGCCGACGGTCTCTCTATCGACCGATGCCTCTCTGATGGGTTGGGGTGCCCATCTGGGGAACACCAGACTCATGGCCTCTGGTCCCCGCGGGAGTCCCGATGCCACATCAACCTGCTGGAGCTCCGAGCGGTCCGCCTAGCTCTCACCGCCTTTGCTCCGTTCCTCCGGGGTCAAGTGGTCCGAGTCCAGACGGACAATACCACGCCATGTACTATCTGGAACGCCAGAGCGCGGGCCAGCTCATGCTTCTATGCGAGGGAAGCTCCCGCATTTGGTCACTTCTCGCAGCCTGGAGGCGGATCTCCTAGCCATTCACGTGGCAGGAGCCTCCAACACCCTGGCCGATGCCCTGAGCCGGATAGGGGCTGCATCCCACAGTGGTCTCTCCCTGGAGGTAGTACAGCATCTGTTCTCCTTTGGGGCACACCTCAGGTGGACCTGTTTGCCTCATGGAGGCACGCAAGCTGAGTCTGTTCCCACGCCCGCCCCCCTCAGCAGGGCTCGCTGCGGGGATGCCTTCGAGGCAATGGACCCCGGCCTCTTTACGCCTTTCCCCATTTCCCTTGATCCACAAGGTGCTTCTAAGGCGAGGAGGGACAAGGCGCAGGTGATTCTGATAGCCCCAGACTGGCCTCGCAGTTCTGGTACCCAGATCTCCTCAGTCTCAGCTCCAGGACTCCACGGCAGCTTCCAGCTCGCCCGGACCTGCTCTCAGTCAATCAGGGGAAGGTGTTCCATCCGGACCTTCAATCCCTGCACCTGACGGCCCGGTTCCTGAGCGGCTAGAGTTCCAGGCCTTGGGTCTTTCCGACGAGGTCCTCAATGTAGTTGAGGCGTCCCGTAAGAGTCGACCAGAAAATGTTATGCCTTCAAATGGAAAAGGTTTTCCATTTGGTGTCAGGGCAAGGGCTTGGACCCTTCCTCCTGTTCCTTGGCAAGCATCTTGGACTATTTATGGTCCCTTTCTAGTCAAGGGCTTAGGTCGACGACCCTAAGGGTGCACCTGGCAGCCGTCTCTGCTTACTGGCGGGCGGGAAGCAGTCGGTGGCGCAGGAGAAGGTGGTCTGCGCTTTTCAAAGGCCTTGATCACATTTCCCTCCAGTGCGGGAACCCCCACCTCCAGTGGGATCTACTGCTGGTACTGGCAAGCTCATGGGCAAGCCATTCAACCTATGCACAGGTGTGCTCTCTCACCTGTCGTGGAAGACCGCCTTCTTGGTGGCTATCACGTCAGCCAGAAGGATGGGAGAGCTCAGGCGCTTCCATCGAGTCTCCTTACCTGGTCTTCCACAGGGACAAGGTTGTCCTCGCCCCCACCCGAATTCCTTCGGGGTGGTGTCGGAGTTTCACCTTAACCAGGTGTTGACTCTGCCGGTGTTCTACCCCAATCACACCTCGGAGGCCGAATATAGGCTCCATACTCTGGACCCTAGAAGGGCGCTCGCTTATTATAAGGAGCGCACGGCTGAAATTCGGGGAGAGGTTCGCCAGCTGTTTGTCACCTACGCTGAAGCCGCATCTGGCAGACCTGCAGCCAAGCGGACGATAAGCAGGTGGGTAACCTCCTGCATAGATCTCTGCTATAAGTTGGCGGGCATGGAGCCTCCCAGAGGATAAGAGCTCATTCTACCCGCCATACTGCTGCAACGGTGGCTGCTTCCAGGGACGTCCCTATCCAGGAAATCTGCAGGGCTGCTACCTGAAAGTCAGCAAACACCTTCATTACCCACTACCACATTGACCTTGAGTCATGCCGGGATGCTGGTTTTGGGGCCTCGGTTCTCCAGTCTCTCTTTCCCAAGTAAGTATATGGGGGTGTCGTCTTGCCTCCTCCTCCCGGAGAACTGCTAGGAGTCTGCCAATGAGTGTGGATGAACAACATATCCATGTCCTAGAATACAGGTTACTCACCTGTAACAGGAGTTCTAGGAATGGTATATGTTGTTCATCCACATTCCTACCTCCCGGCTTGACGCACAACCCTGAGCTTCCAGCGGGCCAGATCTGGCGTCATGGGGGCGGGGCCGATTATACCACCGGGTGGGTGGGAGGAGCAAGCTTGAAGACCTTCCGGCAAGATTTAAGCGGCAAGGATACTGCCAATGAGTGTGGATGAACAACATATACCATTCCTAGAACTCCTGTACAGGTGAGTAACCTGTATTTACTCACCTGTAACAGGAGTTCTAAGAATATATATTTCATCTACATGACCATCTGCCTCCCGGCTGGCGCACAACCTGAGCTTCCAGCGGGCTAGATCTGGTGTCATGGGGCAGAGCCGAGAGTTTTTCCACCCGGGTGGGTGGGAGGAGCCAGCTTGAAGACCTTCCGGCAAGATTTAAAGCGGCAAGGAACCTGCCAGACAGTGTGGATGAACATATACCATTCCTAGAACTTCTGTTACAGGTGAGTAACCTGTATTTTCTACTTAAGGTGGTCTCGGCTCTCGCCCTTAATCAGGACATCTATCTACCAATGTACTTCCCCAAGTATTCTAATCGAGGGGAGGCTCTGTTGCACACTTTAGATGTGCATAGGTGTCTCCGATACTACCTAACCAGAACCAGACACCACCGAAAATCAGACCAGTTTTTTTTTTTGTCTCCTTTGCCCACAGGATGATGGAGCTCCTGTTTCCAAGCAGTCGCTGTCCAGGTGGCTCATTCACTGTCACGTTCTGTCACCAGAAGCGCAACAAACCCTTACCGGGTGCAGTCGAGTGTCATTCCACAAGGGGGGTGGCTACCTCCTTTCCGGCCCTTAAGAATGTCCACCTCAGCCATCTGTGCTGCAGCTATTTGGAGCTCCATTCACACTTTCATCAGGCATTATAGCCTGGATATTGCATCGAGGCGAAGAGCAGGTTTTGGTCTAGCGGTCCTTCAGGGACTTCTGTCCTAGGTTCAGGTTCTATTAAGGATTTCTACCTTCCCTCTTCCCAATGGTGTTGGATTTCCATTATTGCTTGGGAATCTGTCCTAATGGTGTAACCAACTGCAAGAGCTGTTTTTCGAAGTAAGAGTACAGTTGCATAAGAACTTACCATAATAGATTTTCAAGAACAACTCTTGCAGCAGGTACTTTCCCTCCCCATTCCCGCTGGAGGTAGATTCTAATTCCAGCATCCTTCTCTTAGGATCAGGTGTTCTCAGCATCTCTCTGATTGCCATTTGATGGCAGATCCTCAGTGTCCTCTTCTGATGTCATCCAGCGGCTGGGAGTCTCCGGGAGAACTAGGGATTCTGGGGGACCGCCTCCTTATGTACTGTGCCTGACGTCGGTGGCGGTCCCCGCTGAATACTGCTAGCTAGAAAATTTCTGTGGCGTCCTGGCACCTGCCGGCTTGTCCTAATGGTGTAACCTGCCGCAAGAGCTGTTCTAAGATCTGCTGTTACAGTAAGTTCTTGTGTAACTGTACTTTCTAAGCAATGCCTATCAAAATGGTTGGCACATTGTAATACTGTGTTACAAGTACAACTAGACCCTTCCGGTTCGTCAGAGGTTACTCCACCAGAGTAGCTGCCTCGGTGGCTTGTTTCAAAAATGTGTCTGTGGCAGACATCTGTGCAGCTGCAACTTGGACTTCTGTCCATACCTTCACGAAATACTACAATTTGGATATTGCCTCTCGCAGTCTAGCAGCCTTCGGGTTGGCTGTCCTGCAAGGTCTCCTTTCATGGGACCTATTCAGCCCTGAGGTTCCATGCTATGGATGACGATCCTCCTCCCGAGTGCTTTTCCTTGTTCCAGACTGCTTGGGACTCTGTCCTATATGTGAATACCTACTGCAAGAGCTCTCTTGAAGAAAGATAGTACAGGTACATAAAAACTTACTGTAACAGATCTTCAAGAGAGGCTCTTGCAGTAGGTATTCCCTTTCTGCCCTCCGTCCCCTTACGTTTTCTTTGCTTCATTTCCATGGGGGGAAATATCCTCTTCTCTCTCGTCTTGCCTCTTTTGGGACCGCCCCTTAATGCAGATGTTGTATGACACCTGTCACCTGACGTGGGGGCAGTCCCCCTGCCAGACGGCTAGCTAGAAATTTTTTCCGTGGGGTCCTGATACCTGGCGACTTAGTCCTGTATGTGAATACCTACTGCAAGAGCCTCTCACGAAGATCTACTGTTACGGTAAGTTCTTGCAAAACTGCACTTTTCTTTCCCCATTTGCGTTTGAAGTCGGCAAATTTTTCAGCAGCAGAAGGCTTCGAAGTCTAGCAAGTCTGCCTGATGTGAAATTTGGCTATCTAGACATTGCTTTGAGCTTTTTTTTCCCCTGTTCTTAACGGTGGTGCTTTTGTTGTAGGTAGTCATGATGGTTGGTTTACCTGGTGCTGGAAAGACTACGTGGGCTTTAAAACATGCTGCAGAGAGTCCTGGAAAATACAATATTTTAGGGACAAACACAATCATGGACAAGATGATGGTAAGAAGCTGTGTTGTGTAAGTTCACAATGTTTGTTGGGTGCTTTGCAGCAGTCTGGAAGACCACATTGGGTAGGCGAAGATTTATGTCATGGCACAAGAAGGCACTGATGCCAGCATTGTGTGCTCTAGAATGAGTGCTGCAGTATGGTTCAGGTAGCCTCAATTGGAGATGTAGGTGTTTGGTCCAAGGGAAAACAAAATATTGGAATTGACTGCTGGGTCTCTCTTTTTTTTATCATCACAGTTAATAAATGTGATTGCACCCCCTGCCACCATTTGACTAATGTAAGTAGTAACACAACAGAGCATGCATCAAAACTGATACAGCCCAGATGTGAGGCACAAGCTGTAGCAGAGTGCCTTTAGCTACTGGGAAAGTGCATAAACCTACGGCATGTAGGGCCTGTGGTGTAAAATTTACTTTTGTAAAAATGGTAGCAGCCTATCTCGTTAGTTCCTGTGGAGTGCTGTGATCCATGTGGATGACCTGTAGACCAGGAGTAGATGGAGGTGGGGTGTCTC
Organism: Neoceratodus forsteri; assembly: GCA_016271365.2. Taxonomy (NCBI): domain Eukaryota; kingdom Metazoa; phylum Chordata; order Ceratodontiformes; family Ceratodontidae; genus Neoceratodus; species Neoceratodus forsteri. Next base: position 112,198,960 of record CM057451.1, read on the forward strand.
CGAGAGCTAAATGCCGATGGTGGTTTAATGTAGCAGAGATGCCCAAAATTCATGATTTGTCCAATGTCATGAATGCTGGGGCAGAATGGTAATTTGCATTAATTTCATAGATGTGTAACCAAGATATTGGCGAATCTGACCAAAGATTTTCCCTAGATGGACAAGAGTTCCACTACTTTTCCAGCAGTCATATTTAAGCAGTATACCACGAGCGGCTGTGGGTAATGGCAGGATTTACCCATGTCTAGTGTGGTGAAACCCCACTAGACATGGGTAAATCCTGCCATTGCTCACAGCTGCTCATGGTATATTGTGATTATACAATGTAGAAAAGTAGGAGAGCTTTTATTTTTGTTTCGCACATTTGGTTACTGTGAGAAAATATAGCGACTGGCGGCTTTGAAACCTGGTTCTGTGATTGTCTGGCACTTCTTCCCGTGGGGTGATAGCAGGATTTATACATTGTAAATCGTGCCAGCCAATCGGGAACTAGTATTTCTAGGGACATGGATATGATGTTCATCCACACTGTCTGGCAGGTTCCTTGCCGCTTTCAATCTTGCCGGAAGGTCTTCAAGCTGGCTCCTCCCACCAACCCGGGTGGTAAAACTCTCGGCTCCGCCCCATGACGCCAGATCTTCCTTACCGCTTGGAAGCTCAGGTTCCCTCCTTAACGCTCTGCGTATAGACTGGATCCTAATTCTTCGTCTAAAGTTTTCAAGACTTCGGTCTAATTACTCCCTTGCAGCTGCGATGGACAAATTGACTCCCGGATTTCGGCAGTGCTCATGCGGGCAGAAAATGTCCAGGACAGATCCGTACTCCACGTGCGTCTACTGCATCGGCCTAGATCATGACCCGCAGGCCTGCAAGTTGTTAGTTTTTCAGTCAGCGTCCTGGAAGGCCGCACTGCCCGGTTACAGCTTGGGTGCCCTGAAGCGCCACCACCAGTGAAGTCCAGGAGGGCCTGCTATGTGTCCGCGGCTGGCTCAGCAACTCGAGCAGATTGCATCTTCATCTTCCTCAGTCATGGCATTTATCCCGCGCTCTCTGGGATCCTCCTACACAGCTTCTTTTAAGGAGCTTTGCCAGTCCCTTTCCATGAAGGGAGAGGGGCCATCGGGACACTCCTCTCAGTCAAAAAAGGACTCAAAAGGTAAGTCCCACTCTCAGCGTTGGTGGGAGCGGGAGAGGTCCCCTTCCCCGGACAGTTGACATTCTACTTCGGTCGAGGTTGCGGCTAAGGTTGCTGGCTTCACGGTGTCCCCGTCGGGTCAGCCAGCCGAGACGCCAGTCGACACGGTCCAGATTTTTCTCGACCCGTCAGGCGGGCTGTCGACTGGTGAAGCAGACAACCCTTCACCGGTTCCCCCAGTGGAGACAGAGGACTTGCCTGCGCCTCCTGTGCCAGAGTCCCTGGTCAAGGCTCCCTGGCCGAGGGAAGCGCAGGTGTCCCCCGCCTCTTCCCAGACCCGCCCTCGGAAACGCAGAGGGTCTCGGACCTCGTCTCGGTCCAGCCGATCGCGCCGCTCATCCTCTTCTTCCTACTCGGAAGAAGAGAGGCTTCGGCGCAAATTGCATCGCTTCGAGGACTTAATGTGACAGCAGTTACTTTTGTCTGGGAACAAGCCGATGCTGTCACCCGAACCCCTCGCTGTAGTCGAGGTGCCCAAGCCTGGGCCAGTTCGATAGAAACCAGCTGCCCCACCGATTGTGGTGGAACCTCCGCCTACACAACCGAAATCGGGGGTGCCAACCAAGGACTCTCGGTCGGGTCACGGTCTGCCCCACAGGTTGTCTGTCACCCTCAACCCTTACCGTCCTCGGCAGGTGGAGGGTGGCTCAGGCCCCAGGCAGCTCTTCGCGGACTCTTCGGAGTCTGACTCCTCCCTGTTTTCAAAGCCCGTTGACCTGGAGTCCTCCGGGTTGGGGGGCAGTCGATGGGCGAGGCCCATCGTCGTTTTATGGGACTGCTTTGGCTCATCTGAGTCTGCTGGGATGCAGCTTGAGCCTGTATCCAAGTGGGCCAAGTATCCCCTGACGGAGACACTGGACCAAGAGGATTCGCCTACGGAGGCCTTTCTGGTGGCTGAAGCCATTGTTGGCCCAGCCTTGGAGCCCTGGCAGCGGCCGGCTTCCTTCCCTGTGCCTTCGTCCAGGATGGCCAGGAAGTATGCGGTCCCTACCGGCTCTTTGTCCGGTTTTTCAGAGCACCCCTCTGTGGAGGGGTTAGTCACTGATAGCGTTTTCTGGCGTTCGGGAACACTGAGGATGTGGATAAGCCCCCCGACCAAGGAGTCCAAAAAGCTGGACTATGTCGGGCGCAAGGTGTACGCTGCATCCTCCGTAGGCCTCCGCCAGGCCAGCATGGCCGTGCTGATGGCACACTTCTCCCATGCCGTCATGGGCTCCCTGGATGAGGTGATCCCTCATCTCCTGGCCGACCTGCAGACCACTATCAAGCAGGTGCGGGACCAGGGAAGGGCGGTGGCAAAACAGTAGCTCTGAACATTGGAGACTCCTGTGCCAGATCAGTTGCGGCTGCAGTGGCCATGCGCCGCAGAGCATGGCTGAGGATATTCTCCGTCACGGCGGATACCCAGCATAAACTGGCAGACGTGCCCTGCTTGGGGACTGACCTGTTCGGCCCTGGAGTGGAAGACCACCTCCAGCAGATCGAAAAGTCTAGTGCTACCCTGGACTCGGTCATCTCCACCCAGAAGGACAAGGGCTGTCGTCAACAACATAAGACCTTTCACCCTTCTGCGGCATGTCTGGCCCAGCAATGCCAAGCCTGCAGCTTCCTCTAACAGGAAGCAGGGAAGAAAAGGCCCAGGAGGTCCCTCGGCCGGTCCCTCCTCCAAGCCTGCCCAGAGACTGGTTGAGGGTGTCGCCCCAGCCTTGTCACCCCGGTTCCCCCATGGGGGAACTCCTACTTCCTGTCCGCTATCACCACGGACCGCTGGGTGTTGGAGGTGGTAGGAAGGGCCTGCCCTGGAGTTGGAGTAGGCCCGCCCCTTCTGAGCCGTCGCCCCTCAGGGGGCTACGGGGTCCGCAGCCTCTCTTTCGGCACATCGCCCTGCTCCTCGGAAAAGAGATGATCAGGAAGGTGATGTATCCTCCACCAGACCTGGGGTTTGTGTCCAGGTACTTTCCGTTCCAGAAACGAACGGGGGGCTGGCGCACCATTCTAGACCTGCACGACCTGAACAGGTTCCTAAGGTCTCGAAACTTCAGGATGGTCACTCTGGCTCAGATCATTCCATCCTTGAAACGAGGCGTGTGGTTCTGTGTTCTGGACCTCCAGGACACATTCTTTCACATCCCAATCCGTCCGTTCCACCAGAGATTCCTCCGCTTCATGGCAGAGGGATCCCTCTACGAGTTCCGGGCCATGCCCTTCGGCCTTTCCCTAGCTCCCAGGGTCTTCACCAAATGCACGGCAGTGGTGCCAGCATTCCTGTGGCACCGAAGGGTCCAGGTGTACCCCTACCTGGACGACTGGTTGATTGCAGCCTCCTCCAGATTGGAGGTGGAGCGGTCCAGAGATCTTGCCCTCCAGGTTTGCTGTCAGGTTGGCCTCCTCATCAAGGCCAAGTCGGAACTCGTGCCAAAGCAGGTGATATAATTCATTGGGGCAGAGCTGGACTCTCTGCGAGCCAGAGCACAGCTCCCAGCGGACAGGGCCGAGGTTCTTTCCTCCTTTGCCCAATCATTTCAGGTTGGGCAACTGCGCCCTGCCCAGGACTTCTTGCGCCTCCTGGCAGCCTGCACCGGCGTGGTCCATTGGGCCCGTTGGTACATGTGTCCCCTTCAGTGGGGGTTGGCCAGCCAATGGTCACAGCACTCCGATCTCTTGGATCAGCTAGTGAGTGACCCAGGGGATATGGAACGCCCTCCAGTGATGGACCGTTCCAGCACATCTGCAGGAGGGCATCCCATTTGTCCGCCCCAAGCCGACGGTCTGTCGACTGATGGGTTGGGGTGCCCATCTGGGGGAGCACAGAGCGCACGGCCTCTGGAGTCCTGATGCCACATCAACTTGCTGGAGCTTCAAGCAGTTCGTCTAGCCCTCACCGCCTTTGCTCCATTTATACAGTCAAGTGGTCCAGGTCCAGACGGACAATACCACGACCATGTACGCCAGGGCAGGACGCGCTCCATGCCTCTGTGCAGGGAAGCTCTCAGCATCTGGTCACTCGTGCGCAGCCTGGAGGTGGATCACCTTGCCATCCATGTGGCAGGAGCCTCCAACATTCTGGCCGATGCCCTAAGCCAGATAGGGGCTGCATCCCACGAGTGGTTTCTCCTGCCGGAGGTAGTACAAGATCTGTTCTTCCACTGGGGCATGCCTCGGGTGGACCTGTTTGCCTCCAGGGAGAATGTGAAGCTGAGGCTTTCATGCCAGCCCCACTCAGCAAGGGCCTGGACTCTTCTTCCTGTTCCTTGGCAAGCATTCTGGACTACCTGTGGTCCCTTTCTCAGCAAGGACTTCAGTCGGCGACCCTTAAGGTGCACCTAGCGGCCATCTCTGCTTACCAGGTGCGGGCCGGGAAGCAGTCGGTGGCGCAGGATAAGGTGGTCGGGCGCTTTTTTAAAGGCCTTGATCACATATCCCCTCCAGTGCGAGAACCTCCACCTCCATGGGATCTACTGCTAGTATTGGCTAAGATCATGGGCAAGCCATTTGAACTGATGCACAGGTGTGACATCTCTCACCTGTTGTGGAAGACCGCCTTCTTGGTGGCTATCACGTCAGCCAGAAGGATGGGAGAGCTCCAGGCGCTTTCCATTGAGTCTCCTTATCTGGTCTTCCACAGGGACAAGGTTGTCCTGCGACCCACCCGAAATTCCTTCCGAAGGTGGTGTCAGTTTTACCTTAACCAGGTGTTGACTCTGCCGGTGTTCTACCCCAATCACAACTCAGAGGCCGAAATATAGCCTCCATACTTTAGACCCTAGAAGAGCGCTAGATTATTTACAAGGAGTGGACGGCTGAAGTTCGGGGAGAGGTTCGCCAGCTGTTTGTCACCTACGCTGAAGCCGCACCTAGCAGACCTGCAGCCAAGCAGACGATAGGCAGGTGGGTCACCTCCTGCATAGATCTTTGCTATAGGTTGGCGGGCATGGAGCCTCCCAGAGGGATAAGAACTCATTCTACCTGCCATACCGCTGCATTGGTGGCTACTTCCGGGAGCGTCCCTATCCAGGAAATCTGCAGGGCTGCTACCTGGAAGTCGGCACACACCTTCATCACCCACTACCACATTGACCTTGAGTCACACCGGGATGCTGGTTTTGGGGTATCGGTTCTCCAGTCTTTATTTCCTAAGTAGGGGGTGTGCGCCTTGCCTTCCTCCTCCCGTAGAACTGCCAGGAGTCTGCCAGACAGTGTGGATGAACAACATATCCATGTCCCTAGAAATACAGGTTACTCACCTGTAACAGGAGTTCTAGGAATGGTATATGTTCATCCACACGACCCACCTGGCCTCGACACACAACCTGGCGTCATGGGGCGGAGCAGAGAGTTTTACCACCTGAGTGGGTGGGAGGAGCCAGCTTGAAGACCAGCCTGATAACTTTCGAGGCAGCTCTCCCCCCCCCCCCCAAGCTAGGCACTCGGGACAATCAAGCAACTGAAGCAACACAAGCAGCTCACCTGAGTAGCTGAGGAAGCCAAATCTCCAGCCTGATAACTTTCGAGGTAAAAGAGCCTCTTCTCTTAAGTCTGGGCGCCTGCAGAGGGTGCTAGCCCGGCCAGGCGCTTGACGTCTACCCTCTCCCGCCCAACCACCCTCCACCCAGGGCGTTGTCAATTAATGATCCACCCGTGACATCACATCCGGTGTCATCACGTCCTGTTGCCCAGAACCTCTCTCCCCACTTTCCCATTTGCAGGTTATACCTGCTGGCCATTAGAGGGACCTATACTCCCTCACTACTTCCTACTCCTACCTGTACAGCACTACTTCCCTGGAATCTTGCTCACCACAATGTATTGGCCCTGCATCACGCTCTTCCTGTGCCTTTCCCCACTAGCAGTGCACTTACCCACTTACCCATCTGCTAGTCCACACTGTGCCCTGGCACCCCTCCCTCCCCTTGCTCCTGAACCTCCTGCCCCTTGGAACCCTCTGTGTGTCCCGTCCTCCCTGCCCTCCCCATAGCTTTCTCTTCAACTCAGGCACATCTGGGTGTCTTCTTATTCTTGCTTTCCCTCCTGTACCTCCCTGCCACCCCCTGCTCCTTAGCCTCCCCATGTCAATCGTGGAAAACCTCTCACCATCTCCCAGCCAGGGTGTTAGTCATGCTACTACTCCTGTCAGGGAACATTCATCCAAGCCCTGGCCCGGTTCCCAGGAGCTCCCCAACTCGCACCACAGGCCTATGCATGGTCTCCATGAATATCTGTAGCCTCCAAAAAAAAAAAAAAAAAAAAAGTTTGACTCACTACAATGCCTGGTCACATCAATTAACCCTGATGTTATCACCCTGGTTGAGACTTGGCTGTCGAAATCCTCCCGACTCCTAGTCTCCCTTCCTGGTTCCACCCTTTTCGGTCCGACTGTGTTGGGAGATAGAGGGCGTGCTGCTATTATGTCAAGGAATCTCCCGTATTAGCCCTGCCCGCTCCCATCCTTGACTCCAGGGCCCAGGTGCTTACGCTGAAACTAACCCTGACCCTTAAAGGGACCCCTTTATCTGACTACTGCACACGTGCCCCCCCCCAGGGACCAAACGCAGGCCATTGCCTCTCTTACAGAATACCTTGCCTCTCTACCTTCTACCACTGATCATTCTGGTGGGTGACTTAAATGTCAACTGGCTCAGCCCCTCCTCCTCTACCCGAGACTCCTTTTCTGCAATAGACCTCACGCAACTAGTTACCCACCCTACCAGGACTAACCCCAAGAGAGGCTCCAGTACCCTGCTTGATGTGGTACTCACCAACCGCCCTAATCGGATCCCCAATGTACAGTCCTCCCAGACTCTCTCAGCGATCACTCCCCCATTCTATTCCACTGGTCAACCTCAGTCTCCAAACCCATAGCACAGTCCACATGCTGGTGGCGTCTAATACCTGGTGGACTGATAAAACTTAAGGAACTTCTGTCCCAAATTGACTGGTCTCCTATACTGGCAACTCCTGACATAGACACAGCTCTCTCCTTCTTTACCCAAACTTTTAATAATGCCTGTGATATATTTGCCCCAGTGTTGACCCGCCGTTCTAAAAGGAAGAATGCCCTGGTTACCCCAGCTTTGATCCATCAGCTCAAACATAGGGACAACCTATGGCACCGTGCCATTGAGACTGGCTGCCCAATGACAGGCGGTTATATGCTGCCGCCCAAACAGTACACTCGGGCCATCAGAATGGCCAAGTCTGAGCACCATCGGTCCTCACTCAGTGCCTCATGGGGAATCCCAGAACCTTCTGGGATAACATAAACAGTTAAATGGGAGTACACCCCCCCACCCAGATCAACATTAATGGTGTGATCTCCTCAGACCCAGCCCTTATAGCCAACCACCTCAACACCTCATTCACTGACCTTAGCCCTATCCTCCCTACAAATTTTTTTGACCCTCCTCCCCCAGCACCTGCCGTAAATCTTTCTCGCCCTTATTTTTCTCCGCCGTGTTTCTGCCCAAGAACTTAGGCCGACCTTGTCACTGCTCTCAAGAGTAATAGTACGGCAGTGACACCCTGGATCCGTATCCTACGGCTGGTCTTAGACACAGTCCTTACCCTGATCACATGCCTCATCAACCACTCTCTTTGCCTGGGGAAGGTTCCAACTGCCTGGAAAGTCGCCACTGTCACCCCTATCTTTAAAGGTGGTGATAGGACTGTGGCTGGAAACTATCGACCAATCTCCATTCTCTCCTCTCTCCAAGGCCTTGGAAAAAGTGGTGGCCTCTCAAATCTCTGACTACCTCTCCACCTACAGTGTCCTTTATCCTGAGCAGCATGGCTTCCGAGCGGGCTGCAGTACCAACACAGCCCTCCTAGAGTTCTCCAACTTTCTCCACTCCTCCTTAGACACTGGTTCTCTGGCTGGTGCTGTCTTCATTGACCTCTCGAAAGCTTTCGACACTGTCTCCCACCCCTTCCTTCTTGATGCCCTTAGTCTCTCTGGTTTTGCTGCTGGGCCTATCTCCTGGTGAACCAGTTATCTGTCTGACCGCTCACAGCATGTAAAAATTAATGGGACCTGCTCAGACATCTGTCCCATCTTTTCTGGGGTTCCCCAGGGCTCCATTCTGGGCCCCTTGCTATTCTCCCTTTACCTTAACACCCCGACGCTTGCTCGGGAACATTCTATTTCACGCTGATGATGCAGTCATCTTTGCCTCAAGTCAAACCCTATTGCCCTCCAGGACTCGCCTGCAGAAGTCCTTCACTGAAGCCGAGGCTGGTTCAAGGAACATAGATTGGTGAAATCTTAAACAAAAACTATGTTCTTATCTCATCCCAAAACAAGTCCTGCAACTTCAAACTCCTCATTCACTCTGGGTCCTCATTCCCACTCGAAAAGTTTGCTCCTATAAATACCTAGGGATCCATTTTGACCCTCCTCTCCTTCCATGGACACATCGCTGCCCTAGCCACTGCCACTAATATCCGATTGGGCATCTTACATCGGGTATAAACACTGCCTCCCGAGGCTCTTGACCGCAGTCACCTCCTCTATCCTGTCCCTAGTAGACTATGGACTGCGGTGTATGGTGCTGCTGATCAGACCGCACTCCATAAAATTCGCACTACTCTGAATAAGGCCTGCAGGTTAATTACTGGAGCACCTAGGATGACACACACCTGTCTACTGTATGCTAAAGCTGGCTGGTACTTGATCCGACGTAGCGCTCAAATATCTCACCTGTACCCACAAAAGACCCTCCTTGTTTTCTCCCCACCAGGATTGACCACCATACGCCGCTCTGTCCCACTAGTTCATACTCTGACCTCTGGGAAAACCTCTAGTTATCCGTAGAGCTAGGACCTCTCACGGCCAAAGAGCCTTCAGCTTTAGGGCCCCCTCCTGGTTCAACACACTGCCCCCCTCCATCTCCAAAGCTCCAACTATATCGTGCTTCAAAACTTCCTTACGTAGCCCCTTATTAACACCCGATGCTGTAACTGCCGCTAGTCAAAGCCGTACTCAATACTTATGACAAAGCTTATTACTAAGCTGCTAAGGACAACATAACTCTGGTATTGTTTGCATCCATCCTACCTGTACCAGCTTGTTTGTATCTGTCTTAATTTACTGTTATACCTATGTGTTGTATTGCTATACTGTGTATTTTGGTTTGTCTTACTGTGACAAGGTACCTTTGTAAATGAGCCTATGGCTCAAAGGTTTTCCAAACTGCTGTTTAAATAAAATAAAAAAAAATAGACCTTCCGGCAAGATTTAAAGCGGCAAGGAACTTGCCAGACAGTGTGGATGAACATATACCATTCCTAGAACTCGTGTTACAGGTGAGTAACCTGTGTCTTCTTGCCCATTCTGTAATTTAAATTTTACACGATTTGATATGTGGTGCATACATGAAGGTTTGTATTTTTGTTTGGATAAATTTTTCTTTAAAAAAACTAAGTTAAAATTAACCTTTAAGACAACTTATAGGTATGCATTTTAAAGCTCTATCTCCCGCCTAATCAGCGAGAGCTCACTTGAATGCATATTTCAATTAGTCTTGAAGTAATGGCCCAAGAATCTCTATGCGTAGATGAAAATCACAAAATTTGACAAAGTATAAACTTGCTAAAATTCCATCTATTAATGGTTTCTTCACTCGTTAATTTATCCTCTTATATTACCTTAAAACATCACAACCACGTGCATTTCAAAGTAGAATCCTTACCCTTTTAAGACAACATAACATATTATAAAGCACAATATCTTGTCTGTCAAGATTAAATGTAAGGATATTTTGAAGAAATTAGGGGATGGTTGGTATTTTAACCCTGTAACTTTCAACATTAATCTTTTGAGGTAGTGTATGGGTATACATTTTTAAAGCTCTAATTCCCGCTTATTCATTGAGACCACGCTTGAATGTTTATTTCTCTTACTCTTGAAGTAATGGCCTAAGAATCTACATTGAGAACTTTGAGTTGAAAATCGCAATATTTGTCGGTGCGAGTACAGAATTAACGCAAACTACCATTCTAGGGACATGGATATGTTCATCCGCATTCTTGGTATGTCCCTTCCCCATTTAATTCTTGCCAAGCTGGCTCCTCCCACCCACTCGGTTGGTATAACCCTTGGCTTCACCCCATGATGCCAGTTCTTCCTTTCCACTGGAAGATTCAGGTTGTCTCCTCTCTGCTACCACGTCTTTGTAGGCCCTGGCTTAGATTTCTTCAGATCCTCTGAAGATTAAGCTTGCTGTGACTTTTGCTATTCAATTAGGGAAGGTAAATCTTACCCTGATTTTCGCCGGTGCTGCCAGAAAATGTCGTGCACAGACCCACATACTGTGCGACTAGTGCTTGGGTGTCAGCCATGGCACCAAGGCATACAAGATCTCTCTTCACCAGAACATTCTCTACGATCATCTCGCACTGCTTAAGTTGGGCAGGCCAGAGAAACAGAATACAAAGAAGCTTTTTGGGCAGTCACCGCGGCTGTGGGGTCCACCGAGCAGTTGGAACAGATGCATGCCTTCGAGGAAGAGGCAGCGCGGGCCACGGATCTCTCCTTTCATTCAATTTTTGTTCCACTTAACCTGGGCTCCACGTTCTCAGGCTCCTTTTCAGATGTGCCTGTCTCTTCCCACCAAGGGTGAGGTACCTTCAGGCTTTCACACCTGGTCCTGTAAAAAGGACAAAGAACCGAGAGATTCTTCGTGTTGGCAAAGACGTTCTTGGGATAGAGAGCGATCTCTGACAGGAATCTCCAGTCTCCACTTCAGTCGAGACTGCTCCTTCGGCTCCCAGCTTCTGTTTTGCTGAATGGTCAGCCAGTCGAGGTCTCAGTTGACGATGCGGTGGAGATCACACTCTACCCTGTATCTGTTGCCTAACGAGGCCAACTGTCTTACCAGGACCCAGTCCTGCCTCTTCCTGATGAGGAAACCCAGCTTGCTGGCACTCCCGTCGGAACAGGTCCCTGATCTGGGAAGATCACTGGTTCCCTCAGTGTCCCCTGAATGACCTGCTCGGCCAGTCCAATCGAGGTAGAGATCTTGGACCCCCTCTACCAACAGGCCAAGGAAGGCGCATAAGCGCTGCAAGGAGGAGACACCACAGATGTGGAGAGGCTTCAGTGGAAACTCCTTCAATGTTTTTTGAAGATCTAATGTGGCTACAGCTCATTCTGTGCAGGCAGAAGCAGTCTTCGGTTTCCTCACTGGCCATTATTTGGCTTTTGCCTCCTAGGCTGAAGCCAACTTCACTGGAACCAGTAAAATTGGTTCCTCTATTTGCGGAGCCGGTAAAACCTGCCCTGGTTCGGGTTAAATTGGTCTCCACCAATAGTGGTGGAGCCGGCACCTAAAGAGCCTTCGGGAGGGACTCCTACGAAGGAATTTGACTGTTCCGGGTGTTCCTCGCAGTTTGTCACCCTCGTGCCTGACCGCCCCAGGCATGTAGCAGGGGACCTCTGTGGCCGACAGTTATCCAGATATCTCTGATTTTAACACTGACATCTACTGGATGATGAGTTGGTGGGTAGTCTTACAATGGAGGAGGGCCCTTTGTCATTTTTGGGAATTCTCCTCCTTCTCTCCGAATCCACGGGTATGCCCCTGGAATATGTCCAGAAACGGGCGGTGTACCCTGTCACAGATATTTTTAAGAGGGGATACCCTAACGGAAGCCTTCCCAGTGGCTGAGGCCATTGTAGGCCCCGCTTTGGAGCTCTGGCAGCATCCTTCCCAGCAGAGTGCCCAGATGGCTCGCAAGTATGCGGTCCGTGTGTGTGTGTGTGTGTGTGTGTGTGTGATCATGGAACATCCTTGGCTGAGGGGTTAGTGACTGCTTCTGTGTTCAGATGCACAGGCTGCTCTGCTGACAGTGATAGACCTCCAGACGGAGTCCAAAAAAGCTGGATCACTCTGCCAGGAAGGTCTATGCAGCCTCCTCTCTAGGCCTCCATCAGGCAAGCTCTGCTGTCGTCATGGCACACTTCTTCCATGCCCTTTTGGGCTGCTTGGACGAAGTTCTCCCGCACCTCCCCGTGGACCTTCAGACTACGGTCAAGCAGGTCCGGGACCAGGGCAGAGCCAATGCCAATCAGCAACTTCAGATGGCCTTGGGCCTCTGACAATTGCACCTATTTGGTGGCAGCCACGGTTGCCGTGTGCCGCAGTGCTTGGCTGAGGCTTTCCACCTTTACGGCAGATACCCAGCACAAACTCACAGATGTTCCTTTCCTCGTTACCGATCTCTTCTGCCCAGGTGTGGATGGCCACCTTCGACTCTGCTACTTCCGCTCAAAAGGACACCCCTGGCTCCAAGAAACGAAAGCTTTTTTGGCACCCTGCTCCTGCTGCCAAACAGCCTTCCTTCCAGGGTGGGCAGAAACAGCAGGCACAAGCTTGGCACCCTCTGCCCTAATCCAGGCCTCCAGTGGCCCATAGACAGGTCGGGGTTCAGGTGGGTTCTAATCTGGATCCTCCTCTTCCAAGCCTGCCCAGTGGCGGGATAGGGGCTGCCACTCCTATTCCCATCACGCCAGCTCTGGCTTCGCCCATGGGGGCCTAGCTCTGCCAGCTTCTTTCCGCCTGGTCCTCTGTTACCACAGACAAGTGGGTCTTAGAAGTGGTCGTCCAGGGTTTGCCTCTGGAGTTCGAGCAAAACCCTCCCTGCCGAGCCCATGCCCCACGAGAGGAGAGTATCGGCCCACACCCAATTGGCTCTGAAAGACAACATAGCCTGACTCCTCCTAAAAGAGACAGTGGTTAGAGTGGCAGATCCTCCAGTCAACCCATGGTTCGTTTCCAGGCACTTCCTGGTCCTGAAGCGGACAGGGGGCTGGCACCCAGTACTAGAGCTGCATGACCTGAATCAGTTTCTCAGGCCACGCACCTTCAGGATGGGAACTCTATACCAGATCATACCATCCCTGGAGCAAAACATGTGGTTCTGCTCACTGGATCTCCAGGACACATTTTTTTATGTCCTGATCCGTCAGTCTCGCCAGCAGTTCCTCCGCTTCAGAGCAGAGTGAACCCTATAAGAGTTCCGAGCCATGCCATTCGGCCTGTCGTCTGCCCCACGGGTCTTCATCAAATGCATTGTAGTGGTGGCAGTAGCCCATCTCTGGCATTGAGGGGGGTATACCCTTACCTCAACAATTTACTCTTGGCAGGTTCCACCCTGGCTCTCCAGACCAGCTCTCAGCTTGGCCTTCCTCCTGATCAACGAGGCCAAGTTGGAGCTCATGCCATCACAGGTGATGGGCTTCATCAGGGCAGAGCTCGACTCTTGCCGAGCCAAAGCACAGCTTCCGGCAGACAGGGCAGAGATTCTCTCCTCCTTTGCCTAATCATTTCTGGTTGGGCACTTGCACCCTGCCTGGGACGTTCTGTGCCTTCTGGGATACATGGCGGCCTGATCCACTGTGGTTCGATGGGCCCAGTGGCATATGCGCGCCCAGTGTACTCTGCGTCACAGTTACTTTGACCAGCTGATCACTGACCCAGAGGATGTGGAACACTTTCCAGTGGTGGACCATCCTAGAACATCTGGAAGAAGGGATCCAGTTTGTCCACCCCGAACCGATGCCTCTCACAGGCTGGGGAGCCCACATGAGGAATGGCCCATGGTTTCTAGACCCCCAAGGAATCCCGTAATATCAACCTGTTAGAGCTCAGAACAGTCAGACTGGTGTCGGCATTCGCTCAGCAGCCAGGGACAAGTGGCTCAAGTCCAGATGAACAATACCACGACCATGTACTGCCTCAACAAACTGGGCAGCACGCGCTCCCGCTGCTCTGCAGGAAAGCGCTCTGCATCTGGACACTTGTGAGCTGACTTTAGGCAGATGATCTAGCCATTCATGTGGCAGGAGCCTCAAACCAACTTGCGGATGCTCTCCTCTGCATAGGTGAGACATCCCACGAGTGGTCTTTCCATCCAGAGGTAGCTTACAGCCTGTCCTTCCAGTGGGGCAAACCAGTGGTGGACCTGTTTGCCTCCAGGGAAAATACCAAGCTGAGGCTTTCATGCCTGCCCCCCTCAGCGGGGCTCGTTGCAGGGGGATGCCTTCTCGAGGTTGTGGACTCCAGGCCTCTTCTATGCCTTCCCCTGATCCACAAGGTGCTTCTCAAGGTGAGGAGGGACGGGATGCAGGTGATCCTGGTAGCTCCAGGCTGGACCTGCCAGTTCTGGTATCCAGATCTCCTCGGCAACAGGCTCCCAAAGTGTCTTCCAGCACGCCCGGACTTGATCTGTCAGTCAAGGGAAGGTATTCCATCCAGACCCTCAATACCTGCACCTCACAGCCTGGTGCCTGAGCAGCTAGAGTTGCATTCTTTGGGCATCTCTGAGGATGCAGTCACACTAGTGGAAGCATCCAGGAAGGAGTTGACCAGAAAATGCTATGCCTTCAGATGGAAAAGATTTTCCATTTGGTGTCTGAGCAAGGGCCTGGACCCTCTGTACTGTCCTGTAGCCAGCATTTTAGGCTACCTTTGGTTTTTGTCCAAAGGGGGTCTTCGTTCTTTGCACCTTAATGTGCCCCTGGCAGCCATCTCTACTTACCAGGCGCGGGCCGATCAGCAGACGGTGGCACATGAGAAGGTGGTCTGGCACTTTTTCAAGGGCCTAGATCACGTGCCCTGTGGTGCGTGAACCTCCACTTTCGTGTGATTTACTGCTAGTCTTGGCAAAACTCATGGGCAAGCCATTCGAACCAATACACAAGTGTGAGCTATCACACTTGTGGAAGACCACGTTCCTGGCGGCTATCACGTCAGCCAGGAGGATTGGGGAGCTCCAGGCGCTTTTGGTGGAGTCTCCTTATCTGGTCTTCCACAGGGACAATGTTGTCCTGCTCGCCCACCCAAAATTCCTCCCGAAGGTGGCGTCAGTTTCACCTTAATCAGGTATTGACTCTGCCTGTGTTCTACCCGAACTACAGTTCGGTTGCAGGGTACAGGCTCTATACTTTGGACCCGAGACTAGCTCTCCTATCTCTGAGAGAATGGCAAACATTTGTGGAGAGGTTCGCCAGCTGTCGTAGCCGCTTCTGGCAGACCTGCAGCAAAGTGGACGATTGGCAGGTGGATTGATCTCTGCCATAGATTGGCAGTGCTTCCAGAGACATCCCTATCCAGGAAATCTGCCAGGCTGCTACCTGGAACATAACACCTTCATTACCCACTACCACATCAAACTTGAGTTACGCTGGGATGCTGGTTTTGGGGCTTCAGTTCTCCAGTTTCTGTTCTCAAGGTTGGGGGGGTGTGTGCCTTGCCTCTCTCCTGGAGAACTGCTAGTAGTCTGCCAAGAAGTGTGGATCAAAAACATCCACGTCCCTAGAAACGGGTTACCCACCTGTAACAGTGGTTCTTACTTCGAGAGGGCTCTTGCAGTAGGTAATTACATACAGGACTGACACCGGCCGGCAGCAGGACCCCACGGAAAAATTTCTAGCTAGCAGTCCCTGGCGAGGGACCGCCCATGTCAGGTGACCGGCATCATGCGACGTCTGTATAAAGGGGCACTCCGGACCCGCCTTCAGTTCTTTCCGCCGTTAGCTCGTTGCAGGCTCTCGGTAAAGTTGGAGTGAGTAAAGCCCTGTTCTGTCGGTTTACGAAGTTTTGAGTATTTTTCTTATCGTCAGGTCAGCGTTGGTGTATGTCATCCCCTACACCTTCCAAAAACAAGTGCGACTCATGCGGCGCTCAACTGCCACACAAGGACGGCCATTCTCTGCCTTTTTTGCTTAGGCCCCTGCCATCCGGTTGACAAGTGCCTGCATTTCAACACGGCTACCCGCAGACGACACCAACAGTCCCTGGAAGTCCATCTGCTAAAGATGTCTTCAACGGAAAAAGAATTGAGGAAGCTCAGGCAGGCGTCTACTTCTCCTGAAGGACATCATAAAAAGCAGGACAGAGAAAGACACTGGGAGAAGGTCTCCTCGCCCGCTACTCCGGCCGGAGTCGCGGCCCAGGTAACCCCTCCGGGGACCATCCGGCAGCCTCAAGGCTTTGGAGGAAGCGTTGGCCGCCCGTCGGGCTCGCGTTGGTGTAGGCGCCTCCGGCAAAAGAGCCTCTACCCCAAGTACCGCCGCAGGCTTGCGGCCTACTGGCGAGGGCACCTCCCATAAGCCGGACGTCGGAGAAGGTTGATAAGACGCGCGACCCTTCGGGGCAGCGCACAACCTCGTCCCCCTTGGACCGGGCCGCTTCCCTCCCTCGGCCCGCCTCTGACGAGGGACCCCGTAAGTCGGACGCCAGCTCCGCCAGCGCCCGCCGGGAACTAGCCCCTAAGCCGCACATTGGCTCCCCCGCCGGGTGACGGAACCTACAACGGACCCTCCAACCCCCGTCATACCTGGTTCTCCGCAGTCTTCGCTGCCGTGCGGGGAGCCAGAGTCACCCCAGCCTGACCCTGGGGACTTTTCTCCACCGTCTCCGGGCGATGCGGGGGATATTCCAACCCCGTCAGACCCTCCTCCTAGGGAACCGGATCCCGGACGCCGGTTCCAACGCCAGCCCACCGATGCCGGCGGGGATATTCCCCTTCCGCGGGCCCAAACCCCCGGCCTCTCAATGTTGACCCACCCGTGGGGCCTCCTTCCGGGCCGTCTGCTCCGGCACCCAGGTACCCGCCGTCCTATCGAACTCGGTCTTACCTGGGTCTGCAGTATCCAGCGCCGCAGTAGCAGACGCCAGTTCTGCTGACGCCGCAATACCCGGCACTGGTTTTCCCGAAACCGGGTTTCGGATACTCTCCTTACAGATGCAATCTGTATACTTATCCCCTCTCCTCCTCCACGGCCCCGCGGTGGATCACGAGGACTCTGGCTTCCTGGTGGGCTGAGGCCAAGGCTCAGCTCACCAAGGAAGTAGAAGACGCCTACAGGCGTGCCGCCCCTGTCGCCCGGAGGCACCTCCTCACCGCCTCCGGATCCCAGAGTCCTTCCCTCTGGATCCCGAGAGGGGCAGGACACTCATCCAGGGATCCCCCTTAAGGAACCCGTTCCTTCCCCTAGACATGCGGAGGAGTATTATTCTTCTTCTTCTCCTCCTCCTCCTCAGACGGATGCTCCGAGAGAGACGACGAGCCTCGCTCTCCGTCCAAGCACCAGCTGAGGACTCCTCCGGAGGATCCTTCCTTCACGGAGTTGCTCAGGAAGATCCAGGAAGTACATCAGTGGCGTTCTCTGGAACCAGATCCTCAGCGGGTCAAACTCTCCGAACATCTGGACCTGCCCCTTACGGCTCCTCCTTTAGTGCCACCCTGGATTGAGCCTCATGCCCACCTTGTTTCCACTATTTGGAAATGACCGGCTTTAGCCCCGCTTCCTAGGAAGTCCAGCAGGCTATACCAGGCTCCGGAGGGTGTAGACTTTTTGGATTGTCACCCTCGTGCAGACTGTCGTGATTAGCGCCGCTCACGGCCGGTCAGCACATCCTAAACATCTAAGCTAGTCTCCTCCGGATAAGGAATCTCTCCTCCTGGACCAGTATGGAAGAAAAATATATGCCTCTTCCACACTGGGAATTCGGGCCCTGAATTATGTAGCTCATATGGGGGATTACCAGAAGGCCATCCTTACCTGACTCCCAAGTCAAGCAGGAGTTGGCTGACTTAGGCCGTTCTGCTCATTATTGAGTCGTCACATCCTCGCGGATGACATCACGATGCGATGGACACTGCCGGGCGGACTCGCGCTCGCCGTAAGTCTTCGGCGTCATGCCTGGCTCCGCATGTCAGGTTTGGTCCCGGAGGTGCAGTCAGCAATCCAGGAAGCACCTTTCAGGGGTTCAGTGCTTTTCGGCGGTGATGTCAAGGACATCATCGACTTCCAGGAGAAGGGGACGGCTCTGAAATCCATGGATTCCATGTACCGTCCCCATCCCCCACAGCGCTGTCCTTTTCGCAGACTGTCGGCCACAAGCGAAACCCCAAGGAATACGGGCCACTAAACGCCGGGCCCCCGCAGCTGCCAGGCCCCAACCGCCCAAAAAAGCAGCGGGTGCCCCAGCTGCAGCGCTCCCCCACACCACCTGACTCCTCCCCTCTCCCACCGCCTCTAGACACACCGGAGGAACCGGTAGGAGGGAGGTTCTCCCTCCACCTTCCGGGTTGGGAGAGGATAACAGCGGATTCATGGGCGCTTCAGATTATAGCGGAAGGGCACTCCATAGAGTTTCTACAGAAACCACCCTGCCACCCACCGAGTCGTCCCTATGCAAGAGACCATCTTCCTTTGGTGGGAAGAAATATCTGCCTCTTCTCGAAGCAGACCACAGAACCTATTCCTCCTCACCTTCAAGGGACGGGTTACTATTTTCATTTCTTCCTGGTCCCAAAGAAGTCTGGAGATCTGACCCATTCTCAATCTCTGCTCCTTGAACCTTTACGTGGAATACAAAAAGTTCAGGATGCTCTCCCAGAAACTCTTCTGCCCCTTCTTCTGCCGGTCAATGGCTGTGTGCTGGATATGCAGGAAGCATATCTGCACATCCCATTAAATCCTCGCATCCATGAAATACCTCCGGTTTGCTTTCCTGGGGGACCATTAACAACCCGGCACTCCGGCTTGGTCTTCCTCGGCACCCAGAGTTTTACCAGATACCTGGCAGTGGTGCAGCCCACCCTGCACCATCGGAGTTCAGGTGTTCCCCACCTGGACGACTGGCTCCTGGCTGGCCTTGTCCAGGGAGGAGCTCCTGCATTTTCTCTCCTCACCCAGCAGGTTTTCACTTGCCTGGGTATCACCATCAACCATTCCAAGTCTCATCTGGATCCTCCCAGAGACTCCCAGTTTATTGGGGCTATCCTCGACATGATGGTGAGCAAGGCCTTCCTTCCTCTGGACAGGGGCCGCTCTTCAGTCTGACAGATTTCCTGCTATTAGAATGCAGGAAGGTTCTAGCAAGGTTGGTTCTCCATCTCTGGGGCTTATGGCAGCCGCCATCCCACAGTGCTCCCAGGCTGCTCTACCTGAGGATTTCAGTGGACTCTCCGCCCCAGTGGATCAACTGTAGACGACCTGATCATCTGGTTTGATCTCAACGATGACAAGAGACTTGCAATGGTGATAGTTCGAGAGAACCTGTTTCGGGGTCCTCTTCTGTCATCCTCCCTCCCAGACTCTGACCACGGACGCATCAGGCTAAGGTTGGGAGCCCATCTGGGTCCTCACCAACCCAGGTTTTTGGTCCAGATTGAGCTAGCTTCCACATCAGTATGATTGAGCTATGAGCAGTACTGTATGCTCTCCAAGCCCTTCACCAATACATCCTTCCCGGTCACCTAGCTGTCCAGACGGACAACATGTGCGTGGTGTGGTACATCAACAAGCAGGAGGGACTGATCCTACCCTCTATGCAGGAAGCAGAGGGTTTGGGACTGAGCAACGCCGCCACCTTTCACCTCATGGCGATCCATGTTCCAGGAGTCGAGAATACCCTGGCAGACAAGCTAAGCCGCCCTCTGCTCTGCCACACAGTGGGAGTTGGACCAAAGGTTCTAGTCGAGCATCTTCCAGCTTTGGGGACTCCTCGGATAAGACCTGTTCGCCTCTTCCCAAAAGCTAAAACTTGCCACCCTTTGCTCGTCGCTCCAAGCGGCGCTGACGAGCGGCGTCTCTCTAAACTGGGCAGATGATCGTCTATGCTTTTCCCCCAATTCCTCTGGTCCCTCGTGTACTGCAGAAACCAACGGAAGGAGCGAGAATGGTTCTGATCGCTCCTTTCTGGCCCAGGCAAATCTGGTTCTCTTCTACAACAATACTCAGAGGTTCCTCCTCTTCCTTTATCTCGAGGATTGCTGACCCAGGATCAGGGGACCCTGGTCCATCCAAGCCTCAAGTCCCTTCAACTTCATGCATGGCTCCTGCAGACCTAGCCCAATCTCACTTTGGTGTCTCTCCAAAGGTGGCCGAGATTCTGGTGGAGACTAGATAACCCTCCACTAGGTCCACTTATGCCATGAAATGGAAGAGATTTTCTATTTGGGCCGCCTCTAGGAACGTGGAGCCTTTCTCCTGTCCAGTGGCCGTTCTGCTTGAATATTTACGTCATCTCTTCGACCTAGGTCTCGGTCATTCCTCCTGAAAGTCATGTGGCCGCTATTTCAGCGCTACCCCGTATTCTTTTCGCTGATAAAGCCTTGCCAATTAGGAGGCGCCTAAGACTTTCCTTAGAGGGTCCTTCATCTGAGGCCCCTGTTCAGACTCCTGCTCCCCTTGGGACTTGAACTTTGTTCTCAAACACCCTTCCTCCTTGAACCTGGCATCCACAGATCTGAAGTTTCTGTCGTGGAAGACTCTCTTCTTGGTGGCCATTACTTCCGCTCGAAGAATTTCCGAGCTCCAGGCCTTATGTGTAAAATCCCCTATTTGATTTTTCAAAAAAAAAGAGTAGCTCTTCGCACGAACCCTAAGTTTCTGCCTAAAGTGGTAGCGGAGTCTACCTTAAATCAGTCTATAGAGTTACTTGCCTTTTTCATGCAGTACTCCAACCAAGGAGAATATTTACTCCAAACCATGGATGTTTACTGGATTCTGAGATACTACACCAATAGGACAAAGGATCTCAGAAAAACTGACCAGCTGTTCGTCTCTTTTGCTCACAAAAGGGAAACTGTTTCCAAGCAATGCCTGTCAAAGTGGTTGGCTCATTGCATCACTTTCTGTTATGACAAGTACAAGATCCTTCCGGGTAAAGTCAGAGGTCACTCCACTCGTGGGATAGCAGCCTCTGCGGCTTGTTTCAAGAATGTGTCTGCAGCAGACATCTCTGCTGCTGCCACCTGGACTTCCGTCCATACCTTTACGAAACATTACAGTTTGGACAGTGCCTCTCACTGTAGAGCAGGATTCGGGCTAGCTGTTTTGCAGGGCCTCCTGTCTCGAGGCCTGCAAGGCTACTGCTACTTTCAGGAGTAGTTTCCTCCTCCTGGTGCCTTGTTCCAGACTGCTTGGGATTCAGTCCTATATGTAATTACCTGCTGAAGAGCCTCTCGAAGTAAGATAGTACAGTTACGTAAGAACTTACCGTAACAGATCTTGCTCGAGAGGGCTCTGCAGCAAATGATACATATAGAGACTGACGCCAACTAGGCGGCAGGACCCTACAGAAAAACTTCTAGTTAGCAGTCCCTGGCAGGGACTGCGCCACGTCAGGTGACCGGCGTCATACGACGTCGGTATAAAGGGGCGGTCCCGGACACCCACCTTCCAGTTCTTTCCCGCCGTCAGCTCGTGCAGCGCCTCGCGGTTAAGTTCCTATCGCCCAGTCCTGTTACTTCGTCGGTTTTTCCGAAAAAGTTTTCAGTATAGAATTTTATCCTTTAGTCAGGTGAACGTCGGTTTATGTCGTCCCCTTCAAAGAATAAGTGCGACTCGTGCGGCGCCCAACTGCCTCACAGACTGCCACTCCCTCTGCCTTTTCTGTTTAGGCCCTGACCACACGGTCGACAAGTGTCCGCACTGCCTTCGATTCAGCACGGCCACCCGCAGATGACGCCAGCAGTCTCCTCAAAAAGATGTCCGCGATGGAGAAGGAGTTGAAGAAACTTCGGCAGGCGTCTACCTCCCCTGAAGGGCATAAGAAGCGGGACAAGGAAAGGCACCGGGAGAAGGCCTCCTCCTCCGCGACTCCGGCCAGAGTCGCGGGCCAGGTAACATCCCCTCCAGGGGATTGCCAGACGGCAGCCTCCAAGGCTTTGAAGGAGGCGTCGGCCCGCCTGTTGGGTTTCGTTCGAGCCCGCCGGGCATCTCCGGGCAAAGGAGACTCTATCCCCAGTACCGCCACGAGGCCTAGCCCTACTGGTGCAGGCACCTCCCTTAAGCGGACACGGCTCCTCTGACATACGCCGGGAGAAGGCTGCTAAGACTCTCGACCCTTCGAGGCGGTGCACGGCAGTGTCCCCCCTCGGATCGGGCCTCCTCTCATCCTCTGCCCGCCTCCGAAGAGGGACCCCCGAAGTCGGACGCCAGCTCCTCTGGCATCCGCCGTTATTCGGCCCATAAGCCACATGTCGGCTCCTCCGACGTGCGCGGGCCTCAGAGCTTATGGCAGACCCTGCCGCGTCTGTCGTACCAGGCTCCCCGCAGCCTTTGCTGCAGTCAGGGGAGCCCCAGTCCCCCCCTGCCCAACCCCGGGGATTTTTCCCCTCTGTCCCCGGACGAGGCTCGGGACCCTGGGCTACCGTCCGATCCTCTTCATGAAGAGCCGGATCTGACGCCGGCTCCCCTGATGCCAGCTCCGGCGCTGGCTCCTCTGACGCCGGTTCCGACACCGGCCCCTCCGACGCCGGCGGGGGATATTCCTCTTCCATCGGGCCCTCCACCCTACGGGCCTATCCCGACTGATCCGCGCGTGGAGTACCCGGCTGGGCCGTCTGCTCCGGCAGCTCCTCCAGCGCCTGGGCATCCGCAGTCGTATCAGACGCCGGTTTTCCCATGTCCGCAGTATCCTGCGCCGCAGTACCCGGTGCCGACTCCTTCGCTGCAGTACCCGTCTCTGGTATACCCGCAGCCGGGTTACGGATACTCCCCTCTGGTTTCCTCCATACAACTATCCCTCCTCCTCCACGCCCTGTAGGCCGCGGTGGATCTTCAGAGACTCTGGCCTCCTGGTGGGCTGAGGCCAAGGCTCAGCTCACCAAGAAGTCGAGAGCTAATCTTCTGGTGACTGCCACCCTGGCTGCATACGCCCCAGACGGCACACTCCCTCTCCTCCTCCAGTTCCCGGCTTTACCCTTGGGATCCAGAGGGTCAGGACACGCTCTGGGATCTCCCCAAAAAAAAAAAGGAACCGTTCCTCCCTAGACAAGTTAGGGAGTCTTACTCTGCTTCAGATTCCTCCCCTTCTGCTCTGACTCCTCGAGGCTTCCAAGATGTTCCGAGAAAGACGAGTCCCGCTCTCCGTCCAAGCCCCGGCCGAGGACTCCTCCGGAGGATCCTTCCTTCAAGGAGTTGCTCAGGAAGTCCATCAGTGGCACTCCTTAGAGCCAGTTCCTCAACGGGTTAAACTCGCCGAACATCTGGACTTGCCCCTTACGGCTCCTACCCTAGTGCCACCCTGGATCGAGCCTCACGCCCACCTTGTTTCCACGATTTGGAAGCAACCGTCAGCTTTAGCCCCATTTCCCAGGAAGTCAAACGGGCTATACCAGGCTCCGGAGGGTGTTGACTTTTTAGACTCTCACCCCCGTGCAGACTCTTTTGTGATTAGCGCCGCTCACGGCCGGTCAGCACACCCGAAACACTTGAGCTAGTCTCCCCGGGATAAGGAATCTCGCCTTCTGGATCAGTATGGAAGGAAGATCTACACTTCTTCCACACTGGGGATTAGGGCCCTGAACTATGTAGCACATATGGGGGATTACCAGAAGGCCGTCCTTACCCAGGCGGAATCTAAGATCGACTCTGCCTGACTCCTAAGTCAAGCAGGAGTTGGCCGACCTGGTCCGTTCTGCTCGTTCGGCCAGTCCTCATATTTTGAGGACGACCTGCGACGCAGTGGACACCGCAGGACGGAGCTCTGCGTTTGCCGTGAGTCTTCGACGTCATGCATGGCTCCGTGTGTCGGGTCTGGTCCCGGAGGTGCAGTCAGCGATCCAAGAAGCATCTTTCAGGGGTTCTGTGCTTTTCGGTGGTGATGTCAAGGACATCATCACTGATTTGCAGGAGAAGGGGACAGCCCTTAAATCTGATTCAATGTACCGTCCCATCCCCACAGCGCAGTCTTCATGAGCAGGCCGGCCTCCAGCGGAAACCTCAGGAAGGCGGGCCACTAAATGGGCCCCCACAGCTGCCAGGCCCCGCCACCCAAAAGCAACGGTGCTCCCAGCCGCGCGCGCCTGCCTCACACCACCTGACTCCTTCCCTCTCCCACCGCCTCCGGTAGCCCCGGAGGAACCGATAGGTTCTCCCCCCCACCTTCCGGGTTGGGAGAGGATAACATCGAATTCATGGGTGCTTCAGATCATAGCAGAGGGGCACTCTATGCATAGAGTTTCTACTGAAACCTCCGCGCCCCCCGAACCTCTGAACTCCACTTACTCAAGGGACCATCTTCCTTTGGTCAGGGAAGAAATCTCTACGCCTGCAAACAGGCTATAGAACCCGCCCCTCATCTCTACGGACGGGTTATCTCTACTTCTTCCTTGTACCAAAGAAGACTGGAGATCTCAGACCTATTCTATCTCAGCTCCTGAACCTGTATGTGGAATACAAGAGGTTCAGGATGCTCTCCCTTCAAACCCTTTTGCCCCTGCTTCGGCCGGGCCAATGGCTTTGTGCACTAGATATGCAGGATGCGTACCTGCACATCCCCATTCGCCCTTCGCACCGAAAGTACCTCAGGTTTGCGTTCCAGGGGGTCCACTACCAATTCCAGGTGCTCCCATTTGGTCTCTCCTCGGCCCCGAGTCTTTACCAAATGCCTGGCGGTTGTAGCGGCCCACCTGTGTTCTTTGGGAGCTCAGGTTTTTCCCTACCTGGACGACTGGCTCCTGGCGGCCTCGTCCAGGGAGGAACTCCTGCATTTTCTCTCCCTCACCCAGCAGGTTTTCACTGGCCTGGGTATTACCATCAACCATTCCAAGTCTCACCTGGATCCTTCACAGAGGCTTCAGTTCATTGGAGCGATTCTCGACACATCAGTGTGCAAGGCCTTTCTGCCTCCGGACGGGGGGGCCTCCCTCCAGTCACAGATTTCCCTCCTATCGGAACGCAGGAGGGTCCCGCCGAGGTCAGTGCTCCGTCTACTGGGGCTTATGGCGGCGGCCATCCCGAAGGTTTCGTGCGTGTGCCTCCACATGAGAATCTCTCAGTGGACTCTCCGATCTCAGTGGGATCAACGGGTAGACGACCTAGATCATCTGGTTCTGATCTCCTCGCCGATGGTAAGAGACTTGCAATGGTGGATGGTTCGAGAGAACCTATTCCGGGGGTGTCCCCTTCTTTCATCCTCCCCCCCGATCAGAGACTGACCACGGACGCTTCAAGCAAAGGTTGGGGAGCCCATCTTGCAGTAGGTAATACCTTCCCGCCCTCCATCCCCCTAGGCTTCTTCAGCTCCTTTTCCATTGAGGGAAATATCTGCTTCTCTCTCGTCCGGGCCTGTGGCGGGAAAGAACTGGAAAGCGGGCGTCGGGACTGCCCCTTTATACCGACGTTGCATAGCGCCGGTCACCTGACGTGGGGCGGTCCCTCGCCAGGGACTGCTAGCTAGAAATTTTTCCGTGGGGTCCTGCCGCCGGCCAGCGTCAGTCCTATATGTAATTACCTATTGCAAGAGCCTCTCCCGAAGATCTACTGTTACGGTAAGTTCTTGCATAACTGTACTTTGCAGGTGAGTAACCTTTTTTTGTTTCTCCCAACAGTGTGCCAAGGTTTCTAAACAATGCTTGTCAAAGTGGCTGGCCAATTGCATGTTTTGTTACAATGAGCATGGCAAGAAGTAGCCAGAGGTGGTGAAAGCCCACTCCACAAGGGGCATGGCTACCTCTGTGGCCTGTTTCAGTGGGGTCTCGGCTGCTGACATTTGAGCTGCAGCCATCTGGAGTGCTATCCATACTTTCACCCAGCATCACAATCTTGACATTGCTTCTAGAGCCTGAGCAGACTTCGACTGGGCTGTTCTCCAGGGCCTCCTGTCTTGGGCTTTGGTTCACCTTCCTCCCAGACTTTCTGTTGCACGTGTGACTGCTTGGGGCTTATTCCTATGCTGTGACCTGATGACTGGGATACCCCCGAAGAAGATAGAACAGGCATGTAACTTAACGTAACAGTAGATGGTACTTGGAGAGTCTGCTCTTGCAGCAGGTAACTCGTATAGGACTGAAGCTGGCAGGCTGCAGGACCCCATGGAAAACTTCTTTCTAGCAACCATCTATGGTGGGGACCGTCCCTCACCCCCCCCCCCCACCGGCAAACGTCAGCCCATCTCAGACATCACGCATGGTATAAAGGGATGCCGATCAGCAGCATCCCTCAGTTTTCCCACAGTCAACTCTCATTCACTGGCTCCACGGATCGCCTTTTGCTAGTTCAACCGCCATTTTGCTAAGTCTTCTTAGATGGATTCTTTATTTATTTCTACTGTTTCTGTATGTCTTCTCTGACATCCTCCATCGAATGCCAAGTGTGCCTGTGGCAAACCAGTCCCATCCAAGGACAGGCACTATGCCTGCTTGCTGTGCCTAGGCTCCGACCACAACACCCAGTCCTGCCAGCACTGCCAAAAGTTAAACAGCAGGACGAGGATCCGCCTTCGGAAGATTTTTCATGCTTTCCTCACAGAGCAATGTTGGGCTGCCATGCAGAGATTCCTCTTTGGGGAGAGGTTCTTCCCATCACAAATCTTCAGGGAAGCCCAGAGAAGCGAAAGAGAAAAGGAGATCTCCCTACAGATGTTCAGACTCCCAGTCTGCCTCCAGGGGCAGTTCAGACTGTGTCACAGGTGACTTGTTACTTTCCAGGCTAACTGTTGTCTAACCTCCTGCCCTGGTTCGGGCGTCAGGAGCCAAGGATCTCATATCTGGGTTTTTGGGCCCCACCTTGCAGCCACTTGAGGTCCAGCTGCCTGATCAGGCCTCAGGCTGGCACTCTATCCTCTGTAAGGGACTGACGTTTGCTCAATACCAGTCGGTCTAAGTATCTGGTGCCAACTCATGGAATAAACGCAAGGCCTCGGGGCACTCTTCAGGAAGATCAGTCTCTTAACCGCCTAGGCCAGCCAAGCCATCGGACAAGCATCCAGCGACACAGCATTCGTCGGGTGGTGACACCCACAATCACTGCTTCTGCAGCCATCGGCACCGCCGACCCACTCCCCTACGTCACTGTTTCCCCTGCCACCGTCTGATCGGTCAGGACATTGTCCTGCCGAGGACCACCAGATGACTGCTTCAAATTAGGCGCTGGGCACTGATGGGCCTATTACTGTAGCCCCGACGCCGCCTCTTATTCTCCCACTGTCGCCAGATCTCTGCTCTAGGCTGGACCACAACTTTGGGCTGGCGTCTGGTCAGACTACCAATTTGGAGTCTAAGCTCCACCTGTCTGTTACTGATGGAAGACAATCAACACCTCCCACCAAAAATTCCACGGAGGATATCTCACACACACACACACACACACACACACACACACACACACACACACACACACACACACACACACACACACACACAATCTGACACAGGGGCCTCTCCTCCAGAGCCCTCCCTACCTCGGGACAAGGACATGGAGCCTACTATTCAGGCAAAGACAATGGCAAGGCTCCTTGCAAGCACTGCTCCGGTCCAGAAGCCAGAGTTTGTCCAGATTCCCTTAATGCCCTAGTCTGGTGAGCTTGATCCTCAACTACCTGTCACTCTGACTTGGTTGGGCTACTTGTCCATCAAAATTGATTTGTCTGCTATTTCTGCCTACCATGTTTCTGTTCAAGGGAGAACTGTGTCAGTTAGATGTAGCCTGTGCCTTTCTGTGAGGTCTTCATATGAAGGCCCCCCCAGTCGGGGACCTTGTCTCCCCCCTCCCCCTTGGGGCTTACTTTTCGTGTTGGAAAAGCTCACTTACCCCCGTTTGAACCAGCCACAGATTGAGCTTCGCTTCCTTACCTGAAAAGCGTTCTTTTTAGTTGCTGTTAATTCTGCTGGAAGAATTTCAGAGCTACAGGCCTTGATGTATAAGGAGCTTTAGTTGGTGTTCCACAAGGACTGGGTGGCCTTGAGGACCAATCCTAAGTTCTTACCGAAGGTGGTGTCCAGGTTGACCTCGAATCAGGACATACACCTTCCAGTGTTATCTCAAACACTCAAACTGGGGTGAGGCTCTTCTCCACATGCTTGGATGATCATCACATTTTGAGTTTGTCTCTCCAGAACGAGAGCTTAGATGTTCTGATCAGCTTTTTGTTTCCTTTGCCTCAGGATCAAGGGGGCTTCTGTAGCCAAACATCCTCTCTAAATGGCTGGTTAATGGAGTTTCATTTTGTAACCAGAAGTATGACAAACCCTTGCCGGGCTCGGTGAAGCTACCCTCCACAAGGAGAGTAACGGCGTCTTGCTGCTCTTGGAAACATGTCTGCGGCTGACATTTGTGTGGCAGTCGCATGGAATTCTGTCCATACCTTTATCAGACATTGGTCTTAACGTTGCCTCCAAACGCAGAGTGGGCGTCACCCTGGCTGTTTTGCAGGAACTCCTCTCCTTCGGGGATTCCCTTCTTGGCTTTTCTCTACGTCCTCCACCCAAAATTTTCCTGGGTCGTCTCGACTGCTTGGGATTCAGTCCTGTTGCCTGCTGCAAGAGCAGACTCTCAAGATGGTACAGTTACGTAAGAACTTACTATAATAGTAGGTCTTTGAGAGGAGTT